>CM022945.1:113276799-114676363 GCA_012931725.1 Litsea cubeba
GAGATATATAAAAAAAATATCTAGAGAAAGGGGAACAGAAAAACTTGACCTGAGCCAGACCTTCCAAAAACATGTTTATAACCCCCTCGGTGCCCAAAGCATTAATCTGCGTAACCTTGGGCGGAAACACAAATCTCCCGAGCTTTTCCCGGATCACCAGCGGGTTCCCCAGCATGGGGCCAGCCCAAGTCGGTGCCTCTGTAGAAGTTCCTGAGTGTGGAGGACACAAACGAGGGGCAGAAGGTGTGGCCCGAGAGGAAGACTCCGGAGTAACAGTCTTGGTTGAGGAGGTCGCTGGCTGGGGAGGCACCACGGGAGAGGCCACTCGATGGGGACACACCCGAGGCCCCGTTGGAGGGGTGGATAGAGGAGAGCTCACCTCGAAATTCGCTAGTGGAGAGGTCCCTGGAGAGGCGTTATCTAACCTCGCCGCATTGGAGGGAGGGGTACTCCTACCAGAAAGGCGGGCCCCGATCACCTTTCTGTCTATTGCTGCAGAAACAAAAGTGTTACTTAGATACGGAATATCAGGTAAACAAAAAATTATTGTTAAAACAGAAGTGACGTACCTTTTTTTTTGGAAGGAGATCCCGGAGGGGGTCCACCAGTCCTACCAGAAGAAGAAGGGTCCGGAGGGGGTCCACTAGTCCTACCACTCTCCTTGGGAAGGAGAACTCCCAAGTCTTTGTCAGGATGAACTCTCACAGCTTGCAGCTTCCGCTCCTGATCCGTGGAAAGCACTAGCAGATCTGCAAAAGGACAATGAGCACTTACATACATAAAAAAAAAGGAAAGAGTAATCAAAGGACGTACCAAGTCTTTTGGCTTCAGCCCATCGTATGGGCACCAAAGGCCAATCTACCTCAGAGACTCACTCTCCACCAATGAAGAAAAAACGAGATTTCCAACTATGGCAATTGGAACGCAATCCCGTGAGCAGCTTGCCACCCTTAGGGGTAAAATAGTACCATCCCCTGTTAGGGGCCGGGGACTCAATCAAATTGTAGGCAGCATGAAAATCCGCAGGAAAAGCGTCCTCGTGATGTACTTTCCTCCATAGTACAAAAAAGCGGAGCAGAACCCTCCAGCCATTGGGTGCTAACCGCCCCGGGGTCAATGAAAAGTAATGGAGAATGCGGCAAATGAAGGAGGACATGAGAAACCTCAGCCCCGCTTCGAGCATCTCCTCATAGATGACAATGTCACCAGAGGAGTCATCGCAAGTAGGCTCGTCCATTTCGGCCCGGCGACACAGCATGGTGCGAGGAATATGATAAGAAACAACAATCTTCAAAATGTCACCATCAGTGTTGAGCACACTATAAAGAGTGCTCACCTTGGATCCGTCATCGTCAACAACTTTTCCTCGATACTTTTTGCGACGAGGACGCAACTTTCCTGATACATTGGTAGGAGGGTTGTCCCTTCTTCACTTAGATGCTCCATTATCTTGAAGACTCCAACTTTTTCCTTCTCTTTGGAATGAGTTTTATAGCCTAGGGTTTCAACGTAAGATAAGACCCAAACTATAAGGACTCTCCCAAAAGCACATCCGAGTAGAAGAAGAAGAGACTGGTAGGATGGGAAAAGGCGAAAGAAATTCTTGGAAGGGAGGAGAGACCTGGATATTCGAAATGCCCCCCTTTCAAAGCTCTTCGGGTGCGAGGCATTGAGGGGCAAATGATGAGTCAGGCCCAAGTGGCCAAGTCCGTGATGAGCCAATGCTTAAATTTATGAAGATCCGTTTAGTCCAATGAGGTCCTGACCCAAATCTACAAGGTCTGGCTACGTCAAGGCAACCCTCGTCGCTTCGGAAATAGTCAACCCTTATCCCGCTTTTACCAAGTCCTGCGGAGAATATACCAACTGCCTCGTCCATCGAGGACAGTTCAAAGGCTCCATCGAAGTAGAGATGTTGCTGTAAAGTCGTCCACATCTGTTAGGAGAAGACTATAAATAGAAGAGCCCCACCAGCACTTGAGGGGCAAGACATATTTTCCCTTATACACACTTCTTTTATTCTCCTAGCTTGTAATCTCTGCACACTCGAGATATAAAAAATCTGGCGACCTCTGCCCTTCTGAAGTGGACGTATGTCACACTGACCGAACCACTATAATCTCTCTCTCCACTTTAATTACCGCATTAATTATCTATTACTTGACCGGTGTTGTCCGAAGCTAATTTAGGCATCATCAGACCCCATCATCATATTAGCAACGCATCCTTGTCAAACACATCCGTCAATTCAGTGTCTTATAAATCAGGGATTGAATGTCCTTAATACAATACTATTTCCATAGTTACTAATCTCTTTAAACGAAGAAACTGTCCTTTACTCCTTACTCTTTGAACACATACGCATATTCACTACATACAAAGAAACGACCCTTCCTCTTTACACTTTCTCAATGCATCATTCCCTCTCTCTCATCTTTTCCACAAAAGCTTCTTCTCCGAAAAGCCTGAAAACATCTCTTGAGTCACGATGGCACGCTTTCGCCAGAAACGTACAAGATTAAATGGAAACAAAAATGCGTCAAGATGAGAAATCTACCGAACATTGCAAGCGGTAGTGCTCAACTTAAAATCATATTTCCTCTACGTGTGAACAATGATTGATCTACCTTTTGAAGAATGTTCCTCCAGTTGCATGGTATGTGCGCGCCTTGGCTTTTTGGTTCCTATTTAATTTGTAAGAGCCCCCATGAGAGCTTTAGCAAACTTATCTACGTAGTTTCAAAAAATTCAAAAATTTAAAATTTCCACTCAGCCTTACCATAAGTATTTAAAGTCTTTATAAATCTTCTTTATTCCTTATACTCCTATCTCAGGTCGGGAAGATGTCTGGTTGTTTTGAAAATTTATCTTTCTGTAGTTGAAATTTACGCTTTTATAATTTTCCGCGTGTGGTTTCGGATTTTTGGATTTTGATGTAATGACCATTTACAGCTTACGCCGTAGTTGCGTTGGGAACAAACCCTCGTCTTCTACTTAGTCTCAGATGCTCATATATTTTTCTCTTTAGGCGTTTTCCTCTATCTTCTATTTGTGTTGTTGATGTTTTGATACATACCTCACATTTGAATCGGTAAATAATTTAACAATGATAGATTGCGAATAATTGTGATTTTAATTAGAAAGTAAGTGTTTTGACATTTTGATTTTGAAGATAACAATGGAACTGTTGTGTTTGTTAAGTCAAAGGGCCTGAGGTTGTTTGACACTACAATAACCATATCCACATATTGATAGGTCATTTCTCTCATCTTTGTTTTGAGATTTTTTTTTTTTTTTTTTAGTGATATGCAACTTACAAATAAATTGCAAACCCACGATTTCCTCTTTATTAGTGATTGGAGTTCAACATCAGAAATGAAGTGAAACCATGTATTGATGGAGTTCAAGATATTTTAGAGAGATGTTGTCTTTTTCTATAAAGAAAGTCTCAAAGCATATATGATATTTTCGAGTGTATGTTATATATTTGTGGCCTTCGAGGGCTTAGAGAAAATCTTATAAGAATAAATCTCACTTTAAATAGTTAAAATTCCAGGAAAAGGAAAATTATAATATTAATATTAGATAATTTTAAAAATATAAACAATCTAACAGTGCCCCCACACTTACACACTTACAAAATATTTATTTTTTGTGTGTTGTGTGTGTGTGTGTGTGTGTGGGGGGGGGGGGGGGGGGGGGGGGATCTTTTTATTCTATTTTGGGAAAAAAGTCATGGGCCCTAGGAAGATTGATGTTTTGAGAGGGGCCTGAGTTTCGGGCAAATGAGTCAGCAATGGTTGAGAGTTTTTTTTTTATTATTATTTTTATTATTATTAAAGGCATGGAGACAACATAGATGAATCATTCACATGCTTTTTATCATGTAAAATAAATGAATTGACTTTTTTCTTTGTAGTCAATCAAAATTTTAATTTATTTTGCCTTGAAAGAAAAATTATGTAGTTAACCAGTTTTTTCTTATTTGGGTCTTGATTTAGAATGGAGAAAAAGAATACATGTAGCCGACACCGACACGGTTGGGACAAGGCTTTGATGATGATGATGATGAGGGTTTCAATATAGTATGGACTTTCTTTGCTAGAATTGGTTAGCTAACCATATGGCCATCATGATGAGAAAGGTTGGCCCGCCATAGGAGGCTCATGAATTGAGAGCTATACAATAAATAATAATTTAATATTCATAAGACGATACCTGAATTTCATAAATAAGTTCTATTTTTTTAAATTATTTGTATATTTTTTTTGAATTTTTTCTACGTTTCAAGAATTTTATAAATTTGAATTGCAAATTGTATAATTTTGCTATACATTCTCCTTTTAAATAAACTTTGATGTATGGATTTTTGAAAATGATAAATAATATATTTTTTATTTCAAATTTATTTTCTTTCAATTAAAATTTTATAAAATATCACTAAATTGAATTTTTTTTTTTGGCGCGGGCCTCTTTTGCTAGTTTCTTATGGAAATGAAGCCAAATCTAAAAACAAATTCTATGTTGAGTATCATCGACTCCAACAGGCACACTAATTGCTCCTGTTGAGTATTATTGAATTCAACAGGCACACCAGTTTGTTTGTGCATAGCATTTTCATGGAAAATGTAAATGGTTTCAGAGTGGGGATGATTTTATGTTGTCAAAATTTTCTGTGGTTTTCATCTTCTTAGGTGAAAGTGTTCTCTACAATTTTTGGAAAACACATTTCCTTTATGAAAGATGTTTCGTGACATGACATTATAGCAACTGAAACATTAATAGAAGCTAAAGTCTTTAGGTCCAATCCTCCAGGGAAAAAAAAAGTGGAAATAAAATTTTGTGAAATATTTCTGCACACAAGCATGCCGTAGGGGACTCATTCTTTTGGAGTAAGCTCGAAGAAGTCATGCTGTCATTGGGCAGATGACCTATGAATTATGATTCCCAGATGTGGGTACTCATATGGACATGAATATGAGGTTTATGGATACGACTTCTGACTTTCTGAAATCTAGGTCACGCTGGCTATCAGGTCCATAACATGAAATTTAATGCTATATATATAGTTCATAGTGAGATTTTTTATAGCTAGTACTACTCTGTTTTGCCTATGATGCATTTTTAAATTAACAAAATTGTGGCTACTTTCTAAAAAAAATTGTGGCCATTTACATTCCATTCTGACATTTTTACTTCAATAAGCAAGAAAGCTAATAAACTCTATGAAATAGTATATTAGTAAGTAGGATACCTGAAACTACAAGTATTGGTACAGTCATGTAGTAGTATCTGGTGTTCATAGGTCATGACTAACCTTCTTTATGCATTCTCTCAAAGAGGATATCCAAAAGAAATGAAGGTTTCTATCAGTTTCCAATAGGATACCTGAAACTACATCTACAAGTGGCTATCAAACAATGCTCACCCTGCTCAACTAAACCACAAAAAAAAAAGTGATACTATCATCATCTCCATGGTAGAACCTTTACACCTCACCACTTTTAACATAGTTTTAATCAATAAAGCCTGTTCACTCTGAAATCCAAGGAATTCAATACGGATAGCAAAAAACTCTGCCAAAACTGAGCCATATTGTCCCATTCACAAAGGTTTTGGGCCTTTTGGCAATAATATGTACTGATACTATGAGTTTGTTGCAACCATATTGAAGCCGAAGCGGACCCCACTCTTCAACGACATGAAGATGGCATACAGTGGGACCTGATGCCCTCATCTTGCCGTGTTAGTATTAACAGTAATTAACACCATAAGATGCTCGCTGACAAGTAGGGTACTCATGGGCTGGACCAGCTTAGGCTTTGTCCGAGCCCAGCCTGCTTTGCTCCTTGATAGGCCTTGGGATACTGTACTCGGGCCGGGCCTGGGTCTAAGAAATTGAACCAGATTTGGATTTAAGTGATAGAAAGCCAAAGCCCTGCCACAATAAGTGGTGCTTGTAGTTTAGTTGGTACTTGATTTGCCCAAACAAGAGTTAGAAAGCCCCCAAAAAGCGAGCTTGGTTGACTAAATGGGTGGGCTCAGTCTTGAAAAGTTTGAGACAGGCTGTGTCGAGTCAGACACAGACCCAGTTGGGCTTGGAAGGACACAAACCTATGTCTAAATTCGGCGTGAGCCAGGATCTGCCTCAGCCTGCCCCACCCCGTGCCATGAACACCCATACTGAGGAGCTGGCATCTAATACATACACCGAAGTCACTATGGAATTGATGGGACTGAAATAAACAGAATCCAGAGAAAATCAACTGAGAAATTCCCTGATGAATATTGATCCATACCTTTAAATATAAGGAAAGCAAAAGTGAAGAAAACAAATGAGATATCCATCCACAGCAAGCATTATCAGTACACAACTCATACGACTCATGTCTCCAGGCCTCTCTCTCCCCAACACAAGAAAGGGTATGAATGAAGTATGACGCTTTATATATATATATATATATATATATACTTTAAGGAACAAGAAAGGCCTATGAATTTTCAATGAAGTGCAATTTATACCCAAAATAAATGGATATTCTAATGGCATCAAATACCTAGAAGAGAAAATTGTCCAAAGAAAATACATGCAACGAAATATGCTATTGTCACAGTTACATGAAGAAACATGGTGTTCCAAATTGAAGTGAGCAAGGTAATAAAAGAGATAAATAAGCAAGGTAATAAAAGAGATAAATAAACAATATTAATAAAGTATTTTCGGTGTATACCACACATAATGGGTTTCTGGCCTACAGAAGAGAGACTTGGCCATGGCTCCCATTTTCCATCTTCGAGGCTGAAGATATTAGTAGCTTTCGACCAAATTTCTTTGTGATAGATGCAATTGCGTACCAAATTCAAGGAAGGAGGAAAGTCCTTTACAGAAAAGCACTTGGGGACACTAGTGCCCAAGAAGATCACTCCATCGCCTATGTTTTCAACCTTCACCAAATTCCATCTTGAATCTAACTTGAATACATAAAGTGCCGGGGTTTCCCAGTGATCTCTGATGGATCTCCATTCATGGAAGACAAGGTAAAGCTCCCCACGCCATTCGATTAGATTCCTAAAACTTTCGAACTCCTGAACTCTATCATCATCATACACACCAAACAAGGGTAATGGTGAGGAATGCAAGTTAGCTCTTAATCTCAGATGATGATCCGACTCCAGAACCAACTCCAAGATGTTGACTCTCTCCAAAGCCCAACAATCAATAGCAATGATTGACCCATTATAAAATATTATCTCATCATAACTGAAATGTCCGACTTCGCTAATATATTGTCTAGTCCATGACTGATCACCCAATCTGCACATGTAAAGATTGTTGTTCATATCAACAGCTACAACCAAACAATTATTATTGTTGGCCCCATCATTCAAAGTAGGAGCTGATGAAAGATAAACTCTAAGCATTGGAGGCACCGGCACAATTTGTCGATTAACTGAGTCATTTATGGCCGTCATTGGAAGGTGAATTTTAGCTTTCGACAAGGGATCTATAAGGAAAATCCTCGCTTTTTTAACTTGAAATAAATTTTGCATCACCAACCAGCCCTCGAAAGATCCACGACAGATCATCCCTTGAGCTCCTGGGAGGCGCAGTGTGTGAGTCATGCCATCTGAGAGACTGAAGAAAAAGAAGTTGCTTTTGCAACTATGCTCGAGCATTAACCATGGGAATTGGGGAGTGCGACAACGTTTTGCAACCCATCTCCAAAATCGACAAACAGCACTAAACCGTAAGCGGGTGACTGGATCATTTAAGTGATTAAATACTAGTTCCATGACATCGAGATTTAAAGATCCAAAACCAAATTCTTTTGCCCCATTGGTAACCATGTCCCTTCCGCACTTCTCGTTGGGATCTTTGCATCTCTGTCGCTTAGTAAGATGATATTTGAGTTGTTCAGGTGCATGCAGGTGAAGGTCGTGTGAACAGCGTTTTCTAGGCATTGGAGTAATGTGATGCCTTCGCAGTTGAATTAAGCCTTCCTCTGAAAAAATAAACTACATTATAATAACACGATAATCAATTTCCAGCCAAGTAGAGTATTATTAGATTATACAAAGGAAAAAAAAACACAAACACAAACACAAACACATGCGCGCGCAGATAAAAAAAATGAATCAACAGGACAAAGGAAAGGTGGGTGCAGCACTAAGTTGTAGCGAGACAACTGCAGAAGAAGAAGAAAGAAGATTCTTCTCATATATCAAGTTACCTCTTCTTGTCATTTATATATATATATATATATATATATTGGAGATGCTCCTATGAGAGATAAGGTGGGGGCCCTCACATCCATATCCAATGCCAACAACTTAATTGTGAGGGCCCCCACCCCTATCTCTCATATAAGGTGAGATATCTCTCATTGGAGCATCTCCCTATATATAATAGGAGCATCTCTCTCTCTCTCTCTCTTCTCTCTCTCTCTCTCTCTCTATCTATATATATATATATGTATATGGCCAAGGCTCTCCTAAGCTAAAGCTTAGGATAGCCTTCTGTAAGTTCATGCTTGTGGGGTCTACCCTTGGTCCATCCAAATGGACTAAACACACGACCCCCCTAAATTGCACATGTGAGGGCCCCCACCCTAGCTCTCATACTAAGGTGAGAGATGCTCTCTCCTATATATATATATATATATTAGTGAGGTTTTTCCATATTCAATCGCAAAAACCAAACTCCACTAAGAGTAATAATTAGAGAGAACCAATCAGAAAAGTCTATGTTACTAATGGACAGTGTTAGGGAAAAGGAAGAGGAGAATGAGAAGACGCAAAAGAGGAAAATTGGAATTGAGTGAGAGAAATAGGCTGGGAGTGTCTTCAACTACCATGGGCGTCTTATGCCATCAACATTTGGCGCAACACTTATGCCTAAGACATAGGGAGTTCGGACTGGGCCAGCCTTCGGTGGATGTTTAAGTGGTAGAAGAACAACGCTGAATAATACTAAAAATTATATTTTATACATGATTAATCTAAAGGGTGGCCACATCTCTTGCTTAAGAGTGAAATCTGGGAAGGACCCAAGCAAGAGGATTTATTTTGGACAGCTTAAGTTTTTTATATAGAGCCTCACAAGTTTCCACAAGAAGGAATCAAATTAGGATTGTCTTTCATAGTTGCGTGACTATTCATCAAGAGTAATAATTAGAGAGACCCAATTAATAAAACTCCAGAGAAAATTTTTGTGCAGCATCATGAAAACTTCAGCTTCCTGCCCCACATCCTCCTCCGGTCTGGCATGCCCGTGTCATCTCTACTAGTCTCACTTCATCACTACTTAAACCAAATTTCTACAACCTCATGTCTGTGTCTACTCTTTCATAAACGTTCTCAAAAATCACTCTTAAACTCTTTCTAGCTATGCCAGGTCACGTAACCAATTAAAAGAAAAAAAAATGTAAGAAAAGAAAAGGAAAGATGAAATTAGCCGAGGAAGATGAGAGAGGATGGGAAAATGGCTCTTACCGGTTATCATCACTTGAAATCGAAATTTATTAGTGACGGTTAGAGATTAACGAACCCGACGCAACGTAGGCGTGGAGAAAAGCAATCAACGGGCTACTCTCCAAGCCAAATGGCTTAAGGATAGGAATCCAAACAGATCAAGTTGTCTTGGTCTCACACGATAGCCAAGAACAAATCTCAAAGAGAAGAACTCAATTCATTTTCTACTTCAATGATCCATTAGGGAGGATTACATCTCCTTATATAGGCTAGTTAGTCAATACAACTCCCTGAAATCCTAATAACACTCCCTAAAAACCAAGTCTAGTTGGAGGCGCTTTTCCTAAGATTCTGATAATGTGACCCTGATGTTCAGGAGGTTCATTCATTGGGCCTTGTTTGGCTTGGGCATTCGGGTATAACATTTTGGAGGAGACCCCTCTTGGAGAGAACTCGTCCTTGAGTTTGATAACTGTCCTCCTGGGTCGAAAATCAAGCGAACAACTTTCCGATGTTCTTTATCTTCATTCACTTTGCATGGGTTGAAAGCTTCATTTGATCTCTTCCGTTTGCAGTTGTGCTTCTTTTGATGGTCCGAATTTGCTGGAAAGTGAGATAGACCATGCATATACTTCAGTTGTAGAATCTTCATCATCTGATCATAACCTTCAAGTATCCATCAATGATCTCCAAAGATAAAAGTCAAAGTAAGGAACTCCAACAGACAAATCTTATAGTGAAACCACCGGAACAAGTGATCTGTTTTTCGATGATCCAATAGGCTTATCTGATGGTAGCACTACGATCAGAATTCAGATCCATCGGATGATCAGTATTGATGTTGATCAGATCCGAGTCTTTGACGTGTACTTCATCTTTCTCTGCCTTTTGCTTCTGTAGATCAGCATTGTTCATCGAAAGAAATTCAGTTTCTTTCCCTTCAAGTTCAGCTGAAGCATGATCCATTTCTGAAGTTTTGCAACCTATTTATTTCACACGACTCTGTCGTGAGAACATCCTTTTCCCTGAACGAGCTTCGGAACATCACCCTTGGATTTTGTTTCGTCTTTTTGTCCGCTCTTAGGTGCTTCAGTTGAAGGTGGCGAGGTAGACGAAGATGATGATGTCGATTGCAATGGAACAAGCACAACCCATTTTCTTTTCCACAAAAAGGAATGTGTTCTCCTATTTGTCGTTGTTCACCTTTCGATTAGAAAGCCATGGTCGTCCCAAAAGAGTATTGAGTGATATTCATAGGGATTACATCACACCAAGTTTTATCTTCATAACCCCCAATTGTGAAAGACACCACCAAATACTTGTGAGTCACATGAATGAAAGAGCCATTAGACCATGTGACTTTGTAAGGCTTCGGGCGCTTTGCTGTAGGCCAATTGAGTTGGTTAATTACCTCTTGTGCCACGAAACTTATTGCACTTCCACCATCAATAACCAGATTGGCTAACCTGCCCTCACACCTTAATTCGTGTATGGAATTTACCAGCCCGTCTCCACTCTTCTTGCTCTTTGTTAATGGTGGCGAGAAGTTAACAAACAACAAGTGTGGGATTATCTTTTCCATCAAAATGTGTTTCAACATGATGAACTCTTTGTTTGAAATCTCAACTTTAAAATATTAGGTCTCCCAATGGGCTTCATATTGGCTTTCACCGACTGGGAGAATGGATCTCTTCCATGTACATATTTATCCTCCACTAGCAATTTCATTTCCTTCCATACCAACATTCTACGTCTTTCCACCATGTGTGGGCATCCCCTTGCAGTTTCTTTTTGCGTAATCCTTACATAAATGACCTTTTAATCGACACCACATAAAATACTCTTCGAGCACTTTAATCCAATTCATGAAGATGTTTGGATCCTTATGACCATAAAAAAAGGGGATACGAATCGGGATTCGGGACACAAATTGTAGGATTCTTATAATTATGGCAGGTGATGAGGCTAGGCGGCGGTGTGCGGGGGTTGAGCTGCTAGTAGGTGTCGAGAAAGAGCAGTGAATAGGTACGCTTTCTTGCTTATGCTTCTTTCTTCTCGGTTTCTTGTTCGTTGACCTTTTCTTTTTTGTCGTCTTCCTTTTTTTCTTTTTTATTTTAGATCTAGGTTTGGGTAGTGAAGGTTGTGGGTTTGGAGTTTTGGCCAAGGAAAGGCTTCCAATGTGGGGATTGGCAGTGGGATTCGACTGAGGATGAAGGGATTTGCGTTTCAGTGAGGGTTTTATTTTTTTTGTTTCGGGAGCTGGGTTTTGGGGATGTTAGGTATCGGTTGGGGTTTTGGATAGGGATGGTTTGATGGGGCTTTGGGGAAATTGAGTTGGGTTTTCGACCAAAGGGGAAATTGGTAGTTGGGTACGGCTGCGTGCAGAGACGGGATGGAGAGGCGGTGTAATGGATGGGTTGGTGGGGGGCTGGGATTGGGTTCGACTAATATGGGTATAGGGCCTTTTTTTTGTTTTTTTTTCTTCTAATTTTGGTGGGTACTGGGTAGGGTTTGGCCCGAACTTAAGCCCTTAGTTTTGGGCTCCACAAGTGCTACAGGTTGTAGCCACGTGTTGGGTCTCAGCCTCGAATTGGATGCCTAAAAGGAAGAAAAGGGCTCCCGACCCTTTCTCTCTATCTTAACGAGAAGAGATGTAGAGGAGAGGGGTTATACCGCTGGTGAAGGTGGGGCGACGGCAATTGTGAAGGTGGCAATGACGATGGGGGGACAACGGAAAAACGAGGATGGACGATGGCGGATGAGGAAATCAATTCCAAATATGGCAAAAGCTACCAAAGGCGCAAGAAGAAAATGGCCGATAACGCATGTTTGTGGTTGGATCACCCTTTCATGGGCTTGATCCATCACAATCACCTCCTCTGGCAGACCCGCGGAAGACCCCACGACCCCACAATGGGATGGTCTACAAGAGATGAGCAATTGAAGAATTATCATGAAGAATTAAAGACTGTCGAGTGACCCATGGGAATTAAAGAGCTTGGAATTGAAGACATAAGAAAAGGAAGGGGGGGGAGGGTGGCATTACTTAAAATCCCTTGCCTAGGGATTCGTGCACAAGGCGCAAGGCACCCTTTTCCATTTTGTCGATAGCCATTTATTTGGGTTTTATTTGTTTTATTTTATTTTATGTTTTACATGAGACAAGATGTAGATCTTTTAATCTAAGCCCTTGGTTTCTTGGGCTCTCTTATTGCTCATTATTAAAGTTGTATCTCTTTGAGAAACACGAAAATGAATGATAATGATATTTTCTCCCAAAAGGCCATATTGAGATTGCTCTTGCAGGATCTTCTCGCCCGCAAAGGGGAATTTGGTGTGAAGCCAAGGTAACACATCTTCTTCTACTAGGTATTTCTCCCATCCATGGTTTAAAAAATCGGCCGCTACCGTCTCATATCGGCCGATATGAACCGGTATCCATACCGGTCCGATTTTTTGCCGAGATACCGGTAGCGGTATCGGACGGCAAAAATTTTTTAAAATATCGGCCGAGATGATGTATGTTTCAAAAACCCTAGTTTTTTCACTTTTTTCCCCATCTTCTTCCTCTCTCCTCTCATCTCCTTAGAGCAGCAGCAGCCATCCATACTCCAAAGCTCATCTCCAACACTATTTCTTGAAGAAAACATTTTATTTGGTAGGAGAAAATCAACTTAACTCCCTTATTTTTATTTTTATTTTTTTGAAATGGTAACTTGTATTGATAGAAAAAAAGGGAACTTTACAAAAAAAAGCTTTACAGTATAAAAGAATTATACTGAGAAGGGGCCAGGCAAAAGCCCCAAAAAATAGCCACCTCCTAAAAGGAGGGGAAACAAAAACAAGGAGAGGGAAGGAGAGAACCAAATCAAGTTGAAGTGACTTCCCTCCAATTGAACATCATTGCATCAATAGATAAGCCCCAAGAATCTGGAAGATAGGAGACCCACGATGCAACGCAGAATTTCATTCTAAGGATTAAGTCTACTTAGGAGGAAGCAATCCCTTCAAAACACTTTCTATTTCTCTCTTTCCAAATAGTCCAGATGCAAACCAAAAAAGAAAGGCGCCACATGATCTTCCCTTTGGAGGTGATAATTAGGGTAGCCCATTGATGGAACAAGTCGTTTAAGGACTGCGGCATGACCCAACTACAATTGAACTCGTTCAGGATTGTAGACTATAGGGCTTTCGTCTGCTTGCAATGGAGCAAAAGATGATCAACCGTTTCCTCGTCTGCTAAGCAGAGGGGGCAAGCGTTGACAAGGAGGATATGTCTGCGGCGAAGATTATCCAAATTTTAAAAAAAAATTCCGAAGAGCAAGCCAAGTAAAAGTGATGACTCTAGGAGGGGCCTTGATCTTCCATAAAGAAGACCAACTGCGAGAAGCCACCGGAGTTGTCATTATAGCGGAGAAGAAAGAAGAAACCGAAAAAGAACCATCACGAGAAGGAATCCATAGCCTGCAATCTTGCCCTTCTCTAGAGCCATTTATGCCATTAAGCACCTCGAGAAGATTGAAGAGATTAGCTTCTTCTGCCTCTGACAGATTCCTTTTGAAAATAGGCCACCACAATTGATTGTTAGTGCTTATGTCGAGGTAATCTCTAATCTTAGCATTTCGATTTCTGGCACAACTGTAGAGATCAGGGAACTAAAGCGCTACTAAAGAGGTCTCTCCAGCCCAAACATCATGCCAAAAGGAAATTTTCTCTCCATTACCAACGTAATAGCGGAAAGAATGGGTAAAAAAAGCCTTGGAGCTGTATATCCCTTTCCAGAAGTTTGAGCACCTCCGCGGAGGATAGATTTCCCAACCATTTCTTCTCACTTTGTATTTTGCTACCAGGATTCTTTTCCAGAGGCCTTCTAAATCTTCACCAAGTCTCCAAAGCCATTAACCTAACAAAGCCTGATTCATGATCCTTAAAGGTCTTATTCCAAGACCACCAGAGTCTTTCGAGGAGCAGACTGTTTTCCAATTTACCAGGTGGAATTTTTAGAATCCTCACGACCATGCCAAAGGAAGTCTTTTTGAAGCTTCTCAATGCGGTCAATGATTGTAGCGGGGTACTTGAGGATGGACGTGTAGTAGATAGGAAGGTTGGCAAGTGCAAATTGGATCAACGTGGTTCTTCCTCCTAAGGATAAATACTTTGCTTTCCAGGAAGATAACTTTTTCTCAATCCTTTCAAGCACAGGATTCCAAACAGATTTAGGCACTCTGTCCAGGCACAAGGGAAGACCAAGGTAGGTGGATGGGAAGGAGTCAGCTTTGCACCCCATAATGGTAGCACAGTGATGGAGGGAAATGTCTTCAGTTGAGACTCCAAGGATGGAGCTTTTTGAGAAGTTTATCCTAAGACCCAAGACAGCTTCAAAACATCTGAGAATAGCAACCAAATTTTTTATTTGATCTTTATTTGATCTTCATCAGCATCACAGAAAAGGAGGGTGTCATCTACATATTGTAGGTGGGAGACAGAAGAAGCATTATGAGAAGGCCTGAATCCATGGATCATATTGCAGTCTTCAGCTTTGGAAAGCATCCGACTGAGGGCTTCTCCAATGATGACAAATAGAAACGCAGACAGGGGATCCCCTTGACGTAAGCCCCACTCAGCTGGAAAAAATCCGTTCGGGGAGCCATTGATAAGAATGGAGAAGGTAGCAGAAGAAATGCATTCTTTGATCCAAGTCCTCCATTTTGATCGAAAGCCCATCCTGCGCATCAAGTAAAGGAGGAAGTCCCATTCGTCCCTATCGAAGGCCTTTTCCAAGTCAAGTTTGCAAATGATGCCTGGAAGTTTGTCCTTGTGTCTGGAGTGGATGCATTCATTGGCAACAAGAACCCCATCTAGGATTTGTCTGCCTTGAACAAAGGCTCCTTGAGAGAGAGATATGATGGAAGGAAGGACCTTTTGAAGTCTAGAAGCTAGCACTTTAGCCAAGATTTTGTAGATGCTGCCTAAGAGGCTTATAGGCCTAAAGTCCTTAATGCTGCCAACCCCTGTCTTCTTTGGGATAAGGGTGATAAAAGAGGCACCGATCGATTTGGAAAGCCTGCCTCTAGAGTGAAATTCCTTCATGAAGGCCATAATGTCAACTCGGAGGAGGTCCCAAAATTTGTGGAAGAAAGACATTGGGAAACCATCTGGGCCTGGAGATTTGTCACTAGCAAGATTAAAGACCGCCGCTTTGACTTCTTCCTCCCGGAACTCATCTTCCAACCAATTCGCGTTCTCCTCGCTGATGGTGGAGAAATGAAGGTTGTCTAAGGAAGGCTTGCTGGAACCATCTTTTTTTATACAGGCTTTGAAAAAAGCTAAGAATGTGGCTAGTTATCCCATCCCTGTCCTCTAATCTATTGCCATCAGCCATCAAGTAATTGATCTTGTTACCCCTCATTCTGGTGGTGGTCAGACTGTGAAAAAATTTGGTATTCTTGTCCCCTTCCTTTAGCCAACGACATCTAGATCTCTGCTTCTATTTGATCTCTTCTTCTTGGACTTCACACTCAAAAAGATCTTTGAAATTCAACCTCATAGAGATATCCGCTTCAGACCTTGTGATTCTTCCTTAGAGTCAATAGATTGAATTTCTTCAAAAAATTTAGCCTTGATAGTTTCGATAGGCACAAAATTGGTAGTCCTCAAATCTTTAATGCTTAGCTTCAGCCGCTTGAGCTTCTCGAAGAGTCTGAAACCTGCCCAACCGTTGATATCATAGCTATTCCACCACTCCTTAATTAGAGCAATGAAATTTTTGTCTTCTAGCCACATTATCTCTAAACTAAAGGGAGAGGGTCCCCATTTAAGATTTTTGCAATCAAGGAGGATGGGGCAGTGATCAAAAGTGGGCTTCGGGAGGGCAATTTGGAAAACTTCAGGATACAAGTCAATCCAATCCCCAGTAACCAGGAATCTGTCAAGACGCGACAAGGTTGGAGGACTTTGGTGATTAGACCAAGTGAATTTTGTCCCCCCCACCCCTAGCCGAAGATCGATGAGGTAATGGGAGTTAATCCAATCCGAGAAGGATTCCATATCAGCTGAAATTCTGCCAGCCCCGAATATGGGAGTTTACTCCCTTATTTTTAGTAATTTGTGTTTTTTTTTATTTTTTATTTTTAGATATGCATGGAAATGAATGAAAAGATCATTGGATTTGTCACATGGGTTGTGTTCTTCACTTAGAAGTTAGATCTACACACTTTCATTAGGCTGGGCGACACTCCACTTGGAATTAGGCTGTCAATCTGTCATACTCATCAATCTCTCTCTCTAGCCCCTCCTAATTTCAGGTAAACCATGAACCTTTTGATGCCCAAGTGTTTTATGATCTATCTATCTCACTATCATGTTTCAGATTTTAATATGTTATCTTCATGGTCTTGAATTTCACAACTTATTTGATGATTGAGTTGAGTATTAAATGATAATTGATATGTTATCTTTATTTTCTTATATTTTACACTAATAAATTGATCATGAGCCAAAATAATGGTTGCATTATATGAAATACTGGAGAAGACAGCGAACTGCAACACAGACAGGACTCATAACTTAAGGTGACCGATATTTTGATTTATTGTTGTTATTAATGGAAAAAAAAATATTGTTTTTCAGCATTTTCTAATATTCTGGATTTTTTGGATATTTTTGCGAATTTTTTTGAATTAAAAAAAAAAATTCAAACCGCAATGACCCCGACGGACCGATAACCGTGACCGATACCGATATCATATTGGTTTTTCGGCCTGGCCGATACCGCGACCGAAACCAAGATTTTAAACCATGCTCCCATCTGTTTCTTCTACTTCCATTGCTTATAGCAATTATACCAAAATCCTAGATCTAGTTCAATCCTTCCAACACAAATCAGGTCTAGGCAACATCTGTCACCTTACCCTAGATCCAAACCATTAAACCCCTTCCAACCCACATACTGGCCTTATCCTAGTGCTGATCGCACACTACCTGTAACCAGCCACACCCCGATCTCAGCATAAGCCCTAGATCTAGATCTAGTTCACAATTAGAATCCTAGATCCACATCTCCACACCTTCATCCATACCTATTACCCTTTCCTACACTTAGATCCAGCCATAAACCCCCTGGCTGACCATATCCCAAACCATCCACCCTAGCCATCCATCCCACATCTCACACCCCACTACCTACCCAGAATTCCCCAACTTAATGTCCCAATTGTTCCCATCAGCCCTAGATTTCTTATCAATTACAGAACTGAATTTTATTTGAGCCAATTATGTTGTGGGAATTGATGTTACAAATCTGAATTTTATATTTATCGCCCATATATTATGCTACAGTATCAATTGGCCACCTGTTTGGACCAAATCCTTCTTCAAATCCTCAAGGCCACTGTCATCTCATTGAAATTGGTGATTCCCTAGGCAAGGTGGATGGTTTAACCATCCATTTGATCCCTCTCCCAATCTGTTGAGAGGCCTAATTGCAGGACTTGGAAAAGGCTTTGGATCATTCCATAATTACCTTAATTGAATTTGAATGGAATGGTGTGCTTCGCATTAATTTAATTGATTTATTTATACCAAACCAATCCTTTTCCCACTAGGTGGGATCGGCTATATGGATTTGACGACGCTAATCAAATCTGTTTAAGGCCATGTCCTCCGTTAGATCTATATAGGCAAGGTCATGTTTAATAGTTTCTTTCCAACTTCTCTTGGGTCTCCCTCTCCCTCTCCTACTCCTGGCAATCTCCATGCTTTCACACCTTTTAACAGGTGCCTTCGTTGGACGCCTTCTAACATGGCCGAACCATCTCAGTCGATTTTCTCCCATTTTATCTCCAATCGGTGCTATTCCTACTTTGCCCCTAATCTCCTCATTCCTAATCCTATCTCTCCTTGAGATCCCGCACATCCATCTTAGCATTCTCATCTCCGCAACTTCCATCCTCTTGACATGATTATGCTTTACTGCCCAACACTCTGATCCATATAACAACGCTGGTCGTACCGCCACCTTATAATACTTTCCTTTAACCTTGAGGGGGACTTTCCGATCACACAAGACCCCCGAAGCACTCCTCCATTTGGTCCACCCGGACAGAATCATGTGACTTACATCAGTATCAATCCCTCCATCCTGTTGCACCATAGATCCAAGGTACCTAAAGTTTTCTTTCTCTACAATCTTTTGTGTGCCCAAACTTACTTCTATGTTACTAGGTGTCCTACTTTGACTAAACTTGCATTCCAGATATTCCGTTTTGCATCGACTTAGCCTAAACCCTTTTGTCTCTAATGTTTTCCGCCACAATTCTAGTTTAGCATTCACTCCTTCTCTCATCTCATCCACTAAAACAATGTCATCTGCAAATAGCATACACCACGGCACCTCATCATGGATATGTCTTGTAATCTTATCTATAACTACGGCAATCAAGTACGGGCTTAACGCTGAGCCTTAGTGTAAACCAATCGTGATAGGAAACTCATTAGTTTAACCGCCAGTCGTCCTTATAGATGTCACGACTCTATCATACATATCCTTTATCGCCTCAATATATGCGACACACTCTTTTCTTTTCCAGAACTCTCAAAAGAATCTCCATAGGAACCCGGTCATAGGCCTTCTCCAAGTCAATGAACACCATATGTAAATCTCTCTGGCCTTCTCTATACTGTTCCATTAACCTCCTCAGGAGAAAGATAGCCTCCATGGTTGATCTCCCAGGCATGAAACCGAATTGATTCTATGAAACGTTTGTTGTTCTTCTTAGTCTTCTCTCAATAACTCTTCCATAATTTCATCGTATGGCTCATCAATTTAATCCCGCGATAGTTCGCACAGTTCTGAATATCTCGTTTGTTCTTGTATATGGGTATGAGAATACTTTTCCTCCATGCATTAGGCATCTTCTTGCTCTTTAGCACTACATTAAAAAGCTTTGTCAACCAACTAATGCCATCCTCCTCCAAGCACCTCCAGACCTCAATAGGGATACCATCTGGCCCAACCGCTTTCCCATTCTTCATTCTTTTCAATACTTCTTTAACTTCTTCCCGATTGATTCTCCTATAGAACATATGATTCACTTCTTCTCTAGAAATGGTAAGCTGCCCCAATTGTGTGTCACTACTACTGCTTTCGTTAAATAACTTGTAGAAGTAACTCTTCCAACGCTCCTTTATCTCCTCTTCCTTTACTAATACATTTTCATCCTCATCCTTAATGCATTTAACTTGGTTTAAGTCCTTGGTCCGCCGATCTCTGGTTTTAGCAAGCTTGAATATCTCTCTTTCGCCTTCCTTAGTGTCAAGTCGCCTATATAGCTCCTCAAATGCCTTTGCCTTGGCCTCACTAACTGCCTTTTTGGTTTTTCTTTTTGCTTCTTTATACCTCTCCAAGTTCACTTCATTTCGATCCTTTGCCAAGTTTTAAAGCACTCTCTTTTAACTCTTATCTTGTCTTGGACGGCTTCGCTCCACCACCATGTCTCTTTCTGTACCGGAGCACCCCCTTTGGATTCTCCTAAGACTTCTTTCCCTACCCTCCTAATACACTCTGCTACCTTATCCCACATATTATTTACACTCTCATATATCGCCCAAACGTCTTCCTCTAGTACTCTTTTCCTTAAAGCTAATTGCTTATCACCTTTTAGGTTCCACCATTTAGTCCTTGAGCATCTATACAACTTCTTTTTTCTAGTCCACCTTTGTAGCTGCACATCTATGATCAACAACCGATGTTGGGAAGTCAAGCTCTCCCCCGGTATAACCTTGCAATCTTTACAAGCTAAGCGGTCTCTTTTCCTAGTTAAGAAGAAGTCCATTTGTGTCCTCGATGAGCCACTCTTATAAGTCACCAAATGCTCCTCTCTCTTCCTAAAAAAGGATTTCTTGATCTCCAAATCACATCATCTAGGTTAATCATTCTTGTCCTGCATCAAGGGCGCATGGACGATGACGCTCGAGGTGACACTTCTACGAACAGATCGACTACTATGATGTAGAGAAGACAAAAATAATGATGAAGAATTCTTTGATGGGGCAAAGGGAAGGCGAAGATGATGCTGATTGGAGAGCTAAAGTGATGAAGATGGAGCTGGCGGCGACAACAGGTACAATAGTTTTTTACGATAGTCCTCCCTCTATCTTTTTATTTTTAATTTTTTATGCTCCTTCTCCCTCCTTTTTTTTTTTTTTTTTTTTTTTGATGGGATCTTGGGGTTGCAGTTTTTTTTTTTTTTTTTTCACTGGAATTTGGAGGGTCTGGGATTTCGGGATTTTAGTGGATTCAGTAGGGGATAGTTCGGTAAAGGGGTGTTGGTGTTGGAGATTTGGGAATTTTGTGGAACTTGGGGATTATGGAGGGTTTTGTGAGGTGGGTCGTGGCCAAATGCGAAGGGAATAAGTTCGGTTGGTTGGGATTCGACTAATTAGGAGCAAGGAAATTTGGGGATTAGTTTCATAGGGGTTTGTTGTTCCGGGTTTATAGAATGGAACGATGGTTCGGCCTGTGATGGATATGGTTTTGGGTGGCAAGGTCCTAGGGTGGGTTTGTGACTGGATGGAGGGTTTTGGGACTTGGTAGTTGTGATGGGTGAATGGAAGGGGCTCGAGTGTGATGATAGAGGATGGATGGTGGTGAAGAATGATGATCATAATAAGGAATGATGATGATGATCGGGATCAATGAACGGGAAATTCAATCAGGGATGAGTGTGTGGGTTACCTCGAATCGGCGATGAAAGAGAAGAACTCAATTCATTTTCAACTTCAATGATCCATTAGGGAGGATTACATCTCTTTCTATAGACTAGTCAATCAATACAACTCCCTGAAATCCTGATAACACTCCTTGAAAATCAGCTTTAGCAGGAGACTCTTTTCCTGAAATTCTGATAACATGTCCCTGAAGTTCGGTAGGTTCATTCATTAGGTCTTGTTGGGCTTGGGCCTTCGGGTATAAAATTTTGGACAGGACCCATTAGCCTGGCCAACTTCATCACTATCAAAATTTTGGCTTTGCAAATGCTTAGATGCCTCATACTCTCATAGTATTTAGAAATCCAGATGTGCAAGAATTTGGATATCCAAAGTTTTACCAAAATCCAGGCATCCTTCTTTTAAAGCGATCAATTTCCGACAAGAATTTCTAATTCAGGCTCCTAAAGATTTTGACTTTTGAGCAAATTAAGATCAAGTAAAATTTCTCAACATAGAACTTCCTAAACTCCAAGATCGGGCATGTGACATATAGTGTCATTATTAAACATGAACAACACTTGGGGCATATTTGTTTGGATATAATTCACAGGAATTCAATAATGTAGGAATTATTAGTAAAATGAGCTCCATAAAAGGATTATTAAAGCTGCAAGGGATGAAGGAAATAAACTGATGTAGATGAGACCTTCACTTTCCTCGGTATTGAATTACTAGGGTGATGGCTAGGTGTCCATTTCCCCTTCTTCCCTTGATTCAATTTCCATTAAAGGGGAGGTTATTCAATGGTCATTTTTGGATATTTATCTTTGATTCTTCATTTTTAAACACTTGAAAAAAAAAATACAATCCTTGGTACTCAATTACATAAATCAAGCAAGCCCTTATAACTTATAACCCTATTAGTAAATTAGGCTAAGCCTGTGGTGATTTTCTTGAGACGGTAAGCCTTTTTCGGTTCGAAATAGTTTAGTGGCGCCACTGTTTGTTGTTCACTAATAAAAATAATCTATGTTAGTGTTATAAATCCATTATCAAACCAACTGACAAGATGATTCGGTCTTGCATTGGTTTTGTGGAAACTTTCGCACCAATTGGACTTGGGCCCACAGTCATATAATTCACTTTTATACAAATTATTTACTCGTGGATCCATAGTTAAATTGTTCGCTACAAAATTTATCCTATTGTAATGTTATAAACCTACCATCAGATATCATTTTTTAACAGAAGTTTATTTAGAGGATGAGTGAGAATTGAGATTTTGAAGAAAGGAGTTGGTTAAGAAGCAAGCAAGCCAGGATTTTATGTTGGCCTTGTGCTCAAGAGCCAATCCCAAAGTTTAAGAGCAATAGAAATGATAAACGAACGAACTTCTACGCCGCTATGGGTCGACCAAAGGTGAATGAAAAATATTCAAATGTATAATGATTAAGCAAACAACTTAAAAAGAAGTCGAGCAACCCTTTGTTATCAGAAATCCACGCCAACAATCTTCTCCATCACCAGAAAATCTAAAACAATTGTTCTTGTTTCTATAGAACTCCTAAAAGCAATAAACAAAATACGCTTATTAATCCTATGGGCTTGGAACGGGTTAACTTTGGGCCAATTTTGGGCTTACCTGGGTTGCGACAAGTCTGAATAAGTCAAAATTCTCCCTAGAGCCTTATTTACCTCATATACACAGTGACCTAAACCTTTACGTCCCTTAATATCCAATAAAACTGGCCATAATTACGAAGAATAAGTTCTTTTTTAGGATACAACCTCCATAGAAGCACGCTAAACTTGTCATGGTTACACCATTATAGCTAATGAGAATAGAGAAATAGAGATAGGGAAGACACAGACAAAAAAAAAAAAAGAATAGAAAAAGAATTCCATCTATATACTTAAATACACACAAATATCTTCACGAAGAGTGCTTGTTCCATGGTCCAACCTACGGGGCCCAGCTGGAAGCAAGACAATGGTGGAGCAGCATGAAAGGTCCCCCTCCGACCTACCCTTGTGCAAAAGAGGCATCCGATCAAAGGACGTATTGTTTAAAAGCATCAAAGATGTCCACATCTTAAACATTAGATACTGTTACATATTGGCCAGATTTTGTATGACCAATTTAATTGTCTACACATATCAGATAAGGGCTAAATCTAGGTCCGTGATAATTCAAAAACAAGTGCGAGCGTGCAATGGTGGGTAAGGGTAAGGATATATAATATCGACCCACAGGCTGTTGGAACAACCCAATCGTCCCTGACAGTTGTGGCTGTGTGTACAATCTATCTCATTGAAAATTCTATTACCAACAATGGTGCCTTTTTTATCTCTTAACTATTACCAACAATGGTGCCCTTTTTTTCTCTATAACTATTACCAACAATGATGGTAGATACAACTAATTACGAAAAGTCAAGAGTTACATCAAGCATAATCATGCTCTGATCTCCTGGCGTACACACTGCAGCCGTGTTCATGGTTAGGGTGGAAAGCCTGAAAGACCTAAGGGATGCAAAATATCAATATCACTAGATCATTCTCCTCTTGATCTATGTCTGTCAATATGATATGACTTTCTAAGGCATGAACTTTGTGTGAACTTCAAGAAAGGGTGGTGGTCGTCGGGTGAGCGCCAATTTCTGGGTTTGTAGGCAATTCACAATAGATATATAGTGTGTGATATGTTGAACATCACATAAGAACCATGCGGTGTAGGTATATAGGTTCCTTTCTTTTTCACTTCTATTTCCACCCAATTCAAAACAAATCTACTTTTCCTTGGTATATAGGACCATGTTTTTAGAGACTTAGACAACCTCTGTTAAGGGCCTAAGGCATTGTCTTTTGTGTTTTTACAGAAGGCCCCTTGATTGGACGCTGTAACAAATGACTGCTCTTTTTTTCGGATAAATGGAGGAAGATCCTCTATGTTTAAGCTTAGCACTTCAACTCTTGTTACTTCCATTTTATAAAAATAAAAATAAAAGAAAACTCTTCTATATCAATGGAGATCAAATAGAGGAAACTGAAGAAAACATAATAACTGAATAAGGCAAAAAATTGGTATCTTGAATTTCCAATATATTACTTATCATGCTTAAAATTCTACATGTCAAAATCTATTCAATGTGATTTAGAAAAACGCATATTTCACGAGAATGCGTGCCTCATAAAAAATTGCAAAACCACTTTTAACTTGAAGATCCACCAAAGAAATTAGCGTTAGAAAAGGACTGACAAGTTTCTAGCTCTCAAAATTACCGAATAATTTATATCCTCAAGGAATGGGAAATGAACAAAAGCAAAATTTTAATAGAAGGCATTTACGAATGTGACAAACAATTCAAGGAAGACCTCTAAACTGGACAATGAATCTAATAACCATTTTATAAGGATGAATATATGGATTTATGTTCTTCAAATTTGAAATTAATTGAATTTACCTTGTAGTAACGTCTTAATTAGGGGATAAGATATAAATTAAACTCAATTCAATATGAATATATATATGTATGTATGTATGTATAGATCCGAACATAACAAAATGTCCTTTCTTGTCATGTCCCGAACTCTGAATTGCCACCCATGTGGATCTAAAGCAAGGGTCCTAAATCCAAACAATTCTTGTATGCGGGTGGTAACACGAATCCACACTTCAAATTGTAAATCTGAAACCGCCCACTTTTTACATGGTCATTCACCATGAACAGTCTATATTTATGGATTGTTACCTGAATTAGTTCTTATGCATGCAGTGCTAATATATTTGCTCAGTATATGTGACTTTTGACTTGAAACAGTCCTCATATACAATTGGCCCGATCATGAACCATTCACATGTAAGGACTGTTAATCCTGAATAATAGTCTCATCAATGGTTCGGCCAACATCAACACATCATATTTCCAGCATACTTTCTCATTGTATGTGACATTGAAATCCTTGGAATGAATGAAGTTCAAAAATGCAATTCTATTCGGCCACTACAACAGCCACTATTTTGGTTTCTATGTGTTTGTAGTTGTCATATAAGGTGCAGTCACTCTGCAGAATTCATATTTACTGACTGTACCACAAAGTAGGCCTTATTCTGGATTCAGAAAATACACAACCAGTGAACCAGCCCCTATTCAGACTTGAAAGCCAGCCCACATGCATTGCCCCGCCAGAGTATTGAGGTCCATATCTGATGACTGTTTAACCAGAGCTAAGTGCAAATATGGTCCAGCTATATCGGATATGTAGTTCACATACATGAAACTGCCATCCCATAAATTCAATATCGCTTGAGATTTTGATGACGTAGGTGTATTTTAGATTGACAATACGACAACTAAGATCAAGGTTCAATGAAATACTTATATTTCTCAAGTATGAAACTGGAAGGAATATGATCCTAGCAACACACAATCAATTTAACAAACATGTGGTGTGCGAACCTGAGCCTCTATGGATCTACTGAGCAGTCTAATCTAAGTTGAGAGTATTAATGGAATACCACTTGTAGATTAGAATGGATAGCTAGGCTACATACTCATCATGGTCATTAGACATTCATAAATGAAAAGATGAGATTTCTCTCCTAGTTCACAATGATTTTAATCATACAAGTAGATAGTTTATAGTTGCCAGACCAAGAGAAATAGGGAACTAGGGCTTACACAGGATCATTAGGTGTATGAATCCCATCAAGACTCACCTGTTATGGCACCCCACTGGGTTCAGTAACAGTTCACAGGATACATTCCATACTGTATTCGATAACTATGTAACAAAACAGGCCTTCTCTATGGATCGGCCAACCCAATTCCAAAGCAGTCAACCATTGGAATATTATAAAAAAGAAAACCCTTAATCCCCTTTTTATTCATGTAATCTTCGCAAAACTGGACTTGTAAAACAAGATCTAGAACAACAATAACAGGAACTAGGGCTAGGGCATCAAACATAAACAGGAACTAGGGTAGGGTACACACCTGCTCTAGACTCCAAGAATCCGCTATTCCCTAGCCAAGCCTCTTTCGCTTCCTCTTCCTCCTGCCGTCGAGTGCGAGAATATATAGGTATGAAAGAAGGTCGGTAGGTGAAGGTCTCCTTTTTTATGGACTCTCAGTCCAAGTCAAGTCTCCCAATCTTTTTACTAGGAGCACTGCTACAGGGACCGAAAATCATCCCTGAAAAAGTGCCTGAAAGGCCCTTGTCCCTTGGATCAAGGAAAAGCCCTTGATCCAAGGGAAATTTTCCTTGATCCAAAGGACAAAAGCCATTCAGGCACTTTTTCAGGGACCAATTTTCGGTCCCTGTAGACTACTGGCAGCCACTACCAAAACGCCCCGGTGAATAAAATAAAAATAAATGTCTCACAGTGGTGGACCAATATTTTGGTTCGAGGGGTGCACTACCGAATCAAACAGGAGGACTATAGGAGATGGAGACTTAAATGGAGATTCAATTTTTTGAGGTTCAAATGCATTAAAAATTATAACTGGATTCTTATTTAGATCTCAATAAGTAAATGTGTCCAGTTCTGAATTCTTTTTTTTTTTTTTCCAGGGACATAACCGGATCCACATTGGTTCAAGCCCGTAGACTAAGAACTCGACCCATAAAATAATATAAATACTTGGTATTTTTCGATAATCCCTTCAATCCTCCATTCTCCATTCGCTAAGATTTATTCCCAAACTCACCACTTCGTCTCCTGGAATCTTGAAAAGACTGCTACCGTGCCGCCCCAGCTCATTTGTATAGCCTCTTTCCTCTCCCTCTTCTAATTTCATTTTTCTCGGATTTAAGTTTTAGTATGGATGTTCTTATTTTTCTCCTTTCAGGATACTAAGCTCCGGTAGGTCTTCAGAGAAGTGAGTTTTTTTTTTTTTATCTTACTTCTTGAAAGATTTTATTTTTTCCTCTTTTCAAGAAAGAGGAGGGAGGTGGGCATTGTAGTCTAGAGGCCTTTAGTAATAGCTTTGATGGTTTTCTAAATAGAAATTTCAGTTCAACTTCTTTCTACAGTTCTAGTCAAACCCGGAGCATGTTTTTGTATTCAAGGCTCCCAAAATCATTAGAGTCTATTTTTATAGAGATATTAGTCGGGGTTTTGCTTATTTTGCTATTTAGCATGATTTGTTGTTAAGCTGACAAATGAGTTTCTTCCTAATGTTTCTGTAGTTGCATTTCTTCATACTATATTTGGAATCGGACCCAGACCCGCCCCACATATGGTTCCGGTTTCAGAGCCAGTTTTCTAGTTCCAAATCGGGTCTGGGTACACTCCTCAATAATGGTTCAGGGTCCACCATGGACCCGCACTGAAAGTGACCCGTTTACAACCCTAACCAGGAGCCAAGCAAAAACCCCGTACTTGCGGGATTTTTATGTAAATTTTTGAAAGCCAATCTAGACCTTTCATTGTGTATTTAGAAGAAAGAGGACGAAGGTCAAATGGGTGGGATCCCCCCTGGATGCACTTAGGTCCGCACCTGCCTTTGCTAAACTCATGAGAATAAATAGTTTTTTTTATATAAAATTATAATTTTATAATGAACATTACATGGGCCCACCCCGCCCCATTTCCACCCCTAGTTCCACTTAAACCACTCTATCGTGGGTTCCTTACACCTATTCATACTAGGAGTCTTCTATTTTAACTATGACTAGGGGTGTTCATGGCCCCAGCTAAGGCATATTCAAGCCTGACCAGTCTTTAGAAACATTGGCCCCGGCCCAGCCTAAGCCCGACATAGGCCGTAAAAGGTAGGCCCGAGCTCGACCATTTAATCAATCAGGTCGGGCCAAACCAGACTTTTTATTTCTTTTGTGGGCATTTGATCAATTGTTTAGACTAATTAAATTAACTTATATGCATTCCTTACACGGGCCGGGGCCCGGGCCGAACTCCAGGCTTTCTATCACTAAATCCAAGTCCGGCCCAAAGCGGGCTGGCCCGGCCATGATCACCCCTAACTATGACCACTCCTAGTTATTTTTTATACTACTCTAAACTTTTCGGGTAGTTTTTCATTGCATGTTGTTACTGGTTCATTTTCCAAATAAAAACATTTTCAAAAGAAAAAAAGTTAAGAGTCTTGTTAATTTTTTTTTTTTTTTTTTTTTGTTCAAAGAGCTACGCGGAACCTAGTATCATGCAAATTATTTAGCTTGTAGTTCTATTCAAAATTCGATTCGATATTTGCGTTTAATGCATGTAGAATAGATAGCTATGATGGAAATTGGGTTTGTATGCAACAATGAAAATAATTGAACTTTTGTTGAAGTGCGTATGAGTTGGACCATTTAGTGGGGCTAATTGTGCACAAACAATTGTTGCCATCACTAAATTCATGCATTGCCTAGGGGACCATTTTATGTTGCATCTCTTTAGACCTGTTTGGATAGGCAAAAAATAGAGTAGAGTGAAGTCAAATGGGCCCTAATTGTCTAAAATTTCAACTCTACCCCGTTTGAATGAGTCTGGCTCGATAGATGAAGTAATGTTGTGAACTACATGTACTCCATTTCACTTCAACACTAAATAGTTCCATTTACTTGAGTAAAAGTGAATTTTATTCAAAACCCTAACTTCAAAATAGGCATCCAAACGGAGTGAAGTGAAATACTCTACTTTAACTTAAACCTACTTCTCTCCACTCCACTCCACATGTGAAATCCAATTCATTTTACTCAACTCCTCGTTTATCCAAGTCGGCGGGCTTGTGGGTGATCTCACAGCCTGTTTGAATTTTGGTGGTTAGCTCCTCTCCTACCTTTTTTTTTTGTCGAGAGTAGGTAAGCGATCTTGGAGCTATCTTTGTTTTTTTTTTTCTTTGTAATCTCCCCTTTTGGAAATACAAACTCTTAACTTAATATATATATATATATATCAAGAATACTAGCATGATGCCCATGTGCATCGCACAGGTTAAGTCCTCAATAATATATTAAAACTAATATCCCTTGAATATAAATCTATGTATAACAAACTAATTAAAAAATTTAAATCAACCAAAAAAATATGAAAACCAAACATTTCTACGCTTAATCCACTTCAACATACACG
The DNA here is from genome assembly GCA_012931725.1 of Litsea cubeba. Taxonomy (NCBI): domain Eukaryota; kingdom Viridiplantae; phylum Streptophyta; class Magnoliopsida; order Laurales; family Lauraceae; genus Litsea; species Litsea cubeba. The sequence continues at coordinate 113,306,060 of CM022945.1, forward strand.
TTTCATCTTAAAAACAAACAAATGATTCATATGCATTTATGCTCATTTTAAATACTATATGAAAACTTTAAAAATAACATTAATTTATAGAGTTGGAATGCATCCCTTTGAATTGGGTTACATCCACACAGATAGGCTTAAGAGACATTTTATTGAGAAGGCACATATTTGGCCCAAGAGACATGTTTTATTGAAAAGACACGTATTATATGTTTTTAAAAAGATACATCCACAAATGGGCCTCAAGAAGTTGGATGTGGCTTCTTCTAAGGCCAGAATTGAGATTTGTTTTAAGGTTTTTTACAACCAAAGCTTTAAAGAGAAGGAATGTTGGCAAATCCAAACCAGCCATCACAACATGTGGTGTTAGCTCCATTAAGCCACACGTCCATGCATATTACATAATGCAGTCCAACGACTCTGCCTGTGTGTGAAAAAACCAAATAAAGAAGGCAGGAATCAGTCAACACAAGGCAGCGACATGAAACTTGATCAACTATTTTTTAGATGAAACACCATCACCTATTTCTTAAAGCTTTGACTATATAGATGAGGCCTGGATTGTTACAGCAGTAACCATATTTTAAATTATCAACAATCTCTCGCAATACAATGAGTACACGAGACAAGAAAAACTTTTTATTTGAACTCATCTATTAAAAATCTAAATCATTTTAAAATAAATTTTCTCATCTTGTATGTAATATAACTAAATTTCACTCTAATTAGAGTTCATTTCATTATAAGGAAAACTTTTAAATGCCCTCATGCCCATTTTTATATAGAGCGCACCTCTGATTAGCCCAATTCCTTCATATAAGCATACTCATCTCAAATATCACTAGTCCTAATCTCACAATAAATTTGCATAATATCTAGTCATTGAACTTGACGGCTTAAAACTAAGGGATAGGATTATGTTATTGGACTAATATTGTGGCCACCTCTAATCCACGTCCAAATCTCTCTATCCTTAAGCCCCCTTTGATTGTCGATCATCCAGGTGGGGCCCCCACTCGAGGCGATAACAGTTGAAGGAATAAACACCCAGGTGCTACTTGCAAAGATTTTGTTCAAAACCACCATGGCTATGTTTAAACACAAACGGTAGAAAAACAGAACAAAGGTCAGCTCTCTTCATGGCCTTGCCTTGTCAAACCATAAAGACACATTCAAACAGTACAGTACAGATATGCCACCATTACAAAGCCATGAAACTCCCTCTCTTGTTCTTCTCCTCCTCCTAACTCAATTCCATCTCTTAACAACGGCCTGCCATGATGATGAGAGAGCTGCTCTTCTGAGCTTCAAATCCTCCCTTACCGACCCAACAGGTCGCCTTATTTCCTGGCAAGGTCCAAACTGCTACAAATGGCAAGGAATCAGTTGTTCCAACACCTCCAATGTCATCTCCATCGACCTCAGGAATCCTGCACCACAAGTCTTCGTTCGCGCCACCAGTTCAGGGCAGTATTGCTCTCCAACGCCACTTCCACCACCATCAATGGCACAATCTCTCCATCTCTCTTCTCCCTTCTCCATCTCAGGTACCTAGACCTCAGCTACAACAACTTTCAGCTTTCCAGAACCCCACAAGTCACAAATCTCAAAAGCCTCACCTATCTCAACCTCTCTAATTCAATGTTTTTGGATTCCGTCACGACCCAGTTCGCCAATCTCTCATCTTTGGAGTCCCTTGATGTTTCATGCCCTGCTAGTGTTTTTGTCTTCTCATCCGTTTACTACAACTTGTCATCAACAAAGGCATCGATGACTTCTCAGAGTACTTATATGGACAATGGATATATCTCTTGTAGGAATTTGGATTGGCTGCCCAGGTTGGTTAATCTCAACTCAAGGAGCTTAGTCTGGATGGTGTGAATCTATCAGAAGCATCTGCGTGGAATTGGGCAGGGGGGCAGAACCCAAATCAGTTAGTTATTCACAATCTAAGGCAGCTTCATCTCTCCAATTGTGGAATTTCTGGCCCAATTCCAACAACCCAGTTTCTCAACCTCACCCCATCTCTCATCTCTTCATATGGATTTCAATTTTATCAATTCTGGGATTCCAGCTCAACTGGCTAATTTGTCTTCTCTCTCCCCTCTTGACCTCTCCACTCCAATGTCCAAGGTTCCATTGCTTACCTTCCAAAATTGCAAGAATACGTGGTTGACAATAACCATGATCTGATTGTCGATCTCGATTGGATGTTCGAACTCCCATGGCCCCGGTTAGAGACACTATCAGTTCAATTGACCAATGTCAACGGATCAATGCCACCTACTATCTCAAACATCTCTTCATTGGTAAGTCTTTCTGCATCAGGTTGTTCAGTTTCAGGATCCATTCCAGCCTCTTTTTCTAATCTCTCGAACTTAAGAGTCTCTAGACAGGTGATCTTTATCCAATCTCTCGTCTAAGGAACTTACAAGTCCTAAGGATATTGGAGAACAAACTAAGAGGACCAATCCCAGAATCAATCTGTGAACTTTCATCTCTTGAAGTCTTTTATTTGTCAAGGAATGGTCTTGAAGGAGAAATTCCCGATTGCTTCGACCGGCTTACAAATTTAAATACCTTTTTCATCGATAACAATCCCATGGAGGGTGCTGTCTCTTCCTTGTCCTCTTTGTTTCAGAGCCCCACTCTTGATTCCGTTCGTCTAAGCTCAAGTGGAATAACATTGAAAATAGATCAACATCAATCTCTGTCCAAGTTTCAGCCACAGTATTTAGGAATGCGATCATGCAATTTGACTGGTGAAATTCCAGATTTCATTTCTAATCTTAGCCGACTTGCGTACTTAGACCTGGCCAACAATAGCCTAACTGGAACAATTCCTTCTTGGCTATTCCAACTCCCCAAACTTTCTTACCGAGACCTCTCCTATAACAACCTTGAAGGACACCTCCCTCCTATTCTACTTCAGCAGTATCTCCTACCTACAACACTTAATGTAGCAGATAACAAACTTCAAGGCCCCATTCCTCTTCTGTCAGAGACCCTTGAAGTTCTTAATCTCTGTGGAAACAATTTTACAGGAGAAATACCAACCCAAATAGGAGAAATGATACCAAATGCTATATTCATTTCCTTATCTAAAAATCAACTTTCTGGTCCAATTCCGAGCTCTCTTTGTCGACAGAACAATGTTCTTTTAAAGAATATCGATTTTTCATCCAACCACTTATCAGGTATAATCCCTTCAAGTTTAGGGGTGTTTGGAAACCATATATTTCTAAAGATTTTACTATATTATATTCTAATTTAGAATATAATCTACCCACCTAAAAACTAGGTGTTTGGATACTTAGAAGGTATTCTACAATATCTCACTTTCTTACAAAAATCTTCATGTTATAATATTCAACTATATGCTGTATAAAATAATATTTTATTAAGACAACTAACCAAAACATGGGTTTGGCCCACTGCATTTTCTTAAATATTGATGGTTTCTATAGGAATCTTACAATGACTCAATATTAGATGAGCCCTTTAATGTTTATAAATTTTATGTGGGTCCCATAGCCCTGTCATAATTACATAATTTCTTTATTGATTACTAATATTAGGTGGGTCCTATAAATATCACATTAGGTAATTTCTACCACGATTACCAACATTAAGAGGGTCCCGTACTACCAACATTAGATCGGTCCCATACTAATTACCAATATTGGATTGTATGACTAATTATTAGTTTGCCATCATTAAATGAGTCATATTGTTTAATGGCCCCCTCGTGATTACTATAATTAGCTTGGTTAATGTGATGATTAACATCAAATGAGTCTTACATTTATTTCTCATAGATGGATTCCTCAATGATGTTCAACACTCATAGGGTTCTCCGTTAAAATCACCATTGGATGTAATACAATATGGTTATTAACATTTGGTGGACCCACATTGATTGAACAATATTGCTCGTGGTTTTTAACATTTAGTCTAATAGTTTTCTAATTAAATGGGTCTACCGTGGTTACTAATATTAAATCACTCTAGTGTGACTACTAGTTAGTGGGTTCCCCCTCAGTCAATCACCCCTGTTTTTCTATTCATTTACTATTTCGATGCATCATCTAGTGAAAATGTTATAAATAGCTAAACACTTGAAAGATATATTGAAATTTGTAGAATTGCCAAATACCAAAATGACACAATATTATAATATGATACTATTTTATTATGTAATAATGAAATCTTACAATATTCAAATTTGATCATATTATATTCTATCTTTATCCAAACACCCCCTTAGGGAACTGCAAATCTCTCATTTCTCTTAACCTTGGAGAAAATAACATCACTGGAAATCTCCCAGATGAACTTGAATATGCAACTAATCTCAGTTCTCTCCAGCTAAATGACAACCATTTGGATGGGCCCTTCCCAAATCTGATTAGCCACCTAAAGAATTTGGAGTTCATGAACCTGGGAAACAACAACTTTGAAGGAAACATTCCTACCTTTATCAGTGAGCTCTACAAGCTTATAATTATTGGGCTGAAGTCAAATTCATTCAATGGGTCCATCCCACAAGAGGCAACAAATTTGCAACGGCTCCAATTCATTGATTTCTCAAATAACAAACTCTCTGGTTCTTTACCCAACCAACTACGCAATTTCAGCTCTCTAACTGCACAGCCCAAAAGCGGGTTCTTGCTCGGTTACATCACCCAGCTGACATATGCAGGTGTGGGTTGGGAAATGGTGAGCAAAGGGACATTACACCAGCTTGAAGATGTCTTCTCATATAACACCAGCATTGATCTGTCAAACAATCATCTGAGGGGAATGATTCCAATGGAAATTGGCTTCTTGCAAGGGCTTTACATGCTTAATCTATCACACAACAGCTTTTCTGGAGAGATTCCGGTGAGTTTGGGCAGAATGAGAAGCATGGAATCCTTAGACCTCAGTTTCAACCATTTGACTGGAGCAATCCCACTGAGTCTAACTTCGTTAGACTCCCTCAGCTATTTGAACCTCTCCTACAACAATTTGAGTGGGAGAATTTCAAAGGGAAAGCACTTCGACACTTTGAGTGGTGATGGATCAGCTTACTTGGGAAATACCCTATTGTGTGGGCCTTCTATTAGGAAGAGATGTGAGACTGATAGTAGCATTGGTGCTGAAAATGAAAAGGAAGAAGAGGTGGATGGAGGAGACAAGTGGCTTCTTTATGGTGTTGTGGCATTGGGCTATGGGGTTGGGTTCTTCGCATCGTTTATTGGGACTTTAGCCATAAAGAAAAAGACATGAAGGGAATCAGTTACTGAGTACAGAAGGTTGGAGACTTGGAGTCAACAGTTTTGTGTTTGGTTGGTTGAAGAATGAGAAATCTTTGAAAACAGAAGCCTCCATTGTACATAACCGCACGCCTTAGCCTAATATCCAAATTACCTTTTCTGTATTTTATTTATCTTATATATATATATATATATATAGGGGAATCCTCCCCTCAGCTCATGCGTATGGGAGGAATCCCGTCCGCTGCCTAGGTGGGGCCCACTGTTTGGCCCATCCAAATGGACCAAACAGTGGGGCCCCTTGAATAGCACATGTTCACCAAAACTTGGCCCCATTCGATTAAATTGGACCGTTGGATCGTATGACACACATATAAATATATATATACACCATTAAAATCTTGTGGCCCAGATGGAGATGATAGAAATTAAGGATTGGGCTGATTTTTTGTAGAGAGGAGGGCCCCTGTGTGTGCTTCAAATCCCCCCATCCCCATGCCTAGATGGGTCCCTATGTGGGCCCCACGCCCTTGAGTGCACGGGCTTATCGTGCACTTGAGCTGAGGGGAGGAGGCCCCATATATATATATATATATAGGAAAGAAAAAGGAGGAAATTCCGAATCTGTAGTGGGTATAGAATGGGCCCAAATGTCGCATGGCAATCATCGCTCAAGCCATTGTGTAGAGTGAATTGACAGCCGTCACTCACACCAGATTCATATTCCACATCCAATTCACCGTTCATTCCACAGTTAATACATGATATAAATTCATTTGTAAGTTATGATATATTTTTCCTCTACTAACCCAATAAGTACTCCCCATTTGCCACCAGGCATCATAAGTGTCACACAAAATTCAAATCAAGACAAGGTAATGGGCAATTATGTTATTTTTTTTCCTCATATGAACACCTGTACTGTTGTAAGATCCAAGAAAATTGTGTAGGCCATTAAATTGCGCAAAATAAGCTTCCCATACAAAGATCAACCCTACAAAATGGTAAAATTGTTAGCATGCACACAGACAACATAGAAGTACACATACTATATTCATGAGAGAGCCATCAAATCCACCTAATGACAGCATATCAGAAATCCAAAATCACATGTGTTTGCACCAACAAAATTTAAAAAAAAAAGAAAAGAAAAGAAAAGAAATTCCTAAACCCTACTCAATAACACAAAAAAAAAAAAAAGTGTAAACTTCATTTTAAGGAACTATAAGAAGCAATCCGATATTGAGGGCCTGTGATGAGGGATCAAAAAGAAGAAAACGGTAAATGAATATGAGAATAGTAAATTATTATGGCTAGATATCTTTAAAGAGGGCCCTCTCTCGTCTTGTTTTGAGAGATTTTAGGGAAGACCGAAAGAGAAAATAGAGATTTAGGGATATAGATGATCAAGGATTGGATAAAGATAAAAGTTAGGAAACTATACATAGAGTGGGGTTTAAGACAGGATAAAGATGGAAAAAACAGGAATTTAAATATGGAGATAAATCTGGAGAGTGCAATGGCCCACATCAAAGCCAAGGTCTCTATTTTTTTTTCTTTGGCATTTTTTTTGAAAGGAGAGCTCCATAAGTGATGATGTGGCAAAACAAATTATATTGCTTTAATGTATATAATGCTAGAGAAAACTTGGAGCAAACAATACTATCCTCCAAATATTCATCCACAAGATAAACTACGCACACTTGCAAGGAAAATACAGATACCGTAAAAAGTCTGGAGTGTAGAAACTTTAACAAATTCAATAGTTTATACAAGCAGTTCAGATTTTGATTTTAGATGATTTCATCTCAAAATCTGCGTCAGGCTATGAGATAAGTGCGATTGCAAAGTACTATTGATGGTAAGAGAGTTCTGCCCAGGAAATTCAGATCTGCAAACTGCTGTTGCAAGCAGCCCACCTTTAGATTTGAAATTCATGTATGATCTTGCTTATGGGTTTTGCGATTAAGATTCAGGTTCAGGGACTGCTATAGTGCTTTAATAAATTGACAGAAAATTAATCCCAACATCAACTGCATTGAGTATAAAAGCGCGATCCAAATCAGGAAATTAACCACATATGTAACCAAAATTCTATTATTCTGCAAGGAACTATCTTTCATGGCTTAGCTTGTATAGGTTATTATGGGGATCTGTCCTATAAGGACACCATGACAAGATCTCTTTCATTTTTCTTTTGATTAGTGACTAGGTCACATTCATGATGCACCTTCTTGCAGGCAGTGATAAATCGAGGGGACTAGACATTTAGTATTACTCTCCTATTCTATCCCATCTTAGCTTTGAAGCTTTGATATTCATATATGTAAGGCAAATTTTAGGGTCTCAAGTGATTCCATCCAAAACATAAGATCCTTTTCAGACAAAATTGCATTGTAGCCATCTTCACATCAAATAAAAGATCTATCAAGCAAGCAATGAAAGATTCTTTTGAAGTGTAGCATAGTAAAATGAATGCATTGCAGCTTCGACCTGCTACCAACTAAATCATCACTACTTACAAGTATCACACAGCATCAATTTTAGAAAAATAAATAAAATAAAATAAAACAATGGTAAAAGAAGTGGACCTGTTGAGCCACAACAGAAAAAAAAATTAAAAAATTAAAAAATGGTAAAAGAAGTGGACCTGCTGAGCCGCAACATCACGGGGAGGAAAGGAGAACAAGGGGTTGCAGTAAGTGTTGTCTAAATAAAGTAAGTCAAGTTCATTCCCCTGAAGAACGCTGATGATCTCGCTCCTCCCATTTGCGCTTTGTCACTGTTTGCTTTGCAACGAAAATCTCCTGTAAATAGCATGGATCCAAATTCACCACAGAATAAATACATTGACAGCACATGCACAACAACCAACCATGAACAATGGTTGATATTGGCAGCCAAACAAATCTAGGATCTAGCATGGAACAGAGTGAAATTTAAGCATAAGAGAACATCACTGACTAAACATGATTCATTATAGGAACCAAGCCTCACATACTTTCACAGTTTAGAAAGTGGTGGCATCAGAATGGCTTCACATGCCCATAGAAATGAGAGTAACCTATAGAAAAAATTTGCCATAGGTATGTTCATATTGAATCATCCATTGAACATCAGCAACTTAAATGAAATGAAAACTAAAGTTAACATGAACCAAGGCTGATAATATCAAATCCAGTGAATGAAGACTATGAATGCTCTGCTTGTGTGATTCCTTATTCTACCTTAACATCATCTTCCATGACTGTTCTTCAAGTACTACCTTTCTACCCCTTGCAAAGCTTTTGTTACAACCATAACCACAACCTCACAGCCAAAAGCTTTCGCCGAGGGAACTGCAAGATCAGAACTATAGTGATTCTATGTCCAGAGAATTCTAAGTTATTGAGCAAAATCACACCTAGATACACCCCATTGCCTGCTGGCAAAAGTACACTGGATTTAAATGGAACTACATGATCAAGCACCATGCAGACAGCCTAATCAAGCAGTATAACTAACAGGGCCCATTTGGTACCTAAAGATTTCACACAGCAAAAAGGCCTTGCCTTCACAATTGGCCACTTCACCAACTCGATGTCGACAACACTTTCCTTCAGGGGGACCTCGAGCACAGTGGTTTATATATGCGCAAACCCCCTGGATTTTACTGATAAAAAAAGAATAGTTGCGGGTTAAAAAAATGATTATGTGGATTTAAACAAGCATCTTCCAACTGTTTTCCTAAGTTCCACACAATTCTACAGGAAGCTGATTGCTGACAATCCAAGGCAGATTACTCGCTCTTCGCCTATATCGATGGCCGCAAATGCACCTTCATGTTTGTTTACATTGATAACATTGCCGTCACAAGTAGTGATCCCAGTGTCATCTCCATGGATAAAAATATCGGCCGCTACGCTATATCGGCTGTGGCAACAGTGGCCGCCACGCTAAATCGAAAAAAGCGGTTCTTGCACCCGTATCGACCGATACATAACTGTGGCAGCCGCTACGACCGCTACATTGCAGTGGCAGCTGGGTTGGGTTCATTTCATTACAGAAAAAAAAAAAAAAGAAAAAAAAAGGAGATTCATCTCAACAGGAACGAAAAACAGGAGGAAAGAAAGAAAAAAAAAAAAAAAGAGCAACTGAAGAATACATACCCAGTGCAGCACCTCGCCGGCACCACCACCGTCACTGTCGCCGTCCAACAGCAGCACCGGCACATCGTCACCAGCAGCAGCAGTCGTCGCAGTACAGCAGCTGCACTCGTCGCAACAGCAGCGTCGTCGCAGCGACAGCCTCGGCAGCGGCTTCTTCTCCTTCTCCTCCTCCTCCTCCTCCTCTTTCCCTCCTTTCTCTTTCGCTTCCCTCATTCTATTTAAGATGAAGCTAGGGCAGCAAATGCCTTTATTGGGCTGCCCACATCGTCCTCTTCTTTTTTATCATCGGGTAGTTCATGGGCCCACCTAATGAAGGACAAAAATGAAATGAAAATTGCATGAGCCATTCAAAAACCATTAAAAATCCATCCACCAAAAAATAATAAATTCAAAAATTAAATATAAAACCCATTCACTAAAAAAAACATTCAAAAAATTAAATGTGGACATCCGAAACAATAAAAATTGAAGAACCTGATGTAACCATTTGTGGGCTCCACAATGAGGCATCAACGTTAAAATAAAAAAGTCATATCGTAGCTAAATATTACTTACTTAATTGAAATTGACACCTTAAGCAAATTTCACTCTAATTGGGAATAATGTTATAGCCAACTTTCAAACCTATTTAAAATAAAGTGCAGCCAAGTTTCACACTAATTAAACATACGCTACTGTAATAGGAAATAGGGCCCAATCAAAGTTCACTCTAATTAATAGGAAATAAGGCCCTAACCAAATAACAAAATGGGTCATTTACCACCAAAGTTCATTCTTATTGTTTGCTATTGAATTCCTACGACCTAACTCTTATTGTTCACTCTATTTATTCAGAGTTAGCGATACAGGACCTCATAAAATGAAGGGACCGCTACGCCCCCTTATCTAAGTTACTTTTGCAAAAAGAATTTCTACCATTTTCCAATATTTTGGATTTTCTAGAATTTTTTCAGATTTTTTTGACGATTTTTTCAAAACACGCCGCTACGTAGCGCTCGCTTCATAGCATTTTGGCGGCGGGCGTAGCGCTATTTTCATCCTTGGTCATCTCTGCTTTGAAAAGATTTCTCTGCGAATCAAATTTCAAAAGAAAACAAAAAAGATTGTGATATTATGGTTTTTCTTGGCATAGAAGTGATATCTCATATATGGATTTTCTAGACCCAACTAAAGAACACACTCGAGATTTTAAATGACATGTGTCTTTTTATGGCAAAAGACACTAATCATTTCCAATGGAGCAAAATATTAAGCTCACTACTATTTAGATACATTCTTACAAGATGAAACCATTTATTGAAGACCGGTAGGCTGCTCGATTTACCTCACAATTATGTATTTCATTCATATCTGCATCCAATTTATGCACCAGCTTCCAGCAGTTCAAGTTCTACAGTCTCTCAAAGGTACCCCAGCACAGAGAATTCTCAGGTCCCCCACCAGTGACATCCATGGTCCACCCCTTCGATTGTTGTGATTTGATTGGGCTAGTCGCAGTAGCCCAATGATGAAGCGTTCAGTCACTGGGTAATATGACATGCTTGGAGACAGCCCCATCTTTTGGAAAAAGAAGGGACAAACCACAGTGTCAAGTCCTGTGTTGAAGGCTATGCTGCCACCAGCAGCGAGCTAACTTGGTTAAGGCCATCTTCTCAATGATGCTACAGTTTCATATCAGCAGCCTATGACACTTGGTATGAGAAGAAATCCAGCAGACCATTATCTGGACATCACTAAACTTCTTGGACATAAACAATTCCACCATTTAATAGGCAGGTGAAGTATTATCACAATTCAGGTGCCAACTTGAGGGGGACCATTAGGATTGTTTTGACTTGGATTACCAGTTCTCTTGGGGTTGTTGGCTCCATCAAATTTCCTAAAATCATATGAATGTAATCCCTTCAAATAAAGGGATCTGATTGTGGCTCAAAATCATGTAGTTCTAAACCTTTCAACTAATGTTGTGATTGTGGTCATATCATACTATAAATTTATCATACAAGAGAGTGAAACATACAAATGTAAACAGATCAATCCCACCTACTATCTCCAACATTTCTTCATTTGTAAGTCTTTCTGCATCAGGTTGTTCAATTTCAGGAATCATTCCAACCTCCTTTTCCAATCTCTCAAACTTAAAGAGTCTCTAGACCTCTCTTTTTATGCGATTACAGGTGACCTTTATCCAGTCTCTCGTCTAAGGAACTTGCAAGTCCAAAGGACATACTGTTTTCAATATTATGTACTTCTCTAACTGTGACATACTGTTTTCTTGAAGGACAGGATTAAATAACAGACAAATAAAAAAAGGGCTCACCCGGTGCACAAAGTGCTCCCCGGCTAAGCGGGGGTAGGGGGAGGGTGGGCGCATGTGTACGCAGCCTTACCCTTGCATTTTTGCAAAGAGGCTGTTTCCACGCCTCGAACCCGTGACCTCGAGGTCACCAAAGGAGCAACTCTACCGTTGCGCCAAGGCTCGCCCTCATTAAACTGAATAGGAGGACGAAGAAGAAACTGAACAGGAAGAAAATGAAGACCAGGAGGAAGAAGAGAGAGACAGAGACAATACTGAGGACAGTTGCAAGAAAGAAGAAGAGAAAGATAGCAGTGAGGACAACTATGAGAACGGCTGGGTTGAGGAGGAAGACAAAGATAAAGGCCGAAGAAGATGACTGGCCAGAATCATCATCTATGATTCACAATTTACTACTGGTCCTATATATTTGTGAGTTTGAGTCTATTAGGAACTCTAGTTTACTAGTGGGTATATATATCTGTGGGTTTGATTATATTAAGTCTAGTTTACTGCTGGTTATGTTACCTATATACTTGTGGGCTTGAGTACATTACAAACTCTAATCTAGTTGTGTTCCGTTAAAAATTTAAATCTACTATATATTTGTGGTTTGAATCTAATGTGTTTGTATTTTAAATTTAGCAAAGTTGAGTCTACTGTGTTTGCGTTAAAAATTTAACAAAGTTGAAAGCAATCAACTTTGCAAATATTTTGCAAAGTTGATTGCTTTCAACTTTGTTAAATTTTTAACGCAAACACAGTAGACTCAACTTTGCTAAATTTAAAATACAAACACATTAGATTCAAACCACAAATATATAGTAGATTTAAATTTTTAACGGAACACAACTAGATTAGAGTTTGTAATGTACTCAAGCCCACAAGTATATAGGTAACATAACCAGCAGTAAACTAGACTTAATATAATCAAACCCACAGATATATATACCCACTAGTAAACTAGAGTTCCTAATAGACTCAAACTCACAAATATATAGGACCAGTAGTAAATTGTGAATCATAGATGATGATTCTGGCCAGTCATCTTCTTCGGCCTTTATCTTTGTCTTCCTCCTCAACCCAGCCGTTCTCATAGTTGTCCTCACTGCTATCTTTCTCTTCTTCTTTCTTGCAACTGTCCTCAGTATTGTCTCTGTCTCTCTCTTCTTCCTCCTGGTCTTCATTTTCTTCCTGTTCAGTTTCTTCTTCGTCCTCCTATTCAGTTTCTTCCTCGTCCTCATCTTGATCTTACTCTTCCTCCAGTTCAGTTTCTTCTTCCTCCTCTTCTTCATTATTTTCATCCTCCTGCTCACTTTCTGGTTATTCTCCTTGCTTTCTTCTTCACTGTCTTCTCCATCTCTCTCACTTTCTTCTTCATTATCACTTTCCTCTTCACCTCTTCATCTTCCCCTCCCACTTCATCTTCCCCTCCCCTTCCTCATGATTTTGAGGGGCCTCCTTCATCCTCTCCTTCGGGTTCAACGAAACCATTAATCAACCAATTGTAGCAATCCTGAAGGAGGTAAGTCGATCTAATTTTTCCCGCGGCTTTAAAGCGTGAGTTCATATATCCATAAGCCAGGTTTCCATGCTGAGCTAGAATCTACCGATCCTCTTCGGGAGTGAAAGGCATATGGTAATTTCTAAAATGAGACTTGTATCTCGACTTACAGGCAGTCGGGGTGTGATAGATATGGTCATTGGCCAGCAAATTCGAAACCATAACTCATCTGGAAAAAAAATATACATATCAATTAGATCAATTTAAAACAAAAAACTTTCACAATTAAAAAAAAAATAGTATATACTGGTTATTATGTCCAGCGTGGCGTTGTAGCAGTAGTAAGTCTTCATTTCTTATTCAACTATTATCCTCCTTTGTATAATGGCGGACATGAATGGACAGTTCCTGTAAACGAAGGTAGAAATGTCAATGGAAATGGCCGATCATTTATAACGAATTTATAGGGTTTCCTAAGAATGCTCAAGGCTTCAACGGTGGCACGTAGCAGATTCCTGGCCCCAGCTGACGGTCGCCAGAAGGAAGTCAGAGAAACGACGCCTTCGCAGGGAGATAACCGTGCACGGTCACAAGATAATAGACAATCACACCTTAATTCTGAATATTAAACCTCACACCTTAATTCTGAATATTAAACCTGTCAATGCCCAAGGCATGGGTGGTCCAATCTTATCTCAAATATTGGGCGGGCCTGCTGGGGGTTGTCCAATCTCGACCCTAAATTGAAAAGGCCTGTGTCAAATATCATCTCATGCGTGGCTAGGTTGGGTTGGGTTGGGTTGAGTTAGGGCTGAGCATGATGCCCCAGCCACGCATGAGATGAGATTTGACGCAGGCCTATTCAATTTAAGGCCGAGATAGCAGGCCCTCCCAATATTTGAGACGGGATTGGACAGCCTATGCCCGGGGCCCGGCCCACAGACTTAATATTCAGAATTAAGGCGTGATTGTCTGTTGTCCTGCGACCGTATTGATCGTCTCCCTGCGAAGGCCTCGTTTCTCCGACTTCTTTCTAGCGGACGTCGGATGGGCCAGGAATCTGCTACGTGCCACCATTGAAGCCTTGCCATCGTTCCAAATGATTGGCCATTTCCATTGACATTTCTACCTTCGTTTACACAAACTGTCCATTATTGTTTGCCATTATACAATGGATGATAATAGTTAGACAAGAAATGAAGACGTACAACTGCTACAACACCACGCCGGACATAATAACCAGTATAAACTAATTTCTTTTTTTTTAATTGTGAAAGTTTTTTGTTTTAAATTTGATCTAATTGATATGTTTTTTTTTTTTTCATATCGGTTATGATTTCGAATTTGCTGGCCAATGACCATATCCATCGCACCCCGGCTGCTTGTAAGTCGAGATACAAGTCTTATCTGAGAAATTACCATATGCCTTTCACTCCCCTGGCTTATGGATATCTGAACTCACGCTTCAAAGCGTGGGAAGAATTAGACCGACTTAACACCTTCAGGATCGCTACAACTGGCTTATTGAGAACAGTTTTGGTGAACCTGAAGGAGAGGATGAAGGAGGTCATCAAAATCATGAGGAAGGGGAAGGAGGAGAAGAAGATGAAAGTGATGATGAAAAGGAAGGGTGATAATGAAGAGTAAAGTGAGCGAGAGGGAGCGAGAAGACAGTGAAGAAAAAAGCACGGAGGAAGATCAAGATGAGGATGAGGAAGAAACTGAATAGGAGGACGAAGAAGAAACTAAACAAGAGGAAGATGAAGACCAGGAGGAAGAGAAGAGAGACAGAGACCGTAGTGAGGATAGCAGCAAGAAAGAGGAACAGAAAGATAGCAGTGAGAACAGCAATGAGGACAGTCGGGATGAGGAGGAAGACAATGATGAAGACGGAAAAAGATGACTGGCGAGAATCATTATCTATGAAACACAAGAAAACAAGGGGTGTATATTTTAATTGATTTGATGGTGGCCATAACCACATTGTAGTGTGAACTGTATAACTCATGGGTGGCTGTTACTGCTTTTGCAAACAATATAATCTATGGCCACCAACAAATCGGTTAATCCATTCCCTTTGTTTTATTGGAAAATCTTCATGGACAAACAGACCACATATTGTGGTTCTATGGCCAGGCTCATCCAAATAGGGTAGATTTGAAATTTTAAACTATTAGGGCACATTTAACTTGAGCTGACTCTATCATTCCCTTTGATTTAATAAATCAATATTTTAATAGTCTTTTAATCATTGTCTTGTGAGATTCAATCCAATGGTGAGCAGACGTTTGATGAGTATAAAATCAGATTCGATGCAAGATCACAAAAGAACAAGAGTATGAAAGTAGCTCCACTAATCAAAGGTGGGTCAAGTGAGCACTATATATAAATCAGAACTGTACATGCAAATGCTCATAGGAGAAAGTTCTCCTGGTTTATTATGCTTCAGGTTATAAATTTATTTAATGCTTTAAAAAAAAAGATGTGGCATATATATATATAGGTCCTCACGGTCTTACAGTGAGGACTGCCTAGCGGGGAGCAGTCAAGGGAAAGTTGACGAATGGCAGCACAGGGGATGCACTTGTCCAAATTCTGTTTGCATCCTGCTGGAGACACTCCTTCGGCCTGCAGACTATTTGATGCTATAGTGAGCTTATGCGTTCCAATGATCGTTAGTGACTATATTGAGTTGCCTTTCGAAGATGTTATAGACTATAGAAAAATCACGATATTTGTTGATACAGTTACTGCTGTACAGCCTGGATACTTAACTTCAATGCTGAGGGAAGTAAGCCAATCGGATTTTGCCATATCAACACGAGCTTAAATTGGTATGTATTATGCTAACAATATATTTCTACATTTTCTCATGCACTTAGATTAATGAACTTGTGGTTCTAGAGTCTAGATAGTGAGTTATCTCTATTGTACAGGTATTATGGAACTTAAGAAAACCTGATGCACCCATATTTGTGTTCAGTATTATCTTAAGTTATTGTTCAACATGTTATACTTACATATGTTCCGTGATATATTCTGACAAATTTGATATTTTTTTTGAACTTTTGTCTTCTATTTTACCATTCTCGGTCATTTCTGTTTTTCTTTTTTTCAAGTGAAAAAAGGTCAGCTGAAAATTTGAGTGCAATATTTGATGGAGATTTTTTTTTATTTGTGTCCCCTATAAAATAAAGATATATATTTTGACAACTATGCAACTGGTGTGGCTGGCCCCGATGTGATGTGGACAAGAGTGGAATACTGATTCAGCTGTGTGATTATCATGCCATCGCGGAAGATCTATGATCTCTTTAATAGAATGCAGGGAATAGTGTGATAGACAGAAAAACTCAGCTTTGATCACGCATTCACCAGGTATGATCAACAACTCTCCAATACAAGCTGCTATTTCTTATGAAAATTAAGCCAAATCTAAAAACAAATTCTATGTTGAGTATCATTGACTCCAATAGGCACACTAATTGCTCCTGTTGAGTATTATTGAATTCAACAGGCACACCAGTTTGTTTGTGCATAGCATTTTCCATGGAAAATGTAAATGGTTTCAGAGTGGGGATGATTTTATGTTGTTAAAATTTCCTGTGGTTTTCATCTTCTGAGGTGAAAGTGTTCTCTATAATTTTTGGAAAACACATTTCCTTTATGAAAGAAGTTTCATGACATAACATTACAGCAACTGAAACATTAATAGAAGCTAAAGTCTTTAGTACCAATCCTCCAGAAAAGAAAAAAAAAAGTCGAAATAAAATTTTGTGAAATATTTCTGCACACAAGCATGCCCTAGGGACTCATTCTTTTGGAGTAAGCTCGAAGAAGTCATGCTGTCATTGGGCAGATGACCTATGAATTATGATGCCTAGATGTGGGTACTCATATGGACATGAATATGAGGTTTATGGATATGACTTCTGACTCTCTGAAATCTAGGTCACGCTGGCTATCAGGTCCATAACATGAAATTTAATGCTATATAGTTCATAGTGAGATTTTTATAGCTAGTAGTACTTTGTTTTGCCTATGATGCATTTTTAAATTAACGAAATTGTGGCTACTTTCTTTCTAAAAAAAATTGTGGCTATTTACATTCCATTCTGACATTTTTACTTCAATAAGCAAGAAAGCTAATAAACTCTATGAAATAGTAGATTAGTAAGTAGGATACCTGAAACTACATCTACAAGTATTGGTACAGTGTTGAGTACGAGTACCCGTGTCGTCTCCTTCATTTACAGGTATGCTAGTCATGTATTAGTATCTGGTGTTCACAGGTCATGACTAACCTTCTTTATGCATTCTCTCAAAGAGGATATCCAAAAGAAATGAAGGTTTCTATCGGTTTCCAATAGGATACCTGAAACTACATCTACAAGTGGCTATCAAACAATGCTTACCCTGCTCAAGTAAACCACAAAAAAAGTGATTCTATCATCAACATCTCCATGGTAGAACTTTCACACCTCACTACTTCTAACATAGTTTTAATCAAGAAAGCCTGTTCACTGTGAATTCCAAGGAATTCAATACTGATAGCAAAAACTCAGCCAAAACTCAGCCATATTGTCCCATTCACAAAAGTTTTGGCAATAATATGTACTGATACTATGAGTTTGTTGCAACCATATTGAAGCGGACCCCACTCTTCAATGACATGAAGCTGGCACACAGTGGGACCTGATGCCCTCCTCTTGGAGTGTTAGTATTAACAGTAATTAACACCATAAGATGATGGCTGACGAGTAGGGTACTCATGGGCTGGACCAGCTTAGGCTTTGTCCAAGCCCTGCCTGCTTTGCTCCTTGATAGGCCTTGGGATACCATAATCGGGCCGGGCCTGGGTCTAAGAATTTGAATCAGATTTGGATTAAGTGATAGAAAGCCAAAGTCCTGCCACAATAAGTGGTGCTTGTAGTTTAGTTGGTAACTGATTTGCCCAAACAAGAGTTCGAAATCCCCTAACAAGCGAGCTTGGTTGACTAAATGGGTGGGCTCAGTCTTGACAAGTTTGAGACAGGCTGTGTCGAGTCAGACATAGACCCAGTTGGGCTTGGAAGGACACAAACCTATGTCTAAATTTGGCATGAGCTTGGATATGCCTCAGCCTGCCCCACCCCGTGCCATGAACACCCATACTTACTGAGGAGCTGGCATCTAATACATACACCAAAGTCACTATGGAATTGATGGGACTGAAATAAACAGAATCGAGGGAAAATCAACTGAGAAATTCCTTAATGAATATTGATCCATACCTTTAAATATAAGGAAAACAAATGAGATATCTATCCACAACAAGCATTATCAGTACACAACTCATACGACTCATGTCTCCAGGCCTCTCTCTTTCTCCCCAACACAAGAAAGGGTATGAACGAAGTATGGCTGTTTTTTTTTATCTACTTTAAGGAACAAGAAAGGCCTATGAATTTTCAATGAAGTGCAATTTATACCCAAAATAAATGGATATTCTAAAGGCATCAAATACCTAGAAGAGAAAATTGTCCAAAGAAAATACATGCAACGAAATATGCTATTGTCACAGTTACATGAAGGAACATGGTGTTCTAAATTGAAGAGAGCAAGGTAATAAAAGCGATAAATAAACAATATTAATAAAGTATTTTCGGTGTATACCACACATATTGGTGTTCCTGGCCTAGAGAAGAGAGACTTGGCCATGGCTCCCATTTTTCATCTTCGAGGCAGAAGATACTAGTAGTGTTCGACCAAATTTCTTTGTTATAGATGCAATTGCCTTTCAAATTCAAGGAAGGAGGAAAGTCCTTTTACAGAGAAGCACTTGGGGACGGTAGTGCCCAAGAAGATCACTCCATTGACTATGTTTTCAACCTTCACCAAATTCCATCTCGAATCTAACTTGAATACATAAAGTGCCAGGGTTTCCCAGTGATCTCCGATGGATCTACATTCTTGGAAGACAAAGTAAAGCTCCCCACGCCATTCGATTAGATTCCTAAAAGTTTCGAACTCATCAACTCTATCACCATCATACACACCAAACAAGGGTAATGGTAAGGAATACGGGTTAGCTCTTAATCTGAGATGATGATCCAACTCCAAAACCAACTCCAAGATGTTGACTCTCTCCCAAGCCCAACAATCAATAGCAATGATTGACCCATTATAAAATATTATCTCATCATAACTGAAACGTCCGGCTTCGCTAATATATTGTCTAGTCCATGACTGATCACCCAAATCTGCACATGTAAAGATTGTTGTCCATGTCAACAACTACAACCAAACAATTACTAGTGTTGGCCCCATCATCCGAAGTAGGAGCTGATGAAAGATAAACTCTAAGCATTGGAGGTACCGGCACAATTTGTCAATTAACTGAGTCATTTATGACCATGACTGGAAGGTGAATTTTAGCTTTCGACAAGGAATCTATAAGGAAAATCTTCGCTTTCTTAACTCGAAATGAGGTTTGCATCACCAACCAGCCCTCAGATCATCCCTTGAGCTCCTGGGAGGTGCAGCGTGGGAGTCATGCCATTTGAGAGACTGAAGAAAAAGAAGTTGCTTCTGCAACTATGCTCGAGCATTAACCATAGGAATTGGGGAGTGCGACAATGTTTTGCAACGCATCTCCAAAATCGACAGACAACACTAAACCGTACGTGGGTGACTGGATCATTTAAGTGATTAAATACTAGTTCCATGACATCGAGATTTAAAGATCCAAAACCAAATTCTTTTGCCCCATTGGTAACTATGTCCCTTCCACACTTCTCGTCGGGATCTTTGCATCTCTGTCGCTTAGTAAGATGATATTTGAGCTGTTCAGGTGCATGCAGGTGAAGGTCGTGTGAACAGTGTTTTCTAGGCATTGGAGTACTAGAATTCAGAATAAAAAAAAAAAGAAAAACAATCCAAACCTATGTATAGTGTTAGTCCCGAAGTATTGTACAACCTACTCGGTCAACGAAAAGAATTAGGGTTCACGATATCCGAACGAATCATCTTCGTGCATGGATATAAAGGAGGGTATCCCGTTGCCCCATATCATCCACAATTGAGCTATGTTAAGTCCCGATACGACTGGAATAACCGTGAAGAACGTCGGCTCAAAACATCCTTACTTATAGTCAAATGAGTCCAAAAAGGGGAGTCAAGGTTTCACCTAAGTCCATAGACCAAGGGGACAATCCCTTTCCAAAAAGGAAAATTTGGTTAGGAAAAACACCATAGTCGGTTAACCGACCAGTTCGGTTAATCAAGGGCTTCACCGACAGAGTGACCGACCGCACAGCTCATCCAGAAACAACGCTCTCTAGAAACGGGACCAACAGGTCACCGAGCTGTAGTTCGATCAACCGGGGAGGGTTGACCGACAAGGACCGAATGCCCAACTCTTCCAAAAATGCATCATTCTAGAGTTGGAACCAGGGTTTAAAATAACGGCCGTTACCATTACATAAATGTAACGGTAACGGCCAATACTGTGCCGTTATTTTACATATAACGGCCGTCAATATCGCCAGCCGTTATTTTGAATATAACGGCCGTTATATCGTCTGACGACTTTTTAAAAAAAAAAAACGTGTGCAGTCCATTCTTCTTCACTTCCTTCTCTTCTCTGAGAGCTTCCTAAAGCGCTGCTACAACTTCTAAAGCATGGAGGAGACATAAAAAACCACCCATGGTGACTTTTGGCCCACCTTTTTCATCTCTTTTTCTCCATTTTCACTGCTGTGAACCTTCTTTGACTGCCCCCTAGTGGTCCCAATGTAATTTCTTAAGAAGAGACACGGGTTCTGAAGGCAGAAATTCGTTTTCGAAGGAAGAACTTCATAAATCCCCGCCGGGGGATACCCCCGGACCCCCTTCGTGAAGCGCATGTTTTAAAGAAGTGGCAATCATGAAGACAAAAGAATCCTACTTGACCATGATAACTGGGACTCTTTTGCTGGTTGTCTTTCATTTTTTGTGCTTGGATGTCTATTATTATAATAACTTGCTAGATATGATATTAAACCTGTTTAATTATGTTTGGAATGGTATAATAGTAAAGATTGTGTAATACACTAAATCATAAACCAAAGGCTTTATATTGAGTTAGATTTGATGTTACTCACTTATTTTTCCCTAGATCTAGTATTTTAAAGTGTAGATCTAGATTTTTTATTTCCGAAATTTGGGAATTTTCTTGAAATCAATTACATTTTTCCACATTAGTGTTCAAATGCATTTATAATGTGTTAGTTTAAAATAGATCTACACTTTTGGAATAAAAAAGTGTGAGTTTTTGCCCAAAATTATGGTTGCATTATGTCAAATTTATTATATTTCAGCTTATTTTAGTATATACATCGATACAGCA
The DNA here is from genome assembly GCA_012931725.1 of Litsea cubeba. NCBI lineage: Eukaryota > Viridiplantae > Streptophyta > Magnoliopsida > Laurales > Lauraceae > Litsea > Litsea cubeba. Next base: position 113,327,634 of record CM022945.1, read on the forward strand.
ATGATACAGGATGTTATAACTTAAGGGACCGTTATTTTGCTTTAAAGTGTGCACTAATGGGGAAAAAAAAAAAATTAGTTTCTATCATTTTATAATATTCTAGATTTTTTTGATATTTTTTCGGATTTTTTTGGGGTCAAATAAATATTCGCTCCGTGATGGGCTGCGATGACCGCGAACAGCGACGCGATGACCGCGAACCGCAATTTTAAACCATGGTTGGAACCAACAGGTCACCGAGGGTCACCGAGCTGCAGTTCAGTCAACCGACACTTACGTTCGGTTAACCGACTGCTCCCAGAATTTTGAGATTGGTTCAAAAATGGGGAGTTTCACTCCCCTCCTTCATTCACACCTGCAAACAAAGAAAATAGGGCCTTGCCCTCTCCTCTCCACATACATCAAATATCCTCATCCTAAAGTCCATTCAAACTACATCCAATCCAACCAATCTAACCATCCAATTAAGAATCCATTTCATTAAACATAAACATAATTATCATGTTTTTCAAAATCAAAGACATCAACGAGCATGTGGTCATCTAAATCATCATCAATCATCAAATCAAAGGAGAGACAAACATAACTAAGCATGTATATAAATATCTACTTTCCTTTGGTTGAAAATGCCCAAATCCACAAATCCTAGCTCCATAGTGCCCAAAATCCAAACCTAAGGGAAATAGCAAAATAAAATAAAATTAAAATATAAAACTAAAAGAATGGAAAGCTCTAAGCTATCTTATCACACTACTACACCCAAAGCACATAGACCAAACCAAGGGGGAAGAAGAGCTTACCAAACAGTGAAGCTTGAAATTGGGGATGAGGGAGATTGTGGGGTCCACATGAAGGTGATGGTGATGATCGGAGGTGGGGCTGCCTTTGCAGTCCATTTCCAACAAGGAGGTTGAGAAAGATTGAAAGAAAGAGAATGAGAGAGGACTGAAATTGAGGTGGATGGGGTGGTGGGGCCACATGATCGGCCCACTTGAATAGTGGTGATGGAGGGGGTCTCGGTGGTCCATTGGCCAGAAGAACGAAGAAGACAGAATGAAAGAAAGAAAGGAAAAGAGAAAGAAACAAAGAGTAAGTGAAATGGTAAGATGGGTGGGATAGGTTGGGGGACCTCACGTTGGCAGAGAGAGAGAGAAAACAGAGAAAGAAAGAGAGAGAAACAGGGAAGGAAAGGAAGAAAGGAAAAGAGAGAGAGAGAAAGGGAAAATGGGGGAAATAGAGAGAGATGGCCAGGTGGGTTCGGTGGTGGATGGCTGTGGCGCAGGTTGGTTCGGCGGGGACGGTGATGGCGCCGGGACGGTGGGGCAGTGAGTGAGGTGAGGGAGTGGAGAAGGGAGAGGAGCTCGGTGGCGGCGGCGGCGGCGGCGGCGGTGAGGAAGCGCGGAGAGTGAGGGAGGGAGAGAGAATGAGGGAGGGGGGCTGCTGCGTGTAGTGTGGAATGAGAAGATGGGGATTGATGGTCATCGACTCATCGGGACTTAAATGAAGCGGAGGGTAAATGGGGAAATGAGATGGGGGAAAACTATCTGCACACTGATTCTGGCTCAACACACACTACACTAAATGGAGACTAAGGGGGTCTTTGGAAAGTAAATATTTTTAAAGATTTTACTATATTATCTCATGTTTTAGAATGTAATCTACACACCTAAAAATTAGGTGTTTGAAAGTATCCTACAATATCTCACTTTCTTATAAAAACCTTCATATTCTAATATTCAAGTATATGTTGTATAAAATAATCTTTCGTTATGAAAACTAACAAAAACATGGGTCAAGAGTGGAAATTTATGAGAAACTCCTACCATGGTGGCCAACTATATTTTTTTAATATTGATGGTTTCTATAGAAATTCTACTATGACTCTCAATCTTAGATGGGCCAGCTATTATTTATAAATTTTATGTGGGTCCCATAGTCCTATCATAATTACATAGTTTCTTTATTGATTACTAACATTAGGTGGGTCCTACAAATATCACATTAGGTAATTTTTACCATGATTGCCAATATTAATGGCCCCCTAGTGATAACTATAATTAACTTGGTTAATATGATTGTTAACATCAAATGGGTCCCACGTTGATTTTTCATAAATGGATTCTTCAATGATGTTTAACACTCGCCAGGGTCTCTGCTATAATCACCATTGGATGTATTACATTATAATTATTAACATTTGGTGGACCCACATTGATTAAAATAAATTACTCGTGGGTTTTTACATTCCGTTGAATGATTTTCTAATTAGATGGCCCTTTCATAGTTACCAATATTAAATCAATTTAGTATAACTACTAGTTGGTGGATTCCCATTTGGTCAATCATCCCAGTTTCTCTATTCATTTCTTATTTCGGTGCATCATTTAGTGAAAATTTTATACATTACCAAACACTTCAAGGTATATTAAAATTTGTAGTAATTGCCAAACACCATAAGTGACACAATATTATAATATGACACTATTTTATTATGTGATAATGAAATCTTATAACATCTAAATTTGGTGATATTATGTTCTTCTTTTATCCAAACACCCCCTAAAATGCCGACTTATAAATTTACCAAAATGGCTACATGTTGTCCCTCCCAGACACTGTCTACACGCTGAATTTTCCCTTCCATATGCGTTTTCAGATGAGAATGGTTTCAACGGATGTAACATTTGCTCCATGATGTGTTTTCCCTTAAGACTAATTATCACTCTCATTGCTATCTCCTCTCTTACATTTCATTCTTTGTCTCACTCCCATTGCTATCTCCTCTCTTTCATCTTCTTTCCCGGTTTAAAACTCCACCTCATTCTCTATTTTACTTCATCTCATTAATTTTGATTTCATTCAAAGTTGTTACCCACTTAACTAGCATTCTTAAGCAATGGACGAACCAAAGGACAACCAGACGATGGTTCCGGATCATTCTAGCAGTGTCGAGGTAAGCATATTCTTCGTGTTTTTTTTTCTAGTTTGGGATGAACCGTTCAGCCCTGCATATCCGTTCAAATGTGTTTTGGGCGGCAACACAGTGCCAAACAAATCAGTATTGAACGACACTACAACGCTGTACAAAAAAATCAATTTCGGTCATTTTTGACAGAACATAACCAATATGTGTGGTTGTATCTGTCCGAACAAATTAATTATGTACGGATGTACAGAGCCGTGCAGTTTTATGATTTACATACTCTAACAAAATTGGTTCCATAGCAGTGCAATGCACCTACTGAATGCAACAAGGTTGGCTCAGAATGTGTGGTGGACTATAGTAATGAGTTTATCACCCAAGAGGTAATAAATGTAGATTAATCAATTCAATATTTAAATTGATGTAGTGACTTGGTTCAATATAATTTTGTTTGGTTATGTGCAGATATTCACAAGCCGAGAAGCCCTAATTAATTGGGCTCGTGATGTTGGGAGGAGAAATTGTTTCAAAGTTGTGAGTAAGACATCAGCAGCGCTCAACTGGAGAAATAAAAAAGTCCTGCATAACCGAACTATTTTGGGGTGGTCGGACTCTTATGACCGAATAAATCCCTTCTGTACGACCCTGATACGCCGAACATTTATTAAATTGTTGGCCATGATACGTCGAACATTTATTATATTATCGGCCCTGTGACGCCGAACGTAGATTACATTATCGGCCCTGAGACGCCGAACATGTATTAAATCCTCATTTTTTTTGGTTCCTTAGATGGGACATACGTACAAACTTTTATGAGTTCTAAATATTTAATTTGACACCACAAAATACACAATAAAAGTGCCGAGATCCAAAAAGTTTACTTCCATTAGTATTTGATCGTCTTGTACAAGGAACGACAAAACAAAGGTCCAAAAATTTTCAAAAATCAAATATCCTTTTACATAAACATCCATTAAATCCCACATCAAAAAACTCGGAGCAGATGATAAGTCCGCATCCTAGACCCCACGCCTCCCTCTGCGGCTATAAGTACGCGTCTCGCTGCGAGGCGGTCTTCAAACAAGATCTTCCAGAACAGCTCTATCTAGCAGCTTGTTGACATCCTCTATGGCCATGTACAAGGCATCAGGATCTCGGACACTCAGGCTATGCCCTCTCCTTAGAATCGGCTGAATAATACTTTGAGCTTTCACGATGCGCTGTTCATTGATCACATAATGCATAACTTAGTCAGTTTGTTCAGTTGAATAGACATAGTATAATAGTTAAAAGACGATGGGCAACATACCAATCGGGGGTCTATAGAAGAGCTGCCAACCGAATCTTGAACACACGGATTAAACGTGGAGCGATGTTCAGGGTTCTGATGATCGCATGCGACACTCGTGTGAACTATTCCATATAATTGGGTGCGCAATCCCACGGATGCGCCACAGGCACAAAACGTTCCATCGGAGAAAACAGATGGTTATGCCATCTCTCCTATATTTGGTCCAGGTAATGGTATGCGTTCTGATACTGATTTGCGGTGGCACCCCCAGTGGCGCTGTGGAGTTAGTGGAGTGTGGGGAATGCGCTGGACCCTACCAAACTGCCTCGGCACTCGATCAGGATGATATTGCTCAACGATTTCCATGCATTTAAGACAGCCAGTGTAATAAGCAACCTCGTGAAAGGGGTGATCTGCCCTGTGCTCTCGATAAGGGTCCCAAACTACCTGGAACATTAATCAACAAGTGCATTAGACAACAAAAGCTTTTTCGCTAATTTATTCAAATTTTATGCTATAAATTGTAAGACCTTACCTCATGGGCACCAAGATCGTCGAGTGCCTCTTGTAATGACTGTAGGTTAGACATTTGGTCCCCAGACTCTCTTTGTGGCACCCAACGATGCACACACGATAGGTTTTCTGTGTATGTGCGGTTGGGGTTAGGCCTCCACCTGGGGAAATGCTCGTAAATCCAAGCCTTTAGAAGAGTCAAATATCCCGCAATCTGCCTAACACCAGTTCAGGTAGCGAACCCCAACTGTCGGTATAGATACGCAAGAGCAGCAGCTCCCCAAGCATATGTGAGTGCCTCATCGAAGTTCATTAGCAGCCTTAGATACATCACCAGGACTCTAGTGCCACTCTTGTCTGTGAAGAGTGTACAACCCAATATATACAGTAAGTATGCTCTAGCAGCATGCCTAATGTGCTCTTTTGGCTGGGCATCGGTCACGGCTCCATATAGGTCCCTCAGCCACTCCAGTCTAATTGACGAGCCCCACACAACTGCTAACTCTTCGTGTGCCTGCTGAGATGTGACTCCAAACCATGCTCTACAAGTGTCTTTGCTCGCTCAAATGGTAGTGGCTCCACTAATACAGATTTTCCTATCACCGGTATCCCTAAAATGGTGCCTACGTCATCAAGGGTAATCGTCATTTCACCGAAAAGGCATGTGGAATGTGTTTGTCTTAGGCTATCATCTTTCCACAAAGGCTAACACCATGTTCTTGTTGATGAAATGATAGGATGTCTCTACCATTGGAGCCAACCCTGAACGGCCAATGAGTCCACGAAACACTATGTTATGCCTTCCTTTTGAATTCCATGCCCATTCACTGATTTTTTTGGCATGGCTTAGGCATTTAAGTTGCGGTCTCTCCTGCAATACGTAATAAAAAATAAATTAGTGAAGGTAATAAATAGTTAGAACACGTTAATCAAGATTAATCACAAACCTGCTGCTGCCAAATACTAAACGCAATATGAGTCCAAAAACTGTGTAGCAGTGACAAACTTGTCGGCCCCCTAGGGATTTCTCCGGTCCTAGAAGAGTCGGCAATTGAAGTTCGTTGACCCGCTTTTGCCTGTCCATGGACTTCTGGTTGCTATTGGGCTTGAACGGGTTCTTCAACTACTTCTTGAGCGTCCACTTCCTCCGGACTTTCACCTAGATCATCAACAACTAATCTCTGACGCAGTCTCCTATGCGATGCAGTGGGTCGACCCTGGAGGTACTGGGCACATCCATATCTTGAAAAACAAAAGAAAACCAGCTAAAATCAGGACAAGAAAAAAATCAGTGAACCTGTTCGGCCCTGAGTAACCATGTGGGTACCGTGCGTTCGGCATTACCTCACCATGAGTACTAGATATGTTCGATTCTATTGTGTTTTCTAAGTAATATCTGTTCGGACTCATGATACCGTACACTTACAACTTTTACGGTATAATGAGACCGAGCAGTTTTTTTGTATTCGGACTGGTAGTACCTAACGGACACGAGAATTCGAAAAGAAACAACTTGAAATGGGATAGAGAAATGCAGTGGAGGCATGGAAAACCATTTCAATAAACTAAATAATGGAACTTAAACAAAAAATAAAAGCATTTTTAAACATACAAACAGATGGAAATCATTCACAGAGATCGTTGAAGTTGGAACGGAAATGCACTGAAGATGAAGAGAGCAAAGCTCAGATGGGGAGCTTTGTTGGGGACCTCATTCAGATCGAAACCGTTGCGGTGGGGGAGCTCGTCGAGATCTGCGTGATCGTCACCTCGTGAACTCGCTGTCGGAAGACCTAGATAGTGAATCGAATTGTGTAAAAGGGATGAAAATGGGAGGGAAGAAAGAGTTGAAATGCGAAGTATAGGGGAGAAATAAGATGAGTCCAGGACAATGGCGTTTTAGGAAAATGCAGAGTGCCGAGAGAAAGAAATGAAATCTTTTACACTAATCATCACTGTGTATAGAGTTGCAGTGTGTGTTGAGCCAAAATCAGTGTGTAGGTAGCAACACTCAATTAATAAAATAAGCTTAGGTGGGTTCGGGTCAGGTCAGGTTTTGGGTCGAGTTGGAGGGTCCAGCTCGGGATGCGACAAAAGGATAAAGTCCGAGAAATTAGGTAATCTACCCGATGGTGCTAAAATCTCGAAAAGCAAAAAATACTAAAAAGCCCTCGAAACTTTTCGGAAATAGCAACACACACCCTTATTATACCAAAACGGGCTCGGATCCCAATCCAACTTCGCACGCACGATTCTAATAATTAATCAGACCTATTTAACTTATAAATGAACTTAATTATTTAAAAATATAATTAACTAAACTAATCACAACCTTGAATTTCCAGTATGTTACACATTTGGAGTACATGAACCTTGGAACAACAACTTTGAAGGAAATACTCCCACTTGTATCATTGAGCTCCAGAAACTTAGAATTCTTGTACTGAAGTCAAATTCATTAAATGGGTCCATCCCACAAGGGGCAACAAATTTGCGTCAGCTCCAATTCATTGATTTCTCAACCAACAAACTCTCTGGTCGTATGCCCAATGAATTAGGCAATTTCAGCTCTCTAAGTGCACGATATAGAAGCGGGTTCTTGCTTGATTACGTTATCCAGCTCACCTATGCAGGTGTGGGTTTGGAAATGGTGAGCAAAGGGAAATTGCATGAGCTTGAAGTTGTCTTCTCATATAACACCGGCATCGATCTCTCAAACAATCGCCTGGGGAAAGATTCCGATGGAAATTGGCCTCTTGCAAGGTCTTTACAAGCTTAATCTATCACACAGCAGCTTTTCTGGAGAGATACCAATGAGTTTAGGCAGTATGAGAAGTATGGAGTCTTTGGACCAAAGTCTCAACCATTTGACCGGAGCAATCCCACATGTTCTAAACTTCACTGGACTTCGCTTGAACCTCTCCTACAACAATTTGAGTGGGAGAATTCCAATGTGGGAGCACTTTGACACTTTGAGTGGTGATGGATCAGCTTACTTGGGAAATACCCTATTGTGTGGGCCTTCCATTAGGACATGTGATACTGAGACAAGCATTGGAGTCAAAAATGAAAAGGAAGGAGAAGAAGGGGAAGGAAGAGACAAGTGGCTTCTTTATGGGCTTGTGGCGTTGGGTTTTGGGGCTGGATTCTTGGCATCATTTATTGGGACTTTAGCCATCAGGAAAAAAAAAAAAAAACATGAAGGGAATGAGTAGCTGAGTGCAGAGGGTTAGACTCAGCATTTTTGTGCTTGTTTTGTTTGGTTGAAGAATTAGTGGTCTTAGAAAACAGAAGCCTCCATGGTACAAAACCACAAGCCTTTAACTAATCATCCAAATTTCAGTTATGTATTTTATTTTCCTTGAAGATGTCCATTATTATGATGAAGCCTGGTAGGACTTTGTTTATTTATTTTGGAAGGTAACTTTTGTATATAATATAAATAGAATTAACAGATATACATGAATATTAAAAAAGAGCTGTTTTAAAGCTTTGCGGTAGCAAGGAGTAGGCATCAGGCCTAGCCCAAGCCCAAAAATATAGGGTTTTTTTTAAAAAAAAATCTGAGCTTAGCGGGCTGACCTTAGGTAATGATTTTAAAGACTAATCAAAATGGGACTTGGAGTGGGTAGAACAAACCCAACCCGTCCAAGCCCAACCCGGCCCACCCGTAAGGAAAATGAAGCTAGACCAGATTGTGGGTTTTACCATCCAATTGATTATTGAGGTTTAAACATCTTGACCAGATCCAAACCCAGCAAACTAGTTCACTGATGTAAACATCCAGTGTATTTCAGAGTTTAATTATTATGGAGAAATTTCAAGTACATGGACAGTTTATTGCATTGTGCTTTTCTGCCTTGTATCATTCATTCTTATATAGATTCATTCATTTTCAATCAGCTGATTATCAATGATATATACCTTTCAAATTATTAGATAGTAGTGCTAATCTAATTTTGTATGCATGCTCATCTTTAATATGCTTATTTTTTAAGCTTTGCCCAAGATTATTATGTCAGAAGTATAAAACACATTCTTCATATCTACGGAGTTTTTTATTCCACTGGCTCAACAATTTAGTTGTGGACTAGCATTGAGGAAAAAAAATACAATTTAGTTGTGCACTAGTATTGTAGCAAAATAGAGTAAAAATTAGAGAATGTCTAGTTTATATTCAAGATCATGCTAAGCCTTGGCCCGCGCGAGACGGGATTTGACATAGGCCCGTTCAATTTAGGGCTGAGATTGGACAACCCCCGACAAGCCCGCCCAATATTCAGGATGGAATTGGACAGTTCAAGCCCAGACCCGACCCGGCCCATTGTCTGGCCTATCAAGGAGCAACTTGGTTAACATATCTGCCAGCCCTAGGATATTGCACGAATAGGTAGGTGGGAAATACTCAAACTTTGACTGCTTGTCCAAGTACAAAATCATTCACAATAAATCCTCCTTAGCATGAAAGTGCTACTGGGGTGAATATCTCCAAATATAATACAATCCCAACTCACCAAAAAACAAAAACAATCAAAATCCAAACTCTAGAAGAGAAAAAAAAAAAAAAAAAACCCATTACTCAAGTTGTCCATCTCCCCCTCTCCCAAAAAGACATCTCATAAAGAAGAAGAATCACTGTACACAACAAGAGCTTTTCATTTCAAATTAGGTTGTCTGGCAACTCAAAACGCTGCAAGCCGAACACATGAAGGGAGCTGTTCTGAAGGAAGACTACGACCCCACACTTGCTGCTGTTGAAATCGTCCCACAGGGAAAAGTTGATACCTCCTGTGACAGCTTTCTTAGCAGAGAAGCCTTTGACAGTGCAGAGCTTCTCGAGCCTCCTCACAACGAAGTCATTGGAGAGAACACAGCCTCTGTTCTCTCCCTGGGTGCAGTCCGTCACAAGCCCGGTCTCATAGAGGGCGACCATGATGTCCAATCCCTTGCTGTCCACCCTTGTACGCAGGGTTCCTTTTAGGCCCACCCGAAGTGAGTCTGGTGTGAGTCGTAGGAAAGACACCTGCTTCCCACACAAAGGAAAGATACGCAAGATAGACGGTCAGAGCGGGCCTATGGATTAAAAAAAGAGCATGGGTGTAGTTGGGATTTATCAACCTGCATGTTGCCTTTCAGTAAAGTGGGTTAGCTGTGTTAATTAGCTAAGCAAAACATATAGAAATGCTCAAGGGATCTAGATGCAGTGAAGGAGAGATAATAGCCGACACGGAAAAGCCAAAAGAAAAGAGAAGGGAAAACAAAGTCCACCTAAAGGAAAGAGCACGAAACAAAGCAACAATTCCGACATGTTGATAATGGTGGATATTTTATACACTTATTGTAGGCATGTCAAACGTGCCGCCCCGGCGTGGCCCGCTAGTGCCACGGGCCGGGCCGGCCAATGGGCCGGCACGGTACGGCCCGCAATGGGGCGGGCTGGGGCGGGCATTGCCGGGCCAGCGGGGCTTCTTTGATATTTGGAGATGGGTCGGCTTGGCCCGACCTGCGTGACCTGTATGTAACACTATGATAGACCCCACCTATTAAATTCACAATCATTAAGAAAACGTCAATACTATTTATAAGATATTCCCAAGTTTCAACTCAACCTAGGTTATTTCTAGGGGTCTTTGGCTGGATGTCCCTCTAAGTATGACTTGTTGCAAACAGTCCACAAAAAAAAGTCATAGAGCCAAAGGTCCCTCCCACACTTTTTCATACCTAAAATGTCTAATTTACCCTTTCTTTAAATCATAACACATGATTGGTGGGATATCCCATTAATAATGGCCAACTAACATTTAATTGCCCACGATTAATGGAATCCCCAGATTTTTAAATAAATTCAAAAAAAAAATTAAATTTCAAAATAACGAAATAAATTTTTAAAAATAAAATAATTTCACAAAATGCAATAAATAGAAAAAAAGCAATATATAATCAAATAACGCAAATAAATTTAAAAAGATACAAATAAGTTTCAAAATATCTAAATAAATTTCAAAAAATATAAATAAAATTCAAAAGACTCAAAATAAATCTCCAAAAGATCCAAAGAAAATTTCAAAAAATGCAAATGAATTTAAAATAATGAAAATAAATTTTAAAAAATGCAATAATTAAAAAAAACGCAATAAATTTGAAAAGACACAAATAAATCTCAAAAGACGCAAATAAATTTTAAAAAACACATATAGATTTAAAAAAAATAAATAAATGTGCTTAAAAACTCAGATAAATTTTGAAAAAAAAAACTCAGATAAATTTTCCAAAAACACAAAGAGATATGACAGAAGACGGATAAATTTGACAAAAATTGAGATAAATTTGAAAAAATACTCAGATAAATTTGAACAAAACTTAGATAAATTTACCAAAAATATAGAGACATATGAAAGAAGTCAGATAAATTTAAAAAAAAAACTCAATTAAATTTCACAAAAACTAAGATAAATTTGATAAAAATTGAAATAAATTTGACTAAATAGATAAACTTGCGTGGACTGGGTCGGCCTGACCTGACCCGACCTAGACCTGGACTAAAAGACCCAGAGAACTGGGTTTCTTCACAATCTGGTCATGCCATCAAAACCAGAACCAATGCTTCCTCCTTCGGCCACGGCAGGCCGGGCGCGGCAGAAGTGGACAGAGCTTCTCCGGAATCTTCAGACGGCGACGGCAGGACTCATCTTTCTCGGCGACGCATAAAATTTGGCAGATCCAATAATTATCATCATCACCGATCTGTGTGGCCCAGCATCTAATCGACAGGCGAACGCTGGAAGATTTAGCGATCCGCTGCGGGAGACGCAGGTCGGATCATATCTGAGAACCATTGTCGCCTTCGATTGGCAGCTGTGGGCGGCGGCGGAGTGCTTTCTGAGGTGCTGGAGCTTCGACGGTTTGTTCTGGCCGAGCGAGATCCCGTATCTGAACGGAGATGAGGAGACGACACCGTTTCGTGAGTTGGAGCTGACATCGCCGGCGCTGTGTCTGGTTATGGATTCGGCGGTCGGACTGGTTTGGAGTGGGCACAAGGACGGGAAGATACGGTCGTGGAAGATGGAGGAGAGATCGAATGGGAGTAGATGTTTCAGAGAAGGGCTGATGTTTTATGGAAGATTTGAGTTCAGCAATCACTACAGATGGTGCAGCGGAGCCCATGCAACGATTCCTCTTGAACTGGGTTCCAAGAACGGAGATAATGGAAGATAACTGGGTTCTGAGATGAAGTCTCGTGTTTGATGCGCTGCTCTGGTTCTGATTTCAGAACCAGAACGGGATAAGAGGGAAGAACGAATGAGGGAGGGGGAGAATTTGAAATTTGAAATTTCAAAATTAATGCCTAAAACGGTTGAAATGACAAATTAGTCTTGAAAAATGAGATCGTGTGGGCTCAGGGACCTCTCGCTGCAAACAGTCTAGCTGTGTGGACCAGAGACCTTAATAAGTTTTTCCTTGGACTGGAGGTTGGATACATTCACTTATAGGGACCTTTCGCTAATTTTGCCTTATTTCTACTATCTAGTTAATTCTCAGTAGAAAAAAATAATAAATCATATCTGTATATTTATTATCATATTTATAAATCCTATCTAGTCTAAATTTATCTAAATTTGTAAGAGAACTGATCACATGTGATGCATGAGACTTTTCATCAAGATGATTTTCACTTATATGTGGACTACTTTTTATTGATACAATTGCACACTTTCCATTGAATAGTTAGCATTCCAAGTTTCAACTGATTAATGTACACTATTAGAATAACCAATACATGAAAAATTGCATTAAATAGTTAATTCCGAAATTGGAGCCCCTTCAAGACTTTTAGTTGGTTCAAAGGAACCCAAATTGTTTAAAATCAATTTCAAATTTCATTTTTAAAGTTTTTAAATCATTGAAAAAGCATTTAATGTACCTATTTCATTTTCAGATGTTGTTTAATTTTTCTCGTATTAAGTTTGGTAGAGTTTATACTTGACCCTAGTTGTTTAAATTCACAAGAACGGTTCAAAACTAAATGAACAAAATGCTTAGGGCGTGGGATTGGTAAGTTGCCTTCAAACTTTCAATCCAATATATTTGATAGTCTTGTCGTACCATTTAAGTGGTTCGATCAAACTCAACATACTCCACTGAGAAGAATGGGAGGGTTAGAGCATTAATTTATAGACTTTGTAAAATTGAAAATAATACAAAATATCCCTTATATGACCATTTGATGCTGTTGGGGGAGAGGTAAAATGGATAATTTTTTTTTAAAAAAATACACATTTTTGAACGGGCCAGGCGAGCCACAGGAGTCAGCCCGTTTGCCAGGCGGGCCATGCCAAACGGGCCAGCGGGCCACCAAGGCCCGTTGACTGGCGGGCCGGCTGGCACGGCCCACTTGACATCTCTACTTCATTATTGTTCTTTTAGTACAAAATTCAATGTATTATTGTTAAACATGTGGGGACATGACCATGGGCTAGAGCCATATAGATCTGGCTACCTCGAGTCAAACCCACACTAATAGGTTAGTAGAGTTACAGGTAAGTACAATTACATGCAAATACAAGTACAGGAAAACAATTTCCTAGAATCCAGAGTTGGTGATGGTTTCTCATTGTTGAAAATGTGTTCTAATCATTAATTGTAGGTAACCCACTGTAAGTGCCTAAAAATTAAGGACTTTGATACAGGGATTAGGGTCCCTGATTCGGATGATTTGGATGAAGCTTGCTGTGGCTCCGACTGAACCTGAAAAGGAAGAGAGGGAAGAAGCGTCAAAGGACCCTGGCTGCAGGCAGCGCAAGGCTCTCCGATGCTTAAGTTAGTGCAATGAACGAGCAGGGAGAAGGAGAGGAAATTGCGGAGGGATAGTGTGTATAATGGGTTGCCTACCTTAAAATGGAGAAGGGAGTGGTATTTATAGGAGATGGAAGACGTCTGGCGTAGGCGTGGACGAAGCCTCATGATGGGCCATGCAGCATGGGGCGGTCCTGTCCACTCAGCCCACATTTCATTAAATGCGAGCCTTACCTACCCATTCCTCATTAAATGCCAATCTTATCGGGCCAGGCATGGGTCTGACTTTTGGGCCAAGTCCCATCGGGCCTGGCCTGAAGCCATGCTTTGTAGGCGCATGGGTACCGTGTTAACGCTGTTCTGTCAGGAATGATGAGTTGCAGGGCACGCCTTAGCACGTGCCTTTATGCTGTCACCGGTCCTATCAGTATCTGTCAGATCCGCAGTGCCGAGGTCGGACATTCACTTCGGCAGATGCCGCAACCCGTTAGCCGCGGCCAATCTAGACCGAGGTGAGGCATAGTTAAGCTGTCTCAGGAGCGGGGTCAGCACTGATCTCGGCTTAGTGGAAACATCCCCACACAATTGCCCCCCAGTTTTCGAGCTCTTAAGAGTACTCTTTTGAGGTCGGAAACTGAGTAGGTCTGGCTGAGATGAATTGTGCCGTGATGTATCGATAGTCCTGTGTCTGGAACCCGAGGGAGCCCAAACGACTTCTTGGTTTCGAGGCCCAATCGGCGCTTCGATTGCTGGCGCTTTCATCTCTATCCGCCGTTGCTTGGTTGCCCGAGGCATTAAATGGGGCACGGGAATCGGGCCGGCACTTTCACGTGTCCCTTTCTGTTTGGCGGGCCCGTCTTTTCCGGACGGCGCGCGCAGTGAAAAGACGTGCGTTTCTCGAATTTCGCAGAGGCGCCATGATTAGGCGCCTCGCCCTCGGCTATAAGTAGGGGATTGGGCTCTTCTTCTTCTTTTCTTTACCTTCGTTCTACCCTTGCTTGCCAGAGCTTTTCTTCCATTCCTGGCTTTTCAGAAACCTCTTCCTTCTTTGCTGCCTCTATTTCTGTAAAACGGAACCGCCTCTGCCAGACGGAAGAGATCGTTGCAGAGACTGTCCGGGCCTGTTTCGGAACGAGGCGCTGGTTAGGGTTTTGCTCTGAAGTTTAGCTTTTGCGTAAGTCTTCTTCCTTGCATTTCTGTTTCGCTGTGCTTTTTAGAACTCTGTTCTGCTTAGGGTTCTTCTTCCTTTGGGATTCCCTTCGCCTAGGGTTTTCTTTTGCCCCCTTACCCTCTCCCTAGCTTTCCTTTTGAGAGATGGGCATCTATAGCCACTGGATAGAATCCGAGAGGGGGTTAGCCGAGCTCAGGGCTAGATACAGCATACCAGAGGGGGTCCAGGTCATGGCGGCTACTGTCATGGCCCATGCCTTTGGCGATTTCTGCGACGGCTGGATGACTTTTCCCCTGGTAGCCATAATTGAGGGCGGGGTTAGGTTTCCCCTCCGCCCTCTGCTTAGGGAATGCCTCCGGGCATGGCACCTCTGCCCTTGCCAGCTAATGCCCAACAGTATTAAGATCATAATGGGTACGGATAAGCTCAATACAATTTTGGGCATTGGCCTCGGCGTCCACGACATCGAAGACGCTTATGATATCTGCAAATCCGGGACGGATATGTACTATCTTCGTGGCAAGTCGGGCCGGAGGCCGTTTGTGCAAGCCTTGGAGGATTCCAATAAGTATGCCGGGGACGACCGCGTGATGGTCACGGGCAACTGGGAGTTCGGCGATGATGAGCCCATTTCGGAAAGATTTTTCAGGATCCCTCGTCACTACGGCATTCCTCCAAGTAAAAACCTTAGTATGTCTCTTTACTTCTTCCGCTTTTTTGTACTGTCAGACTAACGTTTCTCTGTGTGTTCTGCAGGCGTTCGCCAAAGGAGAGCGGCTGCCTACCGAGACGGCTGGGAGCTGAACAGAGCATGGCTTCGGGCCCTCGAAAGTTACCACGGCCATAACGACCGATCTGCCTGGTCGCTGCTTGGGTACGAGCCCAGATACCGCGGCTATAAAGAGAAGAAACAAAAAGCTCATCGTGTGTTAGCCGCGGCCGAGGTAGAAGAGGAGGTTGGTGCAGACGAGGGGCAGACCGCGGAAGATCCAGGGGATCGCTCCGCATCTAACTCCGAGGCGTCGACTTCGGGATCTGAGGATAACGCTGAGACGATTGGGAGAATCGTCCTTTCAGATTCCGAATCCGAAGGAGGGATGGACAGGACCCGCCCGAAGCCCGTACTTCGGAACCTTAAGAACGTGCCAGTTAGCGGCAAAGGCCGCGGAGCGGCATCCACCTCCCGCGCTCCTCCTGCGTCGGGTGCGCCATCGTCATCTACTACGCCCCCCCGAACTCGGACCCCCATGCCACTTGCCGCGACCGGGGCCGAGGGCCCCTTACCCTTGGCCACGCAAGGGGAAGATCAGGCAAGGAAGAGGCCGAGGGTCGAGAGCGCGCCTGGCGAGTCGTCCGGATCTGGCGTGGCGACTCGGGCGCATCCCGCCCCCTGGAGGCCGAGCTTCATGCTCCAGCAAGGGAAGCCGCTGACGGTGGAAGATCGGCTTTCCGGGGGGCCGCTGGTGGTAGCTTGTTTGGGGGGCGCCTGTGCATTGCCGCGGGACATGGAGAACCATGACAAGATGGACGACATCTCCCTGCTGGTATCACAAATAAAGGCGAATCTGAGCGTAAGTCTAATATTTCTTTGACACTTACCTTTTATTTATGGCTTCTGCTCACTGGTTTTATGCATTCGCAGTGCGTGCAGATGGCCCAGGTTTCGGTGTCCCGCATTCAAAAATGCAACGCCGAACTGCAAAAGGTCAAGGCTGTCTGCGAGCAGCAGAAGAAGGCCCTGGAGGCGGCGCAGGCTAAGGTGGCGGAGTATGAGGACACGCACCAATCCCTCCTCGCCGAACTTGATAACGTGAGGCCGGCCTTCAATCTGAGCAAGAGGAGGGAGGCCGAACTGGAGAGGTCCGTCTCGGGGCTGGAGAGGAAGGTGCTTGAATTGGAGAGTGAGAAATCCGAACTCGAGCGCAACTTTCAAGCCGAGGTCGGAGTTGCCTTTCAGGAGGGCGCCGACGTGGCGGGCGAAGAGTATGCCGCTCAAGTGAACGACATCCGGATCTCGTCCTGGGAGATGGGGTGGAGGGCGGCCTTGGATAAGTTGGGCATCCCCCACGATCACCCTGCCTATACGAGACCGGACGAGTACCCGTGCTCGGATGCCACGGAGGATGCAGTGGAGGGGCCCGCCGCTCAGCCGGAATCGGAACTCGCTCCAGCAGTGCCCGAGGCGACTGTGGAGGTTATTGATCCGGCCGCGGCATCCACATCCGATGCCCCTCCTGCAGTTCTTGCTCCGGGGGCGGATGTCACCGCTCCTGCCGCGTGAAGGCCATCTGCTGCTGCCCTCTTTTTTATGCTTGTTTTCTGTAATTTTTGCTTTGGCGCGTCGCGCCCTTCATGTTTGAAAAACTCCTGTGTTTATCTTGAATGAAAAAGTCTTTTCTTTGGACCTTTTTTGTGTTCCCATTTCTTTGCATCTGCTTTTAGTTTGAAATTGTCTAAGTGTTTTACCTTGGTCGCACGGCCGAGCCCAATGCGTTGGGGATCTACTGTTAATTAGCCGCTCTCAGTAGCTGTAGCTTTTAGAGTGCGATGTAGGGTTGATCCGAGGCGCTGTGCGTTTCCCACAGTGTAATGTCGGTAAGAGCCCTGATACTTTCACCAAGGATCATTTAGCGCGGCGTCTAGATATGTAAGGAGATCCCCCTGGCTCGTCGCCAGGGGCCGTGCAGGCTATCTGGCTCGTGGGCCGAGATGCGCCCTTGGCACGTTTGGAGACTTCCCCCCGGCTCGTCGCCAGGGGCCGTGCAGGCTATCTGGCTTGTGGGCCGAGATGCGCCCTTGGCACGTTTGGAGACTTTCCCCTGGCTTGTCGCCAGGGGCCGTGCAGGCTATTTCTGGCTCGTGGGCCGAGATGCGCCCTTGGCACGTTTGGAGACTTTCCCCTGGCTTGTCGCCAGGGTCTGTGCAAGCTATCTTGCTCGTGGGCCGAGATGCGCTCTTGGCATGTTTGGAGATTTTTCCGCCGAGCTGGAGAGGGCGAGGTCATTCCTTCGCCGATTTTATTTCCCAAGCTGGGATGACCCCGCTTACTACTGCCGAGCTGGAGAATCGTGGTGCTCGAAGTGGTTCTTGACTTTGAAAAAATAAGAGAAACTCCAGAGGAGAGATTTTCCTTTATTGATTTGCATGAACTGTGTACATTTCAGAAGTAATATTTTTTGAGATGCGAGGCGTTCCATGGCCGCGGTAACTGCTTGCCACTCATATCCTCGAGCTTGTATGCGGACCGGCCAGCAGTCGAGATCACTTTAAACGGGCCGCGCCAGTTTGGAGCCAATTTGCCTTGGTTCGGATCCTTGTCAGCAGGCAGTGCCTTCTTCAGGACCAGTTCTCCGACGGAGAATTTTCTTTCCCGAACTTTTTGATTGTAATCTCTCGCCAGACGTTGCTGATAGGCTGCTAAACGGATGGAAGCTGCCTCTCTCCGCTCTTCGGCCAGGTCCAGACCCAGGGTCAGGCTCTTATCATTCTGGCTCTGGTCGAAAAGCTCGGATCTGAGTGTTGGAAGGCCGATCTCGAGAGGGATCACGGCTTCCATTCCATATGCCAAGGAGAAAGGAGTTTCCGAAGTCGAGCGCCTCGGGGTAGTCCTGTATGCCCACAGTACGCTGGGCAATTCTTCCACCCATCTCCCTTTTGCCCCGTCGAGTCTCTTTTTGAGTCCGTCAAGGACCACCTTATTGGAGATCTCTGCCTGTCCGTTGCTCTGGGGGTAGGCTGGAGTCGAGAAGTGGTTCCTGATGCCGAGCTCCTTGCAGAAGTTTTTGAAGAGGTTCGAGTCGAACTGGGTCCCGTTGTCCGAGACCAAAATTCGGGGGATGCCGAACCTCGTGATGATGTTCTTCCATACGAAGTTTTTGGAGTCTTTCTCGGTGATTGAGGACAATGCTTCTGCCTCTATCCACTTGGTGAAATAATCGGTGGCCACTATCAGGAACCTCTTATTCCCCGGAGCTCGGTGGAGTGGGCCCACGATGTCCAGCCCCCATTGTGCGAACGGCCATGGGCTGGAGAGTGGGCTTAGATCCTGCGCGGGTTGATGGAGATTGTGCGCGAACTTCTGGCATTTCTCGCACTTCATGGCGTACATCTGTGCGTCCTTCTGCATGTACGGCCACCAGTACCCTTGGCTTATAGCCCGGTATGCTAGTGACCTTCCTCCTATGTGACTCCCGCAGATGCCTTCGTGTATTTCGTAGAGAAAATCTTCAACTCGGCTTGGGTGGACGCATTGGAGATAAGGGCCTGTGAAAGACTTTCTATACAGTTTTCCTTCCGGGGAGACCCAGAAACGGGCCGCCCTTAGCCTGATTTTATGAGCTTGAGCTCTGTCTTCGGGGAGTTGGTCGTCCTTGAGGTATGCGATGATAGGATCCATCCAACTGGGCCCGAGGTCAAGGCTCAAGATCTGCCGCGGTGGGCGAAGCTCTATGCTTGGGGATGCTAACGAGCCTACTTCTATGGTCCTCTTCCTCCCGGCTTCGACGGCGGAAGCTAGGTTGGCGAGCGCGTCGGCGTGTGAGTTGGAATCTCTGCCGATCTGCTTGATTTCAGCTTCCTGGAATTGAGAGAGGAGCTTCTTGGCGAGGGTTAAGTAGGCCGCCATTCTGTCATCGCGAGCCTGGTAGTCCCCCGTGAGCTGGCTTGTCACCAACTGAGAGTCGCTGAAGACTATCAGCTCTTGAGCTCCGAGAATTTTGGCACTGTTCAGTCCTGCCAGTAACGCTTCGTATTCTGCCTCGTTGTTCGATGCTCTGAAGTCGAGTGTCAGAGCCTGCTCAATTACCAGTCCTTCCGGAGACTGGAGGACTATGCCGACGCCGGCCCTTCTGGAGGTGGAGGACCCGTCAACGAAGAGTTTCCATGCGGAATCAGTGAAGGTGCTGCGAGGCGGCTCGCAAACAGTACCCGTGACCAAGTCTTCACTGCCCCCGGCCCCCAGTGCGGGGTTGAGCGGGCTCGGCGCCGGACTCAGGGTAGTGAATTCCACGATGAAGTCGGCCAGAATTTGAGCTTTAATCGCCGTCCTCGGTTGGTACTGGATGTCGTATTGCCCGAGTTCCACCGCCCACCTAGAGACGCGTCCGGAGAAGTCCGCCTTTCGGAAGACGGACTTGAGTGGGTGCTCGGTGATAACCACTATGGTGTGAGCTTGGAAGTAGTGCGAGAGTTTGCGCGAGGCGCTAATGAGTGCCAGAGCGAGCTTTTCCATCTGTAAATATCTGGTCTCGGCATCGATGAGGGTTTTGCTCGTGTAATAGATGGGCTTCTGCTGCCCGCTATCCTCCCTGATCAATACCGAGCTCACGGCATGATCCGAGACTGCCAAATACAAGTACAGTGCCTCACCCTTCTTTGGGGTTGACAGTAGTGGAGGTGAGGCCAGGTAGGCTTTGAGTTCTTGGAGCGCCGCATCGCACTCCGGGGTCCATTCGAACCTCAGATTCTTCTTCAGCAGCTGGAAGAAAGGCCGGCATTTATCAGAGGATCTGCTGATGAAGCGGTTGAGGGCGGCGGCCATGCCAGTGAGCCGCTGGACCTGCTTTGTCGTGACTGGGCTTTTGATCCCCAGCAGTGCGGAGATCTGATCTGGATTTGCCTCGATGCCCCGTCTGGTCACGAGGCTCCCTAAGAATTTGCCGGAACCGACCCCGAAAGCGCATTTAGATGCGTTTAGTTTCAGGCCGAATTTCCGAAGGACGTCGAACACCTGGCCGAGGTCCGCCAGATGGTCGTGGGATTGTACCGACTTGACGACCATGTCGTCGATGTATACCTCGACTGTTTTGCCGAGTTGGTTCTGGAACATCTTTGTGACCAGCCTTTGGTACGTCGCGCCCGCGTTCTTGAGGCCGAACGGCATCACTTTGTAGCAGTAGGTTCCCCTAGGAGTGATGAATGCCGTTTTTTCTTCGTCTGCCGTGTGCATGGGTATCTGGTGATAGCCGCGGTAAGCGTCAAGGAAGCTCATCCTGTCGTGGCCGGCTGTGGCATCGATCATTTGATCAATCTTTGGGAGCGGGAAGCAGTCTTTGGGGCACGCCTTGTTAAGGTCGGTAAAGTCGACGCAGACTCTCCACTTCCCAGTCTTCTTTTTTACAACCACGGTGTTTGCCAGCCACTTTGGGTATTGTACTTCCCTGATGGCGCTTGCCTCAAGTAGTTTCCCCACCTCTTCGATCACGGCTGCAGACTGCTCCACTCCTGACCTTCTTGCCTTTTGGACTACAGGCTTGGCTTGTGGGTCTACATTCAGCCTATGACTCATAACTTTTGGATCCACTCCCGGCATTTCTTGCGGTGTCCAAGCAAAAACCTCCTTGTTTTGCAACAGGAAGCCGAGCAGCTCGGACCTTTCTTGTTCAGTGAGCTGGCTCCCGAGGAGGAAGTACCTCTCGGGATTGGCGTGGTCGATTTTGACCTCGGTGAGGTCTTCGACGCTTTTTTCTTCTGGGTCGCGGCCAACTTTGTCTAGCTCGGCTTCGAGCTCCGCCATGTGAACCTGCTTTGGTTCCTGCTCGCCTGGTACAACGGCCATCATGCAGCGCTTGGCCATCTGCTGGTCACCCGCGACGGTGACTACTTCCATTTTGCCTTCCCTTTCTAATGGGAACTTGAGTTTCTGGTGGTAGGAGGAGGGCACTGCTTCCATCTGATGCAGCCAGCTCCTTCCCATTATGGCGTTGTAGGGGGATGGTGCATCCACGACGAGGAAATCAGCCGTTACGGATGCACCGTCAACCTGGACTTGGAGGGAGACTCTCCCTTTTGGATATACGGGCTTCGCGCTGAACCCTATCAGGGGGGTCCGCGCCTCTTGGAGGTCATCCTCAGTGAGCCCCATCTTGGTGAAGCAGTCGAAGTACAGAATCTCAGTCGAGCTGCCGGGGTCGATGAGTATCCTCTGCACCTTGCAGCTTTTCATCTTCAGGGTCATGATTAGTGGGTCGTTGTGGGGGAGCTGGACCCCTTCAAGGTCCTCGTCGGAGAACCAGATTCTTGGCTTTTCCTTTCGTGCCCTCTTGGAGGCTGGACCGAGCTCGGCCGACATCACCTGCTTTCCATGGGAGGCCCTCCTTGCCTCGGCGCGGGCCTGACCGCTACCCTGTTTAGCGGGGGCGAGGTGAATTACGCTTATTAGCCTCTCCGATCCGTCGCTATGATGCTCCTCCTCGGCTCGGCGCCGAGGCCGCTCCTCATTTCTGCTGTCTGTTCCCTTGCAGTATTCTTTAAGGTGCCCGTTTTTGACGAGCTTTTCGAGGTGGTTCTTGAGGGAATAGCAGTCCTCAGTGTCGTGCCCGTGCTGCTTGTGATAGGCGCAGAACTTGTCTTGGTCCCTCCTGGAGTCGTTGCCGAATAAGGGGCGCGGCCAGCTGAAGTATGGTTTTCCCTGGATTTTTTCCAGGATCTGGTGAATCGGTTCTTTGAAAACCGTGTTGACCCTCTCACGCGAGCGGTAAGATGGTTTGTATCTCTTGCCTCCTCCTGAGGTGCGAGCCCTAGGCGAGGTCCGGTCGCCCGAGCGATTTTTCTCGGCTCGTTTCATCTCTGCGGGAGGTCTTCCTCTCCCTGTCTGCGGACCGATCCTCCTGCCTTGATCGGTCTTCCCGCCGCGATCGGTCATTTTGCCGAGATCGGCCTTCCTGCCGAGAGCGGCCCTTGGAGACGCCGAAACTTTCGTTGGCGCGCGCCTCGTCCTCCTCTTGCTCGATGTATTTATTTACCCTCGCCATGAGGGCTGTGACGGAGGGCACAGGATTTCGGACAAGTTCTTTCCTGAGCTCGCACCCCGGCAGGAGGGCGTGCTGGAAAGATCTGATTGCCACGTCCTCGGAGGAGTTGTCAATCTCGCTGTACACTGTCCAGAATCTCTTTGCGAACTGGGTGACGCTTTCGCTCCATCTCATTCTGAGGGCCATGATGTCGCTGTCGGTCTTTGGGATGACCCGGTGCGCCTGGAACTTTCCCAGGAAGGAGTCCCGCAACTGGGGCCAGCTCGAAATCGACCCCTCTGGGAGTCCACAGAACCACTTGAGGGGGAGATCCCCCAAGCTGGAAGAGAAAACTCGGCAGTTGAGGTGCCCGACGTCGCCCCAGACGGACAGCTTCTGGGTGAAATGCCGGAGGTGCGCTGATGGGTCCGAGGCTCCGTCATAGAGGACGAACCTCGGGACACTGAACTTCTTCGGGAGGGGGTACTCGATTATTTCTCTGGTGAAGGGTGATGAGTCGAGGCCAGCGAAGTCGGGGAGGTCCAGCTGGCTCTGGGCGAGCCCCGCCTCCTTTAGGGTGTTCTGGAGGGCCTGCTTGACCAGGCGGTTGATCACGGCCTGCTGGTCCGCCGCCTCCGATCTCGGCATTGACCCCCTGTCCTCGTGGTCATGGTAAGAACTCCCGACGTGACTTCGCTCCCGACTCTTATCGTTCAGGTGGTCTCTCAAGTCTTTGCCGGTGACGGGATCCTTCCTGCCTACGGGATCACCGCCCCCGGGGGCTACTCCCTTTTCTCGGAGCTGCTGCCTGAGCTGGCGGATGAGATCATCTTTCTCCTGGAGGGCGAGACTCTGGGCCCTGATTGCGGCCTGAGCGGGGTCGGCCTGATTGCGATGTGACCCCTCCGCAGCCGGGGCCTTGTCCCTCGGGAAGCGCTCCTGAAGGGGAGCGTTCAGCCGCGGTGGCCCCCCCAGCTCTAGCGGGGACGACGCGGACTCGGTGTGGTAGCTTTCTACCTCTGCGACTTCCCTTGATGCGTAGGGCAATGGTCCAGGGAGAACCAGCGGCCCTGGGGGAAGGGACTTCCTTGCGCCTCTCTTGTTCCTCGGAGCCATTGGTGATTGAAAAGAATTTTGGGAAAGGTTTTTGAGGTATGGGTTAGTACTTTCCCACAGACGGCGCCAATTGTAAGTGCCTAAAAATTAAGGACTTTGATACAGGGATTAGGGTCCCTGATTCGGATGATTTGGATGAAGCTTGCTGTGGCTCCGACTGAACCTGAAAAGGAAGAGAGGGAAGAAGCGTCAAAGGACCCTGGCTGCAGGCAGCGCAAGGCTCTCCGATGCTTAAGTTAGTGCAATGAACGAGCAGGGAGAAGGAGAGGAAATTGCGGAGGGATAGTGTGTATAATGGGTTGCCTACCTTAAAATGGAGAAGGGAGTGGTATTTATAGGAGATGGAAGACGTCTGGCGTAGGCGTGGACGAAGCCTCATGATGGGCCATGCAGCATGGGGCGGTCCTGTCCACTCAGCCCACATTTCATTAAATGCGAGCCTTACCTACCCATTCCTCATTAAATGCCAATCTTATCGGGCCAGGCATGGGTCTGACTTTTGGGCCAAGTCCCATCGGGCCTGGCCTGAAGCCATGCTTTGTAGGCGCATGGGTACCGTGTTAACGCTGTTCTGTCAGGAATGATGAGTTGCAGGGCACGCCTTAGCACGTGCCTTTATGCTGTCACCGGTCCTATCAGTATCTGTCAGATCCGCAGTGCCGAGGTCGGACATTCACTTCGGCAGATGCCGCAACCCGTTAGCCGCGGCCAATCTAGACCGAGGTGAGGCATAGTTAAGCTGTCTCAGGAGCGGGGTCAGCACTGATCTCGGCTTAGTGGAAACATCCCCACACACCCACTCATACCCGAATTATTACCTAACAATGAGAAGGACCATTAATAAAGTCGATGATGATATCATTCTATGGAATTTTGAAGTTAGGTTGTTAGTCAATGACTTGCAGGTAAGATCCAACCAAGCGACAGGAGTGTGCCACCCAAAACCAACACAGTGGTGTGAAGACAAACGCTGAGAAATTCATAGTGACAATAAATTTTTTGGCATTATCTGATTTAGTGAGTTGTGTGGGTGAGACATTAAAATATGTTGTGATGCGCTTATACCAACTCACACAGACCAGTCCACATGTAATTGAAGCAAATCTTCATGTGCCAGGCTGCACTTGCATTATGATCATGATGCAAGGAGTATTTTATTATTATTTTTTTCACACCACTAAGTGCCAAAGAAAGGTGTGTTTATCTGATTGAATGAATCAAACAGAACCGACACAGCATCGATATACGTTTCAGATTGATGATTTGACAATCTCATCAAATATGACCACATTGTGACCATCTGATGCTGGGACAAGTGGAGCACTAGTGGGGCCCATCAGACATAGAAGGGAAGTTTAGAGACGAGGCATCTCTAAAAAAACAAAACCCATGCTTTATTTGATTAGAAAATTCAGACTGTTCTAAGATAAATTTCATCCCTCTTCCTTTGACATATCTTAGATCTCACTTTAATAGGATTGGTCTTTGCTGTAAAGTTTAACACAGATTGAAAGGCTCCAGATGGAGATAACTTGGACAGTTGAGGATGAATCCCATCCCCTTTCAAATGAATCGGGATCATCCGAGTATTTCGCTTATGGTGACCGTAAGTGGACCAATCACGGTCCACTACATCACCTTGGACAGTCCTTGTCCGAATGCATGACAGGCTGCCCGTGGTGACGTGGCGGACCTTGATTGGTCGGCAGGAGCTGCCCACGGTGACGTTGCGCCACTCATGATTACCGGGTGGGAACCACTCTGAGGATCCTGACTCCTTCCAAATATGGTCAAAACTTTCCACCGTCCGAAAACATGATTAATGCCACATCAACACCTAGTGATGTTTCAATCAGATAGTAAATTTTATAAATGGGTCCATGCATGGGATTCATCCTGAACAGTCTAGATTATCCCTAATGCGGGGCCACAATGGAAATCCTTGGGAACTCTAATTAGACCTATGAAACTTTTGATTTCAAACTCACAATCGTGTTTTTTTTTTTTTTCTTCTAGTTCATAAAAAAATATCTCATTGAAAACTAACCAGAGCCATCTAATCTAGAAAAAAAAGTAAGTGACTTAAGATAAAAAAAGAAATTTTACCAAATGAGCCTAGGCATCACCACTCAAAAGTTTACACTTGAGGGCTTTTTTTTTTATTTCGATATTAAAATTTGAGGGCATTTTATATCTTTACTAAATCTAGGAAGTTCTTTTTTTTTCTAATGCTAAAAATAATATCAAATCACCAACCTCAAAAGCGGGAGCCGCGAACCGATCCGCAGATTGGATGGCTGAGATGATCTTATTCTGTTCCGTGCCCATGCACTGGGCCCTACCATGAACCACGACCATCGGCGTGTACAGAGTGTCCAACTTCAGTGCCTCCACGTAAGCCTTCTGCCTTACTGTCCCCATGCTAGATCCGAACGGATCCTTCCACCCGAGATGATCCCAATAGTCCACGTGGTACGCCAGCACTACAATCGGAACTTCCAACAAGAAATCTCCCCTCCCGAGCATCGACAGGAGCAGCTCCGCCTCGGGTGAGGTGGCGCAGCCCTGCGAAGCAAACAGCTCCACCAGAACGGCCCCGTCCATCTGCAACTTCTCCGATGCCTGATCCGCCTTCGTGTTCTCCGGCGATGGATCTCTAACGGAGCTCGACGAGCCCCAGCTGCCAAAGCAGCACATGACACCGGGCGCCATTGATGCTCAGTCGGAGGAGAGGATAAAGTATGAGATCTAGAGAGAGAAAGAGGAAGATCTAGAATTGTGTACGTGATGAGAGAGAGAAAGATAGAGAGAGAAGAAGTAAGTGGGGGGGAGGAGGAGGAGGGAGAGGAGGTGCTTTCAGTTGTTGGTGGAGAGAGAGACGGATTAACGGCGTTGAATGCTTGTATATATATTTTGGTTTGGGCTGTTTATAGACGTACACGTGGTGAGTCCGGATTGGGGAGAAGTCTGCGTTTCGTTGCCGACACGAACTGATATATAGATTATAGGAGGCTTTTTTTTGTTTTTGGTTTCTTGAGAGTCCTTGGGTTGTTGGATCCGGAACGATTGCTGGTTCAAAAAGTTTCTGGTTTTGGGCTCCTACTTAAAATTATACCGGCTATTATTATCTTGTAATTCTAGCGCACATTGACTAAAGGAAGCTTTCTTAACTTTTGTTGGGAAGGATTCTAAGGTCTTAGACTTGTTTTAATTATCTTGCCCTTTGGGCGTCCAACAAGGAACCCCTAAATGGGTTCTATTTTTATTACAATATTTTGATATTGGGGCCCCAATTAATAATAAGTGCTAATTATGTTGTTAGTTGTGTGTTTATTCTTATAGTGGGTCTAACTTCTATTTTGGTAAGATTTTAAATTTGGTAACGGAGGGTATGACTTTTAGTTTGAATGATCCGGATTATCAATAGGTACCGGTTGCATTAGAGTTCGACACATCCTACTCACTCGATGTATCGGAAGTTAACATACTAAATCACTTAACTAAGTGTAAATCTCCCAAGTCTCCCGCATGCTTCTTGCGAGTGTGACATGTGGAAGTCCATCTTTTGGCACATTTATTGATAGTCTGAATTGTTTTTTAAATGAATGTGATCCCCTCCAATGATATGCCCTCAAATTTTACTTTAGTTGAGTTTACGATCCCACTATAAGATTGAGCAATATGCCCCTCATCTTCAACGCTTGATGAGCTTAATAAACTGGTGTAGTTCACTAAAATCTTTTAACTCTTGGAGATGAATGATTCCAACATGAAAACAATCCCAAGGGATGGTCATCCCACTTAGACATCCAACGTGGGTCCCTCTAATGGGTCCCATTCTTCATTATAATGTTTTGATATTGGAGCCCGATTAATTATAAGTGTTTAGTGTATTAGTAGTTATGTGCTCAATCTTATGGTGGGACCACTCTTCAACGTTCCAATCTTTCATCTTCTATATCTCAAAAGAAATATTTTCAAAAATAAGGGAACAAAACAGAAAATGACAGCATGGGCAGATAAAACAAAGTTAGAAACTCTGTTTTCTTTATGTTGCATGTTTCCCATGAATATGACAATCTATGCCTCCTAGCGCATTCTAGGAAGCTGAAGATCCATCAAACTCAACTCCCAAAGTATAACCATACAACTATAAGTATCAAGTGCCACCACAATTACTGCAGATACTTTGAATTTAAAATAATTTGTGTAATAATTTGGCAAATACTTTTGCAATAATGTCCGAACACCACACCACCTCAATTATCACCTTCAGCTTTTGAACTTAATAAAATCCAAGCACCCAAATCAAATCAAGAAGTGCTATCCATCTCAGCAATCCTTGCACCAATTCTCTCTCTCCGTGAAATGCTAACCCTCCTCTTACGCACACCTAAACCACTAACCTTGTCACTGCTTTTCCTCCCTCTTGCTACATTGGGCTTATTACACCCACTAACAGATTCAGGTTGGATGACTTCAACACTCTCTGATGACTGATCGACCTGCTGATGGTATTGACTGTCTTCACAATGGTCACGGAAGTAGTAAGAGGGATTGACATAACAAACTGATGAAGATACAATGCCTCTCATCTTTGCAGGCTTGATAAACTTGATGAACTCCTGTAGTTCACTGAAGCATGAATGATCCGAGTATGGAACTGAATAGAGACGTTCATGGAGCAATTTGGGGAACTTTGAAGCAACCACCTGACTTACATCAACAGCTACTCTATTCTTTCGACTCCTTGTACTCGTACAACAAACAGAGAGATCAGAACCAACAGAAGAGTCTTTTCCCTTCACAGGTCTCACCCATGGAAGACCAGAAGGCACAATTCCAATAGTTGGGTGTACTGAGTTTAGTCCCTCCAGGTTTTTAATGGTAAGACAGTAACGGGGAACAGCTCTCACTCTTGTAAGGGCTGTGTTTGTTGTGAAGACGTCACTGAGCTCGAGCAGGTGCATGGTTTGCAGACGTTCCGGCCATACCCAGATCTTTAATAGTCATTAGATAGAAGTTAAGGAACAGATATGCAAACTCAATTTAGAATAACTAATAGCACAAAAAATGAGGAATTGAAACATATACAAACATGGCAAAGTAAAAGCTATTTCTGATTTTTAGTATGAATATGAAAAGGTGTTTAGATAAAACTCAAAATAGCAGCTGTTTCATATATTTTAGCAAAATGGATGGCCGGTCTTTCTGCTCCATTTGGATGGCACAAACTAAAATTTCAATTCAATTACATAAGATACTGTTTCACCTTTCTTTTGCTCAGTCACTTGAAATCACTGTTAGTAATTAATATCTTTCCTAACTGTTAATTCAGATTTCAGCAGAATAAATTACCATCCATTCTGATATTACATTCAAGCCAACTGCAGTAGTACAGTAGTAGTATAGCAAATGCTCAGGTCTAGATAAAAATAAAATAGAAAGAATATTGATAATTATAGGTGGTGGATTTCTCAAGATGATGGAGGTGAATCCAGCCAAGGTTTGTCCCAAATCCACAATGGGCCCTTGGTCCAACTGGGGAATTTGCCTACATGAGGTCCAAGGCCCTCTTATTTTACAATTTGTGCCTGTCTCAAAGCAAGTAATGAGTCTTGACTGGGCCTTCCAGGTGGACCAGTAAGGCTCATAATTGCGTTCGGCTGGGTCAGGCAGATGGGTAAGGGCTTTGTCTACACCTGGCAGGACTTGACTGCACTCAGCTGGACGGAAGGCCTTTTTTCTGAGTGGACCTGGTTCTGCCCATCTGGGCCTGTGCATGCCTAGGCCATCTGCACCTCGTGGACCTGGCCCTCGCTTGGTTTTAATGGGCCTGGGTAGACTCAAGGGCCCCTAAGTTGCATCATTAAGCAAAGAAGAAGATACTAAGAATTTCAACTATCTAGGAGAAGAAAGAATCTAGAAGAAGTAAACAAGAAAGAATCAAATGCAATGGAAGAAAGAAACCTTTGTTTTTAAAGCACGTGAAATGTGAAGCAAGAGCTCTTCTTTCCCAAGAGTATCAAGGCCAATGATGATGTCATAGTCAGGATGGGAAGCAATGATATCAACAACCTGTTAAACAGTCATGAAAGAAGAGAAATCATGGGTGCAATTTTCTTTCCACCTAGGCTATGTTTGGCTCCAAGCTAGTTTGGGACCTGAAAAAACGTCATCCTCATTTTAGGAACCGTCGTCTTGGTAGGAATACCAAGTCTAAGCACTGCATTTTTGTGTGCACTTACGACACAACAAAGCCTAATGCCTGAAATAGCATTTTTTTTCTGATTTCTGATATTTTTGCTACTTCTAATAAGAACGATTTCCCAATAAATAAGGGGCAGAGGAAAATTTGCTTGAATCTCAACAAGGAGCCAAACACAACATTAACAAAATTAAAGGTAATTCAATATGAAAAAGAAAGCCAGTGATGCCAAAGATTGGATATAGATTCAATATCACATTATAAGCAGATCCACATAAAGATCTTCGCTGGATTGTTTTCTACAAATGTCAAAGGTGCACCGTGCACCAAACAAAAACACAGACAGTACTTGCATTTTATTCTTTAATTCAGCATAATCATAAATGCTAGAGAAAAAATGAGTATGAACAATACTACCTTCCAAATATTCATCCACAAGATAAACTGCGCACACTTGCAAGGAAACTATTGATACCGGAAAAGTTTGGAGTATAGAAACTTTACCAAGTTCAATAGTTTATACAAGCAGTTCAGATTTCGGTTTTACTGTTTTCATCACTAAATCTGCAGTCAGGATATGAGATAAGTGTGATTGCATAGTCCTATTGATGGTAAAAGAGTTTTGCCAAGGAAATTCAGATCTGCGAACTGCTGTTGCAAGCCGCCTCCCTTTAGATTTGAAATTCATGTATGATATTGCTTATGGGTTTTGCAATTAAGATTCAGGTTCAGGGACTGCTATGGTGCTTTAATAAATTGACAGAAAATTAATCCCAACATCAACCGCATTGAGTATATAAGAGTGATCCAAATCAGGAAATTTAACCACATATGTAACCAAAAATCTTTTAACCATTCTGCAAGGAACTATCTTCAATGGCTTAGCTTGTGTAGGTTATTTTCGGGATCTGTCCTATAAGGATACCATGACAAGATCTCCCAGTTTTCTTTTGATTAGTGACTAGATCTCATTCATGATGCACCTTCTTACAGGCAGTGCTCAATCAAGGGGTCTAGACATTTAGTATTACTCTCCTATTCTATCTCATCTAGTTTTGAAGTTTTGATATATAAGCGAATGCATCAGCTTGATTAAGGTTTCAGAAAGTGACAAGTGTGTATTAAGGTCGGTGCCCTTCACGATCTGAAAAGGTTAATTACATGTTGAGCAATTAATCGAACTACAATAAGTGAATTTAGCTTGCCGGAAAACTAAGTCCCAATATAATACGTTGCCCCACAGTGCTCAACATGTTTCTATGCTTCAAGTTACCACTTCAGTTTGACCAACCATCTGCAGAATGCAGGTGATATGCAGTGGAATATTGAAGATTCATGCTCATCCACTTCAACAAAGTTAGCCAAAAGTCACTGATGAACTTTGTGTCTCAATCTGGCCTGATGATTGAGAATTTCATACGGCGCCAACTGTTGGAAGTTTTGTCCCTGTCGAGAATCCTGAGGGTGACCATGTTCTGAGCCATTGAAGATGTGTGAAACATAAGAATGAAGATTGGCCTGAAGTTATTCCTGAGCAGGATAGTGGTGGTTCTTAAGAGCTGGGTATTTCTATGTTCCTAACCATGACCATGCATGCTCCTAATGTATTTTCTTAATCTAATTCTGACTTACCACTTACCAGTCGCATCTCAAAAACGGTAAGCAACAGTGTGCCAAGAGTTTGATTAAAAATTTTGTCTATTCAATGAGTCTCCTGATTATCATCAATTTCTTTATCAACTCCTTCAAATGCCTAAGAGGCTCTTACCCTCTCAGTGGAAAGCAGCATTGAGCACAGACCAGATGTTTCGATTGAGAGATACAAGGCATCCCTTCTTGCTAAAGGCCTGTAACTTCCAACAGGCAAGGATAGATCTTTCTGTCTGCATATGAAGAGTAACCACTTCAAGATTTGGATGTTAAAAATGCCTTTATGGTATCTTTAGGAGGAAATTAACAAGTAGACTCCTGGTTTTGTAAATCAGGGTAAGTATAGTGAGGTTCTTTGGCTAAAAAAGGCCATATATAATCTCAAGGAGTAACCACCAGATTGGTTCCACCAGTAGTTGTCATTTTGGGGAAAGAAAATTGTTGTCACTGCTTCATTCAGAACAACACATGAACATTTTATTTCACACATTTTTGGCTGTAATATTGGCTGTCAAACTGTTATCATAACTGATTGTGCAGCTGTACTGCCTGAAGACAATATATATCTTTAAGGCCTCAAGCAGAGAGAAGCTATGTAAGGAACAGCTTCAAATATCAATGATAGTATCAATTTAGTGGATTTTTAGGGTGTTTCGGCATGAAAGTAGCCTCTGAAGCTGTTTTCTAAGAAAATACAACAGATGTTGAGTAGAGTTTTAAGGGAATCTTAGGGTCTCAAGCAATTCCATCCAAAACATAAGATCCTTATCAGACAAAACCATTGCACTGCGACCATCTTTACATCAAATAAAAGATCTATCAAGCAAGCAATGAAAGAGTCTTTTGAAGCATAGCATAGTAAAATGAATGCATTGCAGCATCCACCTGATACCAACTGAATCATCACAACTTACAAGTATCACACAGCATCAATTTCAGAAAAATAAATAAATAAAATAAAAAAAATGGTAAAAGAAGTGGACCTGTTGAGCCACAACATCACGGGGAGGAAAGGAGAACAAGGGGTTGCAGTAAGTGTTGTCTAAATAAAGAAAGTCAAGTTCATTCCCCTGAAGAACACTGAGGATCTGGCTCTTCCCAATTTGTGCTTTGTCACTGTCTGCTTCCCAGCGAAAATCTCCTGTATATAGCATGGATCCAAATTCGCCACAGAATAAATACATGACAGCACCTGCACAACAACCAACCATGAACAATGGCTGATAATGGCAACCCAACAAATCTAGGATCTAACACGGAACAGAGTGAAACATAAGCATGAGAGAACATCACTGACTAATCATGATTCATTATAGGAACCAAGCCTCACATACTTCCACAGTTTAGGAAGTGATGGCATCAGAATGGCTTCACATGACCATCCAAATTTCGCATGACAGTAATGAGAGTAACCTATAGAAAAAAATTGCTATAGGTATTTTTATATTGGATCATCCATTGAACATCAACAACTTATATGAAATGAGAACCAAAGTTAACGTGAACCATGGCTGATAATAGCAACCCATCAAATCTAGTGAATGAAGACTATGAAGCTCTGCTTGTGTGATTCCTTATTCTACCTAAATCATCTTTCGTGACTGCTCTTCAAGTACTACCTTTCCCAGCCAACATTATCTATCTCTGATAAGCTTTCTACCCCTTGCATTCTTGCAAAGCTTTTGTTACAGCCATAACCACAACCTCAGAGCCAAAAGCTTTCGCCGAAGGCACTGCAAGACCATAAATGGAACTACACGATCAAGCACCATGCAGATAGCTTAATCAAGCAGTCTAACTAACGAGGCCCATTTGGTACCTAAAGATTTCACACAGCAAGAACGCCTTGCCTTCACAATTGGCCACTTCACCAACTTGACGTCAACAATGCTTTCCTTCAGTGGGGACCTCAGCAAAGTGGTTTATATAAGCACATACCCCCAGGATTTTACTGATAAAAGATAATAGTTGCGGGTAAAAAAATGATTATGTGGATTTAAGCAAGCATCTTCCAGCTGGTCTCCTAAGTTCCCCACAGTTCAACAGGAAGCTGGTTCCCGCCAATCCAACGCAGATTACTCGCTCTTCTCCTATATTAATGGCAGCAAATGCACCTTCATGTTTGTTTACATTGATAACATTGTCGTGAACAGTAGTGATCCCAGTTTCATCTCCGCTTTAAAAAGATTTCTACAAATCAAATTTCAAAAGAACAAAAAAATTGTGAAATTATTGTTTTTTCTTAGCATAGAAGTGATATCTCAGATATGGATCTTCTGGACCCAACTGAAGAACACACCCGAGATTTTAAATGACATGGGTCTTTTTTGCGGCAAAAACCACTAAACATTTCCAATGGAGCAAAATATTAAGTTTACTAGTTACTACTAATTAGATGCGCTCTTACAAGATGCAACCATTTTTTGAAGGCTGGTAGGCTGCTCGATTTACCTCACATCTATGTATTTCATTCATATCTGGATCCAATTTATGCACCAGCTTTCAGCACTTCAAGTTCTACAGTATCTCAAAGGTACCCCAGCACAGAGAATTCTCATGTCCCCCACCAGTGACATCCATGGTCCACCCCTCTGATTATTGTGATTTGATTGGGCTAGTCGCAGTAGCCAAATGATGAGGTGTTCAGTCACTGGCTAATATGACATTCTTCTAGACAGCCCCATCTCTTGGAAAAACAAGGAACAAACCACTGTGTCAAGTCCCTTGTTGAAGGCTATGACTGCCGCCAGCTGCGAGCTAACTTGGTTAAGGCCATCTTCTCAATGATGCTATAGTTTCACATCAGCAGCCTATGACACTTGGTATGAGAAATAATCCAGCAGAGTATTATCTGGACATCACTAAACCTCTTGGACATAAACAATTCCACCTTTTAATAGGCAGGTGGAGTATTATCAGTTTATCACAATTCAGGTGCCATTAGGATTGTTTTGACTTGGGTTACCAGTTCTCTTGGGGGTTGTTTAAATTGCTCCATCAAATTTCCTAAAATCATATGAATGTAATCCCTTCAAATAAAGGGATCTGACTGTGGCTCAAAATCATGTAGTTCCAACCCTTTCAACCAAGGTTTTGATTGAGGCCATATTGCACTATAAATATATCATACAAGAGTGAGAAACATACAATGGTTTTATCAATTTAACAAAACCAAATTTCTAACAACAAAAGTAAAAAAGAAGAAATGAGAGAATTGAACATTTTAACTGGTATGATTCATCCAAGATAAAGTTCATTTGAGAAGAATCTTGTTCTAAAACCATCAGGGAACGTGGGAACCACTTGATCAAAGACCCATACGAAAGAGATGAAGCAAGTGGGTCTCACTTGATCAAGCTACAAATCCGAAAAGAAAAAAAACAAAAAACAAAAACAAAAAACAAAAAACACCCACAATAAAAAAAATTAAAAAATTTGGTTGAAACCCTGTTTCTACATAGAAAAAAATGAGTGAATTGAAATGGGTGATCACAGATAAACTTAATTTGGGGAGACTTGATCAGGGACCACAAGAAAGAAGAGGGCAATCATAATCAAGTGGGTCCCACTTGATCAAACTCCCAACCCAGAAAACACCCAGTTATCTGCCAAAATAGAAATTCAAAAGCAAACGATCAAACAACCACAAAAACCATAGCGAACCAACTATTCAGCAACCCAACTCAATTCTCTACTATATTTCAAAGAAATGCATCATCCAAACAAATCATTACCAGGGTCATTACCAGGGCAATGGAGCGCGTCAATTGCAGTAACTCGAACGGCAATCTCCGACCCAGAAGAGGGAGAAACCAAAGAAATCAAATGGGGCGACCCAATCTCCAAAACCCGTATCAACGACAGATTGAAACCTGGGAATTTTGCAGGGAAGAGCCGAGAAGTGATGGGAGAGCAGAAGAGAGGGCCTCTCTTCCATCTGTGGGACAAACCCTGGGTGTGATCGGCGTGGAGATGAGTGAGGAAATAGGCCTGGCTCTGTTCATCCCACCTATCCACAGAAATCAGACCTTTCTCCATATCTGATGCCTATAGCGTTTGGAATGACAAAACCCCATAGGACTCACTCTGTGACTGTGAGAGAGTTTGGCAACTGAATGGAATGGAGTCCTGATTTCATGACCCATAGAAATACGATTTGGCGGGAGTTATATGGTTTTAAGCGGCTGCGTGATGATTTAACTTCATTTTAGGGCCTGTTTGTTTTTAGCAATATCCGAGAAGAACACTAGCCTTTTTTTTTTCTTTTTCTTTTTTTCCTCATTTTTGGGCTACATTGGTGATTCAAACTCACGCACTCCCACTCACACTAACATTCACACTCACACTCCCACTCCCACATTTCAAATGGCCTGATTCTCCAATTACTCATGGTTCCGACCTATTAAAAATTAGATTTGGGTTTTTATTTAGCCCTTAATAAAAAAATATGTTCGGGTATTGGCCCTTTTTCGGTCCAGTGACGTAAATGGGTCTGGGTTCGGCCTCACCTAAGTTTAGACCTATGAACCTGGGGCCCGACACATTACCTCAATTTTTTTAGAATTTCTCCTAAAAACTAAGTTTTTTTTTCCATATCATTCTCTATCCAGGTCATATCGCTTCTGGTTCTGATTCCATCTTCTTATTAACGATTACGGTTCCGGAACAAGGAAACAGATTCCTAATCGGTTTCGGTTCCGATTTCGGTTCCATCTTCTCGTTAACGGTTTCGGTTCCGGGTCCACCATGGCTCCTGACCAGAAGCGACCAATTTACATCCCTAGCTGTTTGGTTGTTATTTGTTACAATAATGGAAATCAACCTACTTTGGTTAGATCTTGAGGCTTGGGTAGGTAATTGGGTCTTGTAGTAGCTCTTTTAGGTAGAGCCGGGAACTTTTTCATAAATTCAAAATTTTCTATTTTTGCATCATATGCACATCATCGCGTGTATCTCGTCGAGCATATCATCTTTCATATTGAACACTTTCTCATTAGACCTAAAACTAAAAACTTAAGCTTTCATTTGACCATAAATGTAAATATAGGCAAGAATTGGAGTTTCTTATAAATTCTGGAACTATACCCTTTAAACATTCATCTTGCCATTTCAACCCATCTACTCATACTATTGCATAGAAACAAGAAACTTTCCTTCTTCCCTTTTCTCAAATCTTCAAGGAAAGCATATGCATGTACAAATGAATGAAGGAATGAGCTTCACCATCCTCTCCTCTACCTTTGTATCTCCATAACCTTAAAGAAATTCCCTCCTACCTCTTCAAATTGCTAGTTCAGGAGAGGAACTATTCTTCTTCTTCACTTTTAGTTAATAACTGATGTCAAAGGACTCACTCATTTTACATGCATGCATTTTAATAGTTCTTTTGGTACTATCTTCTTAATTAATAGGGTTTGTGAAATTTGGGGGTTTTTACTTCTTGTGGCTCAAGAGGGGGAATAGGGTGTGTAAAGCTTGAATCTAAGGCAAGTATAAACTATAACTGAAAATGCATGTTTTTTTATTTCTTTGATTCCATTATGCAAGTTAAATTCTGAGTTATAAGCCTCTTACATATGGATAATATTTATGCATTTAGAGATGGGTGTGTGTATCTTGAATGATTTAAGAGGTGAATGTTGAATGGGTGAATGAAGGGGATGTTGGGGAGCATGTAGGCTCCAGTTTCATGCAAGTTTATTGCTTTCAATAGACTTGAAGTAAGGAGATAACCATAGATGGAAGGAGTTTGAAAGCTCTTTGAGTCATGTAAGATTGATTCAGAAATCTTAGAGGGCAGAAAGGGTTCAAGAGTTCGAATTTCAAAAAGTGGAGTGCCCGCTTGAGCGTGTGAACCTCCGCTTGAGCAGACCTGCTCTCTAGAATTCAGAGAATTCTAAATTCTGAATCTCTGCTCGAGCGAATAGTTTCCTGCTCTAGCGGAGGTGCTCTCTGTAAGCTTCCGCTCGAGCAGGTGATCGTCCACTCGAGCGGACCTGACTACTGTGTCAGGGTCATCTTTTTACCAGAAATAAAAGATAAAACTTACCCCTAAAACCAATGTTTGACCTCCATGAGCATCCTTGAAGATAATCATGGTACACCTAGTGAACCAATAAGAATTTTAAGTTTGATAGACCATGTAGGGCCTTAGAAAGGAACCATAAATAATTTCTTACAAGCCCACCGGATAAGTATAGCTCATGAATGAACCTTGAGATTAAGGTCATTCCATGAAGTCTATTAATTAGTCTAACATTAGTCCTGAGTGTTGGTTTAGAGAGTATAATGTACCTCTTATACCGTAGCATCAAAGGAGAATAACAAATACATTAAATTCCTAAAACTATACCGGGTGGAATGATGGGTGACTATAGTTGCTTAGAATAGCTTGGCTAGTAAAAGTCCTTGATTCTCTTAATTTTATAAAGCATGTGCATATTGAATTACTCTACAATGATTTCACGTACCATGTAAATGTTCATATATATATATAGGTTGTACTCCCTTTATATTATTACCTGCATTGTCATCTTAGTGTTAGTGTGTTTTAATTGTATCATAAATTGGAGAAGTCTTGAGTAGATTTGTGAATGTATATGAATGGAATTGTAGTATGAAATGATTAGTGTGGAATACTGAAGTTCAGTTTGATATTGAATTGAATTAGTCGATACTACTTAGTTTTGACCGGACGATACCCGACGGGGTTGACTCTTGGTTTAGATTGTGAACGTCGCTGCGCAGTAAACAGTCTGGAGCACCGGAACTCCAAAACCCGGGTAGCCAGTTGAACCTTTGATTGGGTCACTGGTGATATCCCAAAATGAGTGCCCTATTGGAAGGAATTTAGCTAATGTGGTTACCAACTAGTTTGTTAAGTTTTCAATCATTATTGATTCTTTAAGCATGATTTAAATCTCATTGCACAATTGCCTAGTTTTACTTCACATGATCTCTTATATAATCTTCTGTCTGGTGTTCATAACACGTAATTCTGAAATAAAATCACGCATCCATAGAGCATGACCCGTGGCTTCAAAGCTTGCCACATATCAGCATCAAATGTGGATGGAGTCATTAAAGTTTGTTTTGCACTTCTCCATGAGACTGCATCGCCAGCTAATAGGAAGATGTATTATGAAGCCGACTTTCTTGTATCGATGCAACCAGCGAAATCAACATCCGAATAACCGACCACTTCTAAGTGATCGGACTTCTGTAAGAGAGCATGTGATTTCTTGTGCCACTAAGGTATCGCAATACTTTCTTAACTCCTACCCAATGTGCCATTCCCAGATCACTTTGATATCTACTAAGCATGCCAACTGCAAAACTGATATCGGGTCTAGTGCATGTTTGTGTATACATTAAACATCCGATTGCAGCTGCAAAAGGACAAGTTTCCATCCGTTGCCGTTTAATTTCATTTCTTGGCAATTGTTCTTTACACTAAACCTGTCACCTTTTGTCATAGGTACATTTTGTGCCTTACACCCTTCCATACGAAATATCTTAAGTACATTTTTAATATAGGCTTCCTGTGATAACCCAACTAATCCTCGAGATCTATCTCGAAAAAACCCCGATTCCTATTACAAAGGTCGCTTCACCCATATCTTTTATATCAAAATTGTTCTTAAGATATTCCTTAGTTTCGTAAATCATTCCAAGATCATTACTAGCCAATAAAATATCATTGACATATAGGACTAAAATCATAAATCAGCTCCCACTAACCTTGAGATATGTACAATGATCAACGGTATTTTTAGTAAAACCAAAAGATGTAATATTGCGATTGAACTTTAAATACCATTGTCTAGAAGCCTGTTTAAGACCATATATCGATTTCTTTAATTTACAAACTAGTTTATTTTTCATGCTCTTTCACGAAACCTTCAGGTTGTTCCATATACATTTCTTCTTCTAGATCTCCATTGAAGAAGGTTGTTTTGACGTCTATTTGATGTAACTCTAAGTTGAAATGAGCTACAAATATTGCCATAACAATTCTAAATGAGTCATTTTTAGACACCAGAGAGTAGGTTTCATGATATTCTATACCTTTTCTCTGAGTAAAACCTTTGGCTATGAGTCGGGCCTTGAACCGTTTAACTTTCCCTTTGGAATCCATTTTGGTCTTAAAGACCCATTTACAACCAACGGCCTTGGAACCCTTGGGTAGTTCAACGATATCCCAAACTTCATTTGTGGGTTGTGGCTATTGATTCTAACTCATCCTTCATGGCATCTAACCATTTATCGGAATTCTCATTTTCAACGGCTTCCTTAAACGTCTTAGGATCTTCTTTAATGCCCATATCAGATTCTTCCAAATACACCACATAGTCATCCAGAATAACATGTTTTCTCATTCAAGTTGACCTTTTTAACATTTTCGGATCGGGTTCATTGATGCTTTGTTGTGTATTTTGAAATGGATCATTATTTTGTGCAGGGAATGCCTCAATGATCGAATTTAGAAAA
Source organism: Litsea cubeba (assembly GCA_012931725.1). Lineage (NCBI taxonomy): Eukaryota > Viridiplantae > Streptophyta > Magnoliopsida > Laurales > Lauraceae > Litsea > Litsea cubeba. The sequence continues at coordinate 113,367,522 of CM022945.1, forward strand.
TTGCGTGGTTGTTGTTCCTCTTGATAATCATTAACTATGATATCAAGTGGGACAACAACTCTACTTTGTTCAATAAGCGACTATAGTGGCTCCCCTATTTCATTGTAAGTGATGAGTGTTAAATATTGCATATTTTACCCCTCATTAGTTCAGATTTTATCAGCATCTCATATGCATATCATTTGCTTTACACAGAGATTTTATTATTCTATCACATTAAATGGATTATCAGATTATCATGCATAAATTTGATTATTTATAGCGCATTTTTATGTAATTTCTCTTGTGCAGGTGGACCCTGCGACTACCCCAACCTTCCGGCTAATGTCCCAAGGCATCAGTAGTGTTGAAGAATTCCAAAATAAGATGAGAAGAAGTCATTTTCCAACACAAAGGAGTGGTTGGTGTATTGGTTATAGCTTTGGTTGGTATGAAAATAGGTTATGGGAAATCAAATCCCAACAATTACATTTTTTTTTTACATAGAAGATATTTCATCCAATTCTAACCTCTCCACCAATCTTTTTACATAGAAGATATTTCATCCAACTCTAACCTCTCCACCAATCAAAGATTACTATGGCACAAATCCATGTGAAATGATATGAGTGGAAAGGATATAAGCCAATCAAAAGCCTCCAAAATGAAGGACCACAAAAAGAAAAAAGCACATATACTTTTGGAAGGAAAGTTTGTTGCAACCAATCAAATTGAAGCAATCCATGTGAAAGCAAAAGAGCCAATCAAAAGCCTTCAAGTTGATGTAACACCCCGACCCACCTTAATCTCGTTTTAGAGTTAATTAATTTAGATTGATTGCTTAATGGATGTTTTGATCTTGATTGGACTTGATTAGGTAGAATTAGTGGGGTTTGACCATTTACTAGGTAGACTATGACTTTTGGAGTGTTTTGGGTTTTGTGTGTACTTAGAAATTTTTGGGTTTTTAATGCATTGCATAGAGCATTTCATGGGCCTCAACTTTCATGCCTTGACCCATCAAATTCGGATCCATTTAGGCCCATTCCCAGCCCACTTAATCAGTCCAAGCCCTTTCTTGCAATTTCAGCCCATTAGTGGACTTGCATGCAACTATTGGAAATAAATTCCATCCAAAACCCATTTCAGCTACTCTTTCTCCTTTCCTTCTCCATTTCCAGCAGCTGGGAGCTCTTCCTCTCTACAACTACTACTCTTCCATTTCTCCTCTTCCTTCATTACTCCCCATCTTAATCATCCCTTGCTACCATTTCATCTTCTTCATTCCATTGGGAAAGAGATCATTCCCTAAGCTCAAGCATTCATCCATTCTCCATCATCTTCTTGGTAAGCTTTTCTTCACTAAGCATTTCCATTTGATTTCCTTCATCTTGGAGAGCTACAAATCATGTATGCATCATCTTCTTCATTCATTTCTTCCATTTCGTTTTTCATCATTTTAGGGCATTTGATCTTGCATTTTGGGGATTTTCGAGTTTAGCAAGGATTAGGTGTGAGAGCTAGCTTTCAAAGCACCAAGGCAAGTTAAATATGTACATTGATATGCATGTTTCCTTGTTTGATTCATGAATGTATGAAGTCATGTGTAGAAACCCTTCTTGTTGCTCAAAAATGGATTTTTGTGGGTGATTTCTTTTGTTAATGTCTATGGGTTTATTGATGGTTTTGATGAGCATTTTGGAAGCCCAAAGATACCTCTTGGTAGTGTTTTAAAACCTGATGGAATGCCTTGAATGGCTTGGAAGAAATCAAGAAGTTTCAGATTTTCGGAACCCAGGATTTGACAGTTCACTCGAGCGAGCGTGAGTGAACGCTCGAGCGAAGGGCTCTCTGGGAGAGTTCGCTCGAGCGAACTTTAGGTCCGGTCGAGCGAACAGCTCTCTGTCTCGGGTCCGCTCGAGCGAACATCTGGACGCTCAAGCGAACCTGATACTTGCAGTATGCAGATTTTCCAACGACCATAACTTTTCAACCGTAAGTCCGTTTTTGGAGATCTACATACCATTGGAAAGCTCATGATGTGTAGAACCCAACAAAAAGTGATTTTATTTGATTTGAGCCTTGGAAAAGATTATATGTTGGATTCTATATAATTGTGACAAATGGACGTCTCCATGAGCCGGACGTTGAACCGTAGCTTGATCTAGTTGATTGGCCTGATAGATGGACTTGTAGTATGTGCACCCTGGACTTTTATCATGACCACTGGGTTTGTTTAATTGTGGATATGGATTGAGCACCCGTACCCACAAAAGGGGCATTGTGTTCTTGGGATTGTAACCGTGCCAAATGTGTTCTATTAAGGGATTCGACACCCAAATTATGTAACGCCAAGGGGTCCTCGTAGCCCGATAATGTCGAACTCTTAATACTACCCTGAGTTGGACGGTGAAGACCACATGTGTTCCCAAGACCGTAGGCTTGGCTTGATTTCTGTCTTGACTCCGTATATAATCTGTATGTACATGCATTGCATTCCGTTTCCAGTATTCTAGTATGACTTGATCATACTTCTGTTTAGTTATGTATTTTCTGTTACACATCCGTTGTGTTATATTTATTTCTGTATTTGTTCAGCATATTTCAGTAAGTCCCGATTTGTTAATTATATGTCTTGTCCTGTATATGTCATGTATCTGATTATACTGTCCTGCACCTGCCCTGTTGTATGTATATTGTACTCTATGAGTCGGCACCACTTAGCTTCGACCCTATCTAAGTCGGACCCGGCTAAGTGTGGGTTTAGTAAATTTCTGGCCCTCTGCAGATGGGAATATATTCTGAGGGTTTACCGGCACCCTAGGTCTACGATGGAGAATTCTGGGTACCTCTGTCTCCTAGTAGCACCGCCCTGTCCTGTCCTGATATTCTGCTCTCATTTTATTTCATGTCATATGATTAACTTGAGAGAACATAGCTTATGTGGATGTGCTAACTAGTATGTTAATATGTTTACCTGTTATCAATGACTCGTATGTCTCATGCTAAATTCATGCACTGATATGCCTAGTGATTATTCCTTCATCTCTTATGATTTATACCTGTCTGACTATTCATTTGATACATGTTATATGGACTGTATATGTTTGCCTTGCTTAGCTTAGTCTAATGGTGCTACACTTGGCGTTACAGGTGAATACATTGACGCCATTGCCCCGGAGATCCTTGAGGAAGAGGAACCTCCACACAACGTAGCAGAGTGGACTCCTGATGATGTCTTCTAGACATCCACTCGATGAGAAATGGACGTTAAATGACCCACTGACCGTGGCTAGGATTGCCACATATTTTGTAGTAGTTTATAAACTTGTTAGCTTTTGGATTGTAAACTTAACTAACTTACTTCTTCTCTTTCTATCTCTTAAACTTGAATCTTAAATCTATGCTCATGGACCCTTATGCTCTATATCTTGATGATTGTGGTATGTTAATTGGATATCTATTTGACAGATTTATACAGGTATATTGAGAAATATAAACCTCACACGTGATATCCTGTGGGTAAATTCCGTACGTGGGGACCTAGAGTCAATGAGTTTGACTCGAATTTCCACGCGGGCGTGTGTCGCGCCTCGGGATGTGTGTAATCTCGGGCTCGGGGCGTGACAGTTGCTACCAATCAAATGGAAGCAATCATTGTGAATGAAAATGAGCCAATCAAATGTCTTCAAAGTTTCTACAAATTGGAATGTTTTTGTAGAGAAGAGAAGATCTTTTGGCAAGTTAGTCTTTTAACAATTTTATTTTACATTCTCTAAACTTTTAGATTGTAGTTAGAAGCTTATTTGTAACTAATCTAGAGAGAGAATGTGTAATTGAAGATCATTAATGAAGATTTGGAGCTCTTTCTTGATATTTAGTAGCTAAAGCTCTTGGATCAGGCTCTCATTTTGAAGCTAAGTAATGTGATTAGTTCAATTCCATGCATTTTTAGTTTAAATTCCCTACTTGTGCTTTAATTGATTAGTAGATTTTAGATCTAGTTGTGCTAATGTCTCTCATTTCTCATGCTCTATCTCTACACTTGATGCTCGGATAATCTCAATTGATGCTTTGTAGTTTGATTAAGTTCTCTCACATTGCATGTTCTAGAACCCTTATCTTTGATCTTTTGTAGCTTGATTTTGATGATTTATTGTTAGGGTAGCTAGATGATGATCTAGGTTCTTGGCTTTTGATTTTATTTAATTTGATCTTTATTGTTATATCATCCAATCCAATTAGGCAAGAGATTGTTAATTGGATTGTAGATTTGGGAATTGAATTAGAACATGCATTGTTTAAATTAATTACATACTTAGTGGATTTTGGATTGCCTAATCTATTATTCTTATTGTTATTAATTTAAATCTTTATTTGATTTGTTATTTTCACTTCTAGATTTTTAGATCTACACTTCACACCACTTGTTTTAAAATCATAAACATTTCACACCACCTCTTTACCTTAATTCTTCCATTTCTGCCACCATTCACACACTAGTTTAGTGCAGCTTGTTAGATTAGCTTAAATCTAATTAACTTCATATTTTAGATTGTTAATTATTTATTTACATTGCATAGTTTAGTAGTTTTACTTGTTCACTTCAATTGTTTATATTAGCTATATCTTAGTTCAATTCTACTCTAATTGGATTCATTGCTTGTTCCATCCTCTCTCTGTGGGATCGATAATCCGGACTCTTGAGTCCTTTACTACTTGACGACACCGTAGTCTTGTGGTTAAAAGTTGCACATTTAAGTGTAGATCAGTAAGTCACAGTTTTATTATGATCACTCCCACTTTTTTCATGATCTTCTAAAAATTTGGCATTACCAGATTCAACAATCCTAGTTGTATGGGTCGGATAGTAAAACCTATACCCTTTAGACCTTTCCGGATAACCAATGAAATATCCATTGATTGTTTTATGGTCTAATTTTCTTTCTTATGGGTTAAAAACTCTCACCTCAGATGGATAACCCCAGACTTGAAAATGACTTAAGTTGGGCTTCCTACTGGTCCACAACTCGTAGGAACATGATTCAATACATACATTGCCATCTTTAGTGCCTCTCCCCACATTGAATCGGGTAAGTTGGTGTTACTAACCATACTCTTACCATATCTATTAACGTTCTATTCCTTCTTTCGGCTACAATACCTTCCATTTCTAGGAATCTAGCAAACGGGCCCGGGTTACGACCCGATTCAGTGTATCTTCCATAGTACTTACCACCTCTATCGGATCTCACTACTTTAATTTTCATGTCTAATTGCTTTTCTATTTCTTCTTTAAATATTTTGAAAATTGAATATTTTGAAAACTCTCAAAGCATCAGATTTTTATTTAATCAAATAGACATAACTATTGTAGGTGCAGAAAATAATGACCCACAATAAGGAGGGAGCCTTATAGGACTTATCCGAAGATGATGATGATTGGGAACGTCTGGGAGCCGTCTGAAAGCCTGAAAGGGAAGAGCAAACGGTCAGAGGACCCTGGCCTGGGCGGCGCAAGGCTCTCCGATGCCAAAGTCAGTGTGGGAACTGGAAAAATGGAAGGAGAGGGAGAAGAGAGACAGAGTAACGGCTCTGTGAATGAAATTGTGCGTACCTTAGATGGTGGTTTGAGCCTCTATTTATAGAGTTTGGAACGTATCTTTGGGAGATATTGTGGTGTGGGTCCCGTGATTCGACTGGGAAGTCACGATCAGCCCACATTGCATTAATTGCGGTCCAATCCAGCCCACTCCGCATTAAATGCCCGTCGGGTCAGCCCACATTGCATTTAATGCACATCTTGTTGGGCCAGACCGTGTTGGGCGCCTTTGGCGGTAGGGGTACCAGCGGATCTGCCTTCGGGCCCTGCCCTGATGTGGCCTCAGCCGCTGGATGCCGCCTTGTCAGGGATCTGGCGAAGATTGTGAGCGGCTGGATGTCGCATCTGTCCCCCTAGCTCGCGCCCCTATTCTTCCACGTGCTTGATGACGTGGGGGATGAGGGGTGCAAGTGAAGGTTCTCTCTTGCTTCGGCTTCTGTCCCGGCTTCTTCAGCCGAGGTGGAGTTTCCTGCCGAGATGGGTGCCGGGATGGACACAAGGGTAGCCGAGTTCGGCGCTGGCGGTCCGGGGTTGCTTGACTTCGGCAGAGGCCTTTGTCCTGGTAGCCGGGGTGAGATTGGTGCCACGTGGATGGCACGAGGATGGCACGTGAGAGTGCTTAGCCTCATCTGATGGCTGCGATTAGCTTAATCCTGTGGTTCTGGAAATCTCCCCACACAATCGCCCCCTAGCTTTTGACCTCTGAAGTGTGCTAGCCTTTAGGGGTTGAAAGCTAGAAGAATCCGTCTGGGGATGCGGTGATCATTACCTGGTGTCGCTTTAACTCTTTATGCCCGGTGTCGCTTCAACTCTTTATGCCTGGTGTCGCTTCAACTCTTTAAAGCAATAAATGCCCTGCCCTGCTCGTCTTGGGAACCGAGTTGACAGCTACACGCGTAGCTTCTGCGCTGATTGCGTTGTCTCATTGATGGGACGGGCACGGGCTTTGAAGTGTCTCTTCGAATTCGGAGGCGGTACCCAAATGAGGGTTCCCCTTCTACAAATAGGGCTGTCCCCTTCCTTTTCTCACTTCTGATTCCTTTCGCCTTCGCCTTTACTTTCGATTTCTGCTCTGGTGCCCGAGATCTGTTCGAGGAAGACGACCGTAGAACGCGCCCGGATCTGCTCTCGATCTGCTTCTTCGTCCCTGTAAGTCGCTTTGTTCTTCTGTCTGGTTTTTCTTGGGGTTTTTCGATTTCTAGGGTTTTTCTTCGTCGTCACCCCTTCTAGACATGGGCACCCCTAGATTCAGGGTAGATTCCGATGAGGGCTTAGCCGAGTTTAGAGCTGCCTTCAACATTCCGGAGGGGGTCCTCCTGAAACCGGCGGACCTCGCCGACTGTGCCTTGTATCGCTGCCACGGCGGCTGGATGCCGTTCCCTCTGATCTCCGTGATCGAGGGTGGGGTCAGGTTTCCACTGCACCCCCTGCTTAGGGCCTGCCTTAGCCTTTGGTCCCTCGCCCCGGGCCAGTTGATGCCCAATGGCTACAAGGTCATCATGGGCACAGCGAAGCTGAACGAGATCTTGGGGACCAACCTAGGCCCTCACGACATCGAGGATACATATGATATCTGCAAGGCTGGGGAGGGAAGATATTATCTCCGTGTGAAGCCGCAGCGAAGGGGCTTCGTCCTAGCCTTGGAGGATTCAAGTAAGAATGCCGAGGAAGATTTCTTCTGTGTCTCGGGGGACTGGGAGTTCGGCCCAGGTGAAAGCAGGAGGCTGTCGGTCCCACGTCGCCCTGGGGAAGTCCCAAGTAATCATCACTGCTTTTCTCCTTTCTGCTTTGCTTACCTCATTGATGCCGGACTGATACTCTTTTTTGCTTGTTAAGCAGAGGCTGGTGCAAGGCGACGCCGAGCTGTCAGCGAAGGTTGGAGGAGGAACACCGTCGACATCGACAAGGTCGAAAGATACAAGGGGCACGAGACCAGGTCAGCTTGGAAGCTGCTTGGGTACACGCCGAGGTATCGCGGCCACTACCACAGGACTGGAGTACCTGAGGTGGACGAGACACACCCTGACCGTCCAACCGTATCAGTTGCGGTGTTCAGCGGGGTCCCCTTGACCGATCCCGTCGCCGACCGAACTGCGTCTGGAGCCGAGGCGTCTACTTCTGATCCGGAGCTGCCGGACTTGACGCAGATAGTGGACGCTTATCTCTCTGATCGAGGAGAGGACATGGAGGGAAGCTCGAGGGAGCCCGCTGTCAAGGACCTGGCTGCTAGGTTTAGGCAGAGGTCAGCGTCTTCTGGGGCCCCATCGCCTGTCGGTACTCGTGCTGCTTCGGGTCCGGTGGGCGCTGGTGCTCCCTCTGCTCCTGCCCCCGCTCCGAGCGGAGGAGCCCGGCGACGCTCGCTGGACCGCTCGAAGGAGGGGTCCCCGCCCAGGAAGAAATCGAAGGCGGGGGATAAGAGTTCGAAGGCTGATCTGCAGCCGAAGGGTAAGACTCCTGAACGAGCCCCTGGGGCTAAAGCTCCATCCGAAAAGGGGGGCGAGAAGAGCGTGCCGAAGGAAAAGAGCGCGCCGGCCGAAAAGAGTGCGCCAGTCAGCAGGTCGACAGTCGGGCCAACGCGCGAGCCTCTCATCTCGGCGGGGTAAGGGTCCGGATCGGCCTCCGGGCCCCGAACTGCCCCAGCACCGTGGAAGCCGAGAATGGAAACACAACCCGGCAAACCCCTGAACGTTGAAGACCGACTGCTGGGAAATGCCGAGGTGATCGGGGCCCTTGCCAGGGCCTGTGCTCTGCCACGGGATATGGAGGAGCACGAGAAGTTTGACGACGAGAGCCTGATGTTGACAGCGATCCAGGCCGACATCCTGGTAAGCGTTTTTTGTGTATTCTTTCAAGTGGCCTAGCTCGGCTGTTCCTGTTTTGACCCTCCTCTTTTCCCTTGCAGAACGTGCAGAGGCTCCTAGCCATCCTAGGAAGGAGGGATAGGAACGCGTCGAGGGTAGCCCGGCTGGAGTCCGAGCGGGAGAGGCTGAAAAAGGAGCTGGACGAGCAGCGGAAGGGAGTGGAAGAGCTCAAGGTGGCCAGTGCCGGAGAGTCTGCTCGATTGGCATCGGTTCTGACTGAGAACGCCGAACTTTCGTCCAGGGCCAACCATATGAAAGGCGAGCTTTGGATGAAGAACAAGAAGACCGCCGAACTGGAGTCTGAGCTGGCCAGATTGAAGGCTGAATCTACTCCTGAGGGGATGAGGCTGCGAGGGGAGGTCTTGGCTGGTCGCGCTGAGAGAGAGAAGTTGGTGAAGGCGAACGCCGACCTGGAAAAGGAGAAGGCCTCTCTTCTGTCCGAGGCCCAATCCGCCTTCCAGGACGGGGTGGACCGCGCCACCGAGCTGTACGAGAAACAGGTGGAGGAGATCACCTCCATTCTGTTCGAGGAAGGATGCCTGGACGCGCTGAGGCGTGCGGGGGTCCCTGAAGACCACCCTGTCTATCAGGACCTGCCGAAGTATTCGGACCTGGATCCCGAGCCGAGCTCCGCACCTGCAACTGAAAGCGCTCCGGTCGAAGTCCCTGAAGCTGAAAGCGCCCCGGTCGAAGCTCCTGCTGCTGACGACGCTCCAGCTGCCCCGGTCTCGAACGATGCCCCAGTCGCCAGCGAGGCTTTGGCTGTGCCTCAGGGTGAGACCTCTTCCGCTTCTGGTTCGGCTGAGGTAGCAGTTGAAGCCCCTTCTGTCAGCGACGCTCCAAGCGAAGTCCCTGTCTCGGCCAAAGCCTCTGGCCCCTTGGGAACGGTGATTGATCTGGTCGAATCGCCGAGACCGGAGTAGCTCTATCTCTTCCCATGTCCTTGGTCTTTCTTTTGTAACGCCCCCTTCTTTCAGCTTTGTAATTCTTTCCATTATTAATGAAAAGACTTCTTCACTTGTGAATTTTCTCTTTGCATCTGTCTCTCTTTCATTTCTGGGTGTGCATTGAATGGTATTGAATGCCTTTACTGTGTGGCGTGACCCTTGAGGTAGAAAGAGTCAAACCGTCCTCACAGCTGTCAGTGCCGATTCTCCGTATTCTGGAGACCATAAATAGCAACAAACACGATGGCACGGCTGACGAGGGAATCGGACGGATGTCTCCACGTGGCGCCATAGGGATCGCTGGTCAACAGCCGTGCATCCCCAGTAACGCGTGGGAGACTTCGCCCTCATAACTTCTTTCGGAGGCCGAGCCCTTCTTCTTCCTATAAATAGGGGTGGCAAGCTCCCATGGGAGAAGAAAAGAAGCGGAAGTAGGATAGTTTAATTCACTTAGCTGTAGGAACCATGTCTGACAGACATTCTGTAATCTTCGATCCGGGGGGAACCCTTGCGCCTGTGGACGGCTTTCTCCAAGGGGGGAAGCTCGTCGTGGTCTGCGCGCTCTCTGAAGGAACTCCCCGTGGACCACGCGCTCTCTGAATGCGGGTTCATGGCCATCCGTCCCTGGCCGGACAGAGTGAGGATGCGCTGCAACGCAACCGGGGGACGGTGGCGCATTCTCGTCCGACACGGTCCTGTGCGTCCGTCGTACGGAAATGCGGGATTGAGGCCCCGCTGGACCTGGGGTTTCTTCAAGCTTGGCTGGTCTCATTGACCGGAAGGTGTTGAAGAGCTCAGCGAGGTCCAGGGCCTCCGAACTGGAGGGGCTGTGCGATGCTTTTGGTCTGACCAGCCAAAGTGCATTGCACAGCCCGGTGAAATTTAGGATCACTCAGAGCCTCCAGGCAACGATCCGGCGTCGTGGAGTGAGTGAAGATCGGAGTTTCCCAGCTTTTCTTTATTTTCTGTTTTTAGAGGACTGTGATCCTCCTTTCTGTACTTTGCTTTCTGTTCTGTAACTTTTGTAACGAAGCTGTTTACAATGAATAAAAAGGAGTTGTTCTGTGATCACCCAAACTGTGTACAATGCTTGAGTTCTTTCTTACTTTCCTTGCACTGTTCTGGAACACTTGTGTTTTTGTGCTGCTTTTCTGTGTTTGAGTGATGGCACAGCTCTTTTCTTTTTTGAAGACTGACTTTGGCCGAAATAGCTGGCTTTGGCCGAAATGGCTGTCCTTGCGCCGAGGTGGATCCATACCTTGGCCGAATTGCCTTGCGCCGGGGTAGATCCATCGTTCCGCTGGACTCGGCTAGGAGAGAGTGAGTGCGGCTATGGCCTTCTGAGGGGGGTATGAACCCGGATTTCAGGAATCTGACCTTGGCCGAACTGCCTTGCGCCGAGGTGTGAGGGGTTTATGAACCCGGACTTTAGGAAACGGCTGAGTGTAGGAACTCCAGACCATTTCCTGGGCGTATGTGCCCGAAGTGTGTCCAAGACACGGGGGCTTTAGGAAAGGCTGAGTGTAGGAACTCCAAGCCATTTCCAGGGCGTAGAGCCTTAATTGTGTCCAAGACACGAGGGCTTTAGGAAAGGCTGAGTGTAGGAACTCCAAGCCATTTCCAGGGCGTAGAGCCTTGATTGTGTCCAAGACACGGGGGCTTTAGGAAAGGCTGAGTGTAGGAACTCCAAGCCATTTCCAGGGCGTAGAGCCTTGATTGTGTCCAAGACACGGGGGCTTTAGGAAAGGCTGAGTGTAGGAACTCCAAGCCAATTCCAGGGCGTAGAGCCTATGCTGCCGGAGTCGACCATAGAGAGACGACAGATTGATGACAAGGCAAAAGCTGCTTTTATTGATTCTGGGATTCATTACATCTTTAGAAATAAAATTTCTTCAGGTGGGATGCATTCCACGGTCTCGGCAGCGGCTTGCCTTCCAAGTCTTCGAGCTTGTAGGCTGACTTTCCTTCCAGTGAGACTACTCTCAACGGGCCTTGCCAATTCGGGGCAAGCTTCCCCTCGTTTGGTTCTTTGTCAGCTGGCAGGGTCTTCTTTAAAACGAGCTCTCCCGCGGTGAACCTTCTTTCTTTGACATTTTGATTGTATGCCCTGACTAACCGCTGCTGATAGTCGGTCAGTCTCAGGGCTGCTGCTTCTCGTCGCTCGTCCGCCAGCTCCAGCTCCATTGCCAGGTTCGTCTCATTTCGGCCTTGGTCGACCAGCTCTGTCCTCAGGGTAGGAAGGCCGATTTCCAAGGGAATGACCGCCTCCATCCCGTAGGCCAGAGAGAAGGGTGTTGCCGAGGTGGACCTCCTTGGAGTTGTTCTGTATGCCCACAGCACGCTCGGAAGCTCCTCTGTCCATCTGCCCTTTGCCTTGTCCAGTCGCTTCTTCAGGCCGTCCAGGACCACTTTGTTAGAGATTTCTGCCTGGCCATTACTCTGTGGGTATGCCGGGGTGGAGTAATGGTTTCTGATGCCGTGCTCTTGGCAGAAGTCTCTGAAGGACTTGGAATCGAACTGAGTCCCGTTATCCGAAATCAGGGTCCGGGGGATGCCGAACCTCGTAAGGATGTTTTTCCAAACGAAGTTCCTGGAGTCCCTGTCCGTGATGGAAGACAATGGTTCAGCCTCTATCCACTTTGTGAAGTAGTCCGTAGCCACTATCAGCCATCTCTTGTTCCCTGGAGCTCGGTGAAGAGGCCCCACAATGTCCAGGCCCCATTGAGCGAAGGGCCATGGGCTGGAGAGGGGACTCAGATCCTGTGCTGGCTGATGGAGGGAGTGGGAGAACTTCTGGCATTTCTCGCATTTCCTGGCGTAGACCTGGGCGTCTTTCTGCATGTAGGGCCACCAGTAACCCTGGCTGATTGCTCTGTAGGCCAATGACCGACCTCCTATATGGCTGCCGCAGATTCCTTCGTGGATCTCATACAGGAAGTCGTCCACCTTGGTCGGGTGGACGCATCGGAGGTATGGACCTGTGAATGACTTCCTGTAGAGTTTGCCTTCGGGAGAGAGCCAGAACCGAGCTGCCTTGAGCTTGATCTATTGTGCTTCAGTCTTGTCCTCGGGGAGCTGGTCGTCCTTTAAGTAGGCGACGATTGGATCCATCCAGCTAGGGCCGAGGTCAGCACAGAGGACAAGCCGAGATGAATGGAGTTCTAGACTTGACCTTGATACTGACCCGACCTCGATGGTCCTCTTCTTTCCTGCTTCGACAGCGGAGGCCAGGTTTGCAAGCGCATCTGCATGCGTGTTGGTATCTCGGGATATTTGCCTGACCTCGGCTTTCTGAAAATGGGAGAGCAGTTTTTTCGCAAGGGCCAAGTAGGCCGCCATCCTGTCGTCCCTGGCCTGGTAGTCTCCAGCGAGCTGGCTAGTTACCAGTTGAGAGTCGCTGAAGATCTCCAGGTGTTGGGCTCCGAGGATCTGGGCGCTGTTCAACCCTGCAATCAGTGCTTCGTACTCTGCCTCATTGTTTGTCGCTTTGAAGTCCAGGGTGAAGGCCTGCTCTATGACCAGTCCCTCTGGCGATTGGAGAACTATGCCGGCGCCAGCTCTCTTGGAGGTGGACGACCCGTCGACAAAGATCTTCCATGCCGAGGTGGGAGACTGCTGGACCTCTGTTTCCACTGGCTCGTGCCCTGTGCCCCCCAGTGCCGTGCCGAGCTGGGTCGGAGCCGGGTTGGGGGAGACGAATTCCACTATGAAGTCTGCCAGAATCTGGGCTTTGATCGCAGTTCGGGGACGGTACTGTATATCGTACTGCCCCAGTTCAACTGCCCACTTTGATATGCGCCCTGAAAAGTCAGCTTTCTTGAACACTGAACGGAGTGGATGCTCCGTGATTACCACAATGGTGTGGGATTAAAAATAATGGGAGAGCTTGCGGGAGGCGCTGACGAGAGCCAACGCAAACTTTTCCAATAGGAGGTACCTGGTCTCGGCATCGAGCAGGGTCTTGCTCGTGTAATAGATTGGCTTTTGAACTCCCTCGTCTTCCCTAATGAGGACGGAGCTCACTGCGTGATCCGAGACCGCAAGGTAGAAATACAGGATCTCCCTCAAAGTTGGGGTGAAGAGTAATGGTGGTGACATTAAATAAGTTTTGAGTGCGGCCAATGCCTGGTCGCACTCAGGGGTCCACTGGAACTTCAAATTTTTCTTTAAAAGCTGAAAGAAAGGCCTGCACTTATCTGATGACCGGCTGATGAAGCGATTGAGTGCGGCGGCCATTCCTGTGAGCCTCTGAACTTCCTTCGTGGTAGAGGGACTCTGGATGCCCTGGATGGCAGTGATCTGGTCCGGATTGGCTTCTATCCCCCTCCGCGTTACCAAGCTGCCGAGGAACTTGCCAGAAGCTACGCCGAAGGCGCACTTGGAAGCGTTTAGCTTGAGCTTGTACGCGCGAAGGATGTCGAAGACTTGGCCGAGATCCGCCAGATGGTCGCTGGAGCGCACAGACTTGACGTCCATGTCGTCGTTGTATACCTCTACCGATCGGCCGAGCTGGGCCTGGAACATTTTTGTGACGAGGCGCTGATAGGTAGCCCCCGCGTTCTTCAGCCCGAAGGGCATCACCTTATAGCAGTAAGTGCCGCGGGGGGGGGGGGATGAATGATGTCTTCTCCTCGTCGGGCTCGTAGAGCGGGATCTGATGATAGCCTCGGTAGGCGTCAAGGAAGCTCATTCGGTCGTGACCAGCGGTGGCGTCGATCAGTTGGTCAATCTTTGGGAGGGGAAAACTGTCCTTAGGGCAAGCCCTGTTCAAGTCGGTGAAGTCCACGCACACCCTCCACTTCCCAGTTTTCTTCTTGACCACCACCGTGTTGGCCAGCCATACCGGGTACTGGACTTCCCGGATGGCTCCTGCTTTTAGCAGGTTGTCGATCTCTTCGACGACCGCATCTGTCTGCTGCAGCCTGGTCCTTCGGGCCCTCTGCACTACCGGCTTGTGGTCGGGGTCGACATTGAGCTTGTGGCACATAACCTCAGGGTCGACCCCAGGCATTTCGCTTGGGCTCCAAGCGAAGACGTCCACATTCTGCATCAAGAACCGAGAGAGTTCGGCCCTTTCTTCATCTGGCAGCTGGGTGCCAATCAGGAAGAACCTGTCTGGGTCTGTCGGGTCTAGCCTGACCTCGACCAGGTCTTCGATGCTCTTCTTCTCAGGATCCCGGCCGATCTCATCGAGGCCTTTCTCGAACTCGGCCAGGTTGACACGTTCTGGCTCCTTCACTGCTGGGACTGCGGCCAGCATGCACTGCCTGGCCTGCTGCTGGTCTCCTTCCACTGTGATTACTTCCATCTTGCCCTCCTTGTTCTCGATGACGAACTTCAGCTTCTGGTGGAGGGAAGAAGGAACTGCCTCTAACTTGTGGAGCCACGTTCTGCCCAGAATGACATTGTAGGGAGAAGGGGCGTCCACAACCAGGAAGTCGGCCAGCACGGATGCTCCGCCAACTCGGGTTTCCAAGGTGATCCTACCCTTGGGATAGACTGGCGTGGCGGATAACCCTAGCAAGGGTGCTCGGACCTCCGTGAGGTCTGCTTCGGAGAGTTTCATCCTTTTGAAGCAGTCGTAGTAGAGGACCTCGGAGGAGCTGCCGGAGTCGACGAGGATCCTCTTCACGGTGAAGTCTCTCAGCTTCATGGTGAGGAGCAGGGGGTCGTTGTGAGGGACCTGGATTCCCTCTAGATCTCGATCCGAGAACGAGATGGCGGGTCGGTCGCGGCGGGCTTTCTTGGATGCCGGAGCGAGTTCGGCTTTCATTACTTCTTTTCCGTACGAAGCCCGCCTGGCTTCGGCACGGGCCTGAGAGCTGCCCCGGGACGAGGAAGCGGGAACTGAGGACGCCAGATGGATCACGCTGATGATCTTTTCTGAGTCCTCGCTGTCTGGAGCCTGGGCCGCGCTCTGGTGAATTCGGCCCTCGCTGCCGCCGGCATCACCTGCCTTGATAAACTCTGGGATGTGGCCCTCTTCGGCCAGCTTCTCCAGATACCCCTGCAAAGTCTTGCAGTCTTCGGTCTTGTGCCCGTTGCCCCTATGGAAGGAGCAGTAGAGCTTGCTTCGGGGGCCTTCGGTGGGTTCATTCTTCAAGGGCTGAGGATACTTGAAGAACGGCTTGGACCTGATCTTGGTCAGGATGCGGTAGATCGGCTCCTTGAAGACGACGTTGACGCTCTGACTGGCGCTGGAGGGAGGTCTGGGCTTCCAAGTGCCCCCAGACCTGGACGACGAAGGCTTCGCCGAACTGGAGACCCAACCCTGCTTGGTCTCCTGCTTCTGGGATGGCCTCCCGCCTCTCTGCCGAGGCTGGCCACTCTTCTGCTCGGGCTCCGGATGCCCGTCCTGATCCCTAGCTCGGATCTCGTCTTCCTCCTGGGCGATGAAGCGCTTCACCCGGGACATCAACTCTGGCGTGGATTCTGGGGGGTTCCCGGCCAAGTCCTTCCGCAAGTCGTTGCCGGGGACCAGGGCATGCTGGAAGGCGTAGATTGCTATCCCTTCCCTCGTGCCCTCGATCTGGCTGTGGACCGCCCAGAATCGCTGGGCGAACTTGGCGAGGTTTTCGCCCTGCTTCATCCTCAGGGCGAGGAGGTCCCCTTCCTTCTTGGGGACGACGGTGTAGGCTTGGAACTTCTTCAGGAAGGAGAGCTGGAGCTCCTTCGAACTGGAAACCGACTGCTCCGGGAGAGAGCAGAACCACTTCAGGGGGAGGTCACCCAAACTGGAGGAGAAGATTTTGCAGTTTAGGTGACCCTCGTTCCCCCAGATGGACATCTTCTGGGAGAAGTGTCGGAGTTGTGCGGATGGGTCGGACAGTCCGTCATAGGGGACGAACCGCGGGACGGAGAACTTTCTGGGCAAGGGGGTGCGCTCGATCTCTTTTGTGAAGGGCGAGCCCCCCAGATCAGTGTGACCACAGATCTGCTTCTGGTCCCGCATGTCCAAGTTGTGCTGAAGAGCTAACCTGACACGTTTGTCAAATCGCTCCTGCTCGTCGTCCTTCTCTGGAGTCTGAACTCTGGACTTTCGCTTGGGGTGGTTCGGACTGCGACGGCTATGAGCTCGGCCATCGCGACTATGGTGACTCTGGCTGTTGCTCGAGCCTTCGTCACGAATCTGGCTCCGTTTGTGGTCCAGATGATTTCTGAGGTCCTCGCGGGGAGGCTGAGCTGCCCTGCTGGGGGCGTCCCTCTTTTTCCCTTGAGGCTCAGAGACTTGCCTCAAGGAGGCAGTTTGCGCTCTGCTCGAGCTGCTGGAGCTCGCGAATCAGCTGCTCTTGCTTCTGGAGGAGAGCAGTTTGGGCTTCGGGAACCTCTCCAGTGGCAGGAGGTTGAACGTGGCGCGTTTCTCCTACGGCCACGGCTTTGTCCTTCCGAGGACGCTCATGCCGACGCTCATCGCGTCTGGGTGGCATGACTTCTTCTGCTGAGATCGAGGCTCCGAGTCCCTCTTGGAAGGGGAACTCGACAAAGAGCTGAGAGCCTAAGCGGCCCTCGCCTGCAGACGTGCCATGCACCGTGCGGGAGCGCCCTTGAGGAGGGACGTCCGTTGACGGTGGTGGCAGCTCGAGCGCTGCTCTCGAGGACTCTACGCCCTTCCTAGCTTTCGGAGGCATGGCTTCTGAAAGATTGAGGTTAAGAAGGTTGGGTAAGAAGGTTGGGAAGGTTGGGAAGGTTGGGATATTACTTTCCCACAGACGGCGCCAATTGTAGGTGCAGAAAATAATGACCCACAATAAGGAGGGAGCCTTATAGGACTTATCCGAAGATGATGATGATTGGGAACGTCTGGGAGCCGTCCGAAAGCCTGAAAGGGAAGAGCAAACGGTCAGAGGACCCTGGCCTGGGCGGCGCAAGGCTCTCCGATCCCAAAGTCAGTGTGGGAACTGGAAAAATGGAAGGAGAGGGAGAAGAGAGACAGAGTAACGGCTCTTTGAATGAAATTGTGCGTACCTTAGATGGTGGTTTGAGCCTCTATTTATAGAGTTTGGAACGTATCTTTGGGAGATATTGTGGCGTGGGTCCCGTGATTCGACTGGGAAGTCACGATCAGCCCACATTGCATTAATTGCGGTCCAATCCAGCCCACTCTGCATTAAATGCCCGTCGGGTCAGCCCACATTGCATTTAATGCACATCTTGTTGGGCCAGACCGTGTTGGGCGCCTTTGGCGGTAGGGGTACCAGCGGATCTGCCCTCGGGCCCTGCCCTGATATGGCCTCAGCCGCTGGATGCCGCCCTGTCAGGGATCTGGCGAAGATTGTGAGCGGCTGGATGTCGCATCTGTCCCCCTAGCTCGCGCCCCTATTCCTCCACGTGCCTGATGACGTGGGGGATGAGGGGCGCAAGTGAAGGTTCTCTCTTGCTTCGGCTTCTGTCCCGGCTTCTTCAGCCGAGGTGGAGTTTCCTGCCGAGATGGGTGCCGGGATGGACACAAGGGTAGCCGAGTTCGGCGCTGGCGGTCCGGGGTTGCTTGACTTCGGCCGAGGCCTTTGTCCTGGTAGCCGGGGTGAGATTGGTGCCACGTGGATGGCACGAGGATGGCACGTGAGAGTGCTTAGCCTCATCTGATGGCTGCGATTAGCTTAATCCTGTGGTTCTGGAAATCTCCCCACACAACTATATCGTGAGAAATCATCTATAAAAGTGATAAAGTATTCCTCTCCCGTAAAACATGGAACATGAAGTTTACCACATATATCTGTATGAATAATTTCTAAGGGTGCAGAACTTCTTGTGGCACTTTTCTTGTTATTATTGATTTGTTTTCTTTTTATACAGTCAATACAAACACCATAATCGGTGAAATCAAGATTGGGCAATAAACCATCATTCACCAATCTTTTCATTCTCTGTTCAGAGATATGCCCTAATCTTTTGTGCCATAGCCTTGACGAGTTCTCATTTAGTGGCCCTCTTTTCATGCCTATGTGCAATCCACAATTAATGTGAGGTGTGTGCAAAGTTTGTCCATACATAGAATCTAGCTTTAATCTATACAAACCGTCACACATATAACCATTCCAATCAAAATATTATTGCTAAAAATATGCATAATGTCATGTCCAAAGTTGAAATTAAACCTATTACAATCAAGTCTGGAAACTGAAATCAAATTTCTAGAAATATCAGGATCCAAGAAAGTATTATCTAAACCTAGGACATGACCAGTGTCTAGCACCAGCCTATAAGTGCCTACAGCTTCGACCCTTGATTCCTTTTTATTCCCCATCGTAATGGTTTTCTCGCTATCATTTGGAGTCCGCCTTGAAAGGAATCCCTGCACACAACCAGATACATGAATGGTTGCTCCAGAATCGACCCACTAAGAATTTGATGAGATATTAGCTAAGTTGGTTTCTTAACATACAAAAGATAGATTTTTACATCTCTTTTCGAACCAACTTTTACGCTTTAGGCAATCCTTCTTAAAATGTCCGTTTTTTCCACAGAAAAAACATTTCTTCTGTGCATCTTTCTCTTTCCTGTTGGGCCTTGCATCCTGAACATTGGCTTTCTTTTTGCCTTTTCATTTTCCTTTGGACTTGTTATGAGAGACAAAATTAACAATTAGTTGTCCCTCAGCCTTAAGCCTCCTTTCTTCTTGATCAGCTTTTGCGATCAACTCATTCAATGACCACAGAGTTGAACTCTGGTTGTAGGCTACTTTAAATGGGCCAAACTCGGGAGGAAGATAAATGAAAATGAATTGCACCAAGTATTTTTCAGACATGGTCATATCAACTTCCTTCAATTTAGAAGCGATAGTTGTCATTGTAAATATGTGCTCTCTTACTCCCAATGTTCCATTATATTTTATGCTTGTAAGACGGCTAATCAAGGATTCACCTAGAGCTTTATCAATTATTTGAAACTGAGCTTATATAGCTTCTAGTAGGTCCTTTGCATTTTCTTTCGCTTCCATGGAACCTCTAATGGTCCTCGAAATGGAGTTTGTAATAATTCTTATCACAACCTTATTAGCCTTAATCCATTTATTATAGTTAGCACTTTCATCAACTAAGCTCGCATCTGTGGGCATTTTTGGCGTGGGCTCATCCAAAGCCATATCAAGGTTCAAGTAAGTAATAACTAACAAACATGTCCAGCCATTCAATAAAGTTTGATCCATCTAGCTTCAGAATATTCCCAAAAGTCGAAAGTGATACCATGGAATTTGTAACTGAAGAAAAATAAACAAGTAACAATATGTTATATGATGCTTTGAATTTATTCACGCAATATACTGAAATTTAAAAGTGATATGTACATCATTGTAAAGCCACCTTTGGGTTGGAAAAATAATATATAAATATATTACTTTTCTTTGATTAATATGACCATGTTTATAATATGTGATGTGATTGTATTGAAAATATATTCCTTTGTCTATAAATAAAATACAAGCAAAACACATTTATTAACCATGTCATATTCCAATTTCAAATTATGGACAATCGTACCTTTGGGCTTAATTGAACCATTTTCTTTATGAAATTGCAATTTTAAGTGTAGTCATATTCAAACAATAGAGTTTGTACTTCCTTAACTTAATTTAGAGAATTAAACAATTATATATAATTGGGTCGCTTTGGCGGCTACCAAGTTAAGAAATTGTTGAATTCTGTAAATTGATAACAACACTTAGGTGATAAAGTTAGTTCATTCAGTCATCAAGTGTGATAAACTAATCAATCAAAAAGATTGGTCCATATGAACCATTATATAATTTCCGAATAACTTTATTATATCACATTTAAGTTGATTAGGCATCATTTTATAAATCAATGGTCAAACTATAGTTAATTGATCATTGATCAAGACCAAATATCTTTAATTAATTCACCATAATTATACATCCATCCAATCCAAGAAATAAATAACTCTAAATATTAAACCATAGTAAGCATATCTTAATATTAACAATAAAATAGAACTCTGATTTTGCTAAATAAGTAAATTTAGCAGCGGAAGTATAAAAAAAAATAATTAAACATAATGTTAAAATAAAACATGCCCTAATTCAGAGTGATTAATCAGTGCATCAGATCTGTCAAGGTGATAGATCTGAATGCCAGCAATACACAGAAGAAAATGGATCGTCGATCCATGTTTAGATGTGTCTTTTATGATCAAAATAAGATCTGGACCGTTTATTATTGACCAATCTGTTCAATTCTGAAATTGATTAAAGAATTCAGAATGTTATTTATGGCAACTCTATCAATTTAACGGCTATGATCAGATTGAATAAACAATATATAAAAATAATTAGAATCAAACTTTAACGATCAATCTAACTTGATCTTGACCAATCAATGCCCAATAAAAAATTTCAGAACTCAATTAGACACTATTAATGTCTGATAGAATGATTTGATGGTAAAAAAAATATCATTAGAAACATCATACTATTAATTTGTAATTTCTTAGTTCAGCGTCAACTTCTAAACTTTGATTTGGGACACTAATGAAGCTTATTTTAGTCAATTGAATGTACAAATATGTACCGTCTAATAAATGGGTCCAACTGGAAAAATTTTCTCCAAAACTGAAATGGGCTTAGTGGGCCCTAAATAGGTCAAGCCCAACCCACAACTGGCCAAGACCATAACCTGACCCAATCTAGAAAATTCATGAATAGCAGGTCGGGTCAAGTCGGGCCAAACCATAAGCTGACCCGGCCCAGCCTATCCAGCGTGGGTAGCTAGGCTGGGCTAGTAAGGTCAGGTTGACCCGACCTGCCTGGCCTGGCCCAGTCACCCATAAAGAGTAACATGGAGAGAACACTGTAATGGTTGGAGTCACCGTGCACTGTCTTGCGCACAGAACACGCGCAGGACAGCGCACAACCCTTTTTTTTAATATAAATTTCATATAAAAAATATATATATCATCTATGTAACTTTTCTGACATACTCTCATGTTATCATTGTCATGCTACTGGCATGCCCAAAAAATAATAACAGTAACCAAATTAACATGAGATGAAAATCTCTGATGTAATTCTTCAATAAAAAATTTTAAATTACAGAAAAAATAAATCTTTCTTCCCATCTTTTTTAGATTGGGTTGGGCACTGTAATTCTCATTTCTGAGGCTATCATTATCCAATAGATTGAATACCCTTTATCAAATTACAAATACCCAAAATTTTCTTTCCTCTGGGTATTTGAGTTTCATTTCGGAAGAATCCAGAAAGCCCCGATAAAACGATAATAGATCATTGGATTGAAACTAGTAGGCTCTGATACCAAATGATAGAAAAAAAAAAACTTTGGGTTTTTAAACCCTCTCTGAAATCAATCCAATAATACTATAAATATTTAATCTAAACCAGTAGAGTAGTAAGATGGTACTTGATTATGCCATCTTGAAACTCCGATCCAACAGAAGGTTGGTCTTCAATGGAGAATCACAACTCTCTTGTGCTTTGTCTTTTCTTCTCCAGTAAGTGATGGTTGCAGAGAAACTATCGTAGCTAAAAGAGTTACCCGGGTTGCCTTTTATAGGCCCTGATTCTCTCCTTCCATCAAGAAGAGAAATAATACCCTTTAAATTAACAATTAATGACAACCTTAAAGTCCATAAATAGAATCCAAAGAGGGAGAAGACCGATCCATAAATGTCCCAGCTCTTTGGGTAGTGCAGTTTTGAACCCTCAATCTCCTCCGGGTTCATACCAGATACTTCTCTTATCTGCTCTTGCAATAAAATTTTCAAGATTTGTCATCAATCTCTCGAAAAGGTGGACTTTATTCCAGCAACCTCTTACTATGTATACATCTTATCCGAATCCCAGCCCAAGCTTTTCATGCCCCGGTTGTAACATTTCAGTTACTGTTGTCACATGACTTTCTGTAGTTCATCTTATAACCGTGACCACCACTTTTAATTCATGGCTATCATCACCGTTCTCTCTATCTGACATACATTCATGTGAAAATCCTATTCATTGTAAATTCCAGTAGATCCCAACATGTGATATTGTATTCACACCACATTTTGATAAAGTTGAGGAAGAGAAGCTAACCCACAAAAAACAATTATTCCTTTGTCTTAAGACTAAGAAGAATGTAATCGATATCTTCATTTTTACTCCATTGATTGTAGTAAAGAGTTTTGAAGAAATAAATTCATTACATAAATCACGGTACCAATCAATTGAGAAATATTGATATAAGCTTTTGGTGTTTTTCGTTATCAACATGGTACAGATGCAAGTTTCTCTCCACAAACAGTTGTTTGGCATGCATCTGCCCACATGCGGAGCCCCTCACGTGAGTGGGCGCTATCAAGAACCTTTGATACACATTATTCAGTCGAGCTTTTGATGTTTTTGGTTATTGACATGTATAAAGAAAGCAAAACGGCCATGACATCAAACAAATGAATTTCACCTTGTTTTAAGCACTAATAACACATTAGACTAGGGCTGTTTAGAAACAAGTTCTAATTTACAATAGTTTGTTTGGCAACCTTTTTCTAAAAACAATAGTTCTTGTAATCGAATCCAACCTTAAGGAATTGTAGTAATTGGGGCCCACCTTTAAAAAGCACAATATAAAATCCATTATTTGTATCATTTTAAAAAGTTTGTGAGGTTATTTTTGTCCAACATACTTATAAGTTTGCATTGTCCACGTCCATCCACTTTAGTTAAAAAAGCTCTAAAAAAACAACTCTCATTAACTTATCATTATTTTTTTAGAGGCAAAAGCTCTCATTGGTAAATAAGTTCTAAAAGTAGAAACTACATTTAGAGGTTTTCCAAATGCTCTAGTTAATATGTAAATAAGTTATAAATTATAAAATAAGAGCTTATTTTTAGAGCTACAAACACCCCAGGCATACTGTGCAAAAACATATATGGTTCCTTTTCCGATTCAATGCATCTCGCCCTTAGGCTTATCCCGTGTGATAATCACTTTGATAAAAGTGAGATTAGCAGATCATACATTTCATGCCAGTAAGAACTGATTGATGGGTTGGATTTAATTAAGTTGAGATGCAACATCATGATATGGAAGTGGTCACCAATGAACTCCTTGTGCAAGCCTCAAACCCTGTGATAATCACTTTGATAAAAGTGAGATTAGCAGATCATACATTTCATGCCAGTAAGAACTGATTGATGGGTTGGATTTAATCAAGTTGGGATGCAACATCATGATATGGAAGTGGTCACCAATGAACTCCCTGTGCAAGCCTCAAACCTCGCTCTATGATGACGCTGTCTAAAATCAATCAATGGACCCGGTGGGTCACACAGGGAGGGAGCACTAAAGCTATGTAAACCTGTGTTTGGTGCAAGTCTGGTACAATGGGCCTTGCTTATTGAAAATTTAAGTTGCTTAAAATGAGTAAGATATCTCCAAGTTTTACTCGATATGTGGAATCTTCTAAGAGTCTTAGAGGACTTGAAAATGAAATTAAAATGGAGATTGTTTAGAAGTCTATTTTTTAAATTTAACTCAAAACTAATTCAAATAGATGTATAGGGTCGGGACAAAGTTTGTCCGAAACTCCAATTAAATCAGCTTTAAAATCTTCTGTTTTTTTCTCCATCATATAATTTTGGCCTTTTATTTTAATACAAAGAAAGCAAAAGGAGTGATAATGACAGGAAACAACACCACATTAGAAAGCTAAGAAACAGCTTTCTTCTGAAAAAGACTTCTACAAAAGCTTGATTGATCAAGGCAATGTATGCCTGTATGGTGACATATTGGTGAAAATTACTGAAAACTGTCTTTGAACATAAAACTTCAGTTGCCATTAAAGCAACATCAGAATCATGAAACAAGAATGTCATTACTTGCTGTTTGAATCACTACAGAATTATATAAGATGAAACTCTATTTAAATTAAAAAAAAAAAGAATCCAAATAAACAAACAAGCATCCATGTCTCTCTATTGACTCACACAATAGACTTTGGGGCACCAGCAATGGTGTGCAGCTCGAGTCCTTTTGGAATGTCGTCGTCTGAAATAAACTTGCTCCAGAACCAATGCTTCTTCCAGACCAGTACAACCTCTTCAATGGGGACATTCTTCGTCTCCGGGAGGAACCAGTAGACGAACCCGGTCATGCACATTACCCAGAATCCAAAGAAGTAGAAGAGCCCAAACTTCATGTGACAGAGCATGGTCAGGAAAACCTGAGCTATAAGGAATGTAAAAAACATGTTAACTGAAACGTTGATGCTCTGCCCGGCGGATCTGATTTCAAGTGGGAATATCTCGCTGGGCACCAGCCATCCCAGCGGCCCCCACGACCACGCGAACCCAGCAACGTAGGCACAGACGAAGAATACTACCAGAAAGGCATATGATCTAGATATATCGGCCACACCAGTTATACCGAACTTTATAGCTATCAGTGTGCCAACAGCAATCTGCATAGCTCAGAGAAAGCAGTGACATGTTAATGAAAACTTCTTGAAATATAGGCTGCTGCCTCTGCAACAGTTCCAATCTTATAGATTTCTCTAATCTTTTTTTTCCCCAATAAATTCAAGGTCAAGGTTAATAAAGGAAGTAACAGAGAAATAGACTTTGTATTTCTAAAAGTGGTCAAAAATGAAGAATTAAAGGTGATTATTCAATAATGAACATCAGATAACCTTCTTTTAATTGGAAATGAATACCAAATTATCACCCTATTAACTCAATTGCTCACAACGCTGCTTTATATCCTTCACCCGTCACATATTTAATAATCCATCTGTGGAGCTTAATTGGCGTTGAATTCTTTTGTATTCTATGCAAATTAACCAACAGTCCCTAAACAGGTAGTTGAATATATGTGACAGGTCCAGCACTCCATACACTCCATACAGCTATCATGATGTTATTAAGTGAAGTTGGAGTTGAGGGGTCCCCACAAGCATAATCTGGTGGTAGGGGCATCTATTTTTAGGAGTAAAGTTCATGTGAATGTGGCTGTCTTAAAAGATAAAAAAGAAAAAAAAAAAAAAAAAAAGGAAGCATGTGTTTAATGACAGAAGTGTTTAAAATTTGAAGAAGACAATGGAGCACAAAGAGGAAATCAAATTTAGAATACCTGACAGATGAGCATCTGGGAACCACCTTCAAGGAAAAGAAGCCTCCTACCAAACCTGTCCACAGTGAAGATTGAAACGAATGTGGCTAAGACATTGACACAGCCGGTGATGACAGAAGACACCAGAGGGCCATTGTTTTTGAAACCTATTGTCTTGAAGAGGACCGGTGCATAGAACATGATGACATTGATCCCTGTCAACTGCTGAAAAAAGGGGATTAAGATGGCCATGACAAGCTGTGGCCTGTACTTCCTCGAGAGGATGTTGCGCCATGGGTGTTCGACCTTGCTCGACTCAATGCTGGCTGTTATAAGGTCGCTGTACTCCTCATCAATGTCGTCGGTGCCACGAATCCGGCGAAGCATGGACTTGACCTTCTCCGGTTTGTCCGGGTTGCGCTCGATGAGGGAGTTGGGGGTGTCGGCGAGGAAGATGGCACCGACGGTGATGATCAATGCCGGGACTGCAGCTCCGGCGAGACTGACACGCCAACCCCACCCACCTTTGATCTTGTCTGCACCATAGTTAATCAAATTGGCAGCAAGGATGCCGAGGGTGATCATGAGCTGAAAGCCGATGTTGAGGAAGCCACGGTAATTGGCAGGGGCCATCTCAGAGAGATAGAGTGGCACTGACTGTGTGAATTCATTAAAACAGTAAATATTGTTCAGTTGTAGTAAACTTTAATTGATTAAACACATCATCATCATCATAGCTTTCTTCCAACCATATTATATTTGCTACATAAATTCTGTTTTAGCATTCCAATTGACTTCATGTATCCAATGGAGCAGTTATATATAGTGTACATTGCAAATAGAGTTAAAATTATCTCTACTAGTTGGAATGAGGTAGAAAAGACTTCTTCATGGAAATTATAAGCCCACCTGCTTCTTTTTTGTAACGCCCCACCTCTTACCTATGCATGATATTGTCCGCTTCGGCCCACTGGCCTCACGGTTTTGTTTCTGATGGGCCTCAACCCATCAAAAGGCCTCATGCAAAGTAAGGGTGTAAGCTGTAAGCTCTACATATAATCCCAATCACTTTCCTCGCTGTAGTCGATGTGGTGGGACTCCGGGGCGTCACATTTCACACCCCTTAGGGCTGCACGTCCCTGTGCAGTAGCCTGCGAGCCCCTGTAGCCTGCCAGCCCTCTTGGCCCGCCCACTTGCACCAGACCACGGCAGGGGACCCACACTCGAACTAGTCGAGAGTCGGCTCTGATACCATTTGTAACGCCCCACCCCCCGGGGCGTCACATTCCATACCCCTTAGGGCTGCACGTCCCTGTGCAGTAGCCTGCCAGCCCCTGTAGCCTGCCAGCCCTCTTGGCCCGCCCACATGGAAGCCCGCCCACTTGCACCAGACCACGGCAGGGGACCCACACTCGAACTAGTCGAGAGTCGGCTCTGATACCATTTGTAACGCCCCACCCCTTACCTATGCATGATATTGTCCTCTTTGGACCACTGACCTCACGGTTTTGTTTCTGATGGGCCTCACAGTTTTGTTTCTGATAGGCCTCAACCCATCAAAAGGACTCATGCAAGGTAAGGGTGTAAGCTCTACATATAATCCCAATCACTTTCCTCTCTATAGTCGATGTGGGACTCCGAGGCGTCACACTTTTTCCCGGCCCCCTCTATTTTACAAGTAACAACCACCATTGGACACTTTTTTATTGATTTATGAAAATCCACCGGACTTTCTCAGATGATATTAATGGCACATTCATCTAATCCGTAGAAAAGCACCAAACTTTGGTAAAGACTGAAAGAGGGATATATATATATATATATATATAAGGAATTTTCAAAAACTTACCTTTAAAAAAAAAAGTTTTTGCCTGATTTGACTTGTCAAATGGGGTTTTACCACCTCATATAGGAAAAAATAGAAATTTTTAAAATTTTAATTTTTTATCCGCATTTAACTTGATGATAACACGTGTCATAGTTTTATAGGCTTAGAAAATGATCGTTTTTTATTTTTGTAAAAATTAAGCACCCTAGAGATTTTATAGGGCTCGAATATTGGGCTATATGACGACTAGAGCAAAATCCGAAAGTTAAGTTTCTAAAAAAATTAATATATTGATTAATGAAACCTCAAAGATCCCAAATCTTTTATTATAATATTAAGGACCTTGAATCATGTCTACGATTTCTTGGCTCACTTTAGGGAAAGGGCCGGGAGACAATTATGAAAAGATTATGGCAATTAAATCATGGGCCTAGAAACACATGTAGATCATGGAGTGTGTAAATTTCACCTTTTTCCAAATCTAAGACTTAGATTCCATACATAAGAGAAGATAAAACTGTCGATCTACGGGGACATGTGCATCGATCAATGAAAAAAATAGTTGTGTTTTGGTGGGGACATGTGCATCCACAAACTAGTAGATAATGGTCCATATCAACGGAGTGTCCAAAGTGTGCACCCATAGTAGAGCCCACCTGATTGCCCATCTAATTGGACCACACGTATATTCTTATAATTTTTTTTGGTTTGCACCCATCCGAATGGACTAATATATGTTTGAATCGATTATACACCCTTTCGAATAGATTGAACTCGTAGGGCCCGAATGATAGGTTTAGGACCATGAATAGGGCTAAGGTTTTTTTTTAGAGAGAAAGGCCCCACTGAGATCTTCAAATCCCTTCCCCGGTGGGGCCACAGGTGGGCTCCACAGCCAGGTGTGCATGGAGTCCATGCGTCCACAGGACCAGAAATAGAGAATCCGAACCAGAAAAAAATATTTAAAAAAATCTCATCTCCAAATCATAAAATTAAAAACACCAGACTTCCATGAAGATGATCTACTTTTTGGCTTTACTATAAATAGGGAAAAGAAGATCCAAGTAGTCCCATCAGATAATGGAAAAAAAAAAGAAACTGACCCCAAACCAAATCCAAGTTGGAAAACCAAATCTACATATATGATCTGGATTAAAAAAAAAAAAAAAAACCAAACATAAAAAAATCTCATCTCCAAATCATAAAATTGACCCCAAAACCAAATCCAAGTTGGAAAACCAAATCTACATGATCTGGATAAAAAAAAAAAAAAAAAAACCAAACATAAAAAGGAGGCAACAGGATGATTAAATCCAAACAAGGCTAGATTACAAACAGATGGAGGAAATCCTCCTCATGAATCCAAAATATACCTGATTTGCAAAGCCGACACCCACTCCAAGCAAAAGCCGGCCAATGATGAGCATGGCAACATTTACAGCAGCACCATTGATCGCAGCGCCAAATAAAAACACAAGACCACCCATGAACATGGTGATTCTCCTCCCAAACCTCCTAGTCATCCATGACGCAAAGAAGGAAGACACCAACGCCGCCAGATACAAGGATGATGTAAACATTGTCAACGTTGGACTATCAAAAGTGCAATACTGATTCGTATGATTCTTATCTTCCTGCATCTTATGATACACGGAAGGAAAAAATTTCCTTAGAAAAGGAGGCATTGAAGTGACTCCACCTGCCATCACAACAACACATCATCAAAAAAAAAAAAAGAACACAAAGAAACTTAATAAGATTTCTAATATCGATATCGTTTTCGATTAATACCAGAGATTCCAATATCATATCCAAAGATCAGACCGCCCGAGGCTGCGACGAAGCAGATGAAGACCACGTAGGGGGTCATCTTCCCCGGATAAACTTTCACCGGACCGGTGGATACAACTGCACCACCCGCCATTAAAGAGAGACTTCTAAGGTGGAATTTTCTTTTCAGTTGAAGAGAAAGAAGCAGAACGTAGGGACGAGAAGAGAAATGCAACACAGAGGTGAAGTATGAGCAAAAGTAAAAGAGCTGTGCCATGTAAAGGTATTGATGGGTATTTATTTACATGGGATTTATTAGAGGCCGAACAAAGGGAGGTATAAGGGGAAAGTGCTTTGCTGGATATATAATCCAAACCAGATAATTTAGATAAGGATAGCCAAAACAGGAATGTCCAAATCCTCTCAATTTATTTGGAAAAATAGAAATAATGTACACAACTAATGTGTCCAATTTCCAATCTAAGAATATGGAAATAGATTTTTTTTATTTAAGTTAGATGCTGGATCTGGATAAGAACACGGGTTCCTTGTCAATCCAAATCCAGATTAGCATTTGGAACTCTGAAAATAGATTCGGGGTCTAGGGTGGAAAAGGTTCTAATTCCGGCAGATGGATTTATTTTGAACCGCTTAGATTTCTTTTTATTAAAAATAATCTAAGAACTTTTGTTTATGATGAAGAATATTGTATCAGAGAGATATCATTTGTTTTGAGCTGATTCGAATCTTAACACATGAGCGTCACTGTAAATCCTCACAAATATCCTATGTATTCAACCTTATTATCAAATTGTTAACAAAAGCTCTTTTAGTTTTACATGTCCTGCCTGGAGACAGCGTCTAGAGAGGGAAGGTTTATTAATGAGATGACATAAGTATCCCTACTCTTGGATTGCATGTGCATGCGTACCCTAGAAAATCCCTTTGGCCTGTTTTGTCCTTAAAAAGACTCTTATATGTGACACCTCAATTTTGCTAGACTTATCCAGAAATTGTCATAACTTCTATAATTTGCATAAGAGGCTCCGAAAACGGCAGCCTTGAATTTCTTTCTAAAATCGATAGCTAATTATAGTAAAAGATGATAGAATGCAAGAGAAATTGGATGTATAGGTTGAAAAGTCAAAGTTTCCCAATCTTGCCAGCTACCATTTAAAGTCATGATCAGATTTTATTTTATAAATATTAGTCAGAGATTTTATTTTTATTTTCTAATTCAAGCCCTCTTGATTAGGCCCACCAGGGTGATGGTTCGTTGACATAAAATTTGGGTTTGCTCTCCTCGACGATTGGGTAAATACCACAAAAATGAGAAAACCTTCGTTTGAAAATAGAACAAATAAAAGAAAAGAAAGAAAAAAAGAAAGCCTCTTGATTAGAGAGCTCACTGGATCCAATAATTTGTTTCTCCTTTTATTTTTACATGGCTAGATTCCATTTTTATTGATAATTACTTTTATATAAGTAAATAATATGATTTCTTAACGTCTTTTAGTTTTTTTCCAAACAAAGTAGGAACAGCATCACATAATAGGAATTAGCTTTTGATAATTAATAATTATAAATATAGTGAAAATAATTTACCAAAGAGTATTTTATATAGATTTTTGCCCATTTTTTTTCACCTAGGGTAGAGCCAATATTTTCTTATAGGAGGGGCAAGTAATGGTCAATTGATAATATTTTATATTAATTAATTTATTAATCATTAGTAAAAATATTTTTTTAGGTTTTTTAAAATATATCCAGAAAAAACCCTAAATATGATAATATCCTAATATTTTGCGAGATATAGCTTTCCAAAACTTTGTGAGGAGGGACTAAATTATGGAAATAATTGAACTTACTATTATGAATCCAAGCCACTCAAATAATCCTTTTACCTTGTTCAGCACTCAAAGTTGTAATTCACTCCAATCAAAATAGGACGAATATTAATTTATCACATGTAAACTGGTCCATCAGCAATTAATTAATGACAATTGACAAGTTGTTAAGTGGTGGTTAGTTGTGATTATTTGATGCCTACCCTAAAGCATGAATGGTTAAGAGGTAGCATTAAAAGACATTAACCAAGTCATGATAAGGTTAACCCCAAGATCCTTTTTCTTTTTGTTTATTTGTGGGTACAAGGAAGCTTTAAGATTAAATGATATGATAATCCTAGTTTGAGGAGTTTCGAGCCTTTTGGTGTCGCACTCGTACTTTGCATGAGTGAGTAAAGTCGAAATATTCCACATTGAGGGCTGCATAATAAAAAAATCCAAGGCGCTCAAAATGGACACCCCACTTGAGTGGGTTGCCCCCAACAATTGATCCCTTAATAAGATCGAGTAATGTGTTAGTCGCTTCCCGCACGAGTGAGTTGACTAGAAATTCACAATGCTATGAAAAATTCAAAGCCCTCACAATAAGAACCCTACCTTCAGGGAGCTACCTCAAAATTTCACGCTAACAGCAGTTGGTCCCACTACAAGAGGGGGCATATGATTAATGATTGCTAAATCTTATTATGGGACTATCTAGTTTTGGAGTAAAATTTGAGGACGCACTAATATAAGGTAGATTTATTTTGAGTAGTTCGGATCTTCTTTAGGTGGGCTCCGCTGTGAAGTTAAAAACCACCCCCCCCCCCCCCCCCCCCCCCCCCAATCTATGATATCAAAATAATTACGCACATGCAAAGACTTCCCATGAACACGTAAATCTTATGTAATTTCATCTTGCTAGAATGAAAAATCATCTTTGAGTTTGGATCTTCATTATGTGGGCTCCGCCGTGAAGTTCAACATTAGATCAACCAAGTTGTATGACCATCGAGATTGATGGGTCAGTTGTAATTGAATTGTATCAAATGGAAATTTCAAATATTTTATTTGATTTTCCTAATAAAATCTTCTTTTTTCAGATATTAAAGCAATTTTTTTTTCAATTTCAAAATAAAAGCAGACGAAGTGTGCAAGAAACGGTGATTTAAATTTAATTTGTATGGGGTGGTTTTTATACTAAATGTACACAAGTTTTATTCAAAAATTCTTGGAATCGGAAGAAATCATTTCAAAGGATTTCAAAAAGGGGGGATTTTGGGTCTTATTTTTTGAAACGGAGGTCGAAATATCGTCTAGGGAGGCCAGTTTTGAACAAAAAAAATGTACAAACAACTCAGCCACTATTTTTTTTTCTTCATAAATTTATTTAATCAAGGTATAAGTTTAATTTCTTCGTAAAAATTCCAATTTAGAAACATTTATTCTTATGTACACTTTTAGGTGTTTATTTACACCCAAATAATTTATATGAAATGAATCCACAGAAATATAATCTTCTTCCATTATTTGCCCGATTTCAAGCATTTCCAATCTAAATTCTGTTTATGCAATACTCTCTTTATACAAACCAACCCTCACTAAGTACCATGCATTAATAAAAAAAAAATTACGTACATGCAGACTTCCAATGAACACATAAATCTTATAGAATTTTATCTCTCTAGAATGAAAAATCATCTTGATTGGGCTTAGGTGAAGTCAACAAGGCAGTGTAGAGTCGAAGCCTGTCCTCCCCAAGTGAGGAACAACGCGAAAGAGGTCTTCTAGGCCTTATGAAAGATAGAGATGTGAGGGTGAGCCTGTGCTTGTACCTCCTCCATGCCAACTGAATAGCCACAGCTGCCCAAGTTCTCCATCCTGGAGAATAATACCTTGCACTCCTTTTCACCCTCTCCTTGATGAATGTATAGCGAAAATGCTGGGTCACATACTTCAAGTCTTCTGCTTCAAGCCCAAACACCTCAGTGGTCTCTAGGGTCACCAATGTAGAAGAAGATGGAGGCAGGCGTTCCACAAATGGGCGTCTAAGGCACCATGAAAGGAGCTCATCACCACTGAAGTTTCCTGGTCCTAGCATGCAATAGCTATTGACACCATCTCTAAGTACTTGGCTGCTCTGTAGATGACCTCTTACAACAAACAACATTCTCTGAACCGGGTCACCCTCCTTTGTTATCTACATCAAGTGTTTAATGGTTAGAAGGATTATTGAATGGGTTTTTGGCCACTGCATCAAGGTGGGTGCCGACCATTTTCCAGCCATAGGAAGTGATCATATATTGTTGTTATAGATGGTAGCTAATCATTGATTTAATTTGTGTGCATGGGGTGTAATTTTGTGTCCAACATCATATCATGTCTTTTTATGTTTAGGTGATGACCCATGTCTTCTTTTGATAGGAGTAATATGAACCGTTGAATTTAACATGTCTAAAAATATGTACTTTTTGTTTTCTTTTCCCCAATTGATCAATGCAACCACTTGTATCATTCTATATGGAGTATAATTTGGGCCATTACATATACAGAGGAGTGTGTTTGACAAGGGCAGATTTAAACAGGCAAAAGCAGGACCCACATGAGCCAAATAAGGTTCTGAGCTGTCATCAACACCACATTGACAGTAGCACAAGATCATTTTTGTATAGCCATAGTTGGACCTAAAAATCACACCCCGCCTTACCGATTTAGTGTTTTTTTTTTTTTTTTGTTTCTTTCTTTCTACCCCACGTTAGGAGACTGGGGACCAAAAGACCCCACACAAGTGGGAAGAAGAAGCTCACACCATAAAAAGGAGAGCTCACATAAATGGAAAGAGGAAGCCCACAAAGTAGGAAGGAGAGCCCACAGAGGTGGGGGAAAGTGGGCCCGGTGACATGCGGGGTTGCCAACCAGCTAAACAACCCTTGTCCCATTTAGTTGAAGAGTCAAATATAGGCCAAAACTAATGGTAAGCATCAAGAAGAGGCTAGCCAGGCAGCTTGCCATCCCAGCGATTGCAATCTGGATGTGGAGAAAACAAGGGATTTACCCGCTTCCAAACGTGGCCTAAACATAGAGAAAACAAAGGGTGTTTAGGGTCTGTATGTGGTGAAAACAAGGGCCTTAGCCGCTTCCAAACGTGGCCTAAAAGTAGAGAAAACAAAGGGCGTTTAGGGTCTGCTTGAATGAAGTGAAAAGAACTACAGGCAGTAGTCTCCAGCATTTTTTTCCCCACATCCAAATGGGGCCTAGGTGCTACTTGCTTGTTTGTGTAATGCCGGAATCATTCTATGCTCTGCAAAAAGTTTGTTCTTATTCTGAGAGTGAAAAAGTTCCGACCCCTCCCACCCCCACAAGAAAGGCTTTTCCACACAATCAAAAATATTAGTAACAAAATTCTTGTGAGAAAAAGGGCTGCACTAAACCACCAAATAGTTTTGATGTGGAGAAATGGAAGCTTTTCAAGAGAATCAAGAAATATCGATATTGAACAAAGGGTGTGTTTGTGCAACGAGAGAATTCCGTGATCTATGGATTTTTATTTTTTATAGGAGAGAAGAATCATACATTCCTAGAAGAATGTTATATCCCTACCCCTCCTATAAGAAATCAAAATCCTCTAGGTCAAGAAAAATCAATTCATTTTTTATCTTTTATACAAGAAAAATGTGTTGCATTAAACAATAAAAAACTAAGCTATGTTGTAACTCATACAATTTTCCTCTTTATCATAAAATTCTCTCATTGCACAAATACACCTAAATATAAGCTTTTAGCTAAATAAGGTATTGAAACTCACCGTTTCACCCTTGGGGATTATGAGGGACTTCACACGGTCACATATATTTTCTAGGACCAAATCATCCATGTGTTGAAACAAAGGTACCTGTAATTAGAAGAATCATGATAAAATAAACTCAGCCTTCTCGACATGCATGAACCAATTTCAAATAACTTACATATATGGCCAGTGATGTATAAACATCACCATCATAGCTTTATCCCTCCTGTTTAAGATGGGCTTCTTTATAAAAAATAATTCATAGACAAATTATAATTTAGATGGACTTTATAATTCTGTTTACTTGTAGTGTTTTGGCAAGGCGTTCACCAAATTTGTCTCACTTGAGGAAAATGAGTGTATGTGAGAGAGAGAGGGGATCAATCCACATTTTCTTTGGGCCTATTTGGTTGCAAGCTTCTTGAAGACTTCTTATCTCGAACATTTTGGAATTCTCTTCAAAAAAGGTCCTCCAGGTGGATTTTTCAAATGCTCAAGGGCCGTCTAGCATTCAAAATACTCGATTTAAAGGAATTTTGCGTGACAAAAGTAGCGTTTTGGAATACCTGCTTTGTGGATTATCCTGATTCAACCATAGAATTTGGAATTTCACACCTGCTTTGTGGATATCCTGATTCAAGCATAGAATTCGGAATTCCACTAACACACTTGCATTGATGTGAGGAATTCCCGTCAAAAACACTTGCAACCAAACAGGTTTGTCTTGCTTCTTGAACTCTTACTAATTGGGTCGGATCCAAGTCCAAGGACAGTTTGCACCCATGCTCAGATGGGCCCCCCGAAAGATCCTAAGATGGAGAAATGAGTGGTTGGGATGATGTGTTATTTACCTGGCGCACAAGGTCAAGACAGAGATGGTACTTGATGTCCCTCCTAAGGCCTTCAGGGAGGTTACGAACCATCTCGTACTCGTCGACGCCACGCATAGCAGCCCATCTCTGGCGCTCGTATTGTCGAACCCTTTGCCTGAAGCCCTGTGGCAAGTGCCTTCTTTTCATCCACCACTCCAAATTCCTCACCTTCATATGCATTGCTTGTTTCTTGGATGTCGTTGCATGCAGGAACACCTATATATCATGCACCATCATTCATAACAACTTCTTGGGGAGGACAAGCTAAATGGTTTTTATCATCTTATGGATTTGTCACCTATTCTTCTTTTCTTATCATGATTCATACCTTTATATTTCCAATCAGCATTGTGACTAAAAGGAGCCCGCTTGTTAGAACAATGATGTTGAAAACCACTTCCAGCCATTCAGTTGTACTCACAAGGTTGCCAAAAGTACTGACAACAAAACACTATTGTAAGACATGTGATATATGTCTCTCTATCAACACAAAAAAGTGATGATGTAATCAGAAAATGAACACTGGTCTTAAGGCACCCAAACACCAGAAGGACCCAAATTGAAAAATCAGGTATGTGCCCAATATTTAGACTCATTTCCTTTTTCGGTCTGGATTCTGTCAGCTAACTGGGCCTGAATGAAATTCAAGTTTGGGTTTTGGTTCATGAGTTTCATTATATAATCTGGGACCTCAAATACCCAGCTCTACAGCCATATAGGGATGGTCTTTTTTGCTGATCTCCACATCATAAGGGTTCTCATATGAACAAGTTTCATTGAACCATGTGTGGCAAAATCTAAGGGTGAAGTTCTGCTGGTAAGGGACGAGTGTGCGAGTTAGAGGGTGTTGGTTCGAATTCCCGATGTAGCAAAATAAAAAATAAAAAAATGGTCCAAAAATCATCCTGATAACAAAAGCTATTACTTGGCCGAAAAGATCATACCATTAATGGTGAGTACTGTAACATAGGTGGGACTAGGGTTTGTTAGGATGGCACATGATTTACCCCTAATTTTTGCCTCACAAACTGCTCATTCATGCAAGGTAGTTGATGCAGTGCAGAAAAGGTTGGAATTCATGGAAAAGTCGGACCGACGGAAGGCCAAATAATGTTTTGGGGCAACTTTTCGAAGTGTCCGTTTTTGGCGAAATTACATCGTTTTTTCAGTAGAAACGGGCCAATGAAAACAACTCAGCGGCATTCGCCGCTGATGCATGGCCTTTTTTGGGCAAATTCCATTGTTTAGGCCCTGAAAAGGGCGTTTTTCCTATTTTTGGTAAATTTTGTTTTGTTAATAACTTTTAGTAGGAAGGTCAAAATAGGTTGCCGTTTTTTGCGTTGATTTAGTTTCTATTAATACTATCTAGTGGTGTCATTATCTCAGATCTTTCCTTTTTTGGAAAAATTTGAATATTTAGAGTATTTTCGATTTATCTTGTTACTTTTTTCGTTTTAGGGTTATATTTATACCCTTTGTAAGCCTGATGGCGAGAGGAGGAATTATTGAATAAAATTTGCAGAGGTTTCCCCTTTGTCTCTTCCAACGTTCGGTATTCTATTGAATCAACGAACTTTGATGCCTATTTCCTGGTATTTCTAAGCAAATCAACAGGTTAATAGAGGGTTGTCTTTCAGCCTTCCGTGTGGATCTTCCTCGTAGACGTTTCCGCTACATCAGTAGTCTTAGACCCATGAGCTTAGATTCTTGTATAACCTAGAGGTACTATGAACCATTTAACATAGAAAAGAAAGACCCATAGAGTTAGTTACTAAAAGCAAAAGAAACAGAAATGCTCACCTAAGTGTCATCAGACCCCAGAAAATAGGGAAGAGTATCTTCTCCAAGCGGCTTGTGTTAGTTACAAGAGCAACTGTCCATTTAAATGCTCCATAGTCGAAATTTTCACTGCTTCTTATACAATTTTGCTTTGCTTGATTGTTGTCACACCAAGCCAACCTTCCTATATCTTTAACCATGGCTGTTCCATAGTAAATTGCCTCTTCACAACCTAATGCCCTTACTCCACAACCCTTAGCCTCTCTGCATTGCATTCTGAGGCATTTGGAGGCCCTTTGAATTCCTAGCAAATACCAACATGCACCTGCAGCCTGTATAACAGGAAATAGATTGAGCTAACCAATTAATTTGACCATGAAAGACTTGAAAGATTGTGAAGAAAATAGGGCTCCAAAACCATGGTTTCAAGATTAGAAAACTTTGAAAGATTCTTATGCTTCTAGTATGCATTAAGTACATAAATAAAATATAATGAAGGAATATAGTATTGCTAATTTCTTATATCAAGTTGTTTTTTAAAACAGAACTCTGGATCTTTGTAACTCGGTGGCGCTCTGAGTTCTTGTTACCTGTAACTCTGCTTAGCTAAATTGGCTATGGCAAAGAACTAAACGACTGCCATTTACGAGTGGTAACTCAGATTATTATCCACTTCTCATTCATATGCAAACCGAGCTAACTGAACTCATTTAAAATTAGTAGTCCCAAGGATAATCACATGTCCTCGCATTAGGAATACCTGAGTTTCTCGGATTCTACAGTTCTTTTTCTCTTTGATATGACAAATTACGAGTAAACTCAGTTAAGTGAAACCAAATTCCAAGGATCCAAACAGAGCTTATGGAAGGAGAACTCACATGTGATGCAACAAAGTAAGCTATCAGGTTGAGCGTGATCCCCCACCAGACATTTCCAAAAACATAGCCGGAGAGGTTTTGCATTCGACGTAAGAGACCAACAGAGTGGTAGATCTTTGGAATGTATTGGACTAGGAACATGATCAAGAACACTGTCATCACCGTAGTCGTCAATCCTCTGGCAATCAGAGTTGGAGCAACTACCCACAAAATAATCTGCAATGCATCATACCTTCAATGAAAATATTGAAAGATCAAGTAATATTTACTCTGTTCTTGAAGCTCAAAGCTCCAACTGCAAATTCACCATCTCAATCATCTGGGCAATACACATTTATAGGTAATAAGCAGGCTTGGGCTGGGCCAGCTCATTCCAACCCTCCCAGATTGATTATCAGGCTTAAGATTCATGTCATCCCTTTGGCCCAAGCCTAGCCTACTTCTCTACTGGGTCAAAAACAGGCCCTAGCCAAGCCCATTGGTCTGAAACGCAGGCCGAATAAAGCACGCCTACAACTGATGGGCCATGTTCATTTCCTATATCATCATGACCCAACTCAGCTTATGTCTTTGTACATTTCAATTATCCAAATAAGAAATTCAACTCTTCAAACATCTAATTCCTATTCCTATTCCTATTTTTCTTGGAGGACACCATAAGGGCCCGTTAGACCCTGCGTAACTGGACTCAACTCCAAGAGGCCCAGGTAAACCCTCCCTATTGTTTTCAATGGATGTAGCCAAATGATCAGAACACCATGTTTATGCACAGGTCCACCAACAAGCAGTTTGAATTTGCAAATGGTGATCAAGGATACTTGAATATATGAAACAAGGTGTCATAGAGGTGGGAATAGAGCTAATAACAAGAAAAGGTTTCATAGATTATCTATTAAAAAAATGTCGAGAAAAATAGATTTACAATTAAAAAACTACCAAATGAATATAAATTACTGTAAATAAGATTTTTGGAGATTTTTACTATTTTTCCTATTCTCTTCCAAATTTCTTATGATTTCTCACAACATATCTATTTATTAGGTATATTTTGAAAATACCCAAAATATCACTGATAGTTGTAATTGTATCAAAGATCACCTCAAATTCAAGGCTCAAACCGCTCCTCACGTGCACATCGCGTGACATGTATTATCTAATAACTAAAAGTAAATAAGCTGAGGGAGTTTTGATCATGTATTTCCCAAATAATCTCTAGAAGCTTTTCCATTCAAAGGCATAGAATCCTTAGTTTCAGACACATGCCCAGATCACTGGGTCCCCAAGTACCACTCATAGGCCCAAAAAGGATAACAGAATCCTATACTCTTTATCTCTATTCTCTTAAAAATAACCCTACTCTCTTTAACTCCACCTCATATGCAGGAAAAAAAAAAAACACTACTCACATCAACACAGCAATCTGTATTACTACAAAACATGCAGAAAAACAATCTAAAAGACTATTCTACTTTTCAGCATCTTGCAAATGCATCCAAAACACTATGGCATAAGGGGAAGAAAACAAAACATTATTGCTGTGGGCACAAAATGTGCATCACATGCAGAAAAAAAGACAGCAACAGCAACAACAGCAGCAACAAAATAAAGATGATTAGAATTGAACGACGACATCAAAGCAGTAATTTTTTTCCATGCCTGTGGCACGGGGAGAACGACGAAGAGATCGAGGATGAAACCCGTTTTGGACTTCAAGTAATGGACAGCACCCCGTCGCGAGTTCAGTCTGGTATTCTCTTTGACGGCTGTATGAGCGCAGTCAGGGGCTGCATACGCCATCTTGAGCTGCAACCACATGTTCCATACATGCAAGGCATCTGTCATGCTGCGGAGAATGGTCACAGTGATGGCGAACCACCCGTCGATGAAGAGACACATGCATGTATCGCTTATAGAGAGCGTGTAGAAGAAGAGGGGATCGACGGCTAGACCGGTGGCAGAGACGAGGAGGAAGGCTCGGCTCCATTCTTGGATCCACTTAGACCGCGGGTCCAAGACATCCCCCAACAGCCACCCTCCTCCCCAACCTCTTACACTTGTGGCGCCACTGCATGTGCCATTTCCACACTTCCATGCATCTCCTCTGTGCTCTTCTCCTTCCTCTTCTTCCTCTTCTTCCTCTTCCTCTATTTCATCTTCCTCTTCATCTTCTTCTTGGGATATATCTATTTGTAAGGTGTGTGGGGCGTCCTGATTAGCCATGGGATAGGAAATGGGAAGGTTTGAGAACTTAATTTGGGGAGCAAATACTGGGAATAATTTAAATGAAGTGAGAACAAAAGATGGTCACAAACTCACAATATTTATTTGTAGGTACATGAGGGAGGGAGAAAGCAGAGGGCAGCTGGTGGAATTACTAGAGTGTCCTTGTGTTGGGTGGTCTGTGGTCACTGGTCAGCATGTTTTGATGTGTGAGAGTGCCTGAAAAAAGAACAAAAATACAACTGGATATTTAGTTTACCCCCTTGCAATTGTTTACATTGGATACCAGTCCAAAGATTTTATAGCCCTTGTCTAAAATCTAAATCATCTAAAAGCTCTATACATCTTTTCTTTTTAGCTCATATATATATATATATATACAAATTTCACTCCAATCAGAATTGGGTATGCCATTGAATTAATGATGTATAAAATACGTCATTTTTATTCCATAATTTTTATTTTTAATCTTGGTCACATGTTTTATGAATGATCGATATAAAGGTGGTATCAATTCAGTTTCTTGAGATTTAGAGAGTAAAGAGGATTCAATTGCCACATACTGGTTGTCTGGTTACATACTATAACAATTGAATGTTAATATGGCCTAATTTCAAGTGTGCAAAATTAATGGTTGGGCTAATTTGCTCAGCATGGTCATATTTCAGGATTGGTTACTTTTTATGTCTTCATGGGAAAATTGTTCTAATTGTTCATTTTGGGTTCGGATGAGCTGGTTACTAGAATTAAATGAAGATGTGCGTTTTTTTAACCATAGACAACGTACTGACGCAGGATCTGAATCATATTGCCTAGTCCATTTCTAGTCATTTTATTTAGTTCTTTGTCATCACCAACTTCAGTGATGGTCTGTACCAATCTTTTTGTGGTTAATTTGACACTTTAAATGCATGAAGTCCATTCTAACCACCTTTTACATTTTATTTTGGTGTTTATTTTTACATCTAAAACACCTTAAAAGAAATTTAAAAACTAAGATTTACAATTATTTTTATTTTCTAATAATTGTGTTTGTGAAAAAAAAAAAAAAAACAAAGCCAAAATAAAGTGCAGGGCTCTTTCCACACAAAGGTAGCTCACATAGATAGGTGAAATCAAGTAATAGAGTTAATGCTTTATTGAACTTTATATATAGCTCAACCATTCTCTATAAAATATCATGGTTATGCAGTACTCTTAATAACCCAGTTATGTTAGAAGAAATTCTGAATATGAATATAATCTAATAATATTATAATATTTTCATGCATCTTCTTTGAAGTTCAAATGGCCTATTTGTTTGCAAGCATTTGAATATTTCTTGTCTGGAGTTTTTGGAGAATTTCAAATCTTGTCCTCCTCAAGTGGAACTGCAAAATTCTTGGGGCCTTTTTAACATTTTGAGTGCTAGATTTTTAGGAATTCTATAGGCCACCTAAAAAGTAACATATAGAATGCCAGCTTTGTAAGTTCTCATCGTTCAAACTACGAATTTGGGATCCTCAATAGACAAGTTTTGCATTGTTGATGTGAAATCCTAAAAAAGCGAATTCCCTTGAGAAAAACCGCAAAATAAACAGGCCCTAAATGATATATTCTTTTTTCAACTTTTATATATACTCTAATTATTTAAAATATATTTTTATTCTGTTTTCATGTTATCTTTTATCCAAGATTTTTAAAATCTCCTTTGATAACACTGCCATTAACCATTGGTTAACGCCATTGGTAACACTGCTTAATCATGTAGATCTTTCTTAAAGTGGTTACTATTCTTGTCATTTCAGAAGGGCACGATGGACGGTCGAAAAACAAAGTCCCCCACCTGAAAATTCATGACAAGAAGAAGGAGAAAAATGGTACTTACAAAAAGTACACAACCGTTTCGCCCCCGGAGAATTTCATTAGTAACTGTTAGCAGACAATAATATGGCGAGGCACGTGAGCGAGAGAAGGAAATGATCGAGTCCTTTCGGCCTTTGTGTTGTGTTCATATAAGTTTAGAAGAGTGAGGTTCGTCGCAGCTTCGTCTCCTTTTGTTTTCTTGCAAATCAATAATACATGGCCTCTGAATCTGATGGCTGTGGAGGCCCAAGAGCCACTTGTGTGCCTACCACCCTCTGTCTTTACACCCCCTCTTCGTCTGTTTCTGCTATTCCTACTTTGGATGGGACACTGGCTTTTAGTTTAAATGACTTAACAGCCCTAGATAGGATTGATATTGCTGACTCTTGGAGAGGAGGATGTTAAGGAATGGAGTTTTCACGGTCCTCAATGGCTCTGCTGCCCCGTCGCTCTCCGTACTACTGGATGGGACAGGTGATGATGATGTCTTGTTAAAATCTGTTTGGATGTAAGTGAATGAATTGAAGTAAAGCGAGATAAAATGTTAAATAAATGAAAAATAAAATATAAGAAGGTTATAAAAGTTTGAGAATTTTACTGGATAAAATATTTAATTCGGCCATTTTACGCAATCAAATATTTTAGCAAGTGTAGCACCAATTAGAGCAATTGAACCCGATTTTTCAATTTTTTTTTACCAAAACAGCACATCGTCAGCGCCGACCTTATTTATACTTGAATAAGGTCAGCGCCGACCTTATTT
This sequence comes from Litsea cubeba, assembly GCA_012931725.1. Classification (NCBI taxonomy): domain Eukaryota; kingdom Viridiplantae; phylum Streptophyta; class Magnoliopsida; order Laurales; family Lauraceae; genus Litsea; species Litsea cubeba. Next base: position 113,410,537 of record CM022945.1, read on the forward strand.
ACACTAAATAAGGTCGGCGATGACTCTGTCCGGAACCACGTCTAAAAATCCAAAAACCAACATAAAATGTTCCCTTATAACCAAAGCCCTCACCTTTCCCTTCCCCACCCCCCTTCAGTTTCTGCAACCCCCGTTGCTGCTGCTCCTTCATCTGAATGTACTTCTCCGCCTCATCCGGATCCACTGTCGGCCTCTACACACCAGCCTACCTTTTCCCCAAAAACAGAATAAAGGCGAGACAATGAAGAAAGGAAGAAGAAAAGAAGTAGAAGAGAAACGAAACAGAAGAAGAAGACGAGAGAGAGAGACGAGAAAAACCACCCAAACCCAAACCCAAACCTAAACCTAAACCCAAACGCAAAATGGATTCCTCCTCCAATCATCAGCAGCTGATGGATACTCTCACTGCACACATCGCTCTCTACCACTCCTCCATCCCATGCTCTTCTTCCTCTCCATCTCCATCTAACCCTAGCAGAAACCTCATCCTCCGCTGGTTCTCCTCCCTCTCCGTACCCCACCGCCAGTCCTTCCTCACCGTCGTCGACCCCAATTTCCTCCAGATCCTACTCCAGATGTAGCGCCACCTCCTCCGCCACGGCCACGGCTTCTTCATCCTCCTCCCCGATCTCCCATCCTCTGCCCGCCCCTCCCTCCCATCCCTCTGCTTCCGCCGCTCTCGCGGCCTCCTCTCCCGTTCCGCTGCCTCCAACGCCTCCCCACTCGCCATCTCCTCCTCCATCCGCATCTTTGCCTCCAAAGAAGGAGAGCCCATGCCCGCCGCATGCTCTCCCTCCCCCTCCCCCTCCCCCTCCCCCTCCCTCGACTCGCTAGATTGCATCACCGTCTCAGATGATCTGGTCACCGATGTTGATCGGTTTGTCTCGATTATGGATGAGGTCTCAGATGGGGGGTTTCTAAGAGGGGATGACGGTGGCTTGGATTCGTCATGGTGCGAGTTGCCGTGGTTGAAGGCCAAGGGGTATTATAGCGTGCAGGCATTTGTGGCGAATAGGATAGAGCTGGCGTGGCTGAACTGTAATGGAGGGAACAAGCGCCCCAGATCATATTTTTCGATTTTCTTAGTACTCCATCTGTACCCCATCTTCTGATGTCTATGGTCCACCCGGAGATGAACAGCCCGAAGCGATGATTGTGCACTGCCGCACCTGACCTGTGGTCTTCTTCCTCTGTTCGAACTCTGCAACTGGGTGCTGGCGCGAATCCTCCACCTCCAACAACCCTTGGATTATTTTTTTATTATTTTTATTTTTTAGATTTAAGGCAAGTACTTCTGTTGTTTGTTGAATGCTCTTGCAGCTACCCTTCAGTATTTTGGTTGTTCACTTGTATGTTTGGTGGTGTAAGCTTTTCTTGATCTTTTAATGAAATTAACGTGTCACCTAAAACAAGGAAAAAAAAGCAGCTTTTTCGTGGCCTCTCAATTAATAAGGATTGGTCTAATTTCAAAATCTATGTAAACAAAATGAATAAAATTCTCTGTAATTTGAATGGTCTCTGTGTGGATCAGATTCCCTGTAATTTGAATTGGAGTCTCTGTAATTTGAATTGGGTTGTCTTGAATTCAGGTCCCTATTTGAGTCGAGTTCTCTGTAATTTGAATTGGAAGGTCTTGAATTGGAGTCTCTGTAATACTTGTTGATATTGACCTTATAGGATGTAATTGTATATGGGATGTTGATTGAATGTCATTTGAATGCGTTTGTTTGTACTTGAATGTTGTCCACCGTGATTGGAAGCACATAGTTGTATTTTGATGAAAATCTTAGTCCCAAAATTCATTTTTTTTTCTCTTAAAATAAGGTCATCACTGACGCTCTAGTAGTTAAATACACTTGAGAAAGCATGAAAAAATTACAATTATTGTGTACAAATAAGGGATTTCTGCGTCGGTGATGACCTTATTCTACGAACCCAAGGTCATCACCGACGCTGTAACTTGAAAAGCACGAAAAAGTTACAACTTATTTGTAAAAATAAGAGATTTCTGCGTCGGTGATGACCTTATTTTACAAAGCTAAGGTCATCACCGACCGCACTTAGAAATTTTTTCCAAAAACGACCTTATTCAAGTATAAATAAGGTCGGCGCCGACCTTATTCAAGTGTAAATAAGGTCGGTGCCGACGATGTGCTCTTTTGGTAAAAAAAAATTAAAAATCGCACCCAATTGCTCTAATTAGTGCTACACTTGCTAAAATGTTTAATTGCGTAACATGACCGGATTAAGTGTTTTTTCTGGTAAAATCCTCTAAAAGTTATTTACTTTTATTTGTTTAATAGGGATTTTTTTTTTACTTTTTGAGGGTTTTTTTTTTTTTGTCATTTAGAGAATAAAAGTTTTATTTTATCTCATTTTAATTCGCCGTACATCCAAACACGTCAAAGAGGCCAGACTTTTTTACGAGAGTGATCAACAAATGCATAGTTTCAGTTGGATACAATTAGATTTGACCCATGTGAGTTGAGTCATTGTGAGACCCTTAAAAATAAGACCACGGGAAGTCTAGAGTTTTATTTTTAATTTTATTTAATAATATAGGTTTTCAATTTTTTCCCAAAATAATACTTCCTGAGCCGGATAAAGTTTTTATTTGGTCTAATGTGATAGTGAAGTTTCAAATCCACACGAGTAGTCTGAATGCCAAACAAAGATTTGAAGCATGAAACTTAACCGACCATGGATCTGCAAAGGAAACCTCATAACCGACCATGGATCTGCAAAGGAAACCTCAATCATTACCATTTAATAGATGCTCTGAATGTCTGAACTCCGCATCAATAAGATAAGGATCTTCTCTCTCTCCCTGTCACATCCATCCATCTACTCATGTTTTAAATTAAGCTCAATAATTACTATAAATTTTAAATACTTGTTCTGCGAAATATCCAAAAACTCCAAACTTATTTGAGGTGAGAAATTGCCAAGAAAGAGAATTGTGACAAACATCATGATGGGTCATTTCGATGTTTTGAAACAGGCAGAGAAAATAGCCAAAGATACACACTAACAGGTATCTCCGATGTTAATCTTCACTGGGCATAGTCGAAAGGATCGAATGATGAAATCACCACAAAAATAAAAGGAGAAGAAGATTCACAAACAATTCTCCAGCAAAAAAAAAAAAAAAAAATATAATACTTGCCTACTGGGTGAAAGTGGAGAGCATACCAACAAAAAGGATTGGCAAAAAGTGGAGAGCATACCAACAAAAAGGGTAAAAGGACAAAATGAAAGGCAAAATTTTCTCCTGCAAAATTCATGGTATTCCACATGAAATAAAACAAACTTGCTATTTTGTTTCAATAAAGAGAAAAATATTTTAATTAAAACAAAGCACCTATTTCTAGACATAAGAAGTTTTCTATTTCTATTAAAACACAAAACACCAACTAAATAAATAAATAAATAAACAGTCATAATAGAAATAGGATCAACTCTTCATTGATATGGGCCATGTCCCATGTAAAAAAAAAAAACAATAAATGACCCAGAATTTACCTTAAGTTACAAAAGTAATTCAGAATAAATCATGGAAATACTTGAGCACTGTCATTCGTGTCAATTACTAGACGGATTTTTAAAGAACAAGAACCACAAGGAAGAACAACAGAGGCTAGTGTTGAATCAATTGTCCACGAATTCTTTCTTCCTTGACCCTTGAATGAGAATCCCATCTCTGTTAGCTCTACAGAATTGATGGAAAAGTAATCACCACATCTGCATTGATAAAATAGCTCCACAACATCTCCATCATCTTCCACAGTCATTTCCTCCATTTTGACATCATCTGCAATCTCAGAGTCCTGTCTCAGCGACTGTAGCTTATTATCATAAATAGCACGGGTCTTGGGGTCGCCAAGGATTTCCCAAGCCCTTTGTACCTGTAAAAACCTTTCTTGTAGGTCCTGGCAGCGCCCAAACACCTCAAATCTTCCTTGCAATTTATCAGGGTGGGTATCAAGGACAGCTGCCCTGTAGCTTGCTCGGATTTCATCATGACTTGAATCTTCCTTAACGGAAAGAATGTCATAGTGGGTCTTTTGGATGGAAGTCGTTCCAGCCAAAAGCATGGAAGGAGCTTCTTCTAACGACTGCTCAAACAGAAAAGAAAGAGTGATGTGATGATTCACGATAGTCAAGTTATTAGCAGATTTTGATTTCCCAATCAGGAACACAGGTGAATGCAGTAAAATGCAGTCATGTCAAATGTGTACCAAATTCAGGAACTGAAAAACGTGTGAAACATGGAGTGCACAAAAAACCATTCAATTTTTTTCAACAACAAGAAGAATGTGACTTGGGTTCAAAATTTTCAGGCCTGTCATCCAGCGCACCTTCTTACACCAGGATATGAATCCTGACCATTGGAGATGGATTGAAGAGGCCATAAAAGATTAATTGCTTCTTACAGGCGCCTCTCTCTCTCTCTCTCTCTCTCTCTCACGCACGCAAGAGAGAGAGAGGAGAATTTGATGGCTAGATATAGGACTCAAACCGTGAGGGAGTCTGAGCCTTTGAGGGGCACACCATATGTTTGGAGCCTGGGCTCACCTCACCCTTTAAATACAAAAGGAGGGTCTAGAAAGTTATTAGGGAAAAAAGAAAAAAAAAAAAGAAAAGAAAAAAGAAGAGGATTTAGATGGCCATTAAAAAAAAAAAAGAAGGTGTCTTTTAACATCTAACCATTATATTGAGTCTAATGAAAAATCGATTTAAAATCGTCACCTCAGATGAACATCTGAAAATGTCAGATGGGATTAATTTGCATGAGGAAATTGATCCTAGATAGACAGTATAGTGCTTATGGGTTATGGCAGCTAAAGTCTGATTTACCTTGCATGGGCCCCACTTGAGCGTCATCAAACCGGTTTATATGATACCAACATGTCAGCATAGGAGCTCACCCAAATTTAAACATGGTTACATTTTCCATGCATAATCAATGAAACCGTACATAAACGCAAAGGTGTTAGAAGAACAATATATAATGAGGTCCTCCACCGAGATTATAAAAATTTAGGGTCCTCAGTTGTGGTTACCTTATTTAGTTGGATTTTTTTGGTAAACCCCCCTATATATATAATGTTCTCACAGGATAGACCAACACACTCACGGTTAACTTGCATTGGCACCTTAGCATCACACGCATACTCAATGATTGGTCCCTTGTCCTCAACCTAGAGAGAGAGAGAAAGAGACGCAAGAAGGGGAGGGTTAGGTCGGGTTTGGCTTGCGCTCATAATGTACTCTGGATGTGAACCAGAATTCCTATTGGGACCCATGCGCATATCCAAAATTTAAATTAAAGTCCTAAACCCAAAAGGGTCTCGAATCTAGCCTGAATCAACAAACTCAAATGCATGTTTACTTATATAATACTCTTGATAACTTAATATACATATACAATTATCTAAAATATGGTCATGGAGATACCATGATCAATCCTACTGAGGAAGATGATGCCCCCTAAAAGGGTCTTGATTCTAGCCTGGATCACCAACTCAAATGCATGTTTACTAATATAATACTCTTGATAACTTAATATACATATACAATTGTAGAACATATGGTCATGGAGATACCATGATCAATCCTACTGAGGAAGATGATGGCCCAGGAGAACTTGTATCACCAAACAGCAGGACCCTGTTACCACAAGATTGCAACTTGCACATCGGAGCAAAATTCTCAAACCCACAACCAACACAAAAAAACCTACACAGTCATGCCCCTGTTTTAAGAAAAACGCCACGTTTGTTGTACTTTTTCTTCTTTTTTAATGGTAACAATCCTACATTTTAGAGAAAAAAAAAAAAGAAGCAAAATAACACCAAAAAACCGCAACTTAAATACAAGCTAACATAGTTCAACCTAAAACGCATTACGCACCTCCAATACTATAGACAACAGTTAAAAGGCCCCTTCTCCTTAACCTTGCCAGGCTGATTATAACTAATCAAAACCATGAAGGTTGGTCAGGCTTCTTTACATATCATCAAGATAGTTACGAAGTTATGCAGATACGCAGTAGTGCGCTTACAGCCAACAATCGTCTCTGTCGCGCATACAACCTAACACCATATTTTTTTTAATAAAAAAATAAACATAGTAGAATTTTGCTATTTGATTGGAAGATGCTTCAATATATCAATATAATGCCTTGTTCAGTTATTCTCCTGCCTTTGTCAATTCCATATCTTCCCTCTCTCCTCCAGTGACATCTTAAATTTCATCATCCCCAAAAACCAGAACAAGTTCAAAACATTCATCATATACAGCCCCTCTCCATGGAAATACAGTCGAATTCACCAATCTAAAAACCCTAATGTCACATCAATTGATTCTATGATTTCCCTTGAGAGTCTTTGAAGCCGTTTTCTGCGTGGTGCAGGATAAGAAAAGGCCCCTTTGGAGCAAAACCCTAAAGACAAAAAGAGAGAAAGACAGCGCAGGATAAGGAAAATCCCCTTCCAAGCAAAACCCAAGAGAGAGATAGGGTTTAGGGTTTAGGGTTTGGGTTACTTCAAAAGTTCCTCCAATTAAAACCCTAAATCAAACATCCAAAGGAAACCCTGATCCAACCCTAACCAAACCAAAACAAACCTTCTGATCTAACCCCAAATCATATACCAACTAGAACCCTATTCAAAAACTCTAATCACACTTCCAATCAAAACCCCAAACCAAAATCTAAATCAAAATCCAAAACAAATATACAATATTAACAGATACCCATCCAACTCTAATCAAACCCTAATACACATAGGAATCCATACCAGAACAAGAAAGAAAAATCAGATTAGAAAGATATGGAGACAACAACAAAAATTAACCTAAAAAAAAAAACTCACCTTGGTGAATAGTCGTCGTCTTCTTCTTCTTTCTTCTTCCTCTGAGTCGACGAGCGAGAGCGAGAGCGAGAGAGAGAGAGAGATTTGAAAGGGTATGAGTTTGTTTGGGGCTGGGCTTTAGTAACCCAATGGGTTGAGCCCTGACACCATAATCCGACCTGCTTTTTAAACGGATCAAGTTCTATGACCCAAATCCAGGCCATACCCATATATGTTGTAGATTGGGTTAGGTGGATCAGGTCAAGGTTTGAAACACCCACATAGACAATTGCATTAGATGGATTAGGTTAGGTGGTGAGCATCTGTGTTTATCAATCCATTTTTAATGTAGAAGAAGACTTCTAATATTGATGATTTGATTATAAGGATTAACAATGCTCATGAGCCTGGCCAGCCTGAGCCTGACCCAAAGCTGGCCGGTATGGATTGGATTTTGCCTCCATTTTTCGGCCCTGGGTTTTACCTGGCCTAATTTTCTGATCCAACTATCAAGTAGTCAAAGCCTGGACCAATATATTCTAGAAGGCCTGTTTCGTTAGTGGAATTTAGGGAATTTCTCCTTTTGAAATTTTCAGATACAGTTGAATTCCTTACCCGTTTGGTAACTTGACTAGTAATTCCTTGCCCGTTTGGTAACTTGACTAGTAAAGTCAAGTAAAGTTAAGTCATCCTAAACATCATATCAAAATCACTTTTTTATCAAAACTCACTCCAACTTTTACAACAAAAAGTAAAAAAGTAACCACATTTATTAACTAAAAAAAAAAAAAACTTCATTTCCCATACCAAAAGTCAACAATATTCCATCCCAAACAACTAAAAATAAAATACCATCATAACCCACTACATATTTTATTCATACTTTTCATTTCACTTCACTCCACTTGACTTTAATAGTAAAATGCCAAACGGGATGTTCTATAGTACTTCAGCATCTAGAATTTCCAAAAAAAAGGAAAGGGGCTTAAATTTTTGAATTTCCAAACGTCATTTGAGACCTTTTTGGGTGATTGTAATTTTGAAAAACTTGTGAAGGAATATGGTATTTATAAATGCGAGGAGACAAGATGTCAAATCATATTAAAAAAACTCTAATATTATAAATTATTGACGTAAATTCTATCAAAGAAATGGGCCCCAAGACAAAGGATGTAGATGGCGGTCCTCATGGGCTAGACCTGAACCTTGCCCAGACCGCTTTGGGCTAGGTTTTAGTTTTTAGAACTCGAGTCGGGCCTGGGTATAAATAATGAAAAGGCCAAAGCTAGGCCGATGCAGCCCAAACAAGAGAAATGGCATGTAGGATAAATAATATTTTCTTCTGGTAATATAACTAGTAACAGACATGGATAATATGTTTTTCTTTGTTTTACTGTTATTTATATACTTGTATTTGAATTTAAGATTTTTTTACATTTGCCGCCTGTGCCTTTTTTTTTTTTTTTTATCCTTCTAATAGAGTTATAGGCGGGTTGGGTTGCGTAATTTGTATAGATTTTTAAAAATAAATGTGTTTGGGTGAACTCAATCTCACAACCTAATGGTTGTGAAAGATAAAAACAACCACTAGACTACCTAACTTTTATATACTAATATTTATTCAAACAATATTAAAACTAGTTAGATGAGGATGTGAACCTAACCATGAATATTAAACTATTAGTTACATTAGGATGAGAACTTAACCACTTTAGATGATGATGAGAAGCTAACACCTTTTTTATCCAACTTTTTACTCTTTCATTCAAACAACCTGAAATATAAAAAAAACATATCAGGTCCTTTTTTCTACTCATTTTTCAGCCAAATTGAAATGCCATGGTTAAGAATATTTCAATTGAGATGGCAAACTCAATTTCTATTTTTTGGCTGAATTATCATACTTTAAACAAGAACTTAGCGCGGTTAAATATTTCTACTTTTATCAATAATCATCTCAAGTCTTCCAAATGACCCACCATGAAACCACAACCTTGGACTTCATTTTATTTAGATTTGCATCAATTTCTTTATTTTTTAGTTATGGGTTTTTAGTCTTAGTCAATAATTCTCATTATCTTTATCATGGTTACATATTTTTTACTTCTTTTTCCTAGTGTTCATATCAATGTAAATATATGGCTTCATGTGATGTGATCGAGAGTGGAGTTATAGGTACATGTGAAGAGATTATATTGAACATAAATGACTGAATTATGAACATATTCTTGTGTTTAATCCTGAGCTTTCCAACCTATAAAGAATCTCAACTTCTCAAATGCTCAGGGGTTCTTGAATATAGATGAATGCAGGTAGGGAATTTCATTTGAGATTCTCAAATATCTCTGAAGAAAATAAAATTATTGAAGGCAAGGGGCCGGGGCAAATTTAGTAAAGGTAAGTGTGTCACACCAAAACATTCCCCTTATTACTTCTCCCCAAAAACACATTGCCCCTCTTTATTAGTGTGACTAATTTACACTAAAGTCCTACCTTACCAAGTTATGTAAGTGTTTTTTTTATTAGAAAATGCCTAGGATTGTTAGTTGGCTGGGAATTAGATTTTTATAAATTTAAAAAAATATATAAAAAAATAATTTTTTTTGGCGGGCCAGGCGGGCCGTGCCTAGCGGGCCTGGCGGGCCGATCCTGGCGGGCCACAGGGGCTGGCCCACTAGGCTGGCGGGCCTGGCGGGCCGTGCATAACGGGCCAGCGGGCCTGCGCGGTTATGCAACCTGTGACTATGATAATGCTGAAATTGTAGTTGAACTGGCAGTTTGATGTCTGGTACATCACTTTCAGAAGTAATTTGCTCCAATTTCGCATGAACAAACAGGTCATTTGACACATCCCATGCATTCTAATTCCAGGGAAACAAACAGGTTCATTTGACAAAGAAGTTCCATGTATTCCAATGTCATGCAAACAAAAGGCCCATTTCAGAATGATTCCCTATGGATTTCAATTCCATGCCAACAAGAAACCCATTTGACAATAACCTCCTATGTATCCCAATTTCATGCGAACGACAAGCGTAATTAACAATGAATTCCTATGTATTTCAGATTTTCACGAACAACCAGCCCATTTGACAACTTTCTATGTATTGTAATAATTAGGCTGACTTAATTATTTTACATAATAAATATTTTCTACTCTACCATCGGCCAGCCGGCTAAAAGAAAAAATATATATCTGCCATTTTGCTTATTGCAATGCCATTCCTAAGCCTAGATTAAAGAGGAGGGTTAATGACTTAATAACTGAGGGCAGTGTTGAAAAAAAATCAAGAATTTGATTTTCTTCTTTTGAGGCCTTCGGATCTATGGGCAGTGGAATCGAGTGTCCCTCGGGCTCAAGGCCAAAGGCTCCTGGGCTGGGCAGGAGATACCCTGGGTTATCAAGAAATAAAAAAGGGCCAAGGTATTGCAAGCCCTCAGAGAATTTTAGCCTCGCTTGCATATGTTGAGCATAGGTAAGGTATGTGTTTTTTTTTTTTTTTTTTAACCCAGCCCAGGGGACTGAGACCCAAGAGAGAGCCCCCACACACAAGTGGGAAGAAGCCACTACACAAGTGGAAAAGAAGCTCACACAGATGGAAAGAAAGCTCAGACAAGTGGGAACGGCGGAGTACCCTCCATCCTTTGACAATTCTACTCCAACAAAGGTAGACAAAAAAGCCTCACCTAATAGAGTTGGAAGATCCATCACATTTGAAAGCCTCTTCTTCTCTGGCTTGGCAGGGTCTGGCTCCACCTAGGGTGGAGGCTTTTGCTTGGCTTGCTATTTTGGAGAAGGTTTCTAAAGCGGATAACCTTAGGAGGAGAGGCCTGGCTTCTGAATCTATTTCAGACTTATGTGTGTTGTGCAGGAAGGGGATGGAGACAGGTCCTTGGGCTGGGATGATCGAAGCTTGGAGGTGCTCTAGTTTTTACGGGTGTGGGTTAGTTCTTTGGAGACTCATACCTTTTGCTATTTTTTGGTCTATTTGGAAAGAGAGGAATGACAGAGTGTTTAAAAGGTCTTTGTCGTCGGTGGAAGACTTGACTAGGTGGTGAAACAAATTGCCAAATGGGCCGCTTTCAAGTCTAAGTTTGATAGTCTAAGAGTTGATGGTGTGTTGTATGATTGGGAAGCCTCTCTTCTTTGTGGGGTTAAGAAAATGAGAAAGGTGTTTTTCTGGACTCCTCCTTCTGAAGGTATGCTCAAGTTCAATGTAGATGGGGCAGCTAGGGGAAAACCAGGGCCGGCGGGTATTGGTGGAGTGCTTCGCAATAGTGAAGGCATTGTGTTGGCTTTGTTCTCAAAGCATGTGGATTGTATGGAGTCTAATGAGGCTGAGGTCGAGGTTGTTGCTATTTTAGAAGCTATCCGGATTTTCACTTCAACCTCTTCTCGTTCTAGATTAGTGGTTGAAAGTGATTCTCTTAATGCTATTTCTTGGGTATCTTCTTCAGCTATGTTTCCTTGGAAATCTCAGTTCTATTTAAATGATATTAGAGCTCTATCGTCTTCCATTCAAGTGAGCTTTATTCATGTGGGGAGGGCAGCAAATGATTTTGCTGACTCTTTAGCTAAGCAAGGGGTTGATAGGTCTTCTAACTTCTTAGCTTTCACTATGTAACTTGTTTTGTAATATAATGCTTTTATACCATAGTGCCCTTTGGCCGGGGCTTTTTTGTAATCTCTTTCCTTTCTTAATATATTTTCTTCTTTGCCTATAAAAAAAAATAGTGTATGGATTCCATTATTTTCTACAGATAATGGATTCTACTATTTTCTCCACACACATATTTTCTAACATCTAAATGACAAAAATTTGCAATTTTCCAAGATTCATTGAATCAGATTTTGAACAGAAGCATCAAAACTTTCAAAATCTGAAACAGATGATTGTTTAGCCGATTCTTTTTCTTTCCTCACTTCTGTCTTCGGATAGCTATTACGGAGCAGTGGTTGGCTCACTGGTACTCAGGACTTCTGGGTGACAATTGAATTTTAAAAATCTGCAACTTTCGAGATACAGTCTCTAAGAGATTCATAAATATAACAGGGAAATCAAATGTGCCCATAGTAGGCCTAAAAACAGGGTTGACATCGCCCCCCATGCGTCCCCGCTAACCCTTGACGCCAATAGCAGCTTGGCCCTTGGGATTTCATAGAACACCCTTTTTTCCCCTAGAGTGAATCATTAGATAAGGCATGGTACTTCCAACATGTGGACCAAGGATAAATCCCTGGTTCGCACCGTGAGACTAAGTTGCTTTATCTCTAGGCTATCACTGGAGCTTGGCCCTAAGACGATCTTTTGTGATCATTTCTCAACTCAAACACCAGAAAATCTATTTGATTTGAACAATTAATACACAAAATATAAACTTCAAAAAGAACTCACTGATTAGCAGCATGCTAACAACAGCCTTGCAGTGTCCATCACTGATTTAGTTTTCTTTCTTGTTCCTCTACTGGCTGCCATCCCTCAGCCCGAACAATTCACATTTGAGTTTGCATTTCATAATTAGAGATGAGACTTGATTCAAAAAATTGATAGGGCAGAATAATTCGAGTCACTTTTCCACTCCTTTCATTCAAAGTTTAGATTAGACCTTGAAGAAACTCGACCAAGATTTTGCTTTTAGCAAGGCTGGACCGTAAAGTTCGGCTCTAGCCCAAACCTAGTTGCAACGCAATACAAAATTAATCAAGAGTAACTTTGAAGATCAAGACATTCAATGGTGTAGTAGACTTGTTACAAGAGGATAATCTTATTTGTGATGTATCTCAATGTGTTTAATTACATAAGAGGAGCCTCCTTTTCATAGGTAAGTAATCTATTTTGATAAGTACATGATGAAGTAAACCTACTTAGATAATAAAACTATCCTACTCAACCTAAAACAAATCAACTCTAATCAAATCATTAGTCAACGATGACTCTAACAAGGCTGTGGAAGTAGTTTGAGTGGAATGAAATAGGATAAAGGTATGGATCTAACAGAAACTTGGGTTCTGAGGGTACCACCCATTTCTAGTGCTTCCAAGGACTGGGTTGGGTTGTTCGGGTATGGCTTGTGAAAGGATTGGTTGAACCATGCTTGAAAAAGATATGGATTGGTTTCAACCCAAGACACCATTATCACAAGCAGACCATACATACAGTCATACCAAAATGGGGTGTCTACATGCACCCTAAAAAATGGCTCTTATAGAGCATCCAACTCTATATCTGACTCCTCATTTACAGGAAAACATAGTAGCTTATGCGCAGATAGATCCAATTCACCAGTGGTAGAGTCATACTCAACCGTAAGCTGCTCCGACTCCTCTCCTCTATTTGAATTAGAAAAAACTGGCGGTAAAGGAGGTGGAAGAGTGACAGAATCTTTGTTGAGCATGAGAACAACAGATGACATAGTGGGCCTATCTGTGACCTTCTCTTGAACACACAACAACCCAATGTGGATGCATCTGATCACTTCTTCCATACAGCATCTTTCACTCAATGTCGCATCTATCAACTCCATAACTGTTCCTTCATTCCAGTGACTCCATGCCTGCAACAATGCATCAATCATCATTACTTAAATTTTAGGGAATTCGATCAGCAGGTGGTGACCATGCGTTTGGTCATCAAAGTGTAAATGGTAAATGACCCATAGCACAAAAAGTCACACTATTTTTTTTTTTTTTAAAGAAGAAAGCAAAAAATCCAATAGACTATTTGTTGACTTTTGCATAAGATTAAGATAAGAGCAGTTTCCATCCAACAATCAAAGTCCTTCATGTGGACCATTAAGATAGGCCTATGATCGATTGCAAGTGGGCTCGTCAGCGCTGGTCCAACATAAATTCAGTCAACTTCAGGCTGCATCGGGGGAATTTATAGGCCCATGAGAAAGGAGCTGGGTTAATAATTGGACCAAGAACAGAATGGCATGGTGCCAACCTCTGCGTAAAAGGCTAATGGCCAAACGTGGCCCAGCATATCTAACATAACTGAGCCCTATCTATTGCCGAAGGATTGGGCTCAGGAATGAAAAGCCCATTGGTTGAATCTGGATCTAGATATTAGACAAAATAAATTAGATGGGACCTTAAAAGCTCTAAGCATATCCACATCCTTCAAGCATGAGTGACTTCTGTAAGCCAATAATCACGCAGCCCTACCAGATTACAAGGAGTATAATTTAGAGTAGTCCCAGAGAGAGAGAGAGAGAGAGAGAGAGGCATACATAGCTTGGAAGGTCCTCTGCTAGAGCTGACTGATAGAAACCAAAGTTCTTCAAGCCAGTCACAATCTCTAGAACTAAAACACCGAAGCTAAAGACATCGGACTTAATCGAGAATTTCCCGTGCATGGCATACTCTGGGGACATGTACCCACTGCATCCATAAAAAAAAAATCAACTCAACTTTAATAAAAACAGTAATAGGCAATTTTCAAAATTTAGATCCATAATGTAGTGTAAAATCACACATCTATATTGATACATTTCTTGCCTTAGTATATAAGATCCATAGAATGAAACCACATTCCACACAAACATGCTCTGGATCAAACACAATTCATAATAAATGATAGCCTAGAATATCACTCTGATTGAAGTGATATTCACCTTTAGATTCATTAACAAAAAATACAACCCATATTTACAGTTATAACATAACGTTTAATGATTTTCACACTAGCAACAAAGATAATACTTCGAAAGGGATTGGATGTTCCGAAGCTTACTAAGTCCCTGTGATGCAATTGGTATTGCCTTGTGTTTGGCCTACTTCAAAAAGCCTTGCGGTTCCAAAATCTGAAATTTTGGGCTTCATCTCTCCATCTAACAAGATATTGCTAGCTTTGAGATCCCGATGAATGATCTTGAGCCTAGAATCTTCATGAAGATAAAGTAGTCCTCTAGCGATCCCTCCAATGATTTTATAACGATTTTCCCAACTCAAACATGCACGTTTGGTTGGATCTACACGCGCACCAAATAGGAAAAATTCTTTAGTATGCAGCCAAGTTTCATAATTACATCATAACATTGAATAAAAAAGTGTCAAAAATCTGTTTGTGATCCTACAATTCACACCAGTATTTAACTGCAAGAAAAAAAAATCATTATCTAAAAACTAATTTAAGCATGCACATTCCAAACAGGAATGTATGAGCTAGCGACAAGAAAACAAAGGTAAAACAAATGGATAATAGCAAGTACAGCAATCTGGAGACTCCAGAGTTGGTAGTCTGTGGTGCCTAGAAGCATTTTTCAAAAGATCAAATTGCTGCTGCTAAAGTCCTATCACTTAATACTGATGCAAGGCTTTGGACCATCATCTTCCCCTACATGGAAATGGGGAGAAATCCTCCTTTTCATGCCTCCTATGAAACATAAAGCATGTATGATGTATTAATAGAAATCACATATAGAGAAAGATGTGGAACGTACTAAATAGAAACTTCTCAAGGCTTTCATTTGGAACATATTCAAAGATGAGTATCTGCTCTTCCCCTTCTAAGCAACAACCCAAGAGCCTAACAAGGTTTTTATGTTGAAGTTTTGCTACTAATACAACCTCATTCTTGAATTCGTCTAAACCTTGCCTAGAGCTCCTGAAAAGCCTCTTCACTGCAATTTCTTGACCATCTGAAAACTTACCCTGGAGAGAGAGAGAGAGAGAGAGAGAGAGAGAGATGAATCAAACAGAGCATAAGTAATTTTCTTTCGTATTTATGACATCATCCTCTTGATTTTTCTTGTTTTCTTTTATAATGACTGATATTAAATTATGAATGATGTAAAATAGTTTTGCAAAGACTATCACAAAGGAAATATGCATCCCCTAGTGGCAGACATCAGAAATCTTCTTCTGTGGAACAAATGCATATGGGTCATCTGGATTTTAGTTGATAGATCTTTCTCCAATAGCAGTGGACCGGTTAATTTCAATTGACCAGTTTTTAGCTATAAATGGCTTGTGAATGGATAGTCAAAACCTAAATCAAGCAATCAAGTATCTACTTAACAAGTAGAACAATACAATCTGAATATCAGATGGTTAAGGCCATCCAACCAATGTTATTTCTAGTTCTAGTTATGCCTATACAGGGTACTGTAAAATGAGTTGTAAAGATCATCATGCACAATCCAATACCGGTATGGACCATGGATACTTGTAGAATAGTTGTATAAAATGTGCTGATTGAGTCGTGTTGCACTAGGTTCCTTGTATTTGATCTTCTAAAGGTTTCAACAATAGTTTCCAAACTGAGAAACAGATATAGAAAATTATGCAAGAAAAACCTGTGTGAAACACTTCATTTGGAAATGTTGCATCTTTATGTAGATGAGTAAACAAACTATGAGAAATGTAGGTACTTTTAAGCGGCAGTAGACCGTACTTTTGCTATAAGAAATGTTAGAAGTAATGCTAGAAACAGAACTTGCTATGAAAAACTAGACAAAATTAATAGCTCTGTCACATTTAGGACAAATACTTCATCTAATAAAGAAGGTAATGGCATGGGTGAAGTATCTCAAGAAAAAACCATAAATTAAATCATAATAATACGTGTCATATACATCTGCATTCATTCAAGTATAACATGTCTGCGCTTCATAGATGTACGCAGTTTAATTACATATATGCACCATGCACCCAGGAAATGATCTAGTAAAATACAGTACCTTGTAAACAGCACCAAATCCACCTTGTCCAAGCTTATTTGCATCAGAAAAGTTGTTTGTAGCAGCTATGATTGTACCCAAGTCAAATTGTAAGGACTCGATATCTCCAATTTGATGCTTACCTGCATAGTAGCATAACATTAAAGCTCAACTTAGTTTCTTAAATAATATGTCCACCACCTTAAAGAACTTGAAAGGAAAAATAATTTCTGGATCCTTCCTTCTAACACCATCTCCAAAGGTATTGTTCCTTGGTGCAAAATGCAACCAAGAAAACATGATCTTTTAAAAGAAAAAAACTGACATAGGAGCATACTTTGATTGATGATGATGGCTTTTTTCTTGTTTTTTCTCCTCCTTAGGTAAGCATACATGAAAAAGATGGATAAGGCCACTCCAGCTACTACTGGAACAACAATGGCAATGATAATTCGGGCCGAAGTGCGCTTATTTCCTGCACATTCACATATATCAGTCCACATTTTAGTATAAAGTTTCACAAGGATGTTTATAGACTTCTAACACTATTTGGACGCATTTAATCCTGTCATAGAATCCATGAAATGGTGAAATTCAAGGAACAACATTTGGTTGAAGAAAAGAAAATGCATCAGCAGTCACCCTTATTTGACACTTAATTGAATTGTAGTAACTACTTGATTAAATCTCATTAAGAAAAATGTAACTTAAGAACCCCATAAGCTTTGAGGTCCTTAAATTGTGATGAACCCCGAATCTAAATCCCCATGACTGACATTCATCCAAGTGAATCACATAGGGACTTAAATTTTTACATCTCATAATAACTCAAGTGAGAATTAACCATATAAACTAATTATGTTTTACACTTACCATCATTATCAGTTGTGGAATTTGAAGATGAATTGGTGATATTAGTGGTTGAAGCAGGAGAAGGAAAAGGAGGAACTGACCCAGAAGCAGCTGAATTCTCATCAACAAAAGGATACAACTCAAACCTCAAATTACAACTCTTCCCAAGCACTCTCCCACCTTGACTCCCATTGCAACATACCGGTATATCCGATATAGCACTCTCAAGACACCCGTTACAATCCTTCACCGACAGATCCCTCGTACACTGCACAAGCCCATACACCATCTGGGTGCTCGTGTAATTCGCCGTCCCAGAAGCATATAACAGCGGCGTCCACGACGAATTCGTCGCCACTGAAGAAATGTTCGTCAGCATCGCTCGTAACACCGTGTTAAACAGTGTCGGGTTGGTTACGTTCGCTGCGTTCGGCTTGTATACCTTGCTCGAATTATCCATCACAGAAAAGAATCTCGTCTCCGAGTACCGCAGGAGGCAGACATCGTACCAAGTCGTCGCGTTCTTCTTGTTGGGGCACTCGTCCTTGATGTCTTCTACCGCTGATGCAACGCAGCTACGACACGTATCGGGTGAAACGTCGCCTCGGCAGAGGAAGAGGCCATAGACAGCGTCTGGGGATGTTCCTGCAGAGGCGTTGTTGAAGCCTGAGGAAGGAAAGTTGGAAGATAAGGAGGGGAGGAGGAGATTGAGGTTGGTCTCAAAGGTGCTGTTGGTGGTGTAGTTTGATGTGTCTGAGCAGGATTTTGCTATTAAGGTCAGGGCAGTTGTGGGGTTGTTGCAGTAGTAGAGGAAGGAAAGCAGGAGAAGAAGGAATGGGAAGGATTTGGAAACGAGAAAGGAGGAGGAGGAGGAGAGGAACATGGTTTTGGATCTCAAATGAGATCCTGTTGGAAGGTGGATGATAATGATGAGATTGATGAACTGGAGTCTTGGAAAGATGAAGGAGAATCTAATAGAAGTGTGAAGTGTGTTTCTGTTGGTTGGTCACTTGGTCCCCAGCCACATGTCTAGTTTTCTGAGCTTTCACACCATTGTGGGGAAATCTGGGTAAAGTTGGTTTGACCACTGGGACATTTCTTTCTTTTTAGGCATGGCATGGGAGTATCCACTCTCCACTTCTTTGTGAGTTTTCCATGGTGATGCAAACCCATGCCTGTGGCTGTGCCAAAAAATGAGAAAAGATTTTCATCCAGGAAAGGTAGAAAAGACACAGTGTTTTGATAAAAAGCATCTACACACATGTCCTGATCCAAAATTTTATTTGCAGTGCACTTCTATGTTAATTACCTTTAATTCTTATTATCCTTATCATCAAAGCATCTCAAAACTTTTATAAATTCCCCATCACAAAAGAGTGTGTCTGAATTTATAAATTCCTCAGTTTACTGCATGTTCCAAGCCCAACTAAAAGGAAGAGGGTTACTTCAAAAATATTGTTTTGTACTTTTATATTCTTATTTTATACTTTATTTACATTTAAAGCACACTCTAATAGACAATAGTAAGTTAAAGATCTCACAACATCTTTTGTTTTTATCAGTTTTTTTAAAAAAGTTATTTTAATATGAAAGGGCACTCTAAGTAAGTCTTTTATTTTTATCATTTAAAAAAATATATTTTAATAGAAAAGGGCAGAAAGATATACATTATTCTCCCAACACATTGGCTTCCTATGTTTGAACGGTAGTAGGGTTGGGCCTCCTTGTGGTTTTTTTTTTTTTGTCTTTGGCTGTCTTTTGTTTGTTTCTTGCATCTTTCTTGAGCTTTTTTCTTCTGGTTTAATGAAAGTTTAAACCATTTTATCAAAAAAAGAAAAAACATAGTTTCAACTTCGAATGCATTGTTCGGAACTATTTTAAGATTGTAGTTTGAAGGAAAGTTCTCTCCTTATGGGGCCTAAGTGGGAGAGTTAAATTTGATGGGGCTAAGTTTTTGCATGGCTCTTATCTATAAATAGATCTTTCCATCCATCCTATCCCCGGCGATAGAAAACCCATGAGCCAAATCTCATATCGCAGTCATTGTGTTCGTAGGTGAAAGTCTTCTGTTTGAAGAATAGGATGGTTTAGGGCTGATCTATTGTATTACAACACCATTTACTCAATGGAAATGTGTGCTTTAAAACTCTGAAAATAATTTCGTAAAGGGCCAGTGCCATGACAAAAGTTGAAAATCCTTGGAAATATAAGACTGAAATGCAAATTGTATTAAAACTTTATTCTTTCAACCTTCATAATATTTTTTTATTTGCATCGATCGAGACCATGTTAGATGTAAGTAATCCACATGACCACATGTCTAATAATGATAGGCCCCCACTTTAAGTCAATTAATTTTAGATAAGCTTTTCCCTTTAGTTCTGACTTTAATAAATCTTGTTTAGATTTAGTTTAAGAAAGCTCAATCCATTCAGGACTCTTATTTGGCTAATCTTTGAGTAGAATATATCGTTGATACATTATTGTCCAAACACATGGGCTTCCTGAGTTTGAATGACAGTAGGGTAGGGTCTCATTGTGGTTTTTTTTAGTCTTTGGTTAGTCTTGTAGAAGATAACATAGGCCCATGTAAACTAATCTAGGCCCAAATAGACTATCCCACGTATGGAACTATGTTAAGCAACATACAGGGTGTATTATGGATTTACTTCTATGTATAGAGATTATGATTCTTTATTCTTTAATTCTAATTATAGTTACTGCTGATTTATAGCATGTGATTATTAGGATAAACTTATTATAAAGATGGTCGGTCGATCCCCTAAGGAGATATGACATTTTCCTCCAAACTCTTCTCTTCCTCTTTCTCTCTTATACTCTTTTACATTATAACAAGTCTTTTATTTGTTTCTTGCGTCTTTCTTTTGCTCTTTTCTTATTGTTAATGAAAGTTTCACCATTTTACCAAAAAAAGAAAAAGCATAGTTTCGACTTCGAATGCATTGTCTGGACTAGTTTGAAGGAAAGTTTTGTCCTTACGGGGGCCTAAGGGCGAGAATTATTTGATGGGGCTAATTTTTTGCATCATCCATCCTGTACACAGTGATAGAAAACCATCTCAGTGGATTCCACGTGCCAAACCCCATATGCAGTCAATCTGTTCATAGGTGAAAGTCTTCTGTTTGAACAATAGGATGGTCGAGGGCTAATCTGTTGTATTACAACATTATTTACTCGGTCAAAATGTGTGCTTTAAAACTCTGTTAAGATTTCGTCAAGGGCCAGTGCCATGACAAAAACTAAAAATCCTTGGATATGTAAGATTGAAATGCAAACTGTATTAAAAATCCTTGAAGAGCCAGTCAAATGTGTGCTTTAAAACTATGTTAAAACTTCGTCTGAGTGGCATTGCCCAACAAATAAAAGGCCAGTGCCATGACAAATATTGAGAATCCTTCCATAAGATTGAAATGCTAACTGTATTGAAACTCACTCCATTCCTTTTACTTTGGATAATTTTTTTTTTTCAAAAAAAAGTTCTCTTAGAAAAGAAAGCTCCAAATTAAACAAAAGCATCAATCCAATATTGAAATTATAATGACCCATGCATGAAGGTTTTGAGATTGGGTTATTCTTCAAATCATTTTGGCTGATGCATGCTGATGATGATCACTCATAGGTCATAAGTCATACCCAACTCAAGTTCCTCAACTTGATGATCTTTATGTGATACCCACAGGAAATGTGGGGAGATTTATACATGAAATGGGCACCATCCAAACCCAGGCTGAGACTGGGTGGCCCAAATGATGATCTGGTCCAATGGGTCCACAGTAGGGCAACTGAAGACCTCATTTATGGTCAAAATCTTTTCTCAGAAGATTTGTAGGTCACATGATTGCTGCTCTTGTTCAGAGCACTGTCACAAGTATGGGCAATAATATGATAATAGTGATGCATTATCACCATGTTTTCCTTTTATGTGATTTTCTCCATAATATTGTGATATGTTTAAAATATTGGCAAAAATCACAAAAATACAGCCAATAATGACAAAAAACAAAATGGAAAGAAAATCAGAATATGATCTCCATAAGATTTTCATTGACAGTATTTTCTTTTTATTTATAATTTTAACTATTTAAAGTTAATTTATTTTCTGCAACATTTTTTTGATAATATATCAACCGAAATCCCTTAAATTGAAAACTATTTCAACATTTCTCAAGATGACAACTTCCTGACAACGATATCTAGGAGACTTTTTCCATGTCCAGTGACAAGTTGAAGCGTATACAGAGAGATTGGATTGGAACTATAAGTCTTTAAATTCCAATAATAATATGCCATGGCAGGAGCTTCTCATATGGCTCTTTAGCCATTGGTGGAGCTTCTGGGTTTCCACAGGTCCCATGAAGACGACATGACTTTCGCTATTAGCCGGATAGAGAAAACATGGACAAGGGTCTTAATCCAAAGCAGCTGAATGTTGTTAATTTTTTACCCAGCCCTCTTATATACGATAGAGTCATTGAATTTCCACAATCTTTGCCATGTCTCTTGTTATGAAATATTGATCTTCATAAGAACAGCATTCCAGCCCACGGCTAGAGATGCAAATGGATCGAATCTAAGACAAAACCATGATAGATTGGAACCAAAATTAGTCTTTATATATTTGGATTGGAACAATCAGATCATGTGACATTTATGATTGTAAAATCATGATGTCAAAACCATTTTTCAGAAAATTTGTTGGCCACAATGCTACTCTTGTTCAGGGCACTGTTACAAATTAATATGGGCAAAAATTAGACAATATTGCTGTATTATCACCATGTTTGGCTTTATGCGAGTTTCTCGATAATATTGTGATATGTTTAAAAACATTGGCTAAAAACTCACAAAATCTATACAAATTGTCATTGACCAAATACAAGATAACTTTTTCAATTTGGCCATTAGAAAGAAGATAGTTGTTAAATAAATAAATAAAAGTCTCTAGATTGGGCAGCTAACAAGATTTTTTCTTATATTGCTAATCTTTTATGCCTTCTGGAGTATGATAGGGCCATTGAAACCCCCACAATCTTTGCCAAATCTCATGTTGTCAAATGCTCTTCAAAAAAAAATTGCACCCCAAGACACTCCACAGTTAGGGTGATAAACCCATGGTTGATCCCCAAATCCATCTTTATAAATTCCAATCCGAATTCGACATAGAATCCATATGTTGTATCCAAATCTGGTATCAATTTAAAACAAAAGAAGATGGATTTAAAATAAGATGTAGAGTTAGTATAATTAGATAAAAGAGGATCAAGATAAGTTTTTTCACTTTTTGCACCAATTGCGGAAAGGTTGTGCTTTGTGGGAAACGCACAAAAGTGTTAACCTTTTTTCTTTTTGAACTTTTTTGTTTGTATGGTGAAGTTTCTGAACTTTGGAAGAAGAAACTTTCTTAATATTCGGTGGACGTGTTTTCATAATAAGATATTAGAAAATGACAGTTGACAAGATTAAGATGTTGCTTTTCGAGGAAAGCAACCAAGAAAATGAGGACGACCTTTGCTGTCTTAGGTATTCTAACAATATTATACTATAGTACAGTATTGTCTTCATTTACCTTGCATTGAATATATATATATATATATATTTTTCCGTCCTATTCGCCTATGCCCTGTTCTAACATAGATGGTCAAAAATTCTAAATATATGGTTGTTTGTGCTTTTACTTTAATTCACTTTACAAGTGAATTGCCCAAACAATCAACTCTTCTTTATCATTAGGACTCAAGCCCGCGTCAATCCTCCAAATAATTTGGCCCAAGTAGCAAGGATTTTAAATTTTAGTTCGTCTCAAATAGCAAGGATTTTAATTTAACCACTCTTATCAAAAGGCCTCATTATAGGGAGTCAGATTTGAGTCCCTCTCACCCGTTGAGCTCACGCGGTACCACATGCAAGTGTTCTTACTAGGGTGAAGCCTCTTTCTAATAAACAACAACAATAATAATAGTAAGTTTTAAAACCATTGAACTTCAAGACTACAGATCAAGGGGTTGATGATTTAAGAAGGTTAAGATTTCACACACGCCTAGGTCTAGTCTAGGCATTTCCTTAGAGGCTTAGACACACTTGAATGCATGTCAATAATAAGGATATAGTTCAAACCTTTTAATTAATAAGTCGGAATAAAAAAAAAAAGTATTGCGCCACTTGAGGTAGACTCCACCTAAAGAGGAGTATTGAAAAGTTTGAGGTTTTGGCAAGACTTTCTTCCTTCTTTCATTGCCCATGCATGCTTGATGGCAGTAGCTGAATAAGAGAAGATAAGAAAATCACAGCAAACAAAACTACCCTTTGAAAGGCTCCAACATTTTCAACAGCAAAAATTAAAAAAGATGAAGAGGCTCTCTTTCAGCGCCTCGTACAATGTATCCATGAAAAAGCTGTGGGACCTTCGTATTGGATGCTGATTGTTGAATTGATTTTTTTTTTATACATGAAGAGTCACATTAAGATTTATTATTATTATTATTATTATTTTTGGTAAATGGTCGCACTAAGATTTGGAGGAAGTTTTGGAATTGTTTGTTTGTGTGGAGTGGAATAAAAAAATTAAAATCAAATCAAGAGAGAAAAAAAAGTTGAGTAAAAATGTGGGCAATATCTATTAATCAGCTCGATTTGGATTTGGATTAGGAATGTGGAAAATATCTAATCAATCTAATGATCCTGATTTTGACTTTTGATCGTTAATAACTATATATCATGCAAATCTTATCTGGAAGTATTCAGATGTGAATAATGTCCAGATCAAAGTCAACTTACGAGTAGTTAGTGTTCAGTGTACCCCAGTCCAAATTCACGACCCGATCGATACATTTCAATAAATGGGACCCGGACGTGGATCCAACTTTGGACTTGA
This sequence comes from Litsea cubeba, assembly GCA_012931725.1. Lineage (NCBI taxonomy): Eukaryota > Viridiplantae > Streptophyta > Magnoliopsida > Laurales > Lauraceae > Litsea > Litsea cubeba. The sequence goes on from CM022945.1 coordinate 113,434,798, forward strand.
CTTAAAGCGAAAGTTTTAGATGACCAATATAACCTCTACCTAGTAGCTAATATGTTTGTAACTTTTTTTTTTTTTTTATGATGTGTGTATTTTGAAGTCTTTTGATCCGATGGGACTAGTACCAAGTAAACTCACACATACATACAAGGTAAATACGGGGTTTGTTTCAAATACAGGGCGTGTATAATGATCTCACCAACAAAACTCACACAAACACACAAGGCAAATATGGGGCTTGTTTCAAACACAAGGCGTGTATAATAAACTCACGCCATATGCCACTCCAACTCCCAAGTGGTGACATGTTTGTATTTCACTGATGTATTAGTTTGTTTCAACTCTCTTTAATTAGTAAATAATAAATAAAGAAAAAAAATCATAAATCTTCAATTTTATTACTTTTTAGTATTTAAGATGAAATAAAATAATATAATGGAAACAAAATTGGTGATGATAATGTTTTAAGATGTTTTATGAATGTAGATCCATAAAGAGAGAGATAAGGACTTTGGAGAAGAGACTAGTGTCATTACACAGGTGATTAGTGATTACCGCACAGTGTCAGGGATATTTCAAGCTATTAATTTAGTTGTATCCTACAAATAGAAATAGAAAATGGATTTTGAGTGTACGACTGCGGTTACACTTGACATTTGCCCAAGAACAATTAAAATTTAAATGTTTTTGTTTCTTTTTTTGTAGAGTTGCTCGTACATTAACTCATACGGCCTTAGGATGCCACACATGGTGATACGTGTGATATAGCACCGCCCTATAATATTGCACTATACAATGTGCGTGATATCACACAGCCTCACAGGATTGTATAAATGGCTATGTAGGAAATACTTAAATTTTGACCATTCTAAGGTGAATCTCAGGTCTTAGGACAACTATACGAACAATATCACAATAGAAAAATCAGTACAATTCATGGCCGGAATCTTTTACAGAATAATTTGATGACTTGGTCAACCTTGCCCACTGATTTTCAAAGTACATAACACATCCATGGTGGGACCCCACACTCTTTGTAACCATTGGCTGTAAATTATACACCGTAAGAATGGTAGCTCGTATGAAATGCAATTGAAAGTGGGCCCATGGGTCAGGTCAAATCAGTTTCATAAGAACGACTTAGTTGTCGTTTACAGAAGGGGGCTCACGGGGGCATTTCGTTTTGTCTTTATTCCCACGCAAGACCTGCCGACTTTAAAGTGGGCCCGGCCCAACTGCTCCAAACCGTGTTTGAACGGAGATAGTTTACGTCTAAAAAGTCTCTCTCAATGGCAGTTACCTGTATCATTACTTTATTAGTATTATACTGTTATCCTACTTTATTGGCTGGACCATGAACCTTCGAAGTCACAGTTTCATACTAATGGAGACTCCAATTCTCTTGTATTTTAATGGGATTTTGACAGTACAATAGCCCATAAACTCTGATTGAATAGAGCAATGTCAAAGAATTTTTTTATTTTATTTTATTTTATCAAAGAGGTGTTCATACAGTAAAGAATGATTGAGCAAAAATTATTTTTTTAGGTAAAATGATCGAGAAAAGATTAAAATGTTCTTCAGTGTAATATCACACATATTTTCCTTAATTTTAATCATAAAGGCCGAATTTCTTTTTCTCTGCATCATCTTCTTATTTCTCAAAATACCTTTCCCGCCACTTGAAATGTCTTTATGTTCTGATCCCACATCCTGTATTATTTTTTTTTAATAGAAATTCGTCAAAAAGACTAACGGTACAAAAATACTATACTAACAAGCTTCAAACACCCAAATGGAAACAAAAAGAAAGAGACAATGGAGCAAAGAAAAACCTCAAGCACCAAATAGCCGTTTTCACCTAGTAGCCTAGGGTTTGGCACCGGGTAGACCACATTTCCTCACTCGAAGGCTCTTCACATCACCCGAGGGCTCGATGGCCCAACCCTCCTAGCTGGGGTGCAAAAAACAATCGACATAAGAGGTACATGGATGGTGTGCCCTCCGACACCTCTTTTCTAATATATAAAGGGAGGTTTCTTTGTTTTATGGCATCTAAGAATCATGTATTTGTGTTTTTAGATGACAATCTCAAACTCATGAGAAAATGTTGATCCCTAAGTATTATCATCTTCACCTCCCATAGTTTTATCCGGTGCATGTGGATAAGAGGGTTTGCATGTGCCCCAAGGAATTAGTTTTTCAGTTTTCGGTTGTCCAGATTCGAGTGTCCTTCGAGCTTAGAGCTAAAGGCTCCTAGGCTAGACTTAGCAAGGCGGGAGATACCCTAGGTTATCAAATAAATAAATAAATGTTATCATCATTTCAAGTCATAAAATGCGAACATTCTCTCTTTTTTTTTTTATGGACTATATTATTTCACATACTTAATTCTTTTCCTATATTCAACTTGAGATTTTTTTTCTTTTCACATCAAAAGATTTTCTACTCAGGTGCTTGTGTTTTGCATGGTATGTTAGTTTGTGACTATTCACTATAGTCATTATACATTGATGTTTCCATTGGGTTCACACATAAACAAGTGTCTGGTTCCCAATAGATTTGGGGAGAACATAAAAGGATAGATGATAATTTTTTATTTTTTTTTCTTTGGCAGATTGTCTATGGCTCTCTGGACCGATATCATCACTCATCAATCTACCACAAGCTTGTAGAGCTAAACTCTGATTGAGTGGTAAACTTTGATTACATATATACCACCATTACAATGATGGTTCCTTTATACCCCTTATTCTCATTGAATTCAGAACCTCTAACAACAGGATTAAGTATAAGTTTTCTTAGTCCATCCTATAAATAAATCATCAGCAGGGCCTATATCTAAAATCATAACCTCTCAGATATTACTATCCCCTTCTACATTAACTTTGTAACACATTTCATCCCAACTTTTTTTTGGATTGTTAGGTCCATCATTAGATTAATTGTGCGTAAAATAGATGATTTGACTCTCTTTGGTTTTTGTATTTTAATCACGTGGATCAATGCGATGGTAGCCCACTGTGATTGGAATTAAACTTGGCATGGCACTAGCTAATCGAAAAGAGGATAGTTATTTTGAGTGGTATGGAAACATGAGCCCCTTTGTTAGATTTCTTAGATAATTTTTTTCCATCAAAGGATCTACGCTCAACAACCCGAGATTGGCGCCAAGGGGTGGTAATGAATACCCATTCACCCGGAGTCCGGATTCCCAGCTTCGTAGAAACAGAAAGATATTGTTTCACCCACCCAAACCCAATCCATAATCAACACATGAAAATTAGGTCCTGTTACTTATGTTAGACCCATTTAATTTTTGGAATAGGATTTGACTCGACTGAGTTGGATTGATGATATTTGTGTCTTCGTTTGGGCACATGTGGTTTCTAAGGATGTAGACCCAAAACAGATGTATAAAAGTTATTGCATAAAAAAAATTAAGAAAAACACCTACATTTCATACAGATCTGAGGCCTCATGAGTTTCACTAGTACTTCAGAGAACAACACAATTTTAGTAAGAGGTGGACACAGGACACGCTTTCCATTCTCAGTCGGTGAGCTCATCAAAGGTGATCTGTAGATGCATTCACACTAAGGAAAATCCTCACCTACCAGCAGATTGTATACTGTGTTTTGCGATTCGAATTGTGGGGCCTACTTGTCCGTTTCTATTATTGAGGGTATGATAAGGGTCATGTAAAAAAATCTACCTCATTAGATTATCCTAATCATTGATTTAACAACCTTGAGGTATTGACGAACTGTAAAAAATTTAGCCCATTTTTTTATGCTTTTTCGAGAGAAAAAGTGGCCACTTCTAGAGCAAACACATATATCCAGTAAATTTAGTAAGAAGACTCGTAAGAATCTAACAAACATCCATATCGCGTTATTGTACTTTTTCAACCCTAGAGAGCAAAGTCTACCATAACTAAAGTTATGGTGTATATATATAATTTAGATTGGTGTCTAATTAGGATGAGTGCTAATTCATGATAAATTCTTGAGATTGAGATGTGACGGGGTTTAATTGATTTTGGTTAAGGTTCGTGGCAAAAAAGTTACCTCTCATATAATCTATGAATTCAGATATGAAGATCCAGGACTTAATTAAGGCCATCGAAGTGAATTTGAAACCCCAGTTAAAGGGATAGGAAGAGCTTCTATTTTATCAAATAAAAAGAACACTATAACATATGAAACAATCCTATTGAGTCAGTATGTTGGAAGAGTACATGGCCCAAAACGACAGTTAGTTTCCAAAGTGAAGATAAATGATAGGAAGTAATTAGGCTTTTGGGTAAATTTCAAATGACTGCATTTTGGAATGACCAGTCACCACTGTTTAAGCATGTTTGTAAAAAAGATTTATTGTTTGGTCTTAAGTAAGAACTTGGATAGTTAACTCAGTTAGCTACACCAATTGTCCCTTTTAGAGGAGCAAAAGTAAGTTCGAGCATCCTCTAAAGCCCATCATCATCACCATAATCATGTTTGGGTCGTGATAAAATCTTATGTTGACTGTCAACCTACCTAATGCAACCTTCTTTTATCCGGATTTGGGACAAGCAGTAAAAACTGGCATAGAGAGAAAAAAAAAAGGCATTACTATTTTCATACATTTACAAAGCTGTAAAAGCCAATTCCATCCTTTATTTTCTTATATTTTGTGCACATAGTACCTTTGGCCATCATGGAGAGGATTGCACAAGTGAGCTCCCTTGCTTAGATAAGGGATACTAATCCTATACAACAGCCAATATACACATGGCTGAGCTGTGTTGGCACCTTTTAGTATCACACAAAAGCGAAAGGATGGACCCCAAAGGCGAGACTCCCCTAATTTCACCGGGTCCCACATGACAATTGGAATGTAACATAGAATAATGTCAATTGTAGCCAGAAAAATGCACTCATTGGACAAACTACTTGAAACAGGTAACGATTGTTTTGTCAATATGAAGGGCAAAGGAAAGTATGGATCTACACAAGTAAACCAAGTGTGTTAATTGCCTATTAGTGAGGGTGTGGACAAGCCTGAATCTGGCCAACATGATATTATCATATGAAGTGGATCTGCATATAAAATTGAGTATGATAGGCTCTTTTAAATCATGATCCATGCAATGGATGCATTAAATTCAGACATTTGCACTGATCAGCCTCCATTAATCCAGTTTAAATTTCAGGTTGGACTCGCTGCTTTAGAGAATTTGGACTCCCATAAACATGTAGGAACTAGGGATAAGGATTTTAGCAGGCCTATTTTCAAAATAGATAGTTGGGTTTCAGATACAAGCTCTAGGAGGATCCTTCAAATTACACCTATAAACTGAAGACCCAAACTTGAATCTGAACCCTTGTAAGATCAGTGTTCACATTTGGAAAAAAATATATATCATCAGACATTGGCTTTAGTTTTTTTTTTTCGGTTCTTTTAAACACTAAATGTAAAAAAGATGAATGCACACAGTGATATGGCGAATACATCCATCTCTGTTGGCACGTTTAACCAAGATATATTGAATGGTTTCAAAATTTACTCAATGTGAAAATTGAGTTGACGGTTGGAATCAAATACATAACAAGTAAATTGAACTGTGTGTCTAATAAGCAATTGATAAAAGCAAGACAAAAGAATTATCAAAAATGGAACATAAAACAAAATCGACGCAGGTAGTGATCCTTAAAACAAAGGCATGCGATCGAACTCGCCAGCACGAGTTTATGTTGCTTAGATGCAACTCGAGTCCCTTCCAAATATAAACCGCCGTCCCCAGTCAGATATCACCAGCATCCTTGTGCGCCAGCTGACTTGCTTGCTGATTATGACAGAAAAAAAGAAAAAAAAAAAACAAAACAAAGAATCAATAACCATGTGCACACTCAATAGAATATCATGAGAGGCATCCATGGCTTCAGCAATATGGACCATGCTTCAGGGATCCACACTTTAGATCTGATAGTCCTCACCATGGATGGAGAAGCCTCCAACTCCTTCAGAAGTGAAGATCCCAATCCTTCTTCAAGTGGTCAAAAGTACTTTGAGAAGTAATGTCAGAAGGGAAGGGCAATATTCCCAACATCTTCAATCCTAAGATGTGTCTTTATGGTCCACAGTGGGGGCCATCAAGTTTAGTAAAGTGGATCATAGAACCATTGGCACCACACCTATATGGACTTGTCTGCCAAATGACAGTTGCCAAATACTAAATGAACAGGTAATTTTTCTTTGCAAATGCACGCAGATACAATAGCAGAATCAATATTCAAATATCTTTGCAAATACCATGCACAGAACCCCAAGCAGCAGAAATCAGATTGGCATAGGAAAAAAAAAACAGAAGGAAATACCTTGCATATACAGAATACCAAAGCCACTGGCTGCTGTGGCCTATAGAAATCCAATCCCCAGGAAGCTGGGCAGCTGTCTGCTCTCCCCCCAAAGGAGCAAATTGCCCAAGATGCCTGTACCTGAGATAATATGTTTGCAGTCAGTACGAAATCATGAAATAACAAGAAATGAAACACAATAAACAATTTAAGATCAACATGGAGACCACAACCCACAAGTTCCAACATAGAAAACTCTCTCTATAAACTAGAAACAGTAGTTCCCTATGACCAAAATCACATGATGTAAAATCTAAAATGTAGGATGTGTCCAACCAATGAAATCACTTAAACTAAAGGTGAGAAACAGTCAGTGCCAATTTTTGTTTCAAGTCAAACCTGAAACATCCCCCATCTTGACTTGATGAGGAAAAAGAAGAAAATTTATAGTTACTGATGTCATTTCTACCAAGCATTAAATGCACAACGGAATCAACAAAATATCTTCTCCAATGAAGTGTCAAATCTATTTACAATTTTGCGTACATCCAAATGTGCATTAAAAGTGTTTCATCCTAATCTTGGTAACCAAAAGTGGAAATAGACACTAGGACTACAATGAAAACAAGAAACAATGGATTATAAAGCTAATTTTGAACTAGAAGCAACTAGGACTACAAGATCCTGATGGCACCTAGTTTAGATATGCTATAGTTATGCTTTCTAGACAAGAATAACACCCGTACCCAAGGATCAAAATAGTAGTTGTGGTCGCCGTAGCAGCCATTGTTCAAAATTTTAAGTAGCGGGCGATATGTAGCGGTCGCGACGATACATAGTGGCATGGTCGTCTTACTTTTTGAAGTAGTAAAAAAATTCAAATCTTATGTAGCAGCCAATCTTTTTTTGTGTTTGTGTGTGTTTAGTGATTTGGAACCATATAAGGATAGAGACAACTATATGAAAGACGATTGAGGAGAAGAAATAAGAAAAACAGTATTTTAAATTAAAATTGCTTAGCTCTACTAGATTTTAGATCTTAGCGCTGCTATTTTCAAAGTAGCATAGAGGCCTCAACCACTACAACTGATAATGTGGCTGCTACGGTATGTAGCGAATAATCCTATTTTGAGCCATGCTCATACAATTAATAAAAAACTCCACAAATTGTGGAGATACTTTGATATTAGTAAGTTGCTAAGTAGCTATGTAAGGAGGCTTACTCCCCACCGAAGGTATGAAAGCATAGTACCTAAAAGGACGAAACCGGTGGCGTCCTGTTCCTCTAAACCGTGGAGGTCCTTCAGGGTCAAGTTCTCTCTCTTGCATATGGTTAAAGCACTTTGCAAGATACACACCTTGTTGAGCTGCAACCTGTCGTAGTAAAGAAAAGAGCAATGTGACAAAGATCTACACACAATTTTATTTCTATTTACTCTATTCAACAAATTGAGCAATGTGACAACTTTATACAAGCTTCCATTTCTATTAACAACAAATCATAAGCAATATATGAAATGATGAATGAATGATGTGTTAAAAATTAAAGAAAATGAGTTTTCAAATCAGAAAACCTCACAAGCCAATTTCCATTCTCCCCTTTTTTCTGGGACATTGACTTTCTCCTATCTATTTGTAGGACCAATATTGGCTTGGTGGGATCTTCCCATATTGACAGTTTTTAAGGCATCCAACATCCACAGTGAAGCCCCCTATCAAAGCACTTGGAGGGCATATCATGACACTACAAGAAAAATCATATCAGACCCAGTACGAGTTTTAGATTCCATCCTGAGTGAGGAGTGAATGTGAAAACTGTGGTCACGGGGAAGGCCTTCCCTTCAGTTAGCCTGCTCTAAGGGAGATCACTGTGATCAATATCCCTGACAATGATGCCCGGATACTTCCAAATAGGCAACGTATAAAGTCATATCATATCGAAAAACTTCACTTTTTATATGTAAAACCCACATCCCTGCCATAACCACAGTGTTTCCCTATTGTATCTGAGCATCATAGATCAGCAAACTAAAATCTGATGGGGCCACAGATATTTAGGAGTTGGAACTTGGACTGCTACTCATGGAAGGTGGAGAAGGTTGAATAGAGACAAGCCAAAGTACAATTGGCAATCATATATCCCCAGTAATTTGATGCGCCACTGTCATAGGAGGCATGAAGATATCGAGAAGCCTCTGTATCATCCAGACTTAGGATGATTCCAGGAAAGAGAATGTGACTAAACAATGATTTAGAAAATCACCTGAGCTGTTGCAGGAAGAATCTTCATTTGAGAATCCACAGGAGCAAGAGCTTGCTTGAACCCTTCAATATCGAGTTCTTTGGATTTATCATTCCCGGTGGATAAGTTCAACAGATCTGCAGCATTACGCATCTCCTTTGCTTTCAAGTAAAGCTCTACTTGTGGGTACCTTTCACAGATATCATCAATGACATCTTGGAATTCTGCAACCGTTAAAGTTCCAGATTTGTCTTTGTCCGCAAGTTTAAATATTGCCGAGATATCTTCCTGAAAGAATGATAACTTAAGATTAGGAAAAGAACAATAGTGTGATTGGACTCAATTATCCAAGGGTTGGTTTGAATGTACCCAAATTGGAAGTTTAAGAAACTATGATAAAATATGTTGTTACCAATTTTACCATAAGTTCATGGCAGTTCAGAAAATAGAAATCACATTATGCAGATACTCTCTCTCTCTCTCTCTCTCTCTCTCTCTCACACACACACACACACACACACACACAACCCCTTAACACTTTGTATGGCGAAGTCATTAGAAAGTGGAAAAAGAAAATCAACAGTAAAATCTTGAAGTTCCTGGTCATTTATTCAACCATGCGCTCCCAGTTCCAAGTTTCAGAGAATATTTGAAGATCAATCATCACAATATGAGAATTTGAGAAGAAAAAAAGGTTTGTTGGAAAAAATCCTCTGTAAGAGCAAATATTCTTTGAAAATTTTATAATGTCTGGAAACCTACAAATAAACTTCATTGTTCATTGGAAAAAGCACATTTTTAATGATGAAATGAAATTCTATATAATTTTTTTTGTTAGATCAGGATAGGAGTGTTTTTCATAAAAATAAATATGCACCACTTTACTGTACTATTTTTAAATACCTGTATTTGTACTCTCCCTGTATATATTATGACATTCTTTTCCGTGGCCAAATTTTATCATAGATTTCCAGTACATCCCCTTACTTATTAAGGTTCTAGTTTTTTATTTTAAATTTATTTTCCTAAATGAAATGTCTACATATAGTCTCTCTCTCAGAGAAATACACATTATACATGTATTTGTATTGACCAGTTCAGAGAAATATAGATATTTATATCTTTGTTTTTTGGTTTTCTTCAGAGAAATATAGAGATCTTTTTATCTTTGTTTCTTGGTTTGTGTGTAGATCCAATATTCCTAGATTTCTCATGCTATCCGATCCATACCTGTAAATCAAAAGAACATGTTTCATATTCTGTCTGCAAGCTTGCTCCTTACTATCCATGTAGACTTTTCTACTTGTGAGGCTGCAGATTGAAGGAACTGCCTTCCACCATACTATTGAACAGAATTATTCCTTTTCCTTTTTTTTTAATTAAATAACTGGTTATTGTAGAACCAAAACCAATGCAGCCCTCACAAACTTGATCCTTAGAACTATTTCCTGGTGGGACAATGCCTTGCCCATCACACTACTAGCATCACGGCATTTTCTCATTCAATTTTGTCATATTTGCATGTATTAGATGATTGCACATCTGTAAAATTTATGCCCCCAACTCATTTGCTTCCACTCATTTATGCATCAAAGGCATAAATTTTGGGGAGAAAATGAGGTGTAAATGAGGCCATTTTCACACCTCTCCAGGTGCGTAATGGTTACACACATCACACTTCAAAGAGACTCCAGTACAATTTCCATTCAGGAAACGTCATGGCTACAAACCCATCATCACCACCTATTATTTGCAACTTCTGTGAGCCTCAAGTTTTTAATCCAAATGTCCAAATCTTTTATTGACACATTAAACCACAAAACTGTCATGTATTAAATCTTCATAGATTTTGAGATGTATGAAAATTTTACATATGTAATCCAGACCATTCAACGTTTACATGTGAAAATGGTGCTTCCAAACAAACATGAAAATATATTTCACATGTGTAAATTTTACATATGTAAACACATTTTCACACCCCATGCATAAAAGACAAATGACCCCCAAAAGAACACCATCTACCTCTTGAAGGACGTTTTCACTAAATTGGGGAAAGAGAACAGCCAGAATATCATCAAATGAAGCCCAACTATATCAATGGTTACAGATAGTGATACCCAATGTACTAAGCCCGAGGTAGGTTATCAAGGTCACAAAGTAATTAATAAAATGATGGTGGTCTTGCCCCTTGAAGCTTCTACAATAATATCCTGTTGACACTATACAATCATAATATCACTACTATCTAGTTAAATGACATACATACAACCTTTTTCCTGTCCAAGCAAATTTTCTGGATAGGAGTACTTCTCAAAATGTTTTATAATTAGAAAAAAAATCATATAAAAAAAAATGTATTGAGTTTATTTCATAAGCTGCAGGCACACTACCATACGAAAATTATATTGTATTTCATAAAATGCAGGCTCTCGAAAGAGTCAAACATGATTTTAATGAGAAAATGCAACGGGAACATACCATGACTTTCCGTTGTTGTATTGAGGCACAGTCACCAAGAGCATATACACCATCACATCCATCAACTCGCAGCCATTCATCAGTTGCAAGAACACGCCTATTAGTCTGATTGCATGGAGCAACATATGTGAATCAATACAAACAAACTATACTTTCTAACAAAAGAAATATCATGAAACTATTAGAAGATGCACAAACTATAACTATGCAATGAAGCAACAATAACCCAAACACGAATAATCCCATTCTAACCATCCTCGGCTGTAGCTCAGCTGGTTAGGGACATGAGTGTGCGAATAAAAGTGTAAGTGTTTGAGCTGCCAATGTAGCAACCAAAAACAGTCTAACATGAGTCAGGAATAACAAGTTAGGAAGTGAGTGTCCAGAAAACAAACCTGGCCAATTTGCTTCATAAATTCCATTATGATAGGCCGTGTCCCAATTCCAGTTGACCAGACTGCCATTCCATATGGTACAGAAGTGGTCTCTCCAGATCTTAACTTCATGGAAATGGCCTTGTCGGATACACTAACAACCATGTATCCTGTTTTGACATCAATGCCATCTCTTTGGAACTTATCTACAGCGAATGAACCAATTCTTTTGTCGAACCTGTACAAGTATAAGTTCTGAAAACATAAGAACAAATTTGGGAGGAGAGAAATTCATGGCAAGTTGAACAGGCGCAGTTGCAGTTTACAGAAAGTGCTAAAGTTAGATGACTCAATTTAACAAGAGGTGGAGATATGTGAAATCGAAGTCTACAATGATAAGAAAATGCCACATATATATGAGTAAAATTCAATGTAGATGGGAATATGAGACGAAAATTGAATTGTGGGAACTGATGGAGTAATTAGAAACAAGAAAGGGGAGACTTTAATAAACTTCTACGGTTCAATTATGGAGAGATTCCAATGAAAATGAGATTTGGGCTGTTTGTGAATCATTTTGGGTGTGTCAAAGCATCATTTTTCAGATGCATTGTTTGTTGAAACTAACTCTGCACATGCCATACCTTGGATTCATAGTGAGAAGACTGGCAGTAGAAGTATCACTTTATATTGATTTAAATCAATAAAATAAGACGGCAGACACTTGTGAAGCAGACAATTGAAAGAATTTCTATGTATTTGGGACCTTTTTTTCATGGTCTGAAACATAGCCACACCTTTATCACTTCCTATCTTGGATTCTAAATTTAACAATATCATTTTTTTTTTCTTTTTCATCCAGTTGGTATAGAGCTCTTGCACCAACTATATCTTGTATCTTTTTTCCTATCAAATAAATATAGATGCCAGTTACTGAGAATAAAGATGTGATTTTTTTTATTCCCCACACAAAAGCACAGAAAAATTTGGAACGCCCGTTCCCAAACTACTCTAAGCAGCTCCAAGTTTGAATTAGGTAGATAACTAAGATATTACTTTTAAGAGGGTTGAGTAGAAAGCTGACTTACAAAACCGACCCCAGATGGATAGTGTAAGGCTTAAATGATGATGATGATGATGATGATCCAAATGATTCCCAAGTATAAAAAAAAAAAAGAAAGAAAAAAGAAATTGATAAAAGAATATTCTCTGCAGCAGACTGAAGGAACTGATAAAAGAAAAGTCACTGCAGCAGTGAGCAGACTGCTTTAAGTATAATATAAAATAAAAATAAAAATCGAGTGTCATGGCCCTCATGGGACCATTTGAAAAAGGAAAAAGAAAAAAAAAATCAAGTGTGAAGAGTAATCCAGAATCCAGATTGTTGTGGCAATAGTCATAAATTAAACAAAATTCAAAATGGCAATACCATATGCTTGCTTACATGCTCAAAATCTGATCCCCTGCCTCAACGACTGTTATTTTGACCAGATCTTTAAGCATTGGATACAGACGGACTAAATCATCTCTAACAAAATCGTGCAAAGCTGCAGCAAATTCAACACCAGTCGGGCCTCCACCCACAATGACAAAATGAAGTTGCCTTTTCCTTTCTTCTTCACTTAAATTTGGAAGGCTGGCCTTTTCAAAACAATCCATAATACTCCGACGGATCTTCTGAGCATCTTCTAGTTCCTGCAAGATGGCATTTATTTTTGTTACACATAATAAAATACATTCTTTATGCCAGCAGGTGATAACCTCTCAGCAATGTCCCAACTTTTTGAATGGTATTTCTTAATATTTGAAATGCAAACATGTGTTCAAGAGATTCTATAAGAAATTGATGTAATCAAGTTAAGAATTTGAGTTATCATATGGTGATTCATGCAAACATACGGCAGAAACCTTTCAGTCATTTGCATGCTATATGTGATGGGACATGGCCGATCATTTAGTAGATGGTATTATACATACAAATGATTTCATAGATGGACAAATACAAACAATTGTATACATTTATGAAGATCACAATGATCCAATATTTTACCTTCAGAAAATGGCAATTCTCAGTCACACCAGGTGTATTAAATGTATTTACACGAGCTCCCATTGCTACCACCAAGTAATCATAGTCCACAAAAAATTCTTTGTTTTGTTCAGAGTTTGCATTAAGATTAGAACGACATAGAACTTTATTGCTTGCTGGATCAATCTTGATACACTCTGCTTCCCAGAATTGAATATTGCCACTTTTCTGTCAAAATAAAAAGAAAAGTCAGTTGTTACTACCATCATCAAAATCACGTAGCACAATCCCATTGATATGGGGTTGGCCATGTGACTTCTACTTTTCGACGCAACCAGATAAAAAAAACCCATTAAATAAAGAAAAACCTGTAATGGGAATAAATTGACCAACTATTGATGAACGCAAGCGCTAAAATAAATTTTCGAAGTACATCCTCTGCCTAACAATATACCGACCCTTGTCTCCATGGCATGAATCCCATTATTCTCATTGATGAGAATGAACTAAAAAACCCTCCATGTTCTCAGTAACATTAACTAGAAGATTTAGTTAATATATTACATTTTGTTACATAAATTGCTTGATAAGTGGAAAAGAACGAATTCTCAATCGGAAAGCATGAAGGCAACAAAAACACTTCTAGTTACCAATAAATGCAATACTTGGCAAAAAATTGGAGTTCCAGTCTCTCAAAAAGCAACTAAGCAAATACAAATTTGAAAATTATCAATTGTAAAGAGCGGGGAATGGCTACAGAGTGTGGTCATCCACTCATCCTAACCACAGATCTGATTAGCTCCTCGGTGGATCTACCTAGGGCAAAATGTTCCACCGATTTGAAGACCCTAACCATCGAAGTTGATCTCTTTTCTGTTGAAGTTGGAGCACTGCTTCAACTCCTTCAATCAACATAATAGCAGGCAGCATTTAAGTATTAGAATTGCTTCAATGGCAAGACATTTGAGATATACACTCATGGTGAAGTCCAAGAACAATGCCCTGAGCAAGGATTGAATATCTTATAAAATACAAACATGACTTAGCAGTAATTCCTGAAAATACTGTTTTATAGAATAAAATGTCACCCTGATCCCACCATTGTCTATGATGCCCAGATACTTCAGTATAGAAAATGTATCATATCCAATAATCCAATTTTTATGTGTAAACCCCGTGTCCTTGCCATATCCATGGTGTGTCCCTGGCTCCTGTTGTATCCATACCATATCTGGGTATCATAGACCATTGTAGCATAACCAGTGGCTTTGTTTAAGCAGGTGATTTCCAGCCCCCTTTGAGTGGAGTCAGTATCCAATGTAAAGCACAAAGACCAGTTCTGCCTAGAACATCCAAATGATTAGAGGCATGCAGTAATATGTGGTAGCAATAACATAGTAGTAAAGGCATATCATCCTTAGGTGTAGGATTTTAATGTTCTGTTTTTGTCTTCGCTTAGGGCCTGTGTGTTTCATATTATGGAATTCCTAGGAATTGTAAGACTGTATTTCCAGAAGTGGTTAAAAATTAAGAATCAAAGGTGAACATCCAAAAATGACCATCAAATAACCTCCCCTTTAATGGAAATTGAATACATGCAAGATGGGAAAAGAATACCCAGCCATCACCCTTGTAATTAAAATCCTAGGTATGTCAAGGTCCCATCTACATTGCTACCTTGCATCCTTCAGTCCTCACCTCATATCCATCAATCTCATCTCTTTAATAATCCTTTGATGGAGCTCATTTGACCATGAATTCTATGTATTAGTTTCTATGCATATTCATTTCTATGCATTCAATACAAACAAACAGGCCCTTAGTCAATACTACTGGAAAACTGTTCTATCAAATATATATATGAAGCTAACGCTTGTTTCTAATACTATTGTCATTACCTTTTCACATATCCGGCGGATTGGCTCAACAACACTGCGTGCTTCCACGGTACCACATGTGACACTAGGCAGCAATGGGGTGAATGCAAAATAGTTTCGAGGTGAAACCACCTGTACATCATACAAGGAGCTGTCTAGGTTTTTCAAAAAAGTTGTACCAGCCCATCCAGTCCCTAGCACTACCACCTTCTTTTTCTTGGCATCTACTTGAGATGGTTCAACATTGTAAACACCGTGACTTGATTTTGACTCTGAATAAGCCACAAGACCTCCACCACTGTATCAACGAAAGTATTAGTCCAAGCTACAAAGGAATAAATGATGAAATGTTTAAGTAGTATTATGCTTGCATATGTCCAGACTGAACAATGAAGTACATGGGACAATAGTAAATGAAAGAGAACACTTTTTAACAGGTAAAACTATGGATTTTTTTACTTCTATTTTTTATCTTTTGGAAAGTAATTATGGATTTCTATTCTTCATTATTGCAGTAAATTATATATGAAGATAAAGAGTGTCTAAAGTAAAGCGGGAAAATATTAACTCTTTTCATTTTGGGCAGGCAAGGGAAAAGTATTCATGGTACAAAAGAAGCATTCAGAATCTTTTCCTTTGATAAAATACCTGACCAATGTAAGAGAAGTGATCTTTTTTACAGTAATTCCCAGTTATTACCAAGTTGAAATCAATCTACCATCATAGCAAGTGTGAATTAGCACCCCTAAGAAACTGCACTACTTGAATCACCATCAACTATGGGGTTACACACATAAAGATAATGCATATTTTTTATCCTTCTTAATCTTTTATTCATCTTCCTTCTTAAAGCTTGAGGTTCCACCCTGTTTCCGATCCTAAAAGGTCTTTGTGATTTCAGCATTTCACCCAGGGCAATCCGTTTTTTAGATGGACCTGAATATTCTCTAAATGCCACATAAACCTTCAATTACCTATAACTCGGAGATTTTGTTTATCATTATTTCATACTTCCCTGCACCCACTCTCCTTCCAAGTCCTATCTCCAGTTCCTCACTAGATCTGCTACAAAAGCACCCTAGAATTCTGTGGTTTCCCAAACACCTTTACCACCTTCTTCTTCTCTTTCACTGAGACTCTCACCACCTAGATATGATGACTGGATCTGCCTCTAGGTTTCCTCCTATATACTCATTGTGAATCCCATCCTTTCTCTACATCTCTATCTGTTTTTCTTTTTCTTCTGTAATTACTAGCAAAGTAAAAGGGATCTTATAGTTATTCAATCAAAAGCTAGCTAAACAAAAGAGAAAACTGAAAAGAAAGAAGATGGACAGCAAAAAGAACAGAAAAGGAAAAATATAAGGTACAAAGACATTAGTAGTCTGCTACCAGTTCAACTCTAAACAACTCCACCTTGCTGGTGAGTGTGCCTCAGTATTCCAAGGCCTTGGAATATGCACAAAAGTGACATCAATATTTGATGGGAGAACTCTTAATCTCCTCCATAATATCAGAAAGTCTACATAGGAGAACTCTTATCTACATGAGATCCTTGATGCCAAGATATAGCATTTTTTAGAATCCACCTCAATAAGGAATGAACCTGAACCTCAGTTCAAGAAAATTTAATCACCACTTATGGCCAAAGTCTCCGCCCTATTTAAATCTCCCACAAATCAGTTGGGACTTAAAATGCAATAAGTGACCTTTGTTGTCTTTAAGGGTACCTCTAATACCTGATTGCCCGGGTTTGCCAACCATGCTTCCATTTTTTTATCACCATCCCCGTTTCAGGATTAATTCCCTTATTAATCACACCCCAGTCCATTCTCTTTCAATACCCAAAATGGGTATTCCCCCAAATTCTTTGGCTCGTAACTCCCATTGGAAATTCCAGAGCCTAATCGTCTCCACTAATGTTCTTAAGGAGCAACAATTTCTATCATAAGTTTCTTTATTCCTTTCCTTCCAAATGCACCAAGCAATAGCCAAATGTAAGATTACCTAATGTTAGCTTGTGGCATCTCAGGCACATGCACCTTAACTTCTTGTTTCTTCATTGCCCAACATTTAGAACCATACAACAAAGAAAACCTAATTACCACCTAAGAAAATGCCCTTTCATCATAGTGCAATTAGATGATCAACACCAGCTTAAACTTATTTTACCACTCTAGACTAATCCTATTTGCAAACCCTTTGTTGTTTTCATTGATCGGTCCTTGTACCAAAATCTATCAAGCTGTAGCACTAAGCTATTTTCAATTTTACCATTTATCTTTTTTACTTATAGATACACCAAAATGTGCACTCCATCTTATGTCTTTGACATAATAATTTACAACCCATTTGACTCCAAATCTTCTAAGGTATAGCTTATCATTTCTTACTTGGATAACTGCAGTTAAAATCGTTGTAACCACGTGAATGAACAAGGGCTCATTCAAGTAAGCATAGTCACATTGAAAGACATAGCAACACCATCGAGATTTAAAATAAGAAACTCTCGATATCTATAACATTCTTAAGTGCAACTATAGTTTTGTCTATGATAGGCAGTGAGCAAGTAAAAAAATATTACTTATATTTATATTAATGAAATGATATGGTAGATACTATGGTTGACCTTTTCTTCTAAGAATTAGGCGGTGAGTAATGAAATGTATCAGTAGATACTATGATTGACTTTTCCTTCTAAGAATTAGTCAATGTCTGATGTCCCTTCCCCTCTTTTGCTTTCTGAGACTCTGTTTCAATTTTTTATTTTATTATTATTATTATTATTATTATTAGCCACCCACTAAAAGAAGATCTACTGGTTGTTCCTAGCCATCCATTCTAATTTCCTAGCAATCCATTAATTTATTTTGGCCTTTCTTCATACATATGGGCTGTATGTTTCATCAATCTGGTCCGCCAAACTGTAGAAACAGAGACTACAAAAGCAACCAAATTTCTCAACATTAATTTCCCTGCGATACTATTATTACTCCTTTTTCAATTCTCTATTTAAATTTTCCAGGCCATTGATATAAACGTTATGACCATTGGATTTGGATTTCTCTCTAACACAACCCATACTCCAATCAGAACAAAGCTGTTAGATTGCAAAACTAGACGCCTTATGTATGAACCTCCAAATCAGGCACAGGCAAAGATTGTCATAAGGCCCGAGTTTAAGATTAGGCGTTTTCTATGGATTTATGAATGCTTTTCAAGGACTATAATCCAACAGAGCATCTCTCTCTCTCTCTCTCTCTCTCTCAGAGAGAAAGACAGAGGAGAACAGAAAACATGTGAATCCATTCAATGAAACAGATTGTAAAAAAAAAAACTGTGATATGCCTCCAGAAGAATTGTCTGTCATAGAGAAGAAAATATGAGATTTGACAAGGAACTTACAGAATTGACGATTGTGTCAAAAAGCCCCGAGGTGTTTAAGATTTAGTTTCTTTTATTATTTTTGAAGAGAAACAATGGTGATGGTTCAAACATACCCATAAAAAAAATCTCATCTTTGATGAGAAAATGGATTAAGAGGAGATGAAAAATGAATATGAATACAAACCCATTACCCCATATATCAAATCCTAAAAAATTCAAGGTCTCATCTTCATCTCCACCTATATCCCTCCCTTGTTTAATAATCCTTTTTCGCAACCCATTTTACCATGACTTCCTAGGAATTCAATTCCATGCAAACAAACGCACCCCATGAATCTGAACAAAATTTTATATCTCCAATTCCAATGCTTTTAACAACCATAACAACCCAACAAAGCAATATAGAAAACCACCACTTGTGTATTCATTCAATGAAACAGGGCCATGACAAAACTCTAATAGCAATGCAGAAGATTCAACAAAAGATTCAATTTTTATAACAAAAAAGAAGAGAGAAAGAGAGAGAGAGGAGCAATACCTGACGGCGAATATAACAAGGAACTTTGAGTAGTTACGATTTTGTTGAAAAGAGCGAGCAGATCGCTCGAAGAAGGAGAAGATGCGCATTTTCTGATGTTGCTGGTTCGATTTAGAGATCCAGAGATCGAAAGAAGAAGAAGAAGTATATGTGGTTACGATGCAGAGGAAGTTGTATTAAAGTGGGAAAGAGAAGAAGGAGAAGAAGAAGAAGAGGAGGAGGAGGAGGGAAACGGAACGTACCGAAATCTTGGAACGCGAATTTCGTGCAAGTCAGATCACATGCTTTAAGCTGCCATCTTTGTTCTTACGCTGACTTGTCAACAGGAAAGTGGGAATGCTACACGTCTTTCCTCGTGAGTCTGTGAGGCCACCACACCGCACGATCCGGATCGTGGGCTCCAAGGAACAGACCCGGGAAATTTTCCTGAGACTGTAACTACATGTAATACGGGTATTCAATTTGAATCCCATCTTCCCTTGTCTACTAATATGTCACTAGTTTTCAGCGCGAAAGGAGTGGATCCACCGTTTGATCGAACACTATGATAAAAACGAGATGGTGCGTTGACATGGTGTTAAATACATTTTCATTATGGTCATCAATCACAAGTGGGAACATCCATGTTGTCCCCAGCTGTTTCTTCATTGGAATTCAAAGAATTCTTTGTACGGAGAATTTCTTAATTCTCCAACATTCGGAATTCCTAAATCCTTCTTTATATTTTAAATCGGGATCCTCTTAATGGGTCTACACACGGTGACCATAAGGGGACCACTCGGGGTCCATCATGTTATCGTGGGCAATCCTGGCCGGACTATGGTGATGCGGGAGACCGTGAATTGTCTGGTCACTGTCATCTTGAGGATTTTCCTCACTAGATCCGAACTCTTATACTTGAGGATCTAGAAATTTTAATAAAAAACAAAGATGGTAGGATTTCAAGAATTCTAAAAGGTTACTTGAGACATTTTATATGGCTAGAATTTTGGAATTCTAATATTAGAAGAAAAGAAAAAAAAACATGGCATTTGCAATTGTGGGGAATAAGTTAGCACATCATATCCATGAACTTCCAACATACCATATTCTTAACACAAATTCCAGTAAAAGAATAGGCCTTTCGGGTTGGACACAACATAAGGTGTTTGAAGTTGGGAAAAAATAAAGTCCAATGACTTCAAAATGGCTCGAGTGGTTTTACCATTATATAGAAAACATTCACCTGTGCCCGGTGTTGTGCGCAGTGCTCATGTATGCGGTCGAATATTTTTCATCATTCCATAACTTTTTAGATGAAAAAAATACCCTTCTTTAAAAAAAAAAAGAAAAATGCCTGCATAATTTGTAAACAGACAAATTCAAATGCCCAACGATTAAAGGAGCAAAAGGATATATATTTGGATCGATGTGAATAAAAAGTAGGCCTATATCAATCCATTCACATAACTTTTAATCCATATTTTTGGATATCAAGGTTTAATTATGTATTGGAAATTCCTTAGACATTAGAAGAGCAAATAGATGATGGTTAGTTAAATCACAAATTGAAGAATAATGCTAATTACTTTAGGCATGTTACATACATGTAGGAATGTGATTATCATGTGCAGTACTTCATTGCATGTTACAACTGTCTGAATTCTGATGCTTTCCTTCCAAGTTCCAAAGTTGCTAAACTCGCAAGAAACGGCATGCGTTTGGTCAGAAAGGAAGTCAAATTCTACAAGTTACAGCTCGGCCACAATTCCCATCACTAGTTATGAAGTATGTGGGTCCCATGGCGACGACTGCATGTGCTTTCTCCAATTTTCCAGTAGGGATTCCAATTCTAATATGGCATCTTCAGGGTGACGTTATTCGTTTATAATATGCAAGATTATAAAATGAACCAACCCATAAAAAGTAAAATTTTTATTTCAAACGTCCGAATCTTTGCTTGCTTCATATCATATGATCATTAATAGCATTGTATTATTATACTTAGTTAGATCCTTGACTCTGTATTTAAGAAAGTGGAAAGGTATTGTATTCGACGCCTACCTTCACCTTCACTTGCCACCTTCCATGATTTTACCCGATCCACGTGGAAGAGGGCTTGCATGTGTCTTTAAGAATTAGTTCTCACCCGTCAAGAATCGAGTGTCCTTATGCTAAGGGCCAAAGTCTCCTTACTGAACTAGACAGGAGCTACCTAGGATTATAAAATAAATAATAAAAATTGTGTTGTATCTC
This sequence comes from Litsea cubeba, assembly GCA_012931725.1. Taxonomy (NCBI): domain Eukaryota; kingdom Viridiplantae; phylum Streptophyta; class Magnoliopsida; order Laurales; family Lauraceae; genus Litsea; species Litsea cubeba. The sequence continues at coordinate 113,456,296 of CM022945.1, forward strand.
ATATCTTTATTTCTAGGAACTGTCATGAGTCCTAAGCTTGGATGGGAATTGTTTTGCAAAGAGTTGGTAACATGCGGTTCTCTCTACCTAGCATGGGGTTTGAGTTGACCGGCAGGACACATATGCATCAGGTCGAATAAGAACTAAGGAGCCTATTTTTGAATTTCAAACATTGAACAAGGCACATGAAAGATTAGCCACCGCGCATGAATAAATCGGTTATTAATACTTGGAGAAGGTTTTGTTGATACCGCCGATGATGAGAGATAAAAGAAGTTTCAAGATATTGGGATTTATTAATTCAATAAATAAATTGTACGATTTAGATTACAAATAAGGGGTCGACATAAATGAAAAGGAAAGAAAGATGGTTATGGGGCCTATAAGAATGTAATCATTGTGTGAGGCTATACTACCACCTTTAGCAAGAGGAAGTGTGAAAATGACTCTTGAACGTGTGTTAATGGCCTTATTTACACATCATTTTTACACCTAATTTATATATCGTATATTTTATTCATGCATTTTATATATAGCTAAATCTGATTTGTACTAAATATAATTTGGCCACAACCCAAATAAGGGGAGAATGTTCATCTTGAGACTTGAGTGCTTCCTGCAGGAGCTTTCGAGTAAAATTATACTACTTTAAAACTGCTTGTAGTTTAATTTGTTTGAAGCATGCATGATATTTTGCCATGGGACATTTTCTAGATTTTTAAAGGGGGTAAGAGTTCAGCTGCTTAGGGTTTGATCCTTGGAGGTATGCTGCCAGTACAGATCACCTATCGCACTTGACACAGGCTCACCGCGAGTGGCCCAATCACGATAAGTCACGTCATCCTAAACCCACCTGATTTTGCTCTTAATTTGTTTCAAACTTTTTTCCAACGATAAGGTCACGTGTTTTGAATGAGTGGTCCACCGTAATTAGTCCACTCATGACGAGCCTAATCAAATTGCAATAGGTGGTCCAGACTGATATGCTCTGCACTTTCCCAAATAGTGCAGGCTCATGAGTTTCACCAACCATGACATCCTCAGGAATTCCTCACCCAGGCCAGGAGGGATCACCTTCCAAGTTTCAAAAAGTTGCCAACCCCCAACCCCAAGAAACGGCATGCGTTCAGTCATACAAGACTTTAAGAAGCCAAAATTCTATGTGAAACAGCTTGGCAACAGTTGTCTAAAACTCTTTTCATTTTTCTTTCTAGTCACCGGATCCAGTGCCGAAATTTATAGGTTTTAAAGAGTCATTTATGGCTTCTTTTAGAAACGGTATTTCTAAACCTGTTCCTAATATTTTTATTACTCTCCTTTAAAGATTTCAAATTGTGGTCCCACCATCATATTTCTAGTGGCCTTGAAATACATGTATATCAAATCCCAATCATTCATGTACTTGCCTAACAATTCTGTATACATACACACACATATAGATCGTCTTATTTCAATTGGGTATACTGAGCTAGATCAATAATGTAATTGCAGAAGATGCATAACTTGGGACATCAGGATCTGAAAATAGTTTTTAAAGTTTTGCAATGACAATGGGCCACTTATGAACTAGCACAGGTTCAAATTTGACACTCATTCAACTGTTACTTATCTTTGGATTGAAATTTAAAAAAAATGATGTCCTCCAAAACTTGAGGGTAGTAGATTGATGTGTTTAGATGATTAAATGAGTTTTCACCTATAGATCTCTAAGACCTTTCCATCCCCCACTTTTTACCATGATTGCCCAGGGCCATGTAGGCCTTGGTTATTTCATTGCAACAAATCAACTCCCCAAATATCCTATAAGTCAGAACCATTCAAGACGGACTTCATTGGTGTGTCTCACGTTTTGGATGTTTTACACACACGGTGCTCATATGCACTGTGGGCAAGTGAATAAATTCCGACAGTGGCCATTATTTATCTTAAACTTTAAACACTATTATCAGAGCTGAAATCCCAAGCTATGGTTCTATTACAACCACATCATGAATCAAATCTCAATGGGCCCCAACTGAAATAGAATCACAAAAATAATAAAATAGTGAGAAGGGCTTATAAAGCGAGTACATGACTGGATGAATGGTTGAGATTTGATACACATGGACTGCTAGAAATATCATGGTGTGCTAAAATCAATAGGACTCTCGATAAAGATTGATTTTAAAAGAAGCCATGAAAAAGACAGTAATGAATTTACTTACTCACTCAAGGAAGAACGTGTCATGCGGTGATACGTCCCGACGCTGCACTAGAATAGCATGCAGCGTCGATCCGGCCCCTTATTTCTATTAACTAATAAAAGTTAAATGTTTGTGGCACGAATTTATATCGTAGGATTATAAGAATTTCTTATTGTACATGATCTATTTATTTTTTAGTTAGATCCCTAAGGATTTTATTTTATTTTATTTTTTATTTTTTATTTTTTATTTTTTATTTTTTTATCCCACTTAAGGGGTGGGGACCCCAACTCACTCACGGGTGAGGAAACTATACCACTGGTTAGATAAGAGATTCTTCGAGTGAGAAAAACAGGCATCAAATGACAGTGGTGGAGCCAAGATATTTTCTTACATGGGGCAAAGAAATACTCTTAACAAATAATTTGAAAAAACTAAAAAAGATAGATTTTTTTGATAGCGAAAAAAGTGATGCGAAAAACTTAACATAAGTTAATTAGTTAACATACTATCAAGAATTTTAAATCTCTACTACTATCAGATAAGGTGAAGAGCCCTATAATCGATCCTTAAGTACTTAGGTGAGAAATTTAATGCCGTTATGAAGCGTTTTAGTACATAGGGGCATAGCGCATAGGGCTATGAAAAAAATGGAAAAAAAAAGAAAAAAGAGAAAAAAAGGTAGGTGGCTGCCTAATTTTTAAGCCATGATCCTGGAAAGTGTGCCTTTCCATGATTCGTGCGGTGGGGGTTTGCTTTCTCAGAAAGAGTATGGTAACATGCGGTGCCGGTGGCTCTCTGTGTTTGGTGTCCAGATCTTCTGGAAGTTCCACATAAAAGAGCCAATAAAACAAGACAAACGTGAGAGAATCCCTAGAATTTATAACAACAAGGACACATCCAGGAAAGACGGAAATTGAAGCCTATGTTTCAATTTTCAGACGTTGGAACATGAAAGATTGGCCATTGACCATTGCGCATGTATAAAATGCCTGACTCACCCACTCTTTCCACATTACTTGAATAATAAGGCACAGAAAAGATGAGCTATAGACGACCTACTAGAAGTTCATATGGCTCCTTGCTGGGGCTCATTAGTCAAATGGAAATCATCAGGTCTCTATTTCACTTCTTTCAAAAAATAAAAAGTTACAAGGTTTTACTAACTTTTCAAGTAGATGTTCTCCGGACTCCAATAAACCATCCAGATAGGATTTAAAAATTCTCATCACAGGGGTGGACCAAGAAAATTTTCCTAGAGGGATCACTATTTAAAAAGGAAAAATTATTTGGGGGAGGCCGAATGGGTAACATCTACATATAATTTTCTAAAAGCCAGGATTTTATACATTTTTTGGGGGGGGGGCATGGTGACCCTAGCCTCTCCTAACAATGTGAAACCCCTAGCTATACAAAATTCTAAATAAGGAATCTTTAAAACTGTAGATTCCTTACGAATTCTTCACCTCTTACAAAACATGTCTTTAGAGAATTTGAAAACTCTACATTGCATTCTTTCTTTCTTCCTTTCCTTTTTCTTTTCTTCTTTTTGTATTGCCTTTTCTCTTTCAATTCATTTCCCTCAATGTGTTACAGTTTTAATCTTTTCTTGAATGGTCCAATTTTTAAGGTTTTCTTCTCCACACAGTATGGTGATAGCAGGAGTCCTATCGGCAGATACTAAATGCCCTGTTACTTTAAACAGGATTTGGTCCATGTCTTTGTTTCTGAAAGTAGTATTCTATCCACTCCCCATTGTGAGAATTGGTATAAGCATTGGATGGTTTGGATCCAGATCCAAGATTTTCATGATCACAATAAGCTATTGAATGTCTTCCACCTCCATCTCTCTTCTTAGAGATTTTGTGATCTTTTTATGTATTTTTTCGTTTATATGAGAATGATCACGTAAAGTTGACCACACATCATTGATGTGGTCAAGAGAAGTTGAATTAACTTTACACGTCTATAATCAACTTGAAAAGATCTATACTATTAAAAAGATGTGGCTACTCAAGATTACACATGTGGGTCCATGATTTATTACAACAATCACCATTTCGTTTGAATTTTTTTTTTATAAAATGCTCAAATTACAAATAATCAAAATTCTCTAACAATTAAACCCACAAAACATGGTTACTATCATGCAATTCGAGAATAGGGAGATAGTCGAGTGGTTGGAAGTCTTATTCTCACCCAACTACCCAGAGTTTAATCCTTGGATCGTCTCCCTTGTATGTCCATGTCGTCTTCTCCCCATTGTGGCTGGGGCCATTCACGCATTAGTCACATCTCTTGTGGGTCCAACCACCTTGGCTGGTACCTGAAAAAAAACAATGCAATTCTCCCTTCATGTTTAAGTACATACTCAAGTAGGGTTCTTTTTTTTTTTTGCTATCGGAGGGTTCCCAACCCTTTGGGCTGGACTAATCCCTCCGAGCCCAGAGGGAAGTCGGGATAAACTTCCCTGTAGCCCCAGTGTGGTAGTGCAGTTTCGAACCTACAACTCTCGGATGCAAACCGTTGGCTACCCCTTGAAGTTCTCAAGTAGTATCGGATATACACATCTAAACGCAGCTCAATGTGCTCATCCAATCCATTTAAAAACTGTGCACCAGGTGGACATTTGTCACTCCACATAGTCCTTACTGTGGGCAAAAATTAAATTTGTTAGTAAATCATTATCAATTAGTGCTTTAAACAAGTATTTACTCAATTCAACATTGACTTCATTTTCTCTGCATAAAAAAACTTTAGCCTGCTTGAAGTAAACAAAGTGAGGCCACAACTTGAACAGTTGATATCTCTTTGAAAGGTGCACCTATATATTTATATATCTACCACTCTACCCTTAGAATAATTTACTAGATTACATAATATTAACCTAGCATACATATATATGTAGTAAATGATATGTATAATGCAAAGATCAAACTCATACTCAAGCTAAGTAGGTCAGCGTGAGACAAGTAACAAAAGTAAAAAAATTTGGGGTTACTATGAAGACGAGGATTAGATTGCTGCTAAATATATGAATGATATACCGCAGCTCTCTCCCTTCAAGCCTTCTTGGGACATGACCACTGGGATTAGGAGAAGCAAGGCATCAGTGTTTTCAATTTTATTAGTGAGGGGAAAACACTGGACAAACCACCCTCTCAAGAATTATGAGCCACTCAAGGAGTGTGGGTTTAGGGTTTAGCACCTCAACAGAGGCATAAGTATCAACAGATGCTCTCTCCATAATCCCGCCCTTCACCCCTTGAGAGGGCACTTCCCAACAAAGTCATTATAAAGAGAAGAATACTTTTGTAAAGAACCGATGTGGGAGATCCTTTCTCTGAAATGGGTTTCTGTCCTCCCACAGTGACAGGATCATACAATATCAATCCATCAAAATATTCCTTTCTTCTCCTGACTTCACTTTTGGTCCTTTTTCTCCCTCTATCATCCTCTAGTAGGAAGACCTTGGGTGAGTGAGGATGGTAGAGGTGAAAAAAAGAGAATTGAAGGGGCTGCCTTCTTGATGGCCGTGAGGTGTGTCAGGTCAAGATTGTGGCTGATTTTGGATATGGAAAGGCTATGCTCTTTTTGGGGAGGTTTTTGTTACAAGGAAGTTGGTGCTAGCTTGGGGTCCGTCCACTGTAGGATAGGATTTGGGGAAGTTTTTAGTGCAAAAATCTTGAGATTCTTGGAATTATTTCCTTCTTGAAATATCTTGGTGTGCAAGATTTTGGAAAATTTTAAAGCCTTCTTGATTTGAAATTCAAATGGTAGGAAACTCTTGGAGACTTGGATGCTAGGTTCCTGGGACTCCTAGGAATTATTTCCACCGTGGGATTTCTTAGTGTACACACACCTTCCATTGTTATGGCTCTTCATAGCTTTGGATAATCTCCTTGAATGGGCCCCACCTTGTTTGCAACTAAGCTTCAAAAATCTGAAATTGAATTTTTAATAAGATGGTGGCACCAACTGGACGTGTGAAAATATGGATGGCATGGTGTTGGACGACCTACAGGTCTGGTTTCTGCTTTTGCTTCCTCAATTTGAAATTTTAACTTATAAAAAAAAATTCAACTCATTTTAAGAAATAGTAGGGAAATAAATTCACTAATTAAATGACCTCATGGATTTATGCTTAAAATGCAGAAATTGATGATTTATCTTGAAATTCAGAAATTTGATGCAAAAGCACATAAAACCATGAATTTGTGTTTTTAAATCAGTTTATTTAACCTAAATGAGTCCATAATCTAATATAAAATAATGCTATGAATGTGGCATTTTATGGACTCATCGGCCACTTGCCCTCGGTAGCAAAATATATATATATTTTATAATTTCACATAATACAAATGGGTAAAGAGTATTGACCCCAGCAAATTAATGGAACAACAAAATGTCACTACAATCCACATGTTCATGTAAAGAGTTGAAAAACATGAAGCTAAAAACAATCATAAGATCATTCATTAGTAGGTTTTCCCTGTTTATTAGAGGGACTTGAAATTAAGCAATACTTGTTAGAGGAAACAAAGAAAAGTTATAAAATTAAAATAGAAAAATTGTTTACCCTGGTATAATGGGAAATTTTTACTTTCCAACTCAAGTAAGAAAATCCCATTTGGGTTTTTGATTTTTTTTTACTTCACCCATGGAGGAAGATAGTCAAGACAAATTTATAGCCATTGCCAACATCAAAAACCCATCTGGGTTTCTTGGGAAAAAGAGCTTAGAGAGAGATTATCCACATAAATGTGCATCTGTTATGCATCAATCTAAACCATGCAAATTGTAGTGTCACTATAGATTGGTAGACAATTAGCAAAATTTCTTACTTATTTGCTATATGTTGATTGTTTTCCCATCATCTATCTGACTGCAGATCGATGGACTCTTATCAAATCCCACAGTGAGGAGGAAACCATCTAACCAATATTATTTAGGGGGTCCCAGCTCCCTAGGATGGGGTACCCAAAAAAATATATTATTTAGGAGGGTTTGATGATTTCATCTCTCTCCTGGAAACCCATTAATAGTTTAATACTCAGGGGTTTCAAATCTCAGCTTGGCAAGAATTGTGTGGAATTGGGATCAAGACCATTGCTCATTTGAGGGTTAAACCAGAAGATCTAATCCATTGTCTCACTATGTTCTGGCACAAGAAACGTTTTTTAAACTCTTTTTATCATGTTTTATCGAATGCAGTTCTTCCAAGTCATCTTTATGCTTTCAATGTGGCATCAATCAGAGCGAGTCTTGTGACTGGGCCTGTGCACATCTAGATTAGCAACAAAGAAATACCTGATATGACTATGGAATCACTATCATGATGTCATTTATATGACCTTGTAGTTGTACACATTGATACATGTTACTAACCATGCATTGATTGGGCTCCAACTATCATGTGGACAGACTAAGATATTAATCCAGAAAAAAACTGTGCTACTTAAATGGTTATGATAATTATATTAGTGTTTTGATGTGTATGTTGTAATGGGCTGGCTAACTTTACATCTTTAAAACATTTGCCATAACTACTTGGGTTCGCAAGCCCATCATCAACTTTTTCTATCATGCAAGGCACAATGCTACTATGTGGACCAAATATATGATTAACCATAGCCTGAAAAATAACAATCCCCTGAAAAATAACAATCAAACCAGTAGCACAATAGTTTACATATAGCCCATGTATATGTAATGGGCCACAACTTAAATCTTTGATTATATACTTTTGTTACATGCGTATGCTTACTCTGTTCCACGCTTGGATTTTTTGTTATATGAATAAGTTGTGTGTCAAGAAAGACTTGATTGAATATTTTGACATCAATTTTGGTTGCCGTCATTGACAAAGCAACTGTCATTGAGGGCCTATAGATATCAACTGAAATGAAAGACACTTGATAGATACTTTATATTCAACCAAAGGCAAGAAATCCCAAGGTTCACTGCATGTAAGTAAGAGAAGCGCCTCATGTAAAAAGTTGCAATTGTAGGAAATCATGTGGCCCGCATGCCATGGGTCCCATGTCAGATCAAACAGGGATGATGCCAATAGAGAATACAATCCCACTTAATATAAGACTTGATCTGATTTCTTGGCGAAGAAGTATCTAGTAAGTGTGATTGTTTAAGACTTGTCTATATAAGATAAGGGAGCCTTAGGGTTGTTATTATTCCATCTCACAGAAAAGACAACAAGTGAAGAGATCCGCGGAGCTTCCCAGATCGTACATAGATTTCCGGCCGCGTATCGGAGTCTCTGCATCCAAATCCTTCAGCAATTAGGATTGGGAGTCTGAAAAACTATCTAGATGACCACAAAGCACATGCAGCAAACTTTGCTAGAAATTTTCATTTTCCAAAATTTTGAATAAATACATAACAGAGCTACATCTTAACAGTAAAACCTCATTCATTCCTCTCAACTTGAGCTGCAAAGAGAATTCACATCTAAAGCTGCTTCAGTCCAAATACCTTTTTCAAGCTCATATCTTCTTATTCTGAAGAGGACTCACCTTGCTATGATCTACCAAGTTAAAAGGTAAAGCACTTCAATATAGGCTTTGTCAGAAGTTCAACAGAAAGCTAGTTTAGTACAATCCCCCATGTCCCCATGATTGGCATGGCCCAAGTGGGCACCACAAGGTGGTGCTCATGGTGGTGCTTTCAATCCCCTCCTCATGGATGTTGCTGTTTCGTTTAGACATTTTAACAAACAGATAGCGAAAATGAGGACACCCCTGCAATGACAGCCCTCCTGAAAAGGCACCCTCCTAACTACACAAGGAATACACTGATTTCATTCCACACACAACCCAAATCTCAGTCAAACAACACTTCCATCAAAACCCTAGTTCAAGGGGGTAATTTCATTGAAGCCCTACAACTATACTCTAAGCTCTGGAACCATGGCTTTAAACCAGATAATTTCACCTTCCCTTACATTCTCAAAGCCTCTTCCCATCTCCAGAATCCATGCATGGGACTTTTATTTCATAGTCATGCTATTAAAACTGGCTTTGACTCTAATCTTTATGTGGGCAACAGCCTAATCCTCTTCCATGGCCAATTTGGGTATTTGGATGTTGTACACCAGCTGTTTGAGGATATGCCTGAAAGAAACATAGTCACCTGGACTGGAGTCATCTCTGCGTTTATCCAAAATGGCCAGTTCGAATATGGGGCTGAACTGTTTCGTGCTATGCGAATTGCAGGTATTAAACCCAATTCATTTACCATGGCTTCCATTCTTCCAGGCATCTCCGTTGGCGAAGAAGCAGCACAAATGCATAGTCTGATGGTTAAGTGTGGTTTTGATTCTGATGTGTTGGTTTCAACAGCTCTATTAGATGTCTATGCCAAATGCGGACACGCCAACTTTGCCCGTCAGCATTTCAATGAATTGTCTTGGAGGAATCTGGTTTCATGGAATGCAATGATTTCAGGCTATAATTATAATGGAAATGCACAAGAGTCATTGGAACTTTTTGTGGATATGCAGAGGTCTGAAAAGATTCAACCTGATTCCTTTACAATTGTGGCAGTTCTTAGCTCTTGTTCAAGCTTGGCTTCTTCAAGAGTGGGGAAAGAGATTCATGGATATGTGTATAGAGCTGGTTTTGAAAGGGAAAACTTCATTGGTAATGGGCTTATAGACATGTATGGTAAATCTGGAGACATGGAGCTCGCGCAACGCGTCTTTGATGAGATGCTAGAAAGGGATGTGAATTCATGGACTGCACTCATCTCATGCTATGGACTGAATGGCCATGGCACCAAAGCCATTGCGATCTTCGAACAGATGAAGCAAACCGCATCCATTACCCCCAACAGCGTCACGTTCATAGCAGTTCTTACTGCTTGCAGCCATGCCTGTCTTCTACAAGATGGCTTTCAATACTTAAAAGCCATGTCTAGGAACTTTGGTATTGAACCTGCCATGAAGCATTATGTCTGCATGGTGGACATGCTAGGAAGAGCAGGGCAGTTTAGCGAGGCGCTGAGGTTCATCAATGAGATGCCAATTCGACCCGATTCTCGTGTGTGGGAAGCATTGATGGGAGCTGCTAGCATCCAAGGAGACACTGCAGCTGCAGAGATCGCTTCAAAGTGCCTTCTACAGTTAGAACCTGAAAATCCTGATCTTGATGTGCAGTTATCAAACATATATGCAAAAGCAGGGTATTGGGATCATGTTGCAAAGATTAGAGGAAGGATGAGATCAAACAAGTTAGAGAAGAGCCCAGGCCTAAGTTGGATTGAGACTCTAGGATAAAATTGGAATTTTGATCCAGATTCATGTTTCATACTCTTCTTTTGTTGCCTGCAGAGTTCCTGATAAAAAAATAATCAGTTAATCTCCTTTGAGAAAGGGTACAATGTTAGAAAGGAGCTGATAAACTAAGGAAGGAACTCAACAGGATGGAAAGGGAACCTCCTTAAAATATTGAAATGTTGAGATGCCAAATTTTATTGAAAGGATTGAAAGGTGCAGATTGTTACTTTCAAGAAATCCCATGGATCTAACATCAACCAGATGTTTCTACCCAAAATAAAATAAAATAAAAAGGAGAAGAGATCTCATGGATGAGATTATTTTGTCAGGTAAGATCATTGTAAGCTTCTGTTGTTGGCTAACTGGTTTACTTAATACATTTGCTTAATTGTGTGACATTTGTGTTTGATGGGTAAGTTATAAAAATTTGGAAACTAGATACTGCAGATCTTCCTTGAGCAAAAAGCCTTCTTTCTACTTATGAGCAAATTTTAATTGGAAATTTATGCTGTTCTGTCCTTTTACTTTACAAATCAATGGGGAGAACGCTTTTTGGTCCCTTTCAAGGTTTAATAACATGTTGATTCTAGATACTCTCAAGCATCACATGATTGTTTTACCGTACATTTGTTTTCAAGCTGGTCTGCTAAGGGGTCGTGTGTTGACAATTTTTTTTCCATTGAATGCAATCGTACAGTATTTGGTGCTATTTTCTTTCACTTCAGTGCTATTTGGTGCCATTTCCAATCTCCTTCTGCCGTTTGTTTCCTTCTCCATTTCCTTTTAGTACCTGCATTTTCCAGGCCATCTACTGAGTTAATTGGCTTTTATGAAATGATAAAAGCGTAATACTTATTCAAGAATTCACTAGAATTAGTTACTCCAATCAGAGCATAAAGAGGAATCAAATTGTTTTCCAACTCACATTCCTGGTCCATTGTAATCAATAACAACTCCGTTAAGTTCTTTCTTGGTGTTGGTCAGAAAAGGGTATCCTCACCACCATGAAAGCTTGCATTTATCATGAATGAGATTAGGCCTTTTTTTTTTTTTCTTTTTTAACCGATGCATCATTTACACATGTCCCAAGAGATCAAGAATACAGATGCACTCACAAAGGCTCAAGTTTTTAGGCTTATTGAGCATTTCGTTTTTTCCCTGTCCATAGTCTTAATTGACTATTGTATGAAACTGTAATGTTTCTCATTTTTTATAGTAGTAGTTTCTCTCTTAAAAGAAGATGTTGAACTTTTCAAGTATCAACAATAAGCAGCTTGCATTTTACCAAAAAAAAAAAAATCCAGCTTGCAGTGAAACATTCATTCCACATGATACCATTTGGAATTATAATAGAATAATAGTTCATGTCAAGAAAAGTCACACACAAACAGAATCTGTATCATAACCCACTGTATTTTTCAGAAATGAAGGCTTTCTTAACACATTGGTTAGGTGAGACCAAAACCAACCATCAAAAGGCTAGGCTCTACTGGCTTTTCTAGCCTTCTCAAGAGTGCAGATTCAGGCCCTGCTTTTAACCCTTTGAAAGGGCACGATTCCATTCTAATAGGCTCAAACCCAATTGCCTGCTAGTTGTAAAAAAGCGCATTCTGGGAAAGGATAAAAACTTCATCGAAACGAGAAAGGAATTATGAGGTACAAAAGATGACAAAGAAGCATCAAGAACTACGGAACATTCCCATGGAAGGAAAACACCCTGTACAGTAATCCCTCCATCTGCAAGGTGCTACAGTGATCAAATTCAATTCCAATGTGCCTTAGTGGTTCTTCTCCATGACATCAATAGTGAATTATATACACTATGATGTGTATCTGCTGGAACTGCATTCAGACAGATCTTGGATTTCTATCGGAAGTGTAATCTGCTAACCATATTTGACACATTTCTCCCTTGAGTTTTCGCTTTGGCTTTTCCCTGCTACAAAAGAAGTTAGAAAAGGAAATGAATCATGGAAGATGCCAGTAGAATCAGTGGTATAAAGAACAATGTTCTAATAGGCAGTCTAGCTCGTGAGGCCCACTTAGATACATGTCTCCCACGGAGAGGATGACATATGGAAAGGTCTCCTTATGGATAAGAGATATCCCAAAAATTAGCCTCACCAAATTATCCTAGCACTTCATTTAAAAGCCTTAAAAGTTAATGACATCTTAACCATAGTTTTTTTGTGATTCAATCAAAGAGTGAGTCAAAGCTCAATAATTGATCCAGATGTCATATCATGGGGACGACAACAATATTAAAGGGGCTGCACTCACCAAAGGGGCCCCATAGAGCTGGGTTGCAACATGCTTGTAAGGGAACATCCTCCGTGGTATAAAAATATAAAATGCAACTCTAGTTAAGTGAAAAATACAATTGTAGGTGAATAAGAAACAATTGGAGAGGAAAAGTATCCACATCCATGTAAACATTTCCTTCAATTTTGACATAATGAACAAAGATTGCCTGTAAAAAAAAAAAAAATTGTAGTATTAGAGCAGTGGTGGCAAACCCAGCCCGTACCTGACCTGGATTTGACGTGCTTAATATAAGAGTTGATCATGGGCTAGGACCTGACCCACATTTATACAAGTTGTATTAGGGTTGACGAATTTATCATGATAACCAATTTATCATTTCTCATCAAAGGATAGAACATGTGACGGCCATTTGTCGATCATATCTGGCCATAATACTTGAAATGGGTTGATCTTGGGCCCAGTTGGGTCGGGTTAAAGGAGTTTATTTGCATTGGTCGTGGGTTGTGCAAGTCAGGTGGGGTTGACCTGCATACAAGTACCTAACCCATTTATACCCATAGACAGCCCTGTTCAACCCGACTCAACCCTTTATGAGTATCCATAACCAAGCATTTAAATTTACACTAGGGTGGTATACCCCCAACAAAATGTGAAAGTGTATTCTCTAGAAATACAGACACAGAATACATTTCAGATGTAAGAGGGTCTAAACCAGTAAAGTGATGGCACTTAAATAGAGTACATTGCACTTTGAAATTCATTAGAAAAGCCATATGAGTTTCAGTAATCAGAAGATTTGGAACCAAAAAAGATTGAATATCCAAAATGTTGTTGGACTTGACCTATCTTTCCAGACTGTTACTATCTAAAAAAGAATATTACTAAAGCCAGTGATGATGAAATAACAAATGAATGGACTGTAAGAAATAATCCTAGGTTCTCATATATCATTATTGATTTATCACCATCAGTTTGTTCGATTCAAAGGTAGTGATTTAACAGTGTGACCCATTCAACATCTGAAAACTCAAAACAGCCACATGTTGCTATTTACTTTGAATTTCATTCAAATAAAACAATAAGAAACAGACTTAGCAAGCCTACTTACACCCAGCAAGCCTTCCTGATATGGGGGAAGAGTATCCTCATCTTTGAGAGAGAATGCAGTTTAAAATAAATAAATAAAAAATAAAAAATAAAAAACTGATGCCTAACCAATTTTCACTAGTAACCGGCTATTGTAAGCAAAAGTGAGGAATCATTTTCCAGAACAGTCTGGCCTATGGGTCCTCCTTGAGGTAAAGGACTCCTCATGACTGATGACCTCCCTACAGAACTCAGATGAGCGTCAAAATTTGGGTGAACGATAATTCATAAGCGTAAGAGTATGGGGGTCGGAGAGGGTTCGGAGAGGCTGTTCAATGCATGGGGACAACACGAAAACTCCACTGACCTGAGATAACCTGAGATCTAAGAATTCCAGCCTTTTTTCTTTATTCCATTCATTTTAAAATGGGCCTTAAGTGTGCTATACTCTTACTCTAATGTTCTTTCTACATCAGTACATCCAGTAACCAAAGAATAATAGAAATAATGACAAGATCCGTTTGCCTTAAGTGTGCTATACTGCTACTTCAGAAGTTCTAGTTATTCAAATTCATCTCCAAAACCATCATGAATTTTTTGACAGAAGTATAGAAATTTTCTCCCACTTGATACAAAATGCAAACTAAATTTCTTAAATAATTTATGAACACGTACCTAATCTGATTTGTTTTTATTACACATGGGCCCATTAGTGGCCCTGAATTTGACACAGATCCAAATGGATCTGTCCCATTCAATTATGGATCTAGACAGGAATGGTGGTCCATCAGACCCAAACCAGATAGTGGTTTTGGTTCTGATTACAAAATCGGCTCAAAGACCCACGACATAGGTAGCAAGGGTCTGACAGATCCTTGCTATTCCCAATTTTTAGTATGTTTAAAATGATGTTAAAGTATATGTATACAATCAACGACTAATACATTTTAAATGTAAATATGATCTAGAAATAAAGGAAAAAAATCATATTTGGAGGGAGTGTTTTTCTATCTTAAAAATTTTGGGGCTTATTCTTGTACTCTGATACAGATATGAATCCCATACAAATGATTAGACAATCAGAAAATCCTGATTGAAATTTCAGAACATATTTTGGCTCCTAGACAGTTGGATTGGAACCAGTTCTCTATTGAACTCTGTTAGTAGGGAATCCCAATGTGGGTCTAGTTCAGATTAAAACCTGTATCTAGTTCAGATCCTGAACAGATACATCTTTTCAAATCCAGACCTTCCAGGAAGCATAATGGTCTATTGACAGACCTTACTGTATGCTGCTACAGAATATATAGAAACTACATGATGAGGATCAAAGACTTTTTGGATCCCCACCCTAAACCAATATGTGCAATTTAATTTCAAGTACCAAGGGTCCGTTTGTTATTTACAGATTGGATATGAAAATTGGGGTTTACATATGTAAAATTTGCATATGGGGATTTTACCTGTGTAAGATTTGTCAACAATGGAAAGAAGCATACAGACATGAGAGAGAGAGAGAGACCTGTGGAGATGAATGTCGTACCTCCCTTGGTCGACTGAGATCTCTATTAAAAGGGTTTAATCCCTGAATACATTCTACTAATCATTATCCCTTAATTTACACTTGGGTTTAGATCCATGCTAATAGCTAACAACTAACTAGTATGTAAGTGGGCCTGATATATTGGGCCTAGAGGCCCAGGATTGACACCCCCCCTCAAATTGATGCGGGAGTGTCATAAAGCAGCAATTTGGAAACAAGAAATTGATGTCGAGGCCGAGCAAGTCCCTTAGTGAATATATCTGCCAACTGAAACTCTGTAGGGACATGAGGTAGACTGATAACACCACGCTTGTATTCGTCGCGAATAAAGTGGCAATCAACTTCTATATGTTTTGTGCGTTCATGAAGAACAGGATTTTCAGTGATTCTGATCGCCCCAGTATTATCGGCATGCAAGGAAGTGGGAGAGGCCTGTGCAAATCCAAGTTCCGAAAGAAGTCCCCGAAGCCATAGGATTTCAGAACAAGCAGAAGACATAGCCCGATATTCAGCCTCTGTGGAAGATTTGGAGACCCGTTCTTGTTTCTTGCATTTCCAAGAGATGAGAGACTGACCGAGGTACATACACCAACCAGTGGTGGACCGTCTGGTATCCGGACATCCTGCCCAGTCAGCATCTGCATAAGCGGTCAGAAGTAGACGATTATCCTTTGGATAATATAAACCACGAGCTCTAGTACCCAGTAAATACCGGATAATGCGCTTCACTGCTGTCAGATGAAGGTGACGAGGAGACGTCATGAATTGGCTGACAAGATTGACGGCATAAGATATGTCAGGCCTGGTGACAGTGAGATAGACAAGGCTGCCAACAAGTCTCCGGTATGTATGTGGATCAGGAAGAAGATCTCCATCATCTTTACTCAACTTAAGATTGACTTCAAGCGGTGTATCAACTGAGGAAGAGTCATCGAGATCAGCAAGCCCAATAAGATCTGTCGCATATTTGTGTTGATTGATAAATAGGCCTTTTGAAGACTGATGTATTTCTAAGCCCAGAAAATAATGTAGAGGACCCAGATCCTTCATATGGAATGAATCCCGAAGAGAGGCCTGAATAGATTTTATCATAGCGTCATCAGTTCCGGTGATAATGATATCATCAACATATACGAGGAGAACAGTAAAGCCAGTAGATGCGTGGTTCATAAAAAGAGATGGATCATATGGACTTTGAGTAAAGCCAATCGTGCCTAACCGATCTTTGAATTTATCAAACCACGCTCGGGGAGCTTGCTTGAGACCGTAAAGAGATCTGTGTAAGCGACATACAGATTTCTTAGACGGAGAGGTGACTCCTTGTGGGATCCGCATATAGACTTCTTCTTTCAAGTCCCCATGTAGAAAAGCATTCGTGACATCCATTTGGTACAATGGCCAAGATTGAGAAGCAGCAATGGCGAGAAGGAGTCGAACAGTTGTCATTTTTGCAACTGGCGCAAATGTCTCTTCATAGTCAATGCCATACGCTTGGCGGTTGCCAAGTGCCACAAGTCGAGCTTTGTGTCTATCCAAGGAGCCATCTGATTTGAGTTTGATCGAGTAGATCCATTTGCAACCGATAGGTTTAACTGAAGAAGGACATTCCACAATATCCCAGGTGTGATTCTGGGTCAATGCATCTAATTCAACTTTCATGGCCTGGTTCCAACAATCATGTTGCACAGCCTGCAAATAAGAACTAGGGATGGAAACAGAGGATAGTGTTGTCATCAAGGAAGCATGGGTAAATCCATACCGCTCAGGAGGTCGAGAAATTCTGGAGGAGCGACGCAATATACTAGTAGATGTGGGACCAGTTGTCGGAGGATCAGGAGGGTGGTCATCTGCAGTGGTAGGTGTTACCCTTCGATGATACACAAAATCAGGATTAAACCGTGTAACAGTTGGTTTTTCAGAAAATCCAGGTAACACCGTTGTGGAAAATGGAGAAGGAAAATCCAAGTATTTTTGGAAAAAATATTGATTTTCGAAGAAAATAACATTACGAGAGATCCTGGTGCGACGTGCCATTGGATCATAGCAAACAAAACCCTTTTGGTTAGTTGCATATCCTAAAAAAACACACCTGCTAGATTGGGCCGTTAATTTCGTGCGCTCCGTGGGAGGCAGATGAACAAAGCAAACACACCCGAAGGTATGTAGATGAGTAAATGTAGGATGGTGACCATAAAGTTTAAAATGTGGTGTTAATTGGGCAATGGTAGGTGATGGAAGACGGTTTATGAGATGGATTGCAGTTGTAAGAGCTTCAGTCCAAAAACGTGGAGGAACAGAGGATTCAATGAGAAGAGTCCTCGTGACATCAAGAAGATGTCTGTTTTTCCGTTCTGCAACGCCATTTTGTTGAGGAGTATATGGACAAGTACGTTGAGATATAATTCCTCGACTCTTTAGGAAAGATTGAAAATCATTGGAGACATACTCCCCCCCTGAATCGGATCGCAAAGTTTTAATGCATTTGGAAAATTGGGTTTTAACATAGCTAAGGAAAATTTTAAATGCATTAAGAACATCAGATTTAGAATGTAACAAATAAACCCATGTAAATCTGCTGTAATCATCAATAAATGTAACAAAGTATTTGAAATGACCATGAGAAATGGTAGGAGCAATGCCCCAAACATCACTGTGGATTAAATCAAAACATTCATTGCTACGAGTTGTAGAGTTAGAAAAAGGTAAAGTTTTACTTTTTCCTAATTTACAAGCATCACACTCAAATGAAACAGAATCAGTAGGTTTATTTAACAATCCAGTTTGAAACAAAGTGGACAATGTAGCAGCATTCGGATGACCAAGTCTATTATGCCACAACCGAGAATTATTAGGAAGTAAAAAACAAAACAACTGATGCCAAGGTTTATTTTGAATAAATGGAGATACTGGTAACGTAAAAAACCTGCCACGTTTAGGCCCCCTCGCGATCACCGCCCCCGACTCCTGGTCCTGCACAACACAACCAGAAGAAGAAAAGGAGACATTGCAATTATTTTCAACTAATTGACCCACAGAAACTAATCCAGGAAGCAGTAGTCGACCATGATGGAGGTGTTCCGCTGATGTACTTGTGATGATCCGAGGTGGGCCATGCATGATCCGAGATGATCAGGAACGATCAGAGATGATCGGTTGACTAGAAACATCACTGGGGGGCTTCCTATGCCTGGAAGATGACTTAGGAGAAGATCATAGATGATTGACCTAGCTTTGATACCATGTCAACAATGGAAAGAAGCATACAGACATGAGAGAGAGAGAGAGCTGTGGAGATGAATGTCGTACCTCCCTTGGTCGACTGAGATCTCTATTAAAAGGGTTTAATCCCTGAATACATTCTACTAATCATTATCCCTTAATTTACACTTGGGTTTTAACAACTAACTAGTATGTAAGTGGGCCTGATATATTGGGCCTAGAGGCCCAGGATTGACAAGATTAAGCATAAAGATTTGGATTAAAATTTTGGGGCCCACAGAAATTGAAAAAATAAAAAGCGGTGAAGTGATTTGATATTGTGACGTGACCTATCTCAGGTGAACTTTGTACCGCCACCTTCTTAACCAAAAAGGTGTGCAATCATTTCACACATTTTCAGGTTTGGAAATTTTCATATGAAAATGGACTAATTTACACATCATTTTCACACCTCAGTTATGCATGCGATGCATAAATGGGTGCAACAAATGTGCGTATTCATAAATGTTACACCATGTAAATGGGTGCAAACAAATGACCCCTAACTGAACTGCAAAGGATATTAAATTTGGAAAGGGACATCCAACCAGGATGTAGAGAATCACCAATGATAACCAGAAGAATGGTCCAGTTTAAAAGATAATAATAATAATAATAATAATAATAATAATAATAATAATAATAATAATAAGTGGAAGAAGCATGTAATCATACCTTTAGATCAGTCGGTCCATTTCCACCTTTTACAAATGCAGAATGTGCAGAAGCTTTCTTATTTTGACTAATGCCTTGTGCATTATTTTCTTTGCCACCACCACCAGCTGCTCTGTTGACTTTGCTAGAACTCACATCATTTTTAGATTTTGTAGTGACTCTTTCTTTCAATGGATCTGCCACATTATGTGACCACAGAGGTTTTCTAGGTGCAG
Organism: Litsea cubeba; assembly: GCA_012931725.1. Taxonomy (NCBI): domain Eukaryota; kingdom Viridiplantae; phylum Streptophyta; class Magnoliopsida; order Laurales; family Lauraceae; genus Litsea; species Litsea cubeba. Next base: position 113,475,814 of record CM022945.1, read on the forward strand.
TTGAAAGGAGGATCTGCAACATAAAGAGGTAAATTGACTTTATATGATTGTCAATAGCTACAACCAAACTCGAAGCAACATATATAATGTTTAGTTGAGCATTTTGGGAATGACAAAATCTCCCCATCCCAAAACCAACTCATAGAACATAGAAATAGAAGAGGGTGCGTTGATACATTTAGGACCAATTCATTGTCTCTAAAACAATGAATTGGGGTTGTTGTTCTGCCAAAAGGCGATACGTCGGGGGATTCCTAACTCATCCAAGTTCAAATGGGCCCTAATCTTTTTAGATAAAGTCTGCATTGGTAGAAATGGAATGATGAACAAATTGGATTGGGTAGATTGGAATAAAAAAAAATAAGTTATAAGTTTAAGTATTGTAAAGGGTGAATATTGTCCTAAAATGAGCCTTGGTGGATTGGAGATTAACAATCTCCATTTGCACGATCTAACTATTGGAGATTAACAATCTCCATTTCCCGATCTAACTATCTCATTGGGCCCCCATTTAAAGGACCCATTGATCCCAATATCAATTTCTATTGAAATGGCTTGGATCATTGAATAATCGAGATATTAGTACATTAGCCATTCTGTGATGCGACACAACAGACCATTTGCTTAGTAACTGAATGGTAAGTCAAGCCTGTAATTTAGTCGATCAAACAAAAAACATATCCTCTTTCTTTCTTTTTCTTTTTCTTTTTTTTTTCCATAGCAAAATGTCTCCTTTCCTGATAATATATTATCCTTCAACCATATGTTACAGATTCTAACCTTTGCTTTTGAGTCTCCATAGTCACGTTTAGTAGTAGTAACTTTCCCTCCCTGTTTTGAAATCAAATTAGAGCTATCTTGAAGTCGCCCACTAGATGTTGTCTTAGATACAATCGAAGAGTTCCTTTTGTTGCTAGTAATTTGTACAGTGTTTGTGCCCTTTCTAATCTTTGATGCTCCTTTGTTTGCTCGAAGATTAGTGTTCTCAGGTTCACATCCAGGGTTGTTAGATGATCCTATGCTAGACTTGCTCAAGGAAGATTTACGATCTTTCAGCAGTGCTCCATCCTTGACCTCCACTCTTGAAGCATGTCTTGTAACACAAGTTTTTGTTAGACTGATTCTCACAACTGACAAAAATCGATTTGTTTCACCAAATGTACGGCGAGATGCCTCAGGAATTGTTGGGTGCCAATTACTTTCATCTTCTATGTCCATATTGTAATTTGAAGTAGTTTTAGGATCTCTAGAGCTGGTATTGGGTCTTATGCTGGACTTGGATGTGATGGTGCTGCCCGAATGACATTCAGCTGTGTGTCTTTCTTTTGAATCCATAGAGCTTGTCTGATCCCCGGAGTTGGTTGTGACTTTTGTTGAGGACTTTGATGTTAGTGTGCTAGTTGTTGAATTACCATGTGGGGCATCCGATCCAGAAACCGACGACTTTTTTCCACCCAAGATCCTGACATATATGGGAAAAAATTATAAAATCAAAGACTTACAAATCATTCATGAGAAATGTCAAAGGGGCTCATCAACACAAGCCCCAGTGAAAAGATGCCCAATTAAAAAAAAAAAAAAGAAGAAAAAAGCCATGTTCATATGATGGGACCACATATGCACTGCATACATAAAGCATTAGCCAATTTGTTCCATGGTACACTTCAGACACATGGTTCACCTGATGAGCAGACTTGCCTACTTAAATCAGGTAGTCTAGAGAGTAGACCCCCCATAGTCAATGGTTGGATCTTGCAATAGCATGCCACACATTGATGAATATGAGCTCTAAATCTCTTGGAATCGGACTTCTGTGAATCCCAAGAGCAGGGCTGAACATTAAAGTTGCAATGGATTTGGGTGTACTACCTAATAGGATGCTGTTTATCTAGAGAAGTGACTTCATGCTCTCCCTCTTTCCATTTCCTGCTCCTGTAATGCTTGCCTCTTGATCTTGAGACTGAGCTGGGAAGCTTGGGATAGGGGCAGTGAAAATCAGGAGACTTCATTTTCCCTTCACTTGAAAGAGAGAACATGGAGATCAACTCGTGTGATGAAGATTGATGGAATCTGAAAATAAAAAATGGGTCATTTCAAATTCCAAGGAAACCAGATGTTAAGATGGAATCAAAATGCAAACTCCAATGAAGTAGATGCTTACGGGTGGGAAGTTTGAAACCAAGCATCTTCGCTGCAATTTAACATAACAAGTAAATGGTTATTATAAAAAACACTATTATGCATAAATAAAGGCAGTATTTATATGCACAATTTAATTGAATTGCAATGACTTGGTCATTAAAGATAAAATGACAAGGTTATAATTAGCTCCCTCAGTCATATTCAGGGACTTGTGTCACAAAATCTGTATTGAGCATGGCTATCCTATGGCCCACTTGTGCATGACAGGTGGGGCTAATAGACGAAAGACACCTTCAGGAATCAATGGAAGTATTGGAGAAGACTGCAAGATTTGATCTTATCCAGAGTGCTACAAAGCTTTCCAGAATAGGCTTGACTAATCAAGATATTCTGGAAGTAAACATATTCACGGTACTAGAAGTCTAGAACTATCTAAATATTCTAGCATGATTCAGAAGAAGGTCACAAACTTTGCATCTGCACTGTGTAGGCCAAGCAACATGGCTATCCTAGGCCACTGTGCATGACAAGTGAGGTTAATTGACAAAAGAGTGAGAAGCCTTCAAGAATCAAGGAAAGTATTGGAGGGACTGCAAGAGATGATCTTCTTAAAGTGAAACAAACAAAGATTTCCAGAGGAGACCTGACTAACTGAAGATTCTGGAAGTAGACATATTCATGGTTCTAGAACTGTCTAGAGGGGTCTAGCCATCTACTGGCTAGTGTGTGAGTTATTAGTAAGGTTGATATAGAGTAGTAGTATAGTATAGTCTAGACTCCTAGAATCAAGAGTGCAGAGTATTTATGGCTAAGCCGATGTTATACTGTTGTCGGAAATATAAAACTTAACCATCGATGTGTATAGCCTTGGGTTATCAACAGTGGACCCCCACTATGAAGAGGGACCAGCAAATATAGCAACTCTCCCCACCCCTAAGCAACCTATACACCCCCTCATTTGCTTCTCTTAGGTCACGGTTGGCAACCAAATCCCAGGGGATTCCTCACCGGTTTTCCCCAAGGATTTGAAATTTTCACATTTGTCAATTGTAATACATGGGGATTTGATCAAGTGGAAATCGTCATTTTTAAGGATTTTCAGGTTCAACCCTCCCCGTAGGATTTGGAAATCATCAATTTTATGGATTTATGCATGGATAATTATTGTCAGCCATACGCAACAATGCATATTGATATTGATGTGAGTTTCTCGGCACAAAGTGGGGTGGGGTGGGGGGGAGGCTTTTCGATCTCATTAAGCACAAAGTGAAGCTTACACAGAGGTCTTTCTTGACTAGTATAAGAAGCAAAGACCTCTCTAATGGCTCATACTTCTGCCTCATTAGAATCTGTGACATCTATAGGACCATAGAAAAATAAAAAGTTAGCTTCCTTTCATTAGATAGCACACCCAACACCTGCCAACGCAGTTTTCCTTTTGATGCCCCATCAACATTAACTTTAAGAACACCCATTTTAGGAGGAAACCAAACTGATATTAACTTCATCAAGGGAAAACCGCAAGACCCAATTACCGAACAATAAAGCATAAAATTTGAGAGATTATAACCCTCAAATCTTTTTTATGATAAGACCCACTCCCCCAAGATTCAAACCTCCAAATCAATAATATGCTTTAAGTTTGATGGTTTACCTTCAAAGATTTCTACAAATTCGATTTTCCTTCCGCACTGCTACCCCTCTCTAGATAGGGACCTTACCCCAAACCACTATCAAATCCCACGATGTCCTCAGAAAACACCAACTAGAAACACACTTGATAAGGAATTGATGCTCATGTTTGGATGAGATTAAATTGATAGTTGAACCAATTTTGACCAACCCATCCACTTGAGACATTTGACTTCTCATGCAGCTTTTGTAACTCTGGGGAGGCATTCTTGGTGATGCAACGAGAGATCATGAACATTTTTACAGGCTGATGGAAGGACAACACTAACTTGAAGAGTCAAGAATCAACTAAGAATATTATCCAGAGAAAACAGTCGCAAAGGAATGCATTCCCAAAGGAAATAGGACCATAGTTCATTAGATTCCAAGGGCTAAGAGGATAAAGAACATGATACAATGGTAGAGATAAAAAGTTTACAACATTGAAAGGAAATCTGAACCATGGGAATGGAGTCGGCATTGGTCAGTACTCAGTTGTACTGTACAGTGCAGTGACATAGAACAAGAAGATCCTAAATGAAAGTTTGCATAGCCCTAACATACTAAACAAAAGAGACTCTCCAAAGCACTCTCTACGGGAAAAAGAGGCTAATAGTCTGCCATCAAGTGTACATGAACCATAGTGTGAGAGTGGTAGTAAGCTAGACCCCGAAGGGAAGGCTAACTTGGTAGAAAAATATGAACAGTTAGTGTAATGCCATATGGATGAAAACCGTGGTGCTTTGGCACTTTGCTACGGCCACAACACTAGGCAGTAAGTTCTATACTCATTACATTTAAGTTGGAATATAAAAGAACCTAACTTCGGTTTGAGGGCTAGTTTCACATAGTTCCTGTTCAGATGTAGAGAAATGGTAGAAAAATATGCTCATCACATTCAATTTGCAAACAGTCTGCAGTTCAAATTTGTACTGCGGATAGTTTTCTCCACACGTTCACCCCACATCCAAAGGGACCCATGAGGAAATGTCCTGCAACTTGGTTATTTTATCCCTATCAAACTGAATTTCAGTAATTCAATTAAGTTGTGCATGCGAATGCATTCTAAAACAAATTGTAGATTAGAATCACATTCAAAACTAAAATTCTCAAAACTCACATGTCTTTGTCCATGGACTGAGCTTCTAGTGTCAAATCCACCCACATTGGAGCTTCAATTTCTTCCTAAAAGAGCATTCAGAAGAGGGAAAACCCATGAATTCTAATAAAAAGGGTGAAAAGATTAAACCAAATCCCAAAACATATATATCAACTATCAAATAATAAAATCCCAATAAAATTATAGGTAAGTAAGAATAAGATCTTCACAAAATAGAATCAACAAATCAGATTGATCAAAACCCAAGATTTTTTTTTTCAGTGATACAATACCCTAAAACCATCATTCAAATCCCAGACCATGATGGATGAACCCGGAATGCGAAACAACCCCAAACCAACATTACTGAAACAGAATCCAATCAATAGAAACCAACACAAACAAAGTCTTCAAACTACATAAAATGCGACAGGAATCAATTGGGTTTACCAGGAAAGCCCAGTGGCCGTCGGGTTCGACGCTTCTTCTCTGTGACCCTCCACCCACGAAAGGAAGATTGGCATTTCGTTTCTTCAAAACCATTGCCATCCTCTCTCTCTCTCTCTCTCTCTCTCTCTCTCAAATCCCCCTCAAGACTTCTGCAGTCGAATCATTAGAAGAACCCCAAGAAGAAGGAATCTAAAAGAAACTATTAATAGATTGAAGTTCGTGGGGGAAGAGATTCTTCCATTGGATTTGAAGAAGACTAACTGACAAGTTTGGGGGGGGTTTTGACACATTAGTCCCCTCAAACTGAGATGTTCCAATTTCAAAAACAAAATTCAGGTTATGTCGGGGGGGGGGGGGGGGGGGGGGGGGGGTAGGGATGGGTTTTTTTGACACATTAGTCCCCTCAAACTGAGATGTTCGGGGGGGGGGGGGGGGGGGGGGGGGGTAGGGATGGGTTTTTTTGACACATTAGTCCCTCAAACTGAGATGTTCGGGGGGGGGGGGGGGGGTTTTTTTTTGACACATTAGTCCCCTCAAACTGAGATGTTCCAATTTCAAAAACAAAATTCAGGTTATGTCACCGTTTGATTCGTTTGACTGTGGTGAACTCTTTTTTTTTTTTTTCCCACTTTTAAGTGATCAGTGCGCCTGAAAGATTATTTTAACTGAAATTGCATCAGATAAGTCAATTTGCGTATATTTTTTTTTTAGCAATTTCAAGTAACGTCCCTAGCAACTTTAGTTTTATGACGTTAAGGGTTCCTAGGGACCCTACAGTGTACACAAATTAAAAAAAATAGGCGTATTTCCACATATTTCGTTTAGCACTTTTTATGACGTTAAGGGTCCCTAGGGACCCTACTACGTACACAAATTAGAACAAAATAGTCGTGTTTCCTCGTGTTTCATTATCAACAATTTTAGTTCATTGTCAACAAGTTTATTTTCCTTCACCACGTTCGTCTGCGCCCAGGCACCGACCTAGCCGTCCAACTGTGGCCCATCCAAAATCATCTTCTTCTGCCCTCCTACCAAATGTGGTCCCCTCCCTCCCAAGTCTTTCCTTCCTTCCCTGTGAAGGAACTCCACACCCCCCAAGAAAAGCAAACCAAAGCACCAAAACCCAACTCCTGCTCCGCGTAACCCCCCAAATGGATGAAGTAGAAGAAATCGATCTATTCCCCATTTCTCAGCAGCATCGAGAACTCATGGCTGCCGAAACCCTAGAATCTGATCTCGATCTCGCCTTCCAATTCTAGTTGTAGGAAGTCATAGCCGCCTCTCTCCTCCACCAACAACCACCCTCCTCTTCCACCACCCATCCCTCCGAGATCCCATCTCCCTCAACCCCGATTCCCAACCCAACACCAATGACCTCTCCTCCATCATGAAGCTTCAAACCCTAGAACTCGAGCGGGTCCAACAAGAGCGAAAGGACCACGAGATCTGCGACGCAGAGATGCACCGCGTTGCATCAGATCTCAAGATTTGTGCCCACGATCGGTCGCATGGCGAGTATGGTGAAAAGGAAACACACTTATTTTGTTCTAATTGGTGTGTACCGCATGGTCACTATGGACCCTTAACGTCATAAAACTAAAGTCATTAGGGACGCTAGTTGAAAGTGCTAAAAAAATACCTTTTCAGGCAAAATGACTGATCTGGTGCAAGGTCAATTAAAATGATCTTTTAGGTCCACTGGTCACCTAAAGTGTTTTTTTTTTTTTTTTTTTTTGTAAAATCCTCTTTACTTTATTGCATTAAATCCCATGATATTATGGCTTTTATGCAGCATTTTAGAGAGATTTTCTTGTAAATGATAAAACCTGAGAAATGGTGATCAGATTTGTATTTATTTTTCTCGGAATGTCAGTTTTTATATTCCATAAAAATGAATTTGTTCGATAGTTGCAAAACATATATGATACAGAAATTGATAATTCACATGATATCACGGAATATGGTGAAAAAAAGTAAGAAAAAAAATAGTGCTGAGGACACTTGTAACATTATGTAAATTTGAGTCATGAAATTGAAAAAATAAAATTTAAGGTTTGAGTCATGAAATTGAAATAATAAAATTTAAGGTTAACCAATAGGTCAAAACCCCAAGTTTTGGTTTTGTTGCAGGACACTTGAAATGAGTATTACCAGTGAGAAGACAAGCTGTGATTCTCGATCGAGGACGCCAGCGTCTTTTGACCTGTGTGGTCCACTGACTCACTGATCTACCGTTGATGTCATTAAGCCCTGATTAGAAGATCTCAGACCTCCATTGTTCTTAGGGTGTTAGTACACTGAATGCAGGCCGTCGGTTTGTTTCAGTTTTCAAAAATTGGTTTACTACAAGTTCGGAATCGGACGGTCAAGATTAGAGGGTTTTTGGGTGATGATTGTATGTGGGGTCCATCCTATCATCAATCCGGACCAGTAAATTTTTCTGTCCCACCTGCACTTTGGTCGAGGGATGCTATAATTTGGCAGAGGGGTATTTATGTAATTTAATAGAGAAATGGTTTTTGACCGTTGGAATGTTTTAATTCAACTTCAAAATTGAGAGAGAGAGAGAGAAAGGGGGAGAGGGTACATTGTGTTTGCAGTTTTTTATTTTTTTGTTTTGTTGGTAAACCTTTTAAATTTAATAAAAGATCCCCTTTTATTTGACATATTACAAAAACCCCCCTCTCCCGCCGCGCTGTGGGACCCACCTAAGAAGATTGTTAGATGGAAAGGTCTTGATGAGCCCTACATCTCTACAAAGTTTGATGCCCATTAGATCATTCTAACCTCATTGGAATAATTTTTTTAATATATTTTCTATTATTTTATTAAAAAAGTTTAGTCAATCCAATGGTCTATTCTATGCGGATGGATGGAGTGCAAATCCGTGAAATTGGTGACTATCAAGGGGTCCTACATGAGGTGCATGTCATAACCAAGGTCACACCATGCATAATTTAAGGTTATGGGATTGGTGACTATAAGGGGATCCTACATTAGGTGCATGTCGTGAGCAAGGTCACACCATGCATAATTTAAAGTCACGACCCATTTTTGTTTTGAATAACATGCTTACCTAAAATTAGGCAAACATCTATTTTATATGGTGTAGTTATCATGTGCACACTTGGCTGTGGGGACCATTGGGGCTCACTGTTGGTCCATCTAAATTGACCAAAAATAGGACCCCCTATATTATACCAGTGCCATAGGTTTAACATACATCCCAATGAATACTAAAGATTAACTGTTCACCGATCTAAATGGAGTGTGAAGCTATTAAACTTGTGAACATGGATGAAGATAGTAGGATAATCAAATGGGCCCCAAACTTTATTGATATACAAGTCCCACCTAGATCTTGAAATCCCCCAATCCTATCCCCAAGTCATCCCCACAAATCAGTGCACATGGAGCTTTACCGCCCGTTTGGCAATTTACAATTAAAATTAAGGTAATGTAAAGCGTCAGCCGTCAAATTAAGAGAGAATAAAATATAAGGAGGCTACAATGGTATTTTGTCTTTAGTGGATTGGTAGGAAATTTTTTTAATTTTTTGTATAAAAATATATTTTTTTGTCATTTAGTGTAGAAAGGATGTTGATTTTTTACTTTTTTTTATACTAAGAGAGAATTTTGAAGATGTATACTTTTGATATGTGTGAAAAATGAAGGCTTTATATTACTTTTACTAACTAATAAATTGCCCAACAGGTGACGTGTGCATTAGATAGCTAAATATGTAGTGGATAATCTCCTAAAATTTATACCATTTGGAAAACAATCATTCCATAAAGTCTGGTAACCCACCCTTCAACCCGGCTCAACCCAATTTATTTTAGGGAAGAAAATTTAACAAATTGGGTCAGGTACATTCCGGTTGCATTGGCTTCTGGATATATACCACATACAATATGGGGTCAAACTAGGGTTGAGTAATCCACACCCCATCCATCAAGTTGCCCATAGTGTACAGTAAGAAAACATATGATCTTAACTTACAGTATCAGCCCATGTTAAGTACGTGAAATACAAAGCAAATATCCACTTCCTCTTTATTTGTGTCATTGCTCAATTGATATTAGGGTTCCAATTAGAATGGGCCCAAGAACGAGGGCCTGTTTCTTTAGTAGAAGAACGAGGGCCTATTTCTTTAGTAGATTGGAATTTTACTGGTTGGGGTTTTTGAGACATGATGTCACTTGCATTTTCAAATCCAATGTTTCGTTACTAGAATTTATGAATTCTAGCACATAATAAATTGGCCTTTAGGAGTTCCTGGAATTCCACCTTCTTTGTATTTTAGTAGAGTTCTAAAATGCTCATGCCCTTCGGAGAATTTAGGAATTCCACATTGTCTAGGAATTCAAGAATTCCCCAAATAAGAATTTATGGAATTCTAATAAATGAACAGGTTAGTTTTCAGATTTGGAGAAGTGAACTCCAACTGCAGCCCATTCAATGAAGCCTATGTTCACATAGGAATATATATTTTTGTTCACAATCTATTTACATGAATTATGATGGAGTGAAGGCCAAGAAGCCAATTGAGTCTTTAGTGAGTAAAGCTCAGCCAATGTTCATTGAGGTTCCAAATAATTTCTAACAAGAGTCCTTTGTTTTGAGGCCAATTCAACTTAATTCAATAGAGTCGGACCGAGTCTTTTAACTATGTTTGATCTTTAACCCCTTTTCTTGTTCTAACAAGACTATTTCATAATATTTTAAAAATACATTTAAAAATATAGGTAGTGATAAGTAAAACTACCTTATAAGAGGGTTTTTTTTTTTTTTGGGTAACCCAACCAAGGGGGCTAAAAAAGAACCCGCATACACACGGAAAGACAACCCACGTAAGCTATAAGAAGACCCATACAAATGAAAAAAAAGCCCGTACAAGCGGGAAGAAAGCCACACAAGTGGGAAGACGTACCCAGGGTTCGAACCTTAGACAGCCAGGTGAGAACTGCTGCAGGTAAGTGGCCATTCTCCCCTTATAAGATAAGAGTTATTACCTAGTCTTGATAGTGTTGAGCACCAATTGACTAAGTTGTTAAGTCAAGTAAGAGTCTTCTAATAGAATGAAGAACATAAAAGGGAATCTTTCGAAGAAATTAGGCTTAAACTTTAATTAAATGGCTAATTATTGAAAAACTTAAAAGCAAGGAAAAAAAATGAAAACCCTAAAAATGTGAGGCTTGCACTGAAAGAAGCCTGAATTCCATACATGCTACAAACAACTTCATTTTACCTAAGAACAACGTCATAAACTTAGCGCCCCTCCTTTGCAGGTGTAAGTTTCTACTATCTCACATGTGTGAGTTTCTATTACCTTATATGTGCAAGTCTCGGAGGGATCTAACCCCTTATCTAGGATATAAAAAACACTTCATTTTACCCTAATAAAGTTAATAGAGCAAGAAAACTCACCTCTATATTGTTCTCCTTCAATGTGATCCTAGAAAAGCGATGATAAGTAATGTGAGCCAATGAAGAAAATAGCTACCAGCATGGGACAAAGAATAATATAATGAGCAAGAGGAGCTCCGAAAGAGGAGTAAGTGGGCTACATAGAAGTGAAAAAAAGGATCATTGTGTCGCTGGGCCAACAAAAGGGGAAAAAAGAGTAATGGGAAAGGTGGCTTTGAGAGATTTTACGATATCGCGGGGGTGAGCATTTTTGTAAATAAATAAGAGGATTTTACCAAAAAAATCACATTAGATGTATCATATACCAAAACGGTCCATTTAGTTTCCCTCCAACCAAAGCGTTCTTTCAGCAACAAAATCTTTTTTTTTTTACCAAACTTTTTTGAAGGTTGATATCAACATTGGTATCGCACGAAAAAACCAATTTTTCATCATCTTCCTCCTCTCTTCCTCAAAAAATTAGTTTTTCGTTATCTTCCTCCTCCTCTCTTCCCCAAACCCAACGAAATGAGGAAGCAAGGAGGAGGAAGATGACGGAAAATTGGTTTTTTCGCCCAACCCTCCCCTCATTTCACATACACACACATATATATATATATAAGTTTGATAAAATCTTCAATAAATAAATAAATAAAAAGGTACAAATTCCTTTACCGTCGTTTACTTAGAATTCCTTTACTTACCCATTTTATCATAGTTTAAGCCCTTTTTTTTATTTTTACGAAAAAATTATGTATAAACTTTGATTAAATGGAAAAGTTACAAAAACATAAAAATGACAGATTAGAATGCCGTATATTTTTTTGGACAGAAATACCCCCTAACGACCATTCCACCATTTTCATCGAGACCAGCAACTCCACCCAAAACCTCTCCTCATTTGGTGAGGGTGTGCATTGTGAGAGAAGATTGAGAAATTGGAAGAGTGGATAAGAAGGGCTTGGGATCGTCCCGGTTTGAATCACCAACACCTCCACTGCAACTGCAAGCGGCAGATAGATTTCACCCATCATAAGACAATGAGCACTAGACCTGTGAAGCTTCATTTCACTCGCGGTTCAACCATGGCTGCTGCTTCCTTCTTTCAATACTGACATCATTTCTAGGTTCAGATTTGGTGTTGTTAATAAGTTTGTTAATGCGATTGGAGTAAGAAAAAGATAGGGATTTCCAAGCATTCCCTCTCCTACAAGAACCCTTCTATTATAAAAATAATGAAAAGGTCTCACAGTGGATGAGAAGAATTGCTTCAATGCTAAGAGCCTCTAAATCGAAAGGCTCATCTAACTACCTCATCTAAACATCACTCAGAAGGAACATGAAATAAAGGTGTTTCCAAGGTCCAATCTTCTTTTGGTGGCTACATTTCATGATTTTATATTTTGGTCATTAGCCAGAACTTCATCATCCAAATAACCATGTCACCAAATCTTTCAGAGCTTAGACTTCTGCCAGCCTTCGTCTCTACATGAGGGGTCATTTTGTGCTGATCTGGTTCATCTCATCCACCATTGATTGTCCGGCATTGGAGTTGCTGGTGGAAAGGGTGACGATATCGTTAGGGGGCATTTTTGAAAAAAAAAAAATTACGACCACCTAATAGATTCTTATATTTTTCTTAACTAAATTGCCTAATCCAAGTTTAAGAGGAAATTTTTCGTAAATATCCCTATTTTAAAACTCCCAAAAAGACATAAAAGGCAAAAGACTTTTCCTTTCTTTATAGCTCAACGAGGAATTTGAACTCACCCTCCCACCCATACGTTTGTGACTGGCTGCTCACCAGCAAGGTCAAGTCCACCAAATCTGTTAATTTAATGGTACAAAACACAAGGAACATATTATATTAGTCAGTGACTCAGTGACTCAGTGTCTCTTAATAAGATCTTAGTCTTTTGGCCCTATACATACAACATTAATCTTTATTATAATACAACATTAACAAACAATATACATAAGAAAACCCAAGTCCAATACTATAACCCCAATCCAAAACTAACTACACATTCTCCCAAAACAAACCCACTCTCCATGAAATACTCCATCCCATCTACTTCTCAATTATGAATCTTGTGAGAAGGTTGGTATCTATATGATGATAATCAGCAGCTAAACCTATCCCAAACTGGTGCAAAATCAAGACCGTTCATCAATATATCTCAACCTTCACTGATCGAGCAATCGCGACCGTCCGTTCCCCAAGACTTGATAATTAAGTGGATGTTTTAATGAGTATGATATCTGTCTACGTACAATTACTTCTGCTCAGCGATTTAGAATCACCCAAAACTTGATCCATATGGCCCACTCAATGAACGGCCCAGATCATCTGTAAGAAAAAGAAGGGCAAAACAACTGGCGGTGGAGATCGATCTCTCTCTCTCTCTCAAAAGTCAAAACAACAAGAGATTCACTTCCCCACAGAGAAGAGATTGATCTCAATCAGATTCTCCTCCTCCAACTCAAATCCGACCGTCGGTTTAAATCCCAATGGAATCTCGATCAAGCCCTCCCTCTCCTCCCACAGGAAGCAGAGATTCTCCGGCGAATCCCACGCCGGCGGAAATCTCTCCGCAGACTCTCCCTCCGAAGAGTCGGAATCCGAATAATCGAAAGCCGAAGACAGAAATCCGTTGACACCCACGTACCGGCGGTCATTCTCCGGCGAATCCTCGTCTTCTTCGCCCTCGTACTCTTCATATATCACCTCCAACGGCCCGTTACGATTCCATTCCGGAAACATTTCGGACAAATCGGGGTTTCGGACGAAACCCTTCTCTGCTTCGACCCGGTTCATAACGGCTTCCTTCGGGCCGGCTTCTTCGATCTCTGGTGTAAAAATCGCATCTTTTTCTTGCACGGCTACTCCCAGATCGGTTTTGGATTGGACCCAGATCTGTTCTTCGATCTCTGTCTGAAAAATCTCTTCTTTTTCATGTTTGGTAGATCCCAAACGGAAAAGGGTTCCCAAGAGAACTGCAGTGGCAATCAACACAGGGGAGAAGACGAAGGAGAGGAAGAGATGGGGGAGATAGAGAAGAATCAAACAGTAGAAAGAGATGACAATTGAGAAAATGGGATTTGGTTCGGAAGAGAGAGAGGACAAGAAAAGATATGATCTGGCAAGAAATCTCACCGCCCCAAACAGGAAAAGCTCTGAAAGAGAGCTCTTTTCCGTGGAATTCACGACAGCTTTCTCTCCTTCCATGAAGAGGCAGAGAAATGGGATCTTGGGGGATTAGAAATGCAAACCCATTTGGTGGAGAGAAGACGAAGAAAGGAAGGTGAAGAGGAAAAAATGGATCGAGAACAGAGAAAAAGAGAGGATTTTGAAGTGATTTGTCGCGGGTTTTGGCGTGTTCGGATGGTGGGAATTTGGTATATAAAGGACAAAAGTAGAGTGGGGAATTTTTGTACTGAAATTACAGAAACATCCCTTTATTTCATTCAATTTCAAGCCCTTTGTTTGCACTACTACATTCATTACCAAGCTATATTTGTGTAGTTACTTTCTCATAGCATAAACTCTCTTTAAATTATTATAGGATTTGGCTCAAGATAAATCGGCATGAAAAAAATAGAATTCGTGTAGGTTATTCTAATATAGTTGAGACAAGACTTTCATAATGATGATGAAAATTGTATTTAAGTTTCCGTGAAAAAAAGTGAGGATTGCATACAAAAAAATATGTGCTAGAGGAAAATTTATTTTTGCTACAGTTGCCTTATCTTGTAGAAAAGCATAAAAGTGGGCTAAGTTCTCTACAATTCCTTTGAAATTAAAATTTCTATAGAGGGTGATTGGGAAAAAAATTCAGAGAAAGAGGAAACTTTCCATAAAATTGATTTTCTGTGGTCTGTACACAAATTTTGTTAGAAGCATGGCTACGTTTAAGATGATATTGGAAAAATTATTATTAAATTGAAAAGTTTTGGATTTGATTTTGACTAGAAGTTATTTTCGGTTTCTACAACTGTGCTAAGTGCTAACATATTCTCCCTTCACTTTTCACTAATATACTCCCCCTTCTTATTAACTCTCATATTCCTCGTTTCTAACATACATAGAATCCTACCTCTTCATACATACCCGTGATCAGTATGGGTCTTTGTACTAATCCAAATATCGGCAAAGAATGGACCGCTGTGTTTTTCGGTGCATCAAATGGAACCTCTCTGCGAAATCACCCTAGGATCAATGGTCTAGATTAGAAAAATGAACCACATGATGCAACTTGTATGGCATTGGCCCACCACCATATTGGTGATTCCTGTTTAAGTTTTATTTTTTTTAACGTTTGTCATTGATATGAGAGAGAGATTCCCACAAGATGATAGAAACCATTGGCCCCCTAATTTCAGAAGGAATTGGTCATTGACATGATGGTAATTTTGATGGAAAGTCGAGGGCTTTTGTGAAACAAATTAATATAAATGGGGGTTGAATTGGACACAAAGTTTTCAAGGGCACTATCATCACAATGCTGGGATTTTTAGCTTTTGCAAAAGTGTCTACTACTCTTCATCTGATAAATCTCTGCATCTTGCGGTCAAGGGCACTTTAACAGGAGGGACATCATATCCTTTTAGGGTACCCCACTCCTTTTTCTGTTGGGTAGCAAGTGGGCCATGAATCTGACTTTTGCTACCAAAGAGAAAAGCAGTTGAAATATTCCACATCCTTTGAGTGGATGGGGATATAAAGCCTGCTTCATGATTTTGGGAACATGGGCGTTTGGAAATCTTCAATACTGATAATGTATACACCATTGAGACATTGCATGGAAATTTCTTAAGGTGAATTCTCATCTAGATTCCTTAATTTTCCAATTTCTAGTGGATGTGTGGATGAGTGCGATTCGAACTCTAATTTTTATTTTTTTGATAACCTAGTCAAAGGGGTTGGAACCCAATTAAGAGCCCGTATACATGGGAAGACATCCCACTCAAGTGGAAAAGGAGCCCGCACATACGGAAAAAAGTGGCATACCCAGGGTTCAAACCCTGGATAGTCAGGTGAGAACTGCCACTCCTTATCACTCGGATAAGGAGCCGTTCTCCAATGTCTAGATTTATGCTGGGTTAGCATTGCATAAATGGGCTCCGCTAGCTTGGCCTAGCCATTTTTCGTCTTGTCTGAGTATGTATTTTCATAGAAATTTAGAAACTTGACACAAAAGGTCACCAAGCAGAGCAACTTACACAATTATGGCTGAGTAATTAGTCAAATTTGTCCACCATACCTATCTCAGTCACTTAGCAATCTGAGTTGACTCAGCAGAGATGGGCTGAGTTGAAATGAAATTCTAAACCATACTTCTGAAATGAAGTCTGTAATTGGGATCAATTTTAAGCCCATATGAAAATTATATGGTGAAGTTACTAAATGGG
Organism: Litsea cubeba; assembly: GCA_012931725.1. Lineage (NCBI taxonomy): Eukaryota > Viridiplantae > Streptophyta > Magnoliopsida > Laurales > Lauraceae > Litsea > Litsea cubeba. The sequence continues at coordinate 113,491,997 of CM022945.1, forward strand.
CCTGGTGGTGTTTAACTAAAGGCCCAACCCAACCTGACCAGATATCCCTGATGCCAAATGGGCCTTGTCAATTATAAAAGCTCTACCCCAGAGAGTACGCTGAGCCCATTGGGCCTAAATGTTTGCCTAACAACTTTAAGACATGATCATGAGAGGGCCTACTTAATAAAACTATCTCTGGAAAAGTTTACCAACTGTTTTGTTACTGACATTAACTTCTTTTTTCTTTCTTTTTTACCCGACCTTAAGACCATATAGGAGACATGACAACAACTTCTTCTTCTTCTTATTATTATTATTACTCTTCTCATTATAGATGATCTTTGACCAATCAAGATTGCTTAAAAAGCATTAGTCAGTTGCTTGGTTACATTCTTGTAGCAGCATGGAGCCGTGATAAAAAAAAAATCGACAAAATAACCAATTTTAAAGGACTTCGATAATTTGGCAGAAAGGCAATAATTATAGAACAAAACTTCATCATTATTATCAAAATTTTGTTTCAACTACGTTGGAGTCAGCTACATGAATTCTAATTATAATAAAAAATTTCTATAATAACATATATTCAAGTGATCTAGATTAATAGAGAAAGTACTAAGAAAGAAAGAAAATGAAATAGATAGAAAGAGGCAGGGGAAGAAGAGGAAAAAAGGAGAAATAAAGTCTACGGAGAAAGATAACTTAGAAGTGAAGAGAACTTGAGAAGAAATTTTTAAAAAAAGAAATAGAACAAGTACAATAATAACTTGTTAATTCATCACTCTCTTTATTTATAATTACTCATTAAACTTCAAAGCCCGATTTTATATTACCAAGACAATCCTAGTTCAACTTTAGAATTGAAGTTTCTAAGCTGTTGACACTAAAGTTAGATCTTTTTAGTGGATTAAAAAGCTTAAAAAACTTTCTTAAAGTGAACACCTATTTCTCTCTTAAAATGTAGTGGCTCTAGCTACCCTTGTATTCCATTTGATAAAGCTTTTGGCTGCTTGATGTGATTAGATATATGAGGCCAATAGGTTTCTTGTTAAGTAGATTAGTGTCACATTGCACCTAGAAATGCACAAGCTATATGGTTCAATGCCTAGATCATTGATGTCATCAGACACACAATGGTGAGGGACACCTTAGAGTCTAGTCTAAGCAGTAGTTTATATGATAGTTACCAGCATAATATAAGGGTTTACAAAAGGCTTAAAGATAGATCTAGGAAAGCATTAGCAGTTCCTGAAATTTAAGCTATGTTAATGTCAAAAATCCAATAATGAGTAGGATGACTGTAAAATTGGAGTGCCAAAGGTTGAAATAATTGAAGGCTAGTCCCAGATAAGGGTTTGGGGCAGCTATGCATAGGGTGACATCATATGCAAGTTAGGTAGATCAGTGAAATTTTGAAGGTAAGCTATCAGCCCAACTTCTCTGGTTACTAATTAAGCTAGAGATGCCAACTCATTACTATTTAGTCTCTAACTTAAAAGGGTCAACTCAAATCTTGATTTCTTAGGCTGGGTTCAGACTTCAGACTAAGTTGATGGGTTGAATATCAAGTACAGTTTCATTCCAAGCCTAACCAATTTATTAATCTGATCAAACGTAAATTACTATGTTGGGTCCTAATTAGTTGGTGGATTCACTTAGAAATTACCACCACTAAATTTTATTTCTCTCTTTTTGGGTGCATTTGAATGGACATACCTAGACCAAACCGATAAACCACCATGCCCTGGGCGGTGCAGCCAAACCGGTGCACACTTACTGGACCCGACATCTGGATTTTTGCTCACTAATACCAATATATCACAATGCATTTAGACACAAACCGGCCACTTTTCCCCACATCCACAGGTGCATGAAACATTTAACCATGCCCTTAATGGAAAGCTGTAAAAAATCTTAAGTGGTTGATTAGCAGTGGGATTAGGAGAAAGGGTGCATGAATGCACCAACACAACATTCCAGATTTGATCTCTCTCTCTCTCTCTCTCTCTCTCTCTCTCTCTCTCTCTCAACATATATTGAAGTGGGCATCTCAAAATATAATTTAACATACTCATTCATGTGCAATGAATAAGGGCTAGACTAGGGCCCAAAAAGCTTCAATCAGAAAATTATTATCCGGTTTGCATACTTCTTGAAGTGGCATTTAATATTAGATTAGTTGAATGTGAAGAGTGTCTATTGTTCTCATTAAATCAGATGGGACTTTCTGTTTTGGGGCTATAACATAAGTAAGCTATTCAATTGGCAAATGCTTACATCTTGGTTTTGGAATGTGTGATATGCTCCAAACCATTTAACTTCTTGTCATTTGTATCTGAATGTTTGATCTTGACACAATGTGGGAAGACAGGGACTCTCCTTTTAAAATGACAGGTAGGGGTGGGAACTTTTTCAACTCAATAATTATTAAGAAAAAGGTACTTTTAGGTCTAAAGAGTCCATCAAGTGGCTTGGGTTATATATACTTTTGAGGTGGTTTTTTTTTTTTTTCAATGATATAATTACACTTTGGGGGTCTACAATAACCCTATTTCAAGATTTTCACTGATTTTCCATGATATTCAGAAAACCATTTCTTTGCAAACAAATGGGATACTTTGACACATGAAAACTCAAGAAATTAAAATTAAATATCAAGATTTGAGCCTCAACTAAACTTGGACCCACTGTCATATTGATCATTTAAAAAAATATGTAATTAGAATTTAAAAACACAAGACTATAAATTATTTATAAATGAATTGTTTTACAAGTAATTATTTCATGTTGGGCCACCGTTGAGAGTGAAATTCTCTCCTATTGCCATTTAGCCAATAAATGAGATAGATTCTAATTTTTTACAATTTGGGTTTCAGAAGTAGGCCTTACTAGAGGATTTATAGCACTAATGTGACCCCCGGTGGGGAATCGGACTTAATAATATGGATATGGAGTGACCTAGATAGAGTAAAAAAACACACACACATGGATAATTATCACATGCGTGTGTAGTGTGCGCCTCTAGTGGGGGCCACCTGATGGTCCATCCGAATGACCACACAAACCCCGTATAGTTTACACGCCTTATGGGTTTGCACCCATACAAATGGACTAGACCATTCGATCGATTGTACACTCCATGTGAATGAACTTGATTTGTGGGCCTTACAGTAGGGTTAAGATGTTCGGATCTTCAAACCCACCTATGTTGCGTGCAACGGATGCTGACTATATATATGGGTAATTTTTCAAAATGCCTATTCCCCCCCCACTAAATTTTAGGGCCATGGATCAAAGAGTTATGATGATTTTAGAGAGTTAGAAAGATTGATTTGCTTAAACTTAGGAGAGTGATAGGCCCGTGAGAGAAATATCTGACCTAACAGGAACAAAGAAGGGCCCATCTAATGCTACGTAATCGTAACATGGCTCACCAAATGTTGGTGATCACTACTATCTTTTTCTTCTCTCCTAATATTAGAGTTCTTCAATTCTTGGGTCCTAAACCGAGACCAAACCTGACCCATTGCAAAAACTCTACTGAAACTCTCATTTTCTTTTGTCATGATGTCATTGGATCTAAGGTAAGATGTGACCCATTTTCAACTCACTAGAGAGTGGCACATTCGCTTACTACACACGTTGTAAGAGCAATAATGGGCTGCCTATGTTATTGTTAGTATTTTTGTGTTGGCTAATTTTTGTGTCGGACAAAACTCTAGGTCCATTGAGTTGTATTTTCTCTTTTATTTTAGAATAGACTATGCTTGTGTCGCTGGAAGAGCTGAAGGGAAGAAAAGAGAAGAAAAGGAAGAAATTCGGATGACACCATCCACGATGCCCGATCGATCGAACTTGTTGACCGGATCGATCGGATGTGGGGTACCCGATCGATCGGATCCTCTGTCCGATCGACCGGTCCATGGAAAAGTTTCTTGATCTGAGAACGGAATCGTTTCCTTTTGAGACTTTGTTTCCCACTTTGAGTCCTACTTGTGCTCTAACACTAGGACACGAATTTGGGGCTATAAATATGGGTTTTCTCTCAACCCTAAGATACACATCAAGTAATTCTCTTATTGATTTAAGGTGAGAAAACCCTTGAGAGATTATTTGATTCTCTAGAGCCATTGAGAGGTTGTGCTGAAAATTTGCTCTAGAAGGTTTATTGCTTCTACACTCTTGTAGAAGATAGTTCATCTTGGTTGACAAGGTGCAATGAGATCAAGTACGGGGAACGGTGCACGGCGAGCAAATCGTGGCAACATGTGAAATTATGCAAGAACAACTACAGTCCTTAGGTCGGCGTACTGACTGGGATAAAGGAGCTGTGAGAATATCTTGTAACTGTTCAATAGTTCTTGATTTCTAGATAATGGTTTTTCTCCCTGAAAAAATGGTTTCCACGCTAAATATTGTGTCTGCCTTCTTGTGGCATGTGATTGGTAGATTTACTTGCTAGTTCTATTTTGTTTGGTTGTTTATATCCGCTACATTGGTTTATTTGTGGAAACTAGCATCCATTCTAATAAGTTTTGCGGAACTTTCAGCTATACAATAAAAAAAACAACCACTTCTATTTTGACCATGCATGTCAGAAGACAAGGACAATCTGTGAGCTTAACGAGTCCGGATCCCCTATTGTATCTATGATCTGCATAATAGATTTTTCAGAATCTCACCATGAGGCCTACGTAATGATAATCTGAACAGTTTAAGATAATGCCATCTCCTCCTATGATACATCTTTGAAATCTCACTTCAGTAAGAGAGGATCCCGCTGTCAAATTGAGCACATGACTAACAAGGGGATTAAGGCCTATGATTAGTATTACATAAGATTGAACTAATTAAACTATTAGTAATATGATGGTGGGATCAACTCCTAATGAAATGAAATTTAAAGATATCTCACTGCAGGAGATGACATCCATCTTGAACACTTCAGATTATCATTATGTGTGTGACCATATAGGTAGCGTAAAACAGAATTTCGCCTCAAAGGAGAACTAAAACTGAATCTAACCTATTTGATCCAGACTCATCTATTCCTTCTTTAGCATGGTGGTGACAATATAGGTGACCTAAAACAAAATTTCACCTCAAAAATCTTAGAATAGTCCATATAACAAAGGACATAATACATTCTTATGGAAAACTCCAGCAGGGCATAATACCATGCCCATCCCAATTCTGTGAAGGCCTGTTTGGGTGCCAAGAAAATATCAGAGAAAACGCAGGTGGAGAAAATTGTCTACCAATCTATTTTGACTATGAAGAATTTGCCCCACTTGTATTCTCAACCCTCATTTGTCTCCATCCAATCCAACTTTTTAGCCCTTCAGAATCTCCAAAATTTTAAGTTTTAGATGGTATTCACTTGAAAGCAATCAAGAAGGGAGAACAATTAACAAATTTAGAATTATTCCTAAGCCTGACGTTGCAAAGTAACAAACATGTTGACACTACAACAAATAAGTTTCCATATAAATTTTGTCACACGACCCAAACATGAAACATCGCCTCCCAAAAGTCCCATGCCTCAAAAACAAAAGAAGAAAAACAGTTTTCTTTTTTGTAGATAGAGAAAACTCGATTACTTACATCACACAAACGTGCCGACTAATAGTAATGAAATTGAAATACTGAATAATATTTGAAATTTTCTACATACTACTAAAAGTATTCAAAACAAGAACATTTAAACTGCAGTTGTATTGAAAGGAGATTATTTTGATACACTCATCCCCATTTTGCCAACAGTGACATACACCCTGCCCTACATGTAAAGAAGCTTGTCCGGTGGCTCTAATTGTAAAAAGGATTTTCAATTCCATGTCCTCAAAAATATATCTAAACTTACATGGCACTTGTCGACTCACTGGCTTCAAATTTCTTCAACCCAAGAATGCAGAACAATTGGAACATTTTATAGAAATTGCCATCCTAATGAAAGGTGAATATTTTGATACACTTGAGCCCCCAATGAATCAAAATAATGTCCTTTCTATAGAAAAACAGTTTATATAAAATGTTTCCCTTGTTCTCATCCGTGGTTTGATGACATCTGAAGCCATTATGTCCAACATTGACATGTAAATCAAGATTCTTGTGGATGCATATCATTTCTACAATCAAAGCCATCGCACTATATTTCTTTTACAAAACAATACCCAAGAGCGATCCCCACTGGAGTGGTCAAGAAGAAAAAAAGAGACACAATAGCCATTCATCAAGATGATCAGGAACATTCAATTCATCATATTTGTGAATAGGTATTATCATGAAGTTTCATTTGCTTGCTGTGTCATTTTAATATCCTCAATTTTCTTCCTTTTTTCAATTTATGTGCCATATCATTTTCAATGGGTTTTTTCTCACTATTAGTAAGATCATCAAGAGTTGTTTATATTAAGAGAATCTTGAGAGCAAATGGTGTGGCAAGGATATAAAATTCCATGCAAAAGCTTTTGCATCACTATTGATCTTCTTCGTGGATTAGACATCAAGACTCCGTACATAAACTATAATCTTTGTTCAATTCACACACTAGGAATTCACCATGAACTTTGAAGAGCTCATTTGTTTGTTCTTCGGAATTTGAAGAAATGTATTCTTATTAAAGTGGCTAAAAATGAAGAAACAAATGTGAATATGCACAAATCATCATTAAATAATCTTTTTTAAGAGAAAATGAATACTCAATCATTACCTTAGTAAATTTAACCCATAAAGTGAGGGTCCCATCTACATCTCACCGTTCCCTAGAGACCCATGAAACCGTAAATTGCTAGAATTTAATTTCATGCAAACAAATGGGCCCTTTATAATTTTCAAAATGTAAAATTTAAGATGTTGTTATCTTGATGTTAATTCCCAAGTCGTCAATTCATAAACACGCTTAATTCGATGAAGGATAATTTTCAGAAAGGTATTAGACTTTTGGCTCATTTTCAAATAAGTAGATGAAGACTTGAATATTTAAAAAAGGCATAAAAGTTCTGCACAAAGAAGGATTGAGATATTTCTCTTCTAGCATGCATTTGCTTACATGTGAATCTGCCACCCATTTGTTGTCAAATTTCAAGAGGGTCACTTTCCCTTCAGGGCTAATCTGCAAATGAGAAAATATGTTCATATGAAAATGTATAACACAATAAAATCTCTATTCTATTTCCAAGGATTCAAAATCATTTAAATCCGAAGTTTAAGAGTAAAAAAACAGCCATTGGAAGAAGCTGCAAAATACTTTTGGAAACTCAAAAATCACATACCTAAACCCCAAATCATTCAAAAGAGCCAAGACCTTTATATTGCAAGAAACTACAACCTACAACCTACAAGAGAATTAACATCACATATGAAAGAAGAAAGACCCATTTTAAAACAGTGATTGGCTGCCGCTTTTGCAGTAAGAGAGGAATTATTGCAGGAGGAAGAACAAGAGGAGGATAAAACAGTGAGAGGGAAAGGATCTTAACACACAAGGCATGACAAAGAGAAGCAGAACCGTTGAGACTTGAGAGACGGTAATAGGGGGTCAAAATAAATCAGCAAAATAGTCAAAATCAGAGTGATTATGCTTTAAGTTTTTAATTTTATCAGATGCTTCATCACTTGCGGGGATAGCTCAGTTGGCCACATAAATATCTTAGAAAGAAAGTAAATGTCGAACCTTTTAAAGAAATTTTTTTTTTTTGGGCATATGACAAGTTTAAGATACATTTTAAATCCAAAGTCTTGAGTCTTCAACCGGGTTCTGATGAATCTTCAAGTTGATTTAGACTCAGATTTCAGAGTGTGGGTGATTTCAGTCTTTTCATATAAAATATAATGAAAAAAGGTTGCTTGAAAAATAATATTATTTATACACATTAAAATATATGAAAATGCTTATAACCATGTTGGCTAGCACTAGTTCAAGGGCCTCTTTGTTTCAGATAACTAAACTTCATTTCTAAAATTGATTAGAATTGAAGAAACAAATATGAGTTTCTGAAAAATGAACATCAAATCATCTTTCTCTCTAATGGAAAATGAATAAAGAGGAAGGTGAGGTGTGAAGTGAAGGGGTTGGAGAGGGAAAGGTCAAAGGAGGGACATACACATATCTGACAACATATTTAGGTGACTTTGTAATTGGCCTAGTGACCCTTTCCTGAGAGAAACCATCAATCATGAACTACTCTTTATAGGGAGTTACAGAATGCAATGTGTGTGTGTTTTAGGTAGTCCGGATCCTTTGTGTTTGGAGAGATGCAGGCCAGATGAAAGGCTTTTTGAAAAAGAAATATCAAACCAGTAACATAGCTTTTTATAAATTCGAAGGGGTTGGCCTAGTGGTCAGGATTATGGTTCTTCCCCCTTTCGAAACTAGAGGTCAGGAATTGAAGGTTTTAGTGCTCCTACCTTTTAGTACAGCCCAAAGGGTACATAGTCTTTTACAAGGGCCCCACTTGAAGGCAGCAGCAAATGGACATCACAAAGGCCCCACTTGAAGGCCATGTCATTAAGTTAGAATGAAACCAATCTAAGTAATGATCAAAGACCTCTGGATTGGAATTTGGAAATAGGGTTTATTTATATTTTAAGTGCATCATTAGAGGCCGTCAATTGTTGGTTGCAATCATCAGACCATCATAAAATCAGACATGTGGGAAAATTACAAGTGATCCATTTGCACTACTAGGACATTGATTTCCAATCGGTAGACACTATGGAAGCAATTTTATGGAAATAGCCCTACATGCCTGATCTTAGGGTGGTCTGATGATTGTAACCACAAATGGTGGGCCTCATAATGATGGCAGTTAAAATATAAATAAGCTCTAGGTCAAATGGAATGCACATGGAAGGGCCACCTGCACCTCTTTACAAGGAAAGAAAATGTTGCACCTCATCCTGAGTTAATCAAGATTAACTCTAATTAATCTTAATTAATATAGATTAAGCATGATTAGTTGATTTAAGTGTAATTAAAGATTGAAATGGATCAAATTAGTCACAACTAAATGAATTAAACCTAATGAGATAAGTTGGAAGAGATTAAGTGAATTAAATTGGGTTTGAGACTCAAATTAGTAGGATTAAGGACTTTTATGTAAATTCAGCTTTATACTTATTTTGTCGAAATTGGTGGAAATTGATACCATTATGTGTATCTCGACGAGTGTATTAAATTTTATAATACACTCAACTTCATTTGATGTAAGATGAATCAAGTGGGCTTTGAATTGACTCAAGATGTAATTAAGCTTAGCAAGGTGGGTTTCAATGCAAAATTGCATTATCATAAGCAAGAGCTGGAAGTCAGAAAATGAACCCAACTGGTAGTCATGTACTAATCCAGCACAGCTTCTCATGCAATAGTCCAACAGAAGCTACAGTAGAGAAAACTCACTCTTGAGTTTTCTTTCTTCATTTTTCTTCTTTTTCGTTGGTTGAGTTCTGTAGTTGTGCAAGTAAATTTAAGAAGAGAATTGTGTCATCTCTTCCAAGTTGTTTGTTTGGGATTAAAGTAGAGAAGAAAACTCAGAACCTCGTTTTCTTCAAGGTCACATGGTTTGGAATTGAGAGCAAATCAAGCTCAAGAGAAGAAAGGGTTTTGAGTTGAAATCAATACTGAGGCAAGTATAAATGGTTCTTTATGCTTCATGTGTTAATTAATATAGTTCTTTTTCATTTTATAGAATACAATTGAATTAATTGTATGAAATGGATTGAATGATAATATATGGAATTGAAGTGTTATTGAATGATGTTGAGGAAGGGAACAGGAGGTTCCAAACATCTTATACAGGTTGGAAATAAAATGGAGAAAAACAGAATTTGGAAACGAATTCTGCAGAAAATTCTGGGCAGTGTCGGTCAGCTGACAAGCTGACCGACATTGCAACAGGGAAGAAGAAGTTCGTCTCTAGTTTTCAAACCGAGACCTGACCGAAAGTGTCGGTCAGCCGACAAGGGACCGACAGAGCTAACCGACGTTATAAGAGAGGAAAACTTTATGTCTCTGGTTTTCAAATCGAGATCCTAACCGACACATGTCGGTCAGCTGACAAGTGTGTATCGGTCAACCGACGAGCGAACCGATGAAGTGATATTTTTATGGGTAAATTCTAAATTAAATCTTGCTGATTTAGTCAAGGTTGTCTATATTGTTTATACCTCCATAGGTGTTACTTAAGGATTTTCTTTTTTAATGTACATAAATTGTGATGTCTATCAAGAATAACACAAGTATATTAAATAACTGAAAGACACCCATTTGGTTGGTATTGTTAATTGAGATTATATCCGTTCATTATAATTAAATGAAATTGTATTATACGTTAAGTCTGGCAGTACATGATAATTTCTATAAGCTCATTAAGCTGTTCCTGGCTGCAGCAATTTATTTGGTAGTGTTCCGGAACTCCGTGGTGATGTCAGTAGTCCCTGGCCCGGTCACTGATAATTTCCACTTTTTCCTTCCTTCGTATAGGGAGATGCGATTCCTTCCTTTGTATGGGGAGATGCGATTCCTTCCTTTGATTAGGAAGATGCGATGTGAAAGAAATATTATAGTAGTAGCCAAACTTGTAATAAATAGTCATACTGTAATGTTAATATTACTGCTACTGTTATTGATGTAATCTAACATTGGAAAAGTATGGTTAGCATATGTAATCATGGAACTGTTTATACTTTACTGAATTGTTAAATTCACATTGTGTTTTTTATGGCATTACAAGCCTAGCTACCTCTACCTGTCTCGAGACTACAAAGACAAAGGAGGAGACCAGTCAGGTTCCTCCAGGAGGACTTGTAGAGTGGAAGTAAATTTGATGAGAGTTGATTTGTGAAAACGTTTCATACTTTTGAATCCTTGCATTGTATGTAACTATGCAAGAGATATGTGCAAATAAGTTTTATTTTAATTATGAACAATGTACATTTGTTTATAAGTTAATGTTCCGCATAATGTATGTGTGATATCCCTTGTGAGTTTTTATGTGATGAAAATTCACGGGAGTAAGTATGCAACGTGACTCAAAATTAACTCGATTCTATGATAATCTCGGGCTCGGGTCGTGTCAGAAAATGGCTCTCCGTCAGGTTGTAATCAGGTCAGATTGGCCTCCAAAGTTCATTATGTGCTCTACAGTTCATTTGAATCGATGCCACTGTCACAGTGGGATCCGAAAAAACTCAAGGTGATCCCACCTTTGGGGACGGTCTGGATGAGCACTCCAGCAAGAGAAAATCTCCCTAGGATGACTTCCTTTTATATATAAGACATCCTAAGCCATTTTAGCCATAATCTCCTCCTTCCACTGAAAACTTTGGCTCATTTGTATTATAGATAGGATCTCAATTCCTAAGATTCACAGGCAATGCATTTCTACAAAAGAAGATTATCCACTAGGGCCACACATATTATCACCGATAAAAAATGATTACCCACCCATAATCCTCGAAAAGAAATTAAATCCTAAGAAACTGATAGTCTCATCTACATCTCCACCTTAGAGCCTCTCATTCACCACTTTAGTTCTGCTTGGATAAGTCCCACTTTACAATGAATAACCATGAATTTGAATTCAATACCAAGTATGCAAACAAGCCCTCAGCAAATGTAAAAATCGGTCAAAATAGAGTCCATCAATGGACAGATTCTCCACAGCATGTAGAAACATAAAAGCCAACCCCTTCTAAAAGATTTTCATACATTAGCCCACTATAACCAACATCGTAACAATTAACATCAGGGTTCTTGAGGTTCCAATATCAACAAAATGAGTGATGAAGGCCTTAAAAAAGAGTGTGAAAGCATTTGTAACAAGTGACGAGGCCTGTATACAGCAGCGCACTCCAAACTGCAGTCAATAATATCAGGGACCTGAAGGAGGATATCCATCAGCATGCCACTGTTGGTTTGGAGGAGTAGTTCGATATGGAGGCCTGGGAGGAGGAACTCCATGATGTGAACCTGCAAAAATACGTTGATCACTCAGAGTACCCTAACAGAATGAATCAAAAGATATTAGATACAAATTTGCACACGTTCAAAGAACTTGAAATGGCTCTAATCTCCAAGCCAAATATATTGCAAGAGATGACTCTATCAAACTCAATATTATGCATAGGCCTCTGCACACTTTATTGGCCGAACTTGACAGTCATAAACAGGACGGTGCTCTCCTGCACACTGTGCATCGACACCGTCTGTCATGTGAGATGCGAGTGAGATTTAGGGGGTCCCGCCTGTGTTGATGGCACCAATGTGCAGTGTGCACAGTAAGCATGCGCAGGAGAGAGATTCCTGTCATATACAATCATCTCTTTTTTCTAATCTTATCATCTCAAGGAAGGAGGATAAACGTTAGAGTAATGATTGCCTTTTTAAACAATCCCATGATTAATGTGGAAGCTCTTAAGTATCAGTGTCCAATGGTGGTTATTTCAATACCAAATTTCAGGATATTCTAGTTTCCACTTCTAATGTTTTTATTTAATCGTGATCTTAAGCAATTATCTATCATGTTGAGGTCGAATTAATGCACCCATCGCGCCATCAGTGCATCAATGAGATCTTTTTTTTTTTTATAACATGGGAACCCGCCGACCCCCCTTCGGTTGATATCATCTGATCAATGAGATCTTCTGATCAACTTCAGAAATTAGAATCTAATCTTCTGGAAGAAAAAAATATGTATTGTCCATGATCTATCATTTCAAGATGTGAGAGAGAGAGAGATGGCAGATCCAAATGAACAACTTTTACCAGACATCAATCTTATCCAATCAAAAACTAAAAACAAAGATTCAACCAATTCAAAAAATTGAATCCACTCGTTTGGTACCAGCAAGGGACAGAATAGGAGGAAGATCCACTTAATAAATCTCTGATTTCAAGGGAGAAGCCAATGAGAATGAGGAGCTTAATTCTGTTATGGAAAGATCTAGATTTCAGACATGCTGATTATTTTACTAAAATCTATCCTACAATTTGTACCTTTTGAGATAAATTAAAAACTTTTGAAGCTTGAGTAAGAACAGGGAAGCAGGGTCCAATGGGAATGAGAACTATGTAAAGAAGGTGCATGTAGAAGAAACAAATTTGATGAGAGAAGACTTTAGTCACATTTTCAGTGAGCCTACTGTAATTGTGGGATTTGGCAATAGCAAACAACCATACTTTAAACCATGGCCATAACATAAAACAAGTAACACCTGCCTTAGCTAGTGTGACAAGTAATTCATGCAACAGACTCCAGTGCTAAAAAAAAAGGGCATTTTGAGGAATGATAGGGAGGAATTCTGTCGCTCCATAAAATTAGTGTTGAAGCACCATTCACCCAATCAATAAATAAAAAAGAAGCATGGAAGCCTTTTTGCCTAATAGTGAGCACTCAATAATGATATATGAGGGTCTCCGAGAACACTTTAAAATAGTCAACCAACTTGACCACCTAAAACCCCACTCTAGCGGATAAGAGTTGTCAAGATTAGATGATCCAAGTCATCTATCAGAGGGTGAAAATTAAAAGACAGCCAACCAGATTTTCGAGCATCTGAGATGAATATCATTTCAAGAAGATAATGGAACGAGAGAACCTAAAGTCGCATAGTGATCCATTCATCAATAGATGAAACCCACCTTTCAAAAGTGAGCATAAAACATTTTTGCACATTTTATTCCCATTTAGCTTATCAGTGCTTATATCCTCATACATGTTGAATACAGGCTATACCCAACCCTTCATAAAAAAACATGCCCTGCCATGGATGTATCATGGCCCCAAAATCACATAGTTCATACATCTAACGCTTTTGCTAGAGGAACATTTAGGGGTTAAGGTTTTAAAACAAATGATCGGTATAATCTTCCCTTATTTTCTTCTTCCCCATTCATCTTCTTTCCTCCAACCTCCTCAAACTGAGCAGGTAGATTTGGCCAGCTGGTGTCATTTTGGGTACCACATCAAAGGGATGTCCTTGGCATACCCATTTTGGATCTCATAGATCGATGTGAGAACATTCTTAGTACGAAAACAGACACTAATAAGTAGGAAAAGGTAACAAACATCATTGTCTAGCCCTTAAAACAATAGAATCCTAAAGTGATCAGCTGTTAAAATAAGGCAAACAAGCCACAATACCTAATACCTGCCATTTGGAGCAGATGGAGGACAGCGCGGCTCAAGTGGAGGCACTCTTGGACCATGCACATCCACCAGGGGATTTTTTGGGACAAGGTGCTGGAAAATGACCCGACAGAACTTTCATGAGAATAAGGTGAAAAGTCACTCTTCACATTTGATTTGGAAGCAGATCCTAAAGAATGCTTCTTTCATCCAGATATCTTTGTGCCTCTGCTATATTTAATTCTGGAAACATGACCTAAGAAATAGATCCAGGCATCACTGGAAGCATTATGATGAATAGGGAAGAAAAGAATGCACCTCCAGCATATCCTGAATTTACCTGATAAAAAAACTCATCTGCATCAGGCATGTCCTTGCTCATAGGTAAGACATAATTGGCTGAGAAACACAGATGTTGGCCACATTTAAGATCACCAGTAAATAAGATATGAAGAATTATAATTAAAAATTATCACTCTACATAGAATTCATCTATTTGGTTTCTTTTGAAAAGGATGACGTCTAGGTCATTAGTTCTGAGTGACTCCAATGACTGACAGAGAATAGAGAACCATGATTGAAGATCCAAGCTTCCTGCATAGCAGAGATAAATGGGAACTGCTGCCACCCAAAGTGATATATAAATACTATCTGGCAATCCTACAATTTAGGCTTGGATTGTGCAGTGATTAGAGATTTAATAGAAGGAATCATGGCATGAAACAGTGGCTTTGAAGACTCCAATATATAGAACTATGAATCATGCAATGTCTGAAGTGTTGAAGCTGTAATTAGAAGGTTATTCAGTTTAACAAATAGTGGAATTAAAGTCTACCAATGCAGTCCTGCATGTGAAGAAAAGGGAAACCACCCAGGAGGTTCTAACTAACAGATAATGGGAGTAAAAGAGTAGGTTTCTCCCATATCATGCTCATTTAGTATAATGGATCATTCTACAAATAAGTCATGGAAACAGTATAAGCCCCTCCAACTTACTCATGTTCATTTAAGCAATTGATAGCCTCACAACACCGGTTGTCTTGATTTATCCCATCTAAAAATACAATTGATAGCCTCGCCAATTTCAATCTTTATCCTGGAAATTATTGAAATTCAGAGATTGAAAAATTAATGGTCACATTTGGGAGTTTGATATGGAGAGAGATGAGCAGAGTTACTTACAGCGAGGTGTTTGGGTAGAACAATGGCGGAACCAGGATTTTCATTTGGCTGGGGCGAACAATGGTGACTTAAAAAAGTAAACCATTATTTTGCTACACTTTTTTATCATTAACAATAGAAAAAGTGAAAATGCGTTGCATTTAAATAGCCAAAATATTACTTGCATCAACTAATATACAGTTCTCTCATCAAAAGTCATCTCAAAACTAAAATAAGGTTTTTACAATTACCCTCGACGGTTCTAGACTCTATAATAACTTCTATTAGAAAATATCAAACTCTCATGTGGAAATCAACTAAATGCATGACAGTAATTTGAGATAGGGCAATGATGTTAAGATGTTAATCAGAAAAAATGCGTAACTTCTCTATTGAACTCTGTTAGTAGGGAGTCCCAATGTGGATCTAGTTCAGAATAAAACCTGTATCTAGTTCAGATCCTGCACAGATATATGTTTTCAAATCCAGACCTTCCAGGAAGCATAATGGTCGATCTATTGACACACCTTACTGTATGCTGCTACAGAATATATAGTAACTACAGAATGGGGATCAAAGACTTTTTGGATCCCCACCCTAAATCAATATGTGCAATTTAATTTCAAGTACCAAGGGTCCGTTTGTTATTTACAGAATGGATATGAAAATTGGGGTTTACATACGTAAAATTTGCATATGGGGATTTTACCTGTGTAAGATTAAGCACCATTTTCACGCGTAAACATTGAACAGTTCCGATAACAAAAATATAAAAAAAAAAATTTTGAACAAATTTTATTTTATATTTGTAAGTTTATAGTGATCTCGTCATAGTGTTTTGTAAGGTTCGAATGAAGTAAAATAATTATTACTTACCGCTAGATTAAAATAAAAAAGATGCATTCTAAAACCGTTAAATTTGAGAGTCATAGATCAAAGGATAGGGTGATCTAATTCAATTGATTGTATTGTATTCACCTAGGTCTCATTTAGACCTTTCAATCCCCTATGTCCCCATGATTGACATGGCCCCAAGTGTGCACTGACTCTTCTTTGGAACCTGCTTTCAATCCCCTCCTCATGGATGGTGCTGCTTTCAAACCGTATCCTTGACCCCCAACAGCGTCACGTTCATGGCAGTTCTTACAGCTTGCAGCCATGCCCGTCTACTACAAGATGGCTTTCAATACTTCAAAGCCATGTCTAGCAACTTTGGTATTGAACCTGCCATGAAGCATTATGTCTGCATGGTGGACATGCTGAGAAGAGCAGGGCAGTTTAGTGAGGCGCTGAGGTTCATCAATGAGATGCCAATTCGACCCGATTCTCGTGTGTGGGAAGCAATGATAGGAGCTGCTAGCATCCAAGGAGACACTGCAGCTGCAGAGATTGCTTCAAAGTGCCTTCTAGAGTTAGAACCTGAAAATCCTGATCTTGATGTGCAGTTATCAAACATATATGAAAAAGCAGGTTATTGGGATCATTTTGCAAAGATTAGAGGAAGGATGAGATCAAACAAGTTACAGAAGAGCCCAGGCCTAAGTTGGATTGAGACCCTACGATAAAATTGGAATTATGATCCAGATTCATGTTTCATACTGTTCTTTCATTGCCTGCTGAGTTCCTGATCAATAGAACAATCAATTAGTATCTCCTTTGAGAAAGGGTACAATGTTAGAAAGGGGCTGATAAACTAAGGAAGGAACTCAACAGGATGGAAAGGGAACCTCCTTAAAATATTGAAATGTTGAGATGTCAAATTTTATGGAAAGAATTGAAAGGTGCAGAATGTTACTTTTAAGAGATCCCATGGATCTAACATCAACCAGATGTTTCTACCCAAAAAAAAAAAAAAAAGAGATCCCATGGATGAGATTCTTTTCATGTAAGATCATTGTGAGATTCTGTTGTTGGCTAACTGGTTAACTTAATGCATTTGCATAATTGTGTGACATTTGCATTTGATGGGTAAGTTATAAAAACTTGGAAACCAGATACTGCAGATCTTCTTTGAGCAAAAGCCTTCTTTCTTCTTGTGAGCAAAATTTAATGGGGAATTTCCGCCCTTCTGTCTCTTCCCTTTACAAATCAATGTGGAGCTTTTTGGTCCCTTCCAAGGTTCAATAACATGTTGATTCTAGATAATCTCAAGCATCACATGATTGTTTTACCATACATTTGTTTTCAAGCTGGTCTTCTAAGGGGTAGTTTGTTGACAATTTTTTGTCCATTGCATACCATCTTACACTATTTGGTGCTATTTTCTTTCACTTCAGTGCTATTTGGTGCCATTTCCAATCTCCTTCTGCCGTTTGTTTCCTTCTCCTTTTCCTTTTAGTACCTGCATTTTCCAGGCCATCTATTGAGTTAATTGGCTTTTACGAAATGATAAAAGCGTGATACTTATTCAAGACTTCACTGGAATCAGTTACTCCAATCAAAGCATAAAGAGGAATCAAATTGTTTTCCAACTCACATTCCTGGTCCATTGTAATCAATAACAACTCTGTTAAGTTCTTTCTTGGTGTTGGTCAGAAAAGGGTATCCTCACCACCATGAAAGCTTGCATTTATCATGAATGAGATTAGGTCTTTGTTTTTTTTCTTTTTTCTTTTTCAACCGAAGCATCGTTTACACATGTCCCAAGAGATCAAGGATACAGATGCACTCACAAAGGCTCAAGTTTTTAGGCTTATTGAGCATTTCGTTTTTTTCCCTGTCCATTGTCTTAATTGACTATTGTATGAAACTGTAATGTTTCTCATTTTCTATAGTAGTAGTTTCTCTCTCTCAAAAGATGTTGAGATTTTAAAGAATCAACAATAATCAGCTTGCAGTGAGACATTCAATCCACATGATACCATTTGGAATTACAATAGAATAATAGTTCATGTCAACAAAAGTCGCACACAAATATAATCTCAACCCACTGTATTTTTCAGAAATGAAGGCTTTCTTAACACATTGGTTAGGTCTTAGGTGAGACCAAAACCAATCATCGAAAGGCTAGGCTCTACTGGCTTTTCTAGCCTTCTCAAGAGTGCAGATTTCTTTTTTTAGAAGAAGATAAGGGTGGTATCAATCCTTGAACCCTTGACCTCTTGCATGTACTCCTAATCATGCAACCATAGAGGCACAAGGAAGATTGGTTCAAGAGTGCAGATTCAAGCCCTGCTTTTAACCCTTTGAAAGGGCTCGATTCCATTCCAATAAGCTCAAATGCAATTGCCTGCTAGTTGTTAAAAAAGTGCATTCTGTGAAAGGATAAAAACTTCGTTGAAACTAGATAGGATTATGAGGTACAAAAGATGACAAATAAGCATCAAGAACTAAGGAACATTCACATGGAAGGAAAACACCCTGTACAGTAATCCCTCCATTCGCAACGTGCTACAGTGATCAAATTCAATTCCAATTGAATTGTCAGCAGCACCAAGAAAAAGTCCACAACATCAAAAAGATACGAGTACAAAAAGACCAGAACCATTTATGTGCCTTCTTGGTTCTTCTCAGTGTATCTGCTGGTACTGCATTCAGACAGATCTTGGATATCTATCGGAAGTGTAATCTGCTAACCATGTTTGACACATTTCTCCCTTGAGTTTTCGCTATGGCTTTTCCCTGCTACAAAAGAAGTTGGAAAAGGAGATGAATCATGGAAGATGCCAGTAGAATCAGTGGTACAAAGGACAATGTTGTTCTAATATGCAGTCCATCTCGTGTGGCCCACTTAGATACATGTCTCCCACTGAGAGGATGGCATATGGAAAGGTCTCCTTATGGATTAAGAGAGATCCTGAAAATCAGCTCATCAAATTATCCTAACACTTGATTTAAAAGCCTTAAAGTTTAATGACATCTTAACCATAGTTTTTTTGAGATTCAATGCAAGAGTGAGTGAAAGCTCAATAAGAGTAAAATTGATCCTGATGTCATATCATGGGGACGACAACAGTATCAAAGGGGCTGCACTGACCAAAGGCCCCATAGAGCTGGACTGCAACATGGTTGTAGGGGAACATCCTCCGTGGTATAAAAATATAAAAATGATATTTAAGAGATTAGTGCAACTCTAGTTAAGTGAAAAATACAATTGTAGGTGAAAAAGAAACAGTTGGAGAGGAAAAGTATCCACATCCATGTAAACATTTCCTTCAATTTTGACTTAATGAACAAAGATTGCCGTAAAAAAAAATTGTAGTATTAGAGCAGTGGTGGCAAACCCGGCCCGCATCTGACCTGAATTTGACCTGCTAAATATACGAGTTGATCATGGGCTAGGACCTGACCCACATTTATACACGGCCATTTGTCGATCATATATGGCCGTAATACTTGAAATGGATTGATCTTGGGCCCAGTCGGGTCAGGTTAAAGGAGTTTATTTACATTGGACGTGGGTTGTGCAGGTCAGGTTGGGTTGACCTGCTTACAAGTACCTAACCCATTTATACCCATAGACAGACCTGTTCAACCCGACATGTTTTTACCGACTCAACTCTTTTCCACCCATTATGAGTATCCATAACCAAGCATTTAAATTTACCCTAGGGTGAGATATCCCCAACAAAATGTGAAACTGTATTCTCTAGAAATATATACACAGAATACATTTCAAATGTAAGTGGGACTAAACCAGCAGCAAAGTGATGCCACTTAAATAGAGTACATTGCACTTTGAAATTTGCATTAGAAAAGCCATATGAATTTCATTAATCAGAAGATTTGGAACCAAAAAAGTTTGAATATCCAAAATGTTGTTGGACTAGACCTATCTTTCCGGACCGTTAATATCTTGGAGACCATTACTATCTTGGAAGCTAAAAATGAATATTACTAAAGCCAGTGATGATGAAATAACAACTGAATGTGTTAGGATTTTAAGTTGGCAATCCATGGGTTTCGGACGAAACTCGAGTCCAAATTGAGTTGTAATTTTACATTTTTAGATATGGACTGTGATGAGGCTTCAACTTGAAGAATGAAAGAAGAAAATGGAAGAAAGTCAGAAGGAACAGTCGCGTGGACAAGACCTGAACCAGAAGCCTGGTTAGCTAGAGCGAGCTCAGTGACCTTGTCGAGTTTCAGACAGCAAGGCCCCTTGCTCGATGGAGCAGATCCTCCACTCGAGCGACCTTCGTGAAATCCCCTAATGAGTTTTGGAAACATGTTCCTAATTTATCTCTACTCACCTATTTGAGTCCTAATTATCTTAGGAAACCTTAAGCACATCCCTAAAGCCTATTTAAAGGACTCTATTGCTACCCTAGAACTCACCTCTCTCCCATCCTAAGATTGAAAATTCTTTGAGAGATTTTTTAGTGTTCTGCAGCAAAAGTATTTGGGCTGATTGTTCAAGAGGATGATTTCATCTATTCTCCATTGATGATTCCAGCACTTTGAGAGGTATCAAAGAGTGGTTGGTTCAAGCACGGTGAAGGTGAAATGCGAGTCTTCGGCAAGACCATGGCAGTCCTTTGGATGAGTTGCAACTGGGAAAGGTTCTAAGAGTCCTTGTAACTTTCTTTACATAGTGGGTGGTTTCCGTTGGTCTCAGTGACCTGACCCGCGGTGTTTCCCGAGTAGGGTTTTCCACGTAAAAAATCCCGTACCTCCTATCTCTCTTGTGGTTGTTTGATTGATGATTTTCCATTTAAATTAATTATCCCTAGATTAATTTATTGGAGTTGAAATCTATAAAGGAATCTGATCTGGGACCTTAGCCTGTGTTAAGGCTAAAACGCAACCTTTCAGAATGGACTGTAAGAAATAATCCCAGGTTCTCATATATCATTATTGATTTATCACTATCAGTTTGTTCGACTCAAAGGTAGTGATTTAACAGTGTGACTCATTCAACATCTGAAAATTCAAAACAGCCACATGTTGATATTAACTTTGAATTTCAACTTGAATATCATTCAAATAAAACAATAAGAAACAAACTTAATCAAGCCTACTTACACCCAGCAAGCCTTCCTGAAATGGGGGAAAAGTATCCTCATCTTTGAGAGATAATGCAGTTTAAAAAAAAAAAAAAAAATCTGATGCCAAACCAATTTTCACTTGTATAACGGCTATTTTAAGCATAAGTGAGGAATCATTTTCCAGAACAGTCTGGCCTATGGGCCCAACCTTGAGGTAAAGGACTCCTCATGACTGATGACCTACCTACAGAACTCGGATGAGTGTCAAAATTTGGGTGAATGATAATCCATAAGAGTAGTAAGGCTGTAAGGGTATGGGGGTCAGGGAGAGGGATCAGTCAGGCTGTTCAATGCTTAGGGACAACACGAAAACTCCATGGACCTGAGATAACCTGAGATCTAAGAATTCCAACTTTTTTCCTTTACATCCTTTCATTTTAAAATGGACCTATTACTCTTACTCTAATGTTCTTTCTACATTAGTACATCCAGTAACCAAAGAATAACAGAAATAATGACTAGATCTGTTTGCCCTAAGTGTGCTATACTGCTACTTCAGAAGTTCTAGTTATTCGAGTTCATCTCCAAAGCCAACATGAATTTTGTGACAGAACTATAGAGATTTTCTCCCACTTGATACAAAATGCAAACTAAATTGCCTAAATAATTTATGAACATGTACCTAATCTGATTTGTTTTTATTACACATGGGCCCATTAGTGGCCCTGAATTTGACACAGATCCAAATGGATCTGGCCCATTCAATTATGGATCTAGACAGGAATGGTGGTCCATCAGACCCAAACCAGATAGTGGTTTTGGTTCTGATTACAAAATCGGCTCAAAGACCCACGACATAGGTAGCAAGGGTCTGACAGATCCTTGCTATTCCCAATTTTTGGTATGTTTAAAATGATGTTAAAGTATACGTATACAATCAACAATTAACGCATTTTAAATGTAAATATGATCTAGAAATAAAAGAAAAAAATCATATTTGGAGGGAGTGTTTTTCTATCTTAAAAATCTTGGGGCTTATTCTTGTACTCTGATACAGATATGAATCCCATACAAATGATTAGACAATCAGAAAATCCTGATGGAAATTTCGGAACATATTTTGGCTCCTAGACAGTTGGATTGGAACGTTCTCTATTGAACTCTGTTAGTAGGGAGTCCCAATGTGGATCTAGTTCAGAATAAAACCTGCAACTAGTTCAGATCCTGCACAGGTACATCTTTTGAAATCCAGACCTTCCAGGAAGCATAATAATCTATTGACATACCTTACTGTATGCTGCTACAGAATATATAGAAACTACATAATGGGGATCAAAGACTTTTTGGATCCCCACCCTAAACCAATATGTGCAATTTAATTTCAAGTACCAAGGGTCCGTTTGTTATTTACAGATTGGATATGAAAATTGAGGTTTACATATGTAAAATTTGCATATGGGGATTTTACCTGTGTAAGATTAAGCACCATTTTCATGCGTAACCATTGAACAGTTCCGATAACAAAAACATAAAAAAAAAATAATAATAATAATAATAGAACAGTTCGGATTACATATGTAAAATCTTCAGATATCTCAAAATCTATTAGTGTTTAAGACATGAAACTTAATGTTTTGGGTGGGGATAATGGGCCAATAAGGTTTTTTTTTTTTTAATAAAGAATTGGATTAAAATTTTGGGGCCCACAGAAATTGAAAAAATAAAAGGCGGTGAAGGGATTTGATATTGTGAAGCGACCTATCTCAGGTGAACTTTGTACTGCCACCTTCTTAACCAAAAAGGTGTGCAATCATTTCACACATTTTCAGGTTTGGAAATTTTCATATGAAAATGGACTCATTTACACATCACTTTCACACCTCAGTTATGCATGTGATGCATAAATGGGTGCAACAAATGTGCGTATTCATAAATGTTACACCATGTAAACGGGTGCAAACAAATGACCCCTAACTGAACAGCAAAGGATATTAAATATGGAAAGGGACATCCAACCAGGATGTAGAGAATCACCAACGATAACTTGAAGAATGGTCCAGTTTAAAAGATAATAATAATAATAAGTGGAAGAAGCTTGTATTCATACCTTTAGATCAGTCGGTCCATTTCCACCTTTTACAACTGCAGAATGTGCAGAAGCTTTCTTATTTTGACTCATGCCTTGTGCATTATTTTCTTTGCCACCACCACCAGCTGCTCTGTTGACTTTGCTAGAACTCACATTATTTTTAGATTTTGTAGTGACTCTTTCTTTCAATGGATCTGCAACATTATGTGACCACAGAGGTTTTCTAGGTGCAGTTGAAAGGAGGATCTGCAACATAAAGAGGTAAATTGACTTTATATGATTGTCAATAGCTACAACCAAACTCGAAGCAACTTATATAATGTTTAGTTGAGCATTTTGAGAATTATTTTTTTAGGGTGAATATTGTCCTAAAATGAGCCTTGGTGGCTTGGAGATTAACAATCTCCATTTCACGATCTAACTATCTCATTGGGCCCCCATTTAAAGGACCCATTGATCCCAATATCAATTTCTATTGAAATGGCATGGATCATTGAATAATGGAGATATTAGTACATTAGCCATTCTGTGATGGGACACAACAGACCATTTGCTTAGTAACTGAATGGTAAGTCAAGCCTGTAATTTACTCGATCAAACAAAAAACATATCCTTTTTTTTTTTCCATAGCAAAATGTCTCCTTTCTTGATAATATATTATCCTTCAACCATATGTTACAGATTCTAACCTTTGCTTTTGAGTCTCCATAGTCACGTTTAGCAGTAGTAACATTCCCTCCCCGTTTTGACATCAAATTAGAGCTATCTTGAAGTCGACCACTAGATGTTGTCTTAGATACATTCGAAGAGTTCCTTTTGTTGCTAGTAATTTGTACAGTGTTTGTGCCCTTTCTAATCTTTGATGCTTCTTTGTTTGCTCGAAGATTAGTGTTCTCAGGTTCACATCCAGGGTTATTAGATGATCCTATGCTAGACTTGCTCAAGGAAGATTTACGATCTTTCAGCAGTGCTCCATCCTTGACCTCCACTCTTGAAGCATGTCTTGTAACACAAGTTTTTGTCAGGCTGATTCTCACGACTGACAAAAATCGATTTGTTTCACCAAATGTACGGCGAGATGCCTCAGGAATTGTTGGGTGCCAATTACTTTCATCTGCTATGTCCATATTGTAATTTGAAGTAGTTTTAGGATCTCTAGAGCTGGTCTTGGGTCTTATGCTGGACTTGGATGTGATGGTGCTGCCTGAATGACATTCAGCTGTGTGTCTTTCTTTTGAATCCATAGAGCTTGTCTGATCCCCAGAGTTGGTTGTGACTTTTGTTGAGGACTTTGATGTTAGTGTGCTAGTTGTTGAATTACCATGTGGGGCATCCGATCCAGAAACCGACGATTTTTTTCCACCCAAGATCCTGACATATATGGGAAAAAATTATAAAATCAAAGACGTAAAAATCATTCATGAGAAATGTCAAAGGGGCTCATCAACACAAGCCCCGGTGAAAAGATGCCCTATTAAAAAAAAAAGACAAAAATCATGCTCATATGATGAGGCCGCATATGCACTGCATACATAAATCATTAGCCAATTTGTTCCATGGTACACTTCAGACACATGGTTCACCTGATGAGCAGACTTGCCTACTTAAATCAGGTAGTCTAGAGAGTAGACCCCCCATGGTCAATGGTTGGATCTTGCAATATCATGCCACACATTGACGAATACGAGCTCTAAATCTCTTGGAATCGGACTTCTGTGAATCCCAAGAGCAGGGTTGAACATTAAAGTTGCAATGGATTTGGGTGTACTACCTAATAGGATGTTGTTTATCTAGAGAAATGACTTCATGCTCTCCCTTTTTCCATTTCCTGCTCCTGTAATGCTTGCCTCTCGATCTTGAGACTGAGCTGGGAAGCTTGGGATAGGGGCAGTGAAAATCAGGAGACTTCATTTTCCCTTCACTTGAAAGAGAGAACATGGAGATCAACTCGTGTGATGAAGATTGATGGAACCTGAAAATAAAAAATGGGTGATTTCGAATTCCAAGGAAACCAGATGTTAAGATGGATTCAAAATGCAAACTCCAATTAAGTAGATGCTTACGGGTGGGAAGTTTGAAACCAAGCAACTTCGCTGCAATTTAACATAACAAGAAGCACTGTTATTCATAAATAAAGGCGGTATTTAGATGCACAATTTAATTGAATTGCAATGACTTGGTCATTAAAGATAAAATGACAAGATTATAATTAGCTCCCTCATTCATATTCAGGGATTTGTGTCACAAAATCTGTATCTGACCATGGCTATCCTATGGCCCACTTGTGCATGACAAGTGGGGTTAATAGACGAAAGACACCTTCTAGGAATCAATGGAAGTATTGGAGAAGACTGCAAGATTTGATCTTATCCAGAGTGCTACAAAGCTTTCCAGAATAGGCTTGACTAATCAAGATATTCTGGAAGTAAACATATTCACGGTACTAGAACTGTCTAAATATTCTAGTATGATTCAGAAGAAGGTCACAAACTTTGCATCTGCACTGTGTAGACCAAGCAACATGGCTATACTAGGCCACTCGTGCATGACAAGTGAGGTTAATTGGCAAAAGAGTGAGAAGCCTTCAAGAATCGAGGAAAGTATGGAGGGACTGCAAGAGATGATCTTCTCAAAGTGCAACAAACAAAGATTTCCAGAGGACACTTGATTAACTGAGAAGATTCTGGAAGTAAACATATTCATGGTTCTAGAACTGTCTAGAGGGGTCTAGCCATCTACCGGCTAGTGTGTGAGTTGTTAGTAAGGTTGATATAGAGTAGTAGTATAAGATAGTCTAGAGTTTAGAATCAAGAGTGCAGAGTATTTCTGGCTAAGCTGATGTTATATTGTTGTCAGAAATATAAAACTTAACCATCGATGTGTATAGCCTTGGGTCATCAACAGTTGACCCCAACCCACCCCCCCATTTGCTTCTCTTAGGTCACGGTTGGCAACCAAATCCCCGGGGATTCCTCACCGGTTTTCCCCAAGGATTTGAAATTTTCACATTTGTCAATTGTAAATCCTTGGGGATTTGAGCAAGTGAAAATCGTCATTTTTAAAAATTTTCAGGTTCAACCCTCCCAGTAGGATTTGGAAATCATCAATTTTATGGATTTATGCATGGATAATTTTTGTCAGCTATACGCAACGCTGCGTATTGATATTGATGTGGGTTTCTTGGCAATACAAATTCTCGGGAGGAATCCCCAAATTTGCAAGCAGTGAAGACTGAGGAACTCTCACCGTTACCAAATGTGCCCTTAGGAAATGACAGATACCACTCGAAAATAGAATTGCAGAGCTTTTTCAATTTTGTCCAGTTAGCTTCCTTTCATTAGATAGCACACCCCAACACCTGCCAATGCAGTTTTCCTTTTGATGCCCCATCAGCATTAACTTTAAGAACGCCCATTGTAGGAGGAGAGCAAATTGATATTAACTTCATCAAGGGAAAACTGCAAGACCCAATTACCGAACAATAAGGCATAAAATTTGAGAGATTATAACTCTCAAATCTTTTTGATGATAAGACCCACTCCCCCAAGATTCAAAACTCCAAATCAATAATATGCTTTAAGTTTGATGGTTTACCTTCAAAGATTTCTACAAATTCATTTTTTCCTTCCGCAATGCTACCCCTCTCTAGATAGGGACCTTACCCCAAAGTCCAAACCACTATCAAACCCCACGATGTCCTCAGAAAACACCAACTAGAAACACACCCAACAAGGAATTGATGCTCATGTTTGGATCAGATTAAATTCATGGTTGAACCAATTTTGACCAACCCATCCACTTGAGACATTTGACTTCTCATGCAGCTTTTGTAACTCTGGGGAGGCATTCTTGGTGATGCAACGAGAGATCATGAAAATTTTTACAGGCTGATGGTAGGACAACCCTAACTGGAAGAGTCAAGAATCAACTAAGAATATTATCCAGAGAAAACAGTCGCAAACGAATGCATTCCCAAAGCAAATAGAACCATAGTTCATTAGATTCCAAGGGCTAAGAGGTTAAAGAACATGATACAATGGTAGAGATAAAAAGTTTACAACATTGAAAGGAAATCTGAACCATGGGAATGGAGTCGGCGTTGGTCAGTACTCAATTGTAGTATACAGTGCAGTGACATGGAACAAGAAGATCCTAAATGAAAGTTTGCATAGCCCTAATAGTCTGCCATCAAGAGTGCATGAACCATAGTATGAGAGTGGTAGTAAGCTAGACCCCGAAGGGAAGGCTAACTTGGTAGAAAAATATGAACAGTTAAGTGTAATGCCATATGGATGAAAACCGTGGTGCTTCGGCACTTTGCTACAGCCACAAAACTAAGCAGTAAATTCTATACTCATTACATTTAAGTTGGAATATAAAAGAACCTAACTTCGGTTTGAGGGCTAGTTTCACATAGCTCCTGTTCAGATGTAGAGAAATGGTAGAAAAATATGCTCATCACATTCAATTTGCAAACAGTCTGCAGTTCAAATTTGTACTGCGGACAGTTTTCTCCACACGTTTACCCCACATCGAAAGGGACCCATGAGGAAATGTCCTGCAACTTGGTTATTTTATCCCTATCAAACTGAATTTCAGTAATTCAATTAAGTTGTGCATGCGAATGCAATCTAAAACAAATCGTAGATTAGAATCATATTCAAAACTAAAATTCTCAAAACTCACATCTCTTTGTCCATGGACTGAGCTTCTAGTGTCAAATCCACCCACATTGGAGCTTCAATTTCTTCCTAAAAGAGCATTCAGTAGAGGGAAAAAAGGTTCTCAACATCATCAAATTAGTAATGGTAGAAACCCGAATTAAGGATATATTAAAAACCATATATCAGTAACAACGACGAAGATATTGGCTACAATGAAAAAGGCCAACCTGAGGGGCAACTTGGTTGGAAGGATAAGGAAAACCCTATTTAACTAATAAATCAAACTGAAGAAAACCCATGAATTCTAATAAAAAGGGTGAAAAGATTAAACCAAATCCCAAAACACATATATCAACTATCAAATAATAAAAGCCCAATAAAATTATAAGTAAATAAGAATAAGATCTTCACAAAATAGAATCAACAAATCAGATTGACCAAAGCCCAAGATTTTCTTTTCAGTAATACAATACCCTAAAACCATCATTCAAATCCCAGACCATGATGGATGAACCCGGAATGCAAAACAACCCCAAACCAACATTACTGAAACAGAATCCAATCAAAAGAAACCAACACTAACAAAGTCTTCATTGAGTAGATCGAGACAAGATCGAGACAAGTAAAACCAAGAACTCTTGAACTAATTACCAATACAATGCATTCAAATAATAACTCGATCATTGAATAAACCCATTCCAAAAAAGACAAAACCCTAAACAAACTCAGATACCAGAATCCATGAAACCTCATTAAAACCCCAAAAACCACAGGAAAGAAATTCTGGGTCTTACAAGAAAACCAGTGAAGAAAGATATATCCAAAGAAAACTGAAAACCTTCGGGGAATCAGAACAAAACCCAGATACTAGAATCCCTTAAACTACATAAAATGCGACAGGAATCAATGGGGTTTACCAGGAAAGCCCAGTGGTCGTCGGGTTCGACGCTTCTTCTCTGTGACCCTCCACCCACGCAAGGAAGATTGGCATTTCGTTTCTTCAAAGCCATTGCCATGCTCTCTCTCTCTCTAAAATCCCCCTCCAGACTTCTGCGGTCGAATCATTAGAATCTATCAATAGATTGAAGTTCCTGGGGGAAGAGATTCTTGCATTGGATTTGAAGAAGAGAAACCGAGAAGTTTTGGTTTTGTTGTAGTACACTTGAAATGAGTAATCCAAGCGAGAAGCCAAAGCAGGGGAAGAAGAAAGCTGTGATTCTGTGTGGCCCACTGACTCACTGATCTACCGTTGATGTCAGGAATCCCAGACTAGAATAATCTCAGACCTCCATTGTTCTTAGGGTCTTTGCACATTGACCGCAGGCCGTCGGTTTGTTGCATTTTTCAAAATTTGGTTTCAAAGTTCGGGATCGGACGGTCAAGATTAGAGGATTTTTGGGTGATGATCGTAAGTGGGGTCCATCGTATCATCAATCCGGACCCGTAAAATGACAATTTGGTCGAGGCTTCCGAATAGAGTGGTGTTGGAATTTGGATGCTATAGTTGGGCAGAGGGGTATTTATGTAATTTAATAGAGAAATGGTGTTTTGACCGTTGGAAGAGTTTTATAATTCAACTTCAAAAGAGTGTTGCAACATGTGGGTGTACGGCCTCTATAGTAGGGCGCAAGGAAGGCCATTGCCTACCTCGGATTGCTTTGTCCTGCCTCGGGTTTGCCGTTCACACTATTCATTATGTGATAGAGATGAGAAGAACGTTCATGCTGTGTTCTTCTTCTCATCGGGATGCGTGCCAAAAATAAAGGATTTTTTTTCTTAACTACCATGCATATAATTATTATTTCCCACTCTAGCATGCCATTAGAAATATTTTCCAATCTACCACTCCAATCCTAGCTGGCAAATCCAACCCTGAGCACTGGTAAGGCAGTTTTCAAAAAAAAAAAATGGTACAACACTGAAGTTGTAATTCCCTGCCACAGCACGTGATGGAGTGAAGAAAAAAAAATCTGCGCTGTACATATGGCCATGTCTAACTGCTGATTACACAGTGGCGATGCTGGCCCCTTCACCGAGTCTATTTCAGAGTTGACACTTGTAATATTCTGTGATGGAGACGACAACACTGCCAAAACACGTGATGGGGTGAGGACTTTTGTACTAGTCGATTTTTCAAGGGTGGGCCACTAGATGGTACCATATATTAAAAATAAGAAGAATAAAAACCATCCATTATTTGAGTCCAAATTAGGCGATCAATGACAGTACACACTTCTCACTTCTCACTTCTCACTTCTCTCCCACCAACCTATCCACTCTCTCTCTCTCTAACAGAAACACATGACATGCATTCAAATAGATTTGCTGATACTCATCATTTGGGATAAGCATTTCAAAATCGGTTTTTCAAGGGTGGGCCACTGGATGGTACCATGCATTAAAAACAAGAAATCTGTTATTAGAGTCCAAATTATACGATCAATGACAATCCACGCGGCTACTGCTAAAAGAGGAGAGGGAGGAAAGTTGCGTGGGCTGCAAGGTGAGGCCTGGAAGGGAGTGGGACAGTCGTTTCGTGTCAGTAGAATGGAGCTCGGCAGGTTTGTACATGAACCCAAAAGCATTGAACTTCTATTCGCTTTAAATAATTTATCAACAATGTTTTATCTCCCATAGCTCATTTATCAATTTCACACTCAAAGTCACTGCCTTTCCTCCTATCTCCCATGGATCTCAGGGCTAGCACAGTGAACTTAAATGTAATTCCGAATTTGATATCACAAGAGGATATATGTGCTCTCAGCGCTGATACTTTCAGCCACAATGATCTTCGATCCGATGATTCTGAAGAAGAAGACGAGATCTTGGAGAATGATGATGGTGATGAGCATCAATATGAGATTGGCCAGCAATCTCAGTTTCATGGTTATATGGGTGCAGGGCCTACAACATTCTCACAGTTTCAGAGCAGTATGGACGCAGGGCCCTCTGCATACTCTCAATTTCATGACAGTATGGGTGCTGGGACATCTGCTCACCATATGGAGCCTCCAGCTCTAGAATTTATAGATGTTAGCTGGGCCAACCAAGCTGTGGATAGTCAGTGGGTGCAACAACAAGTTCAACTCCAAAATACAAATGAAAATTTGTATGTCGGAGCACAATTTGCAACGAAGGCAGAACTGATTTATGCAGTGAAGATGTACCACATTGAAGCACATGCGCAATACAAAGTAACACACTCTGATCCTGGTCGTCTTATCTTGAAGTGCAGAAAAGGAGGTGGCTGTAACTGGAAACTAACTGCATCTATCCCCGATGGGCATGATTTCTTTAGGATTGCGAGACTACAACCTGTTCATACTTGTTCAAATCCTATTATAAACCGGGACCACGCTCAACTTGATTCTGGTTTCATTGCAGATTATATCAAAGAGACAGTAAAAACAGATTTGTCTATTACCATCGGTGCTATTATTGCTGTCATAAAGGCACGGTTCAACTTCACAATTTCTTACAAGAAAGCGTGGCTTGCAAAACAAATGGCTATTACTCAGTTGTTTGGTGATTGGGATGAGTCGTATAGGGTTCTACCAGAGTTCATGGATGCACTCCAAAGATCAAATCCGGGGACGATTGTTGTCTGGAATTGTGAACAAACAAACAGCCCAAATGTTCAAATGTTCAAACGAGTATTTTGGGCATTTGGTCCTGCAATTGAAGGTTTTAGGCATTGCCAACCGGTGATATGTGTAGATGGTACTCACTTATATGGAAAATATCAGGGGAAATTGCTGATTGCTGTAGGTTTTGATGGGAATGGACAACTATTTCCATTGGCATTTGCTGTAACAGAGGGGGAGTCAAACTCTTCATGGAGCTGGTTTATGGCATGCTTACGAGATAAGGTCACAGATCGACCAGGTTTATGTGTCATTTCTGATAGACATATCGGCATCATCAATGCCATGAAAGATCCTCATCTTGGTTGGCGAGAGCCACTGGCTTATCACCGTTTCTGTATCAGACATCTAGCCAGTAATTTCAACACCGTGTTCAAGAACAAGGAGTTGAAGAATGTAGTCCACAGGATGTCCTTATTAACCCAACAAGTTCAGTTTGAAAAATTATGGGCCGAGATTGACACCATCCGTGATGGAGCTGTTACCCGATGGCTACGAAAGATTCCTCCGGCATCTTGGACATTGTTGTATGATGAAGGAAAAAGGTGGGGACACATGACTACAAATATGGTTGAAACTTTTAATGGTGTCTTGAAAGCTGCTCGTGCTTTACCAATCACAGCGTTGGTGCAACTAACCTTCTATAGGTGTAATGCATATTATACCCTTCGTCGACAAGATGGTCAGGCTCGGGCTTTTTCTGGAGCTGAATTCACACCAGAGATAGATTTGAAATTGCAGAGTTTGAGACAACAATCAAATGCATATGAGGTGGAAATGTTTCATCATCAACCAGGGGTATTTGAAGTGAAACGTGCATCATCAAGATTAGGCCATCCGTCCAGGCCTCGACTTTCAAATGTTGTTGACTTGGGCAATGCCACGTGTACATGCAACGAGTGGTTAATCTATCATTACCCTTGTTCGCATGTTATTGCTGTATGTTCTGCCCAAAGAATTAATCGGTCTCAGTTCGTGGACGGGTTTTATTCCATGCAGAGTTATCTCAATACTTGGGCTCCGATGTTTTTTCCAGTATCAGACAGGTCAACCTGGCCCACTTACTATGGCCCAGTTATTGTTCCAGATCCTAGTTTGCGGAGGAGTAAGAAAGGTCGGCCTCAGTCCACTCGCCTTCACAATGAGATGGATGCTAGGGATGGTGCTCGCAGACCCCATCGTTGTGGTCTTTGTCACACTGTAGGACACACTAAGAGGTCCTGTCCTAATAGGAATTAGTGAATGTTTAATTAATGAATGTTTAATTACTATATTATTTATGTTTAGTTGTTTAATTACTAAATGTTTAAATAGTTCATAGATCTGAGTTTTGCCAAATCTTTCCAAAGAAAAAAAAAAAAAAAGACAGGGGTATATAGGGAAAACCGATCTCGCTATAGCGAGATCTCGCCCGAGAGAATTCTCGCTATAGCGAGATCTCGCTATAGCGAGAACAGTTCTCGCTATAGCGAGATCTCGCTATAGCGAGAATTCTCGCTATAGCGAGATCTCGCTATAGCGAGAACTGTTCTCGCTATAGCGAGCTCTCTTTCTGCCAATCGCTGCCTTCCTCTTTATTTAAGTGTAAAACGAGTTCTTTGTTCTGCATTCCTCTTTTTTCTCTGCATCTCCAAATATCTTTCTTCCCCATCTGCATCTCCATCTAGGTTATTTCATTATAGTTTATCCTAATCTCATCACTTCTTTTCAAAGTGTTTCCTTCATCATCTCACGGATCGTCCTCTTCTCCTCATCCACATGTATGTATTTAAATCCACTGCTCATGTTGCATTCTTTCTTTCTTCTTCTTAATATTTATATTTTTGGACATTTATCTCTACAATATACAAGGAATCAAGATGGAAAGTGTTCCGTAATAGTTGTGATGAAACAATTTATAATTTCTCAAACAGATGTGGAAATCATTGTTTGTCTGGATTCTCCATGGGGACTATAAATGCCCATGTTGTATTTTTTGCCTGGATATCTTATATTGCTATATCTGTGACGGAGTGATTTTATTTTTGTTCATCCTCTGAGATCATCGGAATTCAAATATTGCATATTGGGTTTTTTCAAGATTTTCATTTTCCACACCAAGTGTTTGAGTTTTTGCCTAAAACATGTGTTGACCGACAGTTATTTGGTTATCCACACTTAGTGTTTGTTGGATTGTCTAAACCAATTAATCACTCAATATATGTTTGTTTATCCACAGCAAGTGTTTGTTGGATTGTCTAAACCTATGTATCACTTAATATATGTTTGTTTATGCACACTTAGTGTTTGTTGGATTGCCTATTTTTATGGTAGGTTATATGTTTGTTTATACACATAAGTGGTTTTTCATGTTGCAGCATGGCTCCTAAAAAGGATAAAGGAAAGCGACCAGCAGCTGGGTCTTCCTCTCGTTTTAATACGGAACGCTTCAAGGATGGGGAGTCTGCTGAACGTTTCGAATCAAGTTTTACCAATCGTACCGTCATCTTTGAGAGAATAGTTGTGCACAGCGATCTCACCATGACAAGTTTTTTGCAATGGTTACATATTAACCGTCTTATGACTCTATCGAACTTGACTAATGAATGCTTTGAGGACTGGGTAAGAGAGTTTTATTGCAATATGTTTGAGGTCACAAAGATTGGTTTCAAGACCTATGTTCGAGGAAAGACACTTTCGGTGGATGCAAACGGGATTGCCAAATTACTCGATCTTGTGAGACCTGCTCGCAGATCATATCCCTTTGCTGATCTGGATAACATTGTCATGCAACCGAATGAAACAAATGAGCTGGCTACCGCTCTGTGTGACAGGCCCACTATGTGGGAATCACAAGTTCTGAAGATATCCGGTTTGACCACTGATTACCGATTACTCAATACATTTGTGTGCCATAACATTGAGCCTAGAGGACATAAATCTGATCTTCTCTATCCTCAAGCCTTCCTTCTTTATGCCTTAGGCACAGGCACATCTGTGGACATTCCATTGACGATACTTGAATCAATGATCCGAGTTTATGATGAATCACGAAAACTAAGCCTTCCCTTTGGTGCAATTATATGCAAATTGATGATTGAGGCCGGTTGCCAAGCGTACATCCATGAATTGCCCGTCTCTAATAGACAGAAAATAAATGGTAGAACCATTTCCATGTCTGATACACACGTGCGTCGCCGTCCTCCAAGGGAAGAAGCCCGAGTCGGAGCTGAACAAGCCAGGAATGTCCGAGCTGATGACGCAGATGCAGATTCTATTGAAAATCGTCTTTCTGCCATGGAATGTGCAGTGTTTGATCAGTCTCTTCAGATTGAACAATTGGAAGAAAGGGTGGTATCTGGTTTTTCTGACATTCGTAGCCAACTGACAGAAATGTTCAACCAGCTTCGTCATCAATGAACGATTCCTGCTCGCAAATTTTATCTTTCCATTACTTATCAATGAAGATGACTGTACTAATCAATGATGGTTTTTAATGGTAATTTTGAATGTCCAATGATGATTTTTAATGGTAATTTTGAACTTAATGGTAATTTTGAATGTACAATGATGATTCAATGGCTGGATGCACTTCCAGTCGACGTGAACCTTCTAATTCCTTGTTCATGAACTTTTCAGCATAATTGGTCAACACCGTGAAACTGCCGGGATTTATCCTCTCCAGCTCTAGGCAATAGTGGGGCAAAATACTGAAGTACTCTTCGTATGAACCCCGTATATAATTTCTTTTGCTTTCCACGCCTTTCTGTAAGTAAGTACCACACCAAATTCCAATTGGAAGTCAGTAATAATTTCCTTCGGTGTGTATGAGGGATGATGTCGAAGTCGTTCTGATCCACTTAGCGACTAAAATTGATGTAGCTTGCCTATGTCCCAATCCCA
The DNA here is from genome assembly GCA_012931725.1 of Litsea cubeba. Taxonomy (NCBI): domain Eukaryota; kingdom Viridiplantae; phylum Streptophyta; class Magnoliopsida; order Laurales; family Lauraceae; genus Litsea; species Litsea cubeba. Next base: position 113,527,475 of record CM022945.1, read on the forward strand.
TCGTTTGCTTTGAACAACAATGACTTATGTCCCAATCCCATCGTTTGCTTTGAACAACAATGACTGCCGTTATATGTCCTAACTTGAAATTGTGGTCCAGAAGACTCGGTTGAAGGGGCCCGCCACTGTGTAATAAGCAGTTAGACATGGCCCCAGCAGATTTTTTTTTTCTTCACCCCATCACGTGCTGTGGCAGGGAAAGTGTCGTACAATTTTTTTTTTTTAAACGGCCTTACCAGTGCTCAGGGTTGGAATTGCCAGCTAGGATTGGAGTGGTAGATTGGAAAATATTTCTAATGGGATGCTAGAGTGGAAAATAATAATTATATGCATGGTAGTTAAGAAAAAAAATCAAAATAAAGGAGTGGAATTCACCACCTCACTTCATTGTAGGTTGGGTTAGATCAAGACCCAATCCGACCCAGATTAAGCAGGGCGCTGCTACATAGTGCTGATGCACGCAACAGGCAGTTACGACGTCAGCAGACTGCTTACGCGGGCAGGGTGATCTTCGACCGTCAAGAGTTCGCACTTCGATATTTTGAGCATCCGACCTTTGATCGACGAAGGGTTTGGTTCTACGGAATCCTTGCGAGCAGATCTACGCAGTTGCATCAAGAGGAAGACGATCCAGCGGTTCAGAAAGAAAAGGGTGATTTTTCTTCTTTAACGGTCAGTGGTATCTGAACCTCTTTTTTCAATTCAGTAATTATATCTTCCAAATTAACATTGTATGATCTTGCTAAGGCTGATAATTTTAACGGAAATAACTTAGCCGTATGGAAGCGTCGGATGGACGCATTGCTACACTTTGACGGATTAACATATGTGATTGAATCTGATGGGAATGAGTAGTCAAAGGTCATGTCATTAGATTCAAATCATAAGACCACAACAACAGTAAGTGATGGGTCTATCAATCGATGGGATTTCTCATTCTACTTGTAGGGGAGACAAAACCCAAACAGCTCCTCTCACACGTGCGAATGGGACATCCAGGTGCAAGTCATACGGAGACTAATCCGAATCGGAAGTTTTGGAGATTTTATTAGTGGTAATTACTGAAATGTTCAATTTGTGATTCAAATAAACGTCATTTTGCTAAAAAAAAAAAACTCATTTGATTGTAGGATGATAAGTTCTTGTTGGGTTGCATGAAGAGGCTAGATCTGTTGGACAACTTCGCAATGAGAGGCTGGTGAATTTGATCGGATGTTGCTATGAGGGTGTTGAGAGACTGGTTTTGGTTTTGGGTGATGAAAATGACTATGAGGGGAAATTTGAGTCAGTAATCATTCACGGTCTTAAGAAAAAATGATGAAAATAAGAGAACCATTGGATATAATCTGTCAAAACTGCCCAATTTCACCGATTTTCTCCAATCTATTTGTCCATTTTATTTTAAAAAAATCTAGGCCACAAAATCATAATCTAAACCACAGTATATCTGATTAAGTCTAAGAAAGGAGGGCGAGGAGTTGCAGACGAAATAAATGTAAGGAATGAGCTAATTTAAGTCTAAGGAATGAGCTTATTTACATTCTATACACAATCACAAACATCATAATATCAGTATATCTTTAACATATCATCGAGATTAAATAAATGTAATGAGATAGTCATGATAAAATCATAAATAGAAATTGGAGAAACTTGATAGAAGATTATAAAAATTATTTCAACAGTGTGTTATTCTTTTCATGTGTGTTAATTACTTTTAATATTTTAAAGTTTTCTTTTTTCTCTAATACTTTCGCTATAATATCCCATGGAAAATCCAATTTTTGAAAACATATTGACATTTTCCTGAGATGATATTTTTAATTATAACAACTAATTTATGCAATCCCTCTTTACATTAGGGCAAATGAATGGGCAACTATCCGGTATAACTTAATAGAAGAGTTGCACACATTTAAGACACAATATGTTGCAATATTTGATAGTGATGACCAGTAGACTCGTGTTTACAACTCACCGAACTTTTTTGATGAAGATAGAGGAGCACCGATTGAGCATTGGATGACCATGCCAGACATGGGTCTCTTAATTGCTTCGAAGTTCAATGTGATATTACACGTTTTAAGTGCTGCACAGAGCTTTATGTATTTGTCACTTCGATCTACTCCACCACCGTCGTATCAACATGTTGCTATCGCTATCGAATACGTAAAGATAATCACTACGTCCAGGTTGCATTGACAGATGGTTACTCGATACCTCCCATTATGCCTCAATGGGTTCACTTCAGGCATGATTGTGTAGCTGCATGGGCTACCCTGTATGCGGAGCGAATTAATGCGTTCATGCAGTATATGCGCTCTAGGTTTCCTTCTGAAACCATTGTATTGGAAGATTAGAAATGTAACACGTGTTAATATGTTTAAATAAATTTGTTTTAAACTAAGACTTTTGAGATTAGAAAATTTTTTGTGTTATTAGTATTTAGTAGTTATAATTTTATATTTTAAAATTTAGTAGCACTAAAATATAAACAAATGCTTATCTTTTAAGCTTTAGTAACACTAAAGTAGTAACACCTATTTTATCTGCCATGATAGTTCCCACATTTCGTAGATTAACACCCACACCAAATCAATTAAAAATATATATATATATATGGTACAGGTACATATAATGGATGCCAGTTTGTTCAAACACTGGAGATTACTAAATGTACAGTCTTCCCCTGAAGCATAATGCTGACATTGTCCCTTCAATTTCATGTTGAATCTATGCTACATGCTGTAGTGGGGCCCTCTCATGGATGGTTTAGATTGACCAACATGAATGGCATTCATATAATGGTGTGTCAATGGATGCGAGCGTGTTTGATAAAAAAAAAAAAGGGATTCAACAGCTGTTGGTCAGTGGGCCATGTTTTCTATCTAATTAATTGGAGTGAACGGCAGAGATGAAACAATCTAGTGACGAATGACAATGTGGGGTCATCTAAAAGGTACAGGGCAATGGAGCATGTGCACGAGAAGCGGAAAAAGGGTCTTGTCACTGATGGCTCATGCCTCAATGTCTTGGGATAAGTGTGACTGCATAGGGATGTAGGGTAACAAAAGGGTGGGTGCATTTATAATGACCCCTTCAAAATTGAGAGAGAGAGAGAGTGCAGTGTGTTTACAGTTTTTTATTTTTTGTTTTGTTGTTAAACCTTTTAAATTCAAGAAAAGAGCCCCTTTTATTTGATTTGACATATTACAGCCCCATTCCATATTGATATATCTCGTTGTGCACCACGCTGTGGGACCACCTAAGAATAGTGACCATTGGATGGAAAGGTCTCGATGGACCTTACTTCTCTACAAAGTAACTATCAGAGGGTCCCAAATTCTTTCTTGAAAAAGTCTACACCGCCCGATGCAATAGCACGGGTGGTGGCACGGTCCCCATGACTCTGCACGGGGGCGGTGTAGCACAGCTGTTCTTTTTTTATATCCATCCAACCCCAACTCCAGTCACCACTACTGCACCCTTCGACAGCACTGCCGCAGGAGGAGGGAGAGAGGAAGAGCAAGTGGCTGGCGGAGAGATGTCTTTTTAGGTAATTTAATACAGGAGTATATTAGTTATAAAAAGTACAATGTGTGGAAAGCAAAAATCAGTTTACATTTAGTAGCTCTCAAGTTTTTTTTTTTTTCTAATGACATGGGTATCTATAGGACTAAGCACTCAGGTGGCGCCCCCTAAATTCACACAGGGCTAATCTTTATCCCAAGAAAATAAATTCCTGGCCCGTTTAACATTTTACTATATTACTAAAAGTCAAGTAAAACCTTCATTTTTTAGATAAGGGGTTATCTAAAAAGCACTTTAATTCAAAATCCCCTCCCCACTATTTTTCAAAAAAGTCGAAAAAGCAACCTCATTTCTCCACTAAAAGAAAAAAAAAAAAGCTCCACTTTTCTATATAAAAAGTTAAAAAGATTTCATATCAAACAACTTAAAATAAAATACCATCATAACCCCATTATATTTTATTATCTCTTGATTTGATACTTTACTCCACTTTATTTTATATGTAAAATTACCAAATGAGCCCAGGTGACTTTTCTATAAAAAAGTAAAAAAGATTTCATACCAAACAACTAAAAATAAAATACCATCATAACCTCATAATATTTTAATCTCTCTTAATTTGATGCTTTAATCCACTATATTTTACATGTAAAATTACCAAACGAGCCCTGTGTGGACAAAATATAGTAAGAACTCTGGTGTGTGCGCAAAATATTACATCCCTCCTTTCAACTTGGTTGGGTTCCAAGTTCAAGGACATGGAGAAGCTCAGGGCGGTCTGGTCCAGCCTGACCAATAGACCTTCTGCACTGGTTAGACATCATGCAACACTCTGTGCAACAACTATCATCTTAATTCAATTCACACACTAGGAATTTTAAGAGCTCTTGATTTTTCTTTTTCTTTTTTATTATTAGGAGTTTTAAGAAATGTATTTCCATCAAAGTGGTTGAAGTTCAAGAAACAAAGCTGATTCACAAATTGCCATTAAAAATCTACCTTTTAATGAAAAATGACCGGCCATCACCAAAGTAAATCAAATCCCATTAAAGTCAGGATCTCATCTACATCTCACCTCTTTAATCAATGTTCCCATGTAACCCTTGATTCATGCAAACAAACAGGCCCACTAGAACTTTCAAAATCTAAAATATAACATTTTGTTCGCACTAAGAGTAGGAGTTATTTTGACTTAAATTTGCATTTTAAGTCATTAACATGCTTTATTCTAGAGGATTTTACTGAAAAACTCCCAGTAAACGGACGTTGCGCGAAAAGGTTCCCCATAGTTGGGGCCTTACGAAAGGGTTTTGTCATCCCATTTTTTATTTTTTTATTTTTTACTTTGACTAGGGCGACGCTAGCGTCACTCGTCTAGCGTCGCCTCTCCTTTCTTATGAAAGGTCTCGGGACCAAGGTGGAAGGTAGCCTTGTGGGACCACTGATCCACCTGATCATAGATGGTCAGGGGATGGTGTTGTAGATCAGATCTGATGCTGTTTGGTTAGATAGATAATGGAGTGATGGAGAGAGTGGCAGTGTAGAGAGATGGTATTGGTGTTGGAGAAGATGGGATCAGTTTTGTGTTGTTTGGTTAAGAGGGATACTGAGAGATGATGATGGTAGATATGGCTAAGGGAGAAGATGAAAGATGTGTTGGGTTTGATAGGTCGTTCATGCAAGTGATGGCTGGTATATGGAGATGAAATGAGAAAGCTGTGAAGATTGATGAAGTGGAGATAATGATACGATGAAGTTGTGATGAAGATGTGATGATGTTGTGTGGCTAGGTTTGTAATGAGATATCTTGTGTGGGTGTCTAGTATTGGAGATTCTTGAGTAAACTATCTGCAAAAAAATCAGATAAACAGTGAAGTATGAAGCTGAGGCGCAAAAACCAGGTCGCTTTCTTTAAGGTGTTGCGGGTCTGTTCCCAGGGGTGCAGACAGACTCGAAACCTCCAGGATACAACAGCTTTCAAGAACGTCTTGGTAACACTGCACAGTGAACAACCAAAACCAGAAAAGAAACAAGAGCTGATACTACATGACTGCCATTGTCAGAAAGAAAAGAAAAACTTTTTTATAGAGAAGAGTCTCATAAAAAACTAGTTTTTGTTCTGTTTTTTATATGTATGTTATGAGCTGCTACAAGCTCGGTTTTTATAAGCTGCATAAGTGTAACGTTCCAACAGTCACATAGACCATTGACTGTAACGTTAGCAATCAAGGCAGCATTAAAAACTTTCCTTTAGTTAAGCAAAACGTTTTTTTTTTTTTTATAGTCAAGAAAGCCCAAAGCCCCAAGGCCTAATTAAAGCCAACAAGCCACAAGCCCGAGCCCGAAACCCGGACCCGGCCTGGTTCGATTTGGTGCGCGTGTGTGTTGTAGGACCTTCATGGACCCCCAACAAGAAAACTCATTTAAAATAACCAACAATCCCCCACTTATTTTAGTAGCAGAAAAAAAATATGGCAGTCACTATCAGTTCCAATATATCAAGCATAAATAAAGGTGTCAAAGACTTGAACCTTTACGTAGTGAAGACTACTCAGAGTATAAAATCCATAAGTGACAAAGTCTTGAACTTAGGTCTTGTGCATACAAGAGTTATCAGCACGCCTAACATATTCATTGTTCTCTTTCCAAACTCGCACATTAAAGGCCCTGTGCTTTCATCCTGGATTCGTGAATGATCTAGAGAATCAGCCCTCATTCTCATAGAAAGCGGCCTATACTTTCACATTCACTAGGTGAGTTCTATCAAGAGTGCTCCTGTAGCTTAGGCACTCCGTCCATAAGGACCATAGAACTTCATTAAGAGTTTTCCCATAAAACTACAACCTTTAATCGCTTCAGGATCACGTACATTTTACTTATCTAAATTCGGGACAGATGAGTAACAATGTATGTCTCAAACTCAAACGTTCTATGACTTGTTCTTCCCTTTGAACCTAGTTCTTGGGATCTCCAGTCCCTAGGTTGGGTTTCCATCATATCCGTTTATCTTTCAATGGGCTTCAGTCCCATACTTCTGGCGGTAGTCCACACCTTTTCTCTGGCCAGAGCTTTTGTAAATGGATCTGCAAGATTATCTCCGGATCTCACAAAATCAATAGTCACTGCACCCTTGGATATGTAATCCCTTACAGTACTATGTTTACGACGTATCTGTCGTGATTTTCCATTATAATACTTACTGTGGACTCGCCCGATAGCAGCAGTGCTATCACAGTGTATCAAGGTAGCTGGTACCGGTCTATGCCAAACCGGTATGTGAGTGAGTAGGTCCCGTAACCAACCAGCCTCCTCACTAGCACTAGCCAAAGCAATCAGCTCAGACTCCATAGTAGATTGTGCTATAATGGTCTGTTTCTTGGACTTCCAAGATACAGCACCTCCACCAATGCAGAACACATAACCACTAGTAGCCTTTGAGTCTTCTGAAAGAGTATTCCAATCAGCATCAGTATACCCTTCAAGGACAGCAGGAAATCTCTGATAATGAATACCCAAATTGATTGTTCTTTTTAGGTATCTCATTAATCTGCCTATTGCTTGCCAATGTTCAGCACTAGGGTTACTAGTGTACCTGCACAAAACACCTACTGCATAGGCAATGTCAGGTCTTGTACAATCTGTGGCATATCTTAAACTACCAATAATACTTGCATATTCCTTCTGATTCACAGGTTCACCATTATTAATAAACAATTTAACACTTGAATCAAAGGGTGAGAAACCAGGCTTACAATCGAAGTATTTATACTTTTTCAATACTTTCTCAACATAGTGTGACTGATCTAGCCATATGCCATTAGACGATCTTGTAATCTTAATTCCTAAAATTACTTCAGCTTCTCCTAAGTCTTTCATTTCAAAGTTAGAAGACAACATGTTTTTGGTCTCTTTTACCACATGCAAATTAGACCCAAAAATAAGTAGATCATCAACATATAAGCATATTATAACACATATTCCATCAGAGTACTTAAAGTATATGCATTTGTCACTTTCGTTTATATTGAAACCATTAGCAATAATAAAGTTATCAAACTTTTCATGCCATTGTTTCGGTGCTTGTTTTAAACCATAAAGTGACTTTATTAACTTGCATACCTTTTTACCATTACCAGGTTCTACATAACCTGCCGGTTGTTCCATGTAAATCTCTTCTTCTAAATCCCCATTTAAAAAAGCTGTCTTAACATCCATTTGATGAACAACTAGATTATGAACAGTAGCAACAGATAATAATACTCTGATTGAAGTTATCCTAGTAACTGGTGAATATGTGTCAAAGAAGTCAAAGTTCTCTCTTTGTCGAAAACCTTTGACCACAAGTCTGGCCTTGAATTTTTCTACTGAACCATCGGTTTTAAACTTTCTTCTTAAAACCCATTTGCTTCCTATAGTCTTACAACCAGGAGGCAAATCAACTAACTCCCAAGTCTTGTTCTCCATGAGAGAATCCATCTCACTTTGAATGGCTTCTCTCCAAAACTCAGAGTCAGAAGAGGCTAAAGCTTCTTCTATGGAGGAGGGATCTCCTTCCAAAGAATACGTCACAAAGTCAGATCCTAGATCTTTAGTGACCCTAGGTCTTTTACTTCTTCTAGGTTCAGTTACAGTGTCTTTGCCCCTATCATGCCATCTAGATATATCAGTGGCAGAAACATCCTCGTTAGGGGTCTTAGAGGAAGATGCACCCCCACTAGCACCCCCACTATTTCTAGATAAATAGGGAAACCTATCTTCTAAAAACTCAGCATCGGATGATTCAATAATAACATTACTCTTTATATCTAGAAATCTATAGGCCTTGCTATTCATAGCATAGCCTAAAAAGACACACTCATAGGCCTTACTCTCAAGCTTAGAGATTTTGGGGTCATGCTTTCTTACAAAAGCCAGACAACCCCATGTCCTGAAATAGCTCAAGTTTGGCTTTCTGTTTTTCCATAGCTCATAAGGTGTAGTCTGAGTTTTAGAACTAGCAACTCTATTCAAAACGTAGCATACGGTTAAAACAGCTTCACCCCATAAACTTGAGGATGCTCCAGAACTAAGCAACATAGCAACAGTTAATTCCTTAAGTGTTCTGTTCTTACGTTCAGCTACTCCATTCATTTCAGGTGAATAAGGAGCTGTCGTCTCGTGAATAATACCATGTGATTGTAGGAAAAGGTTAAAATCAGAGGAACCATACTCAGTACCTCTATCACTTCGAATTACTTTAATGTTCCTATCATGCTGATTTTGAACCTCGATGACATAAGTCTTAAAAGCACTTAAGGCATCACTTTTATTCTTTAACAAATAAACATAGGCAAATTTCGAGAAGTCGTCAATAAAGGTGATAAAGTATCTTTTACCACCTCTAGTCAGAACACCTTCAAGTTCACAAATATCAGAATGTACTAATTCTAGCAGATTTGTACTTCTCTTAACTGATTTGTGAGGTTTCTTAGTGATTTTGGCTTTAGTGCATGATTCACAGTGTACAAAATCATTATTATCCAAGTTAGGAATTAGACCTAGTGTGCTCATGTTCTTAACATATTTACTATTAACATGACATAATCTACTATGCCAAATATTAACAGAATGAGCAATCATGTAAGCAGAAGTAGAAGCTTTATTCATGTCAGCAACATTCAACTTGAACATCCCATTACATGCATAACCCTTACCAACAAAAACTCCAGACTTAGTGATCACAAACTGATCACTCCCTATCACTTGCTGAAAACCAGCTTTGTTCAAAATAAAACCAGAGACTAAATTCTTCCTAATATCAGGTGTATGAAGAACATCCTTCAGAAGTAGTTTCTTCCCAGAAGTAAACACCAACTCCACATCACCAGAACCTACAACCTTGATAGTATGGTTGTCGCCTAATAGAACTTCCTGGTTCACAGTTGTGGTATAACTCTTGAACCAGTTTCTATCAAAGCATACATGCCTAGAAGCACCAGAATCGGCCCACCATCCCTCAGAGATATTGACAGAGTTGACTTCAGTTATCATAGCCACAAAAGTGTCCTCGATGACATTAGCCTCATTAACCTTTCGGTTCTTGCAGTTGCGAGCATAATGTCCCTTCTTTTTGCATGTATAACAGACAATCTCTGTCATGTCTACAGGTGGCCTCTGGGTCGCATTAACCTGTTTCTGGTTCCTATGTGGAACTCTCTTATTATTAGGTCTATTCTTCATTGCCTTTTTATTAGGTTTCAAATTAGAGTTAGTTTTATTAGCATGCTGATTAACGACATTAACTTTAGCCTTGGCAGATGACATAGCCACTTCCTCATTGTGGTCTTGTTTTCGTGATTCTTCTTCAATCCGGAGTCTCATAATGAGACTCTCCATCGAAAACTCCTTCGATTTATGCCTAAGTATATTCCTGAAATCCTTCCATGAGGGAGGAAGCTTATCAATGACGACTGCAACTTGGAATTGCTCGTCAATCCTCATTCCCTCAGAAAGTATTTCATGAACTATAATCTGTAAGTCGTGACATTGAGTCACAACCGACTTGTCATCCACCATCTGGAACTTAAGGTAACGACTTACAGCGTATTTTTTCGAGCCAGCCTCCTCAGTATCATATTTCTTCTGCAGGGCTTCCCAGACATCAGAAGCAGCTGGAAGATAGCAATACAGGTCATATAAGTCATCCGCAAGTGAATTCAGGATGTAATTTTTGCACTTGAAATCCGCAGCGTTCCATCTATCGACAGCAACAGTAAGAGCAGGCTCCAGTATATCTGCCTCAGTAGGATGTGGTTCTACCAGAACATTATCAACCTTCACCAAGGTCAGATAAAACGTCATCTTTGCCTTCCACCTTTTGAAGTGCTGACCAGCAAACTTGAAAGGACGATTGTTGTTGTTATCAGTTCTGGACTGACTTCCTTCTTCATCCTCCATTGTTTTGTAACAACACCTTAAAATTCTTGAGTAAACTATCTGCAAAAAAATCAGATAAACAGTGAAGTATGAAGCTGAGGCGCAAAAACCAGGTCGCTTTCTTTAAGGTGTTGCGGGTCTGTTCCCAGGGGTGCAGACAGACTCGAAACCTCCAGGATACAACAGCTTTCAAGAACGTCTTGGTAACACTGCACAGTGAACAACCAAAACCAGAAAAGAAACAAGAGCTGATACTACATGACTGCCATTGTCAGAAAGAAAAGAAAAACTTTTTTATAGAGAAGAGTCTCATAAAAAACTAGTTTTTGTTCTGTTTTTTATATGTATGTTATGAGCTGCTACAAGCTCGGTTTTTATAAGCTGCATAAGTGTAACGTTCCAACAGTCACATAGACCATTGACTGTAACGTTAGCAATCAAGGCAGCATTAAAAACTTTCCTTTAGTTAAGCAAAACGTTTTTTTTTTTTTATAGTCAAGAAAGCCCAAAGCCCCAAGGCCTAATTAAAGCCAACAAGCCACAAGCCCGAGCCCGAAACCCGGACCCGGCCTGGTTCGATTTGGTGCGCGTGTGTGTTGTAGGACCTTCATGGACCCCCAACAAGAAAACTCATTTAAAATAACCAACAAGATGTGATGGAAAAAAAATGTGGGACTTGATGAGATGAAGGTTAAGTGAGGAGAAACCAGTTTATGAGGATGAAGGTGGGTCTCTTTTTTGCAGGTTCGAATGAAGTGAATAAAATGATGACAGGGTGTAGGCAAAGTGGGTTTGGATGTTGCTGTGATGACGTCTAATGGAGGTGGGAGGTGGGAGGTGTGATGTGCTCGTTACGATGAGGTGCAGGTCTGCTCTACTTGGTTTGTGGGGTCGTCGCAGATGGTGGCCCGGTCATAACGAAGTGGAGTTGTTCATCGTGGTGAAGGTGGTATACGAGGTGGGAAGATGGAGATCGAGGGGAAAGAGATGTAGGTGACGGGGTGGGGCTCTGAGTTGGGATAAAATGGATCGAGATTAGAGCCACCCTGGTCACCCATCTAGGACTAGCCATATAGCTGGTCTTGATCTATGATCAGGTGGATCAGTGGGTCCCACCAGACTGCCTTCCACCTTTGTTCCGAAACTTCTCATAAGAAAGGAGGAGCGACGCTAGCGTCTCCCCAATTAAAGTAAAAAGAAAAAAGGATGAAAGAACCCTTTCGTAAGACCCCAACTATGAGGAATCTTTTCGTGCAACGGCTGTATATCGATAATTTTTTTGTAAAATCCTCTTTATTCTATGAATAATATACAAGATAAGTGATTGTAGAAAAATCTTTCATGAACACTACATCTTCCCATGCCCTTGAAAAACTGATGAAGACTCTATGCAGCAACAAGACATGTTATTATGAATAGGCTTTCAGACTTACCTAAGAAAAATATTTCAATAATTAAATACTGAACCAAAAAACTGCCCATTGCAAAAGTCAACTAGTATCTTTCCGTGGAGATGGTGCAAAAGTCAACTAGTATCTTTCAGTGGAGATGGTGCATATGGACTGTCACAGAAGCGAGACCCACCAGCAAAATTTAGTGCCAGCAGCTGCCTACGTACGTACAATTCGCATGCACACCTTGCGTAGGATAATGTTTTCCCATTTCAACTACCCAATTATAAAAACGGAGAAAAAATACAAGTTGAATATAATATAACAGACCTATTTGGATAGATAAAAAAAATAAAATAAAGTAGAGCGAAATTAAATGGGCCCTAACAGTTTAAAATTTTAACTTTATCCCATTTGGATGAGTTTGGTCCGATAGATGAAATAATATTGTGAGCCATGCATACTCCATTTTACTTCAACTCTAAATACTTTCATTTTATCGAATAAATTAAAATGGATTCTATTCTAAACATTAACTTCAAAATAAGCATCAAAATTGAGTGAAGTGAAGTACTCTATTTTAACTTTAACCCACTTCACATGTGAAATTCACTTTATTTTATTCCTCATGCACACAGGCCGGATATATATTATATTTGAAAAGTTCAACCCAAATTCATATTATTTTAGCTACTCATTAGAAATAATTCTAAACTTCATTAGACATATATCCAACCGCAACATAGTTTAGTCATACTCCTTATTCCGATAATCTACAGCCATGAAATCAAACACCCGCTCCTCACATTTTGGTTTTTGAAAGGGTTGCACTTCTAAATATTCTAGAAGTATTTGAAGATTTTCACAAGATGAAACCTAAAATAGAAAAGGAGTTGATCTATTTATGTTCTTTTATTAACTTAGTGCAAGCCTTTTAAAAATCAAGTTGTGGAGACCACATCCATGGGTGTTTGGTTGGATGCTTGTAGATGATCCGCTTTATCACTAAAACTATGGTGTGCTTGGATGCCAAGCTAGCGAATTTTAGAATTATTTTATGGGTTTGCTATAAAATAATATGATTTTGGATAGTATCGTTCAAATGTCATAAATATCCATAATTATGGGCCTTTTCTTTTGCCCCTAATGAGTGGTTTTTCTAACTGGGTAGTTGAAATAATATTAGTTGAATTTTGCTATGCGCTTTGCATTTCTATATTCACTTTCTTTTTTAAGTTTACCCATCCCTTTATCATCGATTTACATAGTGAAGTTATAGGGAGGAAGTTGTTTTTAATGGGTAGTCAAAATGATATTATTTTGTGAATTTCATGAACTATATATATAGGTTTAGGACTTGTGTACTATCTTCTTTCCAGTTTACAGAGTTTCCTGATTTTACTTTAATATGTTACTTGCCCCAATCTAAAATAAGTATTGCTAATTCCCGATTGTTAAGGATTGTTTTTAATATTAATTACTTGATATAGAGGTTTTGGAATTGGACATTGTGGTTCACTCTGTTATTATTGGAATTTCTTCGCGTGCCTCCTAATTCTTAAACCCCATCCACATTAAAGCCTCTTGTTGCTGCATTGCCCTTCCACCAGTTTTTTTAGGGCATGGGACTTGGAAGATGTATTGTTCCGATAAAATTAGTCTATACACTTATCTTATATTACTTTAAATGGAAATTTACGTCAGAAGAATATTTCTTATTTTTGTGCGAACAACATCTTAGATTTTAATTTTGAGAATTTTAAAGGGCCCATTTGTTTGCATGAGATTGAATTCCTAGCAATTCATGATTACATGAGTTTCTATAAAAGAATATTAAAGATAGGTGAGATGAAGATGAGATCCGAATTTTCCTAGGATATCATTGACTAGGTGGTGGCTAGGTACTCATTTTCCACTTAAATAAATATTATTCAATAGCAACTAGCAAATCAAGCATGTGCTTAGCACGGGCAACATAATCAGAATATTAGAAATTTCTTAAAAAAATAAATAATAAAATTATTTGTTTGAATTATAAAATGAGAGAACTTGAGTTTGTTGAAAAATAGAAATTAAAAATAAGAAATATGAATATAAAAGATGCTTTATATATATAAAGGTATTAGAGTACAAAAGAAAATTCAATCTTTCTTGCGAGATTTTAGGAAGGTAATTGACGTCAAAGATTAAGAGATCATACGTTTAATGACTAAGAGATTGTATGCCTAAGGAAATCGGAGATCTTAAAGGGAAACTATTGTATTATCTCTTATAAAAAATTATGCATAGTGCAAGATAAAAACAGAAACATAATCTCAATGAAAAGAAAGCGTATTTGTGAAAGGTTAAAGAAAAATTATAAATTCGCACTTGATGAATGAAAATATATGTGTTATCTTTTTCTTTTTCTTTTTCACTTACAATAATTATTACCTGCTATGAGGAAAAAAAAAAGAAGAAACCAACATAAATTGAAATAAAAAAACTATTGCACCCAATCCGTCAATTCCGTGTTTTTCATAATCAGTTCATATTTAGTCAATGGTTAATGCCATTTTTTTGGTAAAAATCCCTAAATATAAACCACAACATACACATAAACTACAAAACTACTAAGCATTGAATAAATGAAATCAACTCACCTCCATGTGCACATCGAGTCCAAATCATGATAGACAAAAACCCGACACCAGAGAAGAAAATCCATTTCAAATATACCCATAAATATTTAAATTAAAGTGACTGAATTTAATGGAGAGAAAACAAAAGGGCATTGATCAAACGTAACATAGACTTATGTGAAATCGACTATATTGGAGACTCTTAAAATAAAAAGACGTGGATGAATGTAGTAAAAATAAATATGAAAAAGTGCAACTTATTTGTAGTTCATACAGCTGACCCCCAACAATTAGGAAAATGCTTTGATGATGATGATGATGATGATTACTTCTTTTGGCGAAGAGGCTGAAGTGGATGTAGGAAATCGTGTGGCCCGCATGCCACGGGTCTCACGTCAGATCAAGCAGGGCTGATGCCAAGAAAGAATACAATTTCACTTAATGTAAGACTTGATCTAGTTTTTTCGGCGAAGAAGTCTCTAGTAAGTGTGTGTGACTCTTTGGGACTTGTATTAGATAAGGGAGCCCTAGGGTTGGTATTATTCCATTGACAGGAGAGACAAGAGGCAAAGAGATCTGCGGAGCTTCCCAATCGCCGGAACGCACATAGATCTCCGGCCACATGTCGGAGTCTCCGCATCCAAATCCATCGGTGGAAGCATAGAAGAATGATGAAATCTGTAAAGATTACCATATTGTAAGAAATATATATTAGTAAAAGAAGAAAAAGATTGTTAAGAAACTTGAGTAGTGAGGTCTCGGAGAGAAGCCAAGTGGTCACTGGCGTCTCACCTCACTCACAGTGCTTGGGATCAACCCGACAACCCCTTAGATTGGCACTCTGGGAGAGGATAGTTGGAGCTTGGATGGAGCATACTTGCGAAATTTTTATGGAGGGCCTGCGTGGAGAATTCTGTGTCGTAGGATGGTGGAAAATGGTGGAAGATAGTTGAAACAGGAACACCCGTCATTGAAAGTGGAAAATAGGTTTTACTCATAAATATGAAGTATAACATGCAAATGCATGTTGCCAATATTTTCCTCTGGGTATCTCTTTTAACAATGAAACAAAACAAACACCCTAGAGCAGGTTATGGAAGGATGAAGATCAATTACATGCACATAGGCAGTTGCTGGTAGAGTTAACCAATGAAGGATATTGGGATATTTCTCTTCCACCATCTGCATATTATTACGTCTGAATAAAATCTCTACTCTACTTCCAAGGATTCAAATTCCTCAGCCAAAAACAATCATTTGAAGAAGCTTCAAAAAACTTTTGGAAATTCGAAAACCACATTCGCAGATCCAAATCAATCAAAAGAGCCAATACCCATAGCAAGAAACTACAAGAAATTTTTTTTTTTATTTGGCAAATGACAAGTTTAAGATACATTTTAAATCCAAAGTCTTGAGTCTTCAACCGGGTTCTGCTGAATCTTCCAGTTGATTTAGACCCAGATTTCAGAGTGTGGGTGATTTCAGTCTTTTCATATACAATATAATATGAAAAAAGGATGCTTGAAAAACAATATTATTTATACACATTAAAATATATGAAAATGGTGATAACCATGTTGACTAGCACTAGTCTAAGGGCCTCTTTGTTTCAGATAATTAAATGTAAACTTTCATTTCTAAAAATGGTTAAAATTGAAGAAATAAATATGAGTTTATGAAAAATAAATATCAAATCATATCTCTCTCTAATGGAAAATGAATACAGAGGAAGGTGAGGTGTGAAATGAAGGGTTGGAGAGGGAAAGGAGGGACATACACATACCTGACAACATATTTAGGTGACTTAATTGTAATTGGCCTGGAGTGGTGACCCTTTCCTGAGAGAAACCATCAATCATGGAACCTTCTCTCTCTCTGCGTGTGTTGCGTATTAGGTGGAGGATGCTACTAGCTAGTCTCACAATCTGCGTGTGTTAGTTAGAGAATGCAATGGGTGTGTGTTTTAGGTAGTCCGGATCCTTTGTTTTTGGAGAGATGCGGGCTAGATGAAGGCTATTTGAAAAAGAAGTATCAAACCAGTAACATAGCCTTTTACAAGGGCCCCACTTGAAGGCAGCAGCACATGGATATCACAAAGGCCCCACTTGAAGACCATGCCATTAAGTTAGAATGAAACCAATCTAATGATCGAGGCCACTGGATTTGAAACTAGGGTTTATTTATACTTTAAGTGCCATCATTAAGAGGCCGTCAATTAGGGTTGCAAACGGGTATTCAATTATCTGATTATTAGAAAGTCTTGACCAGAAAAAAATCGGGCCTGAAACCAATTTTAGGTTCCAATTCATAAATGGGTCCGGGTCTGGAGCCCAATTTTGGTTCTGATTGATAAACGGGTTCAATTATGGGTCCATATAGGTTCCAACCCGTGGACACGGGACCCAGTATATGAGTATTTGATAATGCAAATCGTACCTCAAAATAAACTTTTTTTTAGACATACCGGAGGTAAGGTAGTTAACTTAATGCATTGTTATAAGTTGAATTATATACCTATTTTAAGAAAAACTGAAAAAATGGAGAAAAGTTAGAACCAATTTAGGAATTAGATCCATTCCTCTAGGTGGACTCAGTTCCGGAATCGGATCAAAGTTTTCTATCAGCAACAGGTTTAGAACCAACAAAACAGGTTCCGAGTCAAAATTGAATCCAAAACCAGAACCGTTATTTAGAAATAGACATGGGTCTGGGTCCAATACGGTTCCGATCCAGAACTGTTCCATTTGCAACCCTACCGTCAATTTTTTGTTGCAATCATCAGACCATCATAAAATCAGACATGTGGGACCCATCACCTATAAAATTTGCTAATAGATTTTTAAAGTCTAAATCCGAGGGGAAACTCCATAATGGACTGGTCTATTGAAAATAAGAACCGGTCAAAATGTGTGCCCTCTCCTTATGAGGATGTCCCCAATTTTACATTAGTATAAATTGATCCCATCATACGGCTGACCATATGATTAATAATGTATTAATCATAATCTTGTGCACTATTAATCACTAAGATTGTGAGCGGTTCAACTTTTCAATAAATGGGCTCCATTATGGAGTCCTCAATTTGATTGAGCCCCAACATGTGGGGGTACATTACAAGTGCCCCCATTTTTTTTTGCTGTAAGGGTAAATTTGTATTAAGAAGAGGGGGAGGGGGGAAAAAGAATTACAAGGCACCTTAGAGGAACCCAAAGAGAAAACAGAAAACGAAACAGAGAGAAGAGAAAGAGAAGAAAAGAAAAGAGGGGGGAGGAGAAAACGGATCAGAACATTTTGCCAGTGACAAGAAGCGCCAGAGAAGATGGAGAAGCAGAAGTCGAGTCAAGGATTGATGTTGATACTCATGGCGGCAAAGAGGGCATTCAGCTGAGAGCTAACGAAGGGCTTCGAAATCTGCTTCAGGGAGAAGGTGATCGCTGCAGAGATGTTAGCTTGGGTGATATGGATTGAGGGTCTTCTGTAATCAAAAACTGCTTCGGTTCTGGCCTTCCACAGGAAAAAAAGGACGGTGATGAAGATGGCTGCCATGAATTTGTAACCATTGGAGTCGTTGCCTATAGAGAGAATCGCCCAAAGAGCAGAGGCAGAGAGGTTACCAGGAGGGTTTAGATCAGCTGCATGCAGAAGCCAATGCCAGGTTGATTTTGCCAGTTCACAGGAGAAGAAGAGATGCTCCATCGAATCTTCAGCAGCATGACAGATACTGCATCTGGAAGCAAGGGAGAAACCTAGGCATTTCAACCTAATCTCAGATGGTGTTTTGTTGAGCATCAATCGCCAACCAAAGCAGTTAATTCTAGGGGGAGAGACGTGGTTCCAAACCAAATTGGGCCAGTGAAGAGGCTCTGCTCTGTGCCTGATTAACTGCCAAGCAGATCGTTGGGTAATGTTGCCATCAGGGGAGTGTTTCCAGTAGAGAAGGTCTTTGACAGCCTGGTTGGGGGAGAGGTCTGAGAGTTGGGCATGGATTAGCTGGCAAATGTTAGAGGGCATAGTGGCAGGGATAACCCAGGATCCTGATTGATACAGAGAAGAAAGCCGTTGATCTCTGGGGAAATTCTGAAGGGGAAAGAGGGTGGATATGGGATCACCAGGATGCCATGAATCATGCCATGCATTGATGCTCTGACCGTTGCCAAAAATCCAGTAGCTACCGAGGTGGATGAGGGATGCAGAACGGCGGATTTTCCTCCAAATACAAGATCCATACTTGGTGTTGTCAGGGCTCCATATAGGTCTGTATTTGAAGTAGCGATTTTTGAACCAACCGGACCAAAGGGAATTGGAGGTAGATGCTTGCCAGCCTAATTTGATGAAGGAAGCATTGTTAACATCCGAGATTCGTCTGATACCCAAGCCTCCTTCCGCCTTTGGAAGGGTTATCACAGCCCAGCTGACATGGTGCATCTTCCGGTGGGTGGCCTTACTAGACCAGAGGAAGAGTCTCATTTGTTTCTCTATATCTTTGCAAATTGAGATAGGCAGAGGAAGAAAGGCAGCAAGGTGCAGAGGCAGGCTGGAGATAACATGTTTAATCAAGATTAAGCGTCCCGCAAAAGACAGAGAGTTGGCTTTCCAGGCTGAGAGTTTGGAGTGAATTGCATCCAGCAGGGGAAGAAAATGGTTCCTTTTAGGAGACCCGAAGCAGATCGGGGAGCCCAGGTATTTTAGAGTAGAAGAAGCTTCTTGAATTCCTAGGATAGAACTGATCCTTCTTTTTCTTCTCACACCACACTTGCCTAAGTGTAATTGGCTCTTTTGAAGGTTGAAGAATTGGCTTGCAGCAAACTGATACATCTCCAAGAGGTCTTGAAGGATAAGGACACTCGAGGCAGCCCCTTTCATGAAGATGAGAATGTCGTCTGCATAGAGAAGGTGGCAGGGAGTAGAGGGGACAGTAGAGAGAGGGATGATTTTGCCTTGGGTTTGGAGATTTTGAAGGTGAAGGCTTAAAATTTCTTCAGCTAAAATGAAGAGGTAAGGGGAAAGGGGGTCACCCTGTCTAAGGCCACAGTAAGAGGTAAAGAAACCCTGGGGGATTCTATTAATGAGAACAGAGGCTCTGGAAGTGCAGACACACTCTTTAATCAGAGATATCCAATCATCAGAGAATTGAAAGAATTAGAGGACGGAGAAGAGAAAGGACCAGTTTAGCTTATCGAAGGCTTTAGATATATCAAGTTTGAGACAGAAGGAGCCTTTGTTGGTTTTGCAGTTCAATTTCTGGTAGAGTTCAAAAGCTAGAGCAGAGTGGTGCTGGATGTTTCTACCCTTGATGAAGCAGCCTGGGTAGGAGAGATCAGGTTTGGAATGATTTTGCAGAGCCTGGTGGAGAGAATCTTGGAAAGGATTTTATAGGTGAAGTTAAGAAGGCTGATGGGTCTAAATTCAGCAAATGTGGTAGGAGATTTAGACTTGGGGATAAGGGTTAGGAAGAAAGTATTGGAAGCTCTGTGGATCTTCTTAGTAAGAAGAAGTGCTGCACCGCAGAGCATACTGATTGGCCAATGATGCTCCAAGTAGCAGTGAAGAAAGCCCCATTGAAACCATCAGGACCAGGGGGAGCTGTTTTTTTTTTAGGGAAAAGACTGCTGATTTGATTTCATCTGAGGAGGGGATGGAAGTGAGGAGGGAATTATCAGATACAGAAACCTTTGGGCTATTGATGTGGAAAAGGGAGGGGCTTGGTTGACTGTCATGGGGTTTGAAGAGGTTTGAGAAAAAGTCCACTGCTTGGGCTTGGATGGTTGCTTGGTCTTCAATGAGAGTGCCATTGACTGAGATTTGGTGGATAGAGTTGAAGGAGCTCCTAGCCTTAGCTGAATGATGAAAAAACTTGGTATTTCGGTCCCCCTCTTTGAGCCATTTGATCCTAGATCTTTGTTTCCAGTGAATTTCCTGAGCGAGTATGGCATTATGGAGGTCAGACTTGGCAGATTGGAGGGCTTCTCTAGATTGGTCTGAAGGAGTTGACAGTGCAGAATGTTTTCTTCAGCAACATGGATGTTCTGGATAAGATTTCCGTATGTAGACTTACTCCAGAGCTTGAGGGAGAGTTTAAGGGCCTTGAGTTTTTGGGCAAGAATGAATTGAGGATCTCCTACTATAGGGGTGTCCCAGCTAGATTTGACTGTCTCTAGGAAGGAAGGGTGGAGCAGCCATTTGTCTTCAAATTTAAAAGGAGGATTAGAGGTGGGGGCTTGGAGATGATGAGCTAAGAGGATTGGGCTGTGGTCAGAGGAGATTCTGGGCAGGTGGTGGACAATGGGGTCACGAAAATGGGATATCCAGTTGGAGTTGACTAAGGCTCTATCAAGTCTGGCAGCCACGTAGGAGGAGCCTTGCTTATTGTTGGACCAAGTGAACCTGTTACCAACAAAGCGGATGTCATGAAGGCCAGCTTGCATCACAGCAGCTTGGAAGGCTTTGAGGGAGGATGGAGTAGGGTTGCATAAACTGAGCTTGTCAGCGTGTGAAAGGGTAGCATTG
Organism: Litsea cubeba; assembly: GCA_012931725.1. Lineage (NCBI taxonomy): Eukaryota > Viridiplantae > Streptophyta > Magnoliopsida > Laurales > Lauraceae > Litsea > Litsea cubeba. The sequence goes on from CM022945.1 coordinate 113,548,440, forward strand.
AAGTCCCCAATGACACACCATGGCTCGGTGGTTAGGGAGGAGTCAATGATGACTGCCCAGAGGTCCTTCCTGAGGGAGGGGCTGGTGGAACCATAAACACCAGTAATAATAGTGTTTAGGCCTGAGGAAGGGTTATGGAGAATCATAGAGAGGTGTTGAGAGGAGAAGTCTTTAACAGAGGCAGAGAGGTGGTGAGAGGATCTAGAGAAGCACCAGATATTAGGGACTGAGGATGTAAAAGAAAGGGCATTTGAGTGGAAGGTATCGAATCCTAGCTGGTTCCAGGTAAGAGAGATAAAAGAGATGAAGGGAGTCATGGGTTCAGAGATGAAGATGAGGTCAGGGGAGTGTTTGAGGATCATGTTGGCCAATACACGTTGAGTGGGGCGATTAGCAATGCCCCTACAATTCCAATAGAGGACTTTTAACATTTGGAGGGATTTGAGGAGGTTTTTTTGCCTCTAGACCTCCTAGTGATTGGGCTAGAAGAGGGGGCAGGGGAGGTATGGTTTCTTACTTTCTCTTTTTTCTTGATGGTGGTGGTGGAAATAGGGTGAATGTCAGCTGAGTCTGTGGAGGTTACCAAGGGAGAGGAGGAGGGGGGATTGAAAGAGGGAGTAAGTTTTGTTAAACTTGAACAAGGGGAGCTGGGTACAGCTGGGGGTTGAGTTAAGTCAGGAAGAGAGATAGTGACATTAGGCTGGAGTGTAGGAGGAACAGGGGGGGTCTCAAAACCAGGTGGCAACTCTAAGGAGGAATTATCTTCTGAGAGGGCTGGGTCTAGAAGTGAGCAACGATCAAGGATGGAGAAAGGATTGGAGATGTCAAAAGGAGGGTCAGAGAGGGAGGAAGGGAATGCCTTTTGATTGGAGGTAAGAAAGACATGGCTACTGGAGGTGGGAGGAGGGTGAATAGAGGAGGGTAGAAGAAGTACAGGAATAGAGGGGGAGGGGGGAATTGGAGTAGGAACAATGAGAGAAGAGGCCGGAGGAGGAGGATGATGAGATGGGATGGGTTCAAATTTAAAGGAGGGGGAGGCATAGGTTGAAGATTCAAACCAGGGCTACCTGTTGCAAGAGCCAGAGAATCTGGTGGGGAGGGGGTAGGAAGGGGGGAGGGTGTGGGTGAAACTAAGGCAGGTGGGGTATGGATCGGAGGGTTGGTTTTGGAGGAAGCTAGAGTAGGGGAATAGGGCTTGGTGGCTGGGAAATGGCCAGAATGAGGGCAGGATTCCTGACTGTGACCTGGAGATAGGCAGAGGGAGCAAGGGCAATGCTCATATTCCACTGAGACTTCCAGCTCGCCTTCCCCTTGGAGATTCACCAGAATGGAAGAAGGCTTGGGTTTAGAGAGATCAATGTTGACCAGGACTCTAGCAAAGGTGAGGATTCTTTGAGCTATTGTGATATTATCAAGCTTGATTGGTTGCCCAATTGAGTTGGCTAGAGAGAGGATGATGTTTTGACTCCAGCAGTGATAGGGAAGACCAAGCAGTCTGATCCAGACAGGACATGGCCCACTAGAACATGGCCCAAGAGTTAATTTTCGGACATACATTTGGACCAGCTCTGATTTCCAATCGGTGGACCCTATGGAAGCAAATTTATGGGTAATTGCCCCACATACCTGATATTGTGATGGTTTGATGCCTGTAACTAGAAATGGAAGGCCTCGTAATAGGGATGTAAATGGGTAAGTTTTGGTCCAGGTCCATGGTGGGCCCAAAATCGGAGCCGCTAATGAAAAGGTGGAACCAGATCCAGACCACGAACCGGTTCCTTGGCTCCAGAACCGGAACCAAAACTATATATGGGACCGGTCCGGATCTAGGTAGAGAACGATATTAAAAAAAAATATATGATTTCTAGGAGAGATTTTCGAAAATTTAGGTAATATGTCGGGTCTCAGGTCTACAGGTAAGAACCAAGGTGGAACTAGACCCAGACTCATTTACTTATCGGGGCCTAAATAAGGACTCATACCCGGTTTTTAATGGGTCGGAACTTCCAGGTAATCGGAGAATCAGGAACCCACTTACGTCCCTACCTCATAATGATGGCACTTAAAATAAAAATAAACTCTAGGTCTGCAATCCAATGATTCCAATCATCTCTCATTTTAACTTAATGACTTGGCCTTCAAATTTCAATGCCCTAGCGATCTGCATATAAGTGGAGTCAGTGATCTTCATTTGCTGCCATGCCTTGTGATAATGTGAAAAGTTTGTTAGATCTTTCGTTTTTGAATGGCCTTCATCTGGCTAGCATTTCTTTTGTGATTGCATTGTCTAGTTTTGTTTTGTTGGTTGTGTTTCTTTCCTTCATTAAAAAAAAAAAAGAACTCTATTGAGTGAGATGAGAAAGGGCTGATCAAATGTTGATGAAGGATCAGATCCGGCGATATGAACATCAAATAACATGTTGAATGGAAAAGATTGGAGATTAAGAGGTTGTTTCCAAGAAATCAACCTTCATTATGAATTCAAGCTTACAATTATGGGCCAAAAAAATAAATCAATGCATCATGTTTCTCTGCAGTGTGAGCTAGTTGTGCTCACAATGCTCAGAAACATGAATGCATCATTGTGTTTTGTCTATACTTTGCACATGGAAGGGTCCCCTGCACCTCTTTACAAGGAATGAAAATGTGTCCGCCAGGTTGTAATCAGATCAGATTGGCCTCCGAAGGTGATACATACAGGCCAAGCCAAATCAACCCAACTCATTTACAAATCTCAGTTCAAAATGGCAAGTATCTCGAATACAACAATTTTCCCTTCTGTATATGATGGCCGCACCATTTTCTCCAGCGAACTGCGCTCTACACATCGATGCCATTGTCACGGTGGGACCCAGAAAAATTCAAGGTGGTCCCACCTTTGGGGACGGTCTGGATGCGCACTCCAGCAATTGAAAATCTCCCTAGGATAGCTTCCTTCTATATATGAGACATCCTTAGCCATTTTAGCCATAATCTCTTCTCCTTCCACTGAAAACTTGGGCTCATTTGTATTATAGGATCTCAATTCCTAAGATTCACAGGCAATGCATTTCTATTAAAGAAGATTATCCACTAGGGCCACAAATATTATCATCGATCGAAAATCATTACCCACCCATAACACTTGAAAAGAAAATTCTAGGAAACTTATGGTCTCATACCCCACTTTAGTTCTCCTTGGATAAGCCCCACTTTACAATGAATTCCCATGAATTCGAATTCAATACCAAGTATGCAAACAAGCCCTTGGCAAATGTAAAAAAAAGGGTCAAAACAGAGTTCGTCAACGGACTGATTCTCCACAGCATGTAGAAAAATAAAAGCCAACCCCTTCTGAAAGATTTTCATACATTAGCCCACCATAACCAATATCGTAACAATTAACATCAGGGTTCTTGAGGTTCAATATCAACAAAAGGAGAGATATAGGCCTTAAAAGAGAGTGAAAGCATTTGTTACAAGTGACGAGGCCTGTATACAGCAGCGCACTCCAAACTGCAGTCAATAATATCGGGGACCTGAAGGAGGATATCCATCAGCATGCCACTGTTGGGTTGGAGGAGGAGTTCGATATGAAGGCCTGGGAGGAGGAACTCCATAATGTGAACCTGCAAAAATACGTTGATCACTCAGTGAACCCTACAGAATGAATCACAAGATATAGATACAAATTTGCACACGTTCAAAGAACTTGAAATTGCTCTAATCTCCAAGCCAAATATATTGCTAAAGATGACTATCAAACTCAATATTATGCATAGGCCTCTGCACACTTTATTGGTCGAACATGACAGTCATAATATCATATACAGGACGGTGCTCGCCTGCTCACTGTGCATCGACACCGTCTGTCGTGGTGTGGGACCCAAGTGAAATTTAGGAGGTCCTGCCTGTGTTGATGGCACCGATGTGCAGTGTGCACAGTAAGCATGTGCAGGAGAAAGATTTTTGTCATATACAATCATCTCTTTTTTCTAATCTTATCATCACAAGGAAGGAGGATAAACATTAGAGTAATGATTGCCATATTAAACAATCCCATGATTAATGTGGAAGCTCTTAAGTATGAGTGTCCAACGATGGTTATTTCAATACCAAATTTCATGACATTCTAGTTTCCACTTCTGATGTTTTTATTCAATTGTGATAGGAAGCAATATCCTTAACATGTTGAGGTCGAATTAATGCACCTGTCGCCATCAGTGCATCAATGAGATAATCTGATCAACTTCAGAAATTAGAATCTAATCTTCTGGAAGAAAAAAACATGTATTGTCCATGATCTATCATTTCGAGATGAGAGAGAGATGGCAGGTCCAAATGAACAACTTTTACCAGACATCAATCTTAACCAATCATGAACAGAAAACAAAGATTCAACCAATTCAAAAAATTGAATCCACTCGTTTGGTACCAGCAAGGGACAGAATAGGAAGAAGATTCACTAAAATAAATATCTGATTTCCAGGAAGAAGCCAATGAGAATGAGGAGCTTAATTCTCTTATGGAAAGATCTCGATTTCAGACATGCTGATTGTTTTACTAAAATAAATCCTACAATTTGTACCTATTGAGATAAATTAAAAACTTTTGAAGCTTGAGTAAGAACAGGGAAGCAGGGTGCGATGGGAATGAGAACTATGTAAGGAATGTGCATGTAGAAGAAACAAATTTGATGAGAGAAGACTTTAGTTACATTTTCAGACTCAGTGAGTCTACTGTAATTGTGGGATTTGGCAATAACAAACAGCCATACTTTAAACTATGGCCATAACACGAAACAAGTGAGACCTGCCTCAGCATGCAAGCAATTCATGCAACAATCCAGTGCAAAAAAAAAAAAGGGCATTTTGAGGAATGATAGAGAGGAATTCTGTCACTCCATAAATTAGTGTTGAAACACCATTCATCCAATAAAAAAAAAGTGTGGAAGCCTTTTTGCCTAATAGTGAGCACTCAATAATGATATGTGAGGGTCTCCGAGAACACTTTATAATAGTCAACCAACCTGACCACCTAAAACCCCACTCTAGCGGGTAAGAGTTGTCAAGCTCAGATGATCCAAATCATCTATCAGAAGATGCAAATTAACAGACAACCAGATTTTCGAGCATCTGAGATGAATATCATTTCAAGAAGATAATGGAACAAGAGAATCTAAAGTCGCATGGTGATCCATTCATCGATGGATGGAAACCCACCTTTCAAAAGTGAGCATAAAACATTTTTGCACGTTTTTATTCCCATTTAAGTTACCAGTGTTTCTATCCTCATACATGTTGAATACAGACTATACCCAACCCTTCATAAAAAATTGCCCTGCCATGGATGTATCATGGCACCAAAATCACGTAGGTCATACATCTAACACTTTGGCTGGAGGACCATGTAGGGGTTAACGTTTGAAAACAAATGATCGGTATAATCTTGCTTTATTTTCTTCTCCCCCATTCATCTTCTTTCCTCCAACCTCTTCAAACTGAGCAGGTAGATTTGGCCAATTGGTGTCATTTTGGGTACCACATGAAAGGTATGTCCTTGGCATAGCCATTTTGGATCTCATAGATGTGAGAACATTCTTGGTATGAAAACAGACACTAATAAGTAGGAAAAAGTAACAAACATCATTGTCTAGCCCTTAAAAGAATAAGTGATCAGTTGTTAAAATAAGGCAGACAAGCCACAATACCTAATACCTACCATATGGAGCAGATGGAGGACAACGAGGCTCAAGTGGAGGCACTCTTGGACCTTGCACATCCACCCGAGGATTTCTAGATTCTCCCATGTGCATACCAGGACTGCCGTAAGAGAAGGAACTCGTTTGGCTTCCAAAGTCAGGTTGCCTAAAGGAGCTGGGATTTTTCAAGTCAGGTGTCCCGTAAGGATCATTCACACTGTAGCTCCTATAGGAGTCAGCATTGGTGGCAGCTAAGGAACTCCTGCTTTCAAAATTGGGCCTGCTGTTGATATTGGACCCACTGTATGCTGGATAGGAACCTATGTCACTGCCAGGAGTCAAATTCCTGCTTTCAACATTAGGTCTGCCATAGGGATCATACCCACCAAAGCTTACATTGCGATCAAGTTCATGTCTCGGAAGATAACTTCCATAATCAGACTGGCTCCCGAAAGGGCCATCCCTTGAGTTGAAGGGACCATGTTCGCCTGACCCAGACATATACCCTTCAGAAGAAAACTCAGTCTTTCCATATGATCCGAACCTGGAATAACCTGGACTCACCTGCAGTATCCCAGATACATAGAATCCATTTTAGGGCACTAAGAAGATTAGATTTTTATATCAATCTTTCTAGTTAATGAATAAGGAATGCCATCATCACAAAAAAGAAAATAAAAATAAATACATGAAGAACTCAAAGGGAAGATGGATAACTAGATAGAGACTAGTAGGATGAATGAGAATGATTATAATTCAAACAAGATAAACTAAGAATTCCAAAAACAGGAACTTACTTGTTGGGGACCATGGAAACTATAATCTGGAGGAGTTAAATGAGAACTTTTCCAATGTCCACCGTCTACTGCAACAGCATATCATTATCAGTATTAAGTACATCCATCTAATACAGCAAAGAACCGTAGCAAACTGGGTGATAAATGCTGTAATTGTAAATAAGATGAATAGCAAGTGAGAAAACCTGATGCAGATCCTCTGTTTTGGGACATAGTGCTGGAAAATGATTGGACAGAACTTTCATGAGAATAAGGTGAAAAGTCACTCTTCACATTTGATTTGGAAGCAGATCCTAAAGAACGTTTCATTTCATCCAGATATCTTTGTGCCTCTGCTCTATTTAATTCTGGAAACATGACCTAAGAAATAGATCCAGGCATCAATGAAGCATTATGATGAATAGGGAAGAAAAGAATATACCTCCAGCATTTCCTGAATTTACCTGATCAAAAAACTCATCCGCACCGGGCATGTCCTTGCTCATTGGTAAGACATAATTGGCTGAGAAACACAGATGTTGGCCACATTTAAGATCACCAATAAATAATATATGAAGAATTGTAATTAAAAATTATCACCCAAAATAGAATTCATCTATTTGGTTTCTTTTGAAAAGTATAAGGCCTAGGTCATTAGTTCTGAGTGACTCCAATGACTGACAGAGAATAGAGAACCATGATTGAAGATCCAAGCGTCCTGCAAAGCAGAGATAAATGGGAACTGCAGCCACCCAAAGTGATACATAAATACTATCTGACAATCCAACAATTTAGGCTAGGATTGTGCAGTGATTAGAGATTTAATAGAAGGAATCACGGCATGAAACAATGGTTTTGAAGACTCCAATAGAACTATTTTTTGAATATTCTCGAATAGAACTATGATTCATGCAATATCTGAAGTTTTGAAGTTGTAGTTAGAAGATTGTTCAGTTTAACAGATAGTGGAATTAAAATAAACCAATGCAGTCCTGCAAATGAAGGAAAGGGAAACCACCCAGGAGGTTCTAACTAATGAATAATGGGATACAAGAGTAGGTTTCTCTCATATCATGCTCATTTAGTATAATGGGTCATTCTGCAAACAAGGTCATGGATACAGTAGAAGCCCCTCCAACTTACTCATGTTCATTTAAGCAATTGATAGCCTCACAACATCGGTTGTCTTGATGAGGTATCCCATCTAAAAATACAATTATGTTATGATTCAAAGAAGATCAATACAGGGGAATGGAGAATAGCTAGTGGAGAGTTGTGCTATTATCAAGTGCTCCTTCATTTAAGGGCACACTTATTTTACAGGTTGACAAAGATTTATTAATGAGACAAAGGGGGGTGAAAAGCATATGCACTATTTGCAATATCAAGCAAAGCACCACCGAGATACCGAAAGATGATAGACATGTACTGGAAGGTGCTCCCTCTATATCCGAAAGACAATATAAGGTTGGTTTAACATCCGAAGAAAAACTCTAAATTTAAAAATACCCCAACATTTTTCAAGACATAATTTCCCAAAACTTTTTAAGGGCAGTTAAAATATGAAAATAACAGGGCTCACCATGATGAAGCCAAACTATTCAAAATAATTGTTTTCTCCTTGTTTTAGCATTTAGAGTTGCATCTCATTCTAATTAAAGCAGGACCCATGCCGGATTGATCACATGTAAATCAATCCACCCACTGTTGATGAATGAAAATATGTTCACTGGTTACATGTGATCATTTGATGGGCCACAATGCCCCATGGTAGGCATGGATAGTTGTGATGGCAGCATTTAAAGCCATTCACCAGAGGTGTAAGTAGTATGATAATGCAAAGTTAGGAGTTCGGATCCTTCGATTGTCTCACTCAAGCTTCCCGTGAGGGGTGTGGAACTAAACAGTCAGGCCCACCATTGTTATCAGATACCTAAAATTCATGTCTCGAATCCTAAGGAAAATGATTTGTATCTATGCAATGAATCCCATTTACAGATGAATCTTAGGATTCAAGTGTGAATCTTATAATCCGATACCCATTTTATTGAATCATATGATTCAAACAATTTGGCTGAGCGAGAATACGGCCAATAAGTTGATATTAATAATCTTTTACCTTTTCTTTCTTTCTTTTAGAGTTTTTTCTTTTAAAAGTTTATTTAGTAGTTAACAAAGCCTCTTAAGAATTTTTGCAGTTTTAAGGAGGTTTTAGAGATGAATAAAGAATATGCATTTGACTTAAGTGTTTGACTGTACGTATGGTACTTCTGAGTATCTTCTTCTTCTTCTTCTTCTTCTTCTTTTGGATCTTTTTTTGTTTTTGTTTTTTTCATGACCACTTTCTTAACTTCAAGAGATATCCTACTATGCAAGATTGATGCTTTGGATTTTATTTTACTTTTATATTTTAATTTAAAGGTAACAATATATATATATATCGATACCTTAAGCTTATTTAACTATTGACACAGATCATTAATTATATATTAATATATGTCATGATTGTATGATAGACTTATCTGTCATTGTATGTGCCATTGTATTTATTTATTTTTTTGAATGGTTTTGCCATTGTATTTATACTGCTATGAATGGGAAAATTGATGGATTATGACAAACTGCTTTTTCTTTTTCTTTTTTAATTTTTAATTATTTTTCATTTTTATCAAAAAAATAAAAACATCCTATGATTCACGATTCGATTCAATTCATGGGCATTAACGATTAGCGATATGATTCCGATTTTCAGAAAAATGGGACCCACCTATTGAATAGGGGTGTACACCGGGTTTCAAAACCCGGCCCGACCCGGTGACCCGGTCCGACCCGGACCTAATCGGGCGGGTGACATAGGGTCTTTTACCGGGTCGGGTCTCACCCGGCCCGATAAGTCCTTATCCGGACCGGGTTCCGGGTTAAGAAAGTATGGGTTATCGGGTTATCGGGTGACCCGATAACCCGGTTATATATATATTTTTTATATATATTTATTTGTATATGTATACAAATAGATACAAATATATATACAAATAGATACAAATACATACAAATAAACATTAAAAATATATCTATATTTATATTTACTGTATGTTTACTGTATATATATATTTGTAGTATTTTTTTTATCTCAATTATTGAAACTTTTAGTTGTTCTAAAAAAATATATTTTAAACTTTATAATTAACCGGGTGACCCGGTAACCCGACCCGGTTGACCCGGTAACCCGGTAACCCGGTAACCCGAACCCGGATAACCCGGATATAGTTTACCGGGCATTCGGGCGGGTTTCTTGTGTTTATAAAATTACCGGGTCGGGTCAAACCCGGCCCGATAACCCGGGACCCGACCCGATGTACACCCCTACTAGTATTGAATATTTGAACCACTCAAAATAAACTCATCCCTTAAGTGAAAATTTCCAAATTCTAATCCACTAGGAGCTGGTCCCACCACATATGATTAAGAATGCCATATTTCCAATCTTTTGATGGGACCAACTCCTATTGGTGTAAAATTTGGGGTCAACCCATTAAAAGAGGAGGATCTTCATTTTTAGTGGTTGAATTTTTCAACAGGTGAACCCCCACGGTAGAGTTCCACAACTCTCATTGAGGTATAAGTGACCCCCACCACGCACGCGCGCGGGCGCGCGCGCACAAAAAAAAAAAAAAACTCTCGAACCCCACTTCCTCCACCCCTAGTTGGTTTAAGCAATAGATGGCTTTACAACGATCAGCAGAAGCAGCTTGCACACAAAGCTTGAGGACCTAGAAGACAGGTGACAGATAGCCGATCAAAAAGAGGGAGCACGATAGCAAAAATGTGAGGCTTTTGAAGGTTGGGTTATGCATAAAAAGATGTACTGGAGAGGGCCTAGTAACAAAATCAAAGAGTTACAGATCAGGCTCAGGCTTGAATAATAGGCATTTTCCAAATAAAAAAATTAAAATTAAAAAAAGAAGAAGAGAGACTCAGGGGACCTGACCAAACTCATAAACCCATAGTAGAACTCAACTCTCGAGGATGCCATGCAGTTCCAAATATCAAAGATTGTACAATTCTTGAGCACTAAAAAATAACATAAAATTAAATCTAAGAACAAGAAGAAAGAGGATTATATGATTCACGCTCATGAAATATCAACAGATACCTAACATCTCATTTACGGCTTCTGCAGGAACTTCCTTTCCCATTTCCTTAAATCTCTTTTCTGCACGAAACTTCAGCGCATCTGGTTTTGGAAAAGTAACAACTGCAATCTGAAACATGAAACAATAACAGACAACATCAGCAAGCTAGAAGTTTCTATATGAATCTTCCATATACAATTTTTAGGAAATATTAAGGTTAACCAATATCAGATAACACATTAGTGTTTCAAAATATACCTTACAGTACTTCTCAAATGTCTTCAATTTGCGCTTACGGGCACTCTTATAAACATTTGTTTGGTCAAGAATGTAATTCCGAGGCGTCTTGGCAGCCCGAGCTAGGAGGGTATTAAATATTCCCGTAGCACGATCCATCAAGCGATCAAAACGTTCTCCATAGTTCTGCTTACGTAACAGTCCTGGTACCTGCAGAAAGAATCAAACTTTCATGGCCCTGTTCCTCAAGAAGAAGGTAAAAAATAAGATTATGACAAAAGATGACACAATTGATAATGATCGAAGAGAATTAATTGGGTGCATTTTATTTTTTACCATTCGGAACAACAAAAAACTAGTCACATAAACACGGTATAAGAAGAAGGAAACAAAAAAATTCTGCTACATCAAGCTATGTTTTCTCCTCATCCCCACTTCATAAAGCGGTGCCCATACTTGTATTGATTGTTCTGATGGCTCATCCATGGATGCAAGATTCAGAAAATCTTGCAGAAACAAAGATCTTATCCAGACATATTGAACTACATATAGATGGTTAAGGCAAAATAGACAGCAACAGTCAGGCAAGCACAGATAGGATGTCCAGCATCAGCCAATCAGAAAGACTTTTCCACCATCCAGATTCATCATGGGCCATCAATGGTCTGGATCACCGAGAATGAACCCCACTGATATGGAACTTAAATTGGTATATCAGGATATGTTGTTACATGTCCTAGTTCAACAGAATTTTATACTTCCTCAATAAAGAATAAATGCTATTTTCACTCAGCAAAGAATAGCTCGTTGGAATAACAAACCTTCATTTGTTCCAAAGCGAGGTTTGTTCCAAGTAAAACATAGCGTTTTTCAGGATGCTCCTTCACCCAATTTTCTGCCCATGTAGTTTTGCCGGAGGCTGGCAAACCAACCATCATAAGTACTTCACAGTCCTTCTGGCTAGAAAATGTAGGACCCATTATTGCATTCCCATCTTCAAGTGCAGCACTCCAGGGCTTATAACCTTCTTCAGGAACTAGTCCATCTTCAACACTGAACTGCAATTGAACCACAACGTTCTTTAATAAAACATGTGGAAATAATGCAGATCCCCATGGCAGCTCTCTCAATGGAGAATTCACCACCCCAAGACCCCTTGGGCCTGCATCAAATTGCTTGGCTGTTCCCAACCATTTTCCATTCTTGGAAAATCCAATTAAAGCCAATGGCCTATTTTCAAGGTTCAATGCACAGACAATTGTGTCACCAACACCAAACTTTGTACCATAGTCAGAAAATTTCCCTGAATTTGAAAATTTCCCAGTTCCTCCGAAGCCAAAGCTATGTTCACTTTCTCCAAGATTTCCCACTGCATCATCTCCTCTAGAAATACCAACACGACAAACATGCTGCTGATCTGGAGGAGTATCTTCCATTTGAACTGGCTGTGCAGAAACGATTTTGCAGCCGAAACAATACTTCCCTCCAGTTATTCCAAAATTTGCACGAGCACCAGACCAGCAATAGGCAAACCCATTTTCACAAAGTGCATGGCCTTGAAGACCATTTCCTTCTACATCAAAATCTGGCAAAAGGGACAATTTATAGCAAAGATCAATATATATATATATATATGCAAGAACAATGAAAACAACACAAACAAACACTCAGACACAACCAGTAGCGGTTAACACTGTCCAACAGTTGCAAATCGCTTAGGCATCAATGTAAAAGCCAGGGAAGGAAAAAAAATACTGAAAAAAGAATAACTGGGTAAAAGGAGAAGGGCTTTCTTCATATAATTGCAGGTTCTGAAGTTTTAGTATGAATCAAAACTCAAATCAAACATTACAAGTATGATGGTATACAAAGCAAAACTTGAGTGCCTCCACAATAAGAAAGCTAGAATGTCAGTTGGCTCAAGCCAAGAATGAGAAGATGCAACAACTAACAGTCCAAATTACAAATCAGAGAATGTTCTGCATATAAAACTTTGTGAAGTTTAGGCATGAACCATGAACTGTAACAAACTTTGTGACAAGTGCAAAAAAATACTAATAAAAAAGCACAATTTAAAAAAAAAAATGCATGGTTGCAGATACAGCCCCATTTACAAGTGACCTCACATTCCAACACCAGATGCGAGCAAAACCCAAGCTGTCCATCAGGTGGGTATCCATTGTGCATGCTCCCTGGTCCAAAATTAGGGCCAGATTACTCATCAGGTGGGTATACATGCATCACATAAATTTACAGTCATTCACACATTTTGTAGAAACATACTGTATGGATCTTTTATACTAGTTTTTTCTCATTTTTATATATTTTCCCTTTAAATGATTAGATGGTGATAAGATTTTAAAAAGGATTCCTCCACAATTTGCTAATGATGTTATAATCACCACCCATGCTTTTAAGAAACCACTTCTCGCACTCTTGTGAATCTTTCTTACCTATTTGGAAGTTGGAACAAGCACAAAAGACAATAAATAAATAAAATTCTTACTCCAAGTTGATGGTCTGGATCAATGTCACACCAGAAGCTAAGCATAAAGTAAAGCAAATGCTCCGAATGTGACCCAAGGCCTGAAAAGTCTACAAAAGACAGCTAAATGAATCCGACATGAAAGGCCCCTCTCAATAGCTGGATGCTTGTGGCCTGCACACGTCTAATAAATGTTGATCCTTTGAAGTTTTACCTTCTCTTTTCCATTTGAGCCTTGGTTCGACTTAGGAGCCCTTCAGTGCTGACTCGATATTAAAGGTGCAAGACGAAGAGTTGAAGACGATGTGATGACACTTGGCTTCATTAAGCTCCATCAAAGTGGTATCAGAGCAAGTAAGTGGTCGTGAATTGCTTCTTATTCAAAGTATCACAGCCATCCTTCAAGCCTCATATCTGCCTTCTCCTTTCTTTCCCTTTTGCTAAAACCAAGAAATCCAGCTCAAACCTTGTCAAAAATTTGCCGAAGGCCAGTGACCCAATCCGTTCCCGTTGAGTCCAATCAAACCAACCCCTAAACCTAGCCGAATTCACCAAAACCTACATGAAAAACCCAATCCCAGCTCTAGCCTATCCGTCCAAACTCCAAATCCTGACTAATCACATGCCAGAGGTCACAGCTGCCAGCTAGAAACAAACTCAGTTAGAAACTTTGATGACCCACTAAATTAACCAGTACCGAATTCGCAGACTTTTACGCAATGCCTTCCTACAAAGAGGCTAGAAGTGAATGATTAAAGGAGAATATCCAAAAGCGGTATTCGCAGCACTAAAAACAATATACCCATAATAGCTCGCTTTCAATATGAAATTATTTCCACCCCTCACAATAGTAAATTAAATCCTAAAAAAGTACCAGTCTCATTTGCATCTCCACCTTAGAACCTACACTCCTCACCTCTTCACTATGAATTCCTAAGAATTACAGGGCCCAAATGAAAACAAAAACAAACAACTGAACATGTCAGCAAAAAGCTCGATGCATTTCCTGCTTTGAAGATAACCTACAATTAAAAACTAAAAGATACTACATCATCCATCATTTAACATTAGATATCATGATTTCAACAACCACCCATCTTCTAAATTACAACAAGAATGAAAGACAAAGAGAATCGAGAAACACCCAGATAAGGAAAAGGCAAGATTAACGATCAAATTGGGAAAAAGGCGATGACCACCAATTTCAACCAACGCATTAGCAATTTCTTCCCCCGAAATACAAGTAGCAGTCGAACCAAAATGCTTTTTTCTAGTTCTTGTAGTTGTTGCCGGGTCTGAAGCATGCCGAACCCAAGACGGGAATTTTAATCATAGAACAAAAATCAAAGAGAGAGGGAGAGAGAGTACCTAAATTGCAGTCAGCGGGATTAAGCTGGACGCGAAGAGATTTGGTATCGAAATTGCGAGGGTCTGCGGAAGAAAGCCGTGGCCTTTTCAATTCCCTGTCTTCTGCTTCGAGAGGATCTCCTCTGTTCTTCGACAACGCCATTGCAAATGGATACGAAACACAAGATTTCTGTTTGCGTTCGAGAAGAGAGAGAGAGAGAGAGCGCGAATGTAAATGGAGTTATAGAGAGAGCTTATTATTTAGGGTAGAGTGCACCATGAGTGGGTCGGGTGGTGGACTATAATGTCCCTGAGCCCACATGTCTCAGCCCGACTTGAAATCCCAAGAGTAGTACTTAGGTATATCAATCCGGCCCTTTGATGGGACCCGCCTGGCCCAATTCGCTAAAGCCGATAAGAACTCGGGCTTTTTTTATTCTTATCCTAAAGCCGGAGGGTAGGATAGAGTCTGATTTTAAAAAGCTTACCACCTTTCGAAACAGGCTACGGAAGGAATGACTTAGCCATGTATGACCTAACATTTTGTCCACTAAATATGTGTGCGCGATCTTTGCCCCATTAGAGAAGTTTTTTTTTTCTTTTTTTTTTGGTCCCCTTATAACAACCAATGAAAGAAATCCACCCATAATGGTTGCCTTGCTTTGAAATGGGAGTAAGCATTTGGGTTTTGAATGCATTTAAGATTGGTGTGTGTTCCATGTAGACAACTAGACAACTAGACATCCATTGAATGGACTTATGTTTTATGGGCCCGTTGCTAAATTTCTTTTGGGAAATACATAACACTCCACCATGGGGCTCACTTATAAAAAATTCCAAGGTAATTAATTTAAATGATCTTGTCTTTTATGGCCCATTTTCAAATTTTAACCTGGGCAAAAGTTAGGTGCACCATCTGATCTTGAGGATTTTAAGTTTTTCATGATGTTCAATCAAATAATTGGCCCAACTCCTATTAAAGAGAACTAGTGAGGGCAAATAAAAGATAAAAGGCTATTTATTTTAAGGGGCATTCGGCGACGAGTCCCTAAACATTTTACTTTATTGCCTTAGATCCACAATCTTTTTTCATAGTGTGATAGGTCTTTTTTTCAAATTTGAAGACCTAAAATGTCTAATTTACCCTTTCTTCAAAATCATATCCCACGATTAGTGGGATATCTCATTAATAATGGCCAACTAATATTTAATTGCCCACGATTAATGAAATCCCCAGATTTTTAAATAAATTCTAAAAACAAACATATAAATTTCAAAATAACAAAAATAAATTTTAAAAAATAATATAAATTAAAAAAATACAATAAGTTTAAAAGAAGCAATATATAATCAAATAACGCAAATAAATTTAATAAAATGCAAATAAGTTTCAAAATATCCAAATAAATTTCAGAAAGTATAAATAAATTTCAAAAGACTCAAATAAATCTCAAAAGATCCAAAGAAAATTTCAAAAAATGCAAATAAATTTAAAATAACGAAAATAAATTTTAAAAAAATAAATTTCAAAAGATACAAATAAATTTCAAAAGACGCAAATAAATTTAAAAAACGCATATAGATTTTAAAAAACGTAAATAAATTTGCTAAAAAACTCAGATAAATTTACCAAAAACACAACGAAATGTGACAGAAAACAGATAAATTTGAACAACACTAAGATAAATTTAACAAAAACTCAGATAAATTTGAACAAAACTCAGATAAATTTACCAAAAACTCAGATAAATTTTGAAAAAAACTCAGATAAATTTACTAAAAAAATAAAGAAATATGACAGAAAATAGATAAATTTGAACAACACTCAGATAAATTTGACAAAAATTAGAATAAATTTGAACAAAACTCAGATAAATTTGACAAAAAATCAGATAAATTTGACAAAAGAGATAAACAAAGCCAAAAGCGATCACCGGGGAGATGTCAGTCCTCCACGGAATTTGACAAAAGAAAAAAACAGAGCCAAAAGACACTGCTGCCAGTAGAGGTCCTCTTCCTCTCTGGTCAAGGCACTACGGCGGCAACCCTCCTTCTCCGTCGACGCGCAGTGGCATCGGCCCACCTTCTTCTTCTTCTCCCGTTTTGGTTCTGCAACAAGAACCAGAAGACACCGCTGCCAGAAGTGGCCTTTTCCTCTCCGGTCAAGGCACGACGGCATCGGCGGCGACCCTCCTTCTCCATCGACGCGCAGTGGCAGCGGCGACTGCGTCTCCGTCGATGTGGGGTCCAGATGAGGTGTCTCCAGCGATGTGCCCAACCTGGATCAGAAATTGACCCAAAAAAATCGGTCTTTTTCTTCCCCAAACAAAATTGGGTTCTTCTCATCCTGGAACCAGAGAGCAGCTCTGCTGCTTCTCCTTCGGCCACGGCACGGCGCGGAAGCAAGGGAATCCGGCGACAGCAACACTCTTCTTCTCCGGCGACGTGCAGCGGCGAACCGGTGACGCGCGATCAGAGAGTCGCCAATCGACTCCTCTGTAAGGAATCGGAGTTGCAGACGTGCGGACGGCGGCGTATCGGAACCGTCACAATCTGCAGCAACTCTGGAACCGTGTGGCCTACTAAGATCAAAGCTGATCTCTGCTATCTGCTTCTTTAAGATCTCTCCAGAACAGAAATCCTTGATCAGTGTGGCCCACTGATATCAAAACTGATCTCTCTTTTCTGCAACGAAGACAACGTGCAGCAATTTGACGGTGCTCGATCCGAAAAATGCCACTCTAAAAGAAGAGGGATAATACAAATTTTGAAATTTGAAATTTCAAAATTTGATGCCTAAAATGTTTGAAAGGACAAATCAGTCATAAAAAAATGTATCCAGGGACCTCTCGCCGCAATATGTCCAGCTGCATGGACCATAGGACTTAAAAAGTTTTTCCTTGGACTGGAGGCTGGATACATTCACTTATAGGGATCTTTCGCTAATTTTGCCTTATTTTAATCAGATGGGATATTTTTCATAAGTAGACCTCATTAATAGATCCTCAAATCGCCTCTTTGTAACATCTAACCAAAAGCATATCCCACTTTTGTCTCATCGCTTCCTAACATGAACATCTTGAGGGAAGGGTTTTTTTTTTAAAACACCCAAAATGCCCTACCATTCTTTTCAAATGTTTGTCATATCCCAACAACATTAGATGATGCGTAACGGTGGATGCTTTTCTTTGAAGAGAAAGGGGGCTGCGTTTCCTAGCATTATATAACTTTTATAATTATTTTAAATATAAAAAATGCTCCAATGAGAATAGCTTTCACACTACTATGAGAGTAAAGGGGCGCCCATATGGTCCATATCCAATGCCAACAGCCTAAATATGAGGGTCCTCCCCTTACTCTCACAATAATGTGAAAGTTACTCTTACATCATATCCTATTAAATATATCTATATATGCGTGTGAATGTTTTTCATCTACATACATATCCTACTTCATACGAACAAATGGGCCAATTAATTTGAATCAATTATATCCTATCTATTCCAATTCCATGCAAATAAATTGGCCCATTTGGATCAATTACTTCATATATATTCTAACTTCATACAAATAAACAAGCCCATTCTAATTTCATACAAGTTTGTCCCTCACCATATGGTGAGGGAAAGGAATATCTCCCTATATATACATATATATTTTCTAATTCTATGCAACAAATGAGGCCCATTTGATGATGTTGCATACCCCTGCTTACATGTATTCTTGATGCATTTATGGGTAGTGAATAATTTTGAGTTTCCCTAATACAAGAGAACTACTCACACAAGGGTTTGGACCCTATGTGCTGGATACTATGCCTCCATTTAGGCTATAGCTAGTCCAATTGTGAGAAACTCATTGTGATCTGCATTAGTTGTACTAGGTATTTATTTACACACCAAAATTTATATATGGAAATATTTACAAATGCAAATAAGTGCCAACAAACATGCACATATGGAAGTGTTATACATGTGTAACATTCAGATATATAAAATTGGTGCGAACAAATGACTCCAAAGATCCCATACCATCTTGGAAAGATTAAGCAATCGAGAAATGGGAGGAAGGAAAAGGTAGAATAGAAAATCTCTCCTAATATGAGTCTCCATCATTAGACCCAGTGGGAGAGGAAGACAAGTGAGACTCCATAGTGGGGCCTAGCTACTAAGAAATCTAAATTGTTCGAACTGAACACCTCCGCTTTCATGAAATGTGGCCAAGTTTTACTCAAATAATAGGTTCCACTTTAAGGGCATGTTTGGATACACAAAAAAATATAAGATTACTTTATTTTTAAGAAAGTTTTCTTGCCCTTTCACTTTGAGATGTTTGGTTAACTTAAAAAAAAAAAGAAAATGTTCTTTTATTTTCTAGCAGAAAGGGCAAGATTCTTTCCTACACCCTAACCTTGTAGAAAAAAATCCATGAGATTAACTTCTTTCATTTCATGGGTGTGACGCCCCGGAGTCCCACATCGACTATAGAGAGGAAAGTGATTGGGATTATATGTAGAGCTTACACCCTTACCTTGCATGAGGCATTTTGCTGGGTTGAGGCCCATCAGAAACAAAACCGTGAGGCCAGTGGGCCAAAGCAGACAATATCATGCATGCATGTAAGGTGAAGCGTTACAAATGGTATCAGAGTCGATCGGAGTCCCACATCGACTATAGAGAGGAAAGTGAGAGCTTACACTCTTACCTTGCATGAGGCCTTTTGATGGGTTGAGGCCCATCAGAAATAAAACTGTGAGGCCCACTGGCCAGTGGCCAAAGCGGACAATATCATGCATGCGTAAGGTGAAGCGTTACAAATGGTATCAGAGTCGATCGGAGTCCCACATCGACTATAGAGAGGAAAGTGAGAGCTTACACTCTTACCTTGCATGAGGCCTTTTGATGGGTTGAGGCCCATCAGAAACAAAACTGTGAGGCCCACTGGCCAGTGGCCAAAGCGGACAATATCATGCATGCGTATAGGTGGGGCGTTACAATATCTATCCATCCAAACATTTGCAACTCGGTACTTGTGTTCTACCCACATCAACATTATAGTTGATTTCTTTGAATTATAGCTTACTTGAAACAAAAGTATTACATATCACTTTGATATATTAAATTACAATTATAAATATTATTTTAGTATATATAATAATTTACAGTAATTGCCAAACAACTCAATTCAAAATCTATTAACTTCTTTGGTGACTACCAAACAGCAACAATATTGTAATATTATAATCTTATGTTATTTTATTCTACAATATCTTATTCTTGAAGTATTTAAATCTATAAATATTTTATTCTATGCATATCCAAACAGGCCCTAAATATTTTATTCTATGCATATCCAAACGGGCCCTAAGATTGAGCATACATAAAACACAAGAATAAAATATAAATAACTTCCACTTGTATACATCATCAATCATATCTTTAATCTTTTGGTGGGCCCCACATCTATTACACTGACATAATCCTAATTTCGGGTGGGAGGAAAATGGGGGGTAGGAAAAAACGGACGGGGGGGGGGGGGGGGAATGCGTGCAAAATTTTTTTGCCCCAAAACCAGGGGGAAAATGAGGGAGGGAGAGGGAAAAGTATGGAAAATTACTAAACTGCCCATTTTGTCCCTTTTTGAAACTTTTACAAAAGCAAGGGTAAATTGATCTTTCTCTCTACCTCACAAACAAATAAAATCCTGCTTTTTCATTTTTTTTTCCCTTATTTTTTCACTTCCCAAACAAGAGGAGGTACAATTAATTTTCCCTCCCCTCCCCTCCCCCCTCCCCAAACATAGTCATACATGACTTGCTAAATCTTCCGTTGAAGGAGTGGTGCTTTACAGTTGGGTCCATCTATAAAAAATAGAAGCCTCTTAAAATAAAATCCCTCACATTATATTGGGGTCGCCCCAATTTTAACTCAATAGGGGTAGGGTCAAGAGTAAAAAAAAAAAAAATTTATAGAAAATGTCATAATCTTGAATATGCATAAGATTGTGTTAACCAATTTTTTTATCAAATGGTTGGGACCTTCTCCCTTATGAATAAAATTTTAGGATACCACATATGGTGGAAGGGATTTTATTTGGAGTAATTTTAATTTTCAATAAGTTAGCCCCACCATGGAGTTCCACTACTTCAATTCGGGATTACTGGAAAGGCCATTTGGCATGCTGGTGAGTAAAATGGTTGAGTTGCATTTAAACAACAGCTAGGGCATGGGATAGGGTCAAAGGAGTTATGCAGGTCTAATCTACCCCAACTCCACCCATTTTACAGACAGATTTATCTTACCTCTGACCAACCCATATGTAATTCGGGTCAAGTTAAGCGGATCAAATATGGGTGGGATGGGATTGAGTTGGCAGGCCGAGTCATATTTTGCCACCCATATAAAGAACCCCACCAGTGGCCTGTTTGGGACAAAGCATGCATCTACAGTGAGGCCTCCATGCGTAATGGAGAGAAAGGTGCAACCTTCATAGTGGATCATGCCATTTGCTTACTAAGGAGTGTATCAGAATTGATTGTAAAAATCTGAAATTAATTGCTGAATGTAAGCAGCCAATGAGCCGGCAACTTTGATTTCAATAACATCGAGCATGTTATTTTCAATTTTCATGCATGCAAGAGCACACCAAAGTAGGCCCTAAAAAGTTTCTTACGGGGAACTTTGGATACCCTAGATTTTCTTCAGTTTGGAAAGGCAACGCAGGCGCAGCACATGCCACACAGCATTCATTATTCACTGACCCCAAGTAAGCATGCTTTGTTGTCTCTTTGCGGAACACTATCAGTAATTAATCCCCTAAGTTATATTGAACAGATTCAATCCTGTGTGCTTTTTGTTAGAATATACACACACACATCCTTGAGTTCTCAAATCTTTTATGCTTTTAAGAGGGAGATCTGTTAGATACTGATTTAAATAGAGGGTTAAGATTCTAAAGTCGGGGGACAAAATTCCAAAATGCTCATATGCAAAGTATACAGACACAACTGTACACTTGCTGTCATTTACCCCAAGAGAAGGAAATCACCTCCAACAGAATCTCTAGATGCCTAGTTACATGTACATACACACAACCAAGCCAGTTAAATCTTCAATGAAGCTATTGAAGAATGATTTGGACATCTCTCTTGTACACATGATCTACAAAGTTGAAAGGGAAAAAACAAAGACTTTACACAACCCTGTTGGTGACAGCCCCCCACTGTATGGTGCCCTACTATCTCTATTTCAGGAAAAGTGATGGATGGGGCATCTATGCCCCTTGCTTCTCCTCTGGTGATGGGAACAATGCCACTGAAATTCCCACAAGCTTCTCTCTGCTAAGACGGGATCTAAACCTTCGTTGCCTAGGTGCAGCATTCAGTGCATCATCCAACTCATCTGCATCATCTAAATCACTGACAGGTGTTGTTAGGCGGGTAGTTTTTGAAGGTGGAGTGCTGAAAGCAAAATGAATTTTTTCTGCAATCAGCGCCTGTGACAAGAAGAGGGTATAGGTATCAAAGCCCAACAAATAGAGAAATGCAACAATTAAATTTCAAGTGTTCTATAACAAAAACGGGTATGGAATATCAGACCCGCAAACACAGAATGTATAAGCCATCCTTGCAGCTTTATATCCCTCATATCTTAATGTCTTTTTTCTGTTGCTTTCAGACCTTAATCAATATACATTATCACGATTATAATCTTTGTTTTCAACAGGATCTTGATCTTGTTAGATTAGAGTACTCCAAAAAAAACCTATATTACAACAATAGGATATATACACAAGACCATACATGTAGAGATCTAACTATCCAATTTTTAGGAAGGCTCAGAAGCAAGACCATTGCCATTATATCAGAACCCAATATTCAGAAATGTAAAATCCAATTTCAAAATGTTCTACTTTGAGAAATTCATTAACTTACAGCTTTTCTAACAGACTTAGACACATGAAAGAGCTGCTTCAAGTCGTCGCGATCGGCACAACAAAATATATGAACCTGCACACAGATTAAAAGAAAAATAAAATTCTTGAGGTGGACCTTGACATGGAAGTTAAAAAATAAATAAATAAATTAATTAAAATTGGAGGAATAGATAGGATAATCACCAAAATGTCCTGTGGCAAGGCCTCTAGATGCAAGCTCCCTGTGCTGCACTTTCTTCCAGGCCGCTTCTGCAACAATGTATTGGGTGGAGAACTAAAAGCTGAGCCCTCCAAACAATGCAAAACAAGAACTCTCTTCCTTCCTATTGCCCGCGCAAAATGACCAAGTCCTAATCCTTTTTTAATCATAGTATCTGAATTTCCACACCTCAATTCAGATCTATAGTCAATTGCCAACGCCATTCTACACAAGGATTCCGAAATTGATCAGATTCTTAAAAGAAAAGGACATAGTCTTCATCTAAGAAGAACAGGATTAGAAGTAGAAATGAATAGAATTACTGTGAATTACAGTATTTAAAAATCAACAAGATTTTATAAATATAAACAGGATCTTGAAAAAGATGTCAAAATCACAAATGAACACTGGAAATCAATAGCTATATCAGGTGATTGGAAAAAAAATCATTCAACTGATACAAAAAAAATGCTATTTTTGGGAGGGACAAGAAGTTGGAATGCATCAACTTCCGAAATGAAGTGTTTGAAGATCAAAAAACATCTAAACCCCCAAGATATGTATCAAATGTAGATTCTTTCTTCTGATTAGATCTATCTAGTACATATAACCTAAAACAAAACCCTATTTCCACAGCTATACAAGATCTTCCTCTTAGAAAAACATTTTTTTTTTCAAGTAAGAAAACCACATGGATTTCTTTCCAAAATCTATCAAAATCCTCACTTACTCAGAAACACAAGTAAAGATCTGTAGAATCAACAAAACTGCATCTCTAAAACAAGAAAAAGGATTTTAAGAACAAAACCCAGAAATTTTCTCCTATAGAAAGTCTCTAAGAGACCTTAGATTGGTATATCCATCCCATTCAAACATCACCAAATCAATATCCGAAGAACAAACACCGGAGCTCCAAGTCAAGCACTGAATTCCCGCTAAAACCATGAAGAAAACCAAATCTTTCCCTTAAATTTAAAAAGAAAACCTACATTCAACTCCAATACACCAAATCAACCAACATTTCCCCTCCAAACGCCAGATCTGGCTCCCAACTCCCATTTTTCTCAAAGAAACACTACAATTACCAAAAGAGTAAGAAGAAACCAAAGCATCAGAAGGAAATGAAACAATAGAAGTCATCAAGAACAGGAAGTAAAAATAAAAAAGCCTCAACATCTCCCTTCCAAATGCTGGATTTAACTCCCAATTCCAAATTCTCAGTAACGAACTCTACTGTAACAATCAAAAAGAACAAAACATCATACGTAACAGAAACAAATGAAACAACAAAAATCACCAAAACCGTACCAGAATAGAACATTTCCTCCGCATCTTCAATTCAAACAAACGAAAAACCAAACCCTAAATTCTACTCCATGTCACCAAATCAAGACCCCTCAATACCAACATTTCCCAAATCAAATCAAGAAAAACAAAACAAACCAATTGCCATCCCAATCCCTCCCTTCCCAACACCACATTCAATCCCCAATTCCCAATTCTTCTCAAACGAGTTCGACAATCACAATCCAAAGAAAAAAACACAACGAAGATCATCAGAACCGTTACCTTCTCACAAACGCTCCAGATCTCAAAATCGAAACTCCTGATGGTTACGTCCAGTTCTCAAAATCCAAACCCTAACCTCTCGATCGCAATCCAACTCATCCAACAACGACAGAGAGAGCAAATCATTTCAGCTTTCTCGCGTTCTCGTCAGGTAAAATAACCGCCATCCTCTTTATATAGAATCCGGAAAACCGAAAAAAGTGCAGGGGGCAAATTGCAAAATCCTTTTGGATTCGAGGGGTGGAAATGACCAGAGCTGCAGGCGGTTTTCGTTTTCCCGCCCTATCGCGTCGCCGGGGGAAGAACTACGCCAGGTGGCAAGCATCTGAGATGTTGGGTCTTATTTACGGGAGATCGTGTGTCCACGTGGGTGGTAGTGTTGTGTATGACGTGGCGGGTCAGTGATGCGGTTTAGACGCAA
This sequence comes from Litsea cubeba, assembly GCA_012931725.1. Lineage (NCBI taxonomy): Eukaryota > Viridiplantae > Streptophyta > Magnoliopsida > Laurales > Lauraceae > Litsea > Litsea cubeba. The sequence continues at coordinate 113,573,222 of CM022945.1, forward strand.
ATAGCCGTAGAGGAGGAAGGGGGACACGTGGCGGTTGGTGAGTGGCTGGTGGAGAAGTGACGGCATGGTAGGTGGTATCGGTTTGCACGAGTCGGTCGGCCCGAAACCAGCGTCGGATGTAGCGGGCTTTTCTCTCTCCGTAGCGGTTTTCCATATTCTTTGTTTCTCCGGATTCTTCTAGATTGGGAGAAGAGAAAATCGGATACGAGTTGATCGTGGATGGTGATTTTCTTCTCCCATTTTGGAGATACGCGTGGGGTTACTGCTCATGCCCAAACTGCTTGAAATCAATGTAATTAACGTGAAATCGTTTTGTTTGCAATCCTATTTTTACGTGTACTGTGGGCTTATTTTCCACATGTGCGGGTAATATTTTTTTTATTTGTGCGGGCTCACTCAAAAGTTCCAACCCCTTTGATTTATCCGATGATTGATATGGATGGGCTCCACTTAATCACTTTGAAGAGGAGAAAATATTATCCTAAAACCCATTTATACGGGTTTTAACTCTGATAGTTTCATTCTCATCGTGCAATTCTTTCATCATTTAGTTCTAGTAAAGCCCTATTGTATCAGCTTTAAGAATCCTTGAAGACTTTTCATTCAAGCCCAAGTTAGTTTCAGGAAAACTAAATGAGTGGCCAAACTTTGACCAGCTCCGGTGACTTACTCGGTTTGTTGGGATTGGCTGAGCTGGTCCTTTTGTTTTTGGTGCTTTGTCTCCATTTCGTGTTGTTTCAGCTCTTGTTGTTTAATTAAGTTTCCTCCTTAGTGAAAAAAATAAATAAATAATTAGGAGTTCTTATTTATAAAGGTAGTCAAAAGTGGGGGCCATTAGTGGGGGTTTGACCCACAGGCGAACCTACACATACCGCCCTAGGTCAAATTTGAATGGGTCTGGATGTGTTCAACATATATCTAATAAACAATCACCTCACATCTAAATCTTGTTATCGCTCCACGTCACAAAACCTTAGTACTCCTCTTCTCTTTCGACAAGTTCCCGCCAAGAGTACCATATCCTTTTTAAGTCGTTCTCTCTCTACATCTTCTTTCTACTGAGAGTCCGAGATCCTCTTCACATCAATCGAGCTTCTCATCACCGACCCTCTCGTGGTTAGTGTCTTTCTCTCATCGAATAACCCTAAATAAAGCAATATGTCTCCTTTCTGAGATCTAGTATAACTCTATCCCTAAATTTGAACCCTTAATCGCCAAATCATAATTTCAAGCCCTAAATTGCCAAATCCTAATCTAAACCCTACGCCATGAATCACCAAATCAAAGAATATCTATGGGTCCGAAGATGACAAAATCACCATTGGTTACACTTTAACCTTAAACTCATACATAAATCAGGCCTTAGGGTTCATATATATGGATATCTTGAGTTACATTTAATTGACTATTTTTCTTCTTTGCCACGAACCCACAACCAACTAGAGTCTATAGGGAATTATTTTTACAGCTAAGGTAAGTGCAGGCAACCACCTTCTTTAGATCCAAATAGAATCCCTTTGGAACCCAAATTGGGTAATTGGGTGCTCACCCAAATCACAATTTCAGGGCATCAAACACCAAGGATTAAAGGAAATATTATCTTAGGCTATTTTGATGATGACGAATTGATGGTCACTTGGGAGAGGTTGTGGGAAGACCGTTTCAATTGGGTATGAGATCTGAGCATGAAAAAAAGTTGAGTCGATTTAAATGAAATACATATTCTCTTTTTGTATTGTTAATGTGAAAAAAGTCTAGCATAGTCGAGCAAGAATTTAGCCCCATCCAAACAAAAAACCTGGGTCTGCCACTGGGTGGACCACACCTAAAACGTCCAACACTAATCACTGCATTGGTGGAATGGTGGAACTCAAACATTTCACTTTCGAAGGGCAGAGGCCACCGTTAACCAATGATGTAGCTATTGAAAGGTATACATCTACTAACTACTCAAGGTTTTTGTAGTAATGATTAGCTAAGTAAATTTAATATGGTATTAAAGCGAACAGTTTGTGTGTTATAAACCCTAGATGGAACGACATAGCGATAAAATGTGCATGTCGTAATATGCACGCAGGCTGTGTTGCACCCTCCTGACAGTGAAATAAATAACCAAGTTTTATGGGCAAATGACAATAACACCTTTATTTAAACTTAACAAATTAATCTCATTAACTCAAGTCAAACTAGGTAGCCCCAATTAAATTATCTAACCCTTAATTTTAGGTCCTCAAAACTTAATAGCAATATGTTATGTAAATTTGTCAGTGTGAAATGGGTTTAATTCTAATCAAGTTCTCGGTGGGTATGAATGAGTTGGGTTAATCAACGGTGGGCCCTCTATACGAAAGCTGAAAATGGAGTGAGCATTTGTGAAAGAAAAAAATCTGAATGGCCTGATGCCAGGCCCGAAAACTGGCCTGATTTCAGGGCCTGGCATCAGGCCATGTAGCACGTCTCTTTGTGAAAAAGGGGCATTCTTGCAAAATCATCGTATGAGTCGTTTGAGTTTTTCTCGGGCATGAATTGGGAAAAGGAGAGAGAGAGAGAGAGACTGCAATTACTTTTGAGCCCTGCTACTTGGCCTGATGTCAGGCCCGATGAGTGGCCTGCTGGTGTCAGGCCACTCATCGGGCCTGACATCAGGCCAAGTAGACTTTTTGATTACTTTTTGTTTAGTTTCTCTTTAAGCCAAGGAAGGTTTTAGTTAAAAAAACACAGAACACAATATTTAAGTTTCTTTTTGAGGTTATGTGAAAAAGTATAGCCCTTTTCATAAAATGTTTTTAATAAAGAAGAATCTCGTATTGGGTTGCACCTAGAGCTATCAAATGGGCCGTGCCGAACAAGACCGTCAACGGCCATGACACGGCACGACACGGTCAACGGCACGGCCCTTGCTAGGCCGAGGTCTTAGGCCAGCCAGAGGCACGGCAAGACACGGTATATTTGATATTTTTAGTGTAAATAAGAAAATAGTCTTTTTTATTTCTTTTATTATCTAAAAAAGTTATAAAGGTTTCGAAGGTAATCCTATTGAAAAACCTTTAAATAGAGAAGACCCAAATTGTTCTCTTTTCAGTGGAGTAGGCTGAGCTTGATCGAACCGCTTAAATTTGTGTCATACTCTTATTTCTGCCTAACTTTTAATTTTTTTAGTGTAAGACCTTTATTTTTTAAGCCCAAAAGGTCAGAACGACATGAAGCCAATGACACAAACGGCACGGCACAGCCTAGCACAACTTAGGCACAGCATGAATCGTGCCATGTCGGGCCGAGCTCCCTGGCCATCCATGCTGGCACGGCCCGCCAGAGGCACAACACGAGATATTTGATATTTTTAGTGTAAATAAAAATATAGTCTTTTATTTTATTTTTATTATCCAAAAAAGTTGTAAAGGTTTCGAAGGTAATCCTATTGAAAAACCTTTAAATAAAAAAGATCCAAATGCTTTTCTTCTCAGTGGAGTAGGTCGAGTTTGACCGAACCACTTAAATTTGTGTGTATCTTTTAATTTTTTTGTGTAAGACTTTTATTTTTTAAGCCTAAAACGTAAGAACCACACGAAGCCAATGACACAAAAGGCACGGCCCAACACGACTCGGGCCGTGCCGGGCCGAGCTCCATGGCCATTCATGCCGGCACGATTGAAATCTCTAGTTGCACCTTTTAGTGAAGCAAAGACTCTAGTTCCACAGGTTGTTGACCATCAGAGGTAAACATTTTATAGAAACTAGTAACAAAGGCCCGGGCTTATTATAAACATATCTCTGGTATTGGTCTATTATTTAATATATATATAATTAATGAGAACCAAAGGGGCCACAATTTCTAGAATTACAAATAACAGTATAATACTTGATTTACTCACAATGATCCACATCGATCTTGTTAAGAAATCTGTTGGATGGGCTCCAAATCGACAATTTTCTCAGCAAGTAGCCTTTGATTAGTTGTAAAACTAGCAAGAAAGACCCGTGCTAAGCCCGGGTCTAAAAATATTACTAAATTCTTACATCAAATTGCGATCCCTTTTGATCGGTTAGGAAAATAAACTAAAATCATTTAAACTTTGTGGCAAACTTAACTAAATATTATAACAAATTTTAATAAAGAGAACTCATTGGGTAAAAGAAAAAAATTAATATGAAACTTGATAAGAACAAATTGAACCCATGCTTCCCGGGCCGTATTTTGGAGCAGCATGGGTTTAATGTGTTCTTATATTTATATATTTGTGATTAGTTAAATAAAGAAATTTATTTTTCTTATTTAAAGAGAATTCATTGGGTGAAAGGAAAAAAATTAATATGAAATTTGATTAGAACAAATTGTACCCATGTTGCCCGGGCCGTATTTTGGAGCAGCATGGGTTCAATGTGTTTTTATACTTATATATTTGTGATTAGTTACATAAAAAAATTTATTTCCCTTATGTGAGGCTCCACCTCTTATGGACCCTCACTTATATTTGAATTGTTCTAATTATATTATATAATATCTACTTATACTAATTAATAGGGGTTAGTGAGAGTAGTTCTACTAATATAACCCCTAATTAATATGTTATTAAATGTTGAAGGGAAGTACTGCCAAGTGTCAAAATTTCAGATTTTTCTGAATGAGACACATGGCAGGACTGATTTTTGTCTTATAATATAGATAGATTGAGTTAAGGTAATTAATACCGGATCATTTCATTCAAAGGTCCTACATAGAAGGTCCTACATGGCCAAACAACAATACATGTTCCCATTTAGTTATAGATAGTCCCAATCTACTCACTCGAGATGCATAACCTATCCATAATTATACATGTCGATCATACTTGTATCTGAGGAAAACCTAACCCGTGCTTAATGGGCCCCATAGGCCCATCATGCAATAAATAAACTTACATTTTTCATGTCAACCCTTAAAAAAAAAACTTGAAAGAAATAAAAGCCATATAGAGAATTCTTTAATTCCATCGGATGTCATGATTTGCATACATCGAAGTGGATCCCACATGCTCTTCTCTACAGACTTCAATGACCTAAAAACGAGTTTGGCTCGCTTTTTATAGCTTTTAGACCAATTTTCTCTTCAAATCGCGCAAGGAGACAGACTTCACCTGTATCTGGCATCCGGACGCCAGAAAGCAGAGTCTAAAAGGGGGTTGCGCAGGTTCTGGCGTCCAGACGCCAGGAGGCAAAAGCTGGAACTTTGCTGCGCAGAGGCTGGCATCCGGACGTCAGGAGGCAATATGCTCCGGTTCTTTGTGCGATGGCTCTATCTTTCTCCAATTAGCTATGAATTCCTTCTCTTCACCTAAAACACTTGAAAATATTAAAATAATATAAATAAGGTCATATACGACCATCCCAAGGTGTAACAAAGTCATCATTAAGAGGTCTTAAATGTACATTTTAGGTTCTCATCAAAACCCTTTAAACAGAAAATAATAAAAAACTTATACATAGACCGAATCTTCCTCTGGACGCCATGATTTACATACATCCAAGTGGATCCCATGGGCCCATCATGTAATAATAATAACTTACATTTTCATGTAAGCCCCTTAAACACACACAAGAAAAAAAGAAAAGAAAAAAATACTTAATAGAAGTGAAAACCAAGTAGACCATTTTTTTCCCTGAATGGCAAGATTTGCATACATCTAAGTGGGTCCAACAAGCCCATCACGTGATAAAAAAAACTTACATTTTTCTTGCAAACCCTTTTAAAAAACCTTTTTTCAGTTTAGGCCCGAGTCGAATCCGTGGGGCCCTCCTGTAAGCATGGTCATCGTGAGTACATGTTTTAGTCATTCTCAAAAATGGTCAGACCATTTCAGATTTTGCATGATCAATCGGAAGTTTACATAACCTGGAAGAGTGTCAAATATGGATTTGAGTTAATTCAGTGAAGGGCTTAGTTTGATCATCTGGGAATGGTAGATTGCCTCACAGCTTAGGAACTATTTGGCCGCTTATGAAAATTTACATATTTGAGTTAAAAATTGGAACTTTACCTTTAATGTTTCAATTCAACGGTGAATATAACTTTGATCAAAATAATATTTAACCATGTTTGATCTAATTACTCAGGCAGGAATTCATTCAACAGTTTGGATACACACGATGGTTTACTTAATTATACCATGTAACTTGCAGACCAGTTTTTTTTTTTTTTGTTTAGTAAGGTGCATGGTATCGATGGGATGGTTTAAATAATCCCACATGTGTTAGCAGCCTAGTTTCCCTTCTTGACATGTAAAAGTTAGGTTAAGCCTGATGGACTGTCCTAATTTATTATTATTATTTTTATAACGAGGGTGTCCCAATTTTTTGGGCCGAACTAATTCCTTTGAGCCCAGGGAGAGCCGGGTAAATCCCATGTGGCCCCAGAGTGGTAGCGCAGTTTCGAACCCTCAACCTTCAGGAGCAAACTGGGTAAATCCTCTAAATGGACTGTCCTAATTCCTAATATGGTAAATCACGTTGGATAAATCCTCACGGGATCCGGACTCATTCCAAAGATGTGTCACTCATGCTCTCATTTGGATCCGTTATTAATTGCAGCAATCACTGTTTTGTTTGGGCACTTTCAAAGAAATACATTTCAAAATCACATATAGTTAACAAAATAAAAATTCGAACACAAAAGGCAGTGGAAGAACCAAAGGATATCCCAAAATCTCCTATAACTTAATAATTTATGAAGATTTAATGCATGTTTTCTAATTATGGTACCTTCAAGATTTTTGTTGTCACTATTTTGTTAAACATAATGCCCTCCACCTCTAGGTCAGCCACTGATCAGTGCTAACCCAACATGAATTTAAACCTTCACTAAAATCAATCCATTTGGTCCCAGACCATTCATCAAGCAATTGCCCCATGATTTTTCACTCAATGTTATACTTTTAAGCCTCTGATCTAATCTACTATTACCGTTAAATAAAAATGCAGTGGCCCCATGAACTTGCACAAACCAGAATGCAATTTTAGGCAATATTACTAAAATATCGCAATAATGTCACAATAATTACATTGAATACTATTTTCTCATAATGTCATGATACTTTATTTTAAAATATCATCAAAAGTGAAAATATCATCTAACAATCATGATAATTTTACAATGAAAAAGGAAAAAGAATTCCTTAATTTGAATTTACTTCCTTGGAACAATTGATAATTTTATCGCCAAAATCTCATGCCAGCTAATGCACCATCTCAATTGGTTCCTTAGAATGAAAAAAAAAAAGAGAAAAGAAAAGAAGAGATTTTATAGATATGGCGAGTGTTTATAGGATGAACCAATATCTCCCTGTTCTCCTAATAATTTTAATAGGGTGGCGTGGTTTTTCAATATAATTTTGATAATAACTTCTAATTTTGACTGTTTGTTATAACTACTCTATAATTTACCCATGTTATCCTTCCACTTCCAACATGAAACCACTCAAAAGCATCTCCAACAACCAGGCCATTTTCCATGGTAATTAAATCGGATTCGAGTAGATCGTGGATGGTGATTTTCTTCGCCCATTTTGGAGATCCGCGTGGGGGTTAGGGTTAGCTATTGAAGTCCAAACTCCAAACTGCTTGAAACAAATATAATTAATTTTTTTCTTTTTTGTTTTAGACTTACTTTTTTATTTGAAGCTTTTCAGACTAAAAGTGGAAGTCCTGATACAAATGTTAATGCGGCTGAGCCCATCCAACAAAAGAAAAAAAAACACCCCCTAATTTTCACCTCTTAATCACAATTGGTTGACCTTTCATGAAAAAAAACATCCCTTATTGAAAGAGTGATTCTTATTTATTGTAAACAATAAAAGATAAAATGACGAAAATATCTTTTTTTTTTCTGATAAAAAAACTGCCTAATGTACTTGTAATGTTTATGGAGATTGAAAACCGTTTTAACTGATAATATATTGTTAAATTTGCCCTTGTGGAATGTAGAAAACTGTTGTGGTATTGCAAGAGTCTTGAAAAGCAATTGGATACTTGTCTTTCTTTGTAATATTGAGAACTTTTGTGACACTGCAATGCTTGATTTATAAGGTTGTGTGCTACGGTGTGGATGTCTCACAATGATTTAATATTGTGAAATAGTCTATGTCTTGTTGGTACCCATGGGGGCTAGGACCCATGAGACCCAATCATGGAGAAGGAAGCCTACTCTATCAAAAAGAGAAGCTTCTTCAACTATAACGAAAGATAGCCCCACAAGACAAGGAACTTAGGCTAATACCCTAACAAATTAGATGAGAAGCGGGGTACGCAACCGACAACACCTTTCTTACATGCAAGAGTTTTTGTCGAGCTTACTTAGGGTCATGCCAATCATGGGAGCGCCTTTCTTACATGCAAGAGTTTTTGTCGAGCTTACTTAGGGTCATGCCAATCATGGGAGCGATGGGGAGTCGAGAAATCTGGATGAGAATTATATATGTATAAAACTTCGACTTTGTTAAGTTATTCTAACCATTTGATCAACGACCCCTCAAATTTAATGATTTTAGAAGAAATGGATATTTAAGACTTCAATCTCCACCGAGTAATAATTGGATAAGTATTTAATTTGGCCTTGTGCCAACTAACGGGAGGCGGTAAGTGTGGGGCAGTTGGATTTACGAAAAGAGATCCCCCCATGCCAAAAAAAAAAAAAAAGGTGAGATTCCTACAAGAACCTCAGCCTACTAATTTATAATAACCAAGAAGCGAAGTTTTCTTTCATCTTTTCTTTCTTAGTTTATTTTAGGTGCTATTCAATTGTTGAACTTGCAAGTGCTAGTGCTCTTTTAAAATATAAAAACGTAAAGAAATACAACACGAGTATAGTGTGGTATCTTTGTTTTCATTAATATAATTTGCACATCTTTAGGCACTAAAGAAGTAAAAAGAAGCAAAATGACATGAAGAAGTTTCCACAGGTAACAGGTGCTAAGGGCCTGCACTCTGCTACCAGCTGAACTTTGTAGGAAGAGTTGAATGAGAACTTTAATAAAGGAATCAAGGAGAAAAATAAAGAATCAAGGGGAAGATCTATTGGCTTCTAGTCTCTAGATCCTAGAGAATAGGAACTCCCAAAATTTTCATTAGAGTTTGGTTTCAATATTTTGCATAACCACTTTAAGATAATAAAAATGAGCATCACTTGTGATTAATTAATTTGGAATTAGGAAAAGTTTAGTGCTCTAATTGTATCCGCAATTTTGCCAAAGAATAGAATAATAGATAAAACCTTCACACATGAATTTTATCAAGTAATCACAAAAATAAAATAAATTCAAGTAATCACACCAAAGCTCTTGACAAATAAATCATTGTGTTAACAGGGGGCGACTTGTACCATAACCTTGATATTTTCAATTGTAGTCCTTTTTAAGCACTTGCTTTGTTTTCTCGTGAATCTTGTCTCCTTGATGTTAATATTTGTCTAATAGGAATCAAGACATTTATTAGATGGTAAGCTAGAGGATGAGACAGTTTTGTTTGAGCTAGGGGTGCACAAAAAAACCGCTAAGTCGATCTGGACTAGGCGGTTCAGATCGGTTTTGTAGTAGATCGGTTCGGTCACGGTTCAGATTTTCTTCACACGGTTCGGTTTTCGGTTTGAACGTGTGGTTAAACTGCTCAAATCGAACTGACATAATTATATAAATATATATTTTTTTATAAAATATATAAAAGAATATGAAAACTTACTTGAAGAAGACTTGAACCCTCACTCAGTTACTTGAAGTCCAACGTCTCTAAAAAGTTGAACTGCCTTTTTTTTGTGAAAAAAATAAAATAGAAAAAATAAAAAAAACCGTAACCGAACCGAACTGGTTCCTTTTGATTCGGTTTAGTTCAGTTTGAGCATATGGGCAGTTCGGTTCGGTTCGGTTTGGAAATATAGAAAACCTATGGGTTCGGTTTGGTTGATAGTGTTCCCTCTAAACTGATCCAGACCACCCATGTACACTCCTAGTTTGAGCCAACTCCTTCAAAATCTGCGATAGAGTTGTAGGATTATCCAACATCTCTTTCTCTATTTAATTAATTTATTTTTTCTTAAAATTTTATTTTTTACTTTCTAAAACGAAAAACTTCTTTTAGCATCAAATAAAACAATGCATGCATCCATGAGTCAAAAAATGATCTGGAAATTGACCCCAGTGTTACAAAAGAAAGAGACCAAGAGAAAGAAGATTAGAGGGAGAAGAGAGAGTCTTTTTGTTATCTCATTAACTGTGTTTCAAATACATAGAGAGAGCATATTTATATGCAAAGTAACCTCATAAGAGAGGAACCCTAATTCTAACCCTAACTGATATTAAGTGGGCATCCACCCAAGATCCATATCTCATAACACTCCCCCTTGAATGACCACCATTCAATGACAATTGCCTCATTAAAAACCTTGCTAAGGAAAACCCAGTGGGAAAAACCAAAGCGAAAGGAAAAAGAGTACAATATTCTTCAAGATCATTGAACTGGTGTTGGACATGCATAATGCTGCCTCGTTAAAACATTAACTAGGAAAACCCAGTGGGATAAAACCTAGAAAAGAAAAAAGAGTACAGCGCACAAATGTCCTGGGTAGCATACTTCAGGATGCTCCCTGATAAACTACTCCCCCTGATAATAGCAACCGCATGCCAATCTCATATACAAACTTCTGGAATACTGATTTTGGCAAAGATTTGGTAAACAGACAAACTTGCTGGACTTCAATTTCATTGTTCTTCTGAAATTCATGAGTGAAGAAGAAATTTGGTGCTACTGAAACATTCTCGAATCTGTTTTATGTATGCTTTATTATCTTCGGGATACCTGCAATAGATGGTAATTGACAAGAACTACGAACATGCTGAATCAAAGATGTTAGTCATACACATTCCCTACTGGCTTCATAAAGAGTCAAAATCTCAGCATGATTAGAGGAGGTAGCTACCAAAGTCTGTTTAGTAGAATGCCAAAAAAATGGCGGCATTATCATTAAGAAAACACATAACCTGTCGATGATCGACCTCTATAAGGATCAGATAGATAACCTGAATCTGCATATCCTACAAAACTGAAATCTCTACGATCATAAGGATAAAATATTCATAAATCAGTTATTCCATGCAAATATCATATGATGTGTTTAATACTAATTCAATGCCTTAATTGGATGGAGTACGTACTCCTTGACTTTGCTTCAGGCAAAGGAAATCCTTCCGGGATTTATAGAATATGGTTCTATGTCCCAATCATCATCATCATTTATATTCCATCTCTCTCTTGAATAATTTGTAAAGTATAGATATCTCTTTATCAACAGGTACCGGTGCCTCTTCAGGGGCTTCCAATAGTCTCACCAGGGACTTTCATTATTTTAGAGAGAACGGATTTTACCATAACCTCTTGAGGAGCGTTATGTACCTCTTCGGGATGAACCTCTTCAGGAGTGTTGAGTGTCTCTTCAGGAGGAACCTCTTTAGGAGCGTTACTTGCCTCTTCAGGAGTATTACTTACCTCTTCGGGATGAGCCTCTTATGGAGGAGCATTTTGTGCCTCTTCGGGAGGAACCTCTTCAGGAGGGTTACGTGCCTTTTCAGGAGGGTTGTGCCTCTTCGGGAGGACATGATGGTGATCGTGCATTTCTCCTTTTTTGTGGAGCTGATTTTTTATTAAACCTATAAGACTGCCACACTTCTTGCGTACTTCATTTTCATATTGTGAGGTACGTGGGTCTAGATGAGATAGACTGAAAGTATTACATGTTAGTTCTCGCCGTTCTTCAGGAACGGGTTGTTCTACAGGAACAATACGTTCTTCAGGAACTATCTTATCTCCCCCTAACGGTGGAAATATTGTCTCATCATATGGGCTCTTCTGGAGCCTTCAATTATTTGCACAGGTCCAGCTATGGTGGATACCTTTCGTGGAATAAAAGGCAATTCTAAGAAAAATTTCTGATATTTTCAGAATGGTGTGTGTTATGACACTATCTACCAAATATAAATTGTCGTCAGTTCCATGATTCATACCTTAAATAATAAATCAATATAACTATGCAATCACATGATAAAATTGAAATAATTAAACCATTCACCATAAATTAGTGAAAAAAATATCTCCAGCATAAACGAAAAGTCTAAGAAACATGCATCTCAAATAAACTAAAAAAAAATTAAGTTTGTAAAAGTTCAAATAATTAATGGTCTTCTAGATCATGCCAGGGGGTGCTCCCAAGTGAGTGTTAAATGCCTCATTATTCAAAGGTTGGCTGTCCTCATCCTCAAAGAAGTCTCGAGTCTCCAAGTTTATAATGTCAATTGGAGGTGTCTCTGGTGTCATTGCATTCCAATTCCAATCTTCCAGATCATTTGTCTCTGCTAAATGAAAAGAGACTTTGTATGCTTTGTATTATTCTGCCACTTCCTTTGGTGCACGGCAAGTGCGTGACCAATGCCCACTTATTCCACATCTATGGCTCGTGTCATCAGGATGGTGGGTAGGATTAGCCGGTGGATTCTGGTTGGTCTTATGCTGATGGGCACACCACTTCTGGTGATTTTTGAATTTTGGAGGGGGACCATTAAAACCACCTCGTCTGGAGGAGTTATGTCTTCCATTGCCCCTTCCTTTGCTTCCTCTGCCTCTGTTTGAGCTAAAATTGGCATTTGCTTCAGGAACTGTCAAAGATCCAGTTGGTCTGGAGTTATGATTTTTCATCAATACTATGCAATTCTGTTCAGCGACTAGGAGACATGAGATAAGTTCTAAATATTTGGAGAAACGTCGTTCTCGATATTGCTGCTGCAGGAGCACATTCGAGGCATGAAAAGTTGATAACGTTTTCTCCAACATCTGCTCTTCCGAATACTTTTCACCACATAGTCTTAATCGTGAAACAATATTGAAGAGAGCAGAGTTGTATTCAGATACGGTTTTATAATTCTGTAACCTCATATTTAACCAGTCATTTTAGGCAGCTGGTAGTATGACCATCTTCTGGTGATCATACCTATCCTTCAGAGATTTCCATAGGCCTGCTGGGTCTTCCTCAGTAAGGTATTTATGTTTGAGGTCTTCATGTATGTGATGGCGCAGGAAGATGAGGGCTAACGCCTTTTCCTCTGGGGATATTTTGTTACCTTCCTTTATGGTCTCTCCTAGTTTCTTGGATTGTAAGTGGATTTTAGCATCCAATTGCCAAGATAAGTAATTGTCCCAATTTATGTTAAGTGCTTTAAAGTCAATTTTAGCCAAATTTGACATCTTGCAAGAACTGTAATAGGAAATATATATTGAGTTAACTGTGTGCAGATAATCAATAGAAATAATGAAATATTAACATCAAAAGTAATTAAGGAAGGAATTTGAACATGACAAAACAAAAATAAAAAAAATTGACCAATTAAAAGTTAGAACATCAGGTTCTCAACTTTGAGAATCAGAACTGCTGGTTCTGTCAAAACCGCAAGCTTGATTTAGAACTTCAGGTTCATAGTACATGAAATTAGAACTGCAGGTTCTGTCAAATCTTCAGGTTTGAAGTAGAACTTCTGGTTCTATCAAATTTATCAGAACTTCTGGTTCTGTAAAAAAACTTCAGGTTTTGATTTATTCATATGAATCTTCAGGTTCATATCAGTGTTCCAACTTCTAGGACTGCTGGTCCATAGATAAGTGAACTTCAAGTTCACTTTTAGAACTTCTGGTTCTATTTTGTGATTCATTAATAAATTAAAAGAAAAAAATCGTGCAAGACGATGACTAGTAACCAAACACTATAATGACAGTAAATAAATATCAACTAATTTCATGTATTCTAATAGATTGAATTTAACTATAATCTAGAAATCACTTACCGTGATGGTTCGTCGCACGGAGATCGGATGAAAAAAAAAATGATGGATGTTCCAATCAGATGAAGAAGATATGGACTCCCTGGCGGCTCTGGCGTGTGACCCAAGGCAAGAGAGGAAAGAAGAAAAGAAAAAAAAATGAAAAAAAAGTTTTACTCCCTGACGGCTTGGAACAAAAGTTGTAAAGGGTGATTGGTTGATGCACGCACTTCGAGGCAAACCAAATCACTCAAAGCAATTACTTTAGAATAGTGAACCATGAAGAAAGTTGAGGCACGCTTTGCAAAAACGAGGAATGCAATGAGTTTCTTTTCTTCTGCACGCAAATCGAGATGAAGTGAGACTTTTTTTGGGCTTGGTTATCTCACTGATGCACGGTACGAGCATATAGAATGCGATTTTTTTTATAGCTTCGTGCTGATAACGTGTTACAAAAGAGAGAGACCAAGAGAAAGAAGATTAGAAGGAGGAGAGAGAGTCTTTCTGTTATCTCATTAACTGTGTTTGAAATACATAGAGAGAGAGAGCCTATTTATAGGTAAAGTAACCTCATAAGAGAGGAACCCTAATTCTAACCCTAACTCATCTTAAGTGGGCATCCACCCAAGATCCATATCTCATAACACCCAGGACTAGCAATGGAAGTATATAAGACTGGTCTTTAATTATTGAGCTTTTTGTATATACCCTGTAGGATTTGTAGGTTTTGTAAATAGGCTCCTGAGGTTTTAGTATTTGCAAACAGGTCCCTGGATTTTCATTTTAATACCTTCTGTGTCCCCAAAATCAATAGTCTTCCAACCACCATAGTTTTTTATAGTGAAGTGACACTTTTGTCTATCTCTTTTATCCTTATATGCATAATCTCAAAAGCTTGGACTCAATTTTTTTTATAAAGCATATAACATTAACAATTGTACTTAGTGGGAGAGAATAACCCTATATAATTTTTATTTTTATTTATAAATACTAGGCTTATTTCATTAAACCCACATTGATCATGACGACAATAACACTTGTACTTATAACTAGTTATGATTTTCCAATCCATACACGACCCACTTTTGGATTGATGAAAGTTTCAAAATACATGATTATGCTTCATGTGTAGGGGTTGTAAAAGAAATATTGGGGGGAGGGGCAAATGTATAAAAAATTATATCAATTTTTAGAATGTGCGGGGGGAAGAGGAATCTTAAACTTTTCTCAAATATGGGTAGGGGCTTAAGTCCTCAGGCCTTTGTACCTGAGTCTACCCCCGGTCATGTGCATGAGAGGGTTATTGAGAGAAACCATTGAGACTTGAGATAAAATAATGATATTTTTTGTAAATAAAAGTATACTCATTTTTGTTTAATGGATGTGAGGGCAAAATTGTCATTTATATAACGATTCAACACTAATCTCATGGTAGATGCCCATTCTTGTCATGAATATTAATTTTGGGGACATGAAAGGTATTAAAAAGAAAAAGCGGGTGCCTATTTATAAATACTAAAACCTCAGGGACCGATTTACAAATCCTACAAACCTTAGGATGGTCTATACAAAAAGCTCTTAGTTATTTGACTACGATTGTGAGAAGTACCACTATCATGCCTTAATTGTTAGATTGTTAGATTTATAATCTATGCATAATAATCAAATCAACTATAATGACAGTTCTAAACAACAAAAAACCAAACTTAAACACATTCATGCTTCCATAGTCACATGTTTCTATCCCCATCCTCCCCCAAACCAAAAAAATAAAAATAATATATATATCTTCCTTTAGTAGAACTTGAGGTTGCTTAATTGGATGGCAACCTTGTTTCTCACCCAGGTGCCCAGGGTTTGAGCCCTGGGCATTCTACCCTATTTCGGATGTGCGGGCTCCCTTCTTATATGTGTGGGCCTTCTCTTCCCACGTGTGTGGCTTTGTCCGGTAACTTGCTCGGTTTGTTGGGACCAGCTGAGCTGGTCCTTTTGTTTTGGGTGCTTTGGTCTCTATTTCGTGTTGTTTCTCAGCTCTTGTTGTTTAATAAAATTTCCTCTTTAGTGAAAAAACGAAAATATATAATTAGGAGTCTTTTTATATAAAGGTAGTCCAAAGTGAGGGTCATTAGAGTTGGGTGTGTGGGAAGGTGGACCACACCCAAAACATCCAACACAAACCACTGCATTGGTGGAACCAGTGGAGAACCCAGAATTTTTATTTGGGTGGGCTGAACTTTTACAAGGCTCCACTAGAGAAAATGCATTGCATTTAAATTTACCACAAAAAATCTAACTATGTCAAGTAACATATATTTCTCTCGCACCAACTACTAATAATCTCCATTTATAGCATTAGCATAGGTTAAATACATAATTTTCAATACGTTTTTCTCTTTTTTAAGGAATCTTACTACTAACAACCAATTCTTCAAGAAATTAGCAATTCTATTAGCAACCACACTACAATAATAATAAAGAAACTCTAGAGACCTTTAAAAAAGTAATAATCATTCTATTGCGAAAATTAGTCCAAAAAAATCAATAAGAAATATAAATAGTTAAAACTCATTTTCTATAATTTTGTTGCTATCTATTCTTATCTACAAGAAAATTGATGGGTTTGTGTATCAAATTTCAATGCTTAATCAAGTTAGAAATTTGGGTTTCAATGCTTAAGCAAGTCTAATCAGCAACTCGGGTTTCAATGCTTAATCGACTTAGCAATTTAGGGGTTTGGGTTTCAATGCTTCTAATTTGGAGTTAGGGTTTATGGATCTAGGGTCTTTGGGAGTTAGAGCTTCCAAATCAAGGGAATTTGGGGAGTTACGGCTTAGGGTTTCCATTTAAGATTTATTGATTTAGGGCTTAGGGTTTCGATTATGATTTAAAGATTTAGGACTTGGAGATTAAAGGTTCATATCTAATTCCTCAAATTCCATTGATCATAATATAGGATTCAATTAGGGTTCTTTGGAGAGAGAGAGAGGTTGAGCCTTAAGGACGCCTCTTTTCCTTGCATTTGTCTCAAGGGAATGAAGCTTCAACATCTCTCTCTCTCTCTCTCTCTCATCTTAGAAAACTATGCATAAATAATGTTCTTTCAACCTCTTCTCTCGCACCACCGCTTACTCCAAGTTCCACTGCAGCTTCCAGGACCTTGACAACTTCTACAATTGTTGATTTGGAGATGACCCAGATGATAAAACCAAGATAAAGAGAGACATCATCTATGAACACAAACTCAAGGCGACATTAAGTTGGAGAAGAGCAGAGGAGAGTCTTCTTATTCCTTTAGTTACAGCATGGAGACAAGTTGCGTGATTACGCAAAGATAAGACACAATGGTTTTTTTCGCAAATCCTTTCCACGAGCAAAGAAAGAGGGAAGGGATGGGATGGGTGTAGGGTTGCAAACGGGTATTAAATTCTCCGATTACCTGAAAGTTCCAACCTAAAAAAATCGGGTTTGGAACCTGTTTTAGGTTCTGATTCATAAACGGGTCCGGGTCCGGAACCCACTTTAGGTTCCAATTGATAAACAGATCCGGTTTTGGGTTCATATAGGTTTCGACCCGTAGACCCGAGACCCGGCATATGAGTCTTTAATATTACAATTTTGTACCTCAAAATAAACTTTTTTTTGACATTTTTATATATAATACTGGAGGTAGTAAACTTGATGCATTATTTTAAGTTGAACGATATACTTATTTTAAGAAAAAATGAAGAATAAAGAGAAATTAGAATTGATTTTGAAACTAGATTTCAATCCTCTAGGTGGACCCAATTTCGGAACTAATTTTGGAACCAACAAAACAAGATTCGAGTCAAAACCGAATCCGGAACCAGAACCGTTATTTAAAAAAAGGATTCGGGTCCACTATGGCTTCGATCTAGAACTGTCCCGTTTGCAACCCTAGATGGGTGGTGCAACACTTTGGACTTATGTGGAACATGGGCTAAGGGCCCATTTGAAATTTTGGTAGTTTTGGATCTGACCTGGGGCGGCCACCCTACGTCATCACGACATGGGTTTGCCCCTGGGTGGTACTTAGGGCTGCAAACGGGTATCCGATTCTCCGATTACCCGAAAGTTCCGACTCTTAAAAAATCGGGTCTGGAACGTATTTTATGTTTCGATTCATAAACGAGTCCGGGTCTGGAACCTAATTTAGGTTCTGATTCATAAACGGGTCCGGTTCCGGGTCCATATAGGTTCCGACCCGTGGACTTAGGACCCGGCATATGAGCCTTTGATATTGCAAATTGTACCTCAAAATCAACTTTTTTTTTTTGACATTTTTATGTATAATATTAGAAGCAGTAGACTTGATGCACTGTTGTAAGCTTAATGATGTGCTTAATTTAAGAAAAATGAAGAATAAAGAGAAATTAGAATCGTTTTTGGAACTAGGTTTCAGTCCTCTAGGTGGACCCGGTTTCGGAACTAGATCCGGATTTTCTTATCGGAACCGGGTCTAGAACTAACAAAATAGGTTTCGAGTCAAAACCGGATCCGGAACTAACAAAATAGGTTCCGAGTCAAAACCGGATCCGGAACCGAAACTATTATTTAGAAACGGGTTCGGATCCGGGTTCACTATGGTTCCGATCCGGAACCTTTCCGTTTGCTACCCTAGTGGTACTCTAACATTTCACATTCGAAGGGCAGAGGCTGAGAGGTGCTACCTATACATACTCCTCAAGGACATACCGTTTCACATAAAATCTACAACAACAAAACTTTCATATTTCCATAATAAAATTGTGTGGGGCACACATACCATTTCAATGATGGGACCATGAAGATTCTCGGAGATAGACGTCGGGATTAGGGCTGTCAAAATTAATCGTGAAAACCGAACCGCCTGGCCGAACCGACTGTTTGGCCGGTTTATAAATTTTTTTTAAAACATAACCGACCGAACGGTTTTTGTAATTTTTTTTTCAACAGTCGGTTTTTATAATTATGTAGAAAATATTCGGTTAAAACCGAACCGACCGAACAAATTACTAAATATTATATATTTTTTATATGACATAATACATATATATATCTGTGTAAGTGTAAGACTTATACGTAAGAGTTAAGACTTACATGTATGTAAGTCTTAGTGTCTTCTACAGTCAAATACACATACTTGGAGTGATTTAATGATTTTCTATTTTTGGGCTTTTGGCTATTTGTCTTGGTATGTAATTGTATGTAATAACTTTATAGTTTATAGGCTGAATTTAGTATGTATGATTTTGGCGCAAAAATAGTATTTGGATTTAATGATTTAGGCCCAAAAAAGTATAAATTTTATTGTTGAAGCCCAACAAAATTAGGCCCAGCCCATTAACCGAAGACCGACCAAAACCGACCGAACCGAAATGTCGGTTTCCAATGTCCAGTATATGTACTTTGGTCGGTTTCGGTTATTGCAAAATTGTAAAATCGAAAGTTTTTGTCCGGATGTCATATGTTGTAAAACCGACCGCTTACAGCCCTAGTCAGGATGAGATTACTGAGTGGTAGATTTTCTGGATAAAAAATAGGAAAAATAATAGAAACATAGTAATCTATGGAAAACTCTATGAGATAAATTAGGAGATGACTTGCCACTCAATAAAGTGTGTTCAAACTCATTCCAAAGTAATAAAAATCTCTGTCGTTTTCTTCTTAAAAAAGTAAAATCAATTCTAGCTGCACAACAAAAAAAATATCTTATATGTTTCCAAAATCTACATGTATTAAGCAACCTTTAAGAGATTCACTTAATGCACATGGATTCTGAGGCACAAAATGGAAATGGGTTGATTTCTCAAATACAATTTAAGATCAAAGAAGATTATGTATTTCTCAAATAGCATGCGAAAATACCATAGAGGATATGAAGTTTTGACAAAAGTTCTGTTCTGTTTGAAGAATAATACACTATGGGGAATTTAAGGTTTGTCAAAAATGCCTCAGATGATGAGAATACCAAGGCAAGCTCTTTCTTTTAAAAACATCGAATGGATTGTTAAAGTTAGATGAAATTGCCTTTGAGATGATGATACCAACTGAAGCCATCTGTTTAATGGAACTGTGAATGGCAAGATTATCATGTAAACGTATGGTAAGCATATTTATGCATGATCCGGGCATGATCCGTAATCTGTATTTTTTTAGTTTAAAGAGTGTATAGCTGTAGGTAGAGAGATTTTAGGGTTTGATAGGAAATTTGAAATCGTTAATCTCCTATCAAAGAGATTATGTTCCGAGAGGATTTGCTTGACATGTCTCATAATTTTGGAATGGAACGTGGCATTACGAAAACTTTAATGGCTCTCCCACATAGAACCTGCTGTCTTTTATTATATAACTAGTGGAAAAAACCCTCGTCATAATAAAAAATAATTATATTTTAAAATAAAAATCTTTATAAATATTTAAATGAATTGTAAATGGATTATAAATTATATTTTTGCATAGTATTTTTTAAGTTTCTATTATTATACTTACCTATATTGTAAGGACCCTACTCTGGACTACCAATTTTGTTAACATTTTCTTGTATAATCGCCGAAATTATCATTTTGATAACAATTAGCCTCAAACTATCTAAATTATCAGAGAATGGATAATCAGCCCGCACACAACGTGATAATGAACAAAATATTAATGTAAATACTTAAACATGATGTAAATAGACAAATAACAATTTTGGGCAAAAAAACATAGTATATTCTTACATATAAATAGGTCCATGTATATATAATTTTATGCAATGGAGCCCACTTGAATGCAAGAATACGAAAGTTTTTTTTTTTCTTTTATGGTGTGGGTCCCATAAGAAGACAAAATTATAATAAAATTTCCTACTTTAGGAGATGTCATATTCCAAACCTTCAATTTGTTACATAAGCCTTTAAATGGGATTTGGCATATCTGAAATAACATATCCATTTGGAAATACTCAAGTCTTCTTCCCACTTTTCACTCTTCTCAACAACTTCTTTTCCATTCTCAATCTCTTGTACCCTTTCTCTGCATATTCTCATTTCATTTTGACCTTACTTCTCTTCATTTATATTCTAGACTCTTGGATTAAGAAAAGAGATAATGTCGTAATCTTCACTTCTTTTATACTAAATCGTTGTGAATAAGTGTTTGGAGATGATTTACGTGATCTAAATTTTTTAAAGAGAGTGGCTATCTACACACTGCAAATGCCTCTCTACCCACTGCATTATAAAAAAAATAAAAAAATTCCTAAACTACCCATATCCTTCTCCTTCCCTCTCTCTTCCTCTCCCTGCTCCGGCAACTCCGCCAGCCGCCACCCTATGCCGATCCATCTCCCTCTCTACCTCTCTTGCTCCGGCAGCCCCACCCGCCCTCATCCCCACCCCAGCCCTCCCCCTCTCTCTGGTCTCTCTCTGTCTCCCCCTCTGCCCCGCAGCCCCACCCGCCCTCATCCCCATCCACACCCCCAGCCCTCTCCTTCCCTCTCTTCCTCTCCCTGCTCCGGCAGCCCCATCTCCCCCGCCAGCCACTGCCCTTCCCTCACTCTTCCTCTCCTCTCCTCTCATCTCCCGCTCCTTCTCCATCTCTGCTTATTCTTTCCCTCTTTCTCGTCTCTCTCGATCTTCTGCAATGCTCGGACTTTGTCCCCTCACGGCCATTATGGAACTTCGCCGACGCCCCGAAGCGATTGGCCTTCAATGTTTATCGATGCACCCTACGACGTCGTCATTGAAAAACCCATCACCGAACTGGAGCAACCACCATCCCAAAGAAACGATTTTGCTGGATGGATGCGATTTTGAACACTGGATGGTCGTCGTGGAGCCGCCTGAGGGTAATCCAACGAGAGATGAGAGCAGGTGGTGGGTGTGGGCAGAGGGGATGGGGGGGGGGGGGGGGGGGGAGGGCTGGGGATGAGGGCGGGTGGGGTTGCCGGGGAGAGGGGGAGAAAGAAAGAGACCAGAGGGAGGGGGAGGGCTGGGGTGGGGATGGGGATGAGGGCGGGTGGGGCTGCCGGAGCAGGAGAGGAAGAGAGGGAAGGAGAGGGATAGGGGTAGTTTACGAATTTTTTTATTTTTTTTATAATGCAGTGGGTAGAGAGGCATTTGCAGTGTGTAGATAGCCACTCTCTTTTTTTAATTTATCTTTGGGGGCTTCTATTTGCATCGGATTTTCATCTCTCCACACCGCACTAAAAAATAAATTTCTTTCCTAAACTACCCCTCCTCCCTCTCCCTCTCTCCCTCCTCCCTCTTCCCCCATCCTCTCCCTCCCTCCACCCCACCCCACCCTCCCAGTCTCCTGCGAGGAGGGATCCCCAGCTGGCAGCCCACAGTGGCAGCTCTAGCCGCCTCCCTCCCCTCCCCCCTCTCCCTCTCCCTCTCCCTCTTTCTTCCTCCCCTCCCCCTCCTCTATTTTCTCTGCCGCCCGATCTCCCTCCCCGCCGGCGGCTGGGAGGGGGAGGGAAGGAGGGAGAGGAAGAGAAGGGGACAGAAGGAGAGAGAAAGAGAGGAAGGGAGAGAGGGAGAGAAAATAGAGGAGGGTGGAAGAAAGAGGGGGAGGGAGGCCGGCCAGCCAAAGCTGCCGCCGCGGGATTCTGGCCGGCGTCCGACGGGGAGGGTGGGGTGGAGGGAGGGAGAGGAGGGGGAGGGGTAGTTTAGGAAGAAAAAAAATAAAAAATTTTGTGCGGTGTGGAGAGAAAAAAAATCCGGTAACAATAGAAACCCCCTTTATCTTTATATATGTTGCTACACAGCTAATCAGCAAACTTAGTATTTTATTACTCAAGTATTTGGATCTTAATTTATTCCCCACAATATTTTCACAACCCCAAACTTAAAAATACCCTAGACAGTAACTTGAGGACGAGTTCAACCATTGTTTTGGTAGAAAATCTTGGGCAATTGAAGATATCTACGTTGTATGTGTATCAAACGCAATATGAGACCTTAGATGGGTTTGTGATTTCCAAAGCCCTTAAAATGCCCTTTTCAAGCTTCCAAGCTCCAACCGACTACCTGGGCCCGTTTGGAATTTTACTATTAAAGTCAAGTGGAGTGAAGTGAAATGAAAAGTATGAATAAAATATGTAGTGGGTTATGATGGTATTTTATTTTTAGTTGTTTGGAATGGAATATTGTTGACTTTTGGTATGAGAAATGGAGTTTTTTTTGTCTTTTAGTTAATAAATGTGGTTACTTTTTTACTTTTTGTTGGAAAAGTTGGAGGGAGTTTTGAGAAAAAGTGCTTTTGATGTGATGTTTAGGATGATTTAAATTTACTTACGTATCCCTCCCAAGATAGGAAGTTAAAAGGAGTCTTTGAACGGCAGTGGTAACAGTTGAGTATGATCTCATTTCAGTGATTTTCTCCTTGAAAACAGTTGCTTGTAGTTTAATCTTAAGAATGGTCAGCTGCATTAATTACTCGTAATCTAACATTTCAGGGTGAGAAATATTGACACAATGTTGTCATTTGGAGAGGGCAACTAAAAAATGTTATCATTTGGAGGGGGAAACTCAATCTTGGACTCTGATATTTGACCTCATCCAATTTTAGCTTATCAAGGTGCAGTTACTTGGAATATGTTCTATCTTTAACGGGGTTTTATCAATATTGATGTAAATTAATTTGATTGTAAAGTGATATTCATCATTCGATTGATCTTAAAAAAAAAACTTACTCTATATATAATGCAGTGCAATGAAAATCGGATCAGGCCTAACCTTTACTTAGGATATCTTCTATCTTTAATGGGGGTTCCATCAATGGTGCAATTTTACTCTAGAGTGATATATACGGTTAGATTGATCAAGAAAAAATAATTACAATATATATTATAGAGTGCAATGAAAATTGGCCATTTTACCAACATGGGGGCATCCAATCTACATGATTCGGATTTTATTACGTGGGGGTGACAAGCGACCACCAATGTAGAAGAGCTAGCATAATAAGCCGTCTCCCTCTATAAAAGCTCACATTACTCTCTTCTTATTTCCATCTTCGTTTCTTTCAGCCTTTCCTCTCTGCGTTTCTCCATCCTTTCGTCTCTGCTTTTCTCCATCATTCATTTTTCTCAGCCCTTCCTCCCTTCTTTTTTTTTTTTACCCAGCCAAGGCGGAAGGAAGCCCATACAAGTGGGAAAGGAGCCCGCACAAACAAAAGAGGTGGCGAACCTGAGATTCGAAGTGACACCGATAAGGAGCCGTTCTCAGGACCTTCTTACTTGTGATATTTCTACACATTGTTGTGAATCATGAAGATACAAGCTTACCTTTTAGCAGTCCTACTCTTCTACTCTCTGCTCCTTCCCTATCAAGTTCTTGCAGGATGCGAATGCGAGACCTACACCGAAGATAGAAACAAATCTAAGGTGATGGTATTCAAGATCATAGCAATATTTACAATCCTGATAGCAGGTGGACTTGGTGTTGTTATTCCTATGCTTGGAAAATCAATACCAGCTCTTAGCCCGGAGAAAGACGTCTTCTTCATCATCTCTTTCATCCACAAAACCACCACCATTCACCTGCGATCGGGTGTAGTAACCAGTTGCATAAGCGTCCACCATCAACGTCCCCATCGCTGACAACATGGCCACAAATCCGGAGAAGGGAAAATTGCCCCATGGATTTTCTTTGAGGCATGGTGAGGTTAGGCTATCAAACGCATCAGGTAAAACCTGTCATACATGTTTTACCTGATGCGTTTGATATCCTAACCTCACCATGCCTCAAAGAGAATCCATGGGGCAATTTCTCTTTCTCCGGATTTGTGGCCATGTTGTCAGCGATCGGGACGTGGATGGTGGACGCTTATGCAACTGGTTACCACACCCGATCACACTTTGGTCAGGCCAAGAAGGTGAATGGTGGTGCTGGCGAGGCCAAGCAGGTGAATGGTGGTGGTTTTGTGGATGAAAGAGTTGTTGAGCTAGCACACCGGCCATGCCCACTTGCACACACACGCAAGCCATGGGCACACACATGGGTCTGTTGGTTCGACCCATGATTCATCTGCTAGTGAGCTTACTCGTCATCGAGTCATATCGCAGGTGAGCTTCATAAACTTTGCTTTGAATTTGTAATGGATTATGTATGTTTTATGTGATTGATGGTGGTCTAATATTGATATAGTAGTGAAAAGATATTTTCTTTAAAATTAATAAAAAAGAAAGAAAAGCCTTTTCCATTTAAAGATTCACATGGATGATCAAAATCTTCAACAATCTTTATGAGTGTTTTTTTTAATTGGGTAGTTGTGAATTTTGAAATGGGGTTTGCATTTCTATATTCACTTCTTTTTTTTTTTTTTTCCAGTTTGCCCATACCTTTATCAATTTATGTAGTGAACTTCAGAGGAAGTTGTTTTTTGTGGGTGTCCAAAATGATATCACTTTCAGTCAATTTTGTGAATTTCATAAACCGAAGGTTTAGGATGTGTACTCTCTTCTTTTCAGTTCACACAAGTTTCCTGACTTTGCTTTAACTTGTTATCTCAATCCAAAATGAGAATTCTTCTGATCTGAATTTTTTTGTCTTTATGTTAATTTTTGTTCAACTTTTTAAGGGTTGTTTTTAATATTCTGTGTTGTAGGTTCTGGAATTGGGTATCGTGGTTCACTCGGTAATTATTGGAATTTCCTTGGGTGCCTCTGAAAGCCCATCCACAATAAAGCCTTTAGTTGTTGCATTGAGTTTTCATCAATTTTTCGAAGGCATGGGGCTCGGAGGATGTATTGTTCAGGTAATATTAATCTATAAACACTTATCTGGTATATTATTACTTAAAACGTGAATATATGTTAGGGGAATTCCTACTTTTTTTTCCAAACAACACCTTAAATTAAGATTCTAAAAATTCTAAAGGGTCAGTAATTTGTTTGCATGAAATTAATTTCACAGCAATTTATGTTTAGATCTCTATAAAGAAACATTAAAGAGTTGAGATATAGATGGGATCCTGACTCTATTAGGATTTAATTTACTAAGTTGGTGGCTTGGCATTCATTTTTCACTAAAAGGAAGATTGTTTAATGGCAATTTGTAGATCTTCACCTTTGTTTCTTCAATTTCATCCAATTTCATACAAAATACATTTCTTAAAATTGCTAGTAAAACAACTAAAAGAGCTCTTAGAATTCCTAGTGTGTGAATTGAACTGAGACTCTAGTAGTTGTATAGAGTCTAACCCATGAAAAAGATCTATAGTGATGCAAAAGCATTTACATGGAATTTCATATCCTTTCTACACCATTGTCTCTCAGTTTTTCTTATGCTAAAATATCTTTGAGGATCTTTCCAATAGTGTAAAAAACCCCATTGAGAATGATATGGAATAGAAATGGAAAAAGAAAAGGAAGGTAATTGAGTTAAGATGCCATAACAAGGAAATGAAATTTCTTGCAAATGCCTTATTCCCAAACAAGTTATCCCAAACAAGGTAATATGACTTTTGAACATTTCTCTTCTTGATTTGGCAGGCTCAATTCAAGTTCCGATCAACAGCTATTATGTCTCTCTTTTTCTCTCTGACCACCCCAGTGGGGATCGCATTGGGAATTGGGATTGCATCTATTTACAGTGAAAATAGTCCAACTGCTCTGGTTGTAGAAGGTATTTTCAATTCTGCATCTGCAGGAATCTTGATCTATATGGCACTTGTTGACTTACTGGCTGCAGATTTCATGGGCGCCAGAATCCAGAACAGTGGAAAACTGCAGTTGTGGACAAATGTTTCTTTACTTATAGGGGCTGGGGCTGGGTGTATGTCACTATTGGCCAAATGGGCTTGACTGTGTGTAGAACATAAATAATCTCCTCCTTTCAATAGGGGAATGATAGCATACTTCTTTGTCATTATACAAAGCTCCATTAGTTGCATTGGTTCCATATAGCAGTATGTAATGGAAGTACTTTCTTAATTCAGTAATTCAGTTTTTTTACTATTAATGAGCAAGTTACCTTAATCTCTTCTGAGTTACTTTGGGAGAATGGGATATATATGGCTATTTGTTTGTTATTTTAGGTTTTTATGCTTTTAATATTACTAATAAGTGATTCAATGCATGTGAGCCTATGTAAATGTATCCTATGGATTGGACCATCTCTGTAAAAAGGAGCACAAACCTTTGACCAGTAGGTTCATATAATAGCATTTTAGTCATTATTAATCTTTCTATTTTTAAATTAATTGGAAGGTCAATAATTCTATTAAGAAAGAAAGAGGATATCACAAACATAAGAAAAATCTGCTACGTAATCTATAATCAGATTTAATCCTTATGGGCTCACCTTTGTTTGATCCAAATCACTCAAGTCTCATGCCTCCTATGACTAATATTGCTCTAAATTTCACTTCAATTAAATGATATACAATTTATATGATAAATAGACTCATCATAATATGCCCTTGTAGGTTCCACTGCTACTTCATACTAAAGACCTAAATCCCTAGTAGGTTGTGAATCTTTTTCTTTTTTGTTTTTTTAAGTTTAGGGCACCCCCACAATGTTCTCAATGTTATGAGAATGTAGAAATTTAAAACCTATTGGTTTTTTTTTTTTTTTGAAGTCCTTGTATTGAACTATTTATCAGCCCCCATATGGATTACCTAAACTATGTGAAAGGGAAGCTTTCCCATTATCATCAAGGGATGTAAAAATTTCAATAATTAGGGGTTCTTTACATTCTTATCTATTACCATCCCTAAAAGATTAAAAGGTCAAGATAACTCTCAAATTCAGTAGAAATGACAATGGGCCCCCAAATTCTTTAAATCCCTCCTTTAAGAATTGACCAAGTCCCCAACAAAGTGACTCGGCCATGTTCAATTCTGAGTCGACTCGGATTGGAACAAATTTTAAAATGCTGCTAGGCATCTCTTTTTACCAATAAAAATAAAAAATCACCTTGAGAGCAGAATTTATACAGCCCTATGGGTCCTCTGGAATGCAATGTTGAGAGGATGAAGGGAGATAGGGACCTATATGAACTCTATGCAGTCTATGAGTTTCTCTTATGACCAGTCATCTAACCTTTGAACTATCACCACAGCTGTTTATGCCATACAATTGTGGGCCCCAAAGAGGTGTTCATACCTGGTCCGTTCATAGGAGAACATTCTCCCTCATTTTGTTCCGATACCTTAACAAAAAGAAGTTCTAGTTGTAAATATAAAAGATTAGAAACTCCATATTAGCATAAAAAGGACTAAAGAAAATGCATCTTTTCTGTAAATGTCACTTTAGCATATTGAGGTTCCTTCCCTAATGACCTCTCACATATTATATAATGTTATGATCATGTGATGAAAGTATTATTATTTTAAGCTTTCTGAGGGATTCTAGCAGAAAAAGAATACAAATAATAATCAATTTCAAGTTCAGGTCTGATAAGTCTTCTAAATAAAATCTTTTGACTTTGTTTTGGCTTCTTCTCACTAATCAATTTCAAGTTCAGGTCTAGCCTACTTTCAGCTTGGTTTGAACCTGATATTCTAGTAATCAGGTTGTACTCAAATTACTGAAAATTATTTGACATGAGCTTGGATTAAGGGATGGTAAGATAAAGAATGAGAAAAATCCGCCCCACATTGATGTGCTGGTCTCAATACAGGTATGAGTTCTGTATTTTGAAAACTTGCCAGGTCCTATTTGTTTATATGGAATTGAATATATGAGAATTCATGATAAATTGGGTTCACTCCAACAAAGAATGTCTTAAAAAGTGATTGTTGAATGATATAATGTGGGAACAAATTGAGGAATTAAATCTTAAATATATTTTTATCAAGGAAAATTGCAATCTACTTATATCAGACATTCTTCTCCCTACAGTATACATAGCAAGTGGACATCACCGCAGCATCATTTCTTCTCTCATACAAAAGGTTCTTGGTTTGGCTATTTTTATCAAGGCAAAATGCAATCAACTTTATCAGTAAAATGATATCATAAGCCATAAACAAGTGCAATAGTGTGGCAGGCTGGCAGCTACCAATTTCCACAGAAGTACTCTTAACTTGTGGAGTTTTTAGACTTACCCCACTTTTAAAGCCACGGTTTTGCTTCAAACTATTAACACTAAAATTGGTAATAGTGGAAATGGTCCTAGTCAGATTATAAGTAACTGGCCTAGACTCCAAAACATATCAACCCATCTCATCGAACTACCTCTTCATTATGTAAATCAAGAAATTATTTCACAAGCTCTCTTGCAATAAAAATTTTCACAGCACCTTTCTTCATAAAAAAATTCACAGCACTTTTAATGAAGATTTGAGCTAAGCATTTCAACAAACAACCTTTTTATCATGATTATTGCACAGGCTCTTTAAAAAATATTTACTTAGGCATTTTATCAAACAGTTTCTGCATAGTAATAGTGGAAATGGTCCTAGTCAGATTATAAGTAACTGGCCTAGACTCCAAAACATATCAACCCATCTCATCAAACTACCTCTTCATTATGTAAAGCAAGAAATTATTTCACAAGCTCTCTTGCAATAAAAATTTTCACAGAACCTTTCTTCATAAAAAACTTCACAGCACTTTTAATGAAGATTTGAGGTAAGCATTTCAACAAACAACCTTTTTTTCATGATTATTTCACAGACTCTTTAAAAAAAATTACTTAGGCATTTCATCAAACAGTTTCTGCATACTCATTTCATCAAACAGTTTCTGCATACCCATTTCATCAAACAAATTCTACATCAGGTATTAAATCAAGAAATTATTTGAGAAGCTCTTTCATGCTTTCATGAAGTTTTTTCCTATCCTATGAATAAATCAACAAAGAGTATTAGACTGATAACTACTGGATCAATAATGGGCAGACAATTGTTTTCCTTTCTTCTTCCTGTCTTCTTTCTTCTTACTGTCGTCGGTGGCGGGAAAGAAAAAACCTGAGGTTGCATATCTCCCTCCATTTGGCAAGCTCTTATAGGGATCACTTGTCATGCATGCATCTGAGTGAGGCCCAAAAGCTGTTACCATTTCATTCATCTAAGCGAGCCACAAAAGCAAGAAGCAAGCAGCAGCCAGCAATCGAAGTGTAGAGAGGAGGTGTCGAAGTGCAGAGAGGTGATCAGTTGAGGCCTAAACAAAACAGCTAGTGGGCTCCACAGGTGTGGAGAGAAAATCATCCAAACAAGCGGGCACAACAATACGTTCCTTTTTAGTATAAGGCTATTTTTTCTTTGATAAATGTTGCTACACAGTTAATCAGCAAACAAAGCATGGGTTATTGTGCTTAGTATTTTATTACTCAAGTATTTGGATCTTAATTTATTCTCCACAATATTTTCGCAACCCCTAAACTTAAAAATACCCTAGACAGTAACTTGAGGACAATTTCAACAATTGTAAAATCTTGGGCAATTGAAGATAGAGCTTTTTGTATATACCACCCTAAGGTTTGTAGGATTTGTAAATGGGCCCCTAAGGATTTAGTATTTGCAAATAGACCCCTGCATCTTCATTTTAATACATTTTGTGTCCCCAAAATCAATAGTCTTCCAACCATGCACCATAGGTTTTTTGAGCAAAATGACACTTTTGTCCATCTCTTTTATTGTTATATGCATAATTTCAAAAGCTTGGACTTAATTTTTTTTATAAAGCATCTAACATTAACAATTGCACTTAGTGGGAGAGAATAACCTTACATAAATCCATTTATTATTATCAATACATGGTTCATTTTATTAAATCCAAATTGATCATGACGACAATTGACACTACTTATAAGGTTATGATTTATCCAATCCATACATGACGCACCATTAGATTGATTAAAGTCTCAAAAGACTTGATTATACTTCATGTATATTTAAAAGAAATATTGGGGTTACGGGTAAATGTAAAAAAAAAAAATATTATTTTTTAGAATTTGCAACGGGGGGTGTCTGGCTCTATGTAAAAGAAATGTTGGGGAAAGGGGAAAATGTAAAAAATATATATTAATTTTTAGAATTTGTGGGGGCAGGGGGGGATGTATTTTAAACTTAATGGGTGGGGGTCTCTAGTTCCCAGGCCCTTATACTTGGGTCCACCCCTGGTCATGTGCATGATAGAATTATTGAGAGAAAGCATTGGGACTTAAGATAAAATAATAGTTTTTTTGTAAATAATAATATACTTATTTTTGTTTAATAGACGTAAGGGCAAAACTGTCATTTATATAAAAATTCAGCACAAATCTCATGGTAGCTACCCATTCTTATTAATAATAATGATTTTGGGGATATAAAAGGTTTTAAAAAGAAATGCCAGGTATATTTACAAATACTAAAACCTTAGAGCCCTATATACAAATCCTACAAACCTTAGGAGGGTATATACAAAAAGCTCTTGAACAAATCTACTTTGTATGTGTCATCAAACGCAATATGAGACCTTAGATGGGTTTGTGATTTCCAAAGCCCTTAAAATGCCCTTTTCAAGCTTCCAAGCTCCTACTGACTAGGAAGTTAAAAGGAGTCTTTCAACGGCCGGGTAACAGTATGATCTCATTTCAGTGATTTTCTCCTTGAAAGGCGCCATTGTTTGTAGTTTAATCTTGAGAATGGTCAGCTGCATTAATTACTAGTGATCTAATATTTCAGGGTGAGAAATATTGACACAATGTTGTCATTTGGAGAGGGCAACTAAAAAATGTTGTCATTTGGAGAGGGAAACTCAATCTTGAACTCTGATATTTGACCTCATCCAATTTTAGCTTATCAAGGTGCAGTTACTTGGAATATGTTCTATCTTTATCGGGGTTTTATCAAGATTGATATAAATTAATTTGGTTCTAAAGTGATATACACCATTCCATTAATCATGAAAAAATAATTACAGTATATATAATAGAGTACAATGAAAATTGTATCAGGCCTTAACTTTACTTAGGATATCTTCTATCTTTAATGGAGTTTCATCAGTGGTGCAATTCGGCTCTAGAGTGATATTTACTATTAGATTGATCATGAAAAAATAATTACAATATATATTATAGAGTGCAATATTGAAAATTGGTCATCTTACCTACATGGAGGCGTCCAATCAACATGATTAGGATTTTATTATGTGGGGCTGACAAGCCACAAGTGACAACCATTGTATTCAGTAGGATCCATAGAAGTTATCTTAGGTTTTTAAATACAACAAATGCAGGAGAGCTACCATAATAAGCCGTTTCCCGCTATAAAAGCACACATTTCTCTCTTCTTATTTCCATCTTCATTTCTCTTAGCCTTTCCTCTCTTCTTCTCTCCATCATTCATTTTTCTCAGCTCCTTTTCTCTTCTTACTTGTGATTTTTCTACACATTGTTGTGAATCATGAAGCTAAGAGTTTACCTTTTAGCAGTCCTACTCTTCTACTCTCTGCTCCTTCCCTATCAAGTTCTTGCAGAATGCGAATGCAATACCGATGCCGAAGATAGAAATAAATCTAAGGCGATGGTATTCAAGATCATAGCAATATTTGCAATCCTAATAGCAGGTGCACTTGGTGTCAGTATTCCTATGCTTGGAAAATCAATACCAGCTCTTAGTCTGGAGAAAGACGTTGTTAGAATATTATATTGGCAAGAGCCAATTCTGCCCAAATGGCAAAATGGTGTCTCGCTATAGCGAGAGACAAGCTCGCTATAGCGAGCTTGGACGGGAATGCCCAGTCCAAAAAGAGTTTGATGCTAAGTGCTATTCTGATTGGAGTCTAAGTAGAATAGTTATGCACGAATTTAAGCCTATTTATTGGGTGATTCTCTCAACCCAAAAAAGACGCAATAAGTTAATTCTCTCTTGATTTGAGATTAGAGATATCCTAAGAGAGATTCCTTGT
Source organism: Litsea cubeba (assembly GCA_012931725.1). Classification (NCBI taxonomy): domain Eukaryota; kingdom Viridiplantae; phylum Streptophyta; class Magnoliopsida; order Laurales; family Lauraceae; genus Litsea; species Litsea cubeba. The sequence continues at coordinate 113,605,874 of CM022945.1, forward strand.
TTCTCTAGAGCCATTGAGAGATTGTTCTGAAGAGTTACTCTAGAAGGTTTTGTTACTTCTACTCTCTTGTAGAAGATTAATCATCTTGGTGGACAAGGTGCGAGGAGATCAAGTAAGGAGAATGGTGCACGGTGGAAGTTCGTGTTAGTGGATTCTGTGCAATAACAACTACAGTCCTGAAGTCGAGGTACAGACTGAGGTACAGGAGCTTGTGAGTATATCTTGTAAACTGTTCGTGAACTCTTTATTTCAGATTCGTGGTTTTTCTCCCGAAAGGGTTTCCACGGTAAATTTGTGTCTGCCTTCTTGTGGCGTGTGATTGGTAGATTTATTTGCTAGTTCTGTCTGATTATTTTATTTCCGCTGCATTGATTAGTTAAATTAAAAATAGTAATTCATTCTAGTGGGTCCTAAAAAAAACCTTCAGACGTCTTCTTCATCATCAAGGCGTTCGCCGCGGGAGTGATACTTGCAACAGGATTCATACATGTTTTACCTGATGCGTTTGATAGCCTAACCTCACCATGCCTCAAAGAGAATCCATGGGGCAATTTCCCTTTCTCCGGATTTGTGGCCATGGTGTCAGCGATCGGGACGTTGATGGTGGACGCTTATGCAACTGGTTACTACACCCGATCGCACTTTGGTCAGGTCAAGAAGGTGAATGGTGGTGCTGGCGAGGCCAAGCAGGTGAATGGTGGTGGTTTTGTGGATGAAAGAGTTGTCGAGCACACCGGCCATGCCCACTTGCACACACACGCAAGCCATGGGCACGCACATGGGTCTGTTGGTTCGACCCATGATTCATCTGCTAGTGAGCTTATTCGTCATCGAGTCATATCGCAAGTGAGCCTCATAAACTTTAATTTGCTTTGAATTTGTAATGGATTATTGTATGTTTTATGTGATTGAAAGAAAAATTCTTTTTCCGTTTAAAGATTGATCATAAGGATGATCAAAATCTTCAACAACTTTTAGAATAACCAGAAGTGTAAGCTTTTCAAAAACTAAACTATGAGGACCACATCTATGGGTGCTTGGTTGGATGGTTGTAGATGGTCAGCTTTTTCATCTGTGGTATAGGGAGTTTGACTGAAGTACTGGGATGCCTAATGAAGTTCAGAATTATTTCTATTGTGTAGCTAAAATAATATGATTTTATTTCGACCCATACCTTTATCAATTTATGTAGTGAAGTTGGGAGGAAGTTATTTTTTATGGGTAGCCAAAATGATATTACTATCAGTCAATTTTGTGAATTTCATGAACCAAAGGTTTAGGATGTGTACACTCTTCTTTTCAATTCACACAAGTTTCCTGATTTTGCTTTAACTTGTTATTGCAATCTAAAATTCTTCTGATCTGAATTTTTTTTTTTATCTTTATGTTAACTTCTGATCTGTTTTTAATATTATGTGTTGTAGGTTTTGGAATTGGGTATTGTGGTTCACTCTGTAATTATTGGAATTTTCCTGGGTGCCTCTGAAATCCCATCCACAATAAAGCCTCTAGTTGCTGCATTGTGTTTCCATCAATTTTTCGAGGGCATGGGACTTGGAGGATGTATTGTTCAGGTAAAATTAATCTATAAATACTTATCTGGTATATTATTACTTAAAACCACGAATATATGTTAGGGGAGTTCCTAATTTTTTCCAAACATCTTAAATTAAGATTTGGAAATTTCTAAACGGTCCGTTTGTTTGCATGAAATTAATTTCACGGCAATTTATGGTTAGATCTCTATAAAGAAACATTAAATACATTTCACCTTTGTTGCTTCAGTTTCATCCAATTTCAAATAAATACATTTAATTCACAGCAATTAATGGTTAGATCACTATAAAGAAACATTAAATTAATTTCACCATTGTTTCTTCAGTTTCATCCAATTTCATATAAATACATTTCTTAAAATTGCTAGTAAACAAACAAAAGAGTTCTTAGAATTCCTAGTGTGTGAATTGAACTGAGACTGTAGTAGTTATACAGAGTCTAATCCATGAAAAAGATCTATAGTGATGCAAAAGCATTTACATGGAATTTCACATCCTTTCTTATGCTAAATTATCCTTGATGATCTTTCCAATAGTGGGAAAAACCCCATTGAGAATGATATGGAATTGAAATGGAAAAGGAAAAAAAGAAGTTAATTGAGGATACAATAAAAAGGAAATGGAATTTCTTGTGAAAATGCCTTATTCCCAAACAAGTTAGCCCAAACAAGCTAATATGACTTTGAACATTTCTTTTGATTTGGCAGGCTCAATTCAAGTTAAAATCAACGGCTATTATGTCTCTCTTTTTCTCTCTGACAACACCAGTGGGGATCGCATTGGGTATTGGGATTGCATCTATTTACAGTGAAAATAGTCCGACGGCTCTGATTGTAGAGGGGATTTTCAATTCCGCATCTGCTGGAATCCTGATTTACATGGCCCTGGTTGACTTACTGGCTGCAGATTTCATGGACGCCAGAATCCAGAACAATGGAAAACTGCAGTTGTGGACAAATGTTTCTTTACTTGTAGGGGCTGGGTGTATGTCACTATTGGCAAAATGGGCTTGACTCGTGTGTAGAACATATATAATCTCCTTTCAATTGGGGAATGCTAGCATATTTCTTTGTCATTATACAAAGCACCATCAGTTGGATTGGTTTCATATGGCAGTATGTAGTGGAAATCTCTTAATTCAATACTTCAATTTTATTACTACTAATGAGCACATTCTTGTCAAAAAAGAAAAAAGAAAAAAAAAACCAAAAGGAAAAAAAGAAAATAGAAATCATGGAAAAGGAAACTGTTTTCTTCTCTATCGCGGAAAATGTCTTGAAAAATTATTTTATTTCCAAGTGGAGAATTGCCAGGACGCCAGAAAGCATAGTCTAAAGTGGGGGTTGCGCAGGTTTTGGCGATCGCTCTATCTTCTCCAATTAGTTCTGAATTCCTTCTCTTCACCTTAAATACCTGAAAATATTAAAATAACACAAATAAAGTCATATACTACCATCCCAAGGTGTAACAAAGTCATCATTGAGGGGCCTTAAATGTACATTTTAGGTTCTCATCAAAACCCTTTAAACAAAAAATAATAAAAAACTTATACATAGACCAAATCTTCCTCTGGATGCCATGATTTACATACATCCAAGTGGATCACATGGGCCCATCATGTAATAATAATAACTTACATTTTCATGTAAGCCCCTTAAACACACACAAGGAAAAAAAAAAAAAAAAAAAAAAAAAACTTAATAGAAGTGAAAACCAAGTAGACCATTTTTAACCCTGAATGGCAAGATTTACATACATCCAAGTGGGTCCAATAAGCCCATCACGTGATAAAAGAAACTTACATTTTTCTTGCAAACCCACTTAAAAAACCTTTTTCAGTTTTAGGCCCGAGTCGAATCCGTGGGGCCCCTCCTGTAAGCATGGTCATCGTGAGTACATGTTTTAGTCATTCTCAAAAATGGTCAGACCATTTCAGATTTTGCATGATCAATCGGAAGTTTACATAACCTGGAAGAGTGTCAAATATGGATTTGAGTTAATTCAGTGAAGGGCTTAGTTTGATCATATGAGAATGGTAGATTGCCTCACAGCTTAGGAACTATTAATCGGCCGCTTATGAAAATTTGCATATTTGAGTTAAAAATTGGGACTTTACATTTAATGTTTCAATTCAACGGTGAATATAACTTTGATCAAAATAGTATTTAACCATGTCTGATCTACCTTGCTTGGTCAGCTATTTCTGTTGATTCGATCTGGGCAAATTAATTGGTTTCGTGGCAGGTATATCAAGGGCTTTCCAATCTGGTACTCTAAAAGAATACCAGGAATGGTTCCAGCATTTGGAAAAAGCTGAGATTTTTGTCTTCTTTGCTTCAGAAGGACTGCAGATGGGATAGTTAATAATGGTCTGTCAATTAACCTTTGGTTTGACAATTGGATCAACCATGGCCCATTTGCCTCTTGGTTCCCTGATTTCCATTTCTCAGAGAAAGACTGTGTTGCAGACATTAGAGGAATTCATTCAACAGTTTGGATACACAGGATGGTTTACTTAATTATAACATGTAACTTGCAGACTAGTTATATTTGTAAGGTGATATCGGATGGTTTTAATAAAACCACATTTGCTACTTTCCCTTCTTGACATGTAGTAGTTAGGACAAGCCTAATGGACTGTCCTGATTCCTGATATGCATGATAAAAAAAATCGGTGGCGTGATTGTGTAACAGTGCATTGCATGCCCATTCTACTCTCCAGCAATGTGCTGCATCAGCAACACTAGTTGATATTTTGCAAGTGACAAGCTTGCACAGCTAGCACGTGGTCAATCAATACTATACATGCATTTTTAATATTCAAACCATTGAACCGAGATGATCTGAGGATTTCTACCCCGGTGATCCTGAGTGGATGAATCACAATCAGCCATGTCACCGTGGGTAGCTCCTATCCGGATATATTGCAAGCTGCTCGGGTGCATTTCAGGCTGCCCGAAGTGATGTGGCAGACCGTGATTGTTCACCATGAGGTAAATCCTCAGTGGATCCAGACTCATTCCAAAGATGTGTCGCTCGTGCTCTAATTTAGATCCATTATTAATTGCAGCAATCACTGTTTTGTTTGGACACTTTAAAAGAAATACATTTCAAAATCACATATGTTAACAAAATCAAAATTCGAACACAAAAGGCAGTGGAAGAACCAAAGGATATCCCAAAATCTCCCATAATTTAATAATTTATGAAGATTTAATGCATGTGTTCACAGTTGGTACCTTCAAGATTCTTGTAGTCATTATTTTGTTAAACATAGTGCCCTCCACCTCTAGGTCAGCCACTGATCAGTGCTAACCCAACATTAATTTAAACCTTCACTAAAATCAATCCATTTGGTCCCAAGACCATTCATTTTCACTCTATGTTAATACTTTTTAACCCTATGATCAAATCTACTATTACCGTTCAAAAAAAAAAAATTTGCTGTGGCCCCAAGAACTTGCACAAACCAGGATGCAATTTTAGGCAATATTACTAAAATATCGCAATAATGTCACAATAATTACATTGAATACTATTTCCTCATAATGTCATGATACTTTATTTTAAAGGCAAAATTAGCGAAAGGTCCCTAGAGTGGATTGTATCCAGCCACCAGTCCAAGCAAAAACTTATTAAGGCCTCTGGTCCACTCAGCTAGACTATTTACAGCCATAGGTCTCTGCGTCCACACGATCTCATTTTTTAGGATTAAATTGCCCTTTCAACCGTTTTAGGCATAAATTCTGAAAATTCAAATTTCAAATATTCCCTCCTCCCTCCTTCCTAAATCATCTCGATCGACTCGACAGATGGCAAATCTTCCCTCTTCCTAAATCCTCTTGATCAACTTGACAGATTAGCAAAAAAGAGATCGGTTCTCATATCTCGATGGGCCACACTGATCGAATTTCGGCAGAAATCCTGAGTTGCAAAGAATTTCAAACTCGAATTGGAGTTGAAGAGGATGGGGCAGACAAGCCTGGGGATCGGTTTTGAAGGCTGCAGACGATCGGAGTAGATCAGTTCTCATATCTCAGTGGGCCACACTGATCAGATTCCCGCAGAAATACGAAGTTGCAGAGAAGTTCAAACTCGGATCGGAGTTGCAGAGGATGGGAGTTGTAGAGGATGGGGCAGACAAGCCTGAGGTTCGGTTTTGAAGGCTGCGCACAGAGGGCTGCCATCATCACCGGACCGGAGGAAGACTACATCTTTGTAGGAGAAGGAGGCAGTCCACACGATCGTTTTCCCTTGGCTGGCCGCCTAAGTTCTTGATTTGCAGGATCACCAGACCTCCTGCGTGTCGCCGGAGAAGGAGGATTGTCATCGGATGCCGCACCGTTTCATCGCCTGACTCGAGGAACGAGAAAGCAACAGAGTTGCTAGTCGTCGATTTCTGGTTGTAGAAACCAGAACTAATCGATCATGTTCTATGTTGCAGACCGGAACAGAACAGGACGAAGAAGAAGAAGGAGGTTGGGTTTGGTGCGGGTTGGTTCTGACCTGACGAGCTACGTAAGCCCAGCCCATAGCCTATTCCTAGTATCAAATTTATCTGAGGGCCTGGTTTTTAGGAGGAAGAAGATGAAAAGAGATCTTCCACCTGGTTTTTCCGTTACCACCCATCTCTCTCTCTCTCTGCAACTTCTCATTTGTCTTCCTTTTCTTGTTTTTCTTCTTCTGGTTTTGAGGGGTTGAAGAAAACTGGGGGTTTTTGCAAATTAATTCATCTTCTTCTTCATTGGTTTTTATTAATTTGTGGTGGTGATGAGGTGGGATTCATTGGGGTTTCGATTTGCAGCCGCTCTTGCCGCTGTTTGTCACTGTTCATTGCCGGACAATAACCGTTCCCATCGCCGGAGGTTGATTTTTGCAAATTTATCTGAGTCTTTAATAAATTTATCAGCATTTTTGGAAAATATATCTGAGTTTCTAACAAATTTATCTGAGTTTTTATCAAATTTAGCTGAGTTTTTTGTCAAATTTATCTGAGTTATGGATAAATCTATCTGAGTTTTTTGCTATTTATCCGAGTCCTGTAACAAATTTATCTGAGTTCTAAACAAATCTATCTAATTTTTTGTCAAATTTATTTGAATTTTTGAAAAATATATCCGAGTTTTCTGACAAATTTATATTCATTTTGAAAATTTTAACTGAGTTTTTGAATAAATATTTCTGTGTTTTTGGCAAATTTATTTGTATTTTCTTAGATTTATTTGTGTTTTTGGATTTTATTTACATTTTTTAAAATTTATTTATATTTTTTAATTTTATTTACGTCTTTTGAATTTTATTTGCGTCTTTTGAAACTCATTTGCATCTTTTGAAATTTATTTGCATTTTTTGAATTTTCTTTGGATCTTTTGAGATTTATTTGAGTCTTTTGAAATTTATTTATATTTTCTGAAATTTATTTGGATCTTTTGAAACTTATTTGCATCTTTTTAAATTTATCAGCGTTCTTTTGAAATTTATTATCTTTTTTAAATTTTTTGTATTTTTTTGAAATTATTGCATTTCTTAAAATTTATTTGCGTTATTTTGAAATTTATTTGTGTGTTTTTAGAATTTATTTGAAAATCTCATTAATGGGATTCCATTAATCATGGCCAATTAAATGGTAGTTGACCATTATTAATGGATATTCCACCAATCATGGGATATGATCTAAAGAAAGGGTAAATTAGAAATTTTAGGTATGAGAGAGTGTGAGAGGGACCTTTGGCTACATGATTTTTTTTTTTTGTAGGACTGTTTGCAACAAAGTCATGATTTGAGGGACCTCCGACCGAAGCCCCCTTATTTTAGAATATCATCAAAAGTGAAAATATCATCCAACAATCATGATAATTTTACAGTGAAAAAGGAAAAAAATTGCTTAATTTGAATTTACTTCCTTGGAGCAATTGATAATTTTATCGCCAGCTATATAAAATCTCATGCCAGTTAATGCATGCACCCTCTCAATTGGTTCCTTGGAATGAAAAAAATAAAAAAGAAAAGAAGAGATTTTATACATATGGCGAATGTTTATAGGATGAAACAATATCTCCCTGTTCTCCTAATAATTTTCATAGGGTGGCGTGATTTTTCAATAGAATTTTGATCATTACTTCTAATTTTGACTATTTGTTATAACAACTCTATAACTTATCCATGTTCTCCTTCCACTTCCAACATGAAACCACTCAAAAGCATCTCCAACAACCATGCCATTTTCCTTGGTAAAAAAATGGCATTGATCGTGTCTCCAACAGCTATGCCATTTGTGATGTGGCATTTGGCATGCCTGATGCGGGGCTGCCAAATTTGAAGTATGAAAAAAAGGCAAATGACTTTCATTATTTTGGATTATTTTAATTATGAAAAAAAGGCAAATGCCTTTCATTATTTTGGATTATTTTATGCAATGAAGCCCACTCGAATGCAAGAATGCAAAAGTTTTTCTTTCTTTTATGGTGTGAGTCCCACAAGAAGAAAGAATTATAATAAAATAATTAATTTATATATTGGGTGGAGTTCCTCTTCTAGGAGATGTCAAATTCCAGAAGACTTCTAATCAACCACTTCTTTTCCAAAATGGAATTTAGCATCTCCAAAATAACGACCCCTAATCAACCACTTCTTTTCCATTCCCAATCTCTTGTACCCTTTCTCTCCATATTCTCATTTCCTTTCCGCCTTACTTCTCTTCATTTATATTCTAGACTCATTAGATTAGGAAGAGAGATAACGTCATAATCTTCTCTTCTTTTATTCTTTATTTAAATTCTTATGCTCTATCTATACTAAATCATTGTTAGCAAGTGTTTGGAGATGATTTACGTAATCTGAATTTTTTTTAACTAATCTTTATATATTGCTACAAATTTAATCGGCAAACTAGCTCGTGCTCGGCACATGTTATTGTGCATATATAGTATTTCATTATTCAAGTATTTGGATCTTAATTTATTTTACACAATATATCTTCACAACCCCAAACTTAATTAAAATAGTACCCTGGACAGTAACTTGAGGACAATTTCAACGATAATTTTTTGTGGTAGAAAATCATGGACAATTGAAGTTATCTAGGTTGTATACTTGTATGTGCCATCGCCCATCAGACGCAATATGATCAGACCTTGCATGGATTTGTGATTTCCAAAGCCCTTTTTCCAAGCATCCAAGCTCCAATTGACCACCTAAAGAGGTATCCTCCCCCAGATTAGACGTCAGGGGTAAATCAGTCATTTGAGAATATGTTCAGACATTATGAGCTCATTTCAGTGTTTTCTCCTTGAAAGCCGTTGTTTGTAGTTCATCTTGAGAACGGTCAACTCCATATCCAACACTTGGGGAGAAATATTGACACAATGTTGTCATTTGGAGAAGGAAACTAAAAAAATGTTGTCACTTGGAGAGGGAAACTCAATTATCTTGGACTCTATTATTTGACTTCATCCATTTTAGCTTATCAAGGTGCAGTTACTTGGGATAGAAATTTCTATCTTTAACGGGATTTTATCAATATTGACATAAATTAATTTTAGTGTAAAGTTATATACACCATTCGATTGATCTTAAAAAAATAATTACTCTTTATATAATAGAGTGCAATGAAAATTAGATCAGGCCTAACCTTTACTTAGGATATCTTCTATCTTTAATGGGGTTTCATCGATGGCGCAATTTAACTCTAGAGTGATATATTCGGTTAGATTGATGATCATGAAAAAAATAATTACAATATATATTATAGAGTGCAATGAGAATTGCCTACATGATTCGGATTTTATTATGTGGGGCTGACAAGCCACAAGTGACAACCATTGTATTCAGTAGGATCCATAGAAGTTATCTTAGGTTTCTAAATACAACAAATGTAGCAGAGCTAGCATTATAAGCCGTCTCCCTCTATAAAAGCACACGTTTCTCTCTTCTTATTTCCATCTCCATTTCTCTCAGCCTTTCCTCTCTTCTTTTCTCCATCCTTTCATCTCTGCTTTTCTCCATCATTCATTTTTCTCAGCCCTTCCTCTCTTCTTTTGTTTTTAAACAGCAGCCAAGGTGGAAGAAAGCCCACACAAGTGGAAAAGGAGCCCGAACAAGCACAAAGAGGCGACGTATACAGGGTTCGAACTGACTCTAATAACGAGCCTCACTTAGAACTTCCTCTCTTCTTACTTGTGATATTTCTACACATTGTTGTGAATCATGAAGCTACAAGCTTACCTTTTATCAGTCCTACTCTTCTACTCTATGCTCCTTCCCCATCAAGTTCTTGCAGGATGCGAATGCGAGACCGACACCGAAGAAGGAAACAAATCTAGGGCGATGGTATTCAAGATCATAGCAATATTTACAATCCTGATAGCAGGTGCACTTGGTGTCGTTAGTCCTATGCTTGGAAAAATCAATACCAGCTATTAGCCCGGAGAAAGACGTCTTCTTCATCATCAAGGCGTTCGCCGCGGGAGTGATACTTGCAACAGGATTCATACATGTTTTACCTGATGCGTTTGTTAGCCTAACCTCACCATGCCTCAAAGAGAATCCATGGGGCAATTTCCCTTTCGCCGGATTTGTGGCCATGATGTCAGCGATCGGGACATTGATGGTCGAGTTGCACTTTGGCAAGGCCAAGAAGGTGAATGATGGTGCTGGCGAGGCCAAGCAGGTGAGTGGTGGTGGTTTTGTGGATGAAAGAGTTGTCGAGCACACCGGCCATGCCCACTTGCACACACACGCAAGCCATGGGCACGCACATGGGTCTGTTGGTTCGACCCATGATTCATCTGCTAGTGAGCTTATTCGTCATCGAGTCATATCGCAGGTGGGCCTCATAAACTTTAATTTGCTTTGAATTTGTAATGGATTATTGTATGTTTTATGTGATTGAAAGAAAAATTCTTTTTCCGTTTAAAGATTGATCATAAGGATGATCAAAATCTTCAACAACTTTTAGAATAACCAGAAGTGCAAGCTTTTCAAAAACTAAACTATGAGGACCACATCTATGGGTGCTTCGTTGGATGGTTGTAGATGGTCAGCTTTTTCATCTGTGGTATTACTGGTATAGGGAGTTTGACTGAAGTACTGGGATGCCTAATGAAGTCCAGAATTATTTCTATTGTGTAGCTAAAATAATATGATTTTATTTCGACCCATACCTTTATCAATTTATGTAGTGAAGTTGGGAGGAAGTTATTTTTTATGGGTAGCCAAAATGATCGATATTACTTTCAGTCAATTTTGTGAATTTCATGAACCAAAGGTTTAGGATGTGTACACTCTTCTTTTCAATTCACACAAAGTTCCTGATTTTGCTTTTACTTGTTATTGCAATCTAAAATGAGAATTCTTCTGATCTGATTTTTTTTTTTATCTTTATGTTTTTAATATTATGTGATGTAGGTTTTGGAATTGGGTATTGTGGTTCACTCTAGAATTATTGGAATTTCCCTGGGTACCTCTAAAAGCCCATCCACAATAAAGCCTCTAGTTGCTGCATTGTGTTTTTGTCAGTTTTTCGAGGGCATGGGACTTGGAGGATGTATTGTTCAGGTAAAATCAATCTATAAACACTTATCTGGTATATTATTACTTAAAACGCGAATATATGTTAGGGGAATTCCTACTTTTTTCCTAACAATATCTTAAATTAAGATTTGAAAAAGAGTGCTGCTATTGGCACACAATTTTTTTCTTTTCCAACACAAGGAATTTGATTTTTTTTAATTACATTTTTACCCCTTTATGAAATGACCAAAATATCCATTGCCCCTCTTTTCACACACAAGCTCATCTTCTTCCCTCCCACCCATCTCTTCTTCCCTCCCACCCACCTCACTCTCCACTTTCCAGAAAAACTCAAAAGGCAACTCATCTTTCTCCATTTTATGCTCTTTGGGCAACTCATCTTCCTCCATCTCCTTCATCTTTCATTCTTCTTGTATTTTATCTTTTTTCATTCTATAACTAAAGGATTTCTAATGCAATGAAGGAAGAAAACAATAATCAATGGTGCCTTTCAATCAGTTTTATGCCTCTTTTTTTAAAAAAAATTTCTCGCCTAGAACGAGTGCAGGTTCCCGATATGTTCGGTCTTCAGGACCGAACATATGGCATATGTTTGGATATACAGTTCCGAACATAACGCATTTGTTCGGTCCTGTACTTCCGAACATATGCAATATGTTCGGTCTTGAAAGATCCGAACAGAGTCTTGATTTCTAATACCCTTGCGACGATGGATAAAACGCACCCAAATGCATGAAAAAACACTACATTGTTTCTAAAAACTTACATTGATGAGAATCTATCCCCATAATACGTTTCCATGAAAAAAAAGATAATCTAAGTTGGAAAAAATGGTAAAGAAGAGATGGGAAAGAAGAAATAACATGGTGAAGGAAAAGGGAATGCCAGAGGATTGTTGGAGATGGTGGAGCGACTGGTACGCGGAGGAACGCCGTAATTCTTGTGTGTGGGAAGAAAGGGATGAAGATGTGTGTGGGAAGAAAGAGGAAAATGGAGGGATAGGTAGTTTAGGAAATTTTATTGTGTGTGAAAAGAACTAATGTATTTTTTCAATTATAGGAATGTGTGTAGAGAGAATTTGTGTTTGAAAAGAAAATTTTGGTGTGCCAATAGCAGCACTCTTCGGAAAACTCTAAAGGGTCCGTTTGTTTGCATGAAATTAATTTCACAGCAATTTATGGGTAGATCTCTATAAAGAAACATTAAATACATTTCACCTTTGTTTCATCAGTTTCATCCAATTTCATATAAAGACATTTCACAGCAATTTATGGTTAGATCTCTATAAATAAACAGTAAATTAATTTCACCTTTGTCTCTTCAGTTTCATCCAATTTCATATAAATACATTTTTAAAATTGCTAGTAAACGAACAAAAGAGCTCTTAGAATTCCTAGTGTGTGAATTGAACTGAGACTGTACTAGTTGTATAGAGTCTAATCCATGATAAAGATTTACAGTGATGCAAAAGCATTTGCATGGAATTTCACATCTCTACACCACTGCTTCTCAGTTTTTTTTATGCTAAATAATCCTTGATGATCTTTCCAATAGTGGGAAAACCCCATTGAGAATGATATGGAATTGAAATGGAAAAGGAAAAAAAGAAGGTAATTGAGTTAAGATACCGTAACAAGGAAATGGAATTTCTTGAAAATGCCTTATTCCCAAACAAGTTAGCCCAAACAAGCTAATATGACTTTGAACATTTCTTTTGATTTGGCAGGCTCAATTCAAGTTAAAATCAACGGCTATTATGTCTCTCTTTTTCTCTCTGACAACCCCAGTGGGGATCGCATTGGGTATTGGGATTGCATCTATTTACAGTGAAAATAGTCCGACGGCTCTGATTGTAGAGGGGATTTTCAATTCCGCATCTGCTGGAATCCTGATTTACACGGCCCTGGTTGACTTACTGGCTGCAGATTTCATGGACGCCAGAATCCAGAACAATGGAAAACTGCAGTTGTGGACAAATGTTTCTTTACTTGTAGGGGCTGGGTGTATGTCACTATTGGCAAAATGGGCTTGACTCGTGTGTAGAAAATATATAATCTCCTTTCAATAGGGAATGCTAGCATATGTCTTTGTCAATTATACACAGCACCTCAGTTGGATTGGTTTCATATGGCAGGATGTAGTGGAAATCTCTTAATTCAATACTCTTCAATTTTATTACTACTAATGAGACACATTCTTGTCAAAAAAGAAAAAAGAAAAAAAAACAAAAGGAAAAAAAGGAAAATAAGAAATCATGAGTAAAGGAAACTGTTTTCTTCTCTATCGCGGAAAATGTCTTGAAAAATTATTTTATTTCCAAGTGGAGAATTGTCATAATCCAATGATAAGAATTTGGGTCAATAGAAAATCAAACATTGTCCTCTCTTTCAGCATCCTAAGCATTGAAAAGTTACCTTCTGAGCTACTTTGGAAAGATGGGATGTATATGGTTATATGTCTGTTATATAGGTTTTATGTAAAATAATGATATTTTTATAAATATTAATATTTTATTTTTTTAATGGACGTAAGGGCAAAGCTGTCATTTATATAAAAATCCAACACAAATCTCACGGTGGCTGCCATTTTTGTTAGTAATATTGATTTTGGGGACATCAAAAGTATTAAAAGAAAAAATAAGGGCCTATTATAAATAATAAAATCTCAAGAGCCTATTTACAAATCCTACAAACCATAGGGGGGTACATACAAAAAACTCTATTTCTAATAAGCGATTCAATTCATGTGAGTCTATGTAAGTGTATCCTATGGCATGGACCATCTTTGTGAAAAGGAGCACAGTCCAACTCCTTCGACCAGTTAGATCATATAATAGCATTTAGTCATTATTAATCTTTCTATTTTTTAAATTAATTGGAAGGTCAAGAGTTTTATTAAGAAAGAAAGCGGATATCACAAACATACAAGAAATGATCCAATGCTGCTCTGGTGGTAGCATGGTTTGACGTCGGCTATAATCAGATTTAACCCTTATGGGCTCACCTTTGTTTAATCCAAATCACTCGGGTCTTTTGCCTCTAATGACCAATATTACTCTAAATTTCACTTCAATTAAAATGATATACAATCTTTATGATAAACAGAATCATCGTATTATGCCGGTGCATCTACAACTTCATAGTAAGACCTTTCAGCCATACACTACTCAAGACCACAATGTTCTCAAGGTATGCAAATGTAGAAATTTTAAATCTATTGAGATATTTGTCCTTTTGAATTTATTCACTATGATAAAGCACGACAAAAATCTAAGATTCCATGGTTGGCCGAGTCGGATCGAGTTCCTTTTATTTTCCTTTTTTTTTTTTTTTTTTGTATCTTTGCATTTAACTATTTATCAGCCCCCATATGGATTACCTAAATTGTGTGAAAGGGAAGCTTTTCCGAGCATGTTTGGCAACGAAATCTTTAGGGAAAAGATTTTTGGTTTATCTAAAGTTGTGGTAAATCCATATTTGGTAATTATAAATTTCTGAGGATTTGGAAAAATGAAAATCATCATTTGTTAGGATTTTCAAATCCGACCACCCCCTCATAAGAATTGAAAATCCTCACTTAAGTGGATTTGCACACCTAACTCTATTTTTCTCAACTATATGCATCGATACACACTAATATCAATGTGAAATCCTCAACTATACAAATCCCCAGCGAGGAATCCTTGTTCCAGTGGTAGTGAAGAATCATCAGATTTATGGATTCCTTACCTGTTACCAAACATGCCCGAGATAAAGATTTCAATGATTAGGAGTTATTTACATTCTTAACTATTATCATCCCCAAATCAATGTGGCATTAAGATTAAAAAGTCAAGATAACTCTCAAATTGAGTAGAGATGACAATGGACCCCCAAATATTTTAGATCCCTCCTCCTTTAAGAATTGGCCAAGTCCCCTACAAAGTAACTCGGCCATGTTCGAGTCTGAGTCAACTTGGATTGGAACAAATCTTAAAATGCTACTTGGCATGGCATGGCATTTAAAAAAAAAAAAAAAAAAACACCTTGAGAGCAGATTTTATACAGCCCTATGGGTCTTCTGGAATGCAATGTTGAGAGATGAGGAGAGATAGGGACGTATATGAACTCTATGCGGTCAATGAGTTGCTCATATGACCAGTCACCTAACCTTAATTTGATTTACCACCACAGCTGTTTATGTCATACAATTGCAGGCCCAAAGATATGTTCATACCTGGTCCACTCCTAGGAGAACAGTCTCCTTCATCATTTTGTTCCTATACATTAACAACCACAAAAAGAGGAAGTTCTAGCTAGTTGCAATATAAAAGATTTGAAACTCCATATTAGCATAAAAGGACGTCTAAAGAAAAGGCATCATTTCTGTAAATGTAACTTTCATTTCATTTCTGTAAATGAAAGGCTAATGCCTTTTATTATTTTGGATTATTTTATACAATGGAGCCCACTCTAATTAAGAATGCAGAAGCTTTTCTTTCTTTTATGGTGTGGGTCCCACAAGAAGAAAGAATTATAATAAAATAATAAATTGGCATATTGGGTGGAGTTCCTCTTTTAGGAGATACCAAATTCCAAACCTTCAAATTATTACATAAGCCTTTAAATGGAATTTGGCATCTCCAAAATAACATTTCCATTAGAAATACTCTAAAGTCTTCTTCCCATTTTAACTCTTCTCAACCACTTCTTTTCCATTCCCAATCTCTTCTACCCTTTATCTCCATATTCTCATTTCCTTTCCACCTTACTTCTCTTATTTATATTCTAGACTTATTGGATTAGGAAAAGAGGTAACGTCATAATCTTCTCTTCTTTTATTCTTTATTTAAATTCGTATGCTTTATCTATACTAAATCATTGTTAGCAAGTGCTTGGAGATGATTTACGTAATCTGAATTTTTTTAACTAATCTTTATATATGTTGCTACAAATTTAATCGGTAAATTAGCCCGTGCTTAGCACGGGTTATTATGCTTAATATTTTATTATTTAAGTATTTGGATCATAATTTATTTTCCACGATATATTCTCACAACCCCAAACTTAATTAAAAATAGTACCCTAGACAGTAACTTGAGGACAATTTCAACGATAATTTTTTGTGGTAGAAAATCATGGACAATTGAAGATATCTAGGTTGTATACTTGTATGTGCCATCGCCCATCAGACGCAATATGATCAGACCTTGCATGGATTTGTGATTTCCAAAGCCCTTTTTTCAAGCATCCAAGCTCCAATTGACTACCTAAAGAGGTATCCTCCCCCAGATTACACGGCAGGGGTAAATCAGTTATTTGAGAATATGTTTAGACATTATGAGCTCATTTCAGTGTTTTCTCCTTGAAAGCCGTTGCTTGTAGTTCATCTTGAGAACGGTCAACTCCATATCCAACACTTTAAGGGGGAGAAATATTGACACAATGTTGTCATTTGGAGAAGGAACCTAAAAAAATGTTGTCACTTGGAGAGGGAAACTCAATTATTTTGGACTCTATTATTTGACTTCATCCAATTTTAGCTTATCAAGGTGCAGTTATTTGGGATAGAAATTTCTATCTTTAACGGGATTGTATCAATATTGACATAAATTAATTTTAGTGTAAAGTGACATACACCATTCGATTGATCTTAAAAAAATAATTACTTTCTATATAATAGAGTGCAATGAAAATTAGATCAGGCCTAACCTTTACTTAGGATATCTTCTATCTTTAATGGGGTTTCATCGATGGCGCAATTTAACTCTAGAGTGATATATAAGGTTAGATTGATGATCATGAAAAAAATAATTACAATATATATTATAGGGTGCAATGAAAATTGCCTACATGATTCGGATTTTATTATGTGGGGCTGACAAGCCACAAGTGACAACCATTGTATTCAGTAGGATCCATAGAAGTTATCTTAGGTTTCTAAATACAACAAATGTAGCAGAGCTGGCATTATAAGCCGTCTCCCTCTATAAAAGCACACATTTCTCTCTTCTTATTTCCATTCATTTCTCTCAGCCTTTCATCTCTGCTTTTCTCCATCATTCATTTTTCTCAGCCCTTCCTCTCTTCTTTTGTTTTTTAACCCCAGCCAAGGTGGAAGAAAGCCCACATAAGTTGGAAAGGAGCCAGCACAAGCACAAAGAAGCGACGTATCCGGGGTTCGAACTGACTCTGATAAGGAGCGTACTTAGAACTTCCTCTCTTCTTACTTGTGATATTTCTACACATTGTTGTGAATCATGAAGCTACAAGCTTATCTTTTAGCAGTCCTACTCTTCTACTCTATGCTCCTTCCCTATCAAGTTCTTGCAGGATGCGAATGCGAGACGGACACCGAAGAAGGAAACAAATCTAGGGCGTTGGTATTCAAGATCATAGCAATATTTACAATCCTGATAGCAGGTGCACTTGGTGTCGTTATTCCTATACTTGGAAAATCAATACCAGCTATTAGCCCTGAGAAAGACGTCTTCTTCATCATCAAGGCGTTCGCCGCGGGAGTGATACTTGCAACGGGATTGATCCATGTGTTACCCGACGCGTTCGCAAATCTTACATCACCATGTCTCAAAGAGAATCCATGGCGCGATTTCCCTTTCGCCGGATTTGTGGCCATGATGTCAGCGATCGGGACATTGATGGTCGATGCTTATGCGACTGGTTACTACACCCGGTCGCACTTTGGCAAGGCCGAGAAGGTGAATGATGGTGCTGGCGAGGCCAAGCAGGTGAATGGTGGTGGTTTTGTGGATGAAAGAGTTGTCGAGCACACCGGCCATGCCCACTTGCACACACACGCAAGCCATGGGCACGCACATGGGTCTGTTGGTTCGACCCATGATTCATCTGCTAGTGAGCTTATTCGTCATCGAGTCATATCGCAGGTGGGCCTCATAAACTTTAATTTGCTTTGAATTTGTAATGGATTATTGTATGTTTTATGTGATTGAAAGAAAATTTCTTTTTCCGTTTAAAGATTGATCATAAGGATGATCAAAATCTTCAACAACTTTTAGAATAACCAGAAGTGCAAGCTTTTCAAAAACTAAACTATGAGGACCACATCTATGGGTGCTTGGTTGGATGGTTGTAGATGGTCAGCTTTTTCATCTGTGGTATAGGGAGTTTGACTGAAGTACTGGGATGCCTAATGAAGTTCAGAATTATTTCTATTGTGTAGCTAAAATAATATGATTTTATTTCGACCCATACCTTTATCAATTTATGTAGTGAAGTTGGGAGGAAGTTATTTTTTATGGGTAGCCAAAATGATATTACTATCAGTCAATTTTGTGAATTTCATGAACCAAAGGTTTAGGATGTGTACACTCTTCTTTTCAATTCACACAAGTTTCCTGATTTTGCTTTAACTTGTTATTGCAATCTAAAATGAGAATTCTTCTGATCTGAATTTTTTTTTTTTTTTATCTTTATGTTAACTTCTGATCTGTTTTTAATATTATGTGTTGTAGGTTTTGGAATTGGGTATTGTGGTTCACTCTGTAATTATTGGAATTTCCCTGGGTGCCTCTGAAAACCCATCCACAATAAAGCCTCTAGTTGCTGCATTGTGTTTTCATCAGTTTTTCGAGGGCATGGGACTTGGAGGATGTATTGTTCAGGTAAAATCAATCTATAAACACTTATCTGGTATATTATTACTTAAAACGCGAATATATGTTAGGGGAATTCCTACCTTTTTCCAAACAACATCTTAAATTAAGATTCGAAAAACTCTAAAGGGTCCGTTTGTTTGCATGAAATTAATTTCACAGCAATTTATGGGTAGATCTCTATAAAGAAACATTAAATACATTTCACCTTTGTTTCATCAGTTTCATCCAATTTCATATAAAGACATTTCACAGCAATTTATGGTTAGATCTCTATAAATAAACAGTAAATTAATTTCACCTTTGTCTCTTCAGTTTCATCCAATTTCATATAAATACATTTCTTAAAATTGCTAGTAAACGAACAAAAGAGCTCTTAGAATTCCTAGTGTGTGAATTGAACTGAGACTGTACTAGTTGTATAGAGTCTAATCCATGATAAAGATTTACAGTGATGCAAAAGCATTTGCATGGAATTTCACATCCTTTCTACACCACTGCTTCTCAGTTTTTCTTATGCTAAATTATCCTTGATGATCTTTCCAATAGTGGGAAAACCCCATTGAGAATGATATGGAATTGAAATGGAAAAGGAAAAAAAGAAGGTAATTCTGTTAAGATACCGTAACAAGGAAATGGAATTTCTTGAAAATGCCTTATTCCCAAACAAGTTAGCCCAAACAAGCTAATATGACTTTGAACATTTCTTTTGATTTGGCAGGCTCAATTCAAGTTAAAATCAACGGCTATTATGTCTCTCTTTTTCTCTCTGACAACACCAGTGGGGATCGCATTGGGTATTGGGATTGCATCTAGGTACAGTGAAAATAGTCCGACTGCTCTGATTGTGGAAGGGATTTTCAATTCCGCATCTGCTGGAATCCTGATTTACATGGCCCTGGTTGACTTACTGGCTGCAGATTTCATGGACACCAGAATCCAGAACAATGGAAAACTGCAGTTGTGGACAAATGTTTCTTTACTTGTAGGGGCTGGGTGTATGTCACTATTGGCAAAATGGGCTTGACTCGTGTGTAGAACATATATAATCTCCTTTCAGTAGGGGAATGCTAGCATATTTCTTTGTCATTATACAAAGCTCCATCAGTTGGATTGGTTTCATATAGCAGTATGTAGTGGAAATTTCTTAATTCAGTACTTCAGTTTTATTACTATTAATGAGCACATTTTTGTCAAAAAAAAAAAAATGAAAATCCAATGATAAGAATTTCGGTCCACAGAAAATCAAACATTTTCCTCTCTTTCAGCATCCTAAGCATTGAAAAGTTACCTTCTGAGCTACTTTGGAAAGATAGGATGTATATGGTTATTTGTTTGTTATTTTAGGTTTTTATGCTTTTAATATTTCTAAGAGCCTTTTGTATTTACCTCCCTAAGGTTTGTAGGATTTGTAAAAAGACCCTGAGATTTTAGTATTTGCAAATAGGCCCATGCATCTTCATTTTAATACCTTCCATATCTCCAAAATCAGGAGTCTTCCAAAAATCATAGGTTTTTAAAGTGAAATGATATTTTTTCCCATCTCTTTTATCCTAATTATATGCATAATTTCAAAAGTTTGGACTCAAATCTTTTTTTATAAAACATGCAATATTAAAAATCACAATTGGTGTGAGAGAATAACCCTACATAAATTTTTTTTTTATATCAATACAGCGCTCATCTCATTAAATACAAATTAATCACGACGACAATCAATACCTGTACTTATAACCAATTATAATTTATCCAATCCGTATATGACCCACCATTGGATTGATGAAAGTTTGAAAATACATGATTATGCTTCATGTGCAGGGGGGGGGTAGAATAAATATAGGAGGAATGGATAAATGTAGACAAATATTGATTTTTAGAATCTGCGAGGAGGTGGTGGTGTTTGGCTCTAAGTAAAAGAAATATCGGGGGGATGGGCAAATGTAAGAAAAAAAACATATTTTTAATTTCTAGAATTTCGGGGGTGGGGGGTTAATTTTCAGATATGGGTGGGGGCTTCACTACCTTGACCCTTGTACCTGGGTCCACCCCCGGTTTGGGACTTAAAATAAAATAATGATATTTTTATAAATATTAATATTCTCATTTTTGTTTAATGGACGTAAGGGCAAAGCTGTCATTTATATAAAAATCCAACACAAATCTCATGGTGGCTACCCATTTTTGTTAGGAATATTGATTTTGGGGACATCAAATGTATTAAAAGGAAAAAACTGGAACCTATTTACAAATACTAAAATCTCAAGAGCCTATTTACAAATCCTACAAACCTTAGGGGGTGTATACAAAAAAAAACTCTGTTTGTAATAAGTGATTCAATACATGTGAGTCTAAGTGTATCCTATGGCATGGACCATCTTTGTGAAAAGGAGCACAGTCCAACACCTTTGACCAGTTAGATCATATAATAGCACTTAATCATTATTAATCTTTCTTTTTTTAAAATTAATTGGAAGGTCAAGAGTTTTATTAAGAAAGAAAGCGGATATTACAAACATACGAGAAATGATCCAATGTTGCTCTGGTGGTAGCATGGTTTGACGTCAGCTATGATCAGATTTAATCCTTATGGGCTCGCCGTTGTTTGATCCAACTCACTTGGGTCTTATGCCTCCAATTACCAATATTACTCTAAGTTTCACTTCAATTAAAATGATATACAATTTTTATGATAAATAGAATCATCGTATTATGCCGATGCAGGTTCCATCCGCTACTTCATACTAAGACCTTTCAGCCATACACTACTCAAGACCACAATGTTCTCAAGGTTATGCAAATGTAGAAATTTAAGATCTATTGAGATATTTGTCGTTTGAAATTATTCACTATGAAAAAGCACGACAAAAATTTAAGATTCCATGGTCGGCCGAGTCGGATCGAGTTTCTTTTCCTTTCCATTTTTTTTTTTTTTTTTTTTATCTTTGTATTTAACTATTTATCAACCCCCATATGGGTGGTCAGATCTGAAAATCCCAACAAATGAGGATTTTCATTTATCTAAACATAGATCTACCCCAATTTTAGGAAATAAATAATATTTTCTCTAAAGATTTGTTTGCCAAACATGGCCTAAGGGATATAAAGATTTCAATGATTAGGAGTTATTTACATTTTATCTATTATCATCCCCAAATCAATGAGGCATTAAGATTAAAAAGTCAAGATAACTCTCAAATTGAGTAGAGATGACAATGGTCCCCCAAATATTTTAGATCCCTCCTCCTTAAGAATTGGCCTAGTCCCCTACAAAGTAACTCGGCCATGTGTGAGTCTGAGTTGACTCGGATTGGAACGAATCTTAAAATGCCGCGTGGCATTTCATCTCATGTTAAAAAAAAAAAAAAAAAAAAAAAAAAAAAAAAAAAAAAACATGAGAGCAGAATTTATACAGCCCTATGGGTCCTCTGAAATGCAATGTTGAGAGGATGAGGAGAGATAGGGCCGTATATGAACTCTATGCAGTCAATGAGTTGCTCATATGACCAGTCACCTAACCTTTGAATTACCACCACAGCTGTTTATGTCATACAATTGCAGGCCCCAAAGATATGTTCATACCTGGTCCACTCCTAGGAGAACATTCTCCTTCATCATTTTGTTCCTACACAATAACAACAACAAAAAAACAAAGAAGTTGTTCTAGCTAGTTGTAATATAAAAGATTTGAAACTCCATATTAGCAATTTAGCATAAAAGGACTAAAGAAAAGGCATCATTTCTGTAAATGTAACTTTAGCATATTGAGGTTCCTTCCCTAATGACCTCCCACATATTATATAATGTTATGATCATGTGATGAAAGTAATATTATTTTAAGCTTTCTGAGGGATTCTAGCAGATAAAGGATACATAGAAAATTTGTTTGGTGCCACTATCTGTGGGGGAGATGAGTTCTTTTTAAGATGACGATATTTGTCATCAGTGGCAGAATATTAAGTACAGGTGCCTTTAGAAGGCCAAATGAGCCAACATGAGGCTGGAGAAGACTTAATTTGCTGACTTTGACTTGGACGTGAGATGCCTCCAAATCCATAGTCATCAATAAGCATTCGATACTGTAGCTGGTGAAGGGAAAGTAAAAAATATCTTGTACATCTTTGACTTTGATGTGAGATCTGAGATGCCTCCAAATCCATAGTCATCAATAAGCATTGGATACTTGTAGCTGGTGAAGGGCAAGTCAAAAATATCATGTAGATCTTTTCCATCACTGCTTTAATCAGTGGGTTCTGTTCCCACTTCCCTCTCAAACCCCACTACAGCCCTAGACTTACAGTGAACCACAGGAACACTATCTGTGTCATAGGACTTGCATTTAGTTTGCCCAATGGCCTGACCCAACAAGTCAAAAGAAGGGACCTGAGACCAACTTAGCTTCAAGTGCCTGTACTTCATTCCAGTGAGAAAACTAAAGGAACCTTCCTAAAAAAAAAAAAAAAACTCCTACGGGACCCACATAGGGCCATGCCAATTATGAAGGAGGTGGAAGAAAGATCTCAATGGGGTGTGCAAATATCAACGACATTAAATCATCCTAACCCTTTATTAATCTATGGCCCTCAAAGTTTAATGGTGTTAAAAGGCATCATTTTTTTATATTTTTTTGGATTCCAATCAAACAATGAATAATATCCGACCATGCCAATCACAGAGGGTGAAATGATGTCAAAGGGATCTGCAAAATATTGACCGCATTAGATTATCCTAACCTTTTAATCTATGACCCTCAAGTTTAATGGTTTTAAACCTAAGCCCATTGTGGGACCCACTTGGGAGCGTACCAACCATGGGAGGTTAGTGTGAGATAAACAATATTAACAAATAGAGGTATGGGAAGGTACTAATCCAAGATGATATACATCAGCCATCATCATGTCTTGGTTTTATCCAAAAAGAACTTTTAAGTCAAAAATTTTTTTAAGTTTTTAAAAAAATCTAAAACATTAAACTATATGTTAAGACTTCAATATTTATTTATTGAAGATGTAACATTGACTACCCCTAAGGGAACTGAACTACTGTATTATTTAGTCCTCTCATTCACTATATTTTTTAGGCAGTTGCACAAGTTTAAGTCAAATACACTAAACCTATTTATTAGTGATCTTATAATTCAGTCGATTAGAGTGCTTGCTTATGAGGAGAAAGTCTGGGTTCAACTCACATTGTTCCGAACCACTTATGACCATTACTGACTAATCTAAATATATATAAAAAAAAATAGATTACTCAATGAAAAGATTGAATGTAATAAAACATCTGAAAACAAATATATAAGAGAAAAAGAAAAGTAAAACAATGCTCAAGTAACAGAACTAAACCATTCTCCAGTACTTTCTGATCCAAGTTTAGGGAAACAAATCCATATATAATATTTGAGATCAATATGAAGTTTCAATCAATGGCATGGATATGGGTTCAAAATGCTAAAACAAGACATTTTTCCATATAATAGAAGAAAATAAAAAAAAAGGTTAAGAATTATTATATATTAAGCTAGAGGCTTTTTAGATAATTTTGATCACTTGATTTGATTTTGACCGTAACTGAAATATAACTTCTCACTTCTTATAACTACTGCCCGCTTCTTATAACTACAAATTACCTCCTTTTTTCTTCTTCTAATTTCTGCAAAATTACCTTTTTGCCCGCATCTCCTATTCCATTTCTACATAACTTTTTTTTACCTCACTTTTCATATTCCCTTTCTACTCTCCCTACTTTCAATTCTGAAAATAGGTAGTCGTATATTTTTTTTTTCTTTCTAAAAATTCATTGCTATGCAGGAATGTTTTATTTGCATTGTATGAGTGAATATTTAAATTTATGGACGTACCCGTGCTTTAGGATTTAGGATAACAATCAGTCGCTGTATACGCAGAAGGCATCAAATTATTGGCTCACACAGATGTTCTTTTGAAGCCACAAATCATACGCCCAAGGTCGATATTCATCGACCAAAATACAACACATGTTGGCCACTAATGTGAACCATGGATATAAAACACTCTTCTCCATTGCACCAAAGAACTACTCTATCATTCAAGTCTTTGGTGAATATATTAGCAGAAATTAATCATCATTCCTATAGAAGTGTTGGCATTTCCTTTTCTTCATTCTAATAATCGACATAGGAAGGAGTCAAGAAGATTCGATGATGCTGACTGGTCTTTCCACCTCTCTTCTCACAGGGTGTTCTCCATATTCTTGTTTTAAATTGCAATGGGTGGGAGAGAGAGAAAGATTAGAAGCTGAATGAACTTCAAATCATAGGTTTGATAGAATAAAAAGGGAGAACAAAAATAGAAAATTGGATCAAGGACTGACTGGTCGAGATCATACAAGACAGCAGAAAAAAATATTGGTAATAGAAATTATGGATAGTTATTACTTCAATTTTATTGGGAGTTTCTCCTATGAGGGGTCAGCATACTGTTCATTTGCAGTCCAGGTCGTGGGCTCACCTAGATGCATGTCTATTAGTTGGGGATGGAAAGGTCTCATCATGCACAAGGGTTAAGCAAAAGAAAAAAAAAACCTTCAGATCATCCTAACCCTTGATTTAATAGCCTCAAAGTTCAATGGCCTTTTAACTATACAAATTTTCAAGATACAATCCAATGGTGAGTACAGGTCAGATGATTGTTAAGTTGAGCCTGGGGTTAATTCACTGGGGTGGGGACTGGGGAAGTGAAAGCGAGGGAGGCAGACTGATCAAAGTGGCTCAAATGGGCCCCATAGATCTGGACCACGTAGGAACAGATTGAGGTCCACTTGAAGGTGAAGTTCTGTTAATTTTATTACTATATGGATTGAAACATCTTTAATAATGAAATTAGTTCTTTCTTCGATGTGGGTATGAGGCTTTTATATCTCTTCTTTGCCCTTCCGTTTGGGTTGGGCTTTTGTTGAGTTTTGTTTCTTATCTTTAATGAATTTTATGTTAAAGATCAAACAATAATAATGAAATTAGTTAGCAGCTTTTCTTTTACCTATTTTTCTTTCTTTTTTTTAGAGGATTTTACTGGAAAAATCCGAAATACAGGCATTTATCCATATGGGTCTTGCCCATTTGTGCAGCACTGATTGGGTCTTCCCGCTACATTTTTTTTTTTATTCCTACTGACGATAGCTTCACTCAAAGAAATATTGAGTGACGCTATCGTCCCTTTGCGAGTTACCAACCCAGATGTACGCGAACCTCCCCTCCTTTGCAACCATGGAAGTTGGTGACGATGGCTCACTGGGAGGGCTTGAAGGAGCCGTACTTGAGGGCTTGAGAGAGATGGTTCCACTGAGAAGTGGACCGTTGTGGTACTGTAAAGGCATGGGTTCGGTGATGAGGAGGGAATCGGTGGATTCCGACGGTGGCCATGGAGTTCTTGTTGTATGATGTGGATCGTGTTTTGCGGGGTGGTGGGTTTTTGTGGATTGATCACTTCTTCTGTAAAGGGGCTGATCTTGATAAGGTTTATAGTCCTTTGATTGGGAGGTTGGGGTATAAGAAGTTGAAGTGGGCAACTGGTAATAAGACTAATTCTAAACATGGGGAGGTTTATCTGACTGCTCTTTTGCAGAAGCCGCTCAAGTAAGGAGATGATGGTGGGAGAAGTTTGTCTAATGGCAGTAGATGATGTTGTTAAAGTATAAACTTGTATGATAATAGGCCCAGCCCATTTGTATATATATGGGATCTAGTCAGAAAGATAAGCTCGTATGTGCTAGGATATATTTTCCTTTTTTAGAGATCTAATTAGATCTTGATTTCATGATTTGTAGTAACTTGTAGCCTAAACTTAGGCATTGTAAAATCTATATAAAGAAGAGTAATCAAAGGATACAGGACATCGATTGAGAATATTTTCTCAAGAATCTTTCTCTAACATGTTTGTGAATGTCTGTCACGGTATCAGAGCTCGAGTTCTAGGAGATCTTCTTCCTTCTTCATTCTGAGAGACTTATAAAGCTTTGTTTCTTCTCTTCTCTCTGCCTGGGATATCTCTGATCAAGGTGGCTCACCTCTGATCAAATCACTTGTAGCCAGCAATCTACATGGTGATGATCAACTACTCTTATTTTGAAGATTTTTCTGGATTTTTTCTTCATCGGATCAAGTGTTGTTCACCCACTTCTTCCTCTGGCGTTTTTGACGTTTTTTTCTCCAAAAGATTTCATCTCAGCCGTACAATTTTGTGACTATTTCTCCAAATCCCATCAAACTTGGACTAAAGGACACATTTTTTATCTCCTCCAGGATGATGTCCTCTAATTTGTGATTGGATCACACGCATCTCCCCTGCACTGGATCTCAAGGTCGTCTGGCTTCTTTTTTCTTGTTCTGGGGCAATTTTTGCTACATGCTTTTCTGTGTTCTCTCAACCACTACCACTGCTTTCTTCCTGCTGGATTAGTACAATCATTTCAGTAATTTTGCTCTTCTGTGATTGTTTGGTGCTACACTGCTTTGGTTATTTTGGTTACTTTATTGCACTCTCTGGTGGCTGTTCGTGTGTCTTCAAGTTGACTTTTCTTCTGCTGATAGTAGGATTGCTGTCTGTTGTTTTTTTTTTTTTTTTGCTAAAACATATCTCTACATTAATAATTATGGAGAAAGGAGATATCACATTGATCAAGTTTAATGGTAAAAACTATACCACTTGGGCTTTTCAATTTCAAATTTACCTTAGGGGTAAAGAACTCTGGGGACATCTTGATGATTCAGATCCCAAACCTACTGATGATAAGCTTCTAGCTAAATGGGAGATTAACGATTGGCAGATCATGACCTGGATCTTAGGGTCTGTTGATGCCCAGTTTATCCCTGATCTTCGCCCATACATAGACTGCTAAAGAACTGTGGCTCTATTTTAAAGAAGATATATTTGCAAGAAAATTATGCTCGAAGGTTTCATTTAGAACATGAAATCTCACAGTTTGTTCAAGGAACCTTGTCGATACAGGATTACTACTCTCAATTTACAAGTCTGTGGACTGATTACGCTGAGATTATTTATGCTGACCTTCCGGCTACCTCCTTATCCTCTATTCAAGAGATACACCAAACAAGTCAGCGGGATCAGTTTTTGATGAAGTTACAGCCTCAATTTGAAACTATCCGCTCCAACTTAATGAGCGGGGTTCCATCACCTTCACTCGAATCATGTTTGGGCGAACTCCTTAGAGAGGAACAGCGCTTGGTGACTCAAACAGCACTTATAAATAATGCTCCTCAGGCTACTCCTATCGATGTTGCTTATATAGCCCGGGATAAGCCTCAAGCCCGGGACATGAGCAAGGTCAAATGTTTTTGCTGCCACAAACTCGGACATGTTTCCACTCAGTGCGACCAAAAGTTTTGTTCCTACTGCAAAATCAAAGGTCATGTTCTTCCAGAATGCCGAACAAGACCTCAAAATAGGGCACAGCAACAGCGAGCCTACTCTGCACATCTTCCTGAAGCTTCTTTACCAGTCATGTCTGCACCACCTGCTACCACTTCTTCTTCTACCCTCACTCCTGAAATGATCCAGCAAATGATCATAAATGCTTTCTCTGCACTTGGCCTATCAGGTAAACCGAAATCTTCAGTATCCACCTGGTATATTGATTCAGGGGCCTCCAATCACATGACACACTCTCCTGCCAATATGACTCATATTAGGGAGTATGATGGAGACCTCTGCATCAATACTGCTGATGGTGGCAGTGTTCCCATTTCTGTCGTTGGCCAGGTTCCTCACTCCTTACCCTTGCATAATGTTTTTCTTTCTCCTCGCTTAACCACAAATTTGTTATCAGTTGGTCAACTTGTTGATAGTAATTGCTCCATCCTTTTTTCTCACTCTGGTTGTGTTGTGCAGGATCAAGTATCGGGGAAGGTGCTAGCGAAGGGCCCTAAGCAGGGACGACTGTTTCCTCTCCAGATTTCGTCAAAA
This sequence comes from Litsea cubeba, assembly GCA_012931725.1. NCBI lineage: Eukaryota > Viridiplantae > Streptophyta > Magnoliopsida > Laurales > Lauraceae > Litsea > Litsea cubeba. The sequence continues at coordinate 113,634,529 of CM022945.1, forward strand.
GAAAAACTCCCTTCAGAGTCTGCTTTGTTTTCCCATTTTAGTCATAATAAATGCCAGTTGTGGCATAATCGTTTAGGACATCCTAATTCCAAAACTTTGATGTCTTTATTAAATTCTGGTTTGATTAATGATAATGAAGTTTCTTTTAAGGATGTTTCTTTTAATTGTGATAGCTGTAAGATGGGGAAAGGGAAAACCCTTCCTTTTCCTCTTCATGATTCTTTAGCAATAAAACGTTTTGATATTATTCATAGTGATGTCTGGGGTATTGCACCTGTTATTTCTCATTCTCATTATAAATACTTTGTTACATTCATTGATGATTATAGTCGTTTTAGTTGGATTTATTTTTTGCATGCTAAGTCTGATGTTTTCTCGGTTTTTAAAGTTTTCTTGTCCTATGTTGAAAATCAATTTTTCACTTCTATTAAAATTCTTAGATCTGATTCAGGAGGGGAGTATGTTTCTAAGGATTTTCAAACATTTTTGCAATCCAAAGGCATTATCTCTCAGCGATCTTGTCCTTACACCCCCCAACAAAATGGTGTATCTGAACGAAAAAACCGACATATCTTGGATATTGTTCGTTCCCTTTTGTTAGCATCTTCGGTTCCCACTAGGTTTTGGCCCAAAGCACTCTCAACCGTTGTGCATGTCATAAACCGACTACCTTCATCTAGATTAGACAACCAGACACCGTTTTTTAGACTTTTTCAAAAGAATTCTCTCCATGATCATCTTCGTCCTTTTGGTTGTGTTTGTTTTGTTCTTCTTCCTCCCACTGAACGCACTAAGTTAATAGCTCAATCCTCCATCTGTGCCTTTCTTGGTTATGCTCTTAATCGAAAAGGCTATCTATGTTATGATTCTACAGCCAAAAGAATTCGGGTGTCTCGCAATGTCGTGTTTTTTGAAAATCAATATTTCTTTCCAAGGCATGGCGATTCGAATGAATCTGTCTCATTCTCTTTTTTACCATCCTTTTCAGATGCAATACCTCCACCTGTTACTCGTTTTAAGCCGGATTTTGTGTATAAACGACGGGATGTTCCAGATGATCCTGCCTCTGGGTCTCTTACTATGCCTAACCTGACTGCACCTGATCCGCCTCCGGAGCCTCCGGCCCCTGATCCTGCACCTGATCCGCCTCCGGAGCCTCTTGCTCTTCTCAGATCCATACGCCACATAAAGCCACCTGATCGTTATGGCTTTACTCATGCTTCATTATTAACCACTTTGTCTTCCATTTCTATCCCTAACTCATACTCTCAGGCAGTGCAGCATGATTGTTGGATACAGGCAATGCAGGAAGAACTTACTGCTCTTCAAACAAATCATACATGGGACATTGTTCCCTGTCCTTCATCTGTCAAACCCATTGGCTGCAAGTGGGTATACTCGGTGAAATTGAAGCCTGATGGATCCTTGGATCGCTACAAAGCCCGTCTAGTTGCACTTGGAAACAGGCAGGAGTATGGTATCGACTATGAGGAGACTTTTGCTCCCGTGGCCAAAATGACAACTGTATGTATAGTTCTTGCAATAGCTGCCTCTCAGTCATGGCCTCTATATCAGATGGATGTGAAGAATGCATTTCTTCATGGGGATCTTAAAGAAGAAGTCTACATGCGTCTCCCTCATGGAATTCCTTCTTCTTCCAAGACCGATGTCGCTCGGTTAAGACGCTCCTTATATGGCCTTTAACAGGCACCCCGAGCCTGGTTTGACAAGTCCGAACCACTCTCCTTCAGCTTTCTTTTGTACAGAGCCCGTATGATCCTTCGATGTTCACACTTCATTCATCCCGATGATCCATAATTCTCCTTGTGTATGTCGATGATATCATTATTACTGGACCTCACAGTGATATGATTCAACAGATACAGGCCTCTCTGCAAGATAAGTTTCATATGAAGGATTTGGGACCTTTGAATTATTTATTGGGTTTGGAAGTTCATCAATCTAAGAAAGACTTGTTTCTTCATCAGCACAAATATGCAACTGACCTAATGGATCTCGCCAATCTCGGTGATTCTAGCCCAGTAGACACCCCGTTGGAAGTAAATGCCAAGCTTCGTCAACAAGACGGCGATCTCCTTTCTGATCCTACATTCTATCGTCGTTTGGTTGGTAGCCTTGTCTACTTAACCATTACTCGACCAAATCTCTCTTATGCTGTTAATCTGGTCAGTCAGTTTATGACAACACCGCGGCATCATCATTTGACGGCAGTCAAACGGATTATTCGATATATCCTTGGTACCTCTACCTGCGGATTATTTTTTCAGTTGGCACACCACTTACGCTCACTGCTTATTCTGACGCGGATTGGGCCGGCTGTTCGGACACACGCCGCTCTACCACAGGATGGTGTGTTTACTTGGGGAAAGCCTTGATTTCCTGGAAATGTAAAAAGTAAGATAAAGTCTCCAAATCTTCCACGGAATCAGAATACCGGGCCATGTCTTCCACTTGTTCTGAGATCCTATGGCTACGTGGGTTGCTCTCAGAGCTCGGATTCTCCCAGAATCAACCGACTCCTCTTCATGCTGACAACACAAGTGCCATTCGAATCACTGAAAATCCTGTGTTTCATGAGCGGACCAAGCATATTGAAGTGGACTGTCACTTCATTCAGGATGAGTATGATCGCAAAGTCAATTACTCTTCCTCATATTTCCACTGAGTTCCAGCTTGCTGATATCTTCACCAAAGGTCTTCCACGGCCGCGGCATGAATTCCTGGTTCGCAAATTGTTGCTGGTTGATTCTCCGCATCAATTTGAGGGGGGGGTGTTAAAGTATAAACTTGTATGATAATAGGCCCAGCCCATTTGTATATATACGGGATCTAGTCAGAAAGATAAGCTCGTATGTGCTAGGATATATTTTCCTTTTTTAGAGATCTAATTAGATCTTGATTTCATGATTTGTAGTAACTTGTAGCCTAAACTTAGGCATTGTAAAATCTATATAAAGAAGAGTAATCAAAGGATACAGGACATCGATTGAGAATATTTTCTCAAGAATCTTTCTCTAGCATGTTTGTGAATGTCTGTCAGTTGTTGTATGTATCTCTGTGCTAATTTTTAGTTGTGGGTTCTGCTTAAGTTGGTTTGAAGTGGAAGCTGTTGATAAATTTGTAATGATTTTGGTTTAGGAAATAAGATGCCTGGGTGATTTTATTTGTTTCTTCTTCTTCTTCTTTTTGTTCCTTCTTCACAGGGTTCTTTTTTGAATCATTTTTTCAGCTGATGAATGTTCGCTTTACTCAACTCGTGTAACTCCTCCAATCCCAGCAGTTGCCAGATGTTGGTGGCTACTGGCTACCATGGCCATAAGAAGTAGCAGATTCAACCCCAGACCAAACCCCATCTTCCACTTTTTATTCTCCTTCCTCCTCTTCTGCCTTTTCTTTTTCTTGAGGAGAAGGAGAGGGAGAGATGGGATCTGCTGCTGCAAGTCGGTGATAATAACTGATAATAGTATTGATGAGTGCAGTGAGGAGTGTGTAAAGACTAAACAGTCAAAGGAGCTTTGGACTCTATTGTTTGGTTGATTGAAATTGAATAGATAGAAAGATTGGGTTTATGTGGGCCTTTGCAATGTGGAGGAGGAGCTAGAGAGGTGTAGTGGTGAGAAGTGAGGATGTGGAGATGGGTTCTGCAGTGGCGCTAGGGACAATGATTACGCTAGCGTCACTGTTGTTGTCAGAAACCCAGTGACGCTAGCGTCTCTTACCCCAGGCTTTAAAAAAAAAAAAAAAAAAAGTACTGACAGACCCAATTGGCGCTGTATAAATGGCCAGGACCCTTTGGGATATATGGCCATATTTCGAGATTTTACCGGTAAAATCCTCTTTTTTTTATTCTCAGTTTCAATCTAAATAGAACTGGGTGAACCCAAAATCCCAAGTAAGTTCGTAGTCAAGGATAAACATGTCATAGTCGTTGTCGTTTGGGAACCCACAGCTGGGTCCCAAATGGTCTAAATAAAGAACCGTGGGGAATTTCCAGATACCAGAGTCAAAAGACTCAATAAAAACACTTATCAATTGGAATTGAAAAAAATTTACAAATAGATAGTAGTAAAATACAAATGGCATCATATACATTACCTCTGCAGGGAAGCTAATACAGATGAAACAATATGCAAAGATCCAGTGACAACAACGAGACCTTTTGGGCCATCCATTCTTCCTCTAAGCAACTGATAAGCAACCAACATGGAATCCTCCACAGTCCCCATTTCATTGCTGATCAGCACCACATGTTTGTGTTTTGGTATCAAATGAGAGCAGCCCGATTGATCTTCAAGAAAACTTTCTCTTCCCATCCTGACACTTGAGACTTCGATGTCTAGTTCTAAAGCAGCTCTCTTCCAAGTATCTTTTAACAACAAAACTGAGGCCGTGCGAGATTTGGCTCCAGCGATGCACACTTCCATCAACACAACCACCTCTGGCAACCTTCCTGAATTTGTTATGTTTAAAAGATCAAAATAAAAATACAAAACAGCTTTTTATTTGCAAGTCAAGAAGCTGAAATTTGAAATAGCCACAAGTTTCTGATCTTGCTCCTACCTACATATCTCAAAAGATTGTTAGGATGAACACTTTAGGGCTATAACATGTCCTGGAAAATCCTTAAAGATATGCCAACCAAACATCTAGCATGCTGGTTTAGGCATACTGTCCAATTTGGAAACAGTTACTACAGTCTCAGGATCAGCATACATGAGGGTCAAACCATAAACAGTAACAATAATAATAAATTGTAGACATCACTTGGATGAGAAGTGACAAGTTGAGAATCCCCACAACATATGATTCTCCACTGTTTGAATCTACTGGAAAAGGCCATGTTGGAGAAAATTATTTTAAAACCTTCCTTTAAACAAAAGAACTTTTAAATTGTTAAATGATACTTCATTGTATTATATATAATCAGTTTCACTTGGGAAATGAGTATTTTGTCCACCTGTTTGAGGAAAAACGCATTTCTCCTACTTGCAAGAAGTATGTCAAAGGAAAATTACTTTTTCTCTAGAAGGATATCCAAACAAGAGAAACCAGAAAAGTTATTCTCCTTCCCCACCTTCCTCATCTAAAAGAGGGGAGAGAGGGAGAGAGGGAGGGAGAGAGAGAGATGCGGTTTGCTGTCTCTGAATCCATGATGGCTGACAGGAGACACTTCTAAGTCATTTCAAAAGGTTGTGACCTCAAAAAGTTGCTTACAGATATTTAATATTATCAAATATCTTATCAGAGGTCAAGACTCGGGATTCCTTCATGGATGGATGCATTCGGCAATCGTGTGGCCCAGTCATAAGTAGCACAAATTAGCCAACCTTTTCTTTTTCTTTTTATTTTTGGATTTGGGTGTGTGGGTGGGTGGTGTCAGTCACAGGCAGATTGAAAGAATACTTAAACGAGAGAGAGAGAAGAGAATTCTGTGAAAATATATTCTCATTCGATGATCCTTCATCTTGGATTCATCTTCTTAAATAGCCTTTACAATGCCTAAGATTAGGCTACAAATCAAGGAATAAAACAAGGAATCAAATATTAATTAGATCAATTAGATCTCTAAAGAAGGAAGGCAACTAATCTATCTAGCTGTACAGAATAAGAATAGATCTCTTATATACAATTGGGCTGGGCCTAATGTCATGTAAGTGGGCTGGACGCCTGGACTAATATAATACAAGTTTATACTTTAACACCCCCCCTCAAATTGATGCGGGGAATCAACCAGTAGCAATTTGCGAACCAGGAATTCATGCCGCGGGCGTGGAAGACCCTTGGTGAAGATATCAGCAAGCTGGAATTCTGTGGAAATATGAGGAAGAGTAATGACTTTGCGATCATACTCGTCCCGAATGAAGTGACAGTCTACTTCAATATGCTTTGTCCTCTCATGAAACACCGGATTTTCAGTGATCCGAATGGCACTTGTGTTGTCAGCATGTAGAGGAGTCGGTTGAGTCTGGGAGAATCCAAGCTTGGAAAACAATCCTCGTAGCCATAGGATCTCAGAACAAGCGGAAGACATGGCTCGGTATTCGGATTCCGTGGAAGATTTGGAGACTCTATCTTGCTTTTTACATTTCCAGGAGACTAAGGCTTCTCCCAAGTAAACACACCATCCTGTAGTAGAACGACGAGTGTCCGGACAGCCAGCCCAATCCGCATCAGAATAAGCAGTGAGTCTAAAGGGTGTGCCAACTGGAAAGAATAAGCCACGGGTAGAGGTACCAAGGATATATCGAATAATCCGTTTGACTGCCGCCAAATGATGATGCCGTGGGGCCGTCATAAACTGACTGACCAGATTAACAGCATAAGAGAGATCTGGTCGAGTAATGGTTAGATAGACAAGGCTACCAACCAAACGACGATAGAATGTAGGATCAGGAAGGAGATCGCCGTCTTGTTGATGAAGCTTGGTATTTACTTCCAAAGGTGTGTCGACTGGGCTAGAATCACTGAGATCGGCGAGATCCACTAGGTCAGTAGCATATTTATGCTGGTGAAGAAACAAGCCTTTCTTTGATTGATGAACTTCCAGACCCAAGAAATAATTCAAAGGTCCCAAATCCTTCATATGAAACGTATCTTGTAGAGAGGCCTGTATCTGTCGGATCATATCACTGTGAGGGCCAGTAATAATGATATCATCAACATACACAAGGAGAATTGTGGATCCTCTGGATGAATGAAGAGTGAACATCGAAGGATCATACGGGCTCTATATGAAAGAAAGCTGAAGGAGAGTGGTTCGAAATTTTTCAAACCAGGCTCTGGGTGCCTGCTTAAGACCATATAATGAGCGCCGTAATCGAGCAACATCGGTCTTGGAAGAAGAAGAAATGCCATGAGGGAGACGCATGTAGACTTCCTCTTTAAGATCCCCATGAAGAAAAGCATTCTTCACATCCATCTGATATAGGGGCCATGACTGAGAGGCGGCTATTGCAAGAACTGTACGTACAGTTGTCATTTTGGCCACTGGAGCAAAAGTTTCCTCATAGTCGATACCATACTCCTGCCGGTTTCCAAGTGCAACTAGACGGGCTTTGTAGCGATCCAATGATCCATCAGACTTTAATTTCACCGAAAATACCCACTTGCAGCCAATGGGTTTGACAGATGAAGGACAGGGAACAATGTCCCATGTATGATTTATTTGAAGAGCAGTAAGTTCTTCCTGCATAGCCTGTTTCCAACAATCATGCTGCACTGCCTGAGAGTACGAGTTAGGGATAGAAATAGAAGACAAAGTGGTTATTAAAGAAGTATGAGTAAATCCATATCGATCGGGTGGCTTTGTGTGGCGAATAGATCGGCGAAGAGCAAGAGGCTCCGGGGTTGGATTAGGTGCAGGATCAGGAGCAGAATACTCCGGAGGTGGATCAGGTTCAGGATCAGTTGTAGTCAGGGTAGGCGTAGCGAGAGACCCAGAGGTAGGAACACCTGTAACATTCCGTCGTTTATACACAAAATTCGGCTTAAAACGAGTAACAGGTGGTGGCATTGTATCTGAAAATGAATGTAACAAAGTATTTATAATGAGAATGAGAGATAACAGGTGCAATACCCCACACATCACTATGAACAATATCAAAACATTTCATTGCTAAAGAATCATGAAGAGGAAAAGGAAGGGTTTTCCCTTTCCCCATCTTGCAGCTATCACAATTAAAAGAAACATCCTGAAAAGAAACTTTATTATCATTAATTAAACCAGAATTTAATAAAAACATCAAAGTTTTGGAATTAGGATGTCCTAAACGATTATGCCACAACTGGCATTTATTATGACTAGAATGGGAAAACAAAGCAGACTCCGAAGGAAGATGTTGTTTTGACGAAATCTGGAGGGGAAACAGTCGCCCCTGCTTAGGGCCCTTCGCTAGCACCTTCCCCGATACTTGATCCTGCACAACACAACCAGAGTGAGAAAAAAGGATGGAGCAATTACTATCAACAAGTTGACCAACTGATAACAAATTTGTGGTTAAGCGAGGAGAAAGAAAAACATTATGCAAGGGTAAGGAGTGAGGAACCTGGCCAACGGCAGAAATTGGAATATTACCACCATCAGCAGTATTGATGCAGAGGTCTCCATCATACTCCCTAATATGAGTCATATTGGCAGGAGAGTGTGTCATGTGATTGGAGGCCCCTGAATCAATATACCAGGTAGAGACCGAAGATTTTGGTTTACCTGATAAGCCTAGTGCAGAGAAAGCATTTATGATCATTTGCTGGACCATTTCAGGAGTGAGGGTAGAAGAAGAAGTTACAGTATGTGGTGCAGGCATGACTGGTGAAGAAGCTTCAGGAATATGTGCAGAGTATGCTCTCTGTTGCGGTGCCCGATTCTGAGGTCGCGTCCGGCATTCTGGAAGAACATGACCTCTGGTTTTGCAGTAAGAACAAAACTTCTGGTTGCACTGAGTGGAAACATGTCCCATTTTATGGCAGCAAAAACATTTGACCTTGCTCATGTCCCGGGCTGGAGGCTTACCCCTGGCAACATAAGCAACATCGATAGGAGTAACTTGAGGAGTATTCTGTGTAAGTGCCGTCTGAGTCACCAAGCGCTGTTCCTCTCTAAGGAGTTCGCCAAGACATGATTCAAGTGAAGGAGATGGCACCCGGCTCATTAAGTTTGAGCGGACAGTTTCAATTGTGGTCGTAATTTCATTAGAAACTGATCTCGCTGACTCGTCTGATGTATCCCTTGAATAGAGGCTAAGGCAGCACCAGGGAGGTCAACATAAATAAGCTCAGCGTAATCAGTCCACAAACTTGTAAACTGAGAGTAGTAATCCTGTATTGACAAGGTCCCTTGAACAAACTGCGAGATTTCATGTTCTAAATGAAACCTGCGAGCAGAATTTTCTTGCAAATATATCTTCTTTAAATAAAGCCACATTTCTTTGGCAGTCCTGTATGGGCGAAGGTTCAGGATAAACTGAGCATCGACGGACCCCAATATCCATGTCATGATCTGCCAATCTTTAACTTCCCATTGAGCTAGGAGCTTGTCATCAGTAGGTCTGGGATCTAAATCATCAATATGTCCCCAGAGTTCTTTACCCTTAAGGTAAATTTGAAATTGAAAAGCCCAAGTGGTATAATTTTTACCATTAAACTTGATCAATTTAATATCTCCTTTCTCCATAATGAATAACCACCAGTCAACTGGACTGATACAATAGATTTCACTGATACAGATGTTCCACGATGGTTCACGATAGCAGAAGATGTGTCTGTTAATCAGTTCAGCAACAGAAAACAACAAAAGATGCAAAAACAGTGCCCAGACGACCTTAATTTTAGATGTAGAATCTGTGCGTGGACCCCAGAAACAGATCTAATCATAGATCAGATAAGAATATCTGGAAGGAGTCCAAAAATTCTTCCTTCAGGCCAAAATCTGATGAGATTTGGATGAAAATCCAAAAATCTGGACGGCTGTGATGAAAACTATTTGATACAGAAAAATCACAATCGTCAGAGGAAGAAGTGGCTGGAAAATACCTCAAAAATTGATTGAAAAATCTAGAAAAAACACCAGAATTCCTAGAAAACCCAGTCGACCACTGCTGTAGTAGTTGTTGGATGATCCATGATGATCGCAAATGGTCCACAGTTGTAAGTAAGCAAAAAACAGAGACGTTTGGCCGAAATCGTCCCTGTCGACAGTGGATGTAATCCCAAAACCAATTGGTGATAGGAAACTGCACAAACAACTACTTAACACCCCCCCTCGGGCGGGACACCGCCCGGATCCGAAGCACACGCCCGCACAAGACTATAACGCGGCATGGGGCCTTTTTGCCCTGCGCATTTTGCGCCCGCACAAACACACAACGCGGCATGGGGCATTTCTGCCCTGCGTGGTTTCGAACTCGAGACCTCAGGCTCTGATACCATGTCAGTCACAGGCAGATTGAAAGAATACTTAAACGAGAGAGAGAGAAGAGAATTCTGTGAAAATATATTCTCATTCGATGATCCTTCATCTTGGATTCATCTTCTTAAATAGCCTTTACAATGCCTAAGATTAGGCTACAAATCAAGGAATAAAACAAGGAATCAAATATTAATTAGATCAATTAGATCTCTAAAGAAGGAAGGCAACTAATCTATCTAGCTGTACACAATAAGAATAGATCTCTTATATACAATTGGGCTGGGCCTAATGTCATGTAAGTGGGCTAGACGCCTGGACTACTATAATACAAGTTTATACTTTAACAGGTGGGTGGGTGGGTGGGTGGGGGGGTGGGTGTGTGTGTGTGGTGGTGGTGGTGGGGGGTGGTTTCAAAAGTGTCATGTGCCGCTGCTCTTGAAAGAATGATTCATAAATTTATTGTGAGACCCACAATCGATGGGATGAGTCTAACATAATGACAATGAGTACTTATCCATTTTAACTTTTACTTCTTATCCGTTTCCTTTACATTTATCACATGATCAATAGTTTAAGTTATACCTGATTTAATCAAGGAGGAAAAATGTTTCAAGTGAGGAACAATGTCAACCTATAAATGACCGTGAGTAATTATGGTTCGACGATTTGGAATGCTTTGGAAGAACAGGTGATAATCTGTTCTACTACACCATTGTGGTGATGAGAAACCTAAAATCAATTTAATGGTCCAAAATACTGATAAAAATTTAAGGAGAGGGCACAAAACTCGTACCCCTCTAAAGCAGTTCCCAATTTTCAAATCTAAAACAATGATAAAATCAGCAGATGGGCATGTCTGAACAATGTTCACTGATAAGCACTAAGGCAGGAAAAACACAAGTGACAGTTGTAAGAAATAAACCGACCTGAAAGAAGTTGTCTCGCAAATGCTAAATGATCCTTATCACTTGCCATGGCCACCACTAGAGCCAAAGGTCTATCAGGACATGTCATCATAATCGTATCCATTAACGCTTTCGCGGAGGCTTCAGTATGGGCTGAAAATTATTGTCAATCAATGTTCAGAGAAGAGCAATAGGTAAATCAGGTCAGATAAACGAATCAAGGATAAACCTCCATCAATCAGCACCGATACTCCAGAGAGTCCAACTGCCTCAACTTCCTCATCTGTTAAGAATTGGCTTCTTCCCAGAAAATGTGTCTGCTCTAAACCAGAACGAATGGCTTTATCTGACACTGTCCACCCTAGAGTATGCAAAATACAAAAAGAGAAGAATGAGAAGATGATTTAAATATCAAGCATTCTTGAGCTTCATCTACTAGTAAAAAAGAGAGATATGCATAGGGTTCTTCATCATGTCAATACATGATGACATGGACATGCCTGCTTCACTCCAAGTTGGCTCCTAACATAGAACTTATTTTCTGCAGTAGTAATTGTAAGACGCCGTACCAAGAAACAATAGTAGTTTTCATAACAAAATTATGTCGCCTTTGGGATTTTTTGAAATATAAATAATTACATTATACGGCTGAATGTAAGTTTTTTTAAATTTTAACATATTTATAGAGTCATGTTAGTTTAAAAGGCAGTTTGAACTTTGAAATTCCCACGTCCAACACATCATGTCCATGCTTACATTGCCAGGTGCCTATGCCCAAGTCCCAGTAACATGTACTGAAAACTGCAGTAATCTGACAATGAGGGTTACGCTGGATAGATCTGTGCAAATTATTGCACCTTTCTTTCGAATAAATTTAGCAGCTACTGATCAAAAGAAAAAAAAATGTACAAGTTATTTCTATTCATGAAGATAAATTAAAATGCTTGAAAAAGATTTCTTACCTTGATGACGGAGACAAAGTGCAATACAAGAGGCAGTTGCAGCATTTTGAAGCTGGTGACTTCCAAGCATTTGCATTCTCAAATCACATAATTCAAGAAACTGCAAAAAAATTACAATGATTGTTAGATGCATAAAATCGATAGAAGTTCGACCGTGCAAACATCAATAGCAACACATGAAATGAGGTTAAAATTTAACATTCCTGATAAAATGAAAAATCCATGCTCAGAATTTCTAACACCCCATCCATACCAGCTGCAGGTCCTTCTCCACTTGGATGATTAAATCACAAGATTGGTAAATTCTATCATGCTCTCTTCCAACACTTTTGACAAACCTTTGAATTCCAGGATCGGATGCTGATATTACAGGTGAATTCATTAGTAAAGCTTTTTGTCGGAGAATGCCCTCAATATGTGGTTCAAATGGCCCACCCATCACCAGCTGCAGAGAGTAAAAACCATAAGTCATAATAAAATCAAACATAAAGTAGACGAGAGGCATGGAAGGCATCCCAAATTCCCAATACTGCTGAGAAAAAAAATATTGAAAAGAGGCTAAGCATTAGTTAACGACGTGCATATTTTTCTTAAGAGACAACAATTTGATAAAGCGCCCACCGAAAGTTAAATTAAACAAGTTTAAACATACCACATGGTGTTGTTCAAGGTTTGCATAGACACATGTGGAATGGGAGCGCATTGATATCATTCAAGTTACATGAATTAGATAGACATGAAAATGCAATTCTTCATTACAATCAGAAAGATTTTTTTTTTTTTTTATAACGGAGGGTGTCCCAGCCCTTTTGTCCAAAATAATCCATACGGGCCCAGGGGGAGCCAAGTAAATCTCCTGTGGCCCCAGTGTGGTAGTGCAGTTTCGAACCCTCAACCTCCGGGTGCAAAGAAAGAAAATTATTATAATAAAAGTAATAATGGTTACAACTACCACTACCATTACGTCTGCCGCTGCAGCCACTGCCACTACTACCATCATTATTAGGAGTAGCAGCAGTACCACTACCAGTACTGCTTCTATTGCTAGTAGTACTGTACACTACTTCATCACCATCATTATGAGTGGATATATAAGAATGACCACACCATATTAGGAGTGAATATATAAGGTTGACCGTGCCATAAGGTCCAATTAAATCCATACATGTGGAGCTCACCTTCCAAAGATCTGAATCATTCAAGTGGTATCTCCACTCTACTCCATAGTTACCTATATAAGGCATAAGATCTTCTCTAAAGAAAGTAATATTCACCATTGGATTGAAGGAAAATATTATTCAAAAATTAATTAATAATGATTTGCTGATAAAGTTCCTGATTTGGCCGCACCATTTTTATGATAATTAAACAAGCCATGCCCCTTTAAAGTGCCTATAATGCACTGTAGCTTGTGTCAATGTCCTTTTTTCTCTAGTTTCTCTAAGTACCAAAATATCAGGATACCCTCACGTTTTTACAATGAAAATGCTAACCTAACCACATATCTTCACCCTTACCGTAGCACTGTTGAGTAAAGACATGAGGATGCAGGTGGGGCCCATTGACCCACCATATAAAAGATAGTTAGGTGGATTTTCTAACTAAAAAGAAAATTAAAATCAGCATCATTAAGCATTGTTGGCTATGTGATCAAATAAAAAATAGGAAATAAGTGCATATAGTGCCAAAACCCATAAAATTTAGCCAACCAAGTCACTAAGGAGGTGACTCGACTCAGCACCTGGCAAGTCTGAGTCCACTCAAACTTGGCCGATTTTTAGAACCATGACTATTGCTGCTGCTACTACTACTACTACATGTTACTGCTGCTACTCATCATCATCACAATTTATATTTTTAAAGGATGTAAAGAACATGAAAATATGCAAAACAAGTAAGCAGTGACTGGTACACAACTGGTCGCCCGTATTTGACGATTCCCGACTTTGCAATAGCAATGCTTTCTAAGGAACCTCCCAGTGCAGCCATATGTTCCTCACCTATTGATGTTATAACTGCAGCAGCAAGGCCGGTGCTACCTAAAACATTTGTTGCATCTCGAGCCCCTCCAAGGCCAGCCTATAACACAGAACACAAGTCATCTAAGTTCAATTAAGATCCCACTAGAAAAATGGAAGAAACAACAAGAAATTTTTTCATTCACAATAGAATAGGAAAAGCAAGATCAGACATTAAGGGCTGCCACTTTTCACGCTTTTTCCACGTAGAAGGTGCCACACAAATGTACCCTAAGGACATGTAAAGGGCCAAAGGTGCCAAATCAAAGAAGAGGATGATTCTTCCAAAGTACCAACATAATGCTCACCTCGACAATTGCAATGTCAACACTCTCCTGAGCAAAGAGGGAAAATGCCAGGGCAGTAAAAACCTGAAAACTTAAAAAGTCAAACCATGCAGTAGCATAATCTGTATACACTATGCAGTTCATGACAAGCAAACAACTAGTAAATAAACATGAGCAAATAAAGATCTCCCTCCCTCCCTCCCTCCCATAGTGTAGTGAAAGTGGGATAAGAGTATAAAAAAACACATCAGTAACTCCAATGTACACTGTACAAATGAGTCATAAATTGATCACAACTTGATACAATTGTACAGGTTTGGGCCTTTCAAAAAGTAACTGGAATAATCCATCGAAATGTACCTATTTTGTGGTATCCCGGCTCCATTCAGATGCCAAAAAGCAGCTGAAGAGTTAGTTAAGAAAAGTTTCCACTTCAAGAAGAGTGCGGTAATGCCCACTCACCTCCCAACCACCTTTGATTGACAGATTCAAAATGAGGGCTATCTAAATTGCATTGCCTCTAATATAGGTGGAATGAGCTAATGTAATGGACCAAAGAAATTATATGACACATGGAGGGTATGCACCTATATAAAAACTAATAGCTGCTTGAGAATTACAATAGTGGAGTTCTGAGTCATTCTTACTATGAGTTTTGCAGCTTTACAGTCTAATTTTTGTTATTGTGACGTAGATGTTCAGCAACAGAGCAACAGCTAGTTGGGACAGATATAACAATGTCAGTTTAAGTATCCAAAAGGAAGTTAGCCATTGCCTGATAGCCTGTATTTCCACTCTGGCTTTTCTTTGATACAATAGTTATGCTCTTTCCTTTAGTTACAGGTGCTCATAAAGAGAATATTTCCACTTTATATGGCTTCTCAAGCTCATGTATCCATGCTAACAGTACAAGTAACACAGATTTAGTAGTGGCACAAGACAAATGCATAGAACAATTAAAAATCAGAAATTTAACTTTGTACCATCAATTCTTTCTTCCTAAATCACTATTTTCCTTGAATATACCATAGAAAGAAAAATAAGGTCAAAATAAATTACTGATATCTTCAGAAGAATAAACCGTCTAATAACTAAAGAAAGGAGGAGAAATGAAGCATTGTGGCTCACCAAAAAATACCTCAAAATGACTGAGAGATCCACTTTCCAGGTCAACTGACTGATCAAGAATTTTTTTAACCCTGTGGAAATGATTTATCAATGATTCAACAGACACAGGTTCTCCATTTCTTCCCAAAGAAATGCGTTCTCTCACAGTCAAAAGGTGTGGGCTGCAAATGAAATGAACCAATTCTTTTAGAAAAAAAGTATAGGTGTCATAATCAGTGAAATCTTAGCAAGTTTCTTTCAAAACACATCACCTATGAACTATGAAGCATTTTTTAGAAGAAACTTTTATTATCAGATTATACCTAGTATAACAACCAACAGAATAACCTTCTTCCCTGAGAATATTTGACAGAAATGCTGCAGTTGATCCTTTTCCTTTGGTCCCAGCAATGTGCACAGCCTAACCAATAAAGGTAGACAAGTGAGCCAAATAAAATAAAATAAAATAAAAAATTGCAG
This sequence comes from Litsea cubeba, assembly GCA_012931725.1. Classification (NCBI taxonomy): domain Eukaryota; kingdom Viridiplantae; phylum Streptophyta; class Magnoliopsida; order Laurales; family Lauraceae; genus Litsea; species Litsea cubeba. Next base: position 113,650,213 of record CM022945.1, read on the forward strand.
TGCAACAAAAGTAACACAACTAAGTGATCTAGACATCACAATATGAAATGGGTTTTTGGGCATTTCCTTTTGCTATCAATTGATAAGTGTTCCACAGCTAATTAGCAACCAAAAGTTTGAAACTTGAAAAAGTAATTGTCTTGTGAATTTTTATAAAAATTTTAACAATTGCTGCATAGTCCGTCTAATAATATTTGTAGTAACAATAAAATTCTGCAGTGAAATTTGTTTGACTGCAGAAATTAGTTTTTCACTTCTGGGTCTGAATCTGCTTTCTACAGAAAATGCTTTCACCTCCTAAAATAAAAGAAAAACGAGGAAAATATCACCCATTTCCATTTTCCATGGAAAAGAGCCCCCAAACAAACATACCCCAAGAATTGAATACATACCTTGAATTTCGAGTGAGGGTTTCCGAGGCGTTCCATGAGCCTTCTCATCCGACCCAAATCGAACCCATCACTAGAATCAGTCCCAGCGCCTTTGGGAACACCCGATTTCTCGTAGTTCTTGAGATTATCCAAGAAATCTAATAAGTCCCTCAACTTGGGATCCTCCTGCGAATCGAAAGTAGAGAAATCTCTTGTTGTTGCAGACATTAAGGTTACTTTTGCCCTCTCAATTCCCTTCTTGGTGAGATTCCCCAACGCAGGCAGATTAGCGAAAAAAGGCCGCATCTTTCGTCCGTATCTGTCGAAGTTCAACAACTAGTGGGTCTGTTTGGATTGGAATTCTGAAATCAAAGGATCTTGCAGACTTGCAGAAGCTGGCTGAAGATAAAAATCGAATCTTTTTGCGATCACAGGACTTTGCCTAGGGATGTAGACGGGTTGGGTTGGGTTGGGTTGGGTTGGGTTCATATTGGACCAGACCTAAACTTGAATGATAGCAGGTTCAAGGCACAGATAGGGGTGTTCATGGGCCCGGCTAAGGCATTTAATATGGGCCCATTAAATATATGTGTTGGGCTTGGGTTGAGTGATAGAAAGCCCAATCTATGCTGGCCCAAATATGGAGTACTTGAAATTTTTAGTGATTAATTTGTCTTGTCCGAACAAGTGGCAGAGAGTGCGGCACGATCCATCAGGGACTAGCCCAATTCACTGAGCTTGTTTGGCAACTCTACTAATAGAGTCAAGTAAAATAAAGGCCCCATTTTTAAAGAAAAAAAAAACGTCAAAAGCATTTTAATTTAAATTTTCCGTCATATCATTTTCAAAAAAGTCAAAAAGCAATCTCATTTTTCTACTAAAAGACAAAAAAAACTTCACTTTCGAATATAAAATGTCAAAAAGATTTCATCACAAACAACTAAAAATAAGATATCATCATAACTCACTTATATTTTATTTTTTATTTAAAATAATCCTCATAACTCACTTATATTTTATTTTTTATTTAAAATAATCCTTACTTCACTCAATTCCATTAGTACAGCCCCAATCAGGCCGAGGCTCGGACCTGACACTTATGGGCTGTGGCAGTGTGGCCAGGATACGGGCTAATGTTTCTAAAGCTGGGCTGAGCATGTATCTGGCTCAGCCTGGTCCACCAACAGGTCCAACACCCCAAGGTGCAGGACTCCTAATGTGCCTGAAATCACACTATAAAAGGACCGGAATCCAACTCAGATACGAGGGCATGGATCCTGGGCCAAATCATGGCCCACCAGTTTGATTTGCTTATGCTGCATTTGGGAGGACCCGAACACGTGTACTGTCCACTCACAAACTCATGTTATTTTTTGGTAAAGAACAAACTCATGTTGGCTGTGGAAATGGTTGGACAAACTTTGTGCTTTTAGGGCACGTCGGTGCAACCGCCTAAAACAATATAAATAGGTTTTTACGGATTATCAGTTTCGTTAAAATCGAGAGATATTATTTTATCCTATCGACATTGGTTAGTTGTATAAAATCTCTTTTTTTATTTTTCCCTTTTTTTTTCAAGAAAGCAATTAAGAGGGTATATTAACTCGCATGAGATTATATATATCTGGAGAATGTTGATAGGATGAAACAGTGTCTCCCTGTTTCACAACTCCATTTGATGTTTGGTGTAGAAAGTGTTCTTCGGAGAAAAAACAATTTTTGGCCTTTCTTTTCTTCACTATCACTATGGAGGATATGGAGATCTCACCTTTCTTCGGTAACTCATGCACAAAGGCACATTTCCTTTTCTATGAATATTCTTTCCCATTGGTTTCCAATGGTGGATGAACTTGTGTTTCCTCCTTTGGTGGAACCAAAAAGTTTTGTCGGGGGTGGGTTTTTTTTTTTTTTATACCCCAGCCAAGGGGTCTTGGTAGCCCACTCAAGTGGGAATGAGGCCCGCACAAGTAGGAAAAAAGCTCACACAAGTGGGAAAGGAGCCCGCATAAACGGGAATAGGTGACGTACCCAGGATTTAAACTCCGAACAACAGCATTTCTTCTCTTCTAACATTGGTCTTCCCGTGATAATAGTCTTATAATTATACTAACAAAGGGGTGGCCCCTTTAGAAATTTTAAAAGACCACCTAACTTCATTTAAAATATTAGCCTTTTTTTCATATCCGTCTCTCCCAAGAATTTCTTTTCTTAAATAGCGGCCCCTCAAAAGAAGATTTCTAGTTCAAGATCCATTTGTGAGCTAATTCTTAAGATCACATTTGGCAATTAAATCATCACCAATCTTTCATGAAGTTGGAAAAACTTTACTTTGGCAACTGTAAATCCAGGATTTGGGCCAAAGGAAAACCTCATTTGTAAGGCTTTTCAAGTCTGACCCTTCCATAAAATTTAAAAATCCTCATTTTGGCAATGTATAATGTGCAATCCTCAACTAAATAAATTCTGGGGGAGGAATCCCTATTCCTAGGGCAATGAGGAATCCTCAAATCTTCGACTTTCTCACATGTTGCCAAATGTGCCCTAAAATCCCAAGCCCTTCCTGATATTATTATTATTATTATTATTATGGTAAATACACTGTCAATGATATATACTTTTAGTACAATATCCAGAGCCCAAACCCCAACTGAATTCTATGCAGATTCCAGTATTCAGGCCCATCCTATCCAGTTATGCACTATAAAATGGGGTTACCTATCTTAATTTGCGATTAATAGTTCACAGTTTGCAGTCTATTTCATGTCAGTGATCCTAGTTGTTTAGGTTTAAGATGAAATCATTTATATTTATAGATTGCTCATGCACATGAATACAACAGTCCTTCTTAATTTACAAGTGGATTTGCACTTTACTTCGAATATTACAAGCCATTGATATGATGGGCCCATATCCATTCTTAATCTATTTGCAAAATGGATATCAAATTATACAAATCTTGAGTCACAATTTAAAAGGATCATGTTTTCAAACCTCTGATAAACTGGTTTATGAACTAAAATAATGTAGATCATTACATATTGTTACCCAAAGAGAACCAATCCACAACCTGATATGCATCGGCCCAATTGGCAGACCATAGAGAGGCCCAATTCACTTTGGGTCGGATTCGGTTTGACCTGGCCCAAACTACACCTCTAATCAATTGCTTTCCTCAAATATATAAAAGGGAAAAGACAAAATGTGGATAAAAGGATATGAGGGTGAGATACCCCAAATCCTTTGAAGGCTTCCTATTGGTCCAAAGCAACTCCCAGCACTTGCACACCTCAACTTCTATCACTCATTCTTCACCACCCAGAGGCTCTCTCCCTCCCTCCCTAAATACATTCACTCCCACACATCAATTCTGCAGTTCCACAGCCTCAAAACAAGAGTCCCCCAGAGAGGAAGAGAACATTCAATCAGCACCAAGATCAACGGTCCAGATGGCATCCACACTATCAGCAGCATCTGCTGGCTCGGCTACCATCCTCAAACCATTCTTGGGACAAAATAGGGGAGCCAATGCCAACACTCTCAGAGATGTTGTGTCTATGGGGAATGGTAAATTCACCATGGTAAGGCTCAATTCTTACTACTAATAAGAAACCACACTTTGTGACTGTGGCCCTGTAGAACTTACAACACTTCAATCTTACTTTTGGGCTAATGAATGTTGTAGGATAACAAACTAGCTGATGGTATACTTTCATTGTGGGGGGGCGTGGAAATATCATTAGAGCATGAGGTTGCATGGAACTTTCTCCAAAATAGTTGATTTTTGTTTGCATATGTTGAAACAATTTCAGGGAAAATCCATATAAACCCCTTTGGTTGCACATTTTATGGTATAAAACAGAGGCCCTAGTGTGCAGATTCAGCTAAAACTCATCCCCCTGTAGTCAAATCTTTCCCTGAAACCAATGTGCCTGCACTCTGAAGATGGTTTCAGGGAACTAAACTTTCCAGCCAAACCTTCCATAGTCTCCCATGGATGGTAATGGAAGGACTGATATAAAGAGGCTGGCTATAGATGAACTTTATCTAACCGAAACCCAACCCAAAAACATGTGTAGGGATTTAGAAAATTTACATTGATGTTGTGTTGCTTTTCTGTTTGATGATGATAGGGAAATGATCTTTGGTATGGTCCTGACCGAGTGAAGTACCTGGGACCTTTCTCAGCTCAGACGCCATCATACCTCACTGGAGAATTCCCTGGTGATTATGGGTGGGATACCGCCGGATTATCGGCTGACCCTGAAGCATTTGCCAGGAACAGGGCACTTGAGGTAATTCTACTCTTCATGTATTAGATTATCAGTCAAATGGTTACAAGTAGCTATTAAAAATCATTCAAAACTAAGTTCTTACTTTTGTAGATATCTTCATAGTACTCTTTAATTCAAGGGATTGCCTTTCTACAAGACTCATAGCCTGATAAAATATGCATTTTGAATGAGATTTGCATCTCTTAACTTCTGTTTAGAATGAAATATTTTTAGTGGGGTGCAAATGCTTGTGAACTTCTTAGCTTATGTTCAAATAGAAATATTTATACGCAGTTCATATTTAATCTAAAGGGGCACTTAAATTACTTAACTAATAGCGACTGCAGCTATCATGATGATGAGTTAATAAATATATGGTGTCAGGTGATCCATGGGCGATGGGCCATGCTAGGTGCACTGGGCTGCATCACCCCAGAAGTCCTTGAGAAATGGGTGAAGGTGGACTTCAAGGAACCAGTGTGGTTCAAGGCTGGAGCCCAGATCTTCACTGAAGGCGGGCTCGACTACTTGGGCAACCCCAACCTAGTCCATGCCCAGAGCATCTTGGCAGTGTTGGGCTTCCAAGTCGTTCTCATGGGCCTCGTTGAGGGCTATCGCATCAATGGCCTTCCAGGCGTCGGCGACGGTAACGATCTCTACCCCGGTGGGACCTACTTCGACCCTCTTGGCCTTGCCGATGACCCTGTCACATTCGCCGAGCTGAAGGTGAAGGAGATCAAAAATGGACGGCTCGCCATGTTCTCAATGTTTGGATTTTTTGTCCAGGCCATTGTCACAGGGAAAGGCCCACTTGAGAACCTCTTGGACCACCTTGACAATCCTGTGGCTAACAATGCATGGGTCTATGCCACCAAGTTTGTGCCTGGCTCTTAAATTCTTCTTTCCTCCTTTTGGGTTCACTCTCATGCTTCTTTCTAGATCAGGAAAAGAACATGGGAACTGTCTGTAGATTATCATAGTTACTTGGACAGAGATTGGTTGCCTTGTAATATTACTAGTGTTAGATGTTAGTTTTTTGTTTGTTGGGTGGAATCTTTCATTGTTGAATGTGGATTCTTGCTGTTTGTCTTGTTAAGATCTCTCTCTCTCTCTCTCTAATCAGTGTCTTGTTAACATCTTTAGTAGTTTTAAGATCAATAAATCGGTAACAAGGCCCACCTGTATCAGTGCTCCTTGTTTTGTAGGGGGTAAAAGGTGGTCCCTGAATACCCAAAGGACCTGACCCCAAAAAATGGGGTAAATGTTTTGGTCCAGGTCCATGTGGTTCAAGCTCAAGGACCCAAATGCTTAAATAACTCAAATTTTGTCAAAATCAGATTTGGACTGAACATACAGAAAACAATTGTCTACAATCTTAACATACCAATTACCAAAGGTGAAAGAAACATGGGAAAATGTTTCGCCACAGTTTTTATTTTAACAGAAAATAAAACCATACCCTAAAATAACAAATAATATCTATGTACATTTGGCTGCTATTTTGTTATTAGTTGAGTAAGATAATGTAGGGCTGCAATTGAGTATCTAATATCTCCATTGTCAAATAAAGCGGGTATGAACCTAATTTAGATCCTAAAGAGATTCGGATCCGGATCCAAGCATATAGGCTTGAGAACACTTGGATCCGGATCCAAGATAGCTTGAGCCATATTGATATTTAGGTGCGATCATACAGCGCAAATGCAACAGATCACATACCATTTTATAGTCCAACTTTTATATCTTAAAATTGTTATTTTGAATCCAATTGCACTCCATATCTTACTTTGAGTCCCAATCCGGTACCATATCCCATTTTTACAGTTGATGCCAGATACAGCGCATTGGTTTCGTATAGGATCCAGATTCAAATCCAGATCTAATCTATGGAGATGAAGCCAGGTCCAGATCCGCTATGGTTTCACCCTAGATCTGATCCATTGCATCCCCAATCACATTAGGATTTTAGCCATTTCCTTGTGGATTGGATAGAAGGCAAAACTCATTATGACTCGCCCAAGTTAGACTTAGTCAACCCAACTCAGATCAACAATTTGGATGGGTGACTTGGGCCTAACCAAATCTGAATGAGTACTCTAGCAGACTACCTGAGTTACTCTAAGTCAAGTTTATGAGCCTTTAAAGTGGTTGATTACGAAGAAAATGACTTCAGATGATGGGCCAGGTTTGGGCCAGAATTATAAACATCTTTTTTGAATGGTAAGGTTCAGGCTCACATTGATATGATGATACTTGACCTATCAAAGCTCCCTGGAACTTGCAGCAGGGAAAAACAGCTTGCGCACCAAATGCATATTCAGAAGTTTTTGTGCTTTACAACAACCAAAACAGAATATGCATCTGCTCCTAAAGTCTTGAATTTGGTGGACATCCAAACGCAACAGAGTATACTAATGAGATTCTACTCAATGTAATATTTCTGGAGAAGTGGAAAACAACACAACATTTCAGATTAATCTTTTTGGATTATCAATAATAATAACAAAGCATTTTCCATTACCTACTAGAAAAATTTGCATCAAAATGTACATCTTTCCCTCACAATTGAACCTATAACTTTCAAATGCCTCTTTCACACCCCCTCTCCTGGGGGTAAAAAGAAAAAAGAAAGTAAGAAAAATATACAATCCTCTTTTTATACACCACCAGCATGCCAGGTAATGAAGTGATGAAAAGGCGCAATGGAGACTTTCCAGTGAAACAAGAAGAACCATTTTGTCCACACCTTTTCTCAAAGTTATCTGATCGAGCCATAGCCATTTCTCCTCATGCCTGATCAAGAGCTGGCTTACCTTTCATATACATCTACGCGAGCAATGTCACCCAGCTTGGAAAGCTGAAACAAATATGACAATAGAATCTAAGATGGAGAAGAATGTCGTCACATCCTGCATGCAGTTTGCTTTCCCCACCAGGTTTTTCTAGCCTTGTCTGTTTCAGAATTTCCAAGTTTTTGGAGTGCAACCTTCGTCTCACGTAACCGGACCTTGTACTCTTTCTTCCATATGGAAAACATAGCCTTCAATTTCCGGAGCTCCTCATCAGGGTTCATGTTAGGGGCAATATGTTCCCTCGATTTGACTTCAATGAGGTACCCGGCATCATCATCAAAGAACTGCTTACGCTGCTCGAATTCTTCTGTTAAAGAGCTGACCGTGTTGCAGGCACCATCATATGCATCAGAAGTGAGAGTAGGTCCTCTAAATGACTTGTCATCCGTAGAGTGGAACCTGGGAGACATGGTGTCTTCAGAATCATAATAATGCAGTCTTAGAGAAGCATCTGGCTTTCCTGAATGCCTCCCTATATCATCAGTGGCAAGTGTCTTCTTGGCTGCAGTGATACTCATCTGCATTGAGGGGTTAATTTTGTTGCTTAGTGGAAGTCAAAGAGACACAAACATATGCACAAACAAGCTTTGCATCTGTTGTGAAAGCTGACTTAATGGCAAAAGCTTCAAAGTTCATAGACTTTTAAGTTCTTTCTTTCTTCTTCTTCTTTTTTTTTTCCATTGGTGAAAGACCTTTTAGTTCTTGGAAACAGTAGTACAACACTCTCAACTATTTTCAAAGACCTTTGAAAGACTAGCACACTAATCTCAATTTATGTAAGTTAGAGGTAGTAGATTCAGGCATTGTCCGCAGTAGCTGTCAAGGACTCTTTTTTTGTTTGTTTTTCCATCATTGACAGAAGGTTTGTTTGGCCATTATAGATCATCTGACAATAGGTCCATCTCCTACTGGAGTGATGAAATTTGGCCGGCCCACCCAAGAGCATAATAGGTGGACCCAACTGCGGAGCCTACGAACTTCCTATGAGGCCATGCCTCAGATTGCTCGGACAAAAAAAAGAGAGATAATATGTTACAGGGCATTCACCCATTTTCTTTGAGATGGAGAGGGAAGAAAAATGAGAGGAAAAGGAGAGAAGAATAAAAAGCAGTGTGCAGCTCTCTCATTTTGTGTAGTCTGCAACATCACCCTTTTCTTGAGTTTCTTGGTTTGAAAATATTGGTCAATACATCCAATATGCAAAATTCGGAATGCTGGTCTGCTATCAATGTCCCTATGGGATATCGAACACAGGGATTTCAATTTGGAATGGACCGATGCCCGTTACATATTAGCTGATTCATAACAGATCAGGTGAAATTTTATACCATGGGTGTGACATATTGATTGAAATTAAAAATCAAACAATTGTAAGCTTATTCCTTTTTTCTTTTTTTTTCTTGAAGCCTTGAAGGGGCACCTAGCAAAATTATGCTTATGCCTCAGCTTCAACAGGGAATGGTGCCTACTTACTGAAAACAGGTGGTTGGATTTTCAGAAAAGAAAAGCTAGCTGCAGTCTTACAAAAACTATTTTTAATATGTTCATTTCAGCGAAGGCCAAATGCACATTGATTCTTGCTAAGAAAAAGAGTGGAATGAACTGTCAGCAGACTCACTTGTAAAGATGTAAATTGTCTCTTCCACGTCTCTTCCATGGATTTCATTTTGGTTTCATATTCCAACCACCTTGTCTCATATTTCTTAAGTTGCTGCTGCAATGTGGCATTTTCGCTATCCTTTTGTCTCAATGCTGCTCCTGCCTTCATGACCCGCCTCTGAAGCTCAGCCAGGACTGAAGGGAGCAATTGACTCTGCCCTGTTTGGGAATCCTGCCCAAGAAAGTTTTTTTTAAGTACTCTCAAGTTTCAGCAATTTTCAGCACCTTCAAGCATGAAATAAAACATGAAAAACCATATTCAAAATTCAAAATCTCAAATAAAGGAACTGGTACTGGTACAGGTATCACTATCTTCGTTCATCTTAGTTTTCTGAAACTACAGATGAGTGAGTAACATTGTAAATCAGTTGTTGCGGCCCATGGGCCATCCATGATAAGCACTCAGCATGATCAATTTGGGTTCATGTATATATGTGAGACATCAAGCAGATCAGAATCACAGATCATATCAGTAATAAAACACAACTCAAAGTGAAGCAATGCAAGAAAACAAGAAAAACAAGAAGACCATGACTGATATATAATATATATAAACCATTGCGCGAGGCGCGCAAATACAAGAAGACCATGACTGATAGATAATATATATATAAACCATTGCGCGAGGTGCACATGGAGCTTTCAATGCACGCCTCGCTGTGGGGCCCACATGATGGTGCTTCTGCTGTTATGTACAAAAAATCAACCCTATCCGATCATCCTAAACCCATCATCCACGGCCCACAAGTCCAGTCCATTCACATGGGTGCAAACCCAAAGGGTAATCAAATCATTAACAATATAGAACAAAGGTAAGATACTTTATTCTATATTTGAGTCACATTGCCAATCAGTTTATATAATGTAAGTGTGTATAATATGTATGTATATAATTCTATACAAAGACAATAGACCAACATAAAATACCTTTGTTAAAAGAACTTTCACATCAGCAGCTGTATCCATTTCAGTAACAGATGGATCCATTTTATTAAGCTTCATATTTGAATCTTCAAGCATTTGCAAAATTTCAAAGAGTCTTCTAGCTAGCCAACCACGGATAACTGGATCAAAAAAGATGAATCATCTCACATAATTATACAGAAGCTATGCACTTCTATTGGAAATAACCATTATATTACCCGACTGCAAAAGTATAATAGCCTTCTGGTGGTCCTTGAATGTTTTCCAAGTAATCCATTCTTTTACATGTTTCTGTATGAGAACAACTGCTCTTTGCCTCTTCACCAAAAGCTCAAGCTCCTTTCTTGCAATTTCGCCCCTGATAACTACATATGCATGCAGCACCCTCAAGAGACAATATTATGAAGTTACTGTTGAAATAAATCAAATAAAGGTATTATCAAGAACCATTATGAAATTGCAAATCAGCGATTTATTTATTTATTTTTTAACCATTCCCATAGATACCATGGTTGAACTTTGAAGTTAAACATGATAGACAAAATTCCATTAGGCTTTGCTTAGAATACAAATATGCAATCACTTCAGACTAGGATAAAATAAAAAGGTTATACAAGCCAGAGCAAAGTTTCAAATTTGGATAGATGTATCTTACATGATTGCAGCATATTTATTCCTTTCTTGAGCTTGTGGAGATAATAGCGAGCTTGGTAACCACGGAAGCATTTCTGAACCCCAACAATGCCTTTCAAGGCTCGATTCCTTGAGTCCTCCAACATGCAAATCTATATACTAGTTAACAATAATATAAAGCAAGCGTGTTTATGAAGATAAAAAATTATATAAACCAAGTTAAATAAAAAGTCATTCAGATTCTGAAAGTATTTATTAGTAAAAATTTAATCTGACATCAATGGACAGTAATGCAGACCGGCAATGGCGCCGGTAAGGAAAAGTTTGGCTATGCAGGTTGATGGCCCACTAGGGGGAAGGAGTAGGCCAAAGAAGACGTGGATGGATCAGATGAAGTAAAAAAAGCTTTGAAGAAGTGCAACTTATTTGAGAATTTTGCTCAGGATAGATCGGAATGGAGAAATATAATTCATGTAGCCGACCCCAACATAGTTGGGACAAGGCTTTGATGATGATGAAGCCAACGAGGACGATGGTCAATGGACTGTAATGCATGCATGAATGTAAGTGTGCATGTATGCTTTTTTTTTTTTTTTCCCTGGAATAGTCTCTATCCATTCTAAGGAAAACAATTGTCCTACCATTCAGACCATCAGATATGTGTCAGCTATTGGATGAGAGAGCAAGTGGGAAAAAATGAATAGAAGAGAAACCCAATTGAATGTGAAGAAGAAGGGTAAAAAAAAAAAGATTTTCCAAGTCCCACCCTCTTTCTCTCCGTCTTTTGTTCCCTAAATCAAAAGCACCATCTCTATCATCAGTGTGCAAACTGCAGACACAGCTTCCACAAGCTCCTGTTGCATTTGTTTCTTCTCCACCTCTTTCATTACCCTCTCTTGCTGCCTGTCTCCCTGCGAAATCTTGCACTCATGGCCAAAAACCCAACCGAAAGCTCTTGTGAGACGGAAAGCACTATCTTTTTATTCTTTGCATGTTTTCTTTATATAAAATTAATTTAAGGATTGTCATAAGAATTTATTTCGGTATTCTTTCTATAATATCTTAGATATGACAGATGGCTACGATTTAAGCTAGATTAACGTTAGGTTTTATGTGAAGAAGCACAATATTAGCATAATATGTTGGATGTCTAGCCCTAGGCTGATTTGTATGATATTTTCTCAATAATATTAGCATGGTTTGCAGATCATATCTTCTTCTGTTGGTTTAAGAATGATTTTCTCCCAAGGATTGAAGACTGTTTTCAAAGTGGTGGATTGCTTTTGGGGTAAGTTAACTACTACATTTCTCCTTCTGTTTGATTAAGTTGTTGTAGATTTGGGTAGGGGATCGGAATTGGGTTCTAGTCAATTCCTCACGCTTTTGGCTGCATCAGACTTCCAAAATTATCCAATGAGGGGGGGAGATCATGAAAAGATTTAAGATGGATTGAAACTTAATTAATATTGAAAATTAATCAGCCCCAAGCCCATGCCTCCAACCCTCAGTTAATATTTTGGTTTGTGGTTTTTTATTTTCATATTGTTGCTGGATAGAAATAATTATTATATATTGGTAATTTGGTACTCTCTATCTTTTAAATGATCTTTCCATTAGCTAAAGCAAGTTATGAACATTGCACCAGCATTTAAGAGAAGAAAAAACTAAGCATATCTATAATTGATTTAAGATGAAATCAAAACATCATATTAACACATTTTATTTTTTCCCATTGTTTCTTTATTAATCTTTGAAAATTTTGAGTTTTAAGACCAGTAGGCTCGGTATGATTGGCATGAACCAAAATGGGTAGAACCCCTTCATCTTGGTCATGACAGCCCTAAGACTAGCACCAGTATTCCTTTTCTCCTTGATTAGCTATGTTGTTACAATTGATTAGGTGCAAAGATTCAAAATGATGACAACTACAAAACAAATGAGAACTCTCTGGGGCATTAATATTATTAACCACCTTAAGACTGTCAAAAGAAAGCAATTAAACAAAATACTTACAGCATAATATTTGTTTATTTATCAACTATGAGAAACACTAAGCAATTAGAACACTGATGTGCACATGTAAGTATAAACAATGGTACTAAGATGGGCAGTTACCGGTCCTGTTCGGAAGAATAACTTTGTATAACCAACTTGATACATATCAAGTAGGATATTGAACTGCTGAAGAATGGCCACTGAAACGCTTAGTGGGTCTTCTAGTTCAAAAGTCTCCCATAAAAGAAAACCATACCTAAATTGCAATATAAAGGCAAGTGTCAAGATTCCATAGAAATAATCACAAATATACCCATGAGAAACAGAAAAGTTAAATCACTGTTCATGACCTTCTTGAAAATTGTTGATGTGTCATTCGATTCGGATAGCCAGACCTTGATATCCTGGCAACCTCCAGGACTCCACAGCATCTAAGCTGCTGCAAGATCAGATCTTTCTCATATATGCCAGGAAGTTGCTTACTGTTGGGCTTTATGCAACGAATGAAGTGGGGTGTGGTATTTTCCAACCACTGCATCAGTTTGAACAGTTGTCCCTACAAGAATTATAGAGAATCTAAAATTTACGAGGTTAAAAAGAGATCAGAGGGATTTTCAGCTGCATTTCAGAAACCCATATTCATATTATAAGCTTAGTGAATTCCTTTGCTTAAATTTGAGGTGGGAGATTCCGAAGATTTTCCATACGCAACAAAAATAAGCAATGCATGAAGGATTTGTAAAATGGTTCGACATCTTTATATGAACTATAGATGTGTCCTATTCATCATCATTCATCAGAAGAGCCATATCCTGTCAATATGGGATTAGCTAATAGAGTTCTACTCTAAAAGTAAAAACTCCTAAACAGGAGGGGGAAGACGATGACTATGACCACAAAACCTGCCAACAAATTGAAACAATCACGTATGGTCGGTCTCTCTGTAGTCTGTACATGAGTGTAAGAATGAGACACTCTCCACCTAATATAATGATTATATAATTACCCTCTGGCTAGCTAAGATACACTCATCTTCAACAATGTGAAACCTAGCTACTTATGGTCGCCTTTGTGACTTTTGTTCTTCCTCTTGACCCTACTCGACATGGCGCTCTCGGTTACTCCACTTGATGACATGTCACCGCTTCACCCTAGGTCTTGAATTAGTCACCCCACTACTACTAGTACCTTCCACAAGTACGTCAATGCACAAAATCTTTAGGAATGCAGAAAATTACAATGAACAATATCCTTCAGAGTTCACATTCTTAATCCTTCTTTCCCATTTGCGTGTCAATAAGCATAAATGTTTCACACATGCAAAACTTTATAATAAAGAAAATCATTAATTAAAACTCTCCTGTTCACTAGGAAAAAGGCAGTTTCAAAACACAGATCTACCATTGAAAACATGCAAACTGGCGTCGTAATAAGAGGTCCCTGTGGCTGTGGGGATCCCTAGCCATTTAAAAATAAGCACATAATTACCCAAAAGGAACATAATATTGAAGATATTGAAGTTCACTTATGGGCCAAGTCAACCCAAATGGACTAGGTTGACCCAGATGGGCTGCATCTATTAGAAGATTTTATCTAGTTGTCTCAGTTGACCATGCTGACTCCTGCCATATACATCCCATATCTAGGAATCATATTCATAGGCTTCTATATATATTTTTGGTTGAGGCACTATACAACTCAGTCCCTGCCATATCCTATGCACTCCGTACGAGTCTCATGCCAGTTTGTGCTGGTTCGTGCCATTCTCAAGCAATTCAGTAAACAAACCCCCACCAGAGTCGGTTGAGTCAGGGCTTTTTATAGATCAGGTGCCAGACTTGTATTAGTACTAACTGTCAATCCAAGCCCAATCAAGCCCAGGCCCATTCTGGGTCCAGACTTTATATATTACTTAGTCAAAGCTTCTTAGTTTGTAAAACAGATTTTTAGGATCTGTTTTGATATACTTACATGTAATCAGGGATTTCATCCCATGTAATCAGGGTTTTCATCCCCTTTATAATGAGAAGAACAGTTGACCAAGAAGGTCACTGAATTAAGCCCATCAGAATTAGTTCAATCTCTTTTATTGATATGGTATCAAAGCCTTGATATCTAGATCAGTCAAGTCATCTTCCACGTCTGGAAGCACTCAGAGCATCTCTGATCAGGTGTGGCCCACCTGAGATCTTCTTCATCAACTCAGCAGAACCAGCCCATGTTGGTCGACTAGCATTGCTGGTATTTCTGGTGATTTTTCAGGAATTTATTTCCCAACCGAAGTGGGTTTTCCATCGTCATCTGTGGTTCGTCAGATTTCTCAATCTGATTTCATCTCGGCCGTCTAAAATCAAGGATCTTGGTTATTTTTGGCTGAATCTTCTTCCCTCACTTGCGAAAATTTGATGTGTCTTCATCCCCGACCTCTGATCTGTCCTATGATGATCTGGTGGGGCTTCCGTTTATGGAATCATACTGACGGAATTGTCGTCAATCAGTTTTAGTGCAGATCTGACTGTTTTGATTGCACTATCTCTATTTGTGCATCTTCTCCATTATCCACCACATATTCTTCACTGGAAGACATTATCTGCCACCTGATCGTCTGTGATCATTCCTGATCATCTCCGATCAGCCGTGGCCCACCTACGATCATCAACCTCATACCAGTGGCAGCAGCTCATCTTGGTCGCCTGGGGGTCTTCTTTTTTCTGGACATTTTTTCAAGATTTTTGGACCATCAGAGGTAGGGTTTCTACTAATTTTTGTGAAAATTCAGTTTTATCAAATTGTTTTCATCACTGCCGTCCAGAATATTGGATTCCAGTTGGTTCTGCCTGGGACCACTTCCATTAGGTGCGAAATCAGTCCACCTTTTCATCCCCACCCTGTGATCTGGCTTTTTGATCAGTTGCTGGGGCACCCGTGGGAATCAACCCACTGACGACAGGGACGGTTGTGCAAATTTTTTTTATGTATGTGCTACAGTACTGTGCTGTGAGCTATCTAGATCTGTTTCTGCTCCCTGGAGATAATTGCACGTTCTTCTAAGTACAGCCTCTGTTAGAATTTGTTTCTGGTTCAGCTGTGTGAAGTTTTTTCTCTTTGTCTACCCATCATGGAAAAATCTGAAATTAAAATGGTTCGGTTTGATGGAAACAATTATACCTCCTGGGCCTTCCAATTTCAAATTTATTTAGAAGGCAAGGAACTCTGGTCATATATTGATGGATCTGAACCTATGCCGGCAGCAGATGATAAGAAGATTTTAGCTTGGAAAACTAAGGATGCTAAAATCAAAACCTGGTTGTTGGGATCGGTTGAGCCCCATTTTATCCTCAACCTCCGACCTTGTAAAACTGCCAGGGAAATGTGGGATTATCTTCAGACGATCTATCAACAAGGCAATGCTGCCCGTCAATTTCAATTGGAACTTGACATTTCTCAATTCACTCAAGGCACCCAGTCTATTCAGGAATATTACAATGGTTTTCGCCGACTGTGGTCAGAATATGATGAGATTAAGTTTGCCAAGGTGTCTGATGCACTCCTACCTGAACTCCTTCCCTTACAACAAAGTAGCCATCGGGATGAGTTTCTGATGAAACTTCGTCGGGAGTTTGAGACAGTTCAATCTAACTTAATGAGCAGGGCTTCTCTTCCCAGCTTGGATGACTGTCTTCAGGAGCTTCTGCGGGAAGAACAACGCCTGGTAACGAAAACTACTCTGGTTCTACTGAGGCTCCGCTTGCCTATGTTGCTGCCGCCAGACCATCTCCCCGGGATATCAGTAAAGTTCAGTGCCATAACTGCAGGAAATATGGTCACTATGCCAATCAATGCAAGGCAAAAATCTGCCGATATTGTAAGGCAACTGGTCATGTTATTGAAGAATGCCGGAAGAAAAATCGCAATTCTACTTCCCGGAATTATGTGCAATCCGGCCCTGGTACTTCCACCGTGTCGTCAGCTCCTACTGCTTACACAATGACCACTCCACCTTATGCTTCATCTGACTTCAGTGGTTCTTTGCAATTTGATTCATCCTCCCAGCCTGGTTCCTCATCACAATCTGTGTCTCCAGCTCCTCTAACCCCTGAGATGGTTAACCAAATGATCATCAATGCCTTGGCATCCATGAACATCGCAGGTACTGCTTCCTCTCTTTCTAATACATGGTACTTAGATTCTGGTGCAAGTAACCATATGACCTCTTCACCCACAATATTACAGAATGTCGTTCCTTACACTAGTTATCTCACTGTTCAAGCTGCCAACGGAGATCATCTCCCCATCACCTCTGTTGGTGATACCCCTGCCCCTTACCCTTAACCAATGTTTTCGTTATCCCTCATCTTGCTACTAATTTGGTTTCTGTGGGTCAACTTGTTGAAAATAATTGCAATGTCTCCTTTTCTTCTTCTGGTTGTGTTGTGCAAGACCAGGAGTCTGGGGAAGTGATCGCGAGGGGGCCTAAGCGTGGCAGACTTTTTTCCTTACCAATGTCTTCTGTTATTGAGAATAAAACTTTACATCAGTTATTTTGTTTTTTTATTCAAAATAATTCTCGATTGTGGCATAATAGACTTGGTCATCCAAATGTCTCTACTTTGTCTACTTTATTTAAATCTGGATTGTTAAATAAACCATTTGACTCTGCTTCTTTTGAATGTGATGCTTGTAAATTAGGAAAGAGTAAAACTTTACCTTTTCCACACTCCAACACACAGAGCACTGCATGTTTTGACCTGATTCACAGTGATGTTTGGGGCATTGCTCCGACTCATTCCCATTGTCATTTCAGGTACTTTGTCTCTTTCATTGATGACTATAGCAGATTTACTTGGATCTATTTATTGCATTCGAAGTCTGATGTTCTTAATGCATTTAAATTTTTTGTTAACTATGTTGAAAACCAATTCTCTAAATGCATTAAAACTTTGCGCTCAGACTCAGGGGGGGAGTATGTTTCTAAGGATTTTCAATCCTTTCTAAACAATAAAGGAATCATTTCTCAACGTACCTGCCCGTATACTCCACAACAAAATAGCGTCGCAGAACGAAAAAACAGACATCTTGATGTAACTAGAACTCTTCTGATTGAATCATCCGTTTCCCCTCGTTTTTGGACTGAAGCTCTCACCACGGCTGTCTATCTCATTAACCGCCTTCCATCACATACTATTGCTCATTTCACGCCTCATTTAAGTTGTTTGGTCATCATCCTGTGTTTGATCACCTACATACATTTGGCTGTGTTTGCTTCGTTCATCTACCTCCCACAGAAAGAACGAAACTAACAGCGCAATCTCGCAGGTGTGCTTTTTTGGGTTATGCCACTAATCAAAAAGGTTTTGTTTGTTATGATCCCATTGGTCGTCGTATCAGAGTTTCTCGAAATGTTATTTTCTTTGAAAATCAATATTTCTTCCAAACTCACATAGATTGTCCTTCCCCCTCTTCACCAGCTCTCTTACCAGGTTTTTCGGATCAAACCTCTGTTACTAGGTTTAATCCTTCTTTTGTATACCACCGACGGGAGAAACCTCCCATTGCAGATGGCCCTTCCCCTGATCCTCCACCGACAACTGGTTCCGCGCCTACTCATGCTTTACGTCGCTCCTCCAGAACCTCTAGACCGCCAGAGCGATATGGCTTTAACCATACTTCTTTGATGACTACTCTCTCTTCTATTTCTATCCCAAGTTCTTATTTACAGGCTGTCCAACACGATTGCTGGAACCAGGCCATGAAGGAGGAATTAGATGCATTGGCTCTGAATCACACATGGGATATTGTGGAGTGTCCTCCAGCAGTTAAGCCCATTGGTTGCAAATGGATCTACTTGATCAAACTTAAATCTGATGGGTCCTTGGATAGACACAAAGCTAGACTTGTGGCACTTGGAAACAGACAGGAGTATGGCATTGACTACGAGGAGACATTTGCCCCGGTGGCAAAAATGACCTCTGTTCGGTTACTTCTCGCCATTGCTGCATCTCGGTCTT
Organism: Litsea cubeba; assembly: GCA_012931725.1. NCBI lineage: Eukaryota > Viridiplantae > Streptophyta > Magnoliopsida > Laurales > Lauraceae > Litsea > Litsea cubeba. The sequence goes on from CM022945.1 coordinate 113,668,926, forward strand.
GGCCATTATATCAAATGGATGTCAAAAATGCATTTCTCCATGGGAATTTGCACGAAGAAGTCCATATGCGTATACCACAGGGCGTCCCCTCTCCCTCCAAGAAGTCTGTCTGTCGGTTGCGAAAATCACTTTATGGTCTAAAGCAAGCTCCACGGGCGTGGTTCGAAACCTTCAGGGGTCGATTATGCGAAAGTGGGTTTACTCAGAGCCCTTATGATCCATCTCTCTTTCTATGCCACACATCTACAGGGGTTACTGTACTTCTGGTGTATGTTGACGATATTATTATCACTGGTACGGATGATGGTATGATCAAATCTCTCCAAGCTTCCCTCCGGACTTCCTTTAATATGAAGGATTTGGGTCCTTTGCATTATTTCTTGGGCTTAAAGGTGCATCAATCTCCCAAAGGTCTTTTTGTTAATCAACACAAATACACATCCGACCTTATCGAGTTGGCAGACCTCCAGGATTCTTCGCCTGTTGATACACCCGTCGAAGTAAATCTAAAACTGAGTAAAGATGATGGAGAGCTTCTTCCTGATCCTCATACATACCGACGACTCGTAGGCAGTCTTGTCTATCTCACCATCACTAGACCTGACATATCCTATGCTGTCAATCTTGTGAGCCAGTTCATGACCGCTCCTCGACATCTTCATTTGACAGCTGTGAAGCGCATTATCCGTTATCTGCTAAGAACTGTTCCTCGTGGCTTATATTATCCAAAGGATAATCCTCTTCACCTAACTGCTTATGCGGATGCTGACTGGGCAGGCTGTCAAGACACGCGTCGTTCTACTACTGGTTGGTGCATGTACCTTGGCAATTCGCTCATTTCTTGGTAATGCAAGAAACAGGCTCGTGTATCCAGATCTTCCACGGAAGCTGAATATAGGGCAATGTCTTCTGCTTGTTCTGAAGTCTTATGGCTACGGGGTCTTCTTTCGGAACTTGGTTTCACTCAAACCTCTCCTACTCCATTGCATGCCGACAATACTGGGGCTATCCGAATCACTGAAAATCCAGTATTCCATGAAAGAAACCAAGCATATTGAAGTTGACTGCCATTTTATTAGGGATGAATTTAAACGGGATGTCATTAGTCTACCTCATGTCCCTACAGAATTTCAGTTTGCAGATATCTTCACAAAGGGACTTCCTCGGCCTCGACATCAATTTCTTGTTTCCAAATTGCTGCTTTATGACTCTCCAGCATCAATTTGAGGGGGGGTGTCAATCCAAGCCCAATTAAGCCCAGGCCCATTCTGGGTCCAGACTTTATATATCACTTAGTCAAAGCTTCTTAGTTTGTAAAACAGATTTTTAGGATCTGTTTTGTTATACTTACATGTAATCAGGGATTTCATCTCATGTAATCAGGGTTTTCATCCCCTTTATAATGAGAAGAACAGTCGACCAAGAAGGTCACTGAATTAAGCCCATCAGAATTATTTCAATCTCTTTTATTGATACTAACCAGCACCAAGTCTATTCGCCCAAGCCAACTTAGTGACAGACAAAATTTCAAACCATTGCATACAGACATACGCATACACTTAACAAGTTTCACCATACCCATACAAGTGGTCTGCCATATCTGAAGTACTTGGCATCCTGGTCGTTAATATGTGTCTTTACCTTAAATTTCGTCCCAACACTTTGCTTCTGGGAATCAACACCGCCTAAGTGCCATAGAGGGCTGCCTTGCTGCCGGGATAGATTAAGCATATTGGAGGCAAACAATTGAGGCAGTTGGTAACTGCAAGATGATAGAAGTTTCATAGAATCAGAGTGCAACGGATCTCTATTCTTCTCCAAGAAGCCACTTGTATCATACAAAACCTGATAGGCCTCCATGTTAGTCATATAAAATACAAATTGTCATCACGATAGTGAAAGATGAACTAATAACGAAGGTCTGGAGCCTCAAACAAGTCAACTTGCACAGAAATCAAGTGAGTTTTAGTAAAAACTCGAGTAATTTTGACTTCATAGTAAGATAACAACTCACTGCAGCTGCAGTGACTGACAACGAGATGCATTTGCCCTTGTGTGAAGGATTTTTCTGTTCAATACAATTTAAGTTGTCTGGCTTAGCTGCTTTCCTTCTTCAATCACATCCATGCAAATTAAATAAATTTAAGTGATACAGTTTTCCGTGAGATACTGGAATGACATATGGCACTTTGAGAATTTAAAGGGGACAAACAAGGATAGGATGCACTTATGGTAATTTCTATTTCCTTTCAAACTGGTAAGCATGGTTTTTACAACTTCATGCTTGTAACACTCACAGCAGTTGTTGATACTACCATTATATGCTGTCCAAATTTTAGTAATTTTCATGGGTTACATTTCAGCCTATCAGATCATCCCATAAAATCACATGATCGAGTCACATAGCTGGCCTGCCTAAATCATAATTTGCTAAAAAGGAATTACAGTGGCATCAGCTTGCAAATGACATTTTACAAGGTATAACTTTTGTGAATGAGAGGCCCTTTACTAAAACTCACAAAGGTCACATGATAACTCCAACTATGGATACCACAAAAACTCAAATTAAAAGAAACAAACCTTTTTCATTAGGTGGCCTGCAGAATAGACAAATAAACTTTAACAATGAAAGAATAACACTCAAGAAAAAGGCCAAACAAATAGAACCTCCTTGGTGAAATTCTGGGATTTGCACCATAGTTTAATATATCGCCAATGCATATATGTACCATGAATCGAATGATGTGGTTTGGTATTTTGATACTATAATGGTATTAGGCCATATCACAGTATTTTTGCAGATACTAGCAGTATTATCAGCATGTATTTTGAAATTATTGGCTGATAATTTCAAATATCGGCCAACCACCCTCTTTAAGGTTTCATTTGTGCTATTTAGCTTTTTAGATGTTGAAAAACATTTTTACAAATCTTTAGCCTCTTTTCTTTCATCTTTTAACTTGTTTAGTAAGAAAAAATCAACAAAATGTTGTTTCGACATGATTGATAGCATTACACATACTTCGGCTCAAGTTTTAGATTCATAAAGGTATATGTACTCTTCATTCTCTATATTTTCTTAAAGTAATTGGTTAGAATGGGTTAGCACCTTTTTTTTTTCTTTTTTACCAATTTATAAAAGATTGGTGGATCTTAAACCTAATCCAGGGAAATTTCATAATTATTTTGAATCTTTTATATAGAGTAACCTGAAGTTATGAGATTTTTTAGAATGCCTCTTAACTCATGCATGCATGTGTTTAGCTGTCTTATATTTGACTCTACGTTTTCGATTGCTTAGATATAGTGATTTTGGGCCAAGATCTTTTTAATATCTACCACTTTTTTATGAGAAGATTCTGAGTTTTTAAATCATTTGATTTTTTCCCAAATTATAAGAAAAAAGTGATGAAATAGACTCTTATTCATAGATCTAGCATATAAACATTTTCAATGTCTATATCCACATGGTTTGAATTTATTATCAATTTTTTATTTTGTTCACTTAAAGATAAAAGATATTATTCAAACAAAAGGGTGCATATGACTTTAGGGGACCATAATTACTTTATAATATGTCCTAAAAAAAACAGTACATTATAGTATTTTGTAATATTCTGATTTTTAAATTATTTTTTCATATCTTTTCAAAAAAAAATCATAGGGTAACTAATAGCAACATCACCACAATGTATCCATTTTTAGGGCAACCGCACATGCCCACTACTACTGCCATTTTCAACCATGGCATGCACCATGCACAGAGACCAATAAAATCACGATAATCATCTGACCATGAAGATCAAATGTGTGCAGTTATATTCTCATGATCCTTTATTTCCTCTTTGATGGGCTAAGTTCAGTATGAACCAAGGTTATCATCTTCTCAAGAGGTATCTTCTTAAGAGGTTGGGCAGTCAGCAGAACGAACCTCTCCAGCATAATGATGAACGCTAAATGCTCCTCCCATTTGCTCTTTGAAACAGGGGCTTACATTCAAATTCTGCTTAAGCTTATTGGCAAAGGTCAAATCTGTGCCTTCAGGAAAAGTTGACTCTTCGTCTAATAAAGATAAGAGTCCAAGAGGTTTCTGCAATAAATACAAAAGAATGTCAAAAAGTGTTGCCAACTGAATCACGACATACATCACTCGCTGAAAGAGATTCACCTAAAGTCATAATAAAACCATCGAGCATAATATACTTATTGGCCCAACATTCAAAAGGGGAAAAAATGAGCCCGACTAAAATATGAATCCAATAACATCAAGCAATGTGGGATTGAAGGTTAACTTACCAAAAAGCTCCTTGGTGGGGGTGGGCTGTTCAAAGGAAACCGTACAGTTATTGGCAGAAAGATTACATTGCAAAAAGGGCAGTCTTCCTTTTCAATATCTCGGCTTGCCTATTGGGGCGAATCCTCGGTCGGATTAAATGTGGGCTCCGGTGGTAGAAAAGTTTGAAAAGAAGTTATCTTCTTGGAAGAGGCAATATCTCTCCTTTGGAGGAAGAATCACTCTCATCAAATCCTCTTTATCTAGCTGACTTGTTTATTATATGTCTCTTTATAAGATGCCTATGACGGTGATTTAGAAGTCCGATCGATTCAGAGAATTTTCTTTGGGATGGCAATAGTGAAATGGTGCGACGTGCTAAAGTCACTGTTGCAAAAATCAGCCTAGGCGCTAGTCGGCGGTCACCGCCTAGACGCTAGGCGGGAATTAATCGGACTAGGCGGGGATTAATCGGGCTAGGCGGGGATTAATCGGGAATTAATCCCTAGTCCATGCCCACCGCCTAGCGTCCGCCTAGTGATTTTTACAACATTGGCTAAAGTCGAAAGCAGTGGGGGTTTGGGTATGAGAATTTGGAGTTAAAAATTTTGGTCTTTACTAGCTAAATGGTGGTGGAGGTATGGGGAGGAGAAAGAGGCTTTGTGGAGGAGAATAATAGTGTCAAAGTATGGGGAGGATGTCTGGGGGTGGGTCCCAAAAGGAGTACCTAGGTATAGGTTGTCTAGTTTTTGGGATGTTATTTCTAATTTTGGGGATGAGTCTAAACGTGAGGGGGGATATCTATATGAAAGGTTTGGGTTTCTTAGTGGGTGAGGGGGATAGTGTCTGTTTTTGGTTTGATGATTGGGTGGGTGGGGGTCCTTTACACCTTTTGTTTCCTAGAGCATTTAGAGTTATGTGACTTGTGTCTAATAAAGAGTCGTCGGTTAAAGAATGTTATATTTGGGTTGAAAATGTGGTGTCTTGGGACATTAGTTTTAGGAGGGCCCTTCGGTAATCAGAGTTGGTGGAGTTTGAGTCCTTGTCAAGTCTTCTTGTAAACGTTGTTTTATGCAGTGATTCTACAGACCGTCACATTTGGAAACTACATCCCGCAGGATCTTTCTCCTCAAGATTCTTTTACAAGGAGATGGATTCTATGAATGTTGTTCAATCTCCTGGTGTTTGGATGGGACTTGAGTGGAGGCTTTTTGTTGGTTGGCTGTGGCAGGTAAGATTTCAACGGTGGATATTTTAAGAAAAAGGGGGCTGAGATCGAATAATATTTCAGACACATGTTGCCTTTGCAAGAGGGAGAGGGAGTCAATAGATCATCTGTTCATTCAATGTGATGTTGCTTCATTTATTTGGGGGTATTTTCTCAAAGTAAGTGGTGTGAGTTGGTGCCTCCCAGGTTCTTTACCGATTTTGTTTGAAGCATGGAAGGTCCCCCTTTGGTCGGTATTAGGAGGATCTTATGGAGGGTCATTCCTCTATCCATCCTTTGATCAATTTGGAAAGAGCGAAATGATAGAGTTTTTAATAGAAAAGGATCAACAAGGGAGGATCTATTGTCACTTGTGCCTTCGAGGATCGTTAAATGGGCTTGTGTCAGAAAGGATTTTGCAAACATTAAGATAGATAACATCATGCAAAATTGGGGAGTTTGTTTGAAGATGGAAGCCCTTAAGGAAGAAAAGGAAAGTTAGTTGGTGCACTCCTCCATCTGGAGTTCTAAAATTCAATGTCGATGGAGCAGCAAAGGGAAAACCAGGGTTGTCAGGCATTGGTGGCGATTTAAGAAATCACAAAAGGGAAGTTATGTACATGTTTTCTAAGCATGTTGAGATTAAAGATTCTAATGAAGCGGAAGTTCTTAACATCTTGGAAGCTCTCCATATTATTCATACTTTACAGCACCATTTATCTTATTGTGGAGAGTGACTCAGCTAATGCCATATCTTGGGTAAAATCTTTGAAAGGGCCTTGGAAAATGCAATTCTTATTCAATGAAATTAGTTCTCTACTTTTTGATTTGCAGGTCTCTTTTCAACATGTTAGCAGATCTGCAAATGGAATGGCGGATTGTCTAGTTAAACAGGGGGTTGATCGGTCATGTAATCTTAGCGCCTCTTTAGTGTAGTCAGGGACGGAGCCAGGATTTTCTTCTAGTGGGGGCAAAGCTGATCGACCAATACTGTTAGTGGGCCCACTTATGAAAAATCTAAATCATTCAAGAAATGACCCATTCCCTTATTTTCTACATAAGATTCACTTATAGGAAAATTTTCTCTTACAAGTAGATTACATGTAAAGTCCAACTCTATGGGGCCTACTTGGGCCAACCTTTGATCAATTTAGCTCCTTTCACACTCATATCCCGACCTTGATTTGACACAATGCCAAGTTTTGATGCCCATCGATCCTTTACCCACTATTGGACTAGATCTCATAAGAAAAGAGAGAAATTATTATTAAAACAGTATTAGACTTTAAGGTCGCTGAATCAAAATTTAGGATGATTTTAATGTTCCACGGATGCCATGTACACAGCAGAGATAGTAAAAAGAGAAGGAAAAAACATGATAAAAGAGTTCCACGACAATAGACTCATAAACATCTAAATCATTGAAAAACAGCCTCCTCACACAGTGTATAGACCTCATTAGATTTCACTCAAATGAGATTGTTAACTTTTAAAAAATTAGTTCGTAAAATTTTTATAAATAAATTCAATTTTTTCTTATGGATCAATTTTACTTGGGCCCAGATCATATTAAGCTATATTTTTTTCATAGAGAACTAGAGCACTTATTTTATGGGGTTTATACTTTTCCAAAGTACGCCCCACTCAAGAGCATCGGCCCTAGAGGGCCCACATTTCGAGCCTGTTTAATTTTATTAAGTGGGCTCCACTCAAGAGTTTCATTAAATGCTCTCTAAACATGGTTGGATGTGGGATGAGAATCACATTGCAGAGAGAGGGAGAGAGATAATACTATAAGATTCTATGATTTAGGAATAGAAAAGGTCAATAATGCCCTTATTAAGACAAGAATACCCTTGTTGCTCTCTAAAATTCTCAAAAAGTAGAGAAAGTTGAAGAGGGACAAAAGGGCATAAAAATGCCTAAATTTACTCCGATTTTTTTTTCATATTTACCAAACATGAAAAGAAAATTTGAGTGGGGGTAATTGCCTACACTCGACCCCCCTCCCTCCGTCCTTGTAGGCATCAAGCCTTGAAACCAGGTGATAATACCAGTTACAAATTAACATATGAAAGAAAATGGTATCTATAAGTAATATTTTCATTTTTAGTTAAAGCAATGTAACAATAAATTTCTCCCTCATTGCATAGAAAGCAAGAGAAAATATTCAAAAAAAATTAAATAACATTTACAAAACTCACTGGCTAAGCTAAAACATTGAAATTAGAAAGTTGATTCAGGTAACTGATTTAAAATATGCACACTAAATCTAAAGAAAATACCTTCTCAAAGAGACTGAGACACTCTCGGTTGTCTTCAAAATCAACTTTCGTCCAATCAATCCCGTCATGATCATATTCCTGCAGTAGATGTTCTAGTTGCAATTAAGTGAAAACACAACCATTGAGATTGATCATATTAACAAACTATACAAACTATTTTTATTATCATAAGAACGTTTTCTAGAAGTATATTAACAAACTGTCTAAGCAGATAACCATGACATTCATCATCATCATCAAAGCCTTGTCCCAACTATGTTGGAGTCCGCTACACAAAAGATAACCATAACATTCAGATGCCAAACTTGAATCACACATTCAAGCAACCATGACATTCACAGGCCAAAATTGACACAAATTTTTAGGAGCACCCAAACCATGAAATGGATGTCACATTTCTGATAATTTACCAATAGTAAAACTCATTGTAACCGAAATCAAAGGAAATTTAAAATACCCGTTTTATCAAACCATATGACATTGTTAATCCTGATAAGCAAATCTCAAAAGAGTTCAGTTCCATCACGCATAAAAAAATAAAATGAAATAAATCTTGAAAAGTCAGCATCATGAATGAACAATTATGGCGGTCAAGGATCCTCACCTCCTGTTCAAGTTTGAACAGATGCCGATTGCAATATTGTTGAAGTCTTTCATTCGCATAATTTATACAAAATTGTTCAAAACCATTCTTCTGCATAAGAGAAAATTAGTTCATCTACTGATGAAAAAGAGAAAAATAATCAAGAAAACATGATATTGTCGTATGAAAAAAAAATAGAATTTATTACATGAAAAAGAAATCCTAATCAGTATATCAGCAGAAAATACATACATCAAATGATTCAAATCCATAGATATCAAGAATACTTATGGATCTTCCAGTCTTTCGTTTGCCTAGTTCAAGCGACTTGTTGATTTGTTCTACAAGCCAGTTAAACAAGCTAGCATAGATGTATTTTGCCAATGCATCTCTAGTGTCAATTGCCTGGGAAAAAAGCATGGATAAATATTAAGCGCCCTCTTGCAAATGTTAGAGAGAGGAAGAAATGTTCAGTGTGTGATTCTCATACCTGTGGTAATGTTAGCTTTTGGACAATATTGTCATTGCCTGCTTGGATACTCCGAGTAGATAAAGCCAAAATCAAGTCCTGAACATTGCAACCCATCAAGTTTGCAGCAGTAGTTACACCTACGGGCAGATTAAGCACGACGTGATCACAGCATGTGTTCAATTTGTGCAGGGCAAAAACTCCATATACATGTGAGATCAATGAGCAATGATGAGCCAATATAATAATATAAATGAGATCGCACATTATTGTAGTTGATACACCAATTATAATAATCTTTTACAAGTTTCAAACATTTTGCACCATGAATTTCAGAGAACTTCCTTTCAAACCTTCATAATCTACCATTGGATATGTTCTCCCCAAGAACTTCCCAAATAATGCAAATTCAGTGAAAATCTGAAAAGCATATCACAACTAATGCAGAACCCAAATAAAACTCAAATGCCAGGACGAAATTAAGAATACTAAAGTATATTGAAGAAATGGATGAAACATGGGAGCACCATTTACCCCAGAGGACATTCATGTCTAGAAAAATACATTCATAGTGAAAAATGAATGGTCAGGTAGGTTGAAAAATCAGACTGAAATTGAGTGAAACACAAAAGGTGCCCAGTTAGCGATGGGTTCACCATAATGACTATGTTGCATAATTTTGCAGCAAAAGGAAAAGAAAGGGGTAGAAATTGCAATCAAAGAATAAGGCTTTGAAAATGTGAAGATGTATAGAGACTACAGTCTAAAGAAGCCCGAGACACTGTCAAGACAATACCCATGAAAAATAATGTTTGGAAATCAGAAATCATCAGGTAAATAAAGTCCATGTATATCTGGAAATACTTAAATTCCTGATGAAGAAACTTTTTGTTTGTTTAACTGTTCGAAAGCTCTCTACAATCCTGGAAATCTGATCTATGATGAGGAGAAAGGAATTTTGGAGGTTTTGGGGGAATGGGAAATATCTTCTAAATGATTAGTCCTTAAAAATGCATAATTTCATCATCATTTTAGAGTAATTAAGGACTTAATCATCAAATAATGCACCATTTTAGTAGAAAAAAAATCATGATTTTATGTTTGTGGGCATCAAAGTTTGAATTCGAGTCAAAATTCATTGAAAAATCACATTTTCACATAAAATCATGAATTTCTCTATTTCTTAGCATTGAAAGTCACAAATTTCTCATAACTTTTTATTCACAAATAAAATGATGAACTTTCTTTGCACCATTGATTTAATTAAAGAAAATTAGATAAAATGGTGACATTTTATGCATCTATTTAGTGTGAATTGGTCCCGCATCTTGCATCATTCCTTTCCTATATGAATAGATTATTCTTTGATCTTTGATTTTATTTTTGTAGGGAATTTCAGAAATTGGGGCCCGCGGAAGAGAATTGATGAAGCAAATGCACCAGGGGACCCATCTACTTTTGGCATGAATTCCAAGTTAGGGGCGGCCATGGTAGGGTCAACTCTCATGTTCAAAAATTTTATTTTTAGTCTCTTGAAGATAATTTTCAGATTTGTGGGCCATATGATGAGGTGTTATCTTTAGATTGGTGGGGACTACTATGGATAAAATCCAATGGAGATTAATGAGTTGTCCTATCTACTTTCCAACAAATAGTGCTTACATGTCAAGATGGATGGCCAAGATTCAAAACAAAACAAGAAAGAAGAGAAAGAAAAAAAAAAGTGCAAAAGAGCATGGACGTCCAATGCATGGGACGTTCCATGTTGTCTGCACCAAAGTGGGCCATCAAGTGTTACAAGTGCAAATGAAAATCTGAATTTCAGATTTGGTTAAAAGTTTTTTTGAAACTCAAAAGTCTGAATTTCAAAGCAAGGGATATTGGACGTTCAAGCATGGGATAGGTCAAGATTGCATTCTTCCAAGTATGGCCCACTCCTATGTCATGTTTGGAATGAAATTAAATTCAGTTTTGAAGAGATTTTTAAGAGAAAAAATGGGCCATGCTAAGAGATTTTTCCTGCCATGAAGAGTTCTAATAAAAATGGAAGATCTTGCTAAGCAATCCAAGTTGGAAACTAATTCAAAGAGTCCAAGATTTTAGCACTAAGTTGTTAAAGTTAACTTCAAAAAGATTGGCTTCAAGATGGGAAATTCTATTCGCACCCACCGACTTTGTTGAGTATACACACATGGTGAGCTCACCTACCGCAAAAATATAAAGTCTCTTTTTCTACTGAGCCCACCCACCGAAGATAACAAACGTGCCTTTCTTCTTCCTTCTCCTTCTTCCGTTCTTCCTCATTTCCGTCAATATTGAGAGAACAACGTCATTTCTGAGCCTTAGGTGAGTGAAACCTTTGAAGGCAGATCATCTTCTCTTCTTCATGAGCAAAGACAGATCATCTTCATCTCCCCAGTTACCTCTTCATCTTCAACTTCTTTCATTTTTGTTTTCCTCATTGTTAATCTTTTTTCCAACTAAATAAACCTGTAATACAAATGGATTGAGTGCATGAAAATTGAATGGAGTGTGTAGGTTACAATTGGGATTGAATGGAAGGGATGGGAGAGGGGAGAAGGGAAATCAGTGACGGTTGACATGCAAAATGAAAAACATGATTCACGTTCTGCACGGACACGCAGATCCGTGCACATTCAATGTGCAGGGAGATTAAAACCCGTGCGTTGTGCATATGCACGGTGATTCAAATCCGTGCTAATTGCATATGCACGGAGATTAAAACCCATGCGCTGTGCACGGAAATACATGTAGAAGATAACAGGCCTAGCAGGCCCAGCCCATGTACAAAGCCCACACATGGGATATATTCAAATCTACATAGGATAGGATTTAGTCCCTAATTTCTCTCCTTTGTATAGGATATGATTGATTCTTTCCTTTCTTTTGTTATTCTGATTTGTATCTAATTTCTAATCTTTACTTAATTAGAGCCTTGATTAAAGCATCATATCAATATATATATAGAACTGTCGATGCTCTGTAAAAAGAACAACCTTCTCCCACCATTCTTATTCTTCTTCTTCTTCTTCTTCTTCTTCTTCCTCTCCTTCTCATAATATTTCATGGTATCGAGCACTGTGGGATCTCTCCACATCAGCACCCTCTCTTCTCACTCATCTGAAGACTTTCTCTCTCAGTAGAATCTCTGTCGTCATTCTGCACAGTGACCATCCAGGGTGGGCCATCTTCCAATCATCCAGAAGTCAAAATCAATCACCACCACAGTGGTCGCCCCTCTTCTCAAAGATTTATGGGCATTTTTTCAGGATTTTTAGCACATCAGAGGTAGGCCATCTCCTGCCACCTGTGTTTTAACAGTTTTATAGGATAGTTTTCATCAGATCCGTTCAATTTTGCGGATTTTCATCAGTTTGCCTTGCAACCTGATCTGGAAGTTAGTAAAAAGTCTCCCATAGAAGACTGTATTCTTTGATCAGAGGTTGATCTCATTGTGGACCACACGTGATCACTCCAAGCACCAAAATAGTGGTCGTTTGGCACTGTTTGGTGTCTGTTGAGTTCTTTTTTTTTTTGTTTTGGAGTTCATCCGTTTGCTCCAATAACCTATCTGCACCAATCATTCAGCCTCTCTTACTGGTTATTACTGAGTAATTGCTGTTTAGTCCTCTCTATCTCTATATCAAAGGGTTTTGTGGTTGAACATCTTCTCTGTGACACATTTCTACTGATTTTTTAGAACATGGAAAAGTATTGATGTTATTCCCGTTAAGTTTAATGGACAAAATTATATGGCCTGGTCCTTCCATCTGAAGAATTTCGTAGAAGGATAGGGGCTATTTGGTTATTTGGATGGAACGGTTACAAAACCTCCTATGCCAAGCACCACGGACTCCAAAGCCATAGCCACCTGGTCCAAGGAAAATGCCAAAGTGATTACTTGGATTCTGAACTCCATTAATTCCTCCCTTGACGTGGCTCTTCAAGCTTATACTACAGCAGCAGATATGTGGGCTCACCTCAAGAAGATCTACCATCAAACCAACAAAGCCCGGAAATTTCACTTGGATAGTGAAATTGCTAAATTTACTTAAGGGGATAGATCTTTGCAGGAATACTTTAATGGCTTCCTCACCTTATGGACTGAACGGGATTCCATGTTGATTCAGACAGTCTCTACTGGCTTTCTCTCCGAGGCTCTTAAACTCCAAGAGGAAACTCACATTAGCCCGGTCCTTATGAATTTACAGCCAGAATTTGAATCGGTTCGGTCTGCCCTCATGAACCGAGAACAGTCTGCTAATCTTGATACCTGCTTTCAAGAAATACTTCGCGAAGAACTTCATCTCACCTCCCAGCGGGCTATTCTTGAAGAACCGAAGGCTTTCCTTGCATCCCTTCCGGCTGACTCTGCTCTTCTAGCAACCCCCAATTCGAAGCTCACTCAATGCTATGAATGCAAAGGATTTGGTCATATTGCCAAGAATTGTCGCAAGAAGTTGGTTTGCCGCTAATGCAAGAGGTCTGGTCATCTTATTGATGACTGCTGCAGCCTCTAGCGACGGAATGAGGCGCAGCCTAAGAAGCCTCCCTTCAATCTGCCAAAACAGAATATTCCTTCCGCATTCCAGGTTCAAGCACCATCATCTGATGCAGGAAGCACTTCATTTGGGGCTGTATCGATGACTCCTGCTCAAATTCAAGAACTCATCCAAGGCACGGTTACTTCTACATATGCGATTATGCGTCTATGGGCATCTCTGGTGGTCGGTATCAAACTCATTCTCATATAGCATCTCATATTTTTCATTCCTCTGCTTATCTTTCTTCTCCTATTACCTCTTCCATATGGTTTTTAGATTCAGGAGCCTCCAATCACATGACATCTGTAGAACATAGCTTTACAAATTCCCACTCTTACCTTGGAAAAGAGAAAATAACCACTGCTAATGGTGATCAACTACTCATTTCGGGAGTTAGTGAAATGATATGTAATGAGAGAAAGAGGAAGAGACAAAAGTTGGAGAGAAACTCAATGCCTCAATGGGAGGCTCGTATGAGATTTTATAATACATAATACCCAAATCAAGGGTAATCTAATCAATATACAATCCCTAATTAAGAGTAATCAAATCAATTTACAACCTTCATCAAGGATAATCAAATCAATCTATAAATCTATACAAGGAAATAAATAAATAAGAGATACAGATATATACAAGCTCTGACGGGCCTTGGGCTGGGCCAAGTGGGCCTAAGTCACATTATTTCTACACTCCCCCTCAAATTGATGTGGTAATGCAGAAAACAACAATTTGCTATTAAGTTCATGATGGCGTGGCTTAGGAAGAGCTTTTGTGAAGATATCTGCCAACTGGTCATGAGTAGAAACATGAGGCAAGGTGATCTTCTCAGTTACAACATGCTGACGGATGAAGTGACAATCAATTTCAATGTGCTTCGTCCGTTCATGAAAGACTGGATTATTAGCAATTCTAGTAGCACTGGTATTATCTCCATGAAGAGGTGTAGGCGTATTAACAATAATACCAAATTCACAAAGAAGACGGCGGAGCCAGATGATTTCTGCACTTGCAGACGACATTGCCCGATATTCAGCCTCAGCAGAAGATTTGGATACAGTGGTTTGTTTCTTGGACTTCCATGAAATCAGAGAGTCGCCAAGAAACATGCACCAGCCAGTGGTAGAGCGCCGGGAATCAGGGCAACCAGCCCAGTCGGCATCGGCATACGCGGATAAGCGTAGAGAAGTATTAGACGGATAGAAGAGACCATGACTGGGAGTGCCTTTAACATAGCGGAGAATGCGCAAAGCAGCAGCAAGGTGAGGTTTATAAGGATTGCTCATAAATTGGCTAACCGTATGCACCGCATGAGAAATATCAGGGCGAGTCATCGTTAAGTAGAGTAAACTACCAACGATCCGACGGAAAATAGATGGATCATCCATGAGGGGACCACCCTCTGCACTGAGTTTACTATTTAATTCCATTGGCGTGTCAACAGTATGAGCATCATCAAGTCTGGCAGAGGTGATCAAATCAGAAGCATATTTACGCTGATGTATCCGAATGCCCGACTTAGTACGCGAAAACTCAAGCCCGAGGAAATATGTGAGAGGACCGAGATCCTTCATTTTAAAGTGGCGAGTGAGATGATGCTTGAGATCCGTAATACCAGAAATATCATTGCCACTGATAATCATATCATCAACATAGACTAAAAGGAATGTGTAACCCTTTGGTGTCCATCTAAGAAAGAGAGAACTATCAGAATGACTCTGACGAAACCCAGCTTGAAGAATAGCGGCCCGGAATTTATCAAACCAAGCCCTGGGAGCCTGCTTAAGTCCATAAAGAGATTTGCGCAATTTGCAAACATGCCGAGGAGGACAAGCATAGCCAGGAGGAGGTTTTAAATAGACAGTCTCTTTCAAGTCGCCATGAAGAAAAGCATTTTTGACATCCATCTGCCACAGAGGCCAATTGCGAGCTGCAGCTACACAAAGTAGAGTACGAACTGTGGTCATTTTAGCCACTGGAGCAAATGTTTCCTCATAATCAATGCCATACTCCTGCTTGTAACCCTGTGCAACCAATCGTGCTTTGTAGCGATCCAAACTCCCATCAGAGTTAACCTTGACAGAGAAGATCCACTTACTGCCAATGACAGAGGCTTTGTCAGGTGTCGGTACCAAGTCCCATGTATGGTTTGCCTCAAGAGCCAACAATTCCTCAGTCATAGCATCCTGCCAGTATGCAATCTTCGAAGCCTGTGAATAAGAGGTGGGTATAGGAGCACTATCCAAAGAAGTGAAAAGAGCAGGGAACCCATATCTGTCAGGAGCAACCGAAGGACGACTAGATCGTCGCAGGGGTTGGATATTAGTAGAGGAAGTATCAATACCTGAGGGTACAGGAGGCAGCATGGGAATAGGATCGGGAGAAGGAGGCCCCACCGGAGGAGTCTTGTTTCGCCGGACATAGACATTGGTAATTGGTGGTTTGGAAGAAGTTGTCACAGGGAAGTGTGGCAAATAAGAGACAGCAACAGGATGAGTTTGGAGACGCAAAGAAAAGAAGGGAATGTGTTCTAAAAAGATCACATTACGAGATATCCGCATGCGTTTCTCAGAGGGATCATAACATAGAAATCCCTTGTGTTCAGAACTGTAACCTAGGAAGAGACATTTGGTAGCCTGGGGTGACAACTTAGTGCGCTCTGTAGGTGGAAGATGGACAAAGCATAAACAACCAAAAACCCGCAAGTGAGAATATGAAGGTTTATGGCTAAAAAGAGCTTCATATGGCGTAATCTTTCCTAGAACGGAGCTAGGATGACGATTGATGAGATACACAGCGGTATGAGCAGCATCACACCAAAATGTGGGAGGAACTAAGGATTCAAGAAGGAGAGTACGAACAGTTGCAAGAATATGCCTGTTCTTTCTCTCAGCAACACCATTTTGTTGTGGAGTATGTGGGCATGATTTTTGGTGAATAATGCCTTTAGCAGAAAGGAAGGTAGAAAATTCATGGGACATGTATTCTCCGCCGGAGTCAGACCTGAGAATTTTGATATCTTTTTGAAATTGTGTGTGAACCATATTATAAAACTTTTGGAAAAGAGAAAAGACCTCAGAATGAAATAAATCCATGTGAATCGAGAATGATCATCAATAAAAGTCACATAATACTTAAGACCTGTCCTACTTAATGTGGGTGCAATGCCCCACACATCAGTGTGAATGATATCAAAAGAAGATGACGCACGGGAATGATGAATGGGAAAAGGTAAAATATGACTTTTACTTAAACAACATGTAGCACACTTAGATTGAAGAAAAGAGGACATCATTTTATTATCAACAGTGGAATCTAAACAGCCAATTTTAAACAAAGAAAATAAATAAGCATTATTCACATGACCAAGACGACTATGCCAGATAGTCCACAAGTTATTAAAATGAGAAGAAGTAGAAGAAGAAAAGAGGGAATGATGTCCAGTGTCCAGCAGAAACAGTCGACCATGTTTACTCCCCGTCACGATCACCTTCCCAGTGTGCTGCTCCTGTATGACACAACCATTGGAAGAAAATTTAATATGGTACCCATCATCAATCAGTTGGCCTACAGAAAGTAAATTTGCTGATAACTTGGGAACAAAGTAAACATTGGAAAGGTGGAGGAATTGGCCAGAGACACTAGATAAAGTAATGGTACCAATTCCCGAAATGAGTAATTGGTCGCCATTAGCAGTAGTTATTTTGTCTTTGCCAGTATAAGGGTGAGAAGCTGTAAAACTATGTTCCACAGAGGTCATGTGGTTTGAGGCCCCTGAGTCTAGAAACCAGGTGGATGGGGTAATGTATGATGACCTAGAGATTGAAGAATGGAAAGCAGGAAATGCAAGAGGAGAAGGAGTTTGGTACCGACCACCAGAAAAACCCATGGATGCATATGCAGAAGTCACCGTGCTCTGAATCAGGTCTTGAATCTGGGCTGGAGTCATGGATACAGTCCCGGAAGAAGTGCTGCCTGTGTCAGGGAGAGGTGTTTGAGCTTGGAACGCAGCAGGAGTATGTTGTCTGGATGCAGTGGGAGGATGTTGCTTTTGCTGGGGTCCATTCTTCCTTTGTAAACTACGACAATCATCAATGAGATGACCAGAGCGTTTGCAATATCTGCAAATCAATTTCTTTCGACAGTTCTTGGCTAGATGACCAAAGCCTTTGCATTCATAGCATTGAGTAGGCTTCTGATTGGGGGCTGCTAGAAGAGCAGTCTCAGCCTGAAGAGGAGCCTTTGGGTCTTCAAAGATAACGCGCTGAGAGTTAAGGCGAAGTTCTTCTCTAAGGACTTCTTGGAAGCATGTGTCCAGATTGGCTGTGACTTCTCTATTCATAAGAGCTGAACGGACAGATTCGAATTCTGGTCTGAGATTCATAAGAAACTGACTAATGTGAGTTTCCTCTTGTAATTTAAGCGCCTCTGTCAGAAACCCAACAGATACGGACTGGATTATCATAGCATCCCTCTCAGTCCATAATGTGAGAAATCCATTGTAGTATTCTTGCACAGTTTTATCACCTTGACTGAATTTCGCAATTTCACTATCGAGTTGAAATTTGCGAGCTTTATTGGTTTGATGATAAACATTCTTTAGATGACCCCACATATCAGAGGCAGCAACATATGCTTGAAGAGCAATAACAAGAGAAGGTTCAATGGAGTTAAGAATCCAAGTTATAACCTTAGCATTTTCTTTAGACCAGGTAGCTAAAGCTTTGGTGTCAGTAGTAGTAGGTTTAGTTATCGAGCCGTCAAGATAACCAAACAATCCTTGGCCTTCAACGAAATTCTTCAGATGGAATGACCAAGCCATGTAATTATTTCCATTGATTTAATGGGAATAACATCATACTTGTCCATATTAAAGAAACAGCAGCAAACAACCAACAACTTGCTAAAGGTCTGCTAAAACAGCAGCAGGTAGCACAAACAATGTAAATAAATCGCAGGCAGCAGTGGGTAAAGAAGAGAACAAACAGAAGGTAGAGTTGATATTGATCTGTTAGAAATCTGCTAATACAGCAGGAAAATGGCAATGTATTGATCTGATGAAGAATCCAACAACAGAAACATGAAACAGTGCAGAAATTGTCTCAGATAGAGCCAGGCGACCATGAAGTTTGGTGCAAGATCTGTGCGTGGGGCCCACAAAGTTATCTAATCACAGATCAAGTTGAAAACCCTTGAAGGAGTTCAAAAGTACTTCCTCTAGTCCAAAACTGATGAGTATTGGATAAGGATCCACAAATCTGGACGGTGGAGATGAAAAGTATCTGATAAAAAAATGTCAAAGTCGACAGAGGAAGAAGTGGAAGAAGCCTACCTCAAAATCGACAGAAAAAATCCAGAAAAATCCTTACAATTCCCATAATAAACAGTCGACCAACACAAGGTAGACAGTTGGTGCTGTTTGGATCATCATATGTGGGCCGTAGTGAAGCAGTGACTCACTGTCGAGAACAGCGCATGACACGTCCAGGTCGTCAGGGGGGTCGATTTTGCACAGGGATCCTATTAGAGGATCAGTGACCAGATCAGAGGTGGGGGATGGAAGGACAAGCTATTTTCGCAACTCCAGGCCAAAGTTTCACTCAAAACGGATCAAAATCCACAAATTTGGACGGCTGAGATGAAAACTGTTGCACAAAACTGAAATAGCACAAAACTGAGTGGATCGCCTACCTCTGATGACCCATAAATCTTGGAAAAATGTTCATAAATAAGAGGAGAAATAGACGAACAATATGGGCTTCTTCAGCTCCGATGATGATGATGATCACAGGTGGGCCATGTTGGATCAGAGATGATCAGAGAAGCTCTGGCTGAAGAAAATGATCAAGGATGACTACCAAGGAGATGATCAGAGGCTCTGATACCATGAAATGATATGTAATGAGAGAAAGAGGAAGAGACAAAAGTTGGAGAGAAACTCAATGCCTCAATGGGAGGCTCGTATGAGATTTTATAATACATAATACCCAAATCAAGGGTAATCTAATCAATATACAATCCCTAATTAAGAGTAATCAAATCAATTTACAACCTTCATCAAGGATAATCAAATCAATCTATAAATCTATACAAGGAAATAAATAAATAAGAGATACAGATATATACAAGCTCTGACGGGCCTTGGGCTGGGCCAAGTGGGCCTAAGTCACATTATTTCTACAGTTAGTACCATTACTTTATCTAGTGTTTCTGGCCAGTCCATCACTCTTCACAATGCTTACTTTGTTCCCAAATTATCAGCCAATCTTCTTTCTGTAGAACAACTTATGGATGATGGCTATCTTGTTCACTTTTCTTCCTCTGGTTGTGTTATACAGGGGCGACAAACTGGGAAGGTGATCGCGATGGGGAGTAAACATGGGCGCCTGTTCTTGCTGGACATTGGACATCATTCTTTCTTTGCTTCTTTTTCTAATTTCAATAAATTGTGGACTGTTTGGCATAAACGTCTTGGTCATGTGAACAATGCACATTTGCTTTCCTTGTTTAAATTTGGTTATTTGGATTCTACTATTGATAATAAAATGATGTCTTCTTTATCTCAATCAAAGTGTGAAACTTGTTGCTTAAGTAAAAGTCATATTTTGCCTTTTTCCTGTTCATAATGCTCGTTCTTTGGCATCATTTGACATCATTCATTCAGATGTTTGGGGAATTGCTCCTACCTTGAGTAGGACAGGATTAAAATACTAAGTGACCTTTATTGATGACCATTCTCGTCATACTTGGATTTACTTTATGCGCATGAAATCTGAAGTTTTTTCCATTTTTCAACAATTTTATAACATGGTCCAAACTCAATTTCAGAAAGCAATCAAAATTCTTAAATCAGATTCCGGTGGAGAATACATGTCTCATGAATTCTCTGCCTTCCTTTCTGATAAAGGAATTATTCACCAAAAATCTTGTCCGCATACTCAGCAAAATGGGATTGCGGAAAGAAAGAACAAACATATTCTTGAAACTGTTCGTACTTTGTAGATTGCATCCTTAGTTCCTCCCAAATTGGTGTGATGCTGCACAGACTGCTGTGTATCTTATCAACCGTCTTCCTAGCACTATTCTAGGCAAGACTACTCCTTACGGAGTTCTCTTTGGTCAAACCCCTTCATACTCTCACTTACGTGTTTTTAGTTGCCTGTGTTTTGTTCATCTTCCTCCTACTAAGCGCACAAAGTTATCTCCACAGGCTGCTAAATGCATCTTTTTGGGTTACGGTAATGAACACAAAGGGTTTTTGTGTTATGATCAATTGGAAAAACGCATGCGCATCTCTCGTAATGTTATTTTCTTGGAACATATTCCCTTCTTTTCTTTACATTTGGATAGTCATCCTATTGTTGTATCCTATCTGCCACAATTCTCGGAGTCTACTTCTCCAGCACCTCTTTCCAAAGTCTGTGTCCGGCGGAACAAGGTCCCTCCTCTGGCGACTCCCTCTTCTGATCCTCTCCCAGCGCCGCCTACTGAGTCTTCAAGTAATGATACTTCTTCTGATAGCACCATTTCTCTGCGACACTCTAGTCGTCCTTCTGTTGCCCCTAACCGCTATGGATTTCCTGCTCTTTTTACTTCCTTAGATAGTACTCCTATACCCACCTCATATTCACAGGCCTCAAAGGTTGCTTACTGGCAGGATGCTATGACTGAGGAATTAGTTGCTCTTAAAGCCAACCAAACATGGGAATTGATACCAGCCCCAGATGGAGCCTCTATAATTGGCAGCAAATGGATATACTCCATCAAAGTACACTCTGATGGGAGTCTTGATCGCTACAAAGCTAGATTGGTTGCACAGGGATATAAACAGGAATATGGAATTGGCTATGAGGAAACATTTGCACCGGTAGCGAAAATGACCACCGTTCGTAGTCTTCTTTGTGTCGCGGCAGCCCGCAACTGGCCTCTATGGCAAATGGACGTCAAAAATACTTTTCTACATGGGGACTTGCACGAGACTATTTATTTAAAACATCCACCAGGATATGCTTGTCCTCCAACGCATGTGTGCAAATTGAGGAAAGCTCTTTATGGGCTTAAACAAGCTCCCCGGGCTTGGTTTGATAAGTTTCGGGCAGTAATCTTCAAGCCGGATTTCGTCAGAGTCACTGATAGTTCCCTCTTCCTAAGATGGACATCGAAGGGCTACACATTCCTCTTGGTCTATGTTGATGATATGATTATAAGTGGAAATGATACTGCCAGCATTACGGATCTCAAACACCACCTTACTCGCCACTTCCGAATGAAGGATCTTGGTCATCTCACCTACTTTCTGGGGCTTGAGTTTGTGCGTAACAAATCAGGCATTAGGGTCCTTCAGCACAAATATGCGACAGACTTGATCAAGTCAGCCAGGCTTGATGATGCTCACACTTTTGATACACCTCTGGAATTGAACAACAAAATCAGTTCCGATGATGGCACTCCCCTGGATGATCCATCTGTTTTCCGATGGATAGTTGGTAGTTTGCTCTACTTAACTATGACTCGGCCGGATATTTCTCATGCAGTTCATACGGTAAGTCAGTTTGTTAGCAATCCCCACAAACCGCACCTTGCTGCTGTGTTACGCATCCTCCGCTATGTTAAAGGAACTCTTCATCATGGTCTCTTATTCCCTTCTGATACATCTCTGCAATTATCAGCTTATGTGGATGCTGACTGGGCTGGTTGTCTGGACTCTCGGAGGTCTACCACTGGCTGGTGTCTGTTTCTTGGAAAATCTTTGATTTCATGGAAGTGCAAGAAGCAAACCACTGTCTCAAAGTCTTCTGTTGAAGCAGAATATCGGCCGATGTCCTCCGCCAATGCTGAAATTATCTGGCTCCGCCGCCTTCTGTGTGACAAGTGCTACCAGAATTGTCTAACAACCCGGTCTTCCATGAAAGAACAAAGCACATTGAGATTGACTGTCACTTCATCGGTCAACATGTCGTTACTGAGAAGATAACTTTGCCTCATGTCTCTTCTTTTAACCAGTTGGCGGATATCTTCACCAAAGCACTTCCCAAACAGCGTCATCATGATCCAACTAGCAAATTGATGTTTTCAATCTTACCACATCAATTTGAGAGGGAGTGTAGAAGATAACAGGCCCAGCCCATGTACAAAGCCCACACGTGGGATATATTCAAATCTGTATAGGATAGGATTTAGTCCCTAATTTCTCTCCTTCTTTGTATAGGATATGATTGATTCTTTCCTTTCTTTTGTTATTCTGATTTGTATCTAATTTGTAATCTTTACATAATTAGAGCCTTGATTAATGCATCATATCAATATATATAGAATTGTCGATGCTCTATAAAAAGAACGACCTTCTCCCACCATTCTTATTCTTCTTCTTCTTCTTCCTCTCCTTCTCATAATATTTCAATACAGAGCCGTGCAATACACTTATGCACGGCTTCATATTGTCGATCATTACATGTGATGTGCGGCACTGCAAATCCATGCAGGACGCGAATGGAAAAAAAAAATGAAAGCATGTGTCAAAAAAACGATACCTTCTCTTCATATATGGTCATTTGCTTGTCCATATTGGAGATGGCTTCTCTAAAACACAATGTGATGCCTAGGATTGGAGATGTGATAGCTTAAATAAGGAAATGGAGAGATGGATTAGGAGATGAGTTCTTCCAAAGTGGGACCTTTATGATGATGAGAAGAAGTAGAAGAAGTATATGTTGAAGGGAAATAAGTGCAGAAGAAGTGAATATGAAATCCTAAAAATAAGAGGAAGATGAAGTGAAGAAGAAGCAAAAATCAACTCAGAAAGAATCAGATGGCCTGAAGAGAAAAGGAAGATGAAGGCAAGGGTAATTAGGGAAATTCACAGATGGGTATTCTTGGAATTAAAAAAAACTTTAAAATGTGGGTAGGCTCAGCAAAGAGGGTGGGTGCAAATAGAATTTCTCCTTTAAGATTTGAAGTTTGCAACCCAAGATTTATCCAAAGAAGCATCACACGTCCAAGCCGAAACATTTTCAAGCATTGCACATGCACGATGGGGACCACATGCATCCCAAGAATTGTTTCAAATCTGAAAATTCAGATTTGAATTATTTCTTAGCCAAAGTGAGTGGGACCCTTTTCAAGAGAAACAAGCTACAAGGAGAGTTTAAATTAAGGACTTTGGGTGGCAAGCCAATCAACAATGGGACTCCAAAATTGTTCAATCGCAACCCTCCAAATCCTATCCCAACTTGGACCCCACATCACAACCCTTCCAAACCAAAAAACCTTGCAAACCAAGCTATCAAAAAGATATAAAAAGACCCATAAAGGGGCTGCACGTCCATGCACTCCTCTCCCCCCATTCTCCATTGCCCGGCCACAACAAATCCCCCCTTTTCCATTATTTTTTCTTCATCTCTCCTTCTACCATCACTACTCACCCAAGGCCTTCCCAGGCTACCACCACTTGGGATTTCTACGCCACCGTCACGCCACTATTGTCACTACCATCGCTTCACCATCAGTTCAGCCTCTCATCATCTTCCCTTGCTTGGATTCAGATCACGAAACGAGAGCCGGTTGGATCGCCGTACGAGACCGCGAGTCCCTCTCCTCCGTGTAGTGTTCCATGTGTCTAGGATAAGGTTGGATGCAATTTATTTTCGTTCAAATAATCTTGTAATCTTTATTTGCTTGTAATGGTTCTTTCATTAATAAATCAAGTTTGTGGGGTCTTGGTCTTCACCAATGGGTCAACATCGAATTTTTGTGCGTGGTGACAGTGCGCACTTGGTACTGTGGTCTTGATTATTCTTGATGGAATCTAGCAAAGTAACTGTTGCAAGATTTTAGAACTAAAATCCATTTTTCATTCTCTGATTTTTTTTATTTATTTTATTTTCATTTTTATGCATATTAACAATTATTGCAATTGGTTGGACTGATAAATCTTATGGTGGATGCTCTAATTAGATTAGGTTTCTAGATTAGGATTTTTCTTTTTCTTTGGCTGTAATTAATCTTTCATACTTGTAATTAATTTTTAATTAAAGTAGGACATTTGATTTGTATAGTTTTTTTAGGGCTAGAACTAGTTTTTCAATAGTACAGGTTCAGCGTGATAAATTGCTCTCCGTGGATCGACCTGGTTTCACCGGTTATTACTGCACTCGCGGCCTTGCGCTTGGGGCTTGCGCTTGGGGATACGATCACTAAACCATACAAATTTCAGAATCACAGAGGTTATCAAAATGCTAGACATTCCAAGGAAATCTCCAATTTCATGGATCTCAAGAATTTGAGGAATCTCCTAGCATCCAACCATGCCCAGAAAGTAACACTTGAGGAGTCATTAATATATTTTCCTCAATATTTGCTAGTGAAACATATATGAAGCAGCTATGATATCATACTCGAGCGTGGAAATATTTTCTAGAATACCTGTTCAGTTCCCAATCAACAAAACCCGCACCCACGTTTATGAATTAAAAGTTAATAACAAAACCTTTCAACTTTTTAAACAGAAAACTCTAAAACCAGAAAACAATAACGTCATATCAAAAGCACCTCGAACTTCTCAAACTGCTGACAACCCTCCATGTTACTGAATGTGCAAACAAAAATATCTTAACACCATAGTACGGTAAACTTCAACTAACCAATCAGAACAGATCAATTTGATGCTTTGGACAAATTAGGCAGTCTCATACAAGATGCTTTAGTTCAGAAAGTATAAACAGCACACTAGTATGTGATACCGATACCGACTACAGGAACCACAACCCAAACAAAGTTTTCTTCTGAAAGTTCGCAATTTTGGCCTCTGCATAATCTATAATCACAAGAGAGGCAAATTATAGACTAGAAAAAATTACCAATTAATCCTAAAATAAAAGAATTAACAAAAAAAAATCTAACATAAAACCCTATCAGTTGCTGTGGAAGGATCCTAGGAGACATTTGTCAACATAATCATCATTAAACAGATAGCAACTGAGACTTATAAGAAAGTGTTAGCTAATAAGCAAATTAACAATAAAGCCAGTTCCAAATGTAAAGTTACAAAACCTTCTAAACATAGTATTTGGATGGAGAAAAAGATTTGATACATGACCAAATATATATATATATATATATACCTTCATCTGCCACAACTTCCACGTGATTTTCATTGTCAATCACTGAAAATGAAATGTTACCCAGCCATAACACTGCAGAGAGCATTGCAAAGGCATTTTCTTGATTTTCTTTTGAAATTTGAAGAATATCTAAGGTCTCCTGATCAAATTCAAAAGACAGCAAATAAATGCTGCATTCACAGAGAATCGGAAGAAGTGCTTTTAACAATTTAATGTGTATGCAAGTGTAGTAGCAGCTTATTTTTCAAGTTACCATTAGAACAAGAAACCTTCCAGCATCATCAACATTATCAATTGTCAAGCAATCACTCAGTTTCAAATACTTGTATTCATTGGCTGCTTTCAGGTTCAACCTCTCTGCAAAGTATTAAAATATTTAAATGGTGCAAAAATGACAAAACACAGTTGAGAAGTTACAATGGTGAAAGCATATTGAAGTACATCTAAATCTAAACAAAGTTAGATATTGAAGTAAAAGAAAAACATTTTATCTAAATGATGAATGAAATTTATTGCAAGCAAAGACAACAAAAAAATAGAAGCATGAAAGAGCAACCTTACTAAGTAAACTGCCTAAGCAAACCCTAACACGAAAGGTAATTCTCTCTCCTCCAACGTATTAAGGAACGTATCCCCCCATGAGGGTCGCACTCTCCTTTGAGTTTCATGTGGGGAAAAGATAAAACATGTATGAGGTAAGGTTAACATTATTGCATGAGGTTTTCTCGAAATCAAGTTGTTCTAGCTTTATCATGTAGAAACCCGTAGATCTATCTCAACTCTAGTATGTAGAATTGAATAGATAGATCCCAGTTGTAGCAATCCTAATAATGGAAGCATGTAGGGCCATTCAGGCATGAACTTACTCAAAGTCATTATGGCTGAAACTCTACCAATAATATCTCCTCCTGTGAATGCTTTATTAGCCTGCTAGTGATCAGACGGTTGCTGTTGATCCAGATCTTTTTCTTTCTTTCTTTCGATCAGTAAATCCTGATCTTCCTTTATCCCACTTTCCAACAACATTCTGACATCCAGTACCTGCATCGGACTGTACGAGAGATCATGTGCAGCCAATCTACGTATCAACAGTTTTGGCACGTCCTGCTGCTATTTTAAGCAATGATCTTCATCTTCTGCATACAGAATCAGAAGACCCACAGATTGCTGCCACTGCTCAGCGCCAATAGCTCATATCGATGCTATCCCTATCTTGCAGCATATCCAAACTTGTTTTTCCAGTAGCCTGCTCCCTTAGATCCTTTATCCTGCTTGTCAATTCTCATGTGATTTGTCCAGCATTCAAAGGCCCACCATCACTATGAATCGTCTAATCTATTGCAGCTTTAGATATGCCCCGGCAATATCAAACCTCCACCCGCTGCTTATAAGCCTGCCCTGCTGCAGCCCTGCTCTGTAATCATCTGCCCTTCTCTTAGCCCTTGGTCTCCCATTAGCACTTGAATCCTGGCCCTGTAGTCATCTGATTTTCTCTCTGCAACAATCTCACTCCGACTCCGAGAATACCATTGACCTTTTCAGTACCTTAACGCATCTCTTTCCTTACATTTTCTTCTACCAGATCACCACCACTTTAATTGGTTCCAGTGTTAATCCACATTACATATTTAATCTCCTATTCAAAAACATGCAAGACGCTTTTGTAGAAACTCATTATTAAGTTTCTTTCTCTTCCTTTTATTCATGGAAAAATCAGAATATGATTCAGTTTTTTCATCCACCATTCCCAATCATTTCATCTTAATTTTTTCATAATACGCGTCTCATCCCAATTAAAGTTAATCATACCAAGTACCAACTATTTCATCTAGAAAAACCTTTTCAGACAGTGCCACGGAAGGCGAAGTTTATTGGGCTTTGTGGATGGTTCAATATCCAATTGCTTCATCTTCCATCACAAAGATGGCAACGTCTGCTCCCAATCCCGAGCACACCACATGGATCCAGACTGACCAACCCCTTAATAGGTTGGGTTATTGAATTAATTCGACCTTGCTTGAACAACTATGTCCTCATGTCATTGCCCTTCCCACAACATAAAATGAGAGGCAAACTTTAGAGTTTTAGAGGGCCTTTTTCTCCTCACTTCAAAGCTAGGGTAATGCAACTATGCTTCCAGCTTCAGACCATCAAGAAAAATGTTCTCTCTGACTTTATCCAGAAAGTCAACCATTGTTGATTGTACTATGTGTTGTACAGTCACAGGTCTGCCTACAAGGGCCTTTAATGATAATCGCTATTTGCTTAGGCACGGTTCTTTTGATGAGCACAACGGGCTTCTTCACTAAGACTCTCTACTATATTAGTTAGAGGACACTCCAAATATGTCCTCATCCACTGCTTAGTGGCCTCCAATAACAATATGGCAGTCACGGTGGTCAGTCTCGATGCAATAACGATGGTGGTAGGGCAATCATGGTTGTGACTGGTACCTGGTCCCAATCTTAACACAACTCCAATTGAGTAAATAATGAATCCCAAGCTGGTAGTTTGGGTGCTCCTCCCACTCGAACTCCCCAACTGTGCCGGGCATGCGCCTGCATGATCATCTAGCTTGTTTGGGCTGGTTGAGAGCTTGGCTAGGGAAAGTGGCCTATTGGCTGTGTTAATGGACCTGCTAGGCTTGGCACACCAGGAAGGCTGAAGGCCCCACCTTGGGCTTGTTAGAAGATATTAAACCAAGCCAGAAGCATGCAAGAGATGGCAGAACATACAGACGAGAGAGAGAGAAGTTGCAGGAATGTTTTCTGTATACTTTGTATTGACGAAGATGTACTTTTATAATACACTGTTGTCTAGATTAGGAAATCTAATTACATAATCAAAGGAACAGAATAAGAAACTAAATCTAATTACAGTTATTCTAACCACAAGATTTCAGCAGATTAGTATCTATCTAATCTAATACATGGGCTGACCCAGAACATGGGTCGAGCTGACCCATTAGGTCGAATGGACCTGATCTGTTTCTTTACACCCCCTCTCAAGCTTTGGATGGGAGAAAGTGACCATCGAGAGCTTGGAAACTAGTTCTGAAAAACGAGAAGTGGAGTGGCTTTTGGTGAAAAAATCAGCTATCTGAGCAGCGGATGATATTTGACAAAGCTTTATAGTACCACTCCGAACATGTTGACGGATGAAATGACAATCAACTTCAAGATGTTTGGATCGTTCATGAAAGACATCATTTGTGGCCAGTTTCTTTGCACTTTCACTGTTAGTGAAGAGAGGGGTAGATTTAGGAACTTGAACTCCTAAATCCTGAAGTAACCAACGAAGCCAAATAAGTTCGGTAGTTGTGTGAGAGACAGCACGATATTCTGCTTCAGTGGAAGAACGAGAGACAACTTCCTGTTTCTTGCTCTTCCAAGAGATAAGAGAGGAGCCAAGAAAAATAGAGAAACCTGTTGTAGAGCGCCGATCATTGACATCTCCTGCCCAGTCGGAATCAGAATAACCATGCAGGGTAAGATTTTGACTGGAGGAAAGGAGGAAGGCACGATTGGAACTTCCTTGTAGGTATCTGAGTATGCGCAGTACAGCAGCCCAATGAAGATGAGTGGGTCGTGCGACAAATTGACTCACCACATGTACCGCAAAGGCAATGTCAGGTCTGGTAATGGTCAGATAAACCAAACTGCCTACCACTTCCCGATAACGAGTAGGATCAGAAAGAAGATCTCCATCAGTGGTTCGAAGCTTCAAATTATGTTCAATCGGAGTAGAGACAGGTTTAAGATCGGTGAGACCAGCACGTTGGAGAACTTCATTGCAGTATTTTGTTTGTGACAAAAGATATCCTGTGTGAGAGTAGGCAACCTCAATGCCCAGAAAGTAGCGTAGATGACCCAAATCTTTCATCTCAAATTGTCGATGAAGAAACTGCTTCAAGGATTGAATACCAGATGTATCACTGTCAGTGATAATCATATCATCGACATATAGTAACAGAAAAACACAGCCAGATCGCGAATAGCGAGTGAATAGAGGAGAGTCATGAGCACTCTGAGAAAAACCAATGCTGATGATGCTTGTGCTAAATCGTTCAAACCAAGCTCGAGGGGCTTGTTTGAGACCGTATAAAGCACGTTTGAGACGACATACATAATGAGGAGGTCTCACAACGCCTGGAGGAGGGTGCATATAGATTTCCTCCTGAAGAAAACCATTTAAGAAGGCATTCTTAACATCAAGCTGATATAGAGGCCATTGTCTAACAGCAGCAACAGAAATAAAGGTACGAACAGTTGTCATTTTAGCAACCGGAGCGAAGGTCTCCTCATAATCGATCCCATATTCCTGATTATAGCCTTTGGCAACCAAGCGAGCCTTGTAACGATCAACAGATCCATCAGATTTGGTCTTGATCTTAAATATCCATTTGCAACCGATAGCCCGTTTTCCAGAGGGAAGTGGAACAAGATCCCATGTTTGAGTTTTCTGCAGAGCAGCAAGTTCTTCTGCAATGGCAGACCTCCAGTTTGGATGAGCAATGGCCTCCTTATAGGAATGTGGTTCTGCCAAGTTATGAATTGCTGCAAGGAAGGACTTATATGATGGAGAAAAATGATCAGTGCAAACAAAGCCAAACCGAGAGGGAGGGATTCTGGTGCGAACAGGATACCTTGGAGCTTGAGGAGGATCCTGCACATCTGGAGCAGAAGAGATAGGCCCATGATCAGGAGTAAGTGAGATTGCAGATTCCGAAGGAGCAGACGGAGGTTTGGGTCGACGATGATATACCTGCAGGGTTGGAGGAGAAGGAGTATCGGAGGGAAACAGGTCTGGAAATGGATCAAGAGGATAGACTGTAGGGTGCTCAGGTGAAGGAGATTGAGAAGGTAATGTATAGAAGGGTATATGTTCCAAGAAGGTGACATTACGAGAGACCCGTAACCTATTGGTTTTAGGATCATAGCATCGATAGCCTTTCTGTTCGATGCCATACCCTAAGAAAACACAGACAGTGGATTTAGGAGAAAGTTTGGTTCGCTCATGATCATGCAACAGGACAAAACAGGTGCAGCCAAAAACTTTGAGATAGGACAAATCTGGTTTACAAGAGAAGAGTTTTTCATAGGGAGATGTGCAGATAATACAGAGGAAGGAGTTCTGTTAATCAGATATATGGCAGTCAGGACTGCTTCCCCCCAAAATTGCAAAGGAACATGTGAGGAATAAATCATGGATCTAGCAGTTTCAATGATATGTCTGTGTTTCCGTTCTGCTACACCATTTTGCTGTGGTGTGGCAGGACAGGATAATTGAGCTAAAGTCCCTTGACTGGTTAGGTACGAACGGAATTTGTGGGATATGTATTCTCCCCCGGAATCGGACCTGAAGATTTTAATCTTTTTGTTAAACTGAGTGGAAACCATTTTAGAGAAAGCAGTGTAGATGGAGTATACCTCAGAACGAGTTTTCATTAAATATAACCAAGTATATCTAGTGAAATCATCAATAAACAGCACATAATAAATAGAACCACCTTTTGTTGGCTGAGAGGCAGGACCCCAGACATCAGAATGCACCAAATCAAAAGGAGCAGTAGTAAAGGAAGTGCTTTTATTATAAGGGAAAGCATGTTGTTTACCAAACTGACAACCAAAACATGAAGAAATGTCTGATACAGAAATGTTTCCAAAAACACCACTAGTAAATAAAAATTTCATTTTATTTAAAGATAAATGGCCTAAACGAGAATGCCAAAGGGCAAAAGGAGATGTAGACGAAACGAGTGCTGCAGGAGAGATGGTGAAGGATGGAAGGTGCAGTGACTGGAGATAGTAAAGTCCTCCTGACCTAAGGCCGGTCCCAATCTGTCTCCCGGTGCGCGGATCCTGCACAGAACAGCCAGTAGAAGAAAATGAGACAAGAAAGCCAGATGAAGTCAATTGACTAACGGATATTAAGTTGATAGATAGATGAGGAACACACAAAACATTAGTGAGAGAGATCAACTTATTTGAAATGGAGCCAATAAGGGAGACTGGGAGAGGAGTAGCATCAGCTGTATGAATTATGAGAGAGCTAGCAGGAGTATAACAATTGTGAAGTTTGGAAACATCATTTGTCATATGGTAGGATGCACCAGAATCAAAAATCCATGAAGAGTCAAGAGTACCTGATGGACCAGAAATGGACATGGCAGAACCAGGAGCTGAGGATGTGGTGGTTATCTGAGAAGCAGAACCAGGAGAGGAAGCCAGAAACAATTGTTGCATACGCTCATCAACCATAGCTTGAATCTGAGATGAAAGATCCATTTGCGGAGGCACAAAACTATCATCATCAGTAACATTGGCTGCATAGGTTCTCTGTGGATAAGAGTGGATGGGACCACGATTGGACTGTTGACCAGTTGCTTTGTTCTTAGTATTAGGCCTTGGAGGTCTGATGGGGCAGTCCCGTTTCCAGTGTCCTTTCTTCTTACAGTAGTTGCAAAAGTCATTGATACCAGGAGGAAAATATCGATCAGACTGAGGGGTACCAACATTTGCGGACAAGACATGTGTGGGTTCGACATGTTTCTTCCTTGTAAGAGAAAGTTGAGTTTGTTCTTCTGCCAAAAGTTCCGAGAGCGCCATATCAACAAAAGGCAGTGGTGATCGATGTAATAACTGACCACGAACTTGTTCAAAATCAGGGCGGAGGGCCATAAGAAACTGAACCAGACGAGTCTGCTGCCGATAGACTTCAAAGGTGTGAGCATCATCGGTTGTTTTAAAAGTGGGCTCCATGAGAGCCAGTTGATCCCATAATGCAGTCATTTTGATGAAGAAATCATGAATGGAGTCAGTGCCTTGATCTGCATTTTTGATTTTCCATTCTAATTGATATCGACGAGCAGCATTGGACTGAGTGTATAGTTGCGCTAAATAATCCCAAGCAGCCTTAGGATAATTAAATTTAGCCAACTGATTCCCAATGGATGGAGTGACTGAATTGGCAATCCAAGAGTTTATTTTGGCCGACAGAAGCTTCCCATTCTTCAAATGTATCCGCCTTACTATCTGGTTGAGGGATCTGCTGAGCAACATATTTCCAAAGTTTCTGACCTTTAAGGAAATTTTGCATTAAGTGGGACCAATAGGGATAATTAGTACCATCAAGTTTGATGGTAATACCCGTGACAGTACGATCAGAAGACATTGATGCAAAACTAACTGCTTCAACAGGTGTTCACTGTCTGAATATAAGTGAATCCAGCCCCAAAGCCAAGCAGAATTGAAATCCAGCCACAATAAGTAAACAGATCTTGAAAAACAATTCAATAAACAGATCCAGGTCACTGGAAATTTTGTACAGATGAGTGCTATGGGCCTCACTGAGTGATCAGATTGCCAGATCACTTGAAATTGGGCAAAAAAATCCAGAAATTGTCCCAGACGACCATGAATCTGGGCACAGATCTGTTATGTGGGCCCCACTAGATGATCAACTGGATGATCAGATCACACAGTGATCTTTATCTCAAAAAATCCGAAACACCTCCAACTGGAATGAAGGTGAAAGCTTGAGAAACAAGAATTTTTAACGATCTTGATGAAAACTATTTGCACAACGATGACAGGTGTAGATCAGATCAGATGGCCTACCTTAGATGATCATAAAATCTGGGAAAAATGTGTAGAATTCCAAGGATAAATGGGCGACCCTGATGATGTTGCTTGCTGGTGTGATTGTTTGATCTGAGATGGGCCCCACCGTTGATCAGATTGCCAGATCAGTCACAGACTAACAGGACTGTTTCGAAACTCCTCTTGTGCTTGAATAGACAGACTATAAGGGCTCTGATACCATGTTAGAAGATATTAAACCAAGCCAGAAGCATGCAAGAGATGGCAGAACATACAGACGAGAGAGAGAGAAGTTGCAGGAATGTTTTCTGTATACTTTGTATTGACGAAGATGTACTTTTATAATACACTGTTGTCTAGATTAGGAAATCTAATTACATAATCAAAGGAACAGAATAAGAAACTAAATCTAATTACAGTTATTCTAACCACAAGATTTCAGCAGATTAGTATCTATCTAATCTAATACATGGGCTGACCCAGAACATGGGTCGAGCTGACCCATTAGGTCGAATGGACCTGATCTGTTTCTTTACAGGGCTGTCCTTCAATGAACGTTTGGGGTTGGGCCCCTTAGTCCTATCCATTTCCATTGGGCCAAAAAGGCTCATCCTGCTTCCTCCACTACATCCAAGTGGGCCGCATTAGTCATGTTAATGAGGAATTTGTTGGATAATTTGGGTATCAATTCATATCAAGCAATCAAGCATCCTATGAGGCCATTAGGGGATCATAAGTAATCATGACACTTTGCATATCACAGAGAATCCTATTCATGTTTAGTAATGATACAATGAGATTCAAGGAGAGAGTAATATAGAAATGGTAATTAGTCAAAATTTTCAAAAGGACTAGCTTGGATTAATGCCAGTCAGAACTACTAAAGAAGCCATTTTTTTGTTAAGGCAACTCACAGAAAAGATTAGAGAGGAGGAAGACTTGCATGTGGTTTTTACTGATTAGAAAGTAATTAGTTTGGAAAACACTAAAGAAAAAAGATTACACTAATGGGTATATTCTAATATACAAACCATATATGAAGGGCCAGTAATGAGCTTAGGAACTATTTATATATATGAAAGAGACTGATTTCAATTGAGAAATCAGACTCAATTACTTTTGACCGACCAAATTGATTTTGACTTTCCAATGTGTTTTGTAACTTCTGCATTTCTCTCTAAATTAATATCCAATTAAATTCTATTTAAATTCACAACAATCTTTGTATCAGCCCTCTCATTTTTCTTTTCGTTATTATCTCTTCCTAAAATCCCTCCCCTAATAAGTAATAATCATCCATTTGACAGCCACATGGTTCCCATCTCTTCCCAAAAGTCTCTAAAAATATTACAGGTTTCTTTCCCTGAAAACTTCATGTACGATTCCCACTAAAATCAAAATATCACATAGTTTCTTTTCCTAACTCAATATTGCATTTAAACACACTCCATCAATACGTGCCATAATTCCCTAAAATCTTTCTTACCTACCATTTCCAATAGATGAAACTCTCAAATCTAAATCACATGGAAGACTTGAAAGAATGAAAAAGAAAATGAGAAGTAACTGGGTTGAGCACTCTGCAGATCTAATCATTGAAGCGACGATGCTCGATTCCCGGGCCTCTGATCTCAATAGAGAAGAAAGTTGGCAAAACAATTATTACTAATTAGATTTGGATTTCATCCAATTTTCAATGCCTATGTTTCTGATTAGGTTTTGGTTCGTTTGAGATGTTGGATTTGATACTGAGTACATAATTTGTTCTTTAGGTTTGAGAAATTTCTGATTTTTTTATTCTTTAATTGGAGTTTTGGTTAAATTTTATTGTGCTTTTATATTTGTTCATGATGAAGTGTTTCTCTTTTTTAAAAAAAAAAATTTTGCCAATAGATTTGGTTAATTGGATTGGGGATTTGTTTGGATCAAGATTCTTGGCATTTTATAGTTGAAACTTCTCAGGTCTCTATATTGCTCAAACATATAGGCGTCATGGGAGAAAAATGTGTAAAATAAGCCATTTGCTCGTATGAATATTTTTTCTCCACATATACCAATCTCCAAAGGGTGTCACGCCCATTACTAATTAAAAGAAGTCAATCATTGTCCTATCCATGTTTTTGGTGGATTCTCACCAATCTGATTATTTTTTAACTTGCTTTGATATGTGTACTTAACTGTTTGAATAGATTACTGCTTTTCCTGCTTAATCATTTTTATTTTATAGTTGATTTTAAAATTTATTTAGAAAAAGTATTTTATTTGTGAAGAAGTTTTTGAATTTTTAAGCTCAAATTCTTTTCTACAATTACTTTTCACCATTTAGGTGAACTTATATTTCTTTTACTTTGTAGTTGTCTTTATTTATTTAGGTTTTAGGAAAAATTATTGATTAATGAATAAAGCTCTTTTATTTTCAAATATTGATTCTTTAGGTGAAATGAAGTTTAACTGACTAATAGATATTTACTTTAAACAAATTAGAATCTTTTTTTTATTCATGAACTATAAATTTCAATTAAATGCATTTTGTGATTGATAAAAACTTACCAAAAAATTTGCTTTTGTCATAAAAATTTATAATATATTTTAAATAATTTCCATTAATTTCTTGAACCAACTCACTTTTTCTTAATAAATTTTGAGAATGATAAAGATTGTATTGTTTTACTATTAATTTATTTTCTTTTCAATAATGTTTCACATACAACTCTTAAGTTTTAATATATTCCTATTTTTGGGCCCGGGCTTAGCATGGGCATTTCTTTCTATGTAGGGTGATGACTAAGTTTTCAATTAGACTTGGATTGCACCAGGGGTCTATGTTGAGTCCTTATTTATCAATTAGCCTCGATTTTGGATCTTTACAACCAATATCCAAGATGAAGTCCTGCAGTCTATGTTGCCTACAAATACAATGATCTGGCACTCATCAGTCAGAGAGAAAGCAAGAAAATTATGAGCTAGAACATTGGAGAAAAGTATCTCGAGCCAAATGGATGGAAAATATTAGATCAAAGAAATATTGTAGAGTTCAAGATACGTGGTTTTGAGAGTAGGGAAAATGTGTTGGTCAAAATTCAAAATGCCTTAGCACCATAGTGTGGTACATTTCAGTATCTAAGAACAATTGTAGCATAGTAATGTGGGTTTGACTTAGATGTGACAAACAGGATCGATGCAAGGTGTGGTAAAGTGGAGATGAGCTAGTAGAGTATTACACAATTATCAAGTGCTTTTATGACTAAAGAGGCTCTATGACCCACTTTTCATATGGAACTGAATGTTGGTGATGCAGGACAAAATCAAATCTAACCTAATATGGTATGATGAGATCAGATTTAGAACTAAAATTAATATGAACTTTAAACACACCATTCATATTGGTAAATATTGCAATCTAATGGGAAATTCGGTAATTGATCCTAAAACAGGTTTGCAGTCCTGCAGTAAAAGTCCCTCTCAACTGAATGGGTAGGATCCCAATGGAAGATAGAACTCCCAAAATGCTTAGAGAATGCCCAATTGTGCAAATCTCAATTGTGCAAATCTGATATTTCTTGTATTGCCCAATTGTGCAAAACTGATATTTCTTGTGATTATCTGGCAGGACTGGGTGAGATGGATTAATGGAAAAAACTTAGGGTTGAGATCCAGTGACAAGGGTCGCAGATCTGATGATTAGGATCTTAAATGGAGATTTAGGGTTAGTGCAGGGAGATAGCTCGTAAGAAAAGAAATAGAGAAAGAGAAGAGGATACCTTTGATTGGGCTCTCACCAAACTCCGATCCGGAGGCGTTACGTCCTTTGAGCAAGGGGAACCCAAGAGACTCACAGAGAAGAAGAGGGAAAATCCATTCCTTTCATTAATCTCAAAGTTCATTACAAGATAGCATAGCATCCGGAAGAAAGAAACCAAGACCGTCTATTAATATTAGCCCTAAGTGATGACATCATCACATAATAAAAAAAAGTAAAAGAAACAATAAGAAACGGACGAGAGGGAGGGAAGAGTTGTGCGCACGAATCCCAAGGCCATTTTCTCTTAAGTGGTGGCCCCCCCTTTTCTTTATTCTCTTCTTTAATGAAGATGGCCCCCTTTTTATGACTTATTATTCATTAAATAACTTGGGCCCCTCTCAGCTTTAATAATCCTTTTATTTCAACCCATGTGGCACTTCCCAAAGTGGGGCCTTCTATGTGATTGCACACATGGGGCCTTCTCTCCTTCAAATGGTAGATCCATCAAAATCCAACCGTCGGATATCATCGTAATGGTAATCCAACGGTGGATTTATGCCATCTTGGCGAGAAAAGTCATGATACACATCATCCATCCACATCATAGCTTGATCCGCCACCCTACGCTTCCTCCTTTGGTAGACCTTGAAGGAATTGGGGGAATTAGGCATGATGTCCCCATCAATTCCCCTCGCCTGAGAAAATCTCACTTCTGGTGAGATAAAACTATCATACCGCTCTAGGAGGTCCGGATTGAGACGCTGCAACTCATCACGTGTGATCCATGTGCTGTCATGCTATGGATAGTGCTTCCACTTGACAAGGAATTTTTGAATGCCTCCTTGTCTGGTAGAGACCAATTGGTCATCCAATATGTCTTCAACAATTTCTTTCTTATGAGCTTTAGGAGGGGAGGCGAGGTACGTTGTGGGAATTGGCTTTGGGAAAAGGATGGATCAAAGTCTTTGGGTACATGAGTTGGAGAGGCATTATGAGACGGGTGGGCAGAAGGCGTTGAAGACCCTCGAAAAGGAGCAAGATCCTCTACATTGAAAGTAGAGTTGATTCCCATATCAAATGGAAGGTCTAAAACATATGCATTGGAACCCAACCTCTTCAAGATTTTGAATGGACCAGTACTACGGGCCTGCAATTTCTTGGCAATTCCTTGTGGGAACCGCTCAGGTCTTACACGGACCATAACTTCATCTCCCACTTGAAACTCAATGTACCGACGGTGTGAATCAGCAGATGATTTGTAATATTCATTTTGCTTATTAATTCTTTGTCTGATCTCATTATGCAATGCATGAATGTGATGGATGAATGCATCAGCTGACTCAGATGGACGATGAATGGATGACATGGGGATGAGATCTACAGGCATCCTAGGTTTATAACCAGTGACAGCTTCAAATGGACTCATGCCTATGGATCTATTTACTGAACTGTTATATGCAAACTCCGCAATCGGTAACACAGACTCCCATGAACGGACATGCTCACCAACTAGACACCTCAGAAGGTTACCCAAACTCCTGTTCACTACCTCGTTTGACCATCGGTCTGTGGATGGTAGGCAGATGAAAATTGCAAGTCTTGTTCCCAAAACTTTCCACGTCTTCCAAAAGTAACAAGTGAACTTGACATCCCGATCAGACACAATTGTTTTTGGGACACCATGAAGACTAACAATTCGCTCCATAAAAATTTTCACAACAGGCGAAGCATCAGATGTTTTGGAGCAAGGGACAAAGTGGGCCATTTTAGAAAAACGGTCCACGACAACAAGTATGGAATCATGTTGTTTGTTGGTCTTCGGAAGCCCAAGCACAAAATCCATACTGATGTCTTGCCAGGGGGCATGAGGCACTGGCAATGGAGTGTACAACCCCGTGTTCTGTTTGCGCTGTTTCGCCAATTGGCAAGTGCGACAGCGTTCAATGATGCGCGCGACGTCTCGCTTGAGACTCGGCCAGTAGAAACGATCCTCCACATTAAGAATGGTTTTGTCACGACCAAAGTGGCCGCCTACTCCACCAGCGTGGAGCTCCCAAATGAGAAACTCTCTCATGGAGGTACGGGGGATGCAAATCTGATTTCCTCGAAAGATATAGCCATCTTTCAATGTGAATCTATCAATGCTCCGCAGA
Source organism: Litsea cubeba (assembly GCA_012931725.1). Taxonomy (NCBI): domain Eukaryota; kingdom Viridiplantae; phylum Streptophyta; class Magnoliopsida; order Laurales; family Lauraceae; genus Litsea; species Litsea cubeba. Next base: position 113,707,923 of record CM022945.1, read on the forward strand.
GGATTATCAGAAAGAGATGCAAACAGGTCCCCAAAGTCTGGGCATGATGGATAATCATCTCTCAAACGATCAAACCCAGTGACTTCCACATTCATGGAGTGGATTAAATGGACTCTGCGACTTAACGCATCAGCTGGTTTATTCTCCACTCCTGCTTTGTGTTTCAAAACGAAAGTGTACTCTTGCAATAGTTCGACCCATTTCGCATGTTCCCCTTTTAGCTTGGATTGGGAATTCAAGTACCGCAATGCCTCATGATCCGAGTACAAAACAAACTCTTACGATAACAGGTAATGTCGCCAATGTTTCAGGACTGAACTATTGCATAGAACTCTCTTTCGTAGTAGGAATATTTCTTCCATTTAGCCTCATTCAGTTTCTCACTAAAATAAGCAACGGGGTGTCCCTCTTGACTCAAAACACCTCCTATTCCAACGACAGATGCGTCGCATGCTACTTCAAAAACCTTAGAAAAGTCAGGCAATCGCATGACAGGAGCTTCTGTCATTCTGGTTTTGATTTCCTGAAAGGCTTTTGTAGCAGCCGGGCTCCAATTAAACTCTCCCTTTTTCATACAATCTGTAATTGGAGCCATGATGGTACTGAATCCCTTGATGAAACGACGATAATATGTGGCTAGACCATGGAAACTACGTACCTCATGAATGTTGGATGGAGTCTTCCATTCAACAATCGCACGCACCTTTTCAGGATCAGCGGACATACCTGCCGCAGAGACTACGAAACCTAAGAAGACCACACGATCTGCTATGAATGTGCATTTCTTAAGGTTTGCGTACAGTTGCTCCTTTCGCAAAGTACCACAAACTTGCCACAAGTGGTTGAGATGTTGTTCCTTAGTATTACTATAGATGAGAATGTCATCGAAGTAAACTACTAAGAATTTTCCAATGAATGGCCTCAATACTTGTGTCATGATGCGCATGAAGGTACTTGGCGCGTTGGACAACCCGAATGGCATCACTAGCCATTCATACAACCCATCCTTTGTCTTAAAGGCAGTTTTCCATTCGTCCCCAGGACGAATTCGAATCTGATGGTAGCCACTCTTAAGATCTATCTTAGAAAAGATAGTGGCACCAGCCATCATGTCAAGCATATCATCTAACCTGGGTATCGGAAACCGATACTTGACAGTGATCTTGTTGATCGCTTGACTGTCCACGCACATCCTCCAAGTTCCATCTTTCTTTGGAGTCAAAAGTGCGGGAATGGCACAAGGGCTTAGGCTCTCCCTAATGAAGCCCTTGTTGAGGAGTTCATCCACCTGCCTTTTCATTTCTGCGTGTTCCGATGGGTTCATTCGCTAATGAGGCAGATTAGGCAGTGTCGCTCCTGGGACAAGGTCAATTGCGTGCTGGATGTCACACATGGGTGGGAGTTCATTTGGTAACTCGTCAGGAAAGACATCCTGAAACTCCCGGAAGACAGGTTCCACCTCATGTGGAATACTAGTAGGTGGCTCTTTAGGAACTTCCATAGTCACTACAGCATAAACAATGGGGTCTTCCTTGGAGCCCTTGCTAGTCCTTTCTTCCAAATTAGCTTGGAACTCACTAGCACTCAAAATGTGTAAGCTTTTTGTCTTAGAACTTGAGGCACTAGTGTTGGCTTTCTCATCATTCTCCTTCTTGCCAATTTTATCTTTAGGGGGTAATGGATGCAACTTCACCTTTTTATCTTTGAAATTAAAGACACGGATGTTGGTACTTTCAAAGTTGGTGACATCCAAATCGTAGATCCAAGGTCCCCCTAAGATAATATGTCCCACGTCCATGGGGATCACATCACACCACAACTGGGCCTGATAAGTGGACATGTTAATTGGGACTAGGCAACGCTGAGTGACGGGAATAGATGTAGAATCTACCCCTGACACACGATAAGGCTTGGGATAGGGAACTGGGGTCAAGCCTAAACGAGACAAATTGTTGGCAGAAACTACATTGGTACAACTTCCACTGTCAATGATGACCTTACAGCTCTTATCATTGCATTTGACGTAGGTATGAAAGATGGAAGTCCTACGCCAGTCCTCATTTTATTGGAGGGTCAATGCACATCTCACTACTATCACACGAGGTGGATCACCTTCCGTTTTGCTCGGTGCATTTTCATCTCCATGACATGAGGGGGCAAATCTAAGAAAGGATACCCGATCCTCCGGGTCATCACAATCATCATCACTAGGCACAAAATCCGGGATGTAGTCATCTACTATTGGATCACCTTCACCCTCCACATCCTCGATGCAAAGGTTTCGAGTGGGGCAATCACGGGCGATATGCCCAAATCCGTGACAACGGTGACAAGTAACTGAATTACTCCATTTAGAGCTGGCACCAGCGATTCCTTTGCCTTTATTGTCCTTGATGGCAGGCGGTAAATTCGCAGGGGTCTTGGGAGGTTGACCTCCAAATTTTGATTTACCGCTCAAAGAATAAGGCTTAGAATCTGTTCCGCGGTAATCACTACGCCTAGCCTGTTCACTTTTCATGGCAGACTCAAGGTTTTGCACTACTTCATAAATTTCCTCTAGGCTAGTTGTTTTAACAGTGATTAGTTTCCGCTGGAACTCTTGACGAAGACCTGTCCTAAATTTGGAAATTCTAGCAGGAAGGTCTTCTTGGACCTTACATCGAAGGTTAAGTTCCTCGAACTTATTGATGTAGTCAGTCACAGATATACTACCCTGGCGGAGGTTAGACCTTTGATCTAAAAGTCTATCATGGTAAGACTGGGGTAGGTATTTAACTCGCAAGTGCTCCTTCATCTCATCCCATGTACCAATGGGTTCCTCTCGACGCTGATGTAACCTATGCTCAACGTCCGACCAATACAACCGGGCTTGACTTACCAGTTTCATTTTGGCAAATCGAATTCTCCTCTCCTCAGACATGTCATACCACTCAAAGTAGTGGTCCATGTCCGATTCCCAATCGGAATAGGCTCTCGGGTCAATGCGACCATCAAAAGTTGGTGTTTATATCTTAACACTCTTCACGGCCTACTCATCAACATTCCGTTCTGTACCACGAGCCCTACGGTCATACCGAGCCTCGGATTCGAGGTCAGAATCATCATTGCGCTCATTACCCCGGTTCCTCTCATGGTTCCTGTTATGATTACAGCGATGTGCCATATCACCGTGTTGGGCCTCTCAATGTTCTCAAGACAAGTCTTGAGTTCCTCAGTTTGGGCTTGTGGCTGTTGCAGAAAGCTATCCAGTCGGGCATCGGTGTCCTCCTTACTTTTGGCCAAGATTTCTTGGATACTCCTAGACAACTGTTCTTGGATACTCTTAGACAACTGCTCAATATTCATTTTGAGATGTTCTGGTTGAATGTCCTTACCACTTCTCGTGGGCATGCAAATGCGAAAGAAAGACTATGAAGGCTATCCTAATGATGCAGTGCAATAAAATGTATGATGACCCAACTTGGGCGACACTATTTTTTTTTTTTTTTATGATCCCTAAGCAATCCTAAGCTCTGATACCAAGATTGATGCAGGACAAAATCAAATCTAACCTAATATGGTATGATGAGATCAGATTTAGAACTAAAATTAATATAAACTTTAAACACACCATTCATATTGGTAAATATTGCAATCTAATGGGAAACTCGGTAATTGATCCTAAAACAGGTTTGCAGTCCTGCAGTAAAAGTCCCTCTCAACTGAATGGGTAGGATCCCAATGGAAGATAGAACTCCCAAAATGCTTAGGGAATGCCCAATTGTGCAAATCTGATATTTCTTGTATTGCCCAATTGTGCAAAACTGATATTTCTTGTGATTATCTGGGCAGGGCTGGGTGAGATGGATTAATGGAAAAAACTTGGGGTTGAGATCCAGCGACAAGGATCGCAGATCTGATGATTAGGATCTTAAATAGAGATTTAGGGTTAGTGCAGGGAGATAGCTCGTAAGAAAAGAAATAGAGAAAGAGAAGAGGATACCTTTGATTGGGCTCTCACCAAACTCCGATCCGGAGGCGTTACGTCCTTTGAGCAAGGGGAACCCAAGAGACTCGCAGAGAAGAAGAGGGAAAATCCAGTTCCTTTCATTAATCTCAAAGTTCATTACAAGATAGCATAGCATCCGGAAGAAAGAAACCAAGACAGTTTATTAATATTAACCCTAAATGATGACATCATCACATAATAAAAAAAGTAAAATAAACAATAAGAAACGGACGAGAGGGAGGGAAGAGTTGTGCGCACGAATCCCAAGGCCATTTTCTCTTAAGTGGTGCCCCCCCCCCCCCCCTCCCCTAATTCTTTATTCTCTTCTTTAATGAAGATGGGCCCCTTTTTATGACTTATATTCATTAAATAACTTGGGCCCCTCCTCAACTTTAATAATCCTTTTATTCAACCCATGTGGCATTTCCCAAAGTGGGGCCTTCTATGTGATTGCACACATGGGGCCTTCTCTCCTTCAAATGGTAGATCCATCAAAATCCAACCGTCGGATATCATCGTAATGGTAATCCACCGGTGGATTTTATGTCATCTTGGCGAGAAAAGTCATGTAACACATAATCCATCCACATCTTAGCGTGATCCGCCACCCTACGCTTTCCTCCTTTGGTAGACCTTGAAGGAATTGGGGGAATTAGGCATGATGTCCCCATCAGTTGGACAAAGAAGAAACAAGTAGAAGATCAAATAGATGTGACTGAGATGCACGTGCTGAAAAAACAAGTATAAAATCAATAGATGTGACTGAGATGCACGTGCTGAGATGGATGCATGGATTTATGAGAAATGATAGAACCAGGACAGAGTACATAGAGCAACTAAAGGCCTGTTTGGATAGGAAAAATAGAGTAGAGTGAAGTGTAACTTGGGCCCTAAACGGTCCCCTAAAATTTTCAACTCTACCCCGTTTGGATGAAGTCTGGCCTATAGATGAAGTAATGGTTGTGAGCCATATAGTACTCCAGTTTCACTTCAACTCGTAACTACTTCAATTTCCTGAGTAAAAAGTATATTCTACTTCAAACCTTAACTTCAAATAACGCATCCAAATGGGAGTGAAATGAAGTATTATATTTTAACTTCAACCTACTTCTCTTCACCCACTCCACATGTAAATCTACTTCAGTTCACTCTACTCCTCATTTACTCCAAACAGGCCCTAAGGGTAGCTTCGTTTCAAGGAAAATGGAAAAAACCTCAAGGGATGGTCTGGATGTGTATAGAAAAGCCAAGTAAAAAAACCACTATATGATGAATTAAAAAGTTAGGAGTTCTAGGAACTGGGATAAGGGGGAGACCAGCTGATGTAGGATGACACCAAGTAGAAGGAAATAGACGAAGAATCTATGGTAAATCTCTAAAGATCAGCCCCCTTGAAGAACAAACCTACCTTAAAGCAATCCCCAATGGCATACAATTACAAAGGGAAAACAGGGGTTACAACTTACAACAGGTACAGCCAAAGAAAATCTGTAAACTCCTTTCTATACCATATATTGAACCAAAATCAAACAAAACCCTAGCAAAGGGTTTTGTGCAAATTGAAAAAATAAACCAAGAATTGGGGATGTTCAATATGCCATTGTATTTATGAGTTAAAATACAATATAAGTGATCTAAATCATTGAGCTAGCATAAAATCATTAATGATGTTATAAACTCAACAGTAGAAACATAAAACAAAGGGGAAGTTACTACTATAACCTTTTCACTAAGTGAATCTATAAAGAAAAATGGTGCAATGGCACCAAGAGGTGGTCATTCAAGCCAATAGGGTTTGACGTGTGGCCTTTGATGGGCCAATAGGGAACACGATTGAACTGACCAGGCCTTAGGTCTAGTCCTACGCCATGTTCTCCATCTCATGTGCTGGCCCATGCCATTGGGAGGGTGGGGAGGACAGAAGAACCAAAAAAAAAAAAAAACATTTTAGATGTAAAGAGTATCAAAATGTAATGAACCTTTGAAAAAAGTATAAAATTTAATGAAGCAAATAGGAAGATATAGCTTAGACAAGTAATAAAAACAGCATACAACCTCTAAGAGAAGGAGGAGCTCCAGCACAAAGTTGATAAAAGATATGATAAGATCTTTCTCCCTTGGCTCGTTGAACCACTCTAGACTTCACAACAGACATGGAATTCTTCAAATCCCGGATAAAATTAAGCAAAAAAAAAAAAAAACCAAGAATAAGCCAAGATAGAAGTCACATTACCTTCTCAAGCAAAACTTTGATAATGTAAAAAGGAGTTGAAATTTGTTGTCCAGGATGCAGAGGACAGGAACTGAGTCAGTAATAATTGCCTAAATAGAAAGTGATTAATTAAATCTCAAGTCACACATTATGAGAAATGAGTCACTCAAAGTATGCTTACATGTTTGAATATCAGCACCACAAATTTTCCCAGTTGCACCAAAATGAATTTCTATCAGCTTCCCCTATGCCACACCAAGAAAATACAAGCTAACCGCAAATTCTTAGGTTTATCAAAATGAGGAAACATATTCAAATAGAAAATGGGAGAACCAAGCAGGATAGTAAAACACAGATCACAGAAAGCTTTAAATTAAGTGAAGTAAATGTCTTAAACTTCATGTATGGAATCCTTTAAAAAAACTTCAGTCTTAAAAAGGAGAAATACTCACAAATCGGCTAGAATTGTCATTTCTCAAGGTTTTGGCATTTCCAAATGCACCGAGTATTGAATTTGTTTGGAGCACATCATACTCTATCCCACTCCCACCACCAAGTGCTGCCAAGTATTGCATGGCAATTTTTGCTGTTTCGGTTTTCCCAGCTCCACTTTCACCACTGTGATGCAAGTAACAAGTTGAAAGCATCAAGAAAGTTCATCTATTACACAGGTTTATGATGGCATGACACTTTCACAGACACCTCTGTAATTAAAACAAGTACCACATTAATTCCATTGCAATGGACCCAAGATCAGATAATATATATTACCAAAGACCATTTGAAATTTTAAACATTGATAAAATAAAAAAGAAGTGCAGTGCATTCAGTATTTGAGATATAAAATGATACAAATACCAAAAAGGAAAGGATAAAATACTAATAACAACAACAACAACAATGACAATGACAATAATAATGACACAAATATGCTTTATGCATACAGCTTCATCTTATACAATGCAGGGCACAAAGATGTTATAAGAAATTTATAAGTTTTCCGCTAATTAAACTCACCAACCAAAGGTCACAGGATAATTTTCCCTTGTTGAAGTGAACATGCTACTAAAATGTTGATATCCACTTCTGTTCAGATTATCATTAACCAGATTATCTAGTTGTGGATCAATTGCTCAAATATCCCTGAACTTTATTGAACTGAAACAAATGTTCTCCGCTCTTTATTCTTGGTTGAAAATACTTGATTTGCACTTAGCTGAAAGTAAAAAGGCTAAATTGGTTCTAAACACATCTGATCTGGTAATCTTAATATATTCATACAAAGCATTTAGTTTTGGATACCTGAATTTGTTTAACAGGAAAAGAAAATTATGTGCCATCGATCATTCTTGGCCAAAATGATATTAATATTGAAATTTAACTACAGTCTAACCAACTCAACACTCCCACCAAAGTGACGAAAGGACTCATAAAATATTGGAATTTAGCATAATGATTAAAGCACAAAGATGAGAAGCCACAAATAAAACTGTATGTAGACTGGCAAAGATGAAGAAGTACCCGAACTTCACAGGGAACTGAGAAAATAGAAAGCTCAATATACCTTATGATGATCGACTGATTTACGCCATCTGAAAATTCACAAAACAATTAAATAGATATATGTACGTATATATATGTAATTCAGAAAGAAGTTAAGAATAATTCTAGAATGGCTCCTATACTGAATTTTCTATTTACTTAATATATCATTAAAAAAAGAAAAAAATGGCTTTGTGAGAGAAGCAAAGAAGGTTTCATCCAAACAATAATGTTCACCTCCCATCATCTCATTGAAAGCATTGTCTGCAATAGCGTACACATGAGGGCTGTCCTTAAGCTTCTGCCTGTAAGCTGAAACAAAATCATTTCCATAAAGAGACACCTCTTTAAAGGGATTGATAGCGACCAAAATAGGCCCTGCTTTGGTCTGTAAGACAAATAGAAACCAGAGTCAACAAAATGACAGAAATGAGAACAGCTCACTTATCCACCAGCACCCAATAACAAAATTCATTTACAACACTAACATAGATCTTGTCGCAAGCGTATCTACGTTGAAGATTGTGGAGAACTGAAGGCTCATTCAGGTAACTAAGCTGTAAAAGATCATCAACACCCTCGAGAATATTTGGATTCACAGGTAAGATATCTTTTGTAGACACTGTCACAACCTGATTGTAACAACAGATATAAATGCATGTTAGTCTTCCCAGCAAAAGTCAACAGAGACTCAATAGTGGTGATTCTAAAGAAAGAAGATATGTACTCACTTCCCCATCTGAAAGGCAAATAATAACATCTTCCCCAGATACAGATTGTATCTTTGCCAACTCCCATTGGCCATTTGGAAGCCAACACCAAGCCTGAAGTTTCTGTAACAAAGTATTTCATGTCAAAGCAATGAAAGCATCCAACCCAGACACTTGATGCAGTCAGTAAAGTAGAAATAAAAGCCTCCAGATTTATGAGAATATAAATTAGTCTGAAGAAATGACGCTGAGTTTATTAGAGGAAAAGAATGCCAAACTGTACAAGGAGGGGCATTTCTTCAGATGTTGCATCAGAAACTTGCCTTATGTGCGGAAGGATGGTAAGACGATTAGTCATCTGTTTCTTAAATGCGATTTTTCATTTGGCATTTGGAGCTTCTTTTTTGGAAGAATATGGTTTATTTTTGTGCATGCTATAATCTTTATGTGAAATGGTCAGTTCTTGGAGGGTGGGTCTGTTTGATGGGTGTTGTTTGGTGCTTTGAAGCTCAATCCCTATGCTATCCTTTGGTCCATATGGAAAGAGAGGATCGATAAGATCTTCAAAAATGAGGTGGTGGTGTTACATGATATCTTAAAGTTGGTAAAGGCGAGGACTGGAAAAAAAGGGCTTTCTTAAGGAAAGAATTTAAGAAAATTGGCTTGGACAGTATTCTTCATAATTGGGAGGTTTGGTTTGCTGTCCTTCCTAAGGAAAGGTAGTCTCCTCCCCAGTCTGGTTTATTAAAGTTCAATGTGGATGAGGCAGTTAAAGGCAAGCCAGGTCCGGCCGGCATTGGTGGAGTTTTCGCAATCATGAAGGTCACATTTTGCTATGTTCCTCTAAATTCATTAGAGTTAAAGATTCAAATGAAGCAGAGATTTTAGCCATCTTTGAAGCTTTGAGCCTTTGAGGTAATATGCGCCATCCTGGTACAGGCCCTTGGTTATGGAAAGCGATTCACTAAATACAATTTATTTGGTTTGCTTAGGGGTCCAGAAAAGTTCCATTGTGATCTCAATGAAGTTAAGTTTCTGTCTTCTGCTATGAAGGTGGCTTTCTGGCACGTTCTTTCCTCCGCTAATGTAACGAACTTGTTGGTAAAGTGAGGGGCTTTGGTGTAGCTTCTAGTGGCTCTTCTCTTTGTATTTTTTGTTTTTTAAGTCTTGTGTATGGAGGGTATAGCGCTCTTATAAACTTTCTGTTTTTCCTTCCTCTGTCTTCCCATTTCTAGTTTGATTTTGTATCCTCCTAATAATATATTTTCTACTTACTGATAAGATTAAAAAAAAAACTTGGATCAGAATGATATTCAACAATGATAACAAATTCAAACACGATTGGATTGAATACGCATTGTCACATGAGAATGCCTACAGCCTAATTATGAAGCTTAGATTAAACTACATAGCATCTTAATTATGCAAGTCAGAGGAGTAAAAATCCCAAAAATAAGATCGTACCTTTTTCAGAACATTCCGAATGTCACCCGGTCCACATTCCTGCATTAACGGTGGCGGTGCTGAAGAAGGCATGGACCCATAATCTAAGTCCTCAGTTTCTTCTAATCTTTCTTTACAATTTTCCATTTTCATCATTCTATCATAAGGTGATTCAGACGGTGGCTCTATCTTTAACAACTTCTTGCTTCCAAAAAGACCACTTTTGGGACCTGATTCTTTATCTGCTGGAGAACTACAATCATCTTTCATCTCCTTTCTCTCTCCAGAATCACTAGGCGAATACTCATGTGGCTTATTACCAACTTCAAAATTAGCAGGCAACAAGCGTAATGATGAAGGCAGCCGTGCCCGTGAAGTTGGTCATACAGGTAATGCAGGTAGCACATGCTTTGGCTGTTGAGCCCTTTGCTGGAGGGAGTCCAACATTTCCTCAAGTGAACTGTGAACAATGGAAGAGGGTGACACAGTCAACAACATGATTCCAAAACCGAAATTTTAACCCAAAATGTGTTATTCTCAAACTGATTGGAAATGTGAATTTCTCAACGCAACATGTGCTTCAACAATAAAAATGCATTTCTTTCAAATGTTCTTAAATCAAACTCCCTCTGTCCATTGAATTCAACTTCTGAGTCATCATAGCCTCCAAATGAAAACCCTGAAAATTATCCCAAAAAAAAAAAAAATAGAGACAAGTTTCAAAAATTGAAAGTGTTCAATACATTTAGGGTGCATATAGATGCCACCCAAAAATGCTAGCAGGCAGGACCCTTTTCAGGGGAAATTGGCATCTATAAATTTCATATTTGACCAAAAACATTCTTTGGTTTTTGAGGCAAGAGGATGGAAAGAACTATCATGCTCAATGCAGTTCCCATTTTTCATGGTGTCCTAATGAAAAGCAGAACATATGGTTATATGTTAAATATCCACTATGCAATTCCAATTTGGATGAAACTAAAAATGCTGAATTTCAACCTTGATTTCTAATAAGCAACCATTTAAAAAGAAAGGAAACAAAATAATAGCTTTCCCAATTCTTTCCATTCCATCCCATTTGTCTGCAAAAAGTAGAACTTCCTTTTCTCTGAACCCAAAAAAAGAAAAAAAAAATCTAACCCATTTGCCTAAAACCAAAAAAAAAAAAAAAAAAGGAATTTACAAAGTTGCATCCCACCGTAAAAATGTAAACAAGTAATCCCAACAACCTCCCAGCAAAAAGAAAGAAAGAAAAACACTCCCCAGTAATTTTTTTCATTCAATCAAAATCTCAAGAAGAAGAACACACAAATCTCTACAAACCAAAAACCCCAAAACACATCTAGCAAAAAAAAAAAAAAAACCAAAACACCTCCTCAAATCCCCAAACATTCAATCAAAATCCCTCCATCATCCTAAAGTCCTTCCCTTATTGGCAAACTCCCCCAACAAAACGAAAACATCAACAAAAAAAACCTTAAAAAATGAAAAAAAATATATACTTTCTTATATAGATATTAAAATGCAAACCCTTTAACCATTGGTAATCTGACCTTCCAAATAAGAGTAATGTCGGGGAAGAAAAAAATCCAATCTTTTTCCTTAAACAGAAACTAAGGGAGATTTATCAGCCCTTAGTAGAGAGGAATTTGGAATTCTTGGTGATTCTTTTTCCTCCTCCGTCAAAATCTATACCTGGAAAAGGAGGGATTGGGAAAATGAAAAGATCTCTCGGCTCGTTTGGTTTCCTTGAAAAATAAGGAAATGATGATCGGCCTCATTTTCCCGGGTTTCTACGAACCGTAGAGCTGAAACTGGGAAGAGAGAGAACATGAGCTGCGAAAGCGGGAGAAGGGGCCTCAATGAAAATTCTACTGCGCACACAATTTTTTTTCGTTTTCCACATAAATTCTTTCTACAAACATTACAAAAATTTTTAAATGTACATTATTTTTTTCCCCACACACCAAAATTTTCTAAACTACTCATCCCTCTATTTTCCTCTTTCTTCCCACACACATCTCCATCCCTTTCTTCCCACACACAAACCAAACACAAGGAAAACTCCACATCTCCGGCAACTTGCTTCTCCGGCGTTCCTATGCATCTATATCGTCTCATCTTCCAAATGTAAATGGATACCTCTAATATTACCATTTATTCTTCTTCCCTATCTATTCTTTACCATTTTTTCCATCTTAGATTATGTTTTATTTCATGAAAACTTGTTATGAGGATAGATTCTCATTCAATATAAGTTTTTACAAACAATGTAACTGGTTTTTAATGCATTTGGGTTGCATTTGATCCATCATCGCAAGTTTTTTTTCCTCCAGAAATCGCAAGTTGAATATACACACACTCATTCATTAAATGCAATAAAAAAATGTAAAACACATTATGTAATTCATTAAATGTTTAAAAAAACATGTTACATTCAACATAAACTCGCCAATTTATTACATTCAATCCAAATCAATTGTCTCAGTTGTTGATACGTCTGGAGTTACAAGCTCTTTGAATTAAACAATTTGATCCCCATATGGAGTCTCCCAACAATTCGCACAAGAGTGATGAAACTGTCTCCACTTGTTTGCAATAGGCGGAATTGGATGACTGGGTATTAAGAACAATTGCACAAAATGATTTCGATTAACAAAACCTATTGTTCTCTCATTTCGAGAAGGCATCGGCACTGGCACAGATCGCAATGAAAGGAAAGTCAGACATTGTTCTATGCTCAAGTAGTATAACACCAAATTATAACGAGATGTTATGAGATGTCCCATGTCAGACATAGTCATCCAATAGTCCACCGATGGGTTCTCATCCATGTATGATAATATTTCAACCAATTCCTCAACCATGTTCTCCACCCCATATAATTGTTTGTAGTGGTCTACATGTGCAAACAACTCTTCTAGTATATCTCTCCTGACTTGTCTTCATTCATCCACGGCTAGGCCAATCAATCTAGCGATGGCTCCGAAGCCACAATTACCATCAGCTGCAACGTCCTTGATCAATACTCTGGCTTTGACACCTACCCGAGCAGCATTTTACATTTATCACAATGACAAATCCGTTTTTCCTTCTTACACCACGAGCCCAACCGATCAACAATTGCTACTGTAAAATATCTACAATAAATAAACAAATTTAATACGAATTTAGTAACAAATAATTGTAATTTGAGTAATAAATTCACAGTTGGTCTTACCTCTTGAGTTATAAACTCACTGGCATAATCCATGACAAAGTCCGATCCAACATGACTTTCCTACGTAGAGACCTACATAATGTATAAATCAAATATTACTGTTCGGACATAAACATCCGAACATATGTATGTTCGGATATAAACTTCCGAACATATGGCATCTGTTCGGACATAAAATTCCGAACATATGTCATCTGTTCATATGTATATGTCTGAACAGATGCCATATGTTCGGTCCTGAGAGACCGTACATATCGGGAACCTTCAACTTCCAAACAAAAAAAAATGAACAAAAAAGGCAAAAATGCAAACAAACTAATGAAACGGGCCTTTCCATTGCTGCTTTGATTAAAAGGCATCGTTTGATTATTGTTTTCTACCTTCTCTTCCTTCATTACACAATCAAATAAAGGAATGTTAGTTGCCAAGGAAAATGGAGGAAGTGGAGAGTGAGATGAGCTGCCCAAGAGAATAAAATGGAAGAATGTGGGTGAAGATGAGTTGCCTAATGAAGATAGAGGAAGTGGAGAGTGAGAACTGGAGAGTGAGATAGGTGGGAGAAGGTTTTAGGGAAGAAGAAAGAGATCGTGTGTGAAAGGATAATGGCTATTTTAGTCATTTCATAAAGGGGGTAAGAATGTAATTAAAAAAAAGAAAAATTCCTTGTGTTTGAAAAGAAAAAATTTGTGTGCCAATAGCAGCACCCGGCCTCAAATGGTTGATTGGAGCGAATGACGATATTGCCCATGCGAGTTGCCGAAATTTACGGGGGAGATAGATCACGAGCCCCTGGGCTCGCGGGATCAACTCGTTAATATCGAATGAGTTTGTATCGTGTTAACGGATCGTGTGGTATTTTAACAGTCTTAGGATCAAGTAAGATCTGGGCTTGGGTAAACCTGAGTTGGGTCGACCCTTTCATGCACCTGATTCAGAAGTTTATTTTATTTATGAGAATTTTATTTAAAAAAAGACCCTAAATGGCCATCATCCGAAAAATGGGCCACTAGTCAATATGGCACTGGGACAACTTCCATTTTTTTTATTAAAGATCAAAATGTGTGATGATGTCGGCGTCACTTTCAACCCCATAAAAGTCCCTGAAACCCCACTTCCCCTTCTTCCTCCCATCGATTTCCCCCTTTCCCCGGCGGTTTCATTTCCTCCTTCATCAAAAGGTAGTTAAGGTGGTCCCAAAGGTCGTTTTCCAACCTATTGGCTTGTAGCATCAAGATTCCGAGTGGTTTATCAGGTGGATGTATTCTTCTTGTCGCTTTTCTTTTTATATTATTACAGAATGATGATTTATTGGGGTTTCTTCATCTTCTTTCCATTTCCTTCACATCCTAAAATGGTAAATATTCATGCACTATACATGATTTTTGCATTGAATCAACCCATCACTTAGTCTTTCCATTTTCACCCTTATCGACTGGGCAGTCAACCCTAGTGGACGTGTAGAGATTTCGTGCAAAATGTGGACCATGCTGGAAATGCTTTTGTAACTTTGGTCCCTCACAAGGGTGGCCATCTTTTTGATACTCTGAAAGTCGTGTGATGTTAATCATTTAAACTTTTATACCTCTTTCTCTCAATCTATCAATTACTATTGTAACTTTGTTCCCTTTTTGTGCCCTACCCATCCCCTATAAGAAATTCACAATAGCAAACTAATGTAAAGGTAAATATGTGTTTTACATGATTCTAATAGGATACAAATGCAACTACAACTAAAGTTTAAATTTCAAACACCTAGATTGATTCCAAATCCACTGATGTGTATGTTGGAAGACTTGGATAAGGAAGTAACTCGGTTTGTACTAAGTATTGGTTGACATTTAAGACAATTGTTTTTTAGGCATACTTTTCATATGATAAAGATGCTTTACTTTGTGTGAGGTTAATATCTTACCATCTTAATTCTGCCAACAACATTCATAGAGCTCAAGCGTTTCTTTGCTTTTCCCTTCTTTAGAATTGTGACTTCTTGGGCTTTTTAACAAGTTGGTTGGTACAACTGGAATAAGCTAAAGACATAGTTTAATGGAAACATTCAGCATCCAGGACCTTATGGATATATTTAAGTCTTTTGTAGTACAGGCATAGAGGAAATATCAATTGCACTAATGTAATGCAGATATGTCATTTTTGCACGACCCCAATTGCCTGATACTTCTCTTGTAATAACAACTTGGGAATTTCAAATAGAAATAAATAATGAAACTTCAAGAAAAATCATAAGATTCTTTGCTTAGCTTATAATAATTCTTGGGGAATTTTTAAGGAAGTTCGATGAATTCATTGTCTTGTGTGGAAAGCAAACCCAAAGCCTCTTGGATAATTTATTTCGGAGTCAATCAATTAAAGAATACATTATATTCTATTGTGGAAGCTTTGCACATGTGCAAATAGAATTAAATGAAGCCAATAGATTTAAACAGAAGGTAAGGAGATAAACTCTTCTAGTGGGAAATGCTAAATTTCATTGTAAAGGATCGGTTGGTCAATAACCTCTACGGACATGTAAACTTTCCCTCTTATAATAGTTTCCCTTTTCTTTCTTTTTTTCCCTTCTTTATTTAGTTATACTCTTTGGACCATTATAATTGTTATTGTTCTTCTTGTTCTTTATGTTTCCATTGTAATTATCACACTCACTGTAGTAGTAGCCATGTTTTAAATTAAGTGGGAAGCACTAAATTAAAGAGCATCACCAAATTATTTGTGATTCATATAAGAGTATTTGAATTAACTTCAATACCCATTCATGTCAATTGAATCAAGCAAAAAAAAAAAAAAAGAGCAAGCAGTGGGAAAGGTTGCATTCAGTTGCTCCAACCATTTAATTTAAATTTATAAATATTGCTCTGATTCTAATACATACATACAGGCCTAGCTAAGGTGAATCCCACATAATCCTACTAACTTATTGGAGTGATTTTTTTTTTGCCAAGTGAAAATAAGGAGTCTGTACCCATAAAAAAAAGTAGTCTTATAGTTAGAATTCTCCAAATCATCTAGACAAGTTGTCATCGGATGCTTGCAACCAAACATCCCTTAAATTATCTATTCATTGTGAAATAGGTTCCTAAATTTCTTTACTGCTAAAAGGGAAGCAATAATTTGAGCACTAAAAGAGGGACTTCTTCCATAGCAAATGAATGATTCACAGCATGAATGATTTCAGCTCCTTATTGATTATCGGCCATCATCCAAGAGGGACATCCATAAATCATTGATATATCAACAATAGCACAGACAACATCATTTGCATCATCAGCCTCAGGATCTATTCCATCCACATCAAAACCAGCTCTTGAATAACGATCTGTTGTATGAGAATCTCGTGCAGAAGAGAAATACATATCAACGTCTTCACGAATATCCATGGTGGGATATACTAGGCCAGGAGTGGGATTTATAATCTCGCAAATCCCTTTACGACTTTTCTTCGCGGCACTTGAACCGCCAATCTTAACCCTTTCAATACAAGACATGAGCAAGAAATAAAGTTAGGCACGACAAATGCAACTATATAAATATTAAAGAAATAGAACATAGATACGTACTTACAGCCTTCGTGTTGATTGTTTACAGCGTGAAGTTTTTCGTTGACATACACTTGTAGCCCATTTTGCTCACTTCTAGATGCCATCAACATTCTCACGATATCATTTTCATCTTCCAAACTAATCAACGAAAAAATGAGTCCATTTTGATGAAGGTATTTCATGATTACATCCTCATTATGTGCATCCCAATTAGACAATGCAATGACTTCATTTAGCAACACGCCATATGTTATGCTCTTAGGTAGATACCTCATCTTCTGTCTTCCACCATTGTAGACCGGACGTATAATGTCAAAGACAAACTCTCCATCATAGTGAAATATGATGGAGATCCCAACACACCATATGTTATGCTCTTAGGTAGATACCTCATCTTCAGTCTTCCACCATTGTAGACCGGACGTATAATGTCAAAGACAAACTCTCCATCATAGTGAAATATGATGGAGATCCCATACTCAGTCATTCTACTGATACAAATAAACCATATATCAATTTGGTGGTATTAGCAAATGTAGTGAATAGGTCACGTGTTGCAATGACCATGTGAAATAATGCTAATAGAGAGATGATTGGATGCGTTCTATTGTCTATTGTCTATTTCTATTTAAAAGGAAAAAAATCACAAGACAAGTTAACTCCCCTGACACTGTTTTTCCTCTAGGGTTACTAACAAAGGAGGAGTGAAAATGAAATCATTTGTTGTGTGTTTGCTCCAACCTTTATATAACAACCCTACCATGTAAATAAGTGTATTCACGATTCTTTTCTGCACGTATTTGAGTACCCATATTCGTATTACTTAAAATGAATAAACCCTAACATGCACATATGTGTATTCACCATCTTCATATGCTCTCAATTAGGGGTTGTGACAATAAACAACCTTAGAACATCCACATTTATTACCTTGATGATTTAACCACCAAAAAATAATTTAAAAAAAAAGATAATGAAATGAAAAACTGTATATCAAAAGCAGAAATGAACTTTTCTCAAAAAGTAAACATGAAATGGTAGCTAACGCATGAAAGAAGGTCAAATTGTGCTATGCCTACCTCTTAATAGAGATCAACAACCTCCACAATGACTATTCAATGTTGGGGGAGAGTTCTGCTCTGGTTCATTCAATAATATTCAATCGTAGATGAAAAAGGACGTCGGAGAAAAGGCAGTTGGGATGGGGTATATATATATAGAAAATTAGCGACGACGTCGATATTAAGTGACGACGTCGTCACTTGTTAAAAAAAGGTAATATTCTGGCGAGAGTACCGGTTCTCTTGCATATATACTATGAGCACCTCTTTCGGTTAGTGGCCATCTAGGGTCCTTTTTTAAGTAAAATTCTCTTTATTTTTTATTGATATTTGTCTCTTTTTCTTGGTCGGAATAAGGCCACGATGATGATTGTCGCATTTCTTTCTCATCTTTTATTTTATATTATCTTTGCCCCCATGGAGGGCTTCTAATGGACCAGGCCCAACCCGCTTTGGATTGGGCCTTGGGTTTTAGTACAAGGGTTGGGCTCAAATTTTTATTTGGATCAAGCTGCACGATCTGCCCCGAATATAAAAATAGTAGTACGAAGAGATGGACAAGGAACTCAAACATAGCCAATCTCACATAGGCATACGGGACCAAACTAATTTAACTACAGCCGAGGATAGTGTTAACAAATCCTTTTTTTCCCCTTATATAATTAAAGCCAACTCGAACCGGCCTCAGGCTTAATCTTTTTTCCATTGGGTCGAGTACGTGCTAGCCATTTATGGCCTAAGTAGGTCCTTCGCTTAGTTTAAAAGTCGGGTAAGGCCTGGACATTCCTCATCCTAACACAACCTGGCCTATGAACACCCATATCCCCGCCAATCACATGGGCCAGTAGGTATGCGTGTGTGGGTGTGTGTTACACAAAGGGTGTGACTACTTGAGGTTAATTAACTTTGTGGTGTACGTTGTAACTAGGTTGAGTCAATTGTATACATGTGGGGCCCAGGTCCCAAGATACAAACTTTGTGAGTTGTGGCTGCATCTTGTCTGCCTAGTATAGGTTTGATCATTCTCCAAAGGAAGTAATATCAACCAATCGATCGAAGAAAATGTGATCAAAGCACTGGCTAGAGTTAATTTCTTCACACGATGGGGCCGCAGTTTTATAATCTGGACTGCATGTCCACTAGATGCACAGCTTTTTCCCTATAACCATGTGAATCTCCAATCTGATCAGAGCTGCGCACTTGTGATCAGATTGGAACTTGTAACCACATTCTTTTTGCCATATATGTCGAACCAATAGTTAGTTTCAAATCGATTAGGGTATCGAGAACGTACACAATTCAATATTTTATACGCAACTTAGCTTGGCTCACTGCAGTTTTGACCAAAATAAAAAATGTCAAATGTCCCCTAAAGTAGAGTTTCTCTAACTCAACATCAGTTTGAGCTTGTGGTGCTTGATTTTAGCTAGAGCTCAAGCTCAGCTTAGCTCATAGGTTTACATATCTAAGTACCTGGTTTTCAATGTGGAAAAAGAAAAGACAGAACATACAGGAAGGAAGATCTGTTGAATGCTCAAATTTGTGAACACTTTTCTTTGCTCCTTCTTTTTATGCATGGGAAAATATGGAGGTAAAAAAAAAAACTATCCACTTTTTTTATGCATGAAAAAATTACAGTAGAGTCAGAAAACTATCCACCATTCAGACCTGTAATGAGTCTAACTTTCCCATTTTATTTTCCCCCTTGACGGCCCTTGTATTGTAGTGCATGCGGAGGCCAAGGAAAGATTCCACCCATTACTCAAAAACTTCATTGTTTGCATGAGACTCACGTTCCATGACATGCTAAGACAAGAAAAGCGTCCTTAACGAAAGCACCACGTGGTGGATCATATGATTCTCCGCCCACAGATCTTGTGTGTCACATGGTGTTTCACTTCTACCTACCTATCCACACTATTCATTGCTTGTATCTATGTAATAAATTGCAAAGTACGTAGGGCCGCCCCCTAGGTTTGAATGGACGTCATGGATCTCACTCTTTGCCTAACTTCAATTAGAATGAAGTTTGTGTCGGCAGTCGGCACCACTATAATTTTAGGCAGTATGGATTTGAAAAATGAGTCCACTGGCTAGAATAAGAGGATCATTTCATAGAATCCATAGAAAATGTTGTGGTGGGAAAAGCCTGTGAAAAGGCAATATTTTTAAGACAATGATATTTTTCATATAATATTAATATACTTTTAACCCCGAGGGGCAGCGTGGAGGTAAGGACCACAGCTCAAAGACCAGAGGTTTGCAGACTTCACAAGTCGGGATATACAATAGTCGGTTCTTGAAGAAACACCCTCGTCGGCAAATTAATAATAATGTGTTTTGAGAATCTTGTGTAGGTGTGGACCAGGGATGAATATATGAGCATAGGTCTATAATGAACTTGGATCACATCCAGAATTAGTAATAGGGCCTTGTGCCCAGACTATCACCGTAGAAAGATTTAAACATGCTAACAGGTCCGAACCAAGGCTAAACCTATCCATATTTGTTTGGGTCATTGGGGCATCCGCAAGCCAGTATTATACATTTTATATTTGTTGGCTTTATATACGTAAGAGCTTATTCGAAACCTGTTTGGTTCCTCTTTAGCATTGTTTGTTAGCACATAAATACATAGGAATTATATATATAATATAGGAAAATTCTCAAAAACTTTCCTATTTTAAAAGAGGGGTTTCTGCCTCTATTTAAAAGCCAATGATTTGTTAGTATTTTAAGATATCCACTTTTGTAAGAGAATATTTAGGAGAGAGAATTGGATATGTGTATCATTGATGACACGTGTCACACTTTTATTGGCTAAAAGAGGGGCGTTTTATTTTAGAAAAACGCTCGGGAGTTTTGTAGCGTAACTCATATATATATATATATAGTAGTTAAAAATGAAGAGGAAAGGTACATTCCTAAAAAAGAGCATCAAATAGCATCTTCTTTTTATTTTATATCTTTAAAAGAAAATATTATTTGATGTTCATTTTAAAATTTACCTTTAATCTTCATTTTAATCACCTTATGTATTTAACTCCTATTTATGTTACTGCAAACAAATAGGCCCTTTGTATTTACTTACTTGTTGATTTGTGCATGTGTGTGTGGGCCAAAGAAAATTAATGGCTACACATTTATGTTGTTGCCACACGAAACAACAATGAGAAATCATTTGTTTGAAGACATGCTTCATAGTCAAGTAATTGAGGCATCTCACACACAAGTAGTTCCCTGGGATTGATCCCCCTAGGTGTTTAGGTTAGTCTCACTTTCATGGACCATTGGTCCAAATATAGCCATAAGTACGGGGGAACATTTATTTGAGACCACCTGAAACACTAGCACACTAATTCGTGCTAAGCACGGGCATACTTACCAATAAAAACCAATTAAAAAAAGTCAAATCACATAAAATTATCCTCAAACACGAAAATAACAGAAAAGAGGATTATGGCAGTACCTCACTCTTCTTCTTTTATTTTTAATCCAATAGTCTGTGGTGTTAAAATGGAACAAGAGAAGTCGAGGAGAAAAGAAAGAGGAGTATAGGTAGAAGTGTAGATGAAATTTGGGGTGGGTGGAAATGATTAGTTAAAAAGAGATGGAAGAGTGAAAAGTGAGAAGAAGTAGAGTGGTTGTAGGGGGGGGGGGGGGGGGGGGGGGGGGGGGTAAAGTGGGTTATAAAGAGGGTATATATAACTCCCAATCAAAATCAATGGTTACAACTTTAGAAGGCTTGGCTTTAATATAGTATAATTGGAAACATCACCTAAAAGTATGCACATCTTGGGGCTATAAAAGGTGGGAATACACATCTTGGGGCTATAAAAGGTGGGGCTTGGATGGGCTCAGGGTTGTCTAAGCGTACCCTCAACATATAGGTTGAGCATGGGGCCAATTAAAGCTCTTGGATGGCCTTTACTATCTAGGTCCTTACTTGGAAGTGTGGCAAGGGTGGCTTAGAACTCGAAGAGAAGAAATCAATTTATGATTTTTCCCCGTTGCCACCAAGCACCAAGTGTAAACTCACCTCTAAGCCTCCTTAATTCAAGTTTGAGATGGTCAATGCAATGTAATAAGCAACATGCAACATATAAAAATCTCACTTTACTATGCACTAACTTATCAAGGTGATGGCTAGATAATAATTTACTATTCAAAAGAAGATTGTTCGATGATATTGGTGAGAGCCAAACAATATCATCCAATTATAACCACCGTCATGGGTGGCACCACATTTATCACAGTGGGGTCAATTAACCCCACCGAGATCTGAAAAAAAAAATTTAAAATAATTTTTTATGTCATTAATTGAACTTATGGAAAGCTTTTGACCCCACTCAATTTAAGAGTCTCACCCTACATTAGCTAACTTTATACATTTTCATTGTTGCTTAGGTGGTGAACAAAAGTCACCATAAAATACCCACCACGGGCCTAAGTTAATGGGCCAACTGTCTACCAAAATAAAAGAAAATTAATGGGCCCACATTGCTGATATGCTGTTGAGTTTATGAATTTGCATATTTACGCATCATTTTATGATGAATTAGGGGTTTAATTAGGTGAATTGCATCATTATTTATCTAATTCCATCATTTCATATATTTTTACCTAGAAACCTTAATTTTCATATTTTTCATATATTTTCTGCATTAACTTAGAATGTTTTGCAATTTTTCTCTGAATAGTCCCAGTTGGAGTAAAACTTTTTCCGAATGGGTTCCGCTTCAATATGGGCTTTTCAGTATTTGATGTGTTGAATTAGAATGTGCAGAAAATGAGAATTGAAAACCTTTATCATGGGACCTACTTTCAAGCACACATAGTCATCTTGGGCCCTGCATTGCTGAATTGAAGCTTGAAAATAAGTAAATTGAAGAATTCACCAAGTAGACCCCACACGCATGAAAATCAATCAAGGGGGGTCCACTCATTATGTCAGTTGAAGAGTCCTAATTACAGTAAAAGGCTTCTCATAGGGCTCACTGTTCAAGCAGATGAAATGTCCCACATGGCAGGGTCCACTATAATTACAGATTTGAAATTATTAATAGATAATTCAAAGAGTACAAGTTTGATTGAAATAAAAGAAGAATAGTTTGAATCATCCACATCTGATCTCCTTTCAAAAATAAAACTTGTGCAGAGACAGAGTCCATTGCAAATCAAATTTCAAAAGTTAATATAGGTTTTCTCATAATAACTCATCTTCAAATGGCCATAACTTTCAATCCGATCGTCGGATCGATGCAATTTACCTACCGTTCGAAAGCTTATTCAGAGTAGATATTCGTGGAGCCAAGAATGCGCAAATCAGAACTAAATTGACAAAGTTACAGGCTTGGAGATTTTCACATTTATTTTTAGAGGGGATTGCAATTAAATCTACACCGTTGATAATCCATTGCTGCACATCCCTTGTGGGATCTAAGATTTGCCAAGCCATCCAAAGGTTTCTAAAAGCTTTCACCTCGTTCAAATTAAAAAAGGATAAGAGATATATCTTATCAAATAAGATAAACCAAATCTGCAGAGAAGGTGTCAAAGTTAAAGTTCAATGTATCTGTAAAATAACCAGAGTTATAAAAGGAACCAAATTGAAGCATACAAAAAAAAAACCCTCCGTTGGACGTCCTCTCTCCTCTTTTCCCTTTTCCTTAGGGCTGCACAAAAATAACCGTAACCCGCCAACCCGCCCGCCCCGCCCCGCCCCGCCCCGCTAAAAGTGGATATCCGTCAAAACCGCTTTTAAGCGGGCGGGGCGGTTTCAATCCGTACTAATGAGCGGGCGGTTACGGTTTGACATTTGAGTGGGCGGTTTCAAACCGCCCCGCCCGCTCATTATTAAAAAAAAAAAAAAAAAAAAAAAAAACTCTTTCTCTATTCTTTATGGATAACACTTCTACTCCAAATCCTAGTGCAATCCAATACAAGTCTAGATTATATTGTATGAAAGTTTGACAACCTTACAATTTTATCACTAAACTAAACATTGATGTTTATTATCTTTTATCAATTATTATTCTAACTATGATTTTTTTTTGTTGCAGGATTGCTTCAAATTATATATCGATCTTTACGAACTTGAAGTTTAGATTTTGAATTTCTTTTAGCATTTGGACATTGAATTTTGAAATTTGGAGGTTTATTTATTAAAATTTAGACATTGAATTTTCGAATTTAGATGTTTCTTTGTTAGGTTTTTGACTTTTGGACGTTAGATTATATAAGTGACTGTATTTTTTAATTTTGGTGATGCCTTTGGACTTTAATTTTACATTGATATAATTAGTTGAAAAATTTTTTTATTACTGATTATTGACTTTTATTAAAAATCATGTTTAATTTTTATTATTTATGTTAAGTACTTTGAAACTTTAGTTACATTCTATTAGAAATAAAAAAAAAAGAAAAAGATAGATACAAATACCAAACCGCCCAACATACCGCCCAAGTCGCCCGCTAAAAAAACCGCCCAAACCGCCTATACTTTGGGCAGTTACGGTTTCTATTTTTTACAAACCGCCATAAAACAAAACCGCCTAAACCGCCCGATAACCGCCCAAGCCGCCCGCCGTGCAGTTTTCCTCTTTACCCCTTTTCCATTAGTTTTATTTTTATTTTGGTAGCCTTGGGTCATGGTTAAGGACTTGTTTTAAATGAGAAGTTTTGTGAAGGAGAAGTTGTAAATATGTATTTTTTAATGATTAATCAAGAATTATTCTTTGCAATGACGGGCTAATTCTCTTGATTAAAGCGATGGATGAAGACAAGAAACTTCTTTTTATTTGTTTAGTATTTCTAATTTATGTTCCATAATTTTGTGCTTGATTATTAATAGGCTTGTCTTCTTGCCCTAGGCAAATCTCCATTCTTGATTTCTAAAAAAAAAAAAAAAATTTGACTATTCATTCTAATTAGGTTTGACAGGCCATGCTTAGGATTTAGAAATTTTGATAGTTTATGCTTACTTTTGATGGGTGGTGCTTAAATTATTTTTATTCTTTTATGAGATGAAGGAAGTCTTGAGTTTTGAGTTTTTATGATTAAAAAGGGATTTTAAAAGTTAGATGTTTCAAATTGAAACATTGAATTGTCTTTGATTTGAAGTAAAAATTAGAATAAATTAAAACTACTCGATAAATAATTTGTGGATGCTTATTGGATTCGTATGCTCTAATCACTTTCATTAATTGGTAGATTTCATATTTCTAAATTAGTTGCTTATTTTTATTTCTAAATACTCAAAAGTCTCCTTGATTGATAGTTAATTAGTCTTCTTAATCTAAAAGTTTCTTTAATTAGCTCCATGTGGGTTCGACCCGTTCTTGCCACTGTCTCATATAGGTAGCCGTGTATTTACGGTAGTTTATGATTCATAAAGATCACATCATATGCGCTCTATCAACGAATTTTTAGAACTTAAAGGAATTGACGACATTGTTAGAAAATTAGCGGAGACAAAGAAATATATCGTATATCAATTGGTTTATTTGCTTCTAAAATTGGCGTTGATTTTATCAGTAGCGACCACGACGGTAGAAAGAGATTTTTCAGCAATGAAGTATGTAAAGAACATGTTGCGTAACCGAATGAGAGATCAATGGATGAATGATTGTTTGGTCACATTTATTAAAAATGATGTATTTGCTAGTGTTGATAATGAAGCTATTACACAAAGATTTCAACACATGAAAACCTGTTGAGGGCAGCTGTAGAAGTTTATGTATTTGGATTTTTTTCTATTAAGAACTATTAATAACAATGTATTAATTTTTTTTTTAGAATTCAATATTTTCTTAGTCGGATTATTGAAAATAAATTATTTAAAATTTTTTTATTATATTTTTTGAATTATAGAAAGTAGATGACATATGTTGATAAATAAAAAAATAAATTTATTCGACTTATAAAAAATAATTTTTTTCTAATGCCGCAATATCTACCGTACGAGGTTTTTAAGAGTTGTGTCCGGCCAAGTACTCACAACCCCGATTGACAGTCTTACCAATTACCATACAGCCACACAGGGTTCATATCTGGTGCAATTACATGGGGCCCACATGAGCATGCCTTTAATGAGGAATCTACCCCATTACCCCCCAAGAGACAGCAGGCTCAATCGAGACTCGTTTGATCTTTGACTTTATTTCCCAGCAAATCCTCTTTCATGGCCAGAATTTTCCATCTTCCTTATCTGCATCAACTAGCATGCGTATATGTGTAGGCCCTTCATTGAATATAAACAACATGTGGTCTGCATTTGTTCCTGCCCAAATACCTTAAATGGGTTAAAAGTATTTTTTTTTCTTTATTTGTTTTTTTTCCATTTATATGTTGTCGGCGAGTGATGCTTTCACTTGAGGACCCAAGTCACATTCATCACTCATCCCTCGAGAGTGATGTTTCATTTCTTTGCTAGAATTTATAACAAAACTTTGAGGTGTTAGGATTAATTTTTCTAATATAATGTGATGGTTTGTCCCTTGTAATTTCTTTATTAAAATTTTAAAACATTAGCCATCTAAACGATCTAAAATGCCTAGACATAAATTTGTAATCTCGATCTATTATTATTATTTTTTTGATAATTTTTATGAATGCTCAACTATAAAAGTTCATAAATTCCACCATATATGGGAACTCAGAAGTTCAACTTGTTTGAAGACTTAGTTTAAGATAAAATGAAATAAAAAAAAATATATAATTCATATAATCGACCTATCGTAGTTTTAACGCTTTGAATTTAAATAAATAAAAATATCCTAAGATGCCAACACCGCTCATACCATATATGTGTTTGTAGCTAAGGTAGGTTGGGTTCCATATTCAATTTGGAGGGTTACTACACTGCCTAATTTGCCAATATTCAAGTTAGATTTTGGTTCACGTCATCATCCAAGCATGCCACTACTTATACATGCATACGTTTCTTTTATAAATATCTCGATCTTATCGACATAGATGAAAACAGATAACGTTTTGGTGTGAGATGTGGTCCGAGATGCGTGCATGGGAAGGACACCATTTCTACTGCTGCAGAATAAGAAGCTCGGAACGGAAAAGTCGGATATAAAAGAAAAGAGTCCGGGGTGCGTGTGTACGTGATATGTGGACGCGCGTTACGTGCCTGCTTTTCGTGACGTTCGCGGGCCATGCAAAACGGGTAGGCCAGATTCCCGAAATCGATAAAAACACCCCAAATATCGGATACGCTTTTACTCCATTAATCGACTCACAACAACCTCGACGCCAAAGAGAAAAATTAAAAAACGAGACGGACGTTTTCTCGGTCCATCGCGCTATGTACCAGAATTCGTACGTCACGAACTTTCATCTGCCGTCTTAACAGCGTGTTGTTCGGCTTTTTGCATGCAAGGGTTTTCTCAAAGCAATGGCCTTTGTGTATAAAGTGCATGTATCATTCCTACATTTCTAAGCTTCTAGATGTATGGTTATGATTATGGTTATGGTTATAATTATAGTTATGATTATTAGAATGTATTGATGTTTGGTTCTCCTCTCTAAGGTTGGTGATTTTAAGTTGCGTTGTGAATGATGAAAGTTTGTCTTAGGTTATATGATGAGATTCAACTTTATTGAAGCCTGCTACAAGAGTGCAATGAGTTATAAAGTTGAAGGGCTTTGTAGGTGCATGCCATCACTGATGATTTGAAAATGTTTGAATATATGGTCATGGTCATGATCATGAGGTTTTAGTAATATATTTGGTTGTTCTCTCTTACATACACAAAATTTTTTAAAACCACTATACTATTAAGTTTTGCGTACAATGAGGATTGGGAGTGTGGGGGTTGGGGGTTTATTACATCATGGCGGGAAGAAGTTTCTCTTTATAACTTTTTCTATACATCCTAATTAAGGAGCTAGTCTATGAGAGACTTGGACAAGTAAGATAATAGGAACTTACATATGCAAAGAGCGGACAACTCGCACATACGAGGAAATAAGAACTCATACATATAAGGAAAACTAACTTACACATGTGAGAATTACCAAGCTAGAGACTCACACATGTTAGGAAATGGGTGGTTAGGTTCGAAACCTGGTCACCCCAGCGAGAATCGCCGCGTCATGCCAATGGGGTGGATAAGACACGGTTCTTTTTATGACTTAGTTTAGAGTAAAAATCTTATTTAAATATAAATGCCTAATCTAGTAATTGCTTTGTGGTGAGTGGGTTGCACAGTTGCACGGTGCATCTTTGCTGGTACATTTGTCTATAAAGGCTGTAGTAACGTTGGTTGTTTGAGACGAGACAAATGTTGTGGTTAGTTCATAACAAGTTGGTGAATATTTATTTGGACGCGTTGGTGAAAGCTTGTTAGCATGCTTAATAAAAGAAGAATTTGTGAATTAAGCACTTACAAAACAATTAGAATTGTAAGCCTTTATTGATTTTTTTTTGAACCGTCTATTTACTGCCATGAATTAGTGAACAACAACCTGTGAGGGCCTGTTAGGCTTGTCTTCCATGAAGATGAACTATATTGCTGGTCACAGAAGGGGTCTCATATAATGGAATTGAGTCCTTAGCCACTATACTTCTCCACAGTGTAAGCTGATCATTAGATTGGCTTGCCCCTTCCATGTTCATTTTAATCAAAATCTGCCCACACCTACCCTTCCACTACATACTTATCCAAGTCCAAACCCGACTTAATTCAGTGTCCTATATTTCCTTCAATACAAGAAATTTATCCTATACAAATTTATTATAAAAACCAACGGTGTGTTTGAATAATGCTGTGGAAGATCTGCTAAAACAAAATCTGAAGGTGGAGTATTAGACTTTACTTTCTTTATCTTGAAAATAAAAATGCTAGCGAATCACGGTTCTTTTATGGAGCCATATACTGCATCCAATAAATCCGAATCAAAAGCTTAATTCAATGAAACTAATTTATCATAATTTTGTCATGCACAAACACATTCTTAAAATGATTTAACGGCACTGATATTAGCCTCTCATTAGCCGTCAGGCCCCAAGTAGGCCCGCATGAAGCAGGCGTGTTCTAAGAAAAAGAAACCTTCTTACATGTTTTGTAGCTGCATACGTTCCAAACTCCAGACATCGCGACAAACCAAAACAAGACCTAAATACAAGCAACGACGAGAGATGACTTGCACCTCGTCCGTCCGGTTAACTAAAACCGCACAAAAACCCTTCCCATGTAACAAAATCACAACCGTCAAAGATCTCAATCCAAAAAAAGGCCCGCAAAACGAACGGTCCAGATCCTGCGCCGAACCAAAACAGGTCCGTCTCGTCGAACCCAAATGGTTCTCTCTCGGCAAGAACCGCAGCAGCGTCGTGTCTTAAAAGGCTTTCTATATTTATGGCAGTATTTTAGTTCTCTCTCTACCATTCTCTCAAACTCCAAAGCCCCTCCCCACCCTCTCTCTCTCTCTCATGATTGCAAATCACGGCAACTTTCCTCCTTTTTTTTTACTTCTTCTTCGATCTGGTTTGCAGAACCTCATCTAGGGTTTTTTTGTCTCTGAAAAGGGGGAGATACAGATGTCTATGGCGATGGCTTCTTCTTCAGTTTCTTCCAAGATCTGCTTTAATCCGGACTGCAAGGAGCCGAAACCAGATCGGTGGAGGATGGCATGGCGTCTTCGAACAGGAGATTTCGCAGAGCTATGCGATCGTTGCGCGTAAGCATACGAGCATACAGACACACACACGCTCTCTCTCTATATATATGTGTGTGTGTTTGTGTATTTGTCTACCTTGTGATGAAAGTTCGTTTCTTTAGTGGTGTGAGGTTCGTGGATCGATGTTTGTGGAGCTTGGGTTGGGGTATTGAGGGTTTTCATGGGGTTACAGGAGTGAGATTTAGTTGAGTAGTTTTGGTTGGGTGTGATAGATTGGTTTTTGGTGGATTTTCAGTTCGGGAGTTTGATTTTTGTGGTTTAACAGTTTTTTTTTTTTTGGTGATTTTGGATGCGAATTTGGAAGGTTTGGAGATTTGGTGGTTTTGGAATTAGTGGGTCTTGCTGATTTTTTTTTTTTTAAAATCTATCTGAGCGGACTACATATTGTTTGATGTGATGATTTTTTTTTTGTAGTTTTTTTGAAATTTATGTAGAGCTAGTACAATACGATTTATTTATTTATACTCTATGCGCTTATGTGTTTTTAATGGATTTATTTGCCGATTCCGTTTTGTTTTAGGATGAGGGTTGGATACCATTATTGTTATTAATATTACTGCTGCGCCTGCCTCTTACAAGAAGGTTTGTTGTTTGAGGAGAGGGGGGTTGGTTGGAGAGAAGAGGGGTGGGTGTTTTTTGAGGCGACGATGTTTCACAGGGGAATAGGGATACGAAGTCAAAGGAAGAAGTTAAAAGAAAGTAGTAAGTGATATAAAGTTCAAATTCCAGGGTACACGACGAACTATATAATAAGTTGGGAGCAAGTGAAGGAGAGATATTCGTACTTGCAAAAATAAGGGATAGGAAAAGTAGGGGCTTTGATCAAATTTTTTTTTTTTTTTTCAATGGCGACTTTGTGAAGTTAAATGCGTAGAGAGTGACGACCGAAAGGTTTTAGTGAAGGACAATGATATTAAAGAAAAGTGGAGAGAATATTTTAAATGAAGATTCTATAGGAGGCTTAGATACTTTGTTGGTAGAAGATACCTTTTAGGATAGCAAAAGTGAGAAAGTATTGGCACAAATGAAAACATGAGGGGGTCAGATGACATTCCGATAGAAACTTGAAAATGCTTAGGAAAAATTGGATGGATTTGGTTAACTAGGCTTTTAAATAAGGTATTAAGGACAAAGAAAATGCAGGATGTATGGAGAAGGCGTGTTAGGGTACCTATATACAAGAACAAAGGAGATATATAAAGTTCCACCAATTATGATGAGATTAAACTTATTAGTCACACTATAAAACTTTGTGAGAGAGTAATGACGCAAAGATTTAGATAAGAGGCCAATAAATCTGAAAATCAATTTGGTTTCATCCTAGAGATGCCACCCAAAGCTATCTTCTCACTTTGGCAATTTATGGAAAAATATCTAGAGAAGAGAAAAAAATCTACATATGATCTTCATCGATCTAGCGAAAACCTATCTATGACAAGATACCTAAAGATTTGATTTGGAGGGTTTTAGATAAAAAGTAGTGTCCCAAGAGGTTATTTTGAAGAGATAGGGAAGTTTTCAGCAACCATAGGTTTACATCAGGAATCAACTTCACGCTCTTATTTTTTAGCATTGACTATGGTAACTTAACTGCTCCTATTCAAGAGGAGCTACCTCGGTATAAGTTATTTGTAGATGATAAATTGTTGGTGGATGAATCGCGAAATGGTGTAAATGCAAAGCTTAAGAGATGGTGGGAAGTTTTAGAATCCATGTGCTTCAAAGCAAATATATAAATTGCAACTTCAGTGGGAATGTGCAAAGAGCTGAAATATCTTTTTGAGTCCAAGCTCAAGAGATACCACAAAGAGATTCATTCTGATACTAAGGAAGATGTCAACATAGAATAAGAGTGAGATGGTAGGAAGTGGAGACTTATTTCAGGTGTGCTTTGTGATCGACGCATACCAACAAAATTGAAGGAAAATAATTATAGGACAACGATCATACCAATTATGACTTGTGGAGTAGAATGTCCGTGAATCAAGAAGCAAAACATGCACATAACGAGTGCTTTTGAGAATGTCGAGGTGGGTGTATGGTAAAACTAGCAAATATAGAATTAGAAATTAGTGTTTTTTTAGAGCATTTAGGGCTTAAGGGTAGCATCAATAGGTGAAAAATTAGAAGACTCGTTTGACATAGGCCATTAAGGATATGTGGAGGAAAATGGCCCACCAACAAGATGGGGTAGGTCAAAGAGGACGTGGATGGAAATAGTAAGGATAGATCTGAACAAGTGCAACTTATCGGAGGATTTGGCTTGGGATAGATAGGAATGGAGAAACATAATTCATATAGCCAACCCCAACATAGTTGGGACAACGCTTTGGTGATCATGATGATGATGATATTTCTTTTCAAAATTAAATATTTAATTTGTAGTTCTTTTCACTTTTTTTTTTTTTTTTTTTAATGTTGAATAGTTAGTAATCTAATAGAACATTACGAAGTAACAACCTTAGTAGACTACACTACATTTGTTCCTTACTATTACCCATGCAATATAGCTTGCACTAGTACAGGTTCTATTCTTCAGGAAATACAAGTGTCATCATCATCAACATCATCACTAGAGCCTCATGCCATCAATCTGGGGGTCAACTAAAAGTGTTCTAGCCTAGAACTCCTTAAAAGAGAAAAAAAGAGAAAAAACTTTAACAAAGCAAAGACCACAAAACCTGCTAGAAATTGCTATTTGGAATGTAAGGTCTCTCTCTCTCTCTATATATATATATATATATGCAATTTATCCAGTGAACACCTCTTTTCTGTGCACACCCATGCGTACTTCATAGTGGGGGCTCACTCGATGGTCCATCCAAATGAACATAGGGACACCCCTGATAGTCACTGGACGCCTAGGTTTGCACCCATATGAATGGATTGGACTGTTGGATCGACTGTGCAGTGTGCACCCATTTTTAATGGTGAGAATTTGTGGGCCATTGATCAAGAGGTCAGGATGATCACGTGAGCCCCCCGTCATTGTACACCGGTAGGGCACACCCAGATCTTGCCACCCCTTGGTCCCATCACCAGGTGGGGGCACTAGGTGGGCTCTGTAGCGAGGTGCTCTCCGTGTGCAACACATGCAGGTGATGGCTACCGTGTGTGTATATAAATCTCATGTGTGCACTTGGTGCGCAACCACATTTGGGGCCGTGCTGCCCCCTACCTTCGCAATTAGTTGGGGGAGGCGGGCCGAAAGATCTCGATGGACCATACGTTTGTGTAAAATTTCAACCCCATCATATCATTAAAAAAAAGTTATAGTTGATCTAACGGTTCAGTATATTCGGATAAGTGTAAACCTAGGATTGAGTTTTTTTTTTTTTTTTTTTTTTTGGGGGGGGGGGGGGGGGGTTGCGGTTGCGGTTGGTGTTTGGTGAAGTTTGTGGGCGTGGGAACCACTTGGATCGATGATCGGGTGGTCTCCACTAGGAGGTGCACTTGTGCACCTGCTCTATATGTAGGGCAAAAGTCCTGTGCATCTATATGCTGCTGGGGCTCACCTAGGGACCCACAGATCATTGGATGTGTGGGTATGGAAAGATCTAGGGTGGGACCACCCTAGACATCAAATTTCAAAACAATTAGATATCCAAATCCATTTGATCTACGGTCCACAAGTTTAATGGTTTTATCTCAATTTTTTTTTTACCCTTGATCCAAATGTCCAGTCCCAATGGATCAGTGCAACTTAATGGGAATCCATGACATTTTCTTAGGGTGGTGGGAGGTTGGGTGGGAGGTTGGATGGTCCATTCAGATCATGATGAGGTGGGCCCCGCATCCTACCTCACATGGAAGCTCTGTCCATGACACATAGGAGCAAGCAAAATGCATCTAGTGTGTGAGAGTGTAAGAACTAGGAATTCTCTCTACTGAATATAGATACATGCTATATATTGTTACTCTATGACTGACCAAGGGTACGCCTCTTCATCTTGAACGTTGTGAAACACATCTACATAGGGTCGGTTGTGAGTTATGTTCTTCCTCTACTTGATGTGATGGCATAATGGCCTCGCTATTCTAATACTTTTCGCAAGTAACCCGTTCAATTTGTCTGATTATGTTCATGTAAATACTAACTTTTTTGAGTGGCAGTTTTCACTTATTAATAAAATAAGATTAGGGTTGGTCGCATGCACACCTGATAAAACCCTTTCTTCTACCTTCTTTTTCTCCTCTCCTCTTGAATCAGATGCGCTGTGGAATGAATGCTTCAGTAATAAGATATGGTGTCTTTTTTCCTTCGGTTCTCCATGTACCCTGGTTTCCCAAGAATTTTATAGCTGTTTGTGCTTTAATCTAGTCACATGATTTTATTAATTATGTTTTTCAGGACTTGAAGATGGGACAGGTTATTGGTGGTGGTTATGAGAGTTATAGTCTTATTCTCCTTGATTCTTTGAAAAAGAGTTATTAGCACTTTAGTCTTCAATTGGTATAAAAATATCATATAGTCGCATCGTAGTTTTGGTCATGTGTTGTTTCATTGTCTTAGGAGTTTTCTTCCTTATAATCAGGTGAGAACTGTTCTCACAGTTCAAACCATGAGATTTATGGGTGGGGCCCACCTATCATCCAATCCAAACCTTGCAATGGACAGGGACCCCCTTGATAGTCACACGCCCTAAGGTTTGGCACCAATACGAATGAACTGGACCGTTGGATCGACTATATACCCATACGAATGGATTGGGCTTGTCGGCCATGGATGAAGGGATTAGAGCATGAGATTGGGGGCAAACTTGATATTCAGGGTGGTCCCATATAGATCTTTCAATCTCCACGGGTCCCATCCCAAAATGGGACCCCCACTGGGCCCCACAAAAAGTTCTCACGGTGACTTCGTGAGAACTGTTCTCACTTGATCAAATCCCATTCATAAATGGTTGTGTAAAGGAGTTAAATTGTGAAACTCGTCAGTTTTTGAAGAAGTATGGAAGTTTTTAGCCAAATAGCATCAATGAAAAAGTACTATTCCCTTTACCTTGATTCATATTGATGTTTGGTTTGCTATTGTTATCGCTGTATTGGGTCATTGCTATTTTGTTTCACTTATTGATGATTCTACCAGATGACTTGGCTGAATGTGAAAGATAGATTTCTTCTTGAGGTTACATTGGCATTTTTATTGGAAATGAATGTTCCAATCTGTTATTGGCCTGATGGTGTGTTAGCAACTGTCTTCCTCATAAATCTTATGCCTTCTTATGTCTTGGGGGCCAAAGTCCTAATATGATGCAAGCCTTAGGGTTGTGCTTGCGTGGAAGTGCCGAAGCACAATAATGTTGCAGACACTTCAACAAGTCTCCGCAAAGATGATAACAACGATGCGCCGTAGGGATAAAACCCAAATTCCTATTAATCAACTCAATCAAAATTTGTTCTTACAATGCCATATAAATAAGAAAACATAACTTAGGGCCTAAGAAGCCTAGTTAAACTAGGAAACTAATGAAATTGGAAACCTAATCCTAATAATTACTCATTAAATAAAACTAATAACAATTAATAGAAAAACCCCTAAACTATCTTGGTCCCTACACATGTGACCTTTGAGGTCTATCCTGCATCAAAGAACCCTTGCACCTTCTTTTTGGATTCTCAAAGTGCTTCAAGTAAGCTTCTGCAACTTCAAATCCATACTTAAAAATTAATTCTGCCTAACTGATA
This sequence comes from Litsea cubeba, assembly GCA_012931725.1. Lineage (NCBI taxonomy): Eukaryota > Viridiplantae > Streptophyta > Magnoliopsida > Laurales > Lauraceae > Litsea > Litsea cubeba. The sequence continues at coordinate 113,743,032 of CM022945.1, forward strand.
CAGGCACCTCTTGTATCAAACTACAAGTGTAGTTACCATACTAACTTTCCATATTAATATACTAGTGATTACCCGTGCCTGAAGGCACGGCACACCACGTTTTGTGTCAAATTGTGTGAATTACTTGCATGGAAGTTTTGCATGAAAACTAAAAGGGGGAGCTGCAAAAGCAGACAATCCTGGAGATTTTATTGTTAAAAGAAGCAAAAGATTAGCAACCCAATCCATTGTTCTTGATGTGAAACCAAACAACTTTTGCAACACAAATTAAATTGAACACTCTGATAATTTTCTACTCTTGGTCATACGAATTATACATTCCTGTACTGTTCCACCATCAATATCATTAACCTAATCTCATAAAAGGAACTTAATGAACAAAAGTAAAGTGTTTTTTTCTTAATGAAAGAACTGCTCAGCACAATATACAATGCAATTGACTGTTCCATATCATCGTAATCAGTAAAGGGGTCAAAAGAAAATCATCCAAACAGTAACCAAAACACAAAAGCAGAACATAAATGATGACCCAAAAAAGCAAATCAATAAAAAGCATGAAAAGGCAAATCACCTCCAAATCGCTGCATTTATACCGTGCCACCGAGACAGAGCGTCTTCTCCTCGAACCACCATCCGAAACAACCTTCGAACCCGAATTATTATCCAAATTGCCATTCCCATGATTCCTCGAAACAGACCTTCCGCTTCTCCGGCTCGCATCTGTGGACACCACCTTTGTTGACGAACCGCCCGGTCCAACAGAGGACACCCGGCGGCCTGACAGCCCCCTCGCAATCTCCAAACCCTTTTCGGCATCTTCTCCGGCGAGAAAGAACTCCTTTGCGAGATCATCAAGGCTAATTTTTGAAAATCCCGACCCTTGGATCGTATTGACGAACCTTCCTTTGGGGAGGTCGTCGTCGTCAGCGTCCGGCGGAGGAAACTGGCTGGAGAAGCGGCTGAGGCTCCTGGACCGGCGGTGGAGGCTGGACCGGTTGGAACAGCCGGAGTAAGACGGATCGGCCGGCGACTGCGAGGCGATCGGAGATCGCTTGGTGGTCGATTTGAAGGCAGAAGTCGCCATTTAAAGGGATTTAGGGGGGCCTTCGGACCGATTGAATTAGGGCAGAGAAGGATCCAAAGACGCCATTTGGAAATGGTGGGATCTCCTCATCTTCTCTTCCCCATTCTATATCTCTGTTTCCTTCTCCTCCTCTGGTTTGAGTCTTTTTTTTTTTCCTATTCTGTGTATTTGGATTAGGAGATTAGAGAGAGAGCAGTTCCAAAATCAGTTAGAGATAGCAGTTCCAAAGAGGGTAGTGGAGAGAGACTGGAGAGAGGAGATATATCTATTAATCTCAGCCCTTGGATTTAAAATGTCTAAGGATTCAAACAGTGAGCTGCCATATTATATAGATTACTATTACCTTTTTCAAAAAAATAATAGATTTACTTGAGACAAGAAAGATGGCTGCAACACTTGTTGATATACCTATAGAGCAAAATTATTCTCTAGATTCTGATAGTAATAAGTTGTTACATGACTCCATTGCATACCAACAGAAGAATAGATTTACTTGAGACAAGAAAGTTGGGCCCAAAACTTATTGATATACCTATAGAGCAAAATGATGCTCTAGATTCTGATAGTAATGAGTTGTTATATGACTGCAATACATACCAATGATTATTTGGAAAATTGCTTTACTTATCACCTGACCAGATATATCATTTGCGGTAAGTCAGTTATTTCATACATATGCACGGCTTGGACATCTGAATGTTGTTTAATTTGGATTCTAAGATACTTAAACTGGTTCTCAAGAGCATTGTATACTTAAAGCATGTCATGGTCACATGAATGTAGAACCTTTTAACTTTTGCTGCTGGGTTGGGTTGAGGTCTACTCCCAGTTTGTGTACGGGGTTGGTAGCAATATTGTATGCTAGAAAGTAAGACACAATCAGTTGTGGCTCTTCTAATTTAGAGTTTATGGCAGAGAACTGTCTCAAGGAAATAGGATTTACAGGTGACGGTCCTATGGCCTTTACATTGTGATAATCAAAACATAAATTTCTTTTTGGCTGTTGTGTTTTATCTTTTTTGTTGTTTTGTTTTTTTGTCGGGCTCACGCTAGTTCCGCCAGTGGTAATAATGCGGCAACTCTTCATATCGCTTCTAACCTGGTGTAGCATGATTTTCTTGAATGGACAATTCATGTTGAAGTCGATTGTCATTTTTTTCATGAAAAAAGCAATAAGAAATACTGTTGCAATATGCAAAAAATGAAGATCAAGTGGAAGGTTTTCTTGCAAAATCAGATTTCAAAGAGGCATTATGTGATATTTTCTCCAAGGGCATAGTAGATATTTATTTAATTTTAATCAGGACTAGTAGATATTTTTGCAGCAGCCCAATGGGAAGTGTTGATAGATCTATTAGGGGGTGTTTTTCAATTTCTCGAAAGTTGAAGGACCGTTTTGTAATCAGGGGAAATACAAGGGGTTTCTGTAATTAGTGAATTTTCAATAATATAAAGGTGAATACCGCCCAGCCTTAAGTGGGTGACCAGATCATTTTTCTCTCAGTAAAAACTTCTTCCTTCTTTTCATCTTTCTTCATTCTCTTAACCTACTTCAAATGTTTCCTTGATTTTTCTTCATTTTGAACCGATAACTTGGAATTGATGCCGTGCAATTTCTAATTGATGCTCATGATTTACTGCATTCAGATTTCCATGCAGGTCTTTTTGAATATAGCTAAATGATTTGTAATTTTGTATGGATTTGTTCCAATTAATATATTTTTCTCGAAGGTGAGCCGACAATGACCTGCAAGCTTCTGTTGCAATAGTGGGCACCTTCCAACTGTGCTACAAGCTTTTTTCAATTTATTCAAATATATATATTTATATATATTTGAAATAGTAGAATAGTTTGTTGGCACTTATCCATAGATCTTGATTTTAAGTATCTCTTTATCCCTTTATTCTTAGGGTTTTCCTTTATGTGGTCTCTTTTAATAGAAGGTGGGGGTCTTCTGAAATTATAATTTGCAGCATTTCAGGTTGATCTGAACCACCTTAGTCACAGATACTCATTGGAACCATAAATATGTTAAAAAAATTGTAATTCCATGGGGTGCAGGTCATTGTTATTGGTTCTATCAAATAACTTCATTTTGCTAGCATTTTGTTGCTCCAAGTCTTTCAGTGTTGCATATACTCAGTGAGGAGCTTGTCTGTTTCTTATTCCTCTTATTGCTATGGTTTGTTCAATTGAGAAAATGGTCGTCAATTTTAGATTTAAAAAGTAAAGAGGTATTTTGCAAGTATATGATCATCCTATTCTACAATATGAGGCGTTTGAGGACATAGAACATTATTTTCCTCCATAGTAAATGTTTGACAACTAAATTCATTATGGGATTGTTTTGCTTTTCAACATGAAAACAGTACTACAGTCTATGTTCTTTTCTTGTTCTGTTGATCAATGGGATTCTAAAGGGATATTCATTATGTTATATTTCTGAAAGTATGGCATTCATTATATTCAATAGCTTATTTCCACATTCTTTGTTATGTGACTCTAGCTCTGCATATGAAGAAGTTAGATTTTGTGAAACTTTTCATTCAGAAGCTTCTGGTTGGAGGAATTGTGAGTCATGTGGGAAGGTGAGATGACATTGAGTTTGTTTATTCACATTTTCTATACACTCATATCACATTAAGTTTATTAGCTATTCATGTAGATGCATCTACTATAAAAGATACTACATTCTTATATACATTTCAAATTCTATTTTAGAACTTTTCAGTTATTTATGCTTTTTAACTCCTGCAGAGGGTGCATTGTGGATGTATTGCATCGATGCATGCATTCACACTTCTGGATATGGGAGGAGTTGAGTGCATGACATGTGCTAGGAAAAATTTCATCACGGTAAGGGCTTGTCTGCTGTTTGAGATAATGATACTATAATGTTTTTGTCCATCTTGTATTTCTGAAATGTGAGAAGTGAAATTGTGCACCATTCATTGTTTTCCTAAATTTAATTACAGTGATTTTTAAAATTTTCCCTTAAATTGCTGATGATGTCATTCCAAAAATCAAGTAAAATAATTTTTTCGTGGAGAAGATTGTATTGTGCTTTTGATCTGTGCCTTTGATTGTGCTCACTAAGAAGGATTGCAGCTGTTCATGAATGCCATATCTCATCTCTACATTTGGCTGTCAGTTGTATATTTATTAAAAGAGATTCTACCTTCCACATGCAGTCATCCATATTTACATATCCTGTTGTGCATCTTTAATGTTTTGGTCGAGTGATGATATTACTGTAACAAGGAATGATGATGTTGAAATTAACACTACGAAAGGTTACCTGGGTAAAGTGTTTGAACTTATTTTCGACCTTGGTATGGCAAAGTGTTTTTTTTTTTTTTTTTTTTGAATTTGAAGTGGCCAGATTTGAATAGGGAATTGTGATTGATTACGCATTGAAAATATATTATTATTATTATTACTACTACTACTACTATTGGTAAATATACATTAGTGTTGTTGAAAGAGATAAGAATGCTAGGTGCTAAACCTTCTGATATTCCCATTGATCAGAATATTGTCTTGAGCACAGTAGTGTTGAGTTGTTGAATCTTGTATGATCCTCGATTGTACAAAAGTTCTGTTGATAGGCTGGTTTATCTCACAATCACACAGCTAGGCATATCATATGCAGCAAGTGTATTTAGCTGGTTCTGAATGCAGTAAATCATATTTTAAGGTATCTGGAACTGTCTTGAGGTCGAGGAGTGCTTTGTACATGTCATGGCTATTCGGATAACGAACAACTCACTGATGTAGATGAGGCAGCCAGGCAGGTTAAACAACCAATCAGAGGTCTACTATTGGATATTATATCTTTACCTTGGTGGGTGGTGATCTGATATCATGAAGAGCAATAAATAGCTAGTTGTTGTTATATCTAGTTTAGAAGCATACCGTACAATGACAGATGGAATGTGCGAACCATTGTCATTGAAAATTCTATTTTGTGAAAGATTCCATTATTTTACACTCTGGCAATACAAAAGTTGGGCTTGGACTTTTGAGTTGTGCAAGTCTGCCATTTCTGCTGGTGGCTTTGTAGAATATGTGTGTAGCTTGGGACATTAATGTATTTAATTGGAATGCCACTTGGTCTGGTGTCATGTGGACATTATTTGTACTTGGTCACAAAATATTAGTCTTGGGACCCTTTGTCCACCATACAATGTTTTCTTTTTCCTTTTTTGTGTGCTATATTAGTAATTTACTGTTTTTTTTTTCTAATATGATTAATCCTATTATCTCTTTCCTTTCTTTCATTTCCTTCTTTTCCCCCAAAAAGAAGTCCTAGATTTTTATTTTTGATTTCTATTCTCCACTTTGTGTCAGTATAAGATTTGTCTTATTTGATTTGCGTCCAAAATTTTTGTGAGGGGTTACTGATGATCTCAACAATCTGTAAAATTGGCGTTTGGGTGATAGAGTCGATAAAAGGGGATAACGTAGATGTCGACATCTATTAAATGAGTTGATTCATAGAGTTCTTTGATTTTCTTTTTAAAGTTGATTTAGTCAATCTTAGGCGAGTTTTTCTTGTCACCTCAAAATTCTAGATTAGTAGGAGTTAGGACACCTTTTGCATTTTCATAGAGAAACAAAATTGTTTCATAGAAAGAGACGCTCTCTTTAGATTTGGAAAAGCACTTATCCTTGAAAATAGGTTATTTTAAACACTGTGGGTATGTTTATCTAGTAATGTTTTCTTGTAAACAGGTACATTTTTCCATGAATGTGTAAAATCGGTGTTCAATGTGAAATTTGCTCCGGATATATAGTGGCAAAATGTTAGTCAATTGTGCATTTTTTAGGATTTCAAGGTTTGATGGTTCCATGGATCTGTGTGCTCTCTCCACCCTCTCACATATATTGCACTGAATAAAAATTGCAGATTTTATGGCTTGTGTAATACACATCCGCGATGTCTACAGAAAAGGTATGTTGTGGATTCCACAAGCCATTGAATCCTCAGTTGTTCTGAAACATTCCCCTAGGGCCTGTTTGTTTGCATTAAAAATAGATAGGATTTGAATAAATAGGATTCATACCGATCAAACGTTAATTTAAAAATATTAGCATCAAACAAATTTTCCTTTTAGGGAAATGGAATCAAAAGGAGGTAGGAAATGAACAACTAGGGTGATGGCTGGTATATTAGGGTCCGTTCGGCATCGTTTCGCGGGAATATTTCTGTGTTCTCAGTTCTCACGAGACGAAAAGCCTCAAAATATGTTTGGTCTAGACAAATTAAGCATTCCCTGATAATATTCCCATGGAAAACCGCTCGATGAGCACAAAGAATTCGGAACAATCAAAAATCATTTTCCATCGAGAATGCCGGGGGAGTCCAAAAAACATGAAATGCCTCTATCCCCACGTCTCATAAAATCTTTCCATCGCCGAAAGCTTGAAACGTACGTCCAAACCTCTCAGTGGATCTCTCACCCACCTCCCTCTATGGTTTCAAAACCCAGCCAACCTGTCAGACTGTCACTCAGTGCCTTTGCCCCAAAGGCCCAAGCCAGCAACAACCCCCCTCCTCTCTCTCTCTCTCTCTCTCTCTCTCTCTCATTTCAGTCTTTCTCCTCCATGCAGCAAATGCTGGTATGTCTTGCCCTCTCCCTCCCTCTCTCTCTCTCTCTCTCTCTCTCTCTCTCTCTCTCTCTCTCTCTCTCTCTCTCTCTCATCCCGACTTATTTCAATTCTTCTCTTTCTCTGCAAATTGTAATATTTAATCTTGCTTTAGTTTTAGGGAGGTCATGGTATCCATTGAAGTTTGTGATGCCAAAATACAAATATGAAAAGTAGGAATGAGGATACAACATTACATAGATACTGGTATCCTTTCCATTTTGACGTTTTTGGGATTTCAAACATGATTATGCTAATTGGGATTTGGGAGAATAAATCTAAAAGAATGCCGCCAAACAAGTTGAGCTTAACAGGAACAATCTTGGCATAACCCATTTTCAGAATAGACAAATTCTCAGCACATGAATGATGCCAAACGGGCCCTTAATTTCCCACCTTGTTTTGATTCTATTTCCCTAAAAGGAAAAATTATTTGATGCTTATTTAAAAAAAATCACATTTGATCTTCATTTTTAACCACTTATAGTATGAAATCTATATATTAAATGCCTATGTATGATAATGCAAACAAACAGACCCTAAATGTTTGCTTTATAGTTGGTAATTTTGGAGGAAGTAGGGATGGGAATGGATTGGGTCAGGTTCGACCCCATACCCGACCTGCCTGTGGTAGGTTTTATAGTTTGTGACCAAAACTTGCCCCATACAGTGGTAGGTTTTATAGTTTGTGACCAAAACCTGCCCCATATTGGGTCAGGTTTGTTAGTGGTTGATTGTTTTAAAATTTAAAATATAAGAACTATTTGAAGTGTTGGGACTTGAACCTGCAACCTGTGGGAGAATGTAGTTGTTAAAAAAAAATAAAAAACCTGTGGGAGAACCACCACCTGTGCTAATGAAGTTCTATGTACAAAAACTTGTTGAGGAATAAATAAATTGAAGACAACAGGTTGGCGTGGGTCAGGCACAACTAAAACCCAAATCTGCCTGAACCAACTCATGTAAGAGTCTGTAAAACTGTACCTGACCTGAACCTAAACCTGACTAACACACTTACAAACCATCCCCTAATAAGAGCGGGTTTTGAGGGGTCCTTGGTTAAACCCCATCTACTGTCATCCTTAAGAGGAAGGACAGACCGACAGAGAGCCATTTCTTAGGATGGCTTCGTTGCATTCTTTAAATTATGCCATGCTCCAATCAACCCTTGCCCTAATTGAATACTTAAATCGTCTTTGAGAAACCTTCCTACCTAGGAAGGTGTTCCTTTTGAAACCAAATGCCAAATGTGCACTTAGAGTTTTCCTTTCGATGCAATGATGTGGGACTCCCCAAATGTTGCTTCTGTGTTCTGCATCAGTTTTTGCTTAGGGTCAATTGCCTTCTACTCATGGGATAGGAAAATGGGTTTTACATTTGTAAATGCCCCTTATGTAAATGTCTCATATGCAAATGCTACACATGTTGATGCAGGAACCTAACCTTTGAGCCTCTGTCCACAAAGTGCAGAAATGGATCCTTTTTTTTTTTGGGACTTTTTCGTAGATTGCTCAAAATCTATGAAGAATTAAGATAATTAGCTTCAATACCTAAAAGAAAGAAAAAGGAAAGAAAAGTGGACCTTTGTTTTTGGGAGGAAGGGAAGGTTTACATTTCATCCAAGTGTGGTCATCATACTTTTGATCTAACATCTGCACCATTGTTTCAATATCAGTTCTGTTCCCTGTTTAATATCTTGTATAAATGTGTTACACTTTAACTGTTGTTTAATTTTCTAGCTCCATGCTGGTGTTTCCAGGTGCCGAACCAGATATGGCCATCCTCAACACTTCCACCTCTGCCTCTGCCTGAGAGACTGAAAGACATCTCTGCTAAAAACTGGAGTCAGTCAACTGGATCCAACTCCATTCCTGGACAGTGGTGGCAAGCTCAAAGTTCTTGGAATTCTGCTGTCAATCAGTCAGATTTGCATCCGCGGATGCCGTATGAAGTTGACAGACTAAACTCTGTTGACAGCAGACTGATCTCTGGAGAACATCCTACCTCTGCCCTGGAGAATAAGACAGTTAAAGATCCACTTGAGAGGATTACATCAGGCAGTCTTAAGCTTGCTGTGCCGGAGGGGCTTGCTAATGGGAATGTTAATGTTGACTCATTGACTTCATTAAATGCATTCCACAAAGAGAGGAACATTGATGGCTTGCAAGATACTGGCCATCTTACAGGAGACATTGATCCTAGGGATGCAAGAAAAGGTGTGACTGCTGACCCCTTGAGGAGATCTGTTGCTAGAATGGGCTTTGAGACATTGTCAAGTTCATGTCTAAATATTTCACTGCAGTCCACTTTGAAGGATGATTCTTCTCTTTTTAACTCAGCTGTATCTTTTTCATCGCCCAACGAGAAAAGTGATCCAACAAGAGTTTCTGGGACCATGTCACAGCGACAAATGCCTCCACCTCCATTAGCAAAGCAATTATTTCCCAACCCCCAGAATGTTGTAGACACTCCCCAGGAGTTACAAGCTCAAATGCGCTGTGGAAGACCTCGTGGAGATGGTCAGAAGCGAGGTCAAGTGCTTCCAAGGTACTGGCCAAGGATTTCTGATCAAGAGCTACAACAAATGTCCGGAGAGTATCCACTCTTAATAATCGTTTTCTTTTATGTCATGTATTTCTAAATATTAACTGACTTGTCATGATAAAATTCTTGAAATCACCTTTTGATTTTGAACTCAGTTTCTTTGTTGCTGATATCTTTACTCTTTGTTTCTAATGTTTAACTTGGGACTTATTCATCATGGTCATTGTTATATTTGAATCGAGACACTGGCCCTGCTTTCTTTTAGCACAATGTAATCCTTCACCATTTCTAAAGCTCGAATTCTGTCATCACTCCTTTATTTGAAAAGATGTTGAGTGCCAGTGATGCAGGTCGAATAGGACGTTTGGTGCTCCCCAAAAAATGTGCAGAGGTGAGCTTTGCTCTCTCTTAACTATTTCCTACTCGCAACTTTATTGGGTGCATTGTCTTTCTACAGTTAGTAGTACAGGGAAAAGTAGAAAGGGAATCTTCTTTTGTATGTGGACTCGACAAACCGAGAACTCTATATTAAAATATTATTATGGACAAAGGGCATTGTACTGATCAAAATCAGCAGGCTTTTTGGTGTACTTCTATGGTGGGATTTTGAAAATAAAAAAAAATTGAAGAAACAATAACCATGTTTTGTACTTTATTCCCTTCTTTTACTCCTTTTCTTGTTATGCAGTTTTTCTTACTCTTCTACTTAGATGCTTCCCAACATACTGAACTACTGAATTCAAAGTGTTCATTGATCTAGTCATCTAGTGATTCACTGTATCGTAGCATATTACTCTTCTCTTTAAAGTCCAGATCCATTTAATAATTCTTGCTGCATTTGTAGTAAAATCATTGGCTTGTCTGTCAATTTTGGGTTGCACATATGGTATATGGTTGTGGCGCATTGGCTTTTGTTTGAAGTGCATGAATTTATAATCTTTCATGCATGTCCATTGTGATGATTTTTTTCTGTGATTTGAGTAGAACCCATTTGCCTTCTCTTATTCTGTTATTTATTCTTAACTATTTTAAGTGGAAAATGTGACATTGACAACGGAAGTAAGAATTGTGCAGTTGTTTATACCCTTAGTTTACAAAAGAGACGTCCTTATTGACAACCGAATTAAGAGTTTCAGCCACGGGTTTGACCCTATGTGGTCCATGGGGCCCAAATTTCAATCCAATTGGATTGCATACTCTGTGGGAGATCGTGTGTAAAACATGTGATCATGTCTTTTACCCCTGCTCATATGGAACAGATGTTGTCCTATTCTGATGATTTAAATGAAAGTTGGTCATGATTTGACCTTTGCAGGATCCACTTTTATGAAGTCCAAGTTGTACATAAATCATATCCTCCATGCATAAGTGCTGCTCCAAATTTCACTCCAAATGGAGGGGCTTATTCCATTGTATTCCTTATGTGATTAAGTCCAAATTTACTCATGATCCACCAGTGCATATCACTTTGATTGTGTCTTCTTGTTGAAATTCCTTTTTTTTTTTGGGTTGGGGGTTTGCACATCTTCATTCTTTTCAGAAGAAAACAATTTGCAAAAAAAGACTGGGCAGTTACAAAAAACTTTTAGTAATGAAATGGGCTGACCATGAGTATCTAGTACTACCGTGATTATTAAATTTAAGCACTTGTATGTAAATGAGGAACTTGGATTTGATTAAAGCACTAAAATGATGGCTTGCAGGCTGATCTAGAGGTAAGCTTTTTGCAATATGACCATCTTGTGTGTGCTTTCTTTACCAATAGTTATCCAGCTTACTTCATATTGACTGTGTGCTGAAAAAGATACTTATTTCATGCATGAATGGTAAAATGCTCATTTACCACACTGATATATTTACTATCTACAGGCTTACTTCCCTGCTATTTCTCAACCTGAAGGACTGCCACTTAAAGTTCAAGATGCAAAAGGCAAGGACTGGTTGTTTCAGTTTCGCTTTTGGCCTAATAATAACAGCAGGATGTATGTTTTAGAGGGTGTTACACCTTGCATTCAGTCAATGCAATTGCAAGCCGGTGACATAGGTAAGATAACTTCCATTGAAAGTACTGTTTTGGGGATTTGATTTCTTTCATTCCTTTCTTGGTTGGTGAGCTTTTTTACCTCCATGCTTAGTTGACATAATCTCAAATGGTTGTCATGTAAAGAATTAGTAGCTTTTTACCTGTCTATTGTTAAAGTATACACTTGTATGATATTTGGCCCAACCCATTTGTATAGTATTAGGCCCAGCCCAAGTGTAAATAGGAGACTTAGTCATAATTTGTACAGCTCGATCTCTTATTATCCTTCCATTCTTAGGGATCTAATTGATGTAAATTAGGTGTTAATTCCTTGATTTTATGCATTGTAAACTCTATTTAAAGGGACTGAAATACAAGAAGACGGCATCCAATACAAAGATTTTTCACTGATCTCTCTCATTCTCTATTTCATTCTGGCATATGTCTCTGACTGTCATGGTATCAGAGCTTGTTCTAGGAGATCTTCTTCCTTATTCATTTTGAGAGACTTCTATAGCTTCGATTATCCTCTTCTCTCGGCGTAGGACATCTCTGATCAAAGTGGGCCACCTTTGATCATCTCACTTGTAGCCAGAACACTACATGACGATGCTCGACTATTCTTCAAAGGATTTTTGAAGATTTTCTTGGATTTTTTCTCCATCGGATCATGCCTGTTTTACTCACTTCTTCCTCTCACGGTTTTGACGTGTTTTTCTCCCAAAGATTTCATCTCAGCCGTCCAACTTTGTGGATATTTCTCCAAATTCCATCAAACTTGGACTTGAAGACACGAAATTTGATCTCCTTCAAGATGATGTTCTCTGATCTGTGATTGGATCAAGTTGTGGGGCCCACGAATCTCTCGTGCGCTGGATTTCAAGGTCGTCTGGGTTCAATTTATGGTTCTGGGGCTATTTTTCTCTATAATCTTCATGCTGGGTTAGTACATCATCTCAGTTGTATTTGCTCCTCTGTGATTGCTTGGTGCTACAATTGCTTGGGTTATTTTTTCCTATCTTGCACTTTCTGGTTGATCTGTCTGCTGGTAGTCAGATTGCTGACTCTCTTTGCATTCATAATTATGGAAAAGGGAGATATAAAATTGATCAAGTTTAATGGTAAAAATTATACCACTTCGGCTTTTCAATTTCAAATTTACCTTAGGGGTAAAGAACTCTGGGGTCATATTGATGATTCTGATCCCCAACCTACTGATACTAAGCTTCTCGCTAATTGGGAAGTTAAAGACTGGCAGATCATGACTTGGATTTTGGGATCAGTTGATGCCCAGTTTATCCTGAATCTTCGCCCATATAAAACTGCCAAAGATATGTGGTTCTATTTAAAAAAGATATATTTGCAAGAAAATTCTGCTCGAAGGTTTCATTTAGAACATGAAATCTCTCAGTTTGTTCAAGGAACTTTGTCGATACAAGATTACTACTCTCAATTTACAAGTTTGTGGACCGACTACGCTGAGATTATTTATGCTGCTCTTCCTGCTGCCTCTTTATCCTCTATTCAAGAGATACACAAAACAAGTCAGCGAGATCAGTTTCTGATGAAGTTACGGCCTCAATTTGAAACTGTCCGCTCCAACTTACTAAGCAGGGTTCCCTCCCCTTCACTTGAATCATGTTTGGGCGAACTACTTAGAGAGGAACAGCGCTTGGTGACTCAGACAGCGCTTGTAAATACTGCTTCTCAGGATACTCCTATTGATGTTGCTTATATAGCCCGAGGTAAGTCTCAAGCCCGGGACATGAGCAAAGTCAAATGTTTTTGCTGCAACAAACTCGGACATGTTTCTACTCAGTGCGACCAGAAGTTTTGTTCCTACTGCAAAACCAAAGGTCATGTTCTTCCAGAATGCCGGACGCGACCCCAGAATCGGGCACAGCAACAGAGAGCCTACTCTGCACATATTCCTGAAGCTTCTTCCCCAGTCATGCCTGCACCGCCTACTGCTACTTCTTCGTCTGCCCTCACTCCTGAAATGGTCCAACAAATGATCATCAATGCTTTCTCTGCTCTTGGCTTATCAGGTAAACCAAAATCTTCAGAATCCACCTGGTATATTGATTCAGGGGCCTCCAATCACATGACACACTCTTCTGCCAATATGACTCATATTAAGAAGTATGATGGAGACCTCTGCATCAATACTGCTGATGGTGGTAGTATTCCCATTTCTGCTGTTGGACAGGTTCCTCACTCATTACCCTTGCATAATGTTTTTCTTTCTCCTCGTTTAACCACAAATTTGTTATCCGTTGGTCAACTTGTTGATAGTGATTGCTCCATCTTGTTTTCTCGCTCTGGTTGTGTTGTGCAGGATCAAGTATTGGGGAAGGTGCTAGCGAAGGGCCCTAAGCAGGGACGTCTTTCCCCCTCCAAATTTCCTCACAAGGAAAACTCCCTTCGGAGACTGCTTTTTTTTCCCATTTTAATGATAATAAATGCCAGTTGTGGCATAATCGTTTAGGACATCCTAATTCCAAAACTTTGATGTTTTTATTAAATTCTGGTTTAATTAATGACAATAAAGTTTCCTTTAAGGATGTTTCTTTTAATTGTGATAGCTGCAAGATGGGGAAAGGGAAAACCCTTCCTTTTCCTCTTCATAATTCTTTAGCAAAAAAATGTTTTGATATTGTTCATAGTGATGTGTGGGGTATTGCACCTGTTATCTCTCATTCTCATTATAAATACTTTGTTACATTCATTGATGATTATAGTCGTTTTACTTGGATTTATTTTTTGCATGCTAAGTCTGATGTTTTCTCGGTTTTTAAAGTTTTCTTGTCTTATGTTGAGAATCAATTTTCCACTACCATTAAAGTTCTTAGGTCTGATTCAGGGGGGGAGTATGTTTCTAAGGACTTTCAAACATTTTTGCAGTCCAAAGGCATTATCTCCCAGCGATCTTGCCCTTATACACCCCAACAAAATGGTGTGTCTGAAAGAAAAAACCGGCATCTCTTGGATATTGCTCGTTCACTCTTGTTAGCATCTTCTGTCCCAACTAGGTTTTGGCCTGAAGCCCTCTCAACCGCTGTGCATGTCATAAATCGTCTACCCTCATCTAGATTAGACAACCAGACACCATTTTTTAGACTTTTTCAAAAGAATTCACTCTATGATTATCTTCGTCCTTTTGGGTGTGTTTGTTTTGTTCTTCTTCCTCCCACTGAGCGCACTAAGTTAACACCTCAATCCTCCATCTGTGCTTTTCTTGGTTATGCTCTTAATCAAAAAGGCTATCTCTGTTATGATCCTAAAGCCAAAAGAATTCGAGTGTCTCGCAATGTTGTCTTTTTTGAAAATCAATACTTCTTTCCAAGGCATGGTGATTCGACTGACTCTGTCTCGTTCTCTTGTTTACCATCATTTTCAGATGCAATGCCTCCACCAGTTACTCGTTTTAAGCCAAATTTTGTCTATAAACGTCGAAATGTTACAGGTGCTCCTGCCTCTGGGTCTCTCGCTACGCCTACCCTGACTGCACCTGATCCTGCACCTGCTCCAGCTCCGGAACCTCCTGCTACTGATCCTGCACCTACTCCACCTCCGGAGCCTCTTGCTCTTCGTCGATCCATTCGCCACATTAAGCCACCTGATCGATATGGCTTTACTCATGCTTCATTATTAACCACTTTGTCTTCTATTTCTATCCCTAACTCTTACTCTCAGGCGGTGCAGCATGATTGTTGGAAACAGGCTATGCAGGAAGAACTTAATGCTCTTCAATCCAATCACACCTGGGACATTGTTCCATGTCCTTCCTCTGTCAAACCCATTGGATGCAAGTGGGTATACTCAGTGAAATTAAAATCTGATGGATCCTTGGATCGCTACAAAGCTCGTCTCGTTGCTCTTGGAAACAGGCAGGAGTATGGTATCGACTATGAGGAGACTTTTGCTCTAGTGGCCAAAATGACAACTGTACGTACAATTCTTGCAATAGCCGCCTCTCAGTCATGGCCCTTATATCAGATGGATGTGAAGAATGCTTTTCTTCATGGGGATCTTAAAGAGGAGGTTTACATGCGTCTCCCTAATGGAATTTCTTCTTCTTCAAAGACGGATGTTGCTCGATTACAACGCTCATTATATGGCCTTAAACAGGCACCCAGAGCTTGGTTCGACAAGTTCCGAACCACTCTCCTTCAGCTTTCTTTTATACAGAGCCCATATGATCCTTCAATGTTCACGCTTCATTCATCCAGAGGATCCACAATTCTCCTTGTGTATGTAGATGATATCATTATTACTGGCCCTCACAGTGATATGATCCAACAGCTACAGGCCTCTCTGCAAGATAGGTTTCATATGAAGGATTTGGGACCTTTGAATTATTTCTTGGGATTGGAAGTTCATCAATCCAAGAAAGGCTTGTTTCTTCATCAGCACAAATACGCTACTGACCTAGTGGAGCTCGCCGATCTTGGTGATTCTAGCCCAGTTGACACACCGTTAGAAGTAAATGCCAAGCTTCATCAACAAGACGGCGATCTCCTTCCTGATCCTACTTTCTATCGTCGTTTGGTTGGTAGCCTTGTCTATCTAACCATTACTCGACCAGATCTCTCTTATGCTGTCAATCTGGTCAGTCAGTTTATGACGTCCCCACGGCATCATCATTTGGCGGCGGTCAAACGGATTATTCGATATATCCTTGGTACATCTACCCGCGGTTTATTCTTTCCAGTTGGCACACCTCTTACACTCACTGCCTATTCTGATGCAGATTGGGCTGGCTGTCCCGACACACGTCGCTCTACTACAGGATGGTGTGTTTACTTGGGAGATGCTTTGGTTTCCTGGAAATGTAAAAAACAAGATAGAGTCTCCAAATCTTCCACGGAATCCGAATACCGAGCCATGTCTTCCGCTTGTTCTGAGATTTTATGGCTACGTGGGTTGCTATCCGAGCTTGGATTCTCCCAGACTCAACCAACTCCTCTTCATGCTGACAACACCAGTGCTATTCGCATCACTGAAAATCCTGTATTTCATGAGCGAACCAAACATATTGAAGTGGACTGTCATTTCATTCGAGACGAGTATGATCGCAAAATCATTACTCTTCCCCATATTTCCACTGAGTTCTAGCTTGCTGATATCTTCACCAAGAGCCTTTCACGACCGCGGCATGAATTCCTAGTTCGCAAATTGTTGCTGGTTGATTCACCGCATCAATTTGAGGGGGGGTGTTAAAGTATACACTTGTATGATATTTGGCCCAACCCATTTGTATAGTATTAGGCCCAGCCCAAGTGTAAATAGGAGACTTAGTCATAATTTGTACAGCTCGATCTCTTATTATCCTTCCATTCTTAGGGATCTAATTGATGTAAATTAGGTGTTAATTCCTTGATTTTATGCATTGTAAACTCTATTTAAAGGGACTGAAATACAAGAAGACGGCATCCAATACAAAGATTTTTCACTGATCTCTCTCATTCTCTATTTCATTCTGGCACATGTCTCTGACTGTCATCTATCGATATCAACATGTACATTGCTTCTTGTAGACCTGCTTTCCTTTGATCATTTTTCTGACATGTTGTTAGTCTTTCTTTTATTTGACTTTTTCCTCAAATTATTTGTCGAACAGTCTTTATGTAGATAATTACTGACAGCACAAATTGGGCACTTTCTGCTGTACACCTTTTTCTTCCTTACTGTCTTTTAGTCTCCAAATAGACCAGACAATAGGGGTGTTCATGGTCGGGCCACCCCGAGCCCGGCCTGGGCCCAACCAGCCCAAAGCAGGCCTTGGGCCAAAGGTTTTCATACTTGGGCCGGGCTCGGATGTTTTATTTAGGCCCATTTAATAGATGGGCCGGACCTGGGTTCACTGGTAGCCTGGCTTCAGTGGTAGAGAGCCCAAGCCCGGCTTGGCCTGAATATAAAAAGGATCACTAGAGAGTGTTGGAAAGGGGACTCGAGGACATTCATGTCAAATGTGACCGTGTGTCACCACCACTTGAGCTACAACTTGGAATCTTAAAAAAAAGCCCTATTTTATTTTTAAATAGTAAACTCGAGGTGGGCACAGGCTTACTCATTTTCAGACAGGCCAGCCACTCAAGGCCCAATTCGGGCTTGGGCCGGCTTTGACAAAAAATTTAGAAGTTGGCCGGGCCTGGATATACCTGAGCCCAACCCATGAACACCCCTACCGGACAAGGCTATGATGACTACAACATCCATGAGGATGTTGAAATTTGAATCCCATGTTGGAAAACTTGGAACTTAGACTTGTCCTTATAACTTAGAGATTTCGATTTTGGTGCCTTGCCTCAATGAATGGCATTGAGCAATATTTGATTTTTATATTTAATAAACATGATGTATTTAAATAAACTGAGAGATTTATTGTGTGAGATACTGATATACAGAAAATGGAAAATGATCCTGTTTGGTTTTACATTTAAGTGTTTGGCCACCAGGACTCTGTTTGAGTGAGACAGTGCGGGATGAAGAAGGAAAGGAATGGAAGAGTGTGTTTGGTAACTTTCTGCACTGCTTTAGGCACAATCTTGCAGAAAAAGTAGGCTTTGGCTTTTTAGTAATGTACCAAACATCAGTCACCCGAAAATTACAAATAAGTGACACCATTGCCTCCTATGATGGCCCATAAGTCTAGAAAGTATGTCTTATATAAAGTTTTTTTTATTTTAAATTTATGTGATGATTCAAGGGTCATATGTAATATCTTCTACGCATGATAAAATGTAGGGGATTGTGTATTGCGAGACGTGATTATCCCTTTTTCCTGTGTCTTTTCCTCATCATCATCATTTTCTTTTTCATGTAAGTCTTACTTATTTATGTGTGGGGCCCACCTGGGCCCCCTTATGATCCCCCCCCCCCCCCCAACCAAAAAAAAAAAAAAAAAAAAAAGAACGATTTTTTTTTTTATTTTTTTATAAATCCATCCAGATGGGACTGACTATAGATTGAAATCATATGAAGTTGATGCCTTATAAAGCCATTAAACTTGGGAGCCATGGATCAAAGGGTTAGGATGATGTTATGGACTTGGAATTTTCTAGGCAGGTGGGTAACATCTAGATCTCTCACACCTCCCCCATTATTGGTGGGGCCCTAGGTGGGCTCCACATGAATGTTGGCACGGTAGGCCTTTGAGAGTCATCCACATGAGCACGACCCATATATATTTATACATCAATATATTTCAACTAGTATTTGGGCAGAAAATAGTGTCCTTTGTTGATTTCAATTTTTGAACTCGTGGCCCACAATCTGGTCAGCAGTAGAGAAAAGAAGAAAATGTTAAAAGAGAGAAAAAAAGAGAAAGTAATAGAGAAAGAAGAGCCTCAATCCCCAATCCTCTAGAGTCTCCCACAAATGAGAATAAAGAGAAAGTAATAGAGAAAGAAGAGCCTCAATCCCCAATCCTCTAGAGTCTCCCACAAATGAGAATATAGTGAGGCTACTAGTGGGGCCAGTTACAAAAGAAAATCTAGTCCATTCATTGTAAACGGCCCACTACTGTTTTCACTTAAGTAGGGTTTAGCACTTCTGCACTTGACTTGTGAGACTCTTGAATGAGAGCCTCGGAGGATCTAGATGCTGAAAAAAAAAAAAGATTGAAAGAAGAACTGAGTAAGGAGGAGCAAGTACCTGGGTTGTGGTGGCCGGAGAGCAAGACTCAACTGCTCAAGCTCGTGGCGAGGGTAGGAGGCGAGGAAATATCTTTAGGATCTTCTGCTAGGGCTAAATGATGATTTCAGAAGCTTAAGCTTTGGAGAGAGCAAAAGCTTCAGAGTAGTTGTCATGGAGACAATAAAGGGCGGCGGTTATTTTGAGTGATTTGAATTTTAGATATGGGCTACATTGAAGGATTTATAAATTATTAAGACGAGGCAACGCGTCATATTGTTTTTGTTGGGCTGACGACGATGTCAAGTGTGACCGCGATTTTGAACCATGTTGCCTACACCAAAATGCGAAAACGGAACCATTAAACATGTTTTTTCAAACACTTGGACAGTTTGTGTCCTTACGAAAACAGTTGTTTGAATTATTGTGGTTGTAAATGTTGGCTTTGTTGATTTTTTATGTTGCTAGTGAAAAATGAGGACTTGCTGACTTCCTCTTGATTTGGTGAGTTGTTGAGTCATGCTACAACTTCAGAAACTGTGTTATATGAATATCATGAATATCAAAGGAAGTTGCTTCGTTCTTTGACTTGGACAAGTCATGAGTAAATTAGGCTGAGTTTTTCAATCTTGGTTAAGCTATGCAATAATCATGACTCTACTAATGAATGTATTATCAAATTATGTTTTGCTCAAACTTATGATTTAACGTTTCTTTTCCTTTTTTTTCTCCATCTCCAGTAACTTTCAGTCGGATAGATCCAGAGGGAAAGTTGCTCATGGGATTCAGAAAGGCTTCTAGCGTTCCATCTGAACAGGTTCTAACTACACATGATTTTATTTATCAAGATTGTGCATGGGTTGGTATCAAATTTTTTTTGTTCCATTTTTCAAGAAGGCTTTGGTGATAATGATGCTGTTTCATTTTCCAGGAATTAGTGGCATATTGTAGTTTTCATATTAGCACACAGCATGGCACCTGAAACAAACAGAATTTCAGTAAGCTTAGATATTGTAATGAAATTTGGAAATGCCTTTAGAACACCAGTAAACATGAGGTCTATAGATTGTGTGAACTGGTAAATTTTGAAATAATGAAATGCGATAATGATAATGTTTCTCGTTACTCTGTGGTTGTATTTTGTGGAAGGCATGTTTTTAGTATGTAATAATTTGTGTAGCACCAAAAGGTCACATTCTCAAATACTGAGGTTACAATTTCAGGTCCCTTAACCTTTCAATTTCTGTGCCCCCTCCCCTCTCTCCTTTTTTGGAATGGTTTAACTTTAACTGCAGTTGAGTTGTAATTATTGCAATGCTCCCCCAAGGAGTTTATTTGTTTTGTCGGGCATGGCAATTAAATGGTGAAAATGACCTTTAGGCATGCGGCAGTTAAAACCCTAGATTCGATTGGGTCTCGGTTTTATTTTTTTCTAAAACTGCTGTGAATGAAAAAATGAGAGAGAGGAGAGATGAGAGAGAGAGAGAGAGAGAGAGAGAGAGAGAGAGAGAGAGAGAGAGAGAGAGAGAGAGAGGAGAGAGAGAGAGAGATGATCTACCCAGCTAGGTTGGGCAACCACTCCTATCTTGTTATTTTACTAATTTCTGTAATTACAAAGAATTCCATGAATATTATTACATTTATGTCAAAATCCTTGACGAATTCCAGAAATTATGAATAAATCCCTCTGACTAATAATAGCGGCTAGCAATTGTCTCGTATTTCTTCATCTGTTGCTTAAATTTCACATTCTCATGTGGCAGGATGTTCAGACATTTAGAACTGGAAATGGTTTCTCTACAAGTGGAGAAGTTAGTAACAAAATTACCAAGCTTGGAGAACCTGGGTCAACTCCTACTCTTCGTCCTTATAAAGGTGATACGGAATCAACTAACATTTCATCTATAAACCAAGCCAATCCAAATGATTCTGCACATACGTGGTCTAAATTTGAAAAATCTGGGGGTATTTCAAAAGATGGTCCTGGTGCCAAGTCATCCCTTTGTAAAAAGAAAAGTTCACTTGGGTCGAAGAATAAACGCCTGCGGATTACACATGAGGATTCCCTTGATCTCAAGTTGACCTGGGAAGAAGCTCAAGACATACTTCGCCCTCCTCCTAATAATGCTCCAAATATTGTGGTGATTGAAGGCTATGAATTTGAAGAATATAAGGTATAGCTATCCAACTGTGCAGTACTTTACTGAAGCATATTTTTTTATTTTATGTTAGATATGTTTCTCTCTTGTTCATTTGTTTCTGTAAGTGATCTTTCTATTCTGAAGCTTTTCCTGGTTTCCGCCAGTGTGTTCATTAAAGAATTGATTAATGTCAGCATCATTTCTGTCTGATGCACGGTGTGGTAAGTGCTCAGATTGACTTGTCGTGAAGATTCACGTCTCAGCTTGTATGCTTTCTTAATGGCTTCATGAAGGCATGCTATTGGATGCATTGATCAGTTGTAGTCAAGTAAACCTGTATCTGCGGATATGGTCCTTGATCCCAAGTTGTCAATGCTGATTTAATTCATTATCACTGACTAATTTTATCTTTACTATTATGGAAGTAGATATTAGAACAAGTAAAAAATAATAGTTCATTTACCAACAACTAAGTTCTTTCAACAATAAGTATAACTTTTTACTTATGTAGTGTGGTAATTATGTTTAAATATTGAATGAGACGACACTAGATGGGACTAAAAGACCCATAGGGTTTGAAACTGATGCAGAGCTCTAGGGTTAGGGGCAAAAAGTGCCTAAGCACGATAAAGGTATCTGCATGGACTATACACGAGGACGCATCTCGAAGGGAACGAAAATCCCACGACTAAAAGACCCATAAAAGGTTTGAAACTGACGTAGAACCCTAGGGTTAGCGGCAAAAAGTGCCGAAGCACGATAAGGTATCTGCATAGACTATACACGAGGACGCACCTTAAAGGGAACCAACATCCCACGACTAAAAGACCCATAAGGTTTGAAACTGAAGTAGAACCCTAGGGTTAGGCGCAAAAAGTTCCGAAGCGCGATAAGGTATCTGCATAAACCTATGAAGCACCGACACGGATACGAGACACGGATACGATACGATACGGATACGCAGATACGGCATTTCTCAAAAAAGTAGGATACGACACGTCGGGGATACGTTGAATTTTTTTTATTTTAAATATTTTTTATATGACCATGTAATAAAAATCTAATATTATTTCAATCAAAATAGCCATAAAATATGCACTTTCATTGATTTAATCATCATTAAACATTACATTCAATACTTCCAACTTCCAAGTTCCAAGTTCAAATTCCAAGTTTCACCAACTATTACAGAAACATAAGCATATAACCCAAACAAACAGACAATGCATCCACTTAAACTTCAATTGCCTGACCACCAGGTCCACCACCATCACCTCCATCATCATCTTCACGAAAGAGCATGGCCTCCAATTCCGGTTCATCAAGGGAGAGTTGTGCAACCTCAAGCTCTCCAACATCATCAAACGAATCAAAAGAATCTCCAGCAATATCCCACATCTTGGTTTCTCCTTTTATATATTGTGGAGTTCTTCTTGAAAGAAGGCGAAGATTGCTATGAATGAAAACCAAGTCTTCAGCACGTTTTGGTGTCATCTTATTCCTTCTCACCGAGTGCACAAAGGAATAAGTACTCCAATTCCTCTCGGCACATGACGACGAAGAAGGTTGCACAAGTAGCTTGAAAGCTAGAGTTTGAAGCAAAGGTGCAAACGCACCATAGGTGACCCACCAACTTTTAGGATCCATATCATAGCGATCACGAATGGAATCAATATCCGCAAAATATCCTGACTTGCTAGAGAAATCAGCAAATTCTGTGCTTATCCTTTTGCGCTCCTCCAAATTAGGAAAATATTTTTTAAGGATTTTCATTCTTTCTGTGGCAACCTCCATATCTCTATGTGGAGCAACTCGACTAGGATCCTCATGAAGCCAATGCTCGCTATAGTACCTTGAATAGAAAAAAAAAGTAGGCAATAAGTTTATGATTAAGAGTTTAAGACTAAGAGGGAGAAAAAAAAGTTCTAAGACTAGAAGTCACCTTGGATTTAGTGAATGAGCTAAGCAATGGAGAGGAGTGTTGTTCTTGTTCCAACGATCCACAAGAATTTTATGCACCACATCATAAAAGGTAGATGTCTCATCGAGTCTTCTTCCTTCATGCCTATATATTGAACCTTTCACTTTTTCTATCATGGTATCCCACATGTCATACACTAAGTGAAGACAAGGCCTATCCGTGTCACAAGCCCTTAGCATATCATATATAGGAGCTGTAAAAGAGAGTATGTAAGTCATTTTGTCCCACCAAATGTCATCTAACACAAAATCTTTCACAGCTTTGGCTTTCTCCTTATCATCCTCTTTGTAGGAATTCCACCTTTCACTAATAACCATGGCTTGAAGACTACCTTTTATGAGCTTGAATCTCTTAAGCATGACAAGGACCGAAGCAAAACGTGTACTTGCAACTGAAAGCAACTTCAAAGGGACAAATTCATTAAACATAGCCAATCTCATGGAGTGATTCATGATAAAGTTCTTGACAAACACAACATCCTCGGCCAAGTCTGTGATCCAATGACACTCCTCAAATGTTAGAGCATTGTTTTCTATATTCTTTGCCATACAAATGTTTTGCAAGGCAAGGTTGAGTGTATGAACCACACATGGTGTCCAAACAATATTTTCAAATTGTGCTTCAATGAGATGCCCTGCACCCGCACAATTCTTAGCATTATCAGTTATCACTTGAATCACATTTTGGGGACCAACCTCTTCTATCACTTCTTTCAACAAACCATAAATGAAGTACTTATCTTTAACTTCACCCGTACAATCCACGGCTTTAAGGAACATAGGCCCACTTTCCGTCACCGCCATAAAATTAATCAAGGGCCTCCTCTGTGAGTCACTCCATCCATCACTCACAATGCTCACACCTTTTTCTTTCCATGTGCCTTTAATTGGTTCTAGCAACCTATCAATATGAGCCCTCTCTTGTTGGAGTAGACTTGTCCTTAACTTATTATACCCCGGTGGCACATAGCCTGCAAGAGCATTGTTTGCAGCAAATTGGATACAACTCACATAATAAGGGCTCCTTGCTAGGTGAAATGGTAAGCCCGATGCATAGAACATCCTAGCAATCTCCGCATCCATTTGGTCACGCAACTTCAGGTTAAATGACTTCCCAATAGCCGTATTACTGTCACATGCACCCCAACTTCCAGTTCCACTTCCACTAGCCTTCCTTTTTTTTGAATCATAATCCACACTAGAAGTAGGCAAAGGTACTTTCTTGGGTGCATTTTTCCTCAATCTCTCATTGCATTCGTCCTCTAACCTTTTCATCTCCGCAATATCACTACTCTTAACTTTTGGACAGAATACAACAGCATGACCAGCCTCATGTATCAAATGAGCCCTCACCCTTGTGTATGAGCTTTTCTTGGTTTGATGGCAAAAATTGCATTGCCACGACACATTTCCCCCTCCATCACCAAGTTTTTGTTGTTTTGTCACATACCTCCAAAGAGGGTGGTGAGCATCTTCTTCAATAGAAGGAGAAGATGCAGTAGCACTATCACCCGCACTAGAAGCCATATGACTAAACTTTGGCTGCTGGAAATACAAAATATCACCTAAGGATAATGGAATTGAGAATTAAATGGTATCCATGGATTTTGTGAATTGACTACAACAGAAGAACTGTTTGATTAACAAAAAAAATCAAGATAACAAAAAAAAGCAGCAGCAGCATCAGCAGCGAAGGAAAAAAAAAAAAAAAAAGCAGCAGCAGCAGCATAGCATACCATCAAGGAAAAAAAAACACAGTAGTCAGCAGCAGCACTGCAGCAGCATAGAATCAAGAAAAAAAAAAACAGCAGCAGCATAGAATAGCATCAAGGAAAACAGAAAAAAAACCATAGTAGTCAGCAGCAGCACTGCAGCAGCATAGAATCAAGAAAAAAAAAAGGCAGCAGCAGCATAGAACAGAATCAAGAAAAAAAGAAAAGAAAAAAAAGAGGGTACAACAGCATATAATAGCATCAAGAAAAAATAGAAAAAAAAAAGAAACAGCAGCAGAAGTTGACAGCAGGAGCTTGGAGAAGTCGACAGCAGCAGCAGCAAAAAAAAAAAAAAAAACCAGCCACATTACACAAAAACAGCAGCAGCAAAAAAAAAAAAAAACAGCACAGCTATGGTCGTCGGAAGATCAGCAATCAAAAGCAAATATAGCACAAGGAAAGAAGAGAAGAGAAAAGAACCTGTTTATTTCTCCTGAAGTTGAAATGGCATAGCACAGCAGCGGCCTCGTCGATGTCTTGTTTCTGACGATGACGATGGAAGAGAAGGAGAAATGGCACAGCTCTCGTCGGAGGATGACGATGGAGGAGAAGGTCAGCACGGTGATGCTCGTCGGAGGAGTATCCTGTTTCTGACGATGACGATGAAAGAGAAGGAGAAACAGCACAGTTCTCGTTGGAGGAGGATGACGATGGAGGAGGAAAAGGTCAGCACTCAGCACGGTGATGCTCGTCGTCGGAGGATGAAGGCCGGTGATGCTCTCGAGTCTCGTTGGAGGAGGATGAAAAACGATGGGTTTCTGTCTAGGGTTTTTCTTCCCCCTTCCTCTTCTTTTTTTCTTCTTTTTTTCCTCTTTCGGTCTTTATGTATATTTTCGTGTCCGAAAACGTGTCCCGACGCTGAGCGTGCGTGTCCCGCTCGTGTCGGGACGTGTCCGTCACGTGTCCGTTAAAAAAAAAAAAAAAAAAAATTCTGATACGAAAATCACGTATCCCAACGTGTCTACTGCGTATCCAGGCGTATCCGTATCCGATACGTCCGGGATACGGATACGCCACCCATTTTCACGTATCCGTGCTTCATAGGCATAAACTATACACGAGGACACACCTTAAAGGGAACCTAAACCCCAACAAATGATTTCTTTTTTTTTTTTTTTTGAAAAAAAGTGGATATATTAAAATTAAGAGCTATGCGGTAGAGAAGTATACTGTAACAAAAAAAGGCTAGAAGCGAAGACTCAAAAGAAGGACCCAGGCCCCAGCCCAAAAGAGAAGAAAACACAGTAAGTCACACTACAAAGGGAACATATTAACCATTAACATAGGATTAGAAACTCCCTCTTTGGCATGACGATCTGCTTCTGAATCAGCACTTCGGTCGATGTGTGGAAAGGAAACTTGAAGGCTTCTGGCGAGATCCAAAATCTCATAAACAACACCAGCCACTTTCCAAGGGACTTTGGTAGCAACCATAGCCCATTGAGTAGCGCAGAAGGAGTCCCCTTCGACAATAAGGTTATGGAGGTTCTGACAATGAGCTTCTCTAAGGCCAGTCCTAATAGCCAGTAATTCCGCCTCATTTGCTGAGCAGATCCCAGCCGGTCCTGAGAAAGAGAGAATAGGGGTGCCCATATTGTTTCTTATGATGCCTCCTACCCTAAGAAGCACGGACACGGACACGGGACACGGACACGACACGACACGGACACGCCGACACGGCATTTTTCAAAAAAGTAGGACACGGACACGTTAGGGACACGTTAATAATTAATAATAATAATAATATATCTAATCATATACTAAAAGATACTATCATTTTAACTTTGCAATCAATTTAGCAATCAAATAAGTTATAACCTTTTACAAACAGCCCCCTTTTCTTTTTATTTTTTACTCTAATTTTATTATTTTAACTTTGTAATCAATTTAGAAAACAAATAAGTTATGACCTTTTACAAACAGCCCCCTTTTCTTTTCATTTTTTACTCTAATTTTATTATTTTAACTTTGTAATCAATGTAGCAATCAAATAAGTTATGACCTTTTGCAATCAGCCCCCTTTTCTTTTCATTTTTTTACTCTAATTTTATTATTTTCACTTTGTAATCAATTTAGCAAACAAATAAGTTATGACCTTTTATAAAAAGCCCCCTTTTCTTTTCATTTTTTACTCTAATTTTATTATTTTTTTTCCAATTAAAAGAGGCCAGCGTGTCCCAGCGTGTCCGAAATATTAAAAATAAAAAAAATAATCAGGACACTCTTTTGGGCGTGTCCGACACGTGTCGGAGCGTGTCCGGAGCGTGTCCGTGTCCGACACGTATCGGACACCGACACTCTGGCCCCGGAGAAGTGTCCGTGCTTCCTAGCTCCTACCCTAGCCAAACTGGGGTTACAATGAGCACTACCATCAAAATTTAGCTTCTGGCTATCAATGGGATGGGGAACCCATCTGTGGATGATATCAAACGAAGCCGAGGAAGAGAATGCCACTTCCTTCCAATTTATTAAAATCATATCAACAGGGATGCCTTTAAAGCATGGAAGAGGAGAGGCCCATGGGGCTACAAGGAGTGTGACCTTGTCCCTGAGAATCACCTCAGTTGAAGATTTATCTTGAAAATATCTACTGTTTCAAATGATATTAATCTTCAACTCCGAGTTCTAAATCTCTACAATGCCATATAAATAAGAAAAGAAAACTTGGGGACTAAGACTCCTAATCAAACTGGGAAACTAAGCAATTTAGAACCTATCCTAATTACAACCCACTGAATAAAATTAGAAAACTAATGACAACTCAAATAAGGAAATAACAAAAGTTGTAAGTGTCTTGGGCCCTACATGTAAGCCACAAGTTTTTTCTTTCTTTTTTTTGAATGTTAGGCCACAAGTTTGTTTTGCATCAATTCTCCCTAGCTTGGAGAGAACTCGAACTGGAGTTCTATAAATGTCCTCCTAGTCGAAAATCTACTATACAAAAATATGATTTGTTGGTTGATCTTCAGCTTCTTTGTATGACCTGAAAACTTTATGTGATATTTTCCTCCAAATTCAAGTAGGGTTGACGCGCCGCTTCTTTTGATGTCCGGATTTTGTTTGGATGCACAAGTGAACCTTTGGATATTTCAAATCGCAATCTCCAAGTCTCCATCGTTGATCCCCAAAGATAAATTCAACGTGAGGGACTTCAACAATTGGTTCTTCATTTACCTTTTGTGGCCCTTGATCAACATTGCCCTTATAAAGAAATATGGTCCTCTTGTCTGCTACTTTGTTTTAATGATGACCCTCTGTATGATCTCTTGGCCTTGATCTTACTTAGTGTCGTCTATGAAGTTTTATGCTTGGATTTCAGCTCTGATACCAATTAATGCAGGACCCTAGGGTTAGAGTTCGCATGAAAAATGGTGACCGTGTAATGACCCGGGCCCGCCGTCCACATGATATTGACCGCTTTGGCTCATGGGATTCCAACCGAATCTTGCCTCATGGTTTTAATAGGCCTCAGGCGGAGTTATAACCAAGATCAGGACTAGCATGTTTCCAATGTGGGACTTATGCACCACTGCATACCCGGTCCTCGTCGGACCCAACGCCCTTCTACAGGGGAGCCACAGGCGTGACACTATGTATTGAATCTCAAAGAAGCTATACAGTATAAGCATGATAAAGGTCTCCGTAGAGACTATGCATGAGGACACACCTCAAAGGGAACCAGAATCCCACCAAATAATATTAATCTTCAACTCTGAGATCTAAATCTTTACTGTGCCTTTTAAGTTATAAATAAGAAGAGAAAACCTGGGGACTAGGACTCCTGATCAAACTAGGAAACCAAGCACTTTAGAAACTAATGACAACTCGAATAGGGAAATAACATAAGTAATAAGTGTCTTGGGCCCCACATGTGGGCTGCGAGTCTCTTCTGAATCAGAAACTGTACATCCCTAACTTTGAGGCTATGAACAAAAATCAGAATAAGTTAACGCGAAAAGGGTGATCATTTTTGGATATATATCAGTAAAAGGCCGGGTTTGAAGACTAGGCTGGTAAGTGCTATCAAGCCAAAACATGTTGGGGGACATGAAGGCCTTTGCAAAAATTTCGACGTTTCACAGGAATGTTAATCATGGATGAAAAGCATTTCTTCTAATTATCAAATTAATAAAACCCTATTGGAAGTTTATAGCCCACTGTTGCCAAGTACCTAGCTGGGTTTTACGTAATTTATAATTTTTTTTTACAAAAATACAAAGTTGTTTTGAATATTTAGTGCAATTGATGGAATGTTCATATGCAAGATGGTAATTCATGCAATGTGATGCAAGTGTGGAACAAGTATGATGTATGTAATGCCCGTATGCTTAATGTATGTTTGTGCATCGTCTTGATGAGACATGCAAATCACATGGTGCAATTCTTAGGATTAGTGAAATATATCATGTTTTTATCATAAGAACGTAGTTTTGGGCATTATCTTGTATAATTGCATTTGTTGGATGCCTTTAATAGGTTATGTTGTATCGTTCATTTTGTGTAACAATAATGTTGTCTAAGGGTTTTTACATATAATACCCAAATACTTATACATACCAAACATACTCTTTTTGGACCATTAACAATATTTGTACTAGTACTTGATACTCCACTGATACTCTTACTAATACTCAATACTGCATAGATAGTACGAGTGCATTAAATAGTTAGAAATGATATTTTAGGTTGTGGGGGTAATAAAGTAACTTACTTAATATGATGAGTGCAGAAGTAGTCAATGCAAAGCCGGCCTCAAATATATGGGATAATACCAAAGTGATGTTGATGATGCATAGTCAATTTAATTTCACGCCACATTTTGGTTTGGCTCCAAATTGAAACATTTTCGACATTTTTGCAATTTGTGTTTCATTTCAAAATTGTCTCGGAAAATTATAAAAATATATAAATTAAAAAATATGAAAAATATTAAAAATTTAAAAGAGCATATACACTATATATGTAATTCATTATATTAAATCAACAATGTAATATGCTTATATCAGTAAATTAATACAATCGATATTCCAAAATAAATAATAAATAAAGAGGAAGGAGGAGGTCCGCTTCTTTTTTTGGAGGTGGGAAGGCCCTAATGAAGAAGTTGAGCAAAGAAGTTTCCAAATGAAGCGAACTACGTCCTGCATGAACCTATAAAATAGATAAAAGTCCTTATTTTTTTCATGAGAACTTGAAAAGGCAAAGAATCATGCATACCTTGCATGGTGGAGGGCATGTTGGTCAGAAACTATTACTTGGAGAAAAAAGGAAAAATGCTCACCTTTGTCAAATTTAAGCAGAAATATAGAATTTTGACCTGTTCCGTTGAAATCTCGGAATTTGGAACTAAATTAGTGATTTCAGCCAAACATGTCCAAAATCCCAACTGAAATCTATAGGAGGGTTGTTTATTTTGGTCCATTGACTAAACCAAATAGTTTTTCTAGTTCAACTGGAACGATTGGAATTGACGAAAGTGACGATGACAATGAGAGCAAAGTTGATGGTGATATGATGCAATCCTTAGCAACACATTCTTTATTCTTCCAATCACAGACTATAAATGGCTAAAAGACACTTGCAAATCCAACTAGGTGACCAAGATTTGTGAACAAATACCCCCATCATGCTTCATTGAAAATTCTTTAATTTCATCCTTTGTTTGTGGATGTAGACTAGCGAATTCAATTGTGTTCTATAAATGTTGAAATCCCTGTTATGTGTTTGCCCACATGGACATTATTTCCCTATTATACTACCTCTTTAATACTGGCTCGACTCGTCTTTGCAGGAAGCTCCGGTGTTGGGAAAGCCAACTCTTTTTACAGTGAACCATGCAGGGTACTCTCTCTCTCTCTCTCTCTCTCTCTCTCTCTCTCTCTCTCGTCCAGAAAACTCTTATTTTTATTTTTTTTTCTTCATCAGAGAAAAACATCAATGGACTCAGTGTGAGGACTGTTCCAAGTGGCGCAAACTGCCTCTGGATGCACTTCTTCCCTCTAGATGGACCTGTTCCGACAACTTGTGGGATCTCAAAAGGTTAACGACCAACTTTCTATCATGAAATCACAACTTCATGACTAGAAACCTGCTGTTAAACACTTCCTTCTTTTTTTCCTCTTTTTTCTCAGTTAATATGTCCTTTGTTTATGGCCTACTTAGCTACTATGTTAAACGGAGAGATGGGAGAGTCTGATCTTGCAATTTTTTTATGATGCCCGGCATACTGGCATCAGTACAAGCATAATTACTGTAACATGTCTAAATGCCTCCTGATATTTAAAAAGAACACTAAATAGTTGTAACTTGTAAGATTTGACATAAAAATGCCCTGGCATGGGAATTTTCAAATCTAAAAATGAGAAAAATTGGTTGGATGGTAAAAAACAAAAACTGTGTATTTGATAAAAAACGTATGTATATCGATTTCAGGAAATAGTTTACCAACTCAGTCCAATGTTTCAAACCTCATTGATTCTTGAAAGCCCCAATAAAATGTTTATGATACTGTGCAATGTTAGTAGCTGACATTTTATTCACATACTCTTTACCTGTATGATCTTTTCAGGTCTTCATGTTCATCAGCTCAAGAACTAACCACAGAGCAGCTTGAACAGTTGGGCTGTTCTAATAGAGGTACAGATGACTTGGAATATCAGCCTATTGCTTATCCATTATATAACCTATGTCTGCCAAGGGGAAATTGGAGGGATCTGCTGTCAATCATTAGTAGTACGGTTGCATTTGTTGATATGCTCTGTTTCCAATTATGTTTTATTTGGCTATATTATATGTGCTTGCAGTTTCCATTAGAAGCGTGACTACTATCAATCATGACTCATGAGTGATATTTTTACATGCATTCATCAGAAAGCATTAGAAAATGTGCTTTGCAACTGGGAGTTTCTAGAACCCCATGCTTAACATGAGGAACCCCGGCAAGTGGTTTTCAACTTTTCTAAACAATAGGTCAGGATAAAAGTTGTTCTCACAAGCACATATAAAATGATGGTGTCGGACACTGGCTAAGAGCGACGGACAACTGTTGCAACTTGTTTCCATGTTGTACTTGTGACTGAATTGTGACTGCTGTGGCAGCTTCTTCCAAGAGAACCAGGGCAAAAGAGGAAATAGATACGGTTGAAGCTTCAGAGGGACTTGATACGCTTGCTAACCTGGCCATTCTTGGCGAAGGCGACACCCTCAATTCATCAACCCAACCCACAACAAAGCACCCACGTCACCGGCCTGGTTGTTCATGCATTGTTTGTATTCAGCCCCCGAGTGGCAAGGGCCCCAAGCACAAGCAGACCTGCACTTGTAATGTCTGCTTGACTGTGAAGCGTCGGTTCCGCACTCTCATGTTGCGGCGTGAGAAGCGCCAGTCTGAAAAGGAAGCTGAGAGCGCACGCAAGAAGCAGGAGCTTCAACCGTCTGTGAAGCCAGAGATAGAGACAGAAGAACTGGCAAGCAATCACAGTAACGACGACGGTCCAAACCTCAATACTCTGGCTAGTGATGGGGTTTGTGATGATCCCAGGAGGAAGTCATCATCTTCTCCTTTCAAAGGTCACATTGATCTGAACATCCAGCCAGAGCGTGAGGAAGAGCCATCACCGGTGTCAGATTCTGGAAGTATGATGAGGCTACTCCGGGATGCCCGGGAATTCTATCCAAAGGAGCAGAGGCTGGAGAATCTGGTTATCAATAGAGACCTGACCATCAATCACATGGAGACAATTGGCGGGGTGGGAGGGCAAAGGCTCGATACTGAGCCCCCTGGCAGCACTCAGCCAGATGTTGATGTGGACCATTTGGTCCCAGGCTCCATGTCGCTGCTAGCTTCAACATCAGGAACAGGCTAGAAGTCTGCCTCTCCAATTTATATGCCATATCCACATTTTTTTTTGTGTTGTGACAACCCTCGACAGCATTCTCTGTACAGTCTACACCAGCAGCATCCATGCAATTCCCTTTGCCAGCAATGCAAACAGCCATCCTTTGTACATATACATTTCCAATGAGGTAAGAGATGAAGAGTGGTTAAGAGAACGACTTATCTGATTTCCTGGTCTTGGTGCCAAGAGAGCAGGCAGGGATTGAAGCTCTATTTTTCGGATGCTGATCTTGCTGCCTTCTCAGTACTCTATTTTTCGGATGCTGATCTTGCTGCCTTCTCAGTACTGAAGCAGCTGAGAATGTATTTGTTTAACCTTTTTTTTTTTAAAGTATCATAAGCAGCTATAAAATTCCGAACTCTCGGCCCCACATCATAATCATCACAACATGAGGATCTCTATTTGGTGGAAATGAATTTGCATAGTGCTGCCTGTGGTGGTGAGTTCTTGGGGCAGACTCAAGCTCAAGGATGATTTAGGTGGGATGAATACCTGCTCCTGATAACAGAGACAGATTTATAATGGAAAAATATAGGTTAAAGAAGGACGGAGATATTAGGCATCTATTTATTAGTGGCCCTGTTGGTCATTGTTAAACATTTGATGTAAGGTGTGATGAAATAGCGGTCAAAATATAAACCAGTCCTTAACTTAAAATCACTGAATTTGTTTGGTTGCTACTGTTTTGGTTGAAGTATTATTGACGACCCATCCATGTCGTGGTGCATGTGGATCCAATATGTTCCACCTGTAACACCTTATTAGGTTGTTATGAACTGGTAGTGTCTGCATACAAATATTTGGTCTCTCTTTTGTTGTTGAAAGTTAGTTGTAGGTTTATCACCCATACCCTGAACACTAATACAGACCTGAAAGAAACATGGTTGAGGGCAGGAAAAACCATTTTCCATGGCCTTTAGTTTTCACAATGGTTTTTGCTTTCTCTGGAAGTGAAATCTGGATACTTGTATGTTGAAAGTGGCAAGGAATCTTCTACAATGCATTTCACATCTCTAGCAGCTCGAACTGCCTTCATGTCTCCAACATGTTTTGCACTTCGCTGTTCTTATTTTTGTTTGCAGCCTTGAAGGATGTAAACAAGCCAACCTGAGGTTGAGGTTGGCTTGAACATTACACATAGGGCCTCAAGCTTAATCCCAGCTTATAGCTTTAATGAACTGACTAAGGCTTCATTACTCTCCTGTCTAAACAAGCTCAACTAAGAAAGGCATGATTAAATAAACTTGAGGATGCAAATAAGCTCGGGCTCGAGGTTTAGCTTGATTAGTATCTAAGCTCAACTAGGAAAGATTTGGTCTTGGTTTGCCCAAGTTTGTGCTGAGATATTTACTAGTAATTATCAGGGACTCATCTACTAGTTTTTATAAGAACTCAGGAGCTAATGAGACTATTTTAGTGAAATTCATTTGTCTTAATTCTCAACTAATTTACTCCAAAAACTCCAGCTCCTTTTATGGATTTCATTCTTGATCAATGAGCTCGTAGATGAACATCTCTCATAAATACTAGTTAGATTATGACTACTTTGAAAACCATTGTTGATTGCGTTGGAACTTTATTTATTTGTTTTTGAGCTGTTGATATACATGATTGTTATTTAGTTAAAATGATGTCTGAAGTTGGATGATTTGAGATTAATCAATGTTGAACCTCGTGATTCAGACTTGACTCATCCAACTCAAAGAATTTGACTTGGGGAGCCAACGCGGCGACTTTAGAGAGTCGTGCTTTCTTTTAAAAATATTAAAAAGAGATAAAATAACTAACATTTATTTTCATATTTTTTTTAATAATCAATTCAAATTATAAGATTAATATATCCAAGAAAAAGAAAAAGAAATTCTTTACTTGTAGTTGCTAAACTCTTCAATTTGACTAATACTAATACAAGATGAAATAGTTGTGCAGTTCAGATATTAGATTGATCTCAGCTAACAGATTTTCATTGAGGTCACTTGGGAGGATTGAGATTCTTCGATTTGTGAATTTAGATTTGAAGTTGAGATCAATCAAAGTTCACTTCAACAAGTAGCACTAATGAGTGCTATTGCAAGATTTAGATTAGTAAGGGCCATTAAAATCAAATCCGGGTCCAAACTCAATTAGCGGGAAGTTTGTCCACAGTTTGAGTGGATAGGATTTTTTGAGTCCAAACCCTTTGTTTTTTACTTGGGTCTGTCCCGTTTGCATGAAAATTAAAGGTGAAATGAACCCTATGGCTGTTAACACACTCATGGTTGAGTGGAGTGACGCTTTGGTATCAGGCACATGTCCAGGGATCAATCCTTGGGCCTTCAAGTAGTTATTAGCACTCTTAGTCAATGGGTCAACTTACCAAAAATAAAATAAAATAAAAGAATCCTACAATTATTATAGAAGCGAGGGGCGAAGGATATAAGGCGAGGGATGAACAATATTTGTGTAGATGTTGAATGATTGGGACTTCACATTCTTGTGTATATACAACGTGTGTACAATTATTAAAATGATGGCGGGGTATTCATTTCTTATCCTTTTCGAATTCTTATGTGATACTCATTTTTAAAAATTCAATTTTGATCCTCATTTTAACACTTAAGATATGAGTCCCATGTATTTAACTCCTCCATATTTTCTCATAGAAAGAAAAAGAAAAAAAAAACTCCTATATATTTTAAGGCAGATCAAATTCCTTCCCAATTTATATGATATTTTCCTAGCCCCAAATTTTACAAGTTGATTACACATAAAATTGAGCATTTGATTAGAAATATAAATGATTAATGAAAACACATAAAATTATGCAATTCACATTTTTAATCAGATGATCAATTTTATAGTGGATCCAAATTCATAGTAGAGTAAAATAAAAAAATATGTGATTTTTAATAGGTGGGCTCCGCTATAGGTGGAGTCCGCTGTGGAGTTAGAGACACTCCTCCATCTCCGGTTTTATAAACAAAACCCTCTTGATTTCTCCAAATAATTCACATTTATAAACAAAACCCTCTTGATTTCTCCAAGTCAAAGCCTAAACACATCCCCAAAGCAGTTCGTCCCACTTTGTTTTTCTTTGCGGGCGGAAGTAGGAGAAGGCGAAGAGTAAGACGAAGGAGAGAAGGGGAGGAGAACGAAGAGGACGAAGAAGCAATAGCAGCATACGGTAGGGGCACCATCAGCTACTGCCTATCTCTCTCTTTCTCTCTCTCCATCTTTCTTTCACCCCAGATCTGCTTCTTCTGATCTGTAGATGAATTATGTGTTAATTTGGCCTTGTGGGTATGTGTTTTGAGATAATTATAGAAAACCCAGTCTCTCAAATTTCAATTTGAGATGATTATAAAACACCCCCAGTCTTTCTATTGATCCAGTTCGTTCATATTTGATATTTGGGGGACTGACCTGATTCCCCATATGGATCACTGAAAGAATGCTATACATGTATGGAAACACTATCTTCATTCAGGGTTTTTATAACTGTAGTCATTGCAACTGATTAGGGGAATTGGGGTTTCTTTTTTTTGTTTTTTGTTTTTGTTTATAGATTTTGATGAGGATTAAAGCTTGAGGTGTATCGTGTTACTAAGAAGTAATAAGAATGGTGTTGGTTCTAGCCCTAGGAGATCTTCACATCCCTCATAGGTCGTCTGATTTGCCAGCAAAATTCAAATCCATGCTTGTTCCTGGGAAGATCCAACACATCATTTGTACCGGAAATCTTTGTATTAAGGTATGCGTTCTTCAAAATTTCCCCCCTTTTCAGGTTTTGGTATTCTAGCGTCATGTTGTTTTGTTTTGTGTACAAGGGGTCGTTTGGAAACTCTTGTTTTATTGATAAGTGCGAATTAGATTAAGGTCTAAAATAATTAAAAAAATGCCTCTAATTTTTAAGTTCTAATATACAATTAGTCTTTTTTGGTAAATTTATATATAAAAAGAACTCTCATTTCATGAGGGAATTGGGGGCCACCTTTAGAAATTTTGGTAATTGGGGTCTGGCTTTTAGAAATTACAATGTAGAACCCATCATTTGCATAACACTTGTAAATTTTGCATTGTCTACCTCCATCAGTTGCATTGGAAATAAGCTCTAAATCATAAAATAAAAGCTTAGTTTTAGAGTTGCAAAACACCCCCTTAGATTTCTAAATAAAATTGCACTTATAAAGCACGTTTCAGAACAAACTCTGTTTAATTCATTTGAGATTTAAGATGCATATAGAAACTGATATGACTACTGCTGCAAGGGAATGTCTTGACAATGGAAGTGATACAGTAGATAGATATGTGTGTGTATCATTATATGGCTATTTCTATTAGCTGCAGTTGTATACAATGCCTTACATTATGATCTATTTGAATTGGATTTTCATGCTTTGTCAGTTTTCCTTTTGATTTTTCTTCAAATGATTGTGCCTGCAGATATGCTTGATTTAGTAGTTGGGTGTTGATATTTTCTGACTTAGTCATGCACTTACTTCATCCGAATCTGGCATGATTTTAGGCACACAGATTTATTGTTCGGTTAAGTGCTCTTGCCGAACACTAGAACTAGCTGGTACTGCAGCTGCTTCTGGCAAATGGAAATACTAAATCTATTTTAGCTAGTTGGTGTATTGTGTTAAAAATTTGTCTGCAACCTAAAGCTGATTCTTTGTTGTACTTTTGATTTCTTGAGCTATTATAAGTTATGGGAGTCTATAATGCTTCCTTCAACTGAATTTTCCCGGTCCATTACTGGTTGCTAATTAGGTAGGTTTTGAATGCAACAGGCTTATGTTTCTGTATACTCACCTCTTCCATTGAAAAGTATACTCAGAGAAGAAGAAAAATAGGAGTGTGTTCAATATTAGATTGAAACCCCACTTGTACTAACAACAACATAACTAAATTGAGGAAGAGGTAACAAAAGTAGAAAACCAAATCAAAATGCTCAATCTTAATTGAGGTAAATAGCGACTTCCATGAGGAAGAAAACTCAAAGATTCTTTGAATTTGCTTATGAAATGCCCTGTTTCATAACAATTATGTGCTGATGTCTAAGATATTTTCTTTTTAGTCATGACTGTTTTAGTGGACTTAGAAACTACCACTATAAATTGCCAATAATGTGTGCGCTATGTCCTGTGAGACTTGGTAAAGTTGGTCTTCTTCCATAGACTTATCTCTTGTTAACTCATTTGAATGGTTTCCAGAGACAAAAACTAATATTTGAGCTGTATCCTTTTTTTTCTCTCTAAGTTCTCTGTTGTGGCAGTGTGTTAATAGTTATATTGCACCTGCTTTCCTGTTCTACTGTTATATTATGTAGTTGAAGTCTTTTTAAAAGGATTGTTCAATCTACTATTGGAAAATACTCATGTTTTAACCCCCTTCCCAAATGCTCTCCCTTCCTCTGCTTCATCATCAGGAACCTTGCCTTGAACCCTGAACATGAGTGCAAGAAGTGCAAATGTTCCTCTTTGCCTTCCTCCTGGCTTTTTGCTGCTGCAGCCAACCTGCCCATCCTTCCTTTTCTCGAAAGGAAGAAAACAAGGTCGTTACAAATTTTTCTGGGGACTTGGAGTGGATCCCCATCTAGCTTGGGACTGAAGACAAACGTTCTTCCTTAAAGAGCTCTTGCTCAAGTATACAGATTTGAGGAGTTTTTCTATACATAAGGGCAGACCTGTAAGAAACTGATTTACATGGGATTCCTCCTGAACGCACAAAACTTCTTTCATTCTTTCTTGTGGGATTGATGAAGCAACATGGAGTCTTTCTCTCTCCAAGGGACCCTAAATCCAATAAAATGATCTTCAACATTTTTGTCTCCCTGGGTTTATTTAGAAAGTTCATCCACATAAATTTCTGGTCTTTATGGGTCTGTTGGTTTTAGAATATTTGTTTGTGAAGATACTGAAACATGTTGCTCCACAGAATTTAAAAGCCATGTGATAACTTTTTATCTCCTGACCTAATTCAGATTAACCTTTGATATTGTCAC
Organism: Litsea cubeba; assembly: GCA_012931725.1. Lineage (NCBI taxonomy): Eukaryota > Viridiplantae > Streptophyta > Magnoliopsida > Laurales > Lauraceae > Litsea > Litsea cubeba. The sequence continues at coordinate 113,781,748 of CM022945.1, forward strand.
GTCCCCTGAACCCGATTAAAGAATAAACCGGATCCGGAGAGTGAAATTTAGGACTAATTAAAATTTTGTCCTTTAAGCCCACGGATCGTAAGTCCGTGGTAAGGATATAATACTTAAAGCCTCATGCACTACAATAATGTAGAGTTCATACAACTCTAGGCATATGGAATATCAAGCAATGAATAATAATTCTCATTAAATATTAAAGTTGCAAGAAAGATATAAACAAAACTAACCAAGGAGTTAAGGTAATTATTACATTGGCCAACCCAATAAACAAGGTCAATAAAAAAACTAAAGTCAATAAAGTTAAAGGTTCAACGAGAGATAAAGAGAATAAATAAAATCTAGTGGATCCCATATGTATCTCTCTCATGCCGGATGTGATGACGCTACTCTACGTTATCGGCACGCCACTCTCGTTCCTCCCTGCTGGTTGGAGATCCTCTGGGATCTTCTCACCGGCTTGCTCCTCATAGTAGTAGTAACCACCTGAGGTGTCTGTACACTAAGGAACAGAGTCAACGACATGTTGAGCAATAGATAAGCAAAGCATAATAAACATGACATGCATCAAATATAGAATAATGACAAGTAATAATCATGTGAATACAAGGAAAGCGACGCTAGGCATAAAGCAAGAATAATAATCAACAGAAACAATAAAAGGAATCCTAGTAATCATCTAGCAATAACAATTATCCATGCAATGCAAAACAAGAATCAAAAGGGAGACTCCAAGGATGTTCAAGCCACCTTTCGGGGTACCAGTAACAATCCAAGCAAGACTACTGATACCAAAGTCCGGCTCCAGTAGGATCCAAGCTCCCGGTCATGGGAATAGCATCATGGTCCAAGCCCGCTCCCAGCTATTCTACGCCATGGACGCTGTCCAACGCCGACTGCCCATCCCGACGACCGAGTAACCGGCCCGTCAATAATACCACAAATTGCAAATGGCCATGATATTCGAATAATAACGTAGTGGTGTTGACATACGGAAAACAAGACAAGCAAGTCTGGCTAGTTCAATGTACAAGACATGATCTTAGGGATTATCTCATTCAAGACAATACAAGACAAGTGATCCACGTGATAATCCCTTTCATTGCTAGCTAATCATGTTTATCAATACAAGACACAGGTTCCTAAGGTACACTCTAAGTCAGGTCCAAGTCCTAAATCCTACAAGGATTTATGTTTCATAGTTAATTAAGTATTTTATGCTAAGAGAGTGTACAAGGAATATAAACAACGGATACAAGTCAAAAGTCAAGGAGATGTTACAATCCAATCTTAGGCAAATGATGTCATTCCTGTACCCCACATGTCCTAACAGAGTACGTATGGAAGTTGGATCAACGATGCTTCTAAGGAAATCCCTTGGTGTACAATCATGTTAAGCTAAGAAGCACGGACACAGACACGGGACACGGACACGACACGACACGCACACGCCGACACGGCATTTCTCAAAAAAGTAGGACACGAACACGTTCGGGACACGTTAATAATTAATAATTAATAATAATAATAATAATATATCTAATCATATACTAAAAGATACTATCATTTTAACTTTGTAATCAGTTTAGCAATCAAATAAGTTATGACCTTTTACTAACAGATCCCTTTTCTTTTCATTTTTTACTCTAATTTTATTATTTTAACTTTGTAATCAATTTAGCAATCAAATAAGTTATGACCTTTTACAAACAGCCCCCTTTTCTTTTCATTTTTTACTCTAATTTTATTATTTTAACTTTATAATCAATTTAGCAAACAAATAAGTTATGACCTTTTACAAACAGCCCCCTTTTCTTTTCATTTTTTACTCTAATTTTATTATTTTAACTTTGTAATCAATTTAGTAATCAAATAAGTTATGACCTTTTACAGACAGCCCCCTTTTCTTTTCATTTTTTACTCTAATTTTATTATTTTAACTTTGTAATCAATTTAGCAAACAAATAAGTTATGACCTTTTACAAACAGCCCCCTTTTCTTTTCATTTTTTACTCTAATTTTATTTTTTTTCCAATAAAAAGAGGCCAGCGTGTCCCCAGCGTGTCCCAGCGTGTCCGAAATATTAAAAATAAAAAAAATAATCAGGACACTCTTTTGGGCGTGTCCGACACGTATCGGAGCGTGTCCGTGTCCGACACGTGTCGGACACAGACACTCTGGCCCAGGAGAAGTGTCCGTTCCTAGATGTTAGGCATCTATTGGTTCAGTTCCATATGCATTCGGTTATACCATATGTAATACACGAATACCTAGACAACCCATCGAATTCACACCAAGCCACGTATTTCGATTTCAATCCCCATTAATGGTCAAGTGAGAGTAGGTTCATGGGTTCCAACATCTAGGGCCCAATCCTAGGTTAACAGTCTATTTTCCAATAAAATTGAACAGGATCATTAAGCCAAGCATTTACATCACTTTCTGACCTCCGATCGTGATGAAACCAGAACCATTGGATTCTACGTCTCAAGGGCTTTCCAATGGTATATTATACGTAGAAATCCAACGGGCGGATTAAAAGTTATGGGCATTTAAAAAATGTGGTCCGTTTTAGTCCTTGTGGGTTCCCGGACGCCCGAAAGTTGTATGGGCGCCCTGCGCTTCTGCCTTCTGGCGTCCGGATGCCTGAAACCTGGCGTTTGGACGCCGACAGGCAGAAACTCTCCCCAGACGTCCGAAATCACCCTGTTTCTTCTACTGGCCTTCATAAACACCATAACCTGGACGAAATTGAGCCTCCTGCTCTCCCAACAATTCATTCCCATCATTTTTAAATCATAATTCACATTTCTAACAATTTGAAACAACCAGGTATTACCAATTTATAAATTACCAACCCAAATCCCCAAAAACCTAACCTAGCATATGAATCTTCAAATCAATATCAAAACGTGCTTGGAATTAGGAGAAATCTAGCAAGAAACGTAACCAATCAATTGGAAACAAACATACATGCTTAAAAGTACAATGCAAATCTACTTGCCTCAACCAAGAAGATGATAGAAATTGGGTAAAACTCAGGGAGAAGCCTTACAACTACAAGATCTAGAATCTAACCCAACCAACACAACCTAGAACGCAAGAGAGAAGAAAGAAAGGAAAAAGATCAAGAAAAGGCTACTTCTAATCTGAAAGGAATAAGATTGAAAAGATGAAGTTTGGGAAGATCTTACCAATTTGGTACCAGAAGAAAGAGGGGATCGAAAGGATGAAGTCTAGCTGTTCGGATCACGAAGCTGATCTCTCCGGGCTAGAGTCCTGGGCTTGAAAAGAGAAGAGGAAGAAGAAAGGGCTGCTGCAGTTGCTTTGTTGCAGAGAACGAATGAAAGAATTAGGGTTTAACCTCATTTAAGAAGAAGATAAAGGAGAAAAGACTAAATTGCTCATTTAGTGGGTCCGGTTAAGAACGGACCACTTGAAGGGTTTCTGATCGTCGGATCGCAGCGAGTCAAGAGACAAAAATGATCAGCGCAACGAAACCTTTCCAACGAACCCAAAATCACGGCGTTTGGAATATTTCGGAAAACACTCAATTTTTCCTAAATTGCAACTACCCCCCTGCTATGAACAAACGAACTCGGAATATCACGAAACTTCGCAGGCACTATTCTAATGCTAAAAGAAACTCGCTCATGATCTAAACCCACTTAAATATCTAAAATACAATTAAATAAAATAATTAATAATAAATGGGTCAACGGGTTGGGTTTTGGGCCCAACTGACCCAATGAGGTCACGGACCTTACAGATATCTTCAGGTATTGAAGCAGTCCCATCGAGATTGCTTCCAATTTCGTGGGTGGCCCCAAGAAGATGTTTAAATGAAAGAACCTGGTCATGTAATTTTTCCCAGTCATTACTACTTTAAGAACATTCGATTGTTCCATGATACCGACAATCTGACTAACTGAAAAATCAACTGCTTAAAGGGGTTCCAAGAAATCAAGAAAACTTCTAGTTGTCAAGCAGATTTGAGGATCAAAACCTCAAATTCCAAGAGGAATATGAGATCAAAGCTCAGATTAGAACATGAATTCAATGAGGAAGGCGATAGAAGTATTTTCGGTATTCTGCATAAAACCCTTATGTACATTGAGATTGGAGTGAGGAAAGAATAGTCTAAGACCAAACCAGTTAACGGAGATGCTGTGTGGAGTTCAGAGTTGAACCAGAGGCCGTTGATATCTGAAGGGCTGGATCAAGTGGAAGGTGTCTTCTATTGGAAGGACGATATTTGATCTGTGGCAGGAGGTCGATGCCTATTATTGGGAAGATATTGCAAGAGGATGGTTGTAAGCCTTGCACTAAGCTTCATACAGAAAAAACTAAATAACCCAGGTATTTAAGGCCATTACTCTTCCGACGGGCTCCCGTAAGGGGAAAACTGAAGATCTGTGCTCAAGAGATGGATTTCGGTAGGCTTTCGTTCAGAAGTCCTTGTCACAAGTCCCACTTGCAATTAAGGCAGTATGAGAGGCCCACCTATTAAGATGTTTTGCAAGGCTTCCATTTGCGGAGCGTGCAAGTTCTTTTCAAAATGCAGGGAATTACGAGGGCTCTACTCGCGAGAGATTTCACAAGGCGAAGCAAGCTTGAGTGTGAGGAAGTATAGGGCCTGATCATGCAATTGGGTCTGATACCATGAAAATGAAAAAGGAGAAAAATTAAAAATGAGAACCAAAACTAATAGTAGACTTAGAAGATAGTTGTGAAATTGATGATCCTTAGTGTGAAGTTTCATCCTGTGTGTATAGACTAATGTAGCCTTGATTACAGGTCCTTTATTGGGGTGATAACAATCACTAAGGATATGATACAATAACTAACCTCTTTTTGGTATGGTAGTCTGCAATCTGCATGACTAGCGCCTTCTAGTGTCCCACACTGCAACACAGCCAAAAAAAAGCTCTTGTTTGAGCTCAGAGACCTAATCTGCAGCCCTTACCCCTGAGCTAACAGAAAGCTCATTTGTATAAAGTTGAATCAATAAAAAAGAAGTAGCTGTATGTCGTCCATTATAACATTTGTATGTGCACCAATAATTCATCGGAAGTTCTCATTTAAAATGCTTCGTGTGCTTATCACATGGTAAATTAACACCATCTGCATCCATTGATCAATTCTTTAGTCTCTTAATATCCATGTGCTATTATCTACTGATACTCGAATGATTTGGACATGTGTAGGAAGTTCATGATTACTTGAAGAGTCTTTGTCCTGACATGCATGTTACTCGAGGTGAGTATGATGAGGATGCGCGCTATCCAGAGACCAAGACTCTTACCATTGGTCAATTCAAGCTTGGGTTGTGCCATGGTCATCAGGTTTGCTTGTCAAATTTTATTCCCCTTTCCAATCCAATTTGTTTTTAACAATGTTGACACTTCCAATAGAGAAAACCATGAGGTATCTTGCATTCATATAGGTTTGTGTCGTTTTAAATACCCTGTAGTTTTCTTATACCATTCTTATTGTTGCCTCTTTCGTATTTTATTAATCTATTAATCTAAATTTCTATCACCAAAGTGGCATGAGCTTGACAACCTTTAGGACAGATGGAATGTTGTTCTCACTATTGCAACAGCAATGTTTTGGATTTCGAGTCACCATTAAAAAAAAAAAAAAGTTTTGGATTTTGAGTCATGACGCCTATAAGAAGTGGAAACTTCATATGGTGAACTTAGGGTCATGAGTGGAAATCTTTCCTCTTCTTTCTACTAAAAAACAAAATGATCAAAGATGTTAATGTTGTTATCAACGAGGAGGGGTTGCCCCATCTGATTTTTGAGGTGATACAAGTCCTTGCTTGACATTGAACATGTTGAATGATATAATATTTAAAATAAATAATAACAGTGTGGCATAGTGATAAAACCTAAAAGAAATTTACAGACATGTACATATAATATGTATATACAAATTCATTTCTTTATTTTTCATTTAAACTTTAAAGTGGGCTGACATACTTAAGCTCAGACATAGGCGTGTGCCTCGCGCCTTGGACTCCAGTAGGGTCTTGGTGGTACCTTGCACCTTGGCTACATTCGATCCACCTGGAATTGTAGATGCATGCAAATCGTGGGGGTAGGGAGCAAGAGAAGGGTATAGCATGGATTAGGCGTTGGCCAAAATATCACTCTATCCTTGATTCTAGAGATTCAAACTTCTAATGTTTTATAAGTGCATTTTATTGTAATCCAATCCAAAGGTAGATAATGGTTGGATGTATCAAATTAGGATGAGCATCAATTAACTTCGGTAAATGTGTGAGGGTTTGGGGTTGACCGAAAGGGGCCCCATTGTACGAAATAGAAAAGAGCTTTTCTCAACTCAAACCAAATCTTCCTTCCTCTTTTTCTACTCAGGATGATAGTTTGAAAGTCCGCGAGTATGATCTGTCATTTCTTCCGTATGCATGGCTTTACCTTCATTCCCCGATTATTTGTTGATGATTGAAGGTTATTCCTTGGGGCGACCTGGATTCTCTAGCAATGCTTCAGAGGCAGTTGGATGTGGACATCCTCGTCACTGGCCACACGCATCAATTCAAGGCCTACAAGCATGAGGGAGGTGTTGTTATAAACCCCGGTTCTGCAACAGGTGCCTACAGCAGCATTACTTATGATGTCAATCCAAGCTTTGTCCTCATGGACATCGATGGCCTCCGCGTAGTGGTTTATGTTTATGAGCTCATCGACGGAGAAGTAAAAGTTGACAAGATCGATTTCAAGAAGACAGCAACTACCAATGCAGCCCACTAGAGCAAGCAAGCTGAATATTTGAAGTTTTAGTATTACATAGTTCATCAAATTGGACGACTCAAAAACTAATTGATGCTTTCTTTCTTCGGGTCTCTTTGAAGATGAGTGGTAAAGTTTGTTGTTTGAGAGAAAACTTCCTTTTTTAATATTTTTTTAATTAATATATAGTATATTGCTCAATATATTAGCATATTACTAAATGGTTAGATGCAAAGGCTAGCAATTACTCATCCAACTTGCTAACCTGACCGAACCCAACAAATTACATTACAACTCGAACCCAACCTGTTAATTGCAAGTTCAAGCTAACCCTTTTTGCAAGGTTTAGTTGTCATCTTCGACCTGATTAATAAATGGGCCAGGTTCTGGTTTAGACTACAAGCTTTTCTTCTCTAAATGCAGCGGATCTGGTTTAAATTCAATCGGATGATTATGGGTTTGTTTAACATTTTCAACTGCAATTAATGGATGTGCCCTTAACCAGGCTTGCGGATTTTGGGTGGTTCAGGTTGATATTTACAAATCGGATTGATAAATGGGCCACGTTTTTGCAAAAAAAAAAAAAGGGGGGGAAAAAGATGTAAGGTTTTAGTGAGGCTATTGTCATTACAGAAGAGGCCAATACAGCCTGAACTCAACCTGGCCCAGCAGATTGCTACACATTATAAGGTAACTCAGTGTGTGTAATTTCGAAGTTGAAGCACTTGAATATATCCCCCACTTCCATGTGACTGGAATTATTGTGGAGCACAATTACAGCAAAACACTCTCAAAAGTGCTACAGTGGAAATTTTGAAACAAGAAGATGAAATGAAACTTGATTAACGGTGTAAAACCAGATTATTTCTACATAGAATTTGGCCAACTTTGAGGCCTTACAATTTACAAATGGGCTACAAAATTTGAAACAAAATAAAATTACCAGGAGCAAATTTGAATATTTGTAAACCAATGACAGGTGACTCAGTTTAATATAGTAGTAGTGTTCAAGCATTTGAGTATCTCCTACTTATGTGTGAATCTTAGGTAATCTGGTTTGAAATTTGAATCTTAGGTAATCATATTTAGGGTTCATTTGGTAAGAAAACTTGGAAAAGGAGGAAAATGTAAAGTCAGTTGACACGCGTGTGGTACAAGAAAAAAGAAATTCATGTTCTGAGTGCCTGTGGCGAAATGAAATAGGTAATCACTTTTGAATCCTACGTAATCAGATTTAGAAACGCCCCCTTCTGTGGAAAAATGGGGGGAGTCCGGCGCCTTCCTCATTGTCGTTTGGCGTGGTGAGGATTTGAAAGAGGAAACCGCCTTTTTAGACGTGTTTTCTGCCGAAATCGAGTGCGTGCACAAACGCATCCTTAGCGTTCAGTTCATTTGATAAGAAAACTTCAAAAAGGAGGAAAATGGATGACACTAGTAGGGTACAAGAAAAATTCATGTTCAGAATGTTTGTAGCAAAATGAAATTCCTGAAATTTCAAAAGAATTCCCAAGCCTAATTTCTTCTTCTTGTTTTAACTCCCAATCATAAATCTCAAGAACAATGATATGATATATATATATATATATATTTTATTATAAAACTTCACTAGTTAATTGGAAGCTAGCTAACCATATTCCCTTTGCACTCCAAATTCCCTAACAACCTACCCTTTCTAGTCAAACCCATACTCAATAAGTTTCCAGCCCAACTAATTTGCATTCGGTAATTCATGATTAAGATATTTGTCATAGTTTGCCAATTCGTTGGGTAGATTCATTCATTCAGTTAATCTTTCGGTTCTTCCACTTTCTAGTTTATGTTAAGTAGTTTCAAGTTTCAAACATACATATTCAACATTTCTTTGATGATGGAGTCTCAGTGAAGTTACTTCATTCATTGGTCCACTTCAACTAGTTAACAGGTAAAATATTAGTATTTTACCTTCTAATATAAATTAAAATGTCACCCAAGTTTATTAATTAGTCCATAAAAGCACTCATATTCCGAGAACCTCCGGTGAGCACCTCTAGTGGAGCCCACCTTATGATCCATCTGTGAACCATAAAACAGAGACTGAGTTTCGCACCATACGAATGAACTAGACTGATGAATCAACTGCGCACTCTTTCGGACGGTGAAAACTCGTGGGCCATTAATCAAGTGGTTAAGATGATGATGCCAGGGCCGGCTGGAGACAATTCGTGGCCTAAAGCGACAATCCTAAATGAGACAGTTTTTATATTTTAATATTATTAAAAATATCTTATTTAAAATTTATTTTTCTTATTTTTTTGTAATGCAAAATTACTAATTAAGTTTTGCTAACCTATCTTAAGTCCACCTCCAAAATCCACATGAAAACTTTGGGCCCATCCCCAAAACTCACATGGAAGTCTTGGGTCACAAAATCCAACTACATGTTTGGCTCCACCCCCCACCCCCCACCCCCCCAAGTCTTGGGTCACAAAATCCAACTACCTATCCGATGTGGGCAAGTGAATAAATTCCGGCGGGGGCTCATTGTTTATCTTAAATTTTAAGATTTATTATTAGGGTTGAAATCTCAAGCTATTGATCAAATCTGAATGGGCCCTTATTAAAATAGGATACACAAAAATAAAGAGAAAAGGCATGTGAAGCAAATTCATGTCTGAATGTATAGTTGAGATTTGATATATATAAACGGTTAGAAATATAATAGTGTGCTAAAATCAATTTGACTCCTAGCAATAGAAATGTAAGGGCGGATTTGGGAATATAATAGGCCATAAATGACACTTTAAGACCCCATGAAAATCTTGGGACAAGTTTGATTTTTTGAAATTTCAAAAGATGCAAGCTGCTATTATGAGGCCTTTTTTGTCCTTATTTTTTGGGGCCTAAAGCAAAGGCTTTGTTAGCCTTATGGTACAGCTGGCCCCGAATGATACGATCCTTTGTCACCATATACAGCTAGGTGGGCCCCACAATGACCAGTGCTCAACAGAGAGGAGGCCCATATTCCTGTGACAAAATTTTCTAAGAACTCGACCTCATTTTTTATGTAGGTTATTTAAAAAAAACCTTTTGTAGAAAATATTAGAAGTCACATGCATTTAGTACATTTGATATAATTGTATAATAATTTATCAAAGTTATAAAAAGAATAAAAAGAAAAAAAAACACTTGTTAACTTTAATGCAAATTAATAAATCATAATCCTCACAAGTTTATATCTAAATAACGCAAACATAATAAAATAAATGCACACCTAATTTCATTGCTTGATCTCTTGATCTACACATCATGAGTTTATCCTTCTTGAGAGATTTACAACCCTTTGCTACTATTATCATCACAAGCCTAATTGATGGGATGCAAGTAATTAATTCTTGTGAAGTGAAGTAAATCACCTAAAACCCTATATTTATAGGTTTTCTTCCAACCGTATAACTCTAGTTTTAACAAATTAATCATCAATTTTAGTGATGTCAAAAATTAAGTTGGAAGCATACTAATTGATGATGAGTGACCGCCATGATTTACATTAGTAGTTCTATTTAATCAAAACCATGCACTAACACTATCTTACAAAACTTAAGCAATTATGGGCAAACCTAAGATACAGAACAGATCATTTACATTGACTTTTATTGGGATTAAAAGGATATCCTAACAAAAATTTTACAGGACTACTGTAATTAACAAAACTTTTACAAAACTACTATAATTTCATCTCTAGCGAGCAAACGAAGTCTGAGAACCAACTGGCTCGAAAGCAGGAGTACTGTGCAAGACACATGAGGAGAGAGGAACAAAAGTAAACACCCCAGAGATTAGAGATTAGAGATTCTTCTCCCAAAATATTAATAAAATTGATCAGAAGAAGAGAAGAGAGGGATTACTCAAACTCCATCTATTTGATGGGTCCCATGGTTTACCATTTCCATGTAATTCTGAAGGGACTTTTGCCTCTGCAGCCTCATCTCCTCATTGAATTTCTTTATGAACGCTTCCACTCGCCGATTCAACTCATCTTGACTCAGCGACGATTCCTTTCTCAGAAGCTTCCCCGAGGCCGGTGATGGAGAGGGTGTCATCCGGTCGTTCATCGTCTCCGATTTCTTCATGACCGGGATGGGATCCCGGCCGTCGGGCCGCACGTCCGTGTCCCACGTGTCGGATTTCTTGAGGTGCCGGGATAGTGGCATGGAACGGCCTTCTGTGATCGTCTTCCACGTGTTTTCTAGCGTTTCGTGTCGTTTCGGCTTTGCTACACGTAACGCCCTGTTGCCTGTAAAATGACCAATTCACGCTTGTAGTTTCTGATTTTTTTCAGAAGGGTTTTTTCATCATTAGTTATAAAAATTTACGGTTAAGTGATGAAGGTTGAGAAAATTACTCACAGTTGATACTTTTGTTTTTGACATTGTAACACCTTTTACGATATCACATAATTTTAATTAAATTATGCGGTACTGTATAAAAAAACGCCTCATTAAAATTTCAATGGAGCAATTTTTTTTTTGTATTTTATGCGATATCAAATAATTCAATTAAAATTTTATGGTATTAATTGCAAAAAAGTGTTGCAATAGAGATTTTTTCAACATTCATCATACGGGCATGGAAGTTTACTTGAAATAGAATTCCAAAGTCCTATTCTTTGTAAAGGATTTGAAATTCCAACAAAATAAAGATATTGAAATTCCAAAATTTCTTAATTTTTTGTGAAAAAAAAGATCCACTACACCAAAAGTGAAGATTAGCGACCCTAATTTGGTGCGGGTTAAAAATAGATGTAGGGCCCACTCTAACTACACTAAGGTCATGTTTATGTTTATGTTTGGCAATCAAGTCTTTAGGGAACTGATTTTTTATTACCATAAAGTTTAAGTTTGGGTAGATCCATTTTTGGCAATTGTAAATTTCCGAGAATTTAGATAAATAAAAATCTTGGGATTCTCAGATCCGACCACCCTCATAGGATTTGAAAATCATCTCTTAAGTGGATTTGCACAAGTAATCATGTTTTTCTTAGTTATATGCAATGATACACACCAATATGAAATCCTAAACTATACAAATCATAAATAATGAATCTTTGTTTCAGTGGGAGTCAAGAATTATCAGATCTATGGATTCCTCGTTTGTTACCCCGCAGGATAGAAGACTGACCAAACTTTTGGCAATTTCGGACATAGGAGTTGCTCACATGTTTGGAACATAAGTTATCAGGCATGGCACATGAGATAGAAAGGTCATCACCCTTTGTGTTATCCTTCATTGTCCCATCGAAGCAGGTCTTGCGACCTAACCAAGTGGCCCACTCGTGCTGCACTCTGCAGTGAAATTTCGATGATATCTGTTTTAAGATTTTTTGAGGCACACGAAACGAAATTATCATGAGTGCGAGCCGTAGGCCACCTAAACTGGACATGAGCAAAAGCAAGTGCAGAAGACGATGGACGGCGCATGTTAGCCGCCAATGTATTTTAATCTTCTCATGTACCGGTTTTGGACCGTATCATCCACCGTGCCGGTTCGCTCTCCGGTCCGATCTCATGCATCAAAATCAAATACAGAAACCGAGAAATGCAGACAAAGGGAATGCTAACGTGCGCCGGACCCGAAGGCGCGCGTTAGCCTCGCAAAACAGAACCATCGTATCGTACGCCAAACAGATTCAAATCAAAAGCTTCATTCGATTTCGATTTACCTTCATGACTCGCTTTCACGCACTTACGTTGCCCGAACCGACCGGAAACCAGCGGTTTCTCCTTCGCAAACGGATCATCGAAATCGGACCGGACCTCCGCCGGATTCTTCACCAAGGCAGCCTCAAAAGCAGCCGGATCCTCGAAATCCAGCCGGATCTCCGTCGGATCCTTGGACTCGGGATGGTGCAGCTGGAACTTAGAAGAGGCGGCGATGGAGATGATGATGGCGTTGATGAGGAAGTAGAGATAAGGAGGCGCGAGCCACGAGAGGAGAGAGCACCAGATCTGCGGGAGCACGGAAGTGAAGAGGTCTCCCAGGAGACGCTCGGAGAAGCTGAAGAGGAGAGCCGTACAAAGAGCTGCTGTGGAGGAGAGAAGAAGAGCTTTGGAGGAGGAGAAGAAGAAGACCGCCATTGTTGCAGAGAGGAAGGGTAGAATGGGAAAAAAGAGAAAGAAACGGTTGCAGAGAAAGTTTGCACGTGTGAGAGGTTTGAGAATTAAGTGGAGAAGTGGAGAGAAATGAGCAGATCGTGTATTTATAGCAGATAGCAGAGAGAGTGAGAGAGAGAGAGCTGTAGGTGGTGTTAGATGATGGAATGTGGGCCGTTGATTGGTGTGATTGGTTGATGTTTATCTGAATCTGAGATGTCACGAATGGTTCTTGATAGTGTCATGGGGCACTAAAATTCTCTAAATATTCTATCACTTTAAAGAGTCAAAACAGTAGAATTTTAAATGCTCGAACACACTCGCGGATTTAAAATGTTTATTTTTTTTAGAAAAAAAATTTAATTTCAAATACTCAAATATATTATGGTATTCAAATTATCTGAATTTTTTTTTAAGACATGTAATGCATTAGAATTCCAATGTCAAAACATAGCATTTGACATGCTTGCGGGATACAATATAAAACCCATGAAAAAAAAACTCTAACATATACAATTCTCATAAAAAATGCATTCAACAAAATAGGGCCATCTTTTTTTCTTTTTCTAACTATGTTGAATTCTTCTTCATGAGTTTTATTTCTCCTTGTTAGTCCATTATGGGCCAAATGACTGAATAAATTGCATGTTACCTTCATTGATGTGCTCTTCAATCCACCTCTTTTTTTTTTTTCTTTTTCTTTTTAAACCTAATGAGCTATCAATATGCATTGAAAATTCACTAGTCTACATTAGACATGTTCAAATCATCTAAAACAGGTCTCTCTTTGAATCTGTGGAGTTTTGGAGAGTGAGATTCCATTTTTGCATCTTTTATTTTCAAAATGAGAATTTTATTGAATCATATTGAAATAAGACAACCACGTCATCAAAATTCTTTCTTTTTCTTCTTTTTATGTTTTTATTCACAGTAAAGAAAGATTTTGTATCTATTACATACAAACAACAAAGTCACAGCATAAAGTCCTATAATTATATGATATATTCTACCCCGCCATCTTCCTGCACTCTTTTAATTTTCCTTTAAGTTTATCCATCTTCTCATTAATTTCTAAGGAATTCAACTTCCTCTCAATGTCACATGCCATGTATTAGTAACTATTAAAGCAACAAAATCCCATTGTCATAATAATATGAATAATAATTACTAAGATTGTAATATTTTTTTTATAATTAAATGACAATATTATTATCCATTTTGAGCTGCTCAATTTTTACTCATTTTTGCGTTTCTTTATTATTGGCATTGTTTATTTGCATTAAAACACATAGGAATTGAATACATATGATAGCTAAAAATGAACATCAAATAACATCTTCTTTTTTATTTCATTTAAAAAAAATATCTTGTCATATTCATTTTTTTTAATTCACCTTTAATCTTTATTTTTAACCACTTTATGCATTTAATTCATATGTATTCTAATACAAACAAATAGAACATCAAAGCCTTAACTATAAAGAGTATTCTCATTGTTACGTCTTGATGAGTCAAGCCCAATCCGAATCCGAATCGCGATAATGAGTCAGGTCCAAGCAACCCGGTCCGTCTAGGATCATGGGTCAGGCCAGTAGCCCCGTTGAGCTTCGGGTTCCATTAAGCGAAGCCTCGTCATCTCAGGCTCCAAGTCATCGCGACGGAGTCCTCCCCTAACCTGCATTTACCAAGTCTCGTGGAGAGGATCTCACCTGCCTTCCACCTGGCTCTATCCTCAAGGACACGTCCGACGCTCCAAAGAGACGTTGAACCGATCGCATCCCCACCTGGTGGGAAAGAGTTATAAATAGAGCCCTCTCATCACTTGAGAGGGGACGGATTTTCTCTACTTTGACATATTTTGTAACTCTCAACATTAATCCAAGATCACCCTTTTGAAGTGGACGTAGGTCGCGCTTGACCGAACCACTATAAATCCCTCATCTCTCTTCATTTATTGCTTTGCATTAATCATCTTGACCGGTGGTGTCCGAACCCCTGTTTTTGGCATCATCAGTTTGGCGCCGTCTGTGGGAATCGAAAAAAAAAAAAATTCAAACCCCTTTGTTAGAATCATGGTGATCAGCACGAGGTCAGGAAGACGTGAGGATAACCCTGGCCTAACTACGGGTCCGGGCCCTAACGCTCAGCCTAACTCTCCAGACAGGGGGAGAACGGTCCTCCACCGGGTAATCCTGTCCCGATTACCCCAGCTCCTACTCCCTCTCCACAGCAGATGATGGAGACCATGCAGCAGCTGGTGACTCAAAAACCAGCAAATCCTCCAACTTATGCTCGCGGGGCAAGGAGGAGCACCATTCGGTGGGATCCAGCAGCAGGAGGCGACGCGCTCGCGGGGCCCAACCGCTCCGCGAAACGGAGCACCTCATCCGGGCGCCCATCCCCTGGGCGCCCAGGCAAGGGGTCTTCCTATGGGCGCCCAGCCCAATCTACCTCATCCGGGCGCCCATTCCCCTGGGCGCCCAGGCAAGGGGTCTTCCTGTGGGCGCCCAGCCCAATCTCCATCACCTGGGCGCCCATCCCTATGGCGCCCAGGGTCGAGGAGTTCCCCTGATGACTCAGTTCCATCGCGCCCAGGATGCCTCTGCCGAAGCTCCTTTGGACCCCCCACCTGGCCCGAGCCTGGCTGGTCCACAAGGTCATGCTTATTATGCGGCTCCTCCTCCTCAGGGTGGAGCCCACTTTGCAGAACCTCCGGCTGATGACCCCCACTTCCAAGAAGGGGAAAGTGAAAATAATACAGTGGAGGAGGAAAGCAATCTCCCTGGTCCTTCCATAGAGCCCTATAATCAATGGGAGGAGAAATTTAAGGAGATGCAGAATCAAATCGGAGATGTCTTCGATGCAGTGAGGGCGCAGGCCCCAGAGACGGTGGATTATCTCGTCAGACGAACGAACACCCCCGTTCAAGTCTGATGTAGTAAACTACCCCCTTCCTCCTAGGTTCAAAATGCCGTCTATAGAGACCTTCGATGGAAGGAAGGATCCACTCGATCACCTGGAAACCTACAAGACTGTGATGCAGCTGCACAATATCGCTGATGAGATCATGTGCAGAGCATTCCCGACTACACTGAAGGGCTCCGCCCGACAGTGGTTTTCCAATCTCGCCCCAGCTTCCATCGCCACCTTCGAAGAACTAAGCAGGTCCTTCGTGTCACACTTCATTGGAGGACGCCGCCATCAAAAGCCACCCACACACCTGCTGACTGTAAAGCAGGACAATAATGAGAGCCTCAGGGCATACCTCACTCGTTTTAACGAGGAGGTACTTCAGGTGGAAGAACCCGATGACAAGGTAACCATGACTGCTTTCTTGGGTGGCCTCCGTTCATCGGGTTTCTACTTTTCAGTAATGAAGCGCCCACCAAAGAACATGACGGAGCTGTTGGCGAAAGCCCAGAAATACATGAATGCGGAGGACGCTACTAGGGCCAGAAGGGGCGAGTCCTCCAGTGCTGCAGATAAAGGAAAACATGATAGAGACGACAAGAAGGAGCCCAGCAACAAGCGGAGCAGAACCGAGAGGGTACCAGCCAGGGACCGACTCGGTCCTGCCCCCCCGAGAGATCGACCCTTCCCTGCTCCGCAGAGAAATCAACAAGCTTTCACAGCTCTCAATGTTGCAGTAGGGCACATTCTACTGGAAATTCAAGATGATCCCGCTGTAAAATGGCCGGGAAAGATGAAAGCTCCAGCAAATCGCAGGAATATGACCAAATACTGTCGCTTCCATCGCGATCACGGTCATGACACTGACGATTGCTTCGACCTCAAGAGGCAGATTGAAGATCTTATTCAGCGGGGACACCTGCGCCAGTATGTTGCTGGTAGGGGGCAGGCGCCGCCACAGCCTCACAATGTCGAAAATCAACACCCTATTGGAGAAATTCGTACTATCTCTGGAGGGTCAGCGGAATCATTTTCCGCCATGAAAGCCTACGCCAGAAAGGCGAGGCATCCAGATGAGCCACGACCGTCAAAGGCGTCGAGGCACAGCACTGATGAGATCATATCCTTCTCGGATAAAGATCTAGAGAACATCCAGCACCCTCATGACGACCCTCTGGTGCTCTCTATGACCGTCGCCAATTTCCAGGTGCATAGGATCTTGGTTGACAGTGGAAGTTCCGCAGATATTTTATTTGTGGAAGCCTATGATAAGCTGAAGTTGGGTCGAGAGAGATTGCAACCAGTCAAGTTTCCCCTCATCGGTTTCTCAGGGGAAAAGGTGTATCCTTTGGGGGCCATTACGTTACCAGTCACGGCCGGAACAGCCCCCCGAACCTCCACCACAATGGTCAATTTCTTGGTGATAAATTGTCCATCAGCGTACAACATCATCCTGGGGCGGCCCACGCTTAACTCCTTGAGAGCCGTCCCTTCCACATATCATCTCATCCTCCGCTTCCCAACCCCGAATGGAGTAGGGGAGGTAAGAGGAGATCAAGTAGCAGCAAGAGAATGCTACGTCACCTCGATGAAGGCCAAGATGACGCAGGAGGCGCTGCAGGTGGAAGTCTTGGACCCAAGAGATGAGGCTACCACGGAAAGAGGGGAGCCAGTTGAAAAACTCACCCCTGTCATCTTGCATGAGGAGCATCCGGAAAAGAAGGTGTATATTGGCTCTTCACTCCCGAAAGCTCTGGTTGGCTGATTGACAGATTTTTTGAGGGAGAATATGGGCATATTCGCGTGGTCACATGCTGATCTGGAAGGGATAGACCCAGCCGTCACCACCCATCGCCTCAATGTCAGCCCTCTCCACAAACCTGTTCGGCAAAGGTTAAGGGGCGCCTCCACTGAAAGGGCCCAAGCAATAGAAAAGGAAGTGGGAAAGCTGATTGATACCGGGGCAGTCCGAGAAGTCGCGTACCCTGAATGGCTCTCCAATGTGGTGATGGTGGCCAAAGCGAATGGGAAGTGGCGCCTCTGCGTAGACTTCAGTGAACTTAACAAGGCGTGCCCGAAGGATAGCTACCCGTTGCCCAGGATCGACCTCCTCATCGACGCCACGGCGGGACACGAGCTTCTTTCCTTCCTGGACGCTTATTCGGGATACAACCAGATTAACATGCACCCTCCAGACCAGGAAAAAACATCCTTCATCACTCCGAAGGGCACCTACTGCTACAGGGTTATGCCCTTCGGACTAAAAAATGCTGGGGCCACTTACCAGCGCCTGGTGAACATGATGTTCCATTCCCAGATCGGGCGAACGATGGAAGTATATGTCGACGACATGCTAGTAAAGAGCTTGGCTGCAGCAGATCACATAGGTCATCTCAAGAGACCTTCAGTGTTCTCAGGACCTACAACATGAAGCTGAATCCCGAGAAATGCGCTTTTGGCGTTGGATCGGGGAAGTTCTTGGGATTCATGGTCAATCAGAGGGGGATTGAGGCGAACCCTGACAAAATCAAGGCCATACTGGATATGAGGTCGCCATCATCAACTAAGGAGCTGCAGCGCCTCAATGGGAGAATTGCAGCGCTCAACAGGTTCGTCTCCAAATCTGCAGATAAGTGTTTGCCCTTCTTCAAAATTCTTAGGAAAACTTTTGAATGGGGATCTGAGGCTGAGGAGGCCTTCCAGAAGCTTAAGGCATACCTTGCCACACCTCCTCTCCTCTCACATGCTTTACCTGGGGAAGTGCTGTATTTGTACCTCTCTGCTTCTCCCTCAGCAGTAAGCTCTGTCCTCATTACAGACCATGGTGGGGTACAAAAACCAATCTACTATGTGAGCAGAGCATACAGAGGGGCAGAGATCAGATACTCAGAGTTGGAAAAACTGGCGCTCGCCCTCGTTTCGACTGCGAGGCGTCTACGTCATTACTTCCAGGGCCACACAATCACTGTCATCACGGATCAACCTCTGAAAAGAGTTTTAGCAAAACCTGATGTTGCTGGAAGATTGGCTAAGTGGTCAGTGGAGCTTGGTGAGTTCGACATTCACTATCAACCAAGGCCTGCCATCAAAGCACAGGCTTTGGCAGACTTTGTATCGGAGCTTACGTATGCTGAAGAGCAAACTGAGGATCCTCCTCTACTTACAACGGGCGCCCAGCTCCCCTCAACGGGCGCCCAGCTCACCTCTCCACCAACGGGCGCCCAGCTCCCCTCAACGGGCGCCCAGCTCACCTCTCCACCAACGGGCGCCCAGCTCCCCTCAACGGGCGCCCAGCTCACCTCTCCACCAACGGGCGCCCAGCTCCCCTCAACAGGCGCCCAGCTCTCCTCTCCACCAACGGGCGCCCAGCTCCCCTCAACGGGCGCCCAGCTCACCTCTCCACCAACGGGCGCCCAGCTCCCCGGGCGCCCAGCTCCCCTCAACAGGCGCCCAGCTCTCCTCTCCTCCAACGGGCGCCCAGTTCTCCACCTCATCTCCGGGCGCCCAAGCTTCTCCCCCACAGGACTCGCAGGCCTCTCCATCTGTGAGCGAAGGACCTCTACAAGTACCTCCTGAGAAGTCCGATGTATCGCCACTACCAGCCTGGAAACTCTACGTTGATGGTTCAGCAACCACAGAAGGAAGCGGAGCTGGCTTAATCCTAATGAGTCCTGATGGTACACCCATCAAATATGCAGTGAAGCTACACTTCATTGCCTCAAACAATGAAGCAGAGTACGAGGCCCTCCTCTCTGGTCTTAAATTGGCGATTGAGATGGATGCCAAATCCGTTCTCGCTTACAGCGATTCACAACTGGTGGTGAATCAAGGTAAACGGCGAATTCGAAGCAAAGGAGGAAAGAATGCAAGATTACCTCATCATGGTAAAGGAAATAATCAAAAGTTTCCAATATTTTAAGCTCTCTCATATTCCTAGGGGAGAAAATGTTGCCGCCGACGCACTCGCCAGGCTCGCCTCATCATTGGAGGCCTCATCTGCGGAACCGACGCTCATCGGACACCAGTTGGAGAAAAGTAAGTTGGATGTGGTAATCGGAAACATCCACTGTGCATCAAATGGCGATGAGCCAAATTGGATGACCCCCATAAAAGCCTTCCTCCAAGAGGGCACCGAGCCAGGTGACCATTTGGAAGCCAGGAGACTGAGGATGAGAGCTTCTAAGTTCACAATCCTACATGATGTTCTCTACAAGAGGGGTTACAACCTACCGTTGCTGCGCTGCCTTTCCCCAGAAGAGGCTGACTACGCCCTCAGAGAAATTCATGAGGGGATTTGTGGAAATCACTCGGGAGGACGCTGCCTCGCACATAAAGCGCTTAGGCAAGGGTACTTTTGGCCAAGCATGTTGAAAGATGCCAAGGACCTCGCCAAGAAGTGTGACAAATGCCAGCGCTTCGCCACTGTGACGCGGCAGCCACCAGAAGAGCTGACCACCATCCTCAGCCCGTGGCCTTTCTCCAAATGGGGCATCGACATTTTGGGCCCCCTGCCTTTGAGTAGAGGCCAGTGCAAATTCATAGTAGTCGCCATCGACTACTTTACAAAATGGGCTGAGGCAGAACCCCTAGCGAAGATAACAGACCACAAGGTGAAAGATTTCGTCTGGAAAAACCTGGTCTGTCGCTTCGGGATACCTGAGGCCATCGTCAGCGACAATGGCAGACAATTCGACAACAGGCTCTTCAACTCCTTCTGCGCAGACCTTCACATAAAGCAACCTCACTCCAGCCCGGCACACCCCCAAGCAAATGGACAAGCAGAAGTGATGGTGAGGACAGTCCTGCGCAACCTTAAGACAAGGCTCGAAAGAGCAAAAGGTCTGTGGGTTGATGAGCTTCCAGGAGTATTATGGGCCTACAGGACAACTCCGCGGACTCCTACACGAGAAACCCCTTTCTCTCTTGCTTTTGGGACTGAGGCGGTAATCCCTGTCGAGATAGGGGTACATTCCCTAAGGGTCCACCAATACGACCCTGCCACCAACGAAGAAGGACTCCGCCTCAACCTCGATTTGATAGAGGAGGCAAGAGAAATGGCTGTGGTCCGTAATGCGGAGTACAAACGACGTATGGCCAAGTACTACAATTCGAGGGTGAAGCCTCGTTCCTTCCAACCGGGAGACCTAGTCCTCAAGAAGGTAATTCTCGCTACGAAGGACTCTCGGGAAGGAAAACTCGGACCTAATTGGGAAGGTCCGTATCTCATAATAGAAGTGGTGAGACCAGGCACCTACAGAATCCAGAACTCTGAAGGAAAGGTCTTACCCCATCCGTGGAATGCAGAACACTTGAAGAAGTACTACCAGTGAGGAGGTCCAGGGGGGCAAATTAGGGTTTTTGTTAAAGGACTTAGGTTTGCACTTTTTATTTGATTTAATGTTGCAAAACAAAAGATGGATAAATAAAATTACTTTTATTACCAAAAGTTGCATAAATCAGGCTGATGCTGCCTTTACAAAAGTCAAGCTACCTACCCATGAAATCCCCATACACTAATCACTTTCATCCCCTTCCTCATAATCCTCCTCATCGTCCTCATAATCACCAGAGCTGCTACCACCATCATCAGGCGCCTCCATCGGCACAAAGCCTGATATGTCAATGTCTGGAAAGGCGGCCGAAATCTTCTCTCGAAGCTCCTCGTAGCCATCGATGAAGGCATCCGCGATGCCAATTTGCAGGTCCCTCTCAGCTTGAGAAGCTCTCTCGGACGCTGTCCTCATCTCTGCCTCTACAACAACTTCCCTGAGCCTCACCTTCTCAAGGGTTCGAGCAAGCTCTGCCTCACTGAGCGAAGCCCTCTCACGGGCCTTCATCAGCTCAGCCTCACTGAGCGAAGCCCTCTCACGGGACTTCGTAAGCTCAGCCTCGGTGAGCGAAGCCTTCTCGCAGGTCTTCGAAAGCTCATCTTCTACCTCGGCTGCCCTCTTATTGGCTGCTGAAAGCCCGATCTCAAGCTTGCTTACCCTCTCTCGGGACGCAGCAAGATCGGTTGCGGAAATCCTACCAGCGGCTTCCAGGGCAATAATCTTCTCTTGAGCAGTGGAGAGCTCAAGCCGCATAGCCTCCTTCTCCCGACTCATCTGACCACAAGACTGGGCACGCTGCAACAAGCAGATGGATGCCGTGGAAAGCTGAAAAGATAAGAGACGAGAAGTGAGACAGTTATAAAGAAATGAAGGGGAAACAATCAGGAGAAAAGTAAATACTGAACTTCACCTGAGTCAGACCCTCTACAAATGAGTCAATGACTCCCTCGGTGCACAAGGCGTTAACCCGAGAGACCTCATGCGCCAGCACATATCTCCCTAGCCTATCCCGCATCTCCCACGAACGACGCCGGGGACCGGTCCCGGTGGGTGCCCCTGTAGAAGTACCCGGCTGTGGAGGACATAGCCGAGGGACAGAAAGTGTGGCTGAAGAAGAAGGCTGCGAGACAACAGTCTTAGCGGAGGAGATCCCTGCCTGAAGAGACATCTTAGGTAAAACCACTCGAGAAGGAGACACTCGGGGCTCAGTGCGAGAAGCCAATCGAGAGGTTCCTGGTGAGACGTCGCCTGTTCTCGCCGCCTTTGAAGGAGGGGTTCCCCTATCCGAGAAGCGGGTCGAAAAGCGGGCTCCAATTATCTCTCTACACACCTCCGTGCCTATTAAGAGAAGTATTGACAAGTGAAACATGGAAACAACACCTCCGGTAATGTTAAGATTATGATCAGAGCAGATTTAACTTACTCTTTCTCTTTGATGACGGTCCTGAGGAAGAGCCCGGAGAAGGTCCACTGGCCTTACTACTTTTTTTGGGAATAAGAGCTCCCAAGTCTTTCTCTGGATGATCCCTCACCGCTTGCAGCTTCAACTCTTGGTCCTTGGAGAGTATGGGAGGATCTGCGGAGAGATGAAACGGTGTGCATAGAGGAATAATGTATAGACATTTATATAAGTAGGGGGAAGTGAACAGGGAGACGTACCCAGTCTTTTGGCGCCAATCCATCGTGTGGGCACCAAAGCCTGATCTGCTTGTGAAGCCCACTCGCCACCTATGAAGAAGAAGCGAGATTTCCAGCTGTGACAGTTGGAACGCATCCCTGTAAGAAGCTTACATCCCCTGGAGGTGAGATAATACCATCCCCTATTGGGGGTAGGAGACTCCATCAAGTTGTAAGCGGCGTGAAACTCAGCTGGAGAGGCATCCTCGCCATTCACCTTCTTCCACAATGCAAGAAAACCCAGCAAGGCCCTCCAGCCGTTAGGCATGAGACGCCCTGGGGTTAGGGAAAAATAGTGAAGAATCCGGCAGATGGAAGAAGACATTGGAAATCTCAGCCCGGCCTCGAGCATATCCTCATAAACGAGGATCTCACCTGAGGAGCTGTCGCAAGCTGGTTCATCTTTTTAAGCAAAACGACACATCACCATGGGCGGAATACGATACGAGGTAATGATTCGGGAGATGTCACTATCTGTCTGAAAGGTGCTGAAGATTGTACTTACTTTGGAACCATCGTCCTCAACGATGACCTTCCCTTGGTATTTCTTGGGACGAGGACGTAATTTTTCTCTCGCTGCAGAGACCGATTCAAGGTCTCGTGACCCCTGGCCGGATGCAACACCTGAGCGAGAGGCTGGGCTGGGCTCATCACGGGGGCTGCTCGCCCAAGGGGGCATCACCAAGCCTCCCTCGACTCGGCTGCTCGCCCAAGGGGGCATCATCGCGCCTCCCTCGCCCTTGGCAGCTCGCCAAACTTGGCCTTTTGCCCTTGCTGCTCGCCCAGGGGGGCCCCACGGCAGCACCCTCGCGTCTGCTCGCCCAGGGGGGCCCCACGGCCTCGCCACAATCTCCCCCCTCGCTCGCGCCCGCTATGCTGCCCTCACCCTGCACAGCAAGGGGCTCGCCGCCCGTGGGGACCACTCCCCCCTTGCCCGCGCCCGGGACGCCGCCCTCGCCCACGGCCAGCACCGCGACAGGGGAGCCCTCGCCCAGCGCGTGCTCGCAGCCCTCGCCCAGCGCGTGCTCGCAGCCCTCGCCCAGCGCGTGCCCGCCGCCCTCCGACCAGCGCGTGCTCGCCGCCCTCGCCCACGGCCAGCACCGCGGCAGGGGCGCCCTCGCCCACAGCAAGCTCGGCGACGCACCTGCGCAGGGGCGCCCTCGCCCACTGCCTGCGCGCTGACGCCCTGCGCAGAGGCGCCCTCGCCCGCTGATCGCGCCTCGCTGCTTGCCGATCTCATCAGAACAGGTCGACTGAGGGGCAGCCAACACGGCGACGCCCGGAGCAGGGACGCCCTCGCCCGCAGCCAGTACGGCGACGCCCGGAGCAGGGGCGCCCTCGCCCCCAGCCCGCACGGTTGACGCCCAACGCAGGGGCGCCCTCGCCCACTGCCTGCACGCCCTGCGCAAGGGTGCCCTCGCCCGCTGACCGCGCCTCGCTACTGCCGCCCTCATCGGAGCAGGTCGACCGAGGGTCAAGCGCGCCAGATCTGACCTCGGGTTGGGCGCCCACATCAGGATTCATTCGGCAATCGCTTGATGCCGCTTCCTCAACGCAACATCGAAGTCCGGACGACTACTCTGACCCTCGTGTGTCTTGTTGCAGTCTTTTTCTTAATCTCCTTCGGTGTTCTCTTCTCTCTTGGAGATTTCTTTCTTCTTTGGAAAGAGTCTGGTTCAGGGCATCGAGAGTTTTATAGGAGGAAGAGTCCTTAAAGCATGTGGTTTTTTCAAAAACCAAAAGATGAATCTTAAAGGTCTGTGAATTTCAAAATCTGAGCAGAAAGAGGAGTTTGGATTACTGTGAACTTGTGAAAGAGGCGGATGAGTTGAAAGCCCCACATTCAAAGTTGTTAGAGTGCGGGACTTTGAGGGGCAAATGATGAGTCAAGCCCAATCCGAATCCGAATCGCGATAATGAGTCAGGTCCAAGCAACCCGGTCCGTCTAGGATCATGGGTCAGGCCAGTAGCCCCGTTGAGCTT
Organism: Litsea cubeba; assembly: GCA_012931725.1. NCBI lineage: Eukaryota > Viridiplantae > Streptophyta > Magnoliopsida > Laurales > Lauraceae > Litsea > Litsea cubeba. Next base: position 113,806,543 of record CM022945.1, read on the forward strand.
CGGGTTCCATTAAGCGAAGCCTCGTCATCTCAGGCTCCAAGTCATCGCGACGGAGTCCTCCCCTAACCTGCATTTACCAAGTCTCGTGGAGAGGATCTCACCTGCCTTCCACCTGGCTCTATCCTCAAGGACACGTCCGACGCTCCAAAGAGACGTTGAACCGATCGCATCCCCACCTGGTGGGAAAGAGTTATAAATAGAGCCCTCTCATCACTTGAGAGGGGACAGATTTTCTCTACTTTGACATATTTTGTAACTCTCAACATTAATCCAAGATCACCCTTTTGAAGTGGACGTAGGTCGCGCTTGACGGAACCACTATAAATCCCTCATCTCTCTTCATTTATTGCTTGGCATTAATCATACTGACCGGTGGTGTCCGAACCCCTGTTTTTGGCATCATCACGTCTGCCGGGTACCATTGATCCGATTAGTGGTTTGTGGGGAGCATTCAAGGAAATTTTTTTCTATGTTTATTTTTCATTTACCCCAACCGAGGGGCAAGGGACACGTTGAACTCACACCAATTGGAGAACCCTTGAGTGAGGGAAGAAAACCTTGAAAAAGATAAAAGGGTCTTCAGATGAAAGGAGCTCTAAAATGAGGGAAGGTGACTTGCCCAAGTGATTTATCGGCAAAGCGGCGGTCTCTCATAGGACTTCCATGTGTGACCAATTTGTCTAATTGCACGAAGTCCAGCCGACCATGCTCTGCTATATGTGGTCACACCATAATCCATCTCATCTTGCATCTGTGGGCTAGAACTTGCCCACATGTCTCTATGCAGTTTTGTCCATATCGAATTTAACACTTTAGACTGTTATTACCTATATGATTTGACCTTTGATTTTGATTTTTTTTGACTGTTTATCTATAGTGATCTCATCTATATAAATCCTCATCCCCTCCCCCATGGGTAATGGTGCAGCTCTTACAAATTTTACTTTGGTTGATCAAATTTAAGGATTTCAATTTTCATATCCTCTACCAGTGTGATTCTATTGTCTTTACACATTGGATGTGAAAATGAAATTTATATAGGTAAAGTTTGAATGTATGAACAGTACATAAATAAAATCTCACATGCGAATTAAAGATATAAAATATTTATATATCTCAAAATCCATGGATGTTCAAGTCATGAAACTAAATGCTTTGGGGGTGATGAATGAGTAAAAATAAAAATTTCAACGGTTTGGATTGCAATTCTGGCCAACGCAAGATACACAAAAATCATAAGGTGGTGAGAGAATTTTCATTTCTGACGATGGTATTATTTACACACTATTTTTTACTAAGCGTGTCCAATATGTATAGACCAAAATATTATATTGTAACATTTACACATGCAAATGAGTGCGAACAATCGACCCCTCGCGCTTAGCCCACCAAGAGGACCATATGAATAAGGCATCAGTCAAAAGTAGGCCTCATAATCATTTCTGACCATCCAATCAAGACCCATTTCTTTTTAAAAAAAAAGTACCTTGGATCAGACATTTTTCATCAAATTGATTATCTTAGATGGTAAAAATAACAATAATAATAACTGAAGAAGTTTTTTTTTTTTTTTTTTTCTTTTGGGGTGGAAAATAACTGATTGTCTAAGCTGCAAAAGATGTCTTTATTTAAATCTTGACTTAGGGCCATGTGCCTCCTTTTAAGAGTGTCTAAATTATCATCAATATCAAAACCTTGTCCCAACTATACTGGAGTCGGCTACATAAACTCTAATTTCTCCAATCTGATCTATCATAAGTCAAATTCTCAAATACGTACACGTCTAAACGTGATGATGGAAAAAAAAAAACCATGAGCAGGAAAGGATACTAAGCCCAATTCCTGATTATAAAATGGATCGCCTCTCCTGCTGCACGCCCTCACTTGTGCAACCTATGCATCATCCCATTTGGGGCCCACCTAGACCCACGGCAATGATGGAAAAGTGGGAGATGGAAAGATCAAAATGGACCTACGTGTGCACAAACTTTTAAGTCAGTCAGATCATCTTAACCCCTTGATCCATGACCCTCAAGTACAATGGCCCAACGGTGAGTAAAAGTTGGATTTGTCAAATTTGGGCTCGTGCCAATTCAAGGGGAGTTGGTAGGCTCAAGGTGGTTGTGTGGATCATAGGGGGGCCCATGTGTGCCCCACAAGGGTGCCGGATCTCCACATGGAGTCCGCAGGAGAGGATCACTGACATTAAATTCCTTCGTATATTTTAAGAGAAGTGATATTGGCACTCCTTTTTTTTTTTTATGGAGGCACTCCTTTTCCTTCACAAAATTTTGAAGTGCCTCCATAAAAAAAGGGAGTGCCAATATCAATTACTTATTTTAATCACATACATACTAACCTTTTTTTTTTCTTTTTTGGTAGAATATGACGGGCTAACATTTTTTTTTTCTTTTGGGTATAATATGACATGCTAGCTTATAAACAAGGAAAGCTGCAACAGGAGACGGATTGTGCTACTTTGGGAGGCCCCACCTACCAACAAAACATTAGATGACACCACCCTTTTTTCAAACCCAGATGAACAGGACAAGGCTAAGATAAAGATGATCTAAAGTCCAAACAATCAATTTAAACTATATGATAAAAAAAAAAAAAATTTTCAAGGTGGCAAAAGCCTCACATGTATTATTGTATTACACATTCCAAATGACTGGGTATTTAGCATATGTGAAATGCATTGCATACAACTGTGGCAAGTTTGTTTAATTTTCCCTAGAACATGAAAAACCTCTACTTCTTTCCCACTAGAAAGATCCACTGGTATCTTCCACTCAAGCTACATCCAGATCAATCTGATGGTTCTTATCAGAGCAGCTCCAAACCTCAGAAGGAACAGTTTCTCAGCAATTTAAACTAATCTTTATTCCACCAATAGCTGCTCATACAAATGAAGGCACCACAGGAAAACAAAAAAACAGAGGACTGCCCTCTACATCCCAAAACAGGAGAGAAATCCAAGGCCTATATTTCCTGTTGTAAATAATCACTATGCTGATAAATGGAACATAGCAAAATCAATGCATGTTCACGTGACTTCCAGAATCGCCTATGGCTTCGTGAACAACCCTTTAGTTAGTGATGAGAAGTCATATTCACTAGCTGATTTGGTGGCATTTGTGGTGGCAGAAGAAAGAGGGGATGCTGAAGGATTATTCACTCCAACTGTGGCTACTCCGTTAACAGGTGAGGCTGTGCCCGTGGCGTGCATGCTGCAAAACAAGATGGTTGACATGATGACAGGAAAGAGGGGAAAAAATAATGCCAGGCATGCTTGGTGGGGCTCAAAAATCTCACAGCATGATCCCCAACCACCCTGAACCCGAACACAGGTTTTGGGTCAGAGTTGAAATGAAATGAGCAAATTGGTGGAAAGAGAAATGTACACAATGCCTATCTCATGTCATGTCCACTTTCCAAATTGCCCAGATTGATATTAATAGTATCAGGGCATGGACTGAGGGATATATCCATATTCATTTGGCATGAACTTGTTAAGTTGGCAACCATACACCAGTAGTGAACCATAATTTTGCGGGAGTCTTTAAATATCATATAACATGATGCACCGCATGACAATATTGAGGTGGGCGGCCTACCCTTATGAGAGGACAACCCTTAAACACACCTGATCTGAGTGGCACTCACCCATGAATTGAAGCAATGAGAATGGAATGACCAATCATATGGTTGTCTTAACATGTCACATTGATTTGGCTGATTCAATAAACTTAAAGTTCACATCCGCCCAAGCTAAGTGGTATTTGGTTGATTGACCTTAAGTTGATTAATGACTTTCTATTCGGATAATTAGAGTGGTGTTGTGAGAGAGGGAGGTTGGGGGTAAAGGTTACTGCATATTGAGAGATTTAAACAACATACAAGGCATTGAGCAGATTTGGAGATTGAGCGTTGCTGACTTATGATTCCATACATGATCATGCTGTTCAATCCTTGAACCCCGACTGCCATTATGCTGCCATCTCAGGTCTTGGCCTACATCATAGACTAAGATTAGTCTTGAACTTCTAACAGCACAAGAGCTGACAAATGAGATTAAAGTACAGCATCGCTCGGGCATGTTCCTAGGGCAGGAAACGAGAAGGTTGATGCTTTACTAAAATTGACTGCTATGAGGGAGATTCCTTTAGTTGTTCATTGTTTAATTCATTAGTATGCTCTGTATATGTTAGGATATATTATTAAAATAGGTTTCATCATCCGCATTTTCTCAATAATGAAATCCTGTTAATCCTCAAAACAAGAAGATGAAAGACAGAATATATGGTTCTAAGATTAGCGATAATAGATCTGGACCAGATCCAAAGACATTTATCAAATTAGATTTCTACTGTGTGAGCAACAATCACTGTTGCAAGTAATAAACAGTGCTTCTAACTGAAGGGAGAAAGGTAACTATGGTTATTTTCCAAATGCATCCTAACTCTAAAACTTTTTAGTGCACCTAAACCACTTTCAGATTGATTGGGAATCAAACCCTCATTCTGTCTGAATTCTTTTTTCTTTTTCTTCTCTTTTTTTTAATCCTTTACCAGGGATTCAAGTATTTAATGATTTAACTCTATGTAAGCCCATTTAAACTAATAGAAACAGTCAAGGAAGGCCATTCAACCCAAACTCTTAACCCTAAAGACATGTATGATATTGGATATACAGAAGTGCTATAAACCATACACCTGCTTGTTGACTCACTTTGGTCACCACTCACCACAATAGAGACATTTAAAGCAGATAAGTTGTCCGCCTTTTCGCTGGTTAAGATATGGCTAACTGAGCTATTTTAACTTATTGAAACAAAGTTCACACAGGTTGTTAAATGTCACATTCCAAACACCTAACCTGATAATGTCAAACCTTTACCTAACCCAAAGACTCAAACCCAATTACACTACCTAAACCTGGACAAGCTGGACTAAGACACTGACCATTGCCCATTGAACCCAATCTAGAGGACTGTGAGAAAGAATCGCCACACAAATCAGGCTTTGGCCACATTTTGCCTCAAGGTCCAGGTTTACACCAGATCCAGGCCCAAAATAAAACAAAAAGCAGGGTCTAGGACCAGGTTAGGAAGTATCTTTCAGTGACGTGCCCAACCAAGTGAAGGTCTCTAGACCAGTTATGGCCATCATAGGAGAGGACAAGGCCTAACTTTCATTCCACAAACCCAACCTATCATGAATATCAAGCCAAAAATAAATGGCTTGGTAAGGAAGCGAGCCAACATCCAGCCAGAGCCCACCCGGTAACACTTAAGAGTTAAGACCCCTAATCTTAATAAAGCAATTAATGCTTCATGCAAAAAAAGGGTCCACAATGTCAAAATAAGCAATGGAAAGAGATCAGTAGGGAGTGAGAGCATACCCAGACACTGGAAAAGGACTTGGACCCCCCAAGGATTGTGCTGGTCTGATAGTCGCCGCCTGCTTCACAGAAAGGAGCAATATGAGACAACTGATTAAAAGTATATCCACTGAACAGTATAAAGATTGATAGCACTCTGCCTGCATGTATTTCTGTAGATCATCTGGTCGACCAACTGGCATCATCATTCCTGGAATTTGAAAGCCTGGCCAGTTTTGCACCGGCAGATTTCCACTAAGAAGTTGCGGTTGGGCACCATTAGATCCAGATGGATAAGTATTCACAGGAGATGTTGAAGCACCACCACCTCCACTAGATTTAGCTGCAGCAGCCATGAGAAGGGACTGTTGCTGGGCCAGGACTGCAAGTTGCTGTTGGTGGACAGAAAACGGGGACACCATATTGGACTGCAGAACGCCAACACACACATTTAAGACAATAAGTTTCTAACAAGATAGGAAGAAAAGAAGTATTATAGGATGCTCAATCAAGAGAAGTGGATTTCTTGTTGTTCATGTAATGATATGGTAGGGCTCAGCTTTTAATTTACTGTTCATCTGGTGGGCTCCACCGTGACGTAGACAATACCCTATCAACTCCCTGATCAAATAATTCTAGCTATCCAATTTGTTATCGTTGTTTCAGCAAATTGGCCACAGAGAAATGTTGGTGAATCAGATGGCTAGGATCAACTAATGAGGTATTAACATATAAGCCATCAGAAGAGCAGTCTGCATTATAAAAAGCTACACCCTTCGTGTATGTCATGCAGAGTCAAGTTCACACCAAGAACTTCCAGCCATCAAATTAATACTATTGAATGAAACAGCTTGGGCAAGAAGTCTCACAATGCCTTGATCAGGTCTATTATTTTTCCAAATGCAGGGATGTCCTTCCACAACCTACTGAGGATTCTACTCAGGTTATAATAAATGAATATGACAATGCAAAGGTTGATGGAGGGAGTGTCACCCAGCAAATTGAATCTCGTTGTTTCAAGTGAAATTTCTGGTGCTGTGATTGTCCACCCAATGGGAAAACCATTGGATACTCTAATCTTGATCAGAAGTATCGGCATATCCTCCCTAAAAATTGTTTTGAGAAAGTGTAAGAGAAAAGATGTGAAACCAAAGACATGGAGGTTCAATTGGTCATCAAGAAAAAGCTCTTCAGCAGATGGCAAATCATTTTGTTACTAGGAAAGAGACAGAAGAAAGTGTAAGGAGAGCACCAATTCCAGTATACCAGCGAAGCAAGATACCTTTACAAGACTTTTCCCTCTTGATAAAAACTAGTTCTTCCCAATCTACCCTTGTACACATCCTCCCTATGAACCATTTCCCAAGGAGTATCCATGTAATTGTACTACTGTAAACATTTATACACACACATACGGGGAATGTTCTATGAGCAGAGAATATGCAGCTAGGAAGCACGGACACCTCTCCGGGGCCAGAGTGTCGGTGTCTCCGACGCGTGTCAGACACGCAAAAAAGAGTGTCCTGTTTATTTTTTAATATTTTATATTTCGGACACGTTCCGGACACATGTCGGACACTGTTTGCCTCTTTTAATTGGAAAAAAAATAAAGTTAAGTAAAAAAAGAAAAGCAAAGGGGGGTTTAGGTTTTTGTAAAAGGTCATAACTTACAGATGATGTTGATCGTGATCAAATTGATGGTGATGATGAGGCAATTGAAGTTCCATCAATTGAGTAAACTTTAGATGGAGATTGACTTCTTTTTGTATTTTTGGAATGGAGGGGAAATTGATGGTCCTCCATTTTCTTTGTATGGATTTTATGTAACTATGGATATTTCATGTTTATTGATTATTAATTATGTTTCAATTTTGTATTGCTATTTGATAATTTGATATGTTTGTTAGTTGGTATAGTGGTACTTGAATTTTTATTTATTTGATTGCTAAATTGATTACACAGTTAAAATGATAGTATCTTTTATAATATAATTAGATATATTATTAATATTATTATTAATTATTAACGTGTCCCCGACGTGTCCGTGTCCTACTTTTTTTTAGAAATGCCGTGTCGGCGTGTCCGTGTCGTCTCGTCCCGTGTCCGTGCTTCTTAGATATGCAGCCTAGCTCATGAGGCCCACTTAGATGCCTACCTATCAGTGGGGGTGGGATACATGGAAAGGTCTCTTCATGGATAAGTTAAAATAAAAAAAAAAAAAAAAAAAACAGCCCTATCAGGTCATCCTAGCCCTTGATTTGATAGCCATAAAATTTAGCGGTCTTTTAACCAAAGATTTAGAGAAGTTGGAAAGAAACTATTAAACATGATCTTGCCTACATGGATCTAATGGAGGACATGGCCCTAAACAGATTTGATTGGCGTCGTCAAATCCATATAGCCGACCCCACCTAGTGGGAAAAGGCTTGGTTTGGTTTTAACCAAAGATTTCTTTGAGATTCAATTCAAAGGTGGATAAAAGGTTTAATGAGAGTAAAATTGGGCCAGGTGCTAGATCGTGGGGAAGATGAGAGTATGAAAGGGGCTGCACTTCCATAAGTGGGCCCAAGCGGGGCCACACAGAGCTGGACTGCATATACCATTGCTCATAGGAGAACATTTCTCTATAAATACAGGGCACTCCCTCAAATAGGGTACGACAGTTTTCATAGCAACTCTAATTTCTAAGTTTGTCAGAAAGTGAGGATAATTATTCGTCAGTTTTGCAAACAATATGGTTAATGTAATGAGTTGGGTGAGTTGAAATTAACACTGATGTCAGAATGTTTGTTAGTGCGGAATGTGATGATATTAATTTTAATCACAATGAAGAGATGGAAAACCAAATGCTGAAAGTTAGAAAGTTGTCTTTTTGGAATGGCAACGATGTCGATGATATGCGTATGGCTAGTTTGGTTCACCCACTTGTAAAGTCAAGTGGAGTGAAGTCAAGTAAAATATCACATTAAAACCACTTTTTACCATAATTCCCTCCATCTTTTTCAAAAAAAAGTCAAAAAGCAACTATAATTACTCACTAAAAGACAAAAAAAAAAAAACTCCATTTTCCATACCAAAAGTCAACAATATTCCATCCCAAACAACTAAAAATAAAATAACATCATTACCCACTACATATTTTATTCATACTTTTTATTTCACTTCACTCTACTTAATTTTAAGAGTAAAGTGCCAAACTGGCCTCCGGGATCACAAAGAGGACAAAGCAAAAAGTGATGTAATATGGATGTTGGGTTGACGGGACATTCATACTCTTCCTTTTGGTGGAAATTAATTGAGTAACCATTTCAAATAAAAAAAAATGCAGAGTCAAGCAAATGGCACATTTTTCATAATAATATTAAGAAACATCTTGAGTATTTTTCACTTGTATCGAAGTTATCACGACACTTGAATCTAATTTATCATGCGCTTGGGCTGATAGGCAATCTACATGAGGCATACATGTACGAGATAGTCTGATCAGTTGTTGGACCCTACCATGGATGCGGCATGCCCTAAAATTGATCGTTTAACAGTCACTGGTTGGCACACTTTGTAGATTAGAAATGGATGGGTAAAATAATAAAATTACAGAGAGCTTGAGCACCGGTAAGCATTCTGCAGGCACAAAGACTCAACAGTGGCTGCTGGCTGGGATCCAATCGCTGCAACTTCTGGGGAATGACTTACCCTGGTACCCAACAGATGAATGGTTGTACATGCATATAGCATGGTTTCTGCTTTCTAGCACTGGAGATGCCATCATAAGAAAAAATCTAAAATGCCACCCCCGAGCAGTTTGCTAGAGGTTTCATTTTAACTGTTGCAGCACATGCTTCCAATTTGAAACTAATGACACAATAGGCCTCATCACGAATGGCCCATGCACAAAAAATTCTCAGATGCAAGTTGCAACACTCGCCATCTAATATCTGGGTCATTTCCCCCCTAGATGTTGATGGTTGATGTATTTAAATCTTAACTGTTGTTTCCAAGTCATAAATTGAAGGGCTCAAATTAGGCGAATGGGCCGTCAAATGTAGCCAACAGCAAGTCAACAGTCTAGACCACTGATCTAAAAAAAAAAACTAGATCACTGAACTGTTAATTCCACTTAAACTGATTGAGCAAGCAATACATCATTGTATGATTTGTATCCATCATTTTACCGATCAAGGTTCTGTTGATTAAGAAGATGATGAAGATGCATCATTTTTCAGAAATGTAGTATACTAACCTACAAAGTTGCAAGTCAAACTAATCAGAGGCAACTAAGTCAAGCTAACATTTTGTAGTGAAAATGCAAAGACCATAATCAAAATAAGCCCAAATTACAATATAGGAATCCCAAAAGACGAAATGCTGTTACAACCCTGGGAGTCGAAAAGTTCAAAGTTGATAGTTGTTAGCTATTGGTTAAATCACGTCCATGAACAGTCAAAGGCAAAAGTGATCACAAGAGTTGAAATAAAGATAGTCAGGGCAATGGAAGAGAATAAGCAAAAGCTAACCTAAGGAGAATATACACACACAGACACTTATACTTAAAAGAATTTAGAAGTGCCATTCGATGCATATATGGTGCAAAAGAAAACACACATGAGAAACTCACCCTCAAATATAACGATGAAAGCTTTACGCCTCTTCTCAGCTAGGGTAGGTTCAGGAAGAAGACTAGGGGAAGGGACCAGAAGTTATCAGGTAACATATGAGTAAGGTTTGAGACTTTTTTTTTTTTTTTCCTTATTGTGGGGCTCAATCGGACTTAAGATTAGTTGTAGGATTAATGAAGCATTAAAAAATTTATTTTCGGGCTAATTAAATTAGACTACCTGAGTATGTTGCAATTTTAATTTTGTTTTTCTCTCTGAAGTGAAGAAAGCTATTTGTGTTGCTTTCCTTAATCTACTTCACATTAGTGCTTCAAATGATTCATTATTTTGTCCTCTTTCCCCTATCAGTTTGGATGATTCAGATTCCAACTGCATCAGTACAGGTTAATCATTGTAGTTTTCTCTAATAATTAACCAAGATAAAAGGCACTCCTTTGGTACCCAATTTCAGCGTGCAGAGTCAAAAAAGTTGCCTATGTCATAGAAGATATGGGTTTCCCTTCTCACTCATATACCTGCTAGCCAAGCTGAATCAGCTAAGTTCCAAGTCAACGAGCAATTTTCTTTTCTAAAAACATTGCTGCCGTAAAAAACAATGACAACAGATTCTTGATCATTTCTTTCTAGGTAAAACCTATCAGCTGTCAGTTAACAATTAAAAACCTATAAAACCAAGACGCAGCACTGACCTTTTCAAAGAGGCTCATAATGTCATTCTTTACATCCTTCTGAGGCTTGTTGGAAGCTGCAGGCTGCATGGCTGAGGGTGAATCCTTAAAGAGATCTTCAATTCCAGTCTTGGATTGAGTGTTGCTTTCAACTGGTTTTGTTGGGCTTACTTTCTCGTCCGTATTTGTTGCTTCTGCAGCTGCAAATTGTAATAATTCAAATAAAAAATTGCAGTTGTGGGACAAAAATATGCAGCATAACAGATAAGGGTTGCCCTTCAGTAACTGCAGTTGGGCATTAGATGGCTTTGAATCTCAACAAGGTAAGGTGCCCAATTACATAAATGTGAGGCCCATGGCTTCTAAACCATCGATGATGGTTGTATCTATAAACAGAAGCTGGCCCAAATATCCCCCATATCGGAGGATTAATGCTTCAACCAGTGGCATAAAACATAGACAAGGAAAGAACACAAAATAATTTATAAATAAGATCAAAGGGAGGTCCAGGATAGTGGGAGACTTTTGGGGCATAATCCATCAACAGGACGCACTTCATATCAATAATACTGGTCATAAATCCATGAGCTGGATACATGCCAATCATATGGTAGGGGGATTGGAAGGTCTCTGTCAATTAGAGGTGGGCTATACCACTACAATCTGAACCATCATGTTAAGAGCCCCAAATTTTAATGGTTTTATTAGTGCATGTATAACCTATAAAATCTGAGGCCCTTAAATTAATAATTACAATCATCAAATCATACAAGATATTTAGCCACCTTTAATCCACTGTGAAACCTTCCAATCTCCCTGCTCTGTGATTGGCATGCATCCAGGCCAACCCCACCACTTCAAGGGTGTGCATAATTACTTTTCTAGCTGGTTTTTAACCAAATTTTCCTGTGATTATAGACCCTCTGCAAAACAAATGGAAAGAGTGGTGTTTTCTGCTCAATGCTGCCGTTGATCTGTGCAAAACTACTTACACTGAAACCCTGCCCATGCATTATCATCAAGGGAAGGTGACTCTGAGGCATTTTCGCTTGGGCCATCCACAGAAAGCATATTAAAAAGATCAGTAGCAAAATCAACCGTTGGAGGTGAGATATTTGGAGTCGCTTGAGCTTTCTGTGTTGAATCGGCCTCGGCGATAACTGGTTCCACTTTTGAATCAAAAGAAACCTGTTTATAAGTTATGTAAGGTAAGCTAACATTCTTGAAATCACAATTATTTTCTACCGCCATTAAAAAAAAACATTAAGAGGGAATTAAGTTAAAAGGGATTTCATGTTGCAAACTATGAGGCATCCAAATAAAGCTACTAATTGACTACATTTTATTTTGGGGCGATAAAAAGTGTTTCAATGCAGATATGTATCATCCGCAGGGCAGAGACTGATCCAAGATCCAGATCGAGTAGAAGTGGGCCCAATATTGCAGATCTTGCTCGGCCAACTCCGTGATTAATAGTTCTATGATGTATTTAGGTGTTCGGCATCATGACAATCATATTATTTGTCCAGCAAAAACTCACATGACGAATTCAAAAAAGTAGAATTCAGCTAAGAGGACAATAGATGCTTTAACATCCATAGGGCATCCACACAGAATGCAGGGTCATTCGGTCATACAAAGTTTACCTGATTAGGTACTTTGGGAGGCACTGGATCAGATACTCTAGGAGGCGCAGGGATATGAATTTTAGCAGTTTGGGGAGGAAGACTCCTCCGCTCAGAGACATGCTCTACATTATTGGTGTGCCGACTGTCACCTCTATCCCCAGTTCTCTGCTTGGATATGGAAGCCTTCTCTTCCTGTGCATTTGATGGTACTTTTGATTTTGACTTCGATTCACGAGGAATCCATCTTCTCTCTTCATACCTGACAAATCAAGATTAATTAATTTATTAGGAAATCGTGCCTTTAGTGAGTTTAGGCAAACAGAGACAGACAAAAAGAAGTACAATAATAATATAGCTGAGATTGAAAGGGAACATACTTTGCACGAATGAAATTTTCAATCCCAACTCTGTCATAATTTGGGGGCAGTTCTGCTTCCCAGTAGTTATTTGACTTTTCATTGCCCATAGCTATATGCAACCAGAAACAAATGAGTAAGAGCACTGTCAAATTAACAAAAAACTAATGAGATAGTACTGCAGTTTAGCAGCAGGTACAAAGCACAAAAGTAATGCAAGCCTGAGAAATCAATCACGTACTTTGAATGAAAGCAACCTGCTCTGGAAGCCATGTATCTAATGTAGCAGATCGAACCTACAGCAGAAATGACATAACAAGTCAGATGGAAAAAAGGAGGGTGGTCAGGTTGGGGTGGGGGTAGGGTCAGGTGGGGGTGGGGGTTGGGGGATGGCAACAAAACTGGGACACTGATAACCCTATATCACATGATGCATACACCATGAGCTACAAGAGAAACCTCTTGACTCTAGAAGGTGGAAGCTAGTTACACTAGTTAATTGCACTCATCAAATTATCAAGGAAATATGAAGCACAAGAACTTTCAGAGCTCTAGAAGGTAAAAGCTTCAGAAAAAAAAATAGCTGTCTTCTATGTACAACTTGAATGATAAAAGCTAAGCATGCCCTTTTTTTCGAATGGTGCTTAGCATAGCTTTCTCCATTCAAATAAATAAATGAACAAATGAACAAACAAACAAATAAGCATAGCCTCTTTTATTTTATTTTTTTGGAGAAAGAGCCAAACTTCACCCAAAACATCATAGCAGCGCTAACTTTGGAAAGTGAATCTTGAACACAAGTACATTGCAAACGCAGCTCAAAAGTTAATGCAAGCACACAACCCCCACCCCGCACACAAAGGGAAACACACACACGCACGCACCAACACCACCACCAAAAAAAGTCACACCAATAAAAACAGAACTTAGCTTTTGTAGCTACCTTCCAACTAGATGCGTGCATGAACTAAATAGCCACCTAGACTCAATTCTTCTGAAAAATTCAAGTCACATAATCAATGGTCCAGATCGATGAAGGGGCCAAAGTTGTCATCAATATAGACTGTCCATTTTAGTTGACACAAATGGCATCGGATGAATTGTTTGACAGAAGTCGGGACTCACATGATTGATAGTTCAAAGTTTAAACTAACAACTGCATCATTGCTTTGCAATCAAAATGAACTTCCCACTTTGGTTTTCGTTGATCATATGGCTAGGGTCGTTCTCATAATGGGCATAGCCGCATTGGTACTCCAAGGTGGGAGCCTATATGGTTGATGCTATAAAGCAAAGATGAACTCTTATTCCTATATCAATCTGGGTTGTATTTGCATTTAATCAAAAAGTACGAATCATCCCCTCAAAGTTAATTTTTTGAGAATCAAGGGCGATCGGTAAACCTAGTGGGGCAAACATAATATATGGTCCACATCACTTGATGGGGTCATTATTTAATTGATCATGAGTTTCTAATGGGTTCACATTGATTAGTTGGCAAGATGTTGCAAAAGTAGGCAAAGGCTCTAGTTGCACAATATCTACTGGCATGCCATTTCTTCATATTGATCTTCTAGCGGCAGGCAAATCCAAACAGTAACTGACAACCATCATTTCCACATGCTCGGATTCAAATCCAAGTGATCCAGAAGAAAGAGACAGGAGAAGCAGAGGAACCAGCCGTTAAGAGTAGAGATACCAAATGTCTATGCTTTGTAGGTACTATATTAGCAAGGTCCATCTTTAGTTGTATGCTTCTGTTAGCTGCAAGTCATAGCAAGCCAAGCTATGTTGCGCAAATTGTTAAAATGAGCAACGTACCAGCGTTGGATTCATCAGTTAAAACCCACTCATATTCTTCATGGATATTCTAATCCTAATTTAGACACTGTATCTAAGTCAACTGCAACATTTTTGTTGGCTCGCATCTTAAGGTTATTACTTAGTTGGGAAGCTGATGACAGCCCCAAGCCTGCACCTCCTTTGATCCTTTGTAAAGGAGAAATGCCTAACCAACACAACTAAGGCATTGTTGGAATTGAAATTCCTTCTCTTTAGTAAAATTTCAGTTACTGTTCCAAAGAAGAAGAAGAAAACCCGTGGATTGGTTTGTTAATGAATCAATAGAATGAACCATAGTTTGTTCAAGAGTAAATAGTACAAATCTTTTTCTTTTTTTTGTTTGATAACCCAGGGTATCTCCCGCCCAGCCCAAAAGCCTTTGGCTCTGAGCCCAAGGGACACTCAATTTTGGACAGCCAAGAACTAATCCCTAGGGGCACATGCAAACCCTCCTATCCACATGCACCAAGTAAAACTATGGGAGGTGGCCAATAAAGGTAAGTGTCCCAAGGGATAATGTGAATCATTGTTCAAATGATACTGTGAATTTTTTGGATGGTATTGCTTTTACAACTGCAAGTATTTGGGATCAATTTGCACTTGAAACAAGATTTTACCATCTTTTACATACCAACATGGTGTATAATTCATTTCAACAATGGGAATAAGGCTCTTGGAAGCATTAAAGCCAGACATCACCTTTGATATGTGTACCCCAAGACTTCTATGGATTCCAGAACACTGCATGCATATGAATATTCCTAAATTCACACTTGCCCATCTTGGACCTCTGTAAAGAAGATGAGGCAAATTAGCCATTAGAGATATATCACAAGTAAGAAAATAAACAAAACAAGTTCCACTTATCAAGTTATTATAAACCAATGAAGCAGATATTGAAGGACTGGAAAAAGAAAAAGCTTAAGGACTTAGTATTATCCTAATTTGTTGCAGAACATACTTGCTTTTGCAATCAGCACATTCCCTGTTCTCTGGCAATTTAAGGAGTCCCTCCAATATCTGCAACAAACGAATCAATTAGATGAAAATCTATTGAAAACAAGGATGGGGGAAATTAAATGACTTATGACCCAGTTGTTTCAGTCTAAAACAATAAAAAAGGTAGATGTCATGTTCTGTAAATGGATTCCAAACTAAAAGTCATACTAGAAGCAAAGGGGCAAAAGATCTCCAAATGATAACATTCAATCCTATAGTGCCGACTGCCAAGGTCACGTGATGGTAGTGCCACAATAAAAATATCATATTTAACAAACACAATGAGTACAACACAAACACAAATCCATATTAAACTATATGGGTAGAGATGTAGCTGACAAGTTAGATAAGGATGGGGGCATGGGGCCCTTGTGTGGACTCTAGTGATTCTAATTTTATGTAGATTTGTCGCGATTATGTTTCTGGTGTTAATGGTGTAGGGTAAAATGCCCATATACCTTTGCTTTTATAGTTTGCAGTCACTTGTGTCATGTGTTATTGTCCTTCCTCTTTCTAATAAGATTTACCAGTTACAAAAAAAAAAGGTTATATGGGTAAAGAAGATAAATGATCAGCAAGAGTATATGGATAGTGTCACTAGGCCGTTGTTTGCACACGTGGAGGCTACATTAAGGTTATCAAACCATTATTTACACCAGACGCGCCAAAAATAGCTTGTAAAAACATTGTTTTGAAAATCGATCTCATATCGCAAATCGTACAAGGGGATGAATCAAATCGTATAATGAATTGAACCACGAATCATAGGATTCTTTGTTTATAATAATGAAAAACAAAAAATTAAGAAAATAAAAGGTAGTTATTTATATTCATCTACTTTCCATCCATTGCAGCATCAATATAGTGATGGATAAATCCAGAATACAATCATATGAATGTCATTGACATATATTCACATATCACAAATAATATATGTGAATAGTTAAATATATTTCAGATTTCAACGCTACAATGAAAAATAAACAAGTTTCACCATTTTTTTCCCTATCTCCCTCCCTTCTTTTAATCCAATTTTGCAAATCTCCCAACCTTCCATGGTTAGGATTTCTCTTTGAGTAAAAAAAAAAAAAAGTTCATGAAGAAAAGCTGAGAAAAATTAAAAACGAATGCAAGACAAAACCCATACATACAGTCGAGCACTCTAGTCACATGCCTGTTCCTTATTTATCTCTAAAGCCTCTCCAAAATAGCAAAACTTATCAATAGGTTCTGTTAATCACAGGATAGCCTTTTAAAATAAAAAAGTTCAAAAATAAAAAAAAGGAAGAAAAAATTTACTAATATTAACCTCTCAACTACAACTATTCACACTTGGATGAATCACACGAATAATAAGATTCAATAAAACAAGTATTGAATCCAAAGATCCACATCTGAATTCTAATATTCACTTGTAAATGTAATTTATTCATCGCATAGATACGAATCTTTTTCCTTAAGATTCGGGATACAAATCGTAAGATTTTAACAACAATATGTCAAAATAATAAAAATACTACTAGTGTGAGGAATTTAACCTTTCAATAGATTGTTGTGGAGATTGTTGCAAATAGAAGGTTAAAAATAAAATTCAGAAAAAGAGCGAGTTAATATGTCATTAGAGTCATCTGGTTTGTTGTTGGAGTATGGTTTGTTGCATAGAAGGCCCCAAACCAAAAGTGAGCTTTCTGGGCGACCAAGCATGGATTCCAAAGGTCCAACCTCAAGCATCAAGGACATTAGGTGTAGTATCAACCCAAGAATCATACAACTCAAATCTTCATATAGAATGTTTGGTTAATAGAGAAGCTACAAAGAAGCATGGTAATGCTAAAAGATTCTCTAGAGAAATGTGTGGATAATGAGTATAACAGTAAGCTACATTAAAAGGGCTAAATTATCATAAGCCACAAGCCATTATGTTGATGCATTGAACAAGAAAATACAACACTCACTTTATAAAAATAAGGTGATCATATAAAATGGCAGATTCTTTTCTTTTTTTCATAACAATAAAAAAATTTTTCAACACAAAGGGGAAATACAAAGACAAAAGGAAAATGGCAGATTCTTTTCTAAAAGCCATGTCGTAAATGTGGGGTCACAAACACATCTGACAAAAGCATTAGCAATTTAGCATTAAAAGAAAAAAGAAGGAATATGGAATTTTGAGTATAGACTGAATGGATCGAAAGAACCAAAATATTGCACCACGTACAACAGGTGCAATGGTTGGAATTTAAGTTAAATGTATCAACATGAATACAAGATAGATATAGCTGCAGAGTATCCAGGTATCATATACAATAGAAAACAAATTCAACAAATTGGTATGGATGACATGAAAAGCATTCAGAATTCGGTCACATCAAAAATTATCTAAGAAAAAAAATGGATAAAGAAGTACTCCAAGCAAATGACAAATAGAGAAAAGAGTTTTAAAAAAATAATTTCAGAATCTCACAATTTCACATTTGTAGCTTTAATAATTGAAGCAGAAAAGTCCCCAAAAAAAAAAAAAAACCCACCAACAGCAGCTTCTGAATTCTGTGCTACCCAAAAACGCAATGGGATGATATCAATTATTGTTACCCTTTAAAAAATAATAACAGGATGACAAAGGCAATCTCTATCAAAATATTTGTCTTGCTAGCAGTTTCACTACATCCAAATGCTCCCTAAAAATCAATAGCAATCTATAAAAAAAATTACTGGTTCCTCACCATCCCCACTCCTAGCTGATCTAGCTTCTCTGAATTCAACTATCTTTAGGGTTCATTTGTTTACCCTCATTTACACGTGCAGATGATGCACATGAGTAAGCATTACGCATCATCACGTTTGTTTGCACTCATTGACACATGTGATGAGTAAATGAGGTGTGAAAAATGATGCGTAAATGACGCCATTTTCGGCCTCTCATTTACACACCTCACGAGGTGATAAATGATGCCACGCCTCCCCCTTGCAAAAAAAAAAAAAGGCAGTATAATCCTCATTCGCGTCAATTTCCAAAAAAAAATCCCCATTCACGTCTTTGTGAATAGGTCACAGGTTCAAAATCCCTCAACAACCTTTCATTTATTATGTCTTGTAGGCCTCAAATTCATGATCCAATCCGTTCATCTTTTACTAAACCAATAAACCTCAAAACATTTAGGATTGTCTCTTAAATCTTCATGGATTCTAAGAAATATTTGGAAAACATCTAAAAAAATCCCAACCAATTGATCTGATTTTTTGCACTTTTGTGGGCTCCCAATTCATGATCCGAACCGCTCAATATTCTCATATTACTGATAAGCAAGAAGACGGTTAGTTTATGTCTTAAATCCTCATAGACTTTGAGAAATTTAAGAAAGAACATCCAAAAAATCCAAACACATCTAACACCGTTAGACATACTCATTTACTGATGTTGAAATGGTGATTTTGACAAAAATGGTAATGTGTTTCACATATGTAGCATTTGCGCATGTGACATTTACATACATAAATGCCATTTTCTTTTCCCATGCATAGAAGGCAAACTACCCCTTATCTAAGATTCACGTTTCAACCAAAGTTTCAGCAGGAATCTATAGCATGATAGGCATTGTTGCAAAAATCGGCCTAGGCGGCCGCCTAGGCGGCGCCTAGGCGCTAGTCGGCAGTTACCGCCTAGGCGGCGCCTAGGCGCTAGGCGGGAATTAATCGGACTAGTAGGGGATTAATCGGGCTAGGCGGGGATTAATCGGGAATTAATCCCTAGTCCATGCCCACCGCCTAGCGTCCGCCTAGCGATTTTTACAACATTGATGATAGGTTGTAAAACTTCAAACTTTTCAATAACATGTTGAATGGGAGGCCTACATGATTTGTGGGAAGAGATAAGAGCGTTAGAAGGCTGAATGGTGTCACGCTCGATGAACATTTACAACATCAATGATGTGGCTAGGGGCACATCGAGACCATTGAGGATAGATGGTGTTCTACATAACGCTGATGAGGACCCCACTTGGAAGTAAGGAGTCCAGTGAAGCAAAGATCCTAGGTGTACAAAAAGCTTTTAAATTTTCAAGGATTCATTCTGGGTTATGCTTATTGTGGAGAGCTACTCTTCTAATGCAATAGCATGGGAGATTGAGAGGCCACATCCAATGAAACATCAATTCATTCTTCTTTCTCTTCTTTTTTTCTGGATTTTTCATAAAGGGTGTAACTTTAATTATAATGTGGAAGCAAATTTCAATAGCAGACTCTCTAGCTAAACATAAACTGATAAAGATTCTTCACATTTAGGCCCATTATAGTAAATGTTGTATTAGCAAGTGGTTTTCCTTCCATTTCTTGTTGATATAGCGCTCTCATACAGAATCTTCTTCTGCACCCCTTTGTGATCGATAATATTTTTTTCTTTTGTTACCAATCAAAAATAAATCAGAAGGCCGTTTTAATGTACACCTCTGTTATTTGTTTTTGGTGATCAAACAATCAGAACCATGTAAAAAGGGCCCTTCATCCCCACTTCTCCCTTCACAAACTCATGTAAATTAGATCTTACTCATGATTTGGGTGGGAGACATCCATCAACTACCAGACAACCAATTAAAAATGAACAAAATAGCATACTAGAAAAGCATTAAAAAAAACACCCAGCAAAGCAATAAGAATCCCTCCATGAAGAATTGCAATTTATTCAGATACGTATATATACACTCATGAAAGATGGACCCAAATCAAGATCTTTCAAAAAAAATCGATGATTTCAAAACAAGCGGGTTCCAATCAAAAGGGGAAAAAACAGAATCGAGATCTACAATAACTGTAAACAACCCAACAAGAAATGAAGAAGACCAGCCGAACCCCAGACATCCGATCTCCATAAATCCCATTCTAGTGAAGAATCTAGCTTGCCCAATCATTCAAAACACTAGTCCTTATACAAGATTAGGGCTTATAAACGCACAGATCATTCCTAAAAAAGCAGCAATCGATTCAAATGAAAAAACCCAAAATCGAATTCCAATAAAACACAAGGATTGAAGAGATTGGAGGGGTAAAAAAGACACCTTTTTGTGCTTGGCGTTGAGCTCTTTCGTGACGGAGGCCTTCTCGTTCATGGTGCCCGGACTGCCCGAAATCCGCAGGGGCTGCAGCAGAGATAGAGAGGGGAGGACACGAAATAAGAGAGAGAAATGCTGCCCGACGCTGCCCGTAATCTCTCTCTCTCTCTCCCTCTCTTTTCTCTCTCTCTGGAAGAGAAATAATATTATGCAACGGCTCTTCTTCTTCCTCTTTTCTTCAATCTTGAGTCTTCACTCCTTTCTATGGAAAAGGATATGGTGTTTGGACCGTATTTTTTTGAGATTATTTTACTACACTTTGGACCCCACATCTATGAGAGAATGTACTCCTCCCATAAGTCTATGTGGGGCCCACTTGGGTCGCACCTTTGATCAATGCAGTCCCTTCTCATGATCTCGTATTAGAATTAATTTTACACTCATTAAACCTTCACTCGCTTATAGTGGCTAAAAATTAAAGTAGTGGGAGAACATAGTCATTAAACTCAAAAAACAATCTACAGTTAAGATGTCATTAAACTTAAAGTTGTTAACTCAAGCGTAAAGTTAATTTGATGGAGCTAATAATTGGGTCCCACAAACTGAAGTCTGTCTTATAGTAGTTTATAGTAGTGGGAGAACATAGTCCTGATAAATAGAGGCACGTTAAGGTCTATTTGTTTGCATAAAATGTATTATAACGGAATGGATAAATATGAAGAAATAAAAGTGAAGGAGGTTTACAAATGGGTATCAAATGATCTCAGAGCTTGTTTATTTGCAATAGAATATATATGAACTAATTACATGAGAGTCATATCAATAGCGGCTAAAAATGAATATCAGACGTCAATATAAGAAAAAGGGTAATCAAATCACTTTCATTTTATTGGGAAGGGAATCAAAGAAAGATGAACAATGAATCGTGACCATTAAGTAGTACTTTAAATCATAGGAGAAGTCAAGGTCCCATCTATATTGTTGTATTATATCCTTCTTCTGTCACATTATATCATTTACATTTCACTTTTTTAATAAATCATTTGTGGGGGGTTGTTTTGAATATGAATTCATATGTATCCAATTTCCTATGTATTCTATTGCATTCAAAGAGGTCCTCTGTAAATCAAATCCGAGGAAAGTAGATGTTTTATTGTACATCTATCTTATGTCCTTTACACCTCACCTCTTTAATACATCCACAAACCTATCTTACAATAGATTTCAAACAAACAAAGGGAGGCCAATAGAAAGTCATGACCCTAGTAGGTTCATCATGCTTGTCATGAGGTCACATTGGACCAACCAAAGCAATAAGAGATGCCATCTATTTGAAATGGGAGGCATCGGACATAATCAATGGATATAAGGTGTTTTCAACTTAAAAGGAACTTAACTTATACAATAGTGAAACTACACTGTGTCCCTAACCACATGAGCGATGGCTCGGGACACTTAATAAATTATATAATTGATTCAAAAATAAAATTCATTTAATGATTTATTGCCTTAAATCGCTTTAAAACTTTCAAATGAAGTTGATTTTTGATGGAAGACACTGTTATTTATTTATTTGTTAGACATTGACAAAGAAAATGATCATTGTAGAGACTAGTGAATGTCTCACAATCACAGTATTTTTCTTTTAAGGCCAACAACAACAAAGTGATGCCATTGATCAATCAATACATTAATCTTGAAAAGTTCTAGCATATCGCTATTCAAAAATATTATAACCATATTCCTGTTAGGCCATCAGTTGCCCACCAAACTTAGAGGAAATTTGTTTATTGGTCTAGTTGAGGATTAATTATACTATCCTATACAGTTAAGAAAGTTCAAGATTAGTGAATTTTAACACCATCAAGGATACTTTTGTATACATTGAATATTATATTATATAAAGATCTCATCTTTTCTCCTTGCTCAAACTATAATATCAGACCCAAATAAGAGTGGTGCGAGATTTTTAATCCCCGTCATCTATAAAAGTGGGACAAAAATTTCACAAGGGTTGCGTCGCGGGACTCTTATGTATGACAGCAATATGCTTCTGATATTGATGTGAATTTGTTTCATTACCAATGGTTTAGTATTTTTTTTAATCAGTACAAATGGTTTAGCATGATCATGGTTTAGGTCAAAGATTTTTATTTCTTTGGTAAAGCGATTGAAGGTGAAAGGTTATGCATAAAACTTTTAAGATGAATGGGGACAAAGTACCTAATGACAAGAACATCTTTTCATCTTCTAATATTTTTTCCTTACTTTTTTTTTTTTCATTTGACTTCCAAAGTAGCCTCCAAATGATTGTAGCAATCTTTTATTTTTGCATATGGTTGGTAGGAAGCATATAAACTGGAGATCTAGTGAAAATGTTTTGTCTTTGATACCAAATTGATATAAATCTATAATTGTATAAGGCTACCAACACTTTGATGATCCCCATAAGTCCATTTATCGGCCTAACCTTTCCCTGAATGATGAGCACTATAAAACGTGATATATATGTGAATACATAATCGCCGTCGAAACTTATTTGGCCATGAATTTCTATGTATTAAATTTACATGTAAATAAATTGGCCATAAAATGCAATTATATAATGAGTTTCATGGATCAATAGGGCAAAAAATTAGAGCCAAGAAAATTAAATAAACGTGGAGCTACATGCAGCATTATAGTTGGCAGGAAGCATATAAACTGGAGAGCCAATGAAAACGTTTGTTGTTTTATTCCAAATTGATATACATCTACAATTGTGTAAAAAGGCTGCCAACTATCTAAACAGCACTTTGATGATCCATAAGTCCATTTATCAACCTAGTCTTTCCCTTAATGATGAGCGCTATATCTTTCCTAAGATAGGCATTATAAAACGCGATATCAATGTATTTCATAACAGTTGTTGGAGCGCACTTGACCCTGTATTCCTATATATTTAATCACATGCAAATAAACTGGCCCTAAAAGCATGTGTTATAAGGATCGATGGGGCGAGAAAATCAAGCCTAAGAAAGTAAATAAATGCGGAGCTAAGGCCCAACCAACCCAAGCTAACTCACTGAACCTGGGACCAATAACTTGCTAATCAGGTTCCATGTTGAAAATTTTGGAGAGCTTGCACCTCAAGTGTGTTCAATTCACCATCAAGAGGTAGATAACATCCATACTGATAATAAAATCTTTAGTGACTTGAGAGACTCTAATTTCTATTTAAAATTTATGTCATAGGATTAAGAGTTAATACATTGAAAATATATACTAAATGATGGGCTTTTAAGTACCTATGACCAATGTTTTAAATACATTAATATCACAACTTGAGAGAGGAATAATGATTAAACAGTTGACAAAGATGTTTGCATTGACCTCATACTTGAGAAATGATGGAAATCTACTCATATTTTTTATATCATAGTGTTTGAATATGAAGTAGATGAGATTACTAGCATGTCTGTCATTCACCACCAAAGATCTAGTTTGGATTCTGCAATACAGCTTTGTCATTATAGAAGTGGATACAGCTCATCATGATAGAATTGGAGTGGGGCCAACTATAGTTTAAAAGAATAATTTAAAAATAACAGACATAGAGATAATTTCATTGAGCTTAGGGGTTTAAATAATATTATGTGAATAGTGCAACATTATCACAAATGTCAGTATTTTAAATTTCATAATACTAATTAGTCAAACTAGAATGTCATGACCCGGCCCAGTCTTATCCGAGTTGGGCCAACATTGAGTTGGATTTATGCTTTGTTCTTCGTCTCGTGGCTGTTCTCGAGCTGGAATTCTGGCTTGATGGTTAAATGGGTAGGTTGGGCCCATATACATAAGCTCGAAGGCCTAGCTTGACAAGTTATACAATGGGTTGTATATATTTTTTCGCAAGTGGATAGGTACTGGGCCTAGCTATTAGGCCTGTGGGTTGGGTCGATGCATGGATTTTAGGCCTAAGAACTGATTATTACTAAGCTTCGGCCCAGTCCCTGAACGCCCCTGGGCATTCAATGAAGGGCTTCCAAATAAATCAATGAGTGAGGCCCACCCTATAAATTTAAAAGGACAATATATGCGAACCAAATAGTTGGGCCCACCTTATATCAAAACTACATAAAATCCTGGTTTCAATTCAGTGTTGGCTAAGCCTAAGCCTGGCAAATCCGACCCTACCTCATTTGACATCAAATATTTATCTGTTGGCTCATTCAAATAGATAAATTTAAATGGAGGATTTTTCTTTTTTCACATTTCCCTACCAAAAAACAACCCTAAACACCACCGCAAAAAGTCTTTTCCACTTTCTATGTTTTTTTTTTCTTATGTAAAAAAGCGGCCACATAAACATATCTTAATGAGCTATTTGAGCACAGAAGGTTTTAGGGGAAACCTATTGCCGACGAGACGCCGTAAATCATTTGGTGCAGCATGGAAATGAACACAATTTCCACAGTTTTTGTACGTATTTCCTCACTGGAGGTGAGATGGGATTCCCTCTACCCCCATGAGAAATGTAGAACCGCGGGGCTTCATCTTTCATGATTTTGCACAAACGCGTCCTAAAAGTATCCTAATGTTACTCCTTAAGTGGATAATTTTCACCAAATTACCTAGGGTTTAACTGTGGGTAGGCAGTCTCAGTCTTTCCCCATTCCTGAACTTTTCATTTCTGTTTTTTCTTTCCAGCTCCTATAAAAACCTTTTCCAAACCACCCCCACGGCCCCACCCAATGACTTCCCAAATCCCATTTCCCATTCTTTCTCCCCTCCGCGAATTTCAATATTTTCCGCGGAATCCAATTTCTCCATAGCTTAAACCCCACCCCTTCCTACTGTTGCAGAGGAGCAATGGACGAAACCCTAATCCACACCTCCATCAGAAGGCGACTGAACATGCAAAATGAGGTCTACTTTCTTCTTCACTCCACTCTTCTTTCTTTACTACAACTTGATTGCATCTACATGTTCTAGATTTTGAACTGAATTCAACTAATCCCTACATCATCTTCTAGGGATGACAGAAAAACATCAAGCACTTGCCAAAATTCAAACTTCAATTCACCAAAAATTGAATTCTTATGCATTGATGCTTATAATGCCTTTTGTTTTGTTTACAGATGCTCTGTGTTGCATTTTCGATCTGTTATTTTGTTATCTTATGATCCAAAAAGTTGTGGTGTCAGGTTCTCAAGTGGTTGGAGGACTTGTCAGAAAAGATGGAAAAGAGAGCAAATGATGCTACACTGGAATTACATGAACTACTAGACCAGACTGGGGTTGTTGAACTAGACCTTAAGAACACTTTCAATGCTTTCCGCAACCTCTCTCGCAGTCAGTTTATCGAAAATGCAAGTACTACTGCTAATGTTTCCATGAAACTTCTGAAGTGGTTTGTAGAACTGTAGAAGTCCTATTTATATACATCATCTGATCTGCGTTGTTGCCTAAAAGAGGCTAAAATGTTTTGGGTGGGACAGGTTTATTGTTAATTGTTCCAAGCATGGTTTAAATTCTTGGCCAAGATGTACATAGTATCCATGTGCAATTGATTTTCTAGACATACAATATCAATGCATGCTGCCCATACAAAATTAGCAAAATGTGTATTCATTACGGATATGATTCTCAGTAGGGGAAAACTTGAGATGAGTACATATTGTTTGATATGTGGCTGATATTTATACCATCTGCCACAGTGCCACATACTCTGACAATGAGTATTTTAAATCTTGATTGCTTGATTCTTCTGTCGATTTTTACATGCGGTCTCTGCCTGCATCAGTTGAATTTGCTTTCATTTTTTGTTTTGTTATTTACTTGTTTGAGAGGCTTTTTTCTCCTTTATACGCAGAAAGTGTCTGAAGGAGATGAAATAATTGGGCATGCGAAAGAAGCCACTAAAGATTCAGTGCATGCAGGCGTTCCTGCTCAGAGTTATGAAGTGGACATATTGCCTAGATATAAAGAAGCCTTATCTCTTGGCTTGAGTTCATACAAGCGTCACTTACAGAAATCAAACAGAGGATCTTCATCTGGGTCCTTGTTTAAGGTATGTTTTTGTCTTTGTTTTGAATTCATAGCTACTGCATTGTGCTTTAATTTTTTTTTTATGCATATTTGATGAGCTTAATCTGATTATATTTTATTTGAAACTAAAATCTTGCAACTTGACTTCTGCAGTAGCATATTCATATGGAATTGTAGCATATGCCCAAGGGCGAGTTTTGTGGCTTTACACGTGAATTTTGTGATTTTGTCAAATGTGAGGACTACATATATTGGCTAGTCGAGAGGACTTAGTATGGGGGAGATTATCTACTATGATCTTTTATGGTCTACCATGAATTATTATTATTATTTTTTAGAAATGGTAACTTGTATAAATCAAAAGCTTTACAATATAAAAGAATTATATATCAAGAAGCAGCAAGGGAAACCCCAAAAAGATAAACCACCATTCGAAGAAAAGGAGAAAGCAAAAGCTATCCAACAAAAAGGAGACAACAAGAGGTCCTTGAAAGAAAACAAGGAGAGAAAGAGCTCAGTTTAGAAAGTAGCCACTTCCCAGTTAGGCTCCGGAACTTGGGATGGATAGAACCCCAAGAGGCAACACAATGTCTCATTCTAAGGATGATGTCTTTTGAGGGGAAGCATTTCCTTCAAAGCATCTTTAATTTCATTCTTTCTGGATGGTCTAGATTGTTGCCAAAAAAACATAAGCGCCACAAAATCTTCCCTTTGGAGGAATATATGGGGTAAACCCATGAATCATAAAAATTGGCAATGGACAGAAGAAACACTCAATACTCATGCACTCAAACCCACCAAGAACTGAGATCCATAAATCGTGCCCACCTTACAATTGAGCAGGAGGTGGTCCCCCATTTCTTTTGCGAAGAGGCAAAGGGGGAAGCTTGACGACTACTGATCTTTTTATTTTATGTGCTGTAATCCTCGATTACCTGTGCCTTCAATATGATTGGAAGAAAATTATTATAGAAGATGTCTTCCACGTTGGAATACATCTCAATCATTTGACCAACTCTTCTCTCTTCTTTCTCTCTCTATTCCCTCTTATCTCTAAATTCTAACATAGTAGAGTTCCCCATGACTTAGTCTTCCTTCCTTCTCTCT
The DNA here is from genome assembly GCA_012931725.1 of Litsea cubeba. Lineage (NCBI taxonomy): Eukaryota > Viridiplantae > Streptophyta > Magnoliopsida > Laurales > Lauraceae > Litsea > Litsea cubeba. The sequence continues at coordinate 113,834,219 of CM022945.1, forward strand.
TTCGTCTCCCTTTCTCTCTCTCTCTTCCTTGTTCTTCTCTTCCTTATTCCTCCCTGCAGTCACATACTTCATAGGACTGACATTAGCATATTGTACTGCTGATGTCAACCATTTGCAGTCAAAACGCTGTTTTGATGTGAGAGCTTAGGACAACTTCAGATATACATGAATTTTTCTGCACTTGTATTGATTCTTTGAAGCCATCCATCCAGACCATCAGATCTAAAAAAGGTTAAGAAAAGAATTCTAGATGTTGGATTACCTCGTTGTAAAGGTCAGATGCATCTTGTTTGTTAATTGGGGGTTTTTCCTTTGATCTGAGAGTAATTTCTATCGATTGGAGAAGAAATGAAAGAGATGAGGAATCTCATGCGATAGTCACACATCCAACCTCTGTTTAGACATTTTTGAGTTGAAACAATTTTTTCTTTTCATCACTGTTTGGTTGTCTATATGATGCCGGATTCAATGCATGCTTCTTGGTGGTGCTAGTAATTAAAGGGACTTGCTATTGTGGCAGAGTTTATGTTGTGAGTTTGATTGATATAGAGATGAAATGGTTATCTCTGATTACTGATTATGGTAGTTGAATCCACACCTGAGATAAAGTCAAGTGGATTCTATTTCAGTAATGCTACTGCTACTGTTGGTCATAACTATTTGTACAGTGTCAAAACTGTGCCTATTGCAGGAGTCATTTTATCTTAAAAAAAAAAAAGTGAAAATGATGCATTCATGCAAGAAGTATACAAACTCAATAGTCTCTGCAGATAGATAGTGTCTGTGTTGCTTTTCATTCATCCACTGCTAGTTTTTTTTTTTTTTTTTTACTATCATCCATCCACTGCTAGTCCTTGGGTGATTGACTGAAGGACAAAATGATTACCTTAATAAGTCCGTAGAAATTTTTTATGCCTGTGCCCAAGATTTTGAAATATTTATCACTTGATTGTTTAGAGAGAGTTTTTACATTATTTGAGACTAAAGATAGAGAAATGCTCTTTATTCTTGATGTAAATCAAATAAAAAAAATACTGGGCTCATCAAATTTCTGAACCAGCCATCAACAGAGTTAAAATTAACACAACATCAATATTCCACATGATCCAATGTCACAAACCAGATTTGTCGCATTCAGAATGTCCTTGAATTTTATTTGTTGCTGATTTAGGCTGCTGGCTGATTTTGTAGATAATGAATAATCAATCGGCAGTTGTACAGAGAATTAATCCAGTACTACACATCCATGTGTCGACTTGAAAAAAATTCCTGAAATTTACACCAATCTGATTAATGGGATGAAAGGCATAGCAGCAGCAGGATGTCTTCTATTTGCAGCACACAAGAACTCCATACAGCATCATCAAGGAGGTGAAAAATACAGAAAGTGGGGTCACGCAGTAAAGCAGATAATAGGGATTGAAGGCCTCACACCAAGTAGTCACACACAATATGAAAAATCGGTCCACCGATAAACTTTGCAGAAAATATCATTCATGTAATTAAAATATCAAGATCTCTCTGGCTGAATGCCTTACATTGATATCTATTATGAATAAAAAAAAGCCTAACTTCTGCTATCCTTAACCTTTAAGTTTAAGAGGTTTTAATCCTCTTCTTTCTAATCTTTCAAAATCCTAAATGAAATGCATAAAGAAACAGGGATTAAGTCCAAAATAATAGGTAACTATTGGCTTTAACCACTTTGTAAACTCCAAGAAATCTGGCCGATTGTGGCATTTTGGCTCTTTCTTTTGTGCAAGCCTTCATTTGGCTGTGGCATGCAAGTGGGCCCAACAAATATCATCTAGATCTTTTTTTTTTTTATAACGCAGGGTTCCCAGCCCTTTGGGCCAGAATAATCCCTACGGGCCCAGGCGAGAAAGTCGGGTAAAATTCCCCTGTGGCCCCAGTGTGGTAGTGCAGTTTCGAACCCACAACCTCAGAGTGCAAACCGTAGTCCTAGGCCAACTAATGTCAATTCTTTCTATATCTTGAATTTCCTCTTGTATCAATTCTTTATGATGTTTTCATCTGCAGATTTTTCTTGACAATAACTAATTTCATCAATATCATTTATTTTCGCTGGACAGATGGAAAACCTTTCTAATATTGAACTGATAACCCCCAATTGACTGGTTTCTTTTTTGCATTTTTTCATAGTTTGGATTGGCATGTGGTCCGCTTCCACATATTATTGGCTCAGAAGAGTATCTCCATGACAACAGTTGTGGCTTAGCAACTGGTAAATAACTAGTGTAGTGGCAAGATGTATGCTTATTTTCGTGTTCAATTTGTTATGGAGCTAGTTTGTTGTAACACACTGTGGTTTTACTGGTTTATTTGCATGTCAGACGATTTCATATTGGAGAGTGAACCTCTTGATTTTGGACCTAAAGCAGGACCAGATGTACATTCAAATGCAGGAGGCTCCCGTGCTATGTTAAATGCAGATTTGTTTGGGATTGAGAAAGATCCATCCGAAAAGGCAAGTGGACGATTGCGTCATATTATTTCCTTGACAAGTTTGATGCATGTTCTACTCAATGTATAGCTTCACTAGATCCACTTGAATTTGAATGATGCTCGTTCCATTAACAATTCCAGTTCAACATTTAATAGCATAAGTTTCGTTTAGCCACTTGAATGGTATTATTTTCAAATGTAATCAAACATAGATTGCATAGTTGACTAGAAATGTTAACTATAGTAGACTTTAGCTTACATGTTGATTTTCCTTCTGGACTCTTATTGTTGTGGACCGGAAAGAATGCATCATCTCCTTGTGCTCTTTTTGCACTTTCCATCTTGTTCTCATTGTAGGAAGTATGATACTTGGCCTGGATTACCCATTTCTCTTTGAGAATGGAATCTCATTCTATTTTTGTGAGACTCAATTCCCAGTGATCCAGGTCTTCATCTGATGGGTAATGCTGCGAGAACTTCCCATATCAGAATCTTAGAGTCTGATTGTTGGCCTCCTAATGTGTAATGACAAAAGGTCAATGATATGATGGCTTAGACTGGTTATTACTTGCAAATGGAACTTTGTTTCATGGAGCATCTACAGTGAGGCCCATGGAATGAGCAATCTGGAGTCTGGACTATCAGAAGGCCAAATATGAAACAATCCCCTCATAAGAAAGCTGTTCCAAATAAAGACAAAATAATTTGTGCTTAATTATGTAGAAAATATTTTTGATTTGCCTTTCCTTTCCTAGATATATATGCAGAGCAAAATAACAGTCTTTTATAGAGTGATCCCTATTTAATTGCCAGGTACCAATTACTTTAATTTATCAATACCAACTACTTTTTTTTCCCTCTTCAGATATAAGAATCAGCCACTATACCTTTTTATCAACAAACATTGAAGTTTGACCAAATGAGGCTGTATAGAGTGAAGAAACCAGGACATGATAGTCTTGTCCTCAGTTTCCTAATAAACATATTTCTCATGTATGAAGCCTCATAAATTTGGCAGTTGACATTGCCTTTGTAGTCCTGAGGAAACAATCCATGCTGATTTTGAGTTATTTTAGTCCCTCAAACATTATGTGGTTATCATTGGAGTCTCATCTGCTGTTGTCTATGAAGCACGGACACGGATACGGGACACGGATGCGATACGACACGGATACGCAGATACGCCATTTCTTAAAAAAGTAGGATACGATACGTCGGGGATACGTTGAATTTTTTATTTTTTTAAATATTTTTTATATGACTATGTAATAAAAATCTAACATTATTTCAATCAAAATAGCCATAAAATATGCACTTTCATTGATTTAATCATAATTAAACATTACATTCGATACTTCCAAACTTCCAAGTTCAAAATCAAAGTTTCACCAACCAGAAACATAAGCATATAACACATGAGACTTGACTACCAACAGGACCTTAATATCATTGATGTCATTCAAAGGAATGAGCTCAGAGATTACAGTATGCATATGTTGAAAACAGTTTGATTAACAAAACAAGAACATCAAAACACACAAATTCCAATCCAAACAACACAACAAAACAAAAAAATTATCATCTTAAAATTATATATACCTTTCTGAAAAAAAAAACTATCATCTTAAAATCACTGATGCAGCAGACACAACTGATGAAGCAGTAGAGAAAAAAGGAAAGAAAGAAGAGAACCTGACAGATTAAGCAGACATAGCCCTTTCTTGCTGGTTCTGTAGCAGCGGCGCAGGTATGTAGTGGCGAAGGTGGAGCTGACGGAGCGGAGATGCTGCAGCGGCGAAGGTGCTGGCTGGTGATGATCCCAGGTAACAGTTTCTCTTCTCTTTTCTTTTCATTTTTTTTTTTTGCTACTGCAGGATGACGACCAGAGGATGCTCTCGTCATCGAAGATGCTCTCGTCGGAGGAGGAGAAGATGTAGCAGGAGGTGTAGGCGAGGCGATGACGACTTGGCAGGCGTTAGGGTTTCTGCTCTTCCCCCTTCTTTTCGTTTTTTTTTCCTGCTACAGGCGATGACGACCTGGCAGATGATGTAGCAGGACGACGGCGTCCGGTGATGCTCTCGTCGTCGGAGATGCTCTCGTCGGAGGAGGAGAAGGCGAGGCGATGGTGTCTAGGGTTTCTCCTCTTCTCTGTTTCTCCTTTTCGTTTTTTCTTTCCCCTTCGTTTTCTCTTTTTCACTTAAAAACGCATCCCGCAAGTGTCCCGACTTGTAAAGTGCGTATCCCGCACGTGTCCCGCCGTATCCCGCACGTATCCGATGTAAAAAAAAAAAAAAAAAATTCTGATACGAAAATAACGTATCCTGGACGTATTTTTGGCGTATCCGGGCGTATCCGTGTCGGATACGCCCGGGATACGGATTCGGGGACCCTTTTAGCGTATCCGGGCGTATCCGTGTCGGATACGCCCGGGATACGGATTCGGGGACCCTTTTAGCGTATCCGTGCTTCTTAGGCTGTTGTCAATTCAACTCCGGTCCCTGTTCCGGTTTGACCATGTAGTGAAACCTACAGTCAAGTCTGGTGTTCCGTTCTGGAACAGACACAATTGAAAAATATAAAAGAATACCTAAAATTTATAAATTAGTTGAACGCTAAAATAATATTAAAAATGCATTCTTACATCATTTAAATTAAACTACACTGTACAATTGACCATTTTCTAGTTTTCACTGCTTGTGAATAGAAATATGAAACATAGACCATAACTGGGCCGAAATAGGGACCGTAATTGGGTCCAGAAACTTATAGGGGGGCATTTTGTTCTGCCTCGGGCCACAATTTCGAAACGGTATGGAATTGAAAACTATGGTCTCATCATGATCATTATCATCGTCATCATATCAATATCCTATCTAATTGGGGCTTTTCACCAACACCTTGACCATTTTAAGAGGTAGTCTTGCTCTTCATCCAGATGGGTTCTCATTTGATCCATATGATCCACAATACCAAAAGCACTACTAAAACAAAACTACCTTGTAGACACCAACAACAACAATGAGCACATTTAGCCACATGAGTTGCTAGAACGAGTATGTAAGTCCAATAACAATATACATCTGCTAAAGGTGCTCAAAAAGCTTGAGAACAATCTCCTTCAGGAAATGAAACACTATAAGTCCTCAATTTGCAACAGCTTCCACAGTTGTTTTGCATTTCTCTTTAGTCACATGACCATTTGCACCTAGAAATGGTATTGATTATTGATAACATGCCATAGTGAAATAGATCAAAACATAGCAACATGAACACAAAAAGGGCTGGTTTTTTCACTTTAACCTGTTATTGACCAATTGGTTGACCACTATTTTACTAAAGTCTATTAAGACTAGACTGCCTTATGGATGGTCAAGAATATAGAAGGAAAAATAAACTTAATGTTCCTTAAAAAAATTGATGTTGCCGTTAGAATACTTCTTTAATCAACTATGATCATTTAATGTTCACACTGTTTGAGTTTGGTTTTAAAAAAAAGTTTTGATTTTGGTTGACTTTATTGTCTTAAGTTTCAACTGCACGCCAATTTGAATATTACTCCTCTCAATCAATTATAAGGTTTCCCATTTTCAATCATTGCAGGAAGGAAATGAACCCCTGGTGTCTGCTGCATTAGACTTTAAAGCAATGCTTGAGGCGGCACTTCTTAGCCCCTACAAATTCTGTATGCTAAATTTCCTATTTTTTTTTTATATTTATATGTTTTGCTAAGAGGAATAATCCAGTCCAATCCACTGAAACTTTGCAAGTTTCAACTCTCAAATTCTGCACATGTATGGCCTTTGTTTTTTGGTGGTCCAAACATTGAAGTGATACTCAATGAGCACAAAACACTTCACTACCTTGTCTCCACATTCCCCACCCTACGTTGATTCAATTTGCTGTATCCAACTCAAAGCCTTCATTTTGTTCAATAGTTGCCTCCACATATTGAAAACTATCAGATCATTGACTTTAAGTTGTATTAACTTTTGCCAATTGATCTTTCTTACTCTCATATTTACTAAAGCCTTCACTTCATAGATTTTTTTTTGTTTTTTATCTATTAATTTTCAACCCATTTTACTTGAATGACTTTCTCCAAATTTCTAGCCTATCATTCTTCTTGGTTATTTGAAAATTCTAGCTTATCACTCTTGTATCACAGTGGCATTTTTTTTTTTTTTTTTTGTATTGGTAAAGTGAAAGAAAAATCTATTCTTCTTGTTTGAAACCATAAGTAGGAGTAATGACCTTTTAGTCTTTTTTCTAGCCTTTTGATCCAAATGCTACTTCTAATGGAAATAATTCCTATATTTCTATATAAATGGAATATGTTGACTGATCTTAATATCCATGTACCCAGGGCCAGGGGTGGAACTAGGGGGACCAGAAATTATGGAAAACCCCTATAGTTATGCAGAATTTTATGTACAAAAAAAGAAAGCCACTTTAGATAAAATGAATACGCCATGATTTCCCAGACATTGAATGAAGTTAATTTTAATTATTAGCTTGATTTGGAGTCATCTTTTCCTGACAGATGATAATGAGAGTTCTTCACTACCAGATGCCGTGGGTGGTCAGAACAACAATGTTGAAGATATGCATGCAAAGATGGTTGGTTTTCTTATTGTCAATTGAAATTAACCATTGAACGTCTCTCTCTCTCTCTCTCTCTCTCTCTCTCTCTCTCTCTCTCTCTCTCTCTCTCTCTCTCTCTCTCTCTCTCTCTCTCTCTCTCTCTCTCTCTCTCTCTCTCTCTCTCTCTCTCTCTCTCTCAGATTCTAGAGTTCAAGTCTGGGCCCATGTTGTTCCAAACCCGAGAACCTAGTCTGAAAACAAATATGTATCTATACATAATATATTCTATATACACAAATACATATATATTATATTTGGCTGAGGCTCACCTAAGGACATCTAATGGGAGCAACTGTGGATACCTCTTTTAGGCACATGGGACATCCTGTGATCAATCCAATTAATAGTTGGGTAGGATTTGGATCCAAGTGCCTCCATACCTAGTCATCTGTCATCTGTACATCCATCTGATTTGCATCCCCACTAAAGATCCAAACCAATTAATACATGTCTCTAAAAAAAAAAAAGGAGTTTTCGCCTGGGTTGTTACATATTGCTATGTTTTTAAACTTAAAAGAAGTTGCGGAGAAGCAAGTGGAGAATCAAATGTATGGAACCCTAAACCCTCTCCCTCCCTCTCAATGGTGGCCCAAATTGTTTATCTAATGGGATCTTTCGTGATGTGGAATCCTACACCCTAGCCATCCATGCAATGAAGACCATATTCTTACAGTCGGATCTGGACCTAGAAATTTAATCTGCAACAGAGCAGGTCTTTATACTAGATTGACCCTGAATTCAAATTTGTTCTCATGTCCAACTTGTATCTGATCTGTTTACAGCGGCTGTCGACTCAAGTTGGATCTGGGTTGGCCAACCAGACATGATCAGAAGAGTTGCATTCCTAGTAATGGTGCGATTATATCAATGACTTAATATCACTGAAACATCAGCCTGATGTGTACGAACTTAAGATCCAAGGATACAGAGCATATTTGGTCAGGGATCATGAAAACCCACATTCTATACTATTATGAAAATGTAGTTTTCTGATATTTTTAACATTTGCAGGATTACATATCATCTACAGCATCGAGTACTATCGCAGTAGCTAAGTCGAACGACTCCCGTCACACCTCCAGTATTGAAGATAGCAGTGTGCCCAGTGCTGCTGCAGGCAGTGTCGCTTTCCTTCCACATGCTGACAATAATACACAAAAACTATGTTCTGCCTTACTTTCTGAAAGCCTTTTTGACACAGAAGAAGATTTTCTTTCTTCTAATCAAATGAAATGTGCCCAGATTCCTGCTTCGACTGAAGAGTCCTATGGTTCTGAATGCACAGAAGTTGCTGATGATGTAAAGCTTCCTGGAAATTCTGCTGGTTTATCCATTCAGGAAAGTCAGGTGTTTCCGTTAAGAAATGGTAAAGAAATCCTACATGAAGAACTGCTCTTGGAAGTTAGTGATAATTCTGAGTTTTTTTCATCTGACCGTTCCCATTTTTTTCTGCATGATGAGGGGACCTCGTTAACTTCTGCTGGTAGTGAAAATAAAAGTGAAAAGAGTGTGAAACCTTCTCAATATGATAGCAGCCTGATTAATAAGGTTTCTGAGGAGGAGAAAATATCTGGCAGCAGTTCAGCAACTTTGGGTGATTCATTTATTAATACGGAGAATAAGATACCTGCATGTCAAATTGTTGACCAATCCTTACCAGTGACCTCAAAGATGGTCAATGATTCTGAAATTGACGAGGAAAGTTGTCCTTCAGAGCACCTTCCAAAACCTGTTCCATCTTTAAGCGGCAGCCGTCCAGAAAGTTCATCTATGATATCTAGTACAGAGAGTAGTTCGGCTGTGCCAGGAGAAAGCATCACAAAAAGTAGGATAGCAAAGCCAATCATAAATGATATTCCTGTAAGAGAGGATCCCATATTCTCCAGAGTGTCTCCTAAATTGGGCAGCCTGTCTTCTTCAACCACTTTGAGTAGAACTTGTGATTTAGACACATGGTCAGGATCTAGTGAAGAGAATCCTAATAGTAGTGATGCTACCATTGAAGAAAGCACTAAAAGAACAGAAAGCTGCAACACTGCAGAATTGACACCCGAGCTGTCACAGACATCAGAGGCCATTGGAAGGCCATCTGTTCTGGAAGTTGGTGATGATTTGGAAGCGGTTTCCAGTATTCATGAATGCTCAGATGCTGGAGAGAACACGAACGGAGAACCCTGCATAGGTATCGAAGAAAGTCAGATTTAAATTGTGCTCTTCTGGAAACAATACAATTTGTTGTTGAATTTTTTTTGCAAATCTCAGCATAGCATAGTTCCAGATTAGCTTGGCTAGTTAGGGACATGAGCCTGTGAGAGAGTGCATGTGTTCAACTCCCATATGTATCAAAAAAGAAAAACAATCAGTATGGTATAAAACACATTTACATATGTAAGTTCTCACATTTGCAGTCATTTAGGTATGTAAACAATTTACATCTCTTTAGACTCCAAGGCAATAATGTAGAGCACGTCCCTCTCCTGCATAGTCAAATGAGCTTGTTTGTTTGCATGTAATGGGAACCTATGTATTCAATTGGAGTCTGTTTGGAATTCAATACATGAGAATTGATGGTCAAATGAGCCTGTTTGTTTGCATGGAATTGGATTACATAGGGATTTATTGTCAAATGGGTCTCTATTTATTTGCATGGAATTGAAATATGTAGGAATTTATTATCAAATGAGCTTGTTTGTTTTCATGGAAATGTAGAAATTCATTGACGGAATGGGCTAGCTAGTTAGCATGAAATTAAAATATATAAAAAAGTAATTGATTCAAATGAGGCTGTTTGTTTGCATGAAAAGATGTATGAAGTAATCGATTTTTTTTTCTTTTTATAGAATGAAGTAATTGATTTAGACGGATCTTTTTATTTGCATGGAGTTCAATACGTAGGAATTCATTGTCAAACGGGCCTATTTGTTCGCATGGAATTGGAATAGATAGGAATTCATTGATGGAATGGACTGGTTTGTTGGCTTGGAATTGGAATACATGGGAAGTAAATTATTTAAATGGGCCTATTTGTTTGCATGGAATTAGAATACATAGGATTCATTGTCAAATTGGTTTGTGCTTTGATAAAATGTAATGCATATGTAGATGAATAGTATTTATATTTATGTACTATAATTATAAAAACTAATTTCATAGACACTCTATCAAGAAATCTAGTAATAGAGTGGCGAGGTTTAGAAAATTGTTTAAAAGAAAAGATATTGTCACGCAGGAGAAAAGAAATATGAAAAAATTATACAATCTATAAGTAGGCAAGGAAAAAAGTTAGAAAATAGTAGGTGATTTACAGTCCAGTCCAAGACCTATGATGACCTATATAACAAGTTTGAAATAATAAAATGAGATAAAGATATTTTTAATAGAAAGTGGGAAATGATAAATAGGAACTTAGTTCATGTCAAATGTATAAACAAAACTCACGTGGTTCACTATAATATAGATGGGACAAGGATTTTTTATGATGATGACAAAAAATAGTTTTATATATTTACAAACATGCGTAATCATTTGCACACCCGTGCATACCTTGGTGGGCCTGCACCACGGGGTGGAAAGATCTAAAGGGGCCCTACGGCCCCTACTTCTATGTAAAACTTCAGGCCCATCAAATCATCCTAACCCCTTGATCAGGTAGGCCACACTATGCACAAGGTGTGCACCGGATCATTCACCTCACACTCATATCCATAATGAGCAAAAGGGCACGCGGGCATGCACATACATAGACGTATAATTTATATATAATTTGTTCTAGTGGGTAGACAAATGTCCAGGTTGGATCTTGCCCTAGACCGGGCCTCAAGGTTGCGCGCTATTCAGAATTGAATCCTATCCTAGGGTTTAAGACGAGAAAAAAAGGCCCTCATTTTTTATGGGAGGGCCACATTGACAAGCCTATTGCGATCAGTATCTTCTATCCAACCATAAAAGACGAAATTAATGCCATTCGAATGGTTTTAGGGATTACAAACTATGAAAAGATGATGGAATTTAGAGAAAAATGAAACTCTGATTCATGCAAACAAGCCAACTGTGCTTTATAACTAATTTCATAGACTTTGTATTCGAATATGAAGTACTTCTGAGGTTTGGATTGAATCTCAAAATATATAGGTAAAGACCGCTAAACTTTGAAGCCATTAAATCAAGGTTACGATGTTACCATAAAAAGTGTTGAAAAAAAAAAAAGAAGACCAAGAGTTACAAAGATCTGCTGGGGCTGAATTTTTGAGGGTTAAGATAATTCTATGGGGCTGATTTTTTGCTAACCCATATCCATGATGAGACATTCCCATCCCTTCCTAACCACTCTGCAACCCCCAAGGTTTGCATTAGGTGCCCTACCGCGAGCTCGCCCGCATATGAACACACCATGGGATCTGCTAGGGGGAGAAACTTTCCTATTAAATCATTATACCATTTATAAACAGACAAGAAAAATGAGGGGAAAAAAAAGCTTGTATAGTATTCTAAGCTTCTTATAAACTTGGGGCAGGTAATGTAATCTGAACTAGCTGCAATAAACATAAAAGCTTTTCTACATTCTTAAGGTTTTTCTTTTACATGGTAATTCAAAGAAGGAAAGTGCAAATCATAACTACTAGACCACTACTTTTATACTGTCCCTGTAGTAAACCATAGCTAGCTATCAGTTGATTTTGGAACCTGTCTTTGCCATTGTGCTTCTTATGGTGTACATGTTAATGCAGATTGCTAAGGGTGGAACCATCCACAGAATTTGTTTCAGAACTTGCCATTTCGCTTTGTAAGCTTTCAATTTCATGAGTGCTTTGAGTCTGTTCATTCCTACCATCCTGAGAATTCTTGGTGATTTCCAACTTTCTGTCTTTAGAAACTGCTTCTGATTCATCTTCTATCTTAGTTCTGACATCATTTTCTCTTTTCGCTCTCAAATCATCACCATTATCCTCAGAAACTTCATGTTCATTACCTTCCATTGTCCTTGCAATACCAGTTTGAGAATTATTGTGAACTCCCAACTGGCCAATACTAGAATCAGCTTCTTTTTTATCGCCTTCAGCATCATTAATTACTTCCTTCCCAGCTCTCATCTCCAACGCTTGACCATTTGAGTTTTCGGGCAAGTCCATCTGACCATCTGAAATCTCAACCTGTCTTTTACCTTCCGAACTTTTGCTATCTTCAAACTTTTCAGGCATCTTAGGCTGACTATTATCAGAAACTGTTTCATGATCATCTCTCTTCAAACCATCCAGTGCCTTTCTATCACCACTTTCTATCTTGATCTTCTCTTTCTTCTCTCTCAATGGCACTCTCTTCTTTTCATCCTCTGTTACATTTTTCTTGTGGCTTTCACTCTTTCTGCTCAGATTTACAATTTCTCTAGAATTCTGACCTTTGTCCAACTCTTTCCCTTTCGAAATTGCTCTCCGCCTTTTCTTACAGAGTTTATTTCTAAAACCATGATCACCTCTCACTCTAGAACCTGCAACATTTTCAGAGTGTTGGAACATTTCCATGTTCTTCCTCTCATTCAAAGACATGCTGGTTTCCTCAGCCTCATCATCCTGAGACACTTCGAGTTCTTCTGGCCACCTGTCTGTAGAAAGTCCTTGATCTTTAGCCTGCATTGCCTCTGTACCACCACTTACATCATTCATTTTCAAACTTTGATCATTTCTAGAGCTCTCAACCATATCTACTTGCACATCTTTCATAATTTTTTCCCTTTCTTCACCTTCCCCTGCGCTTTTGCGGGCGCCTCTGCCTCTGCTCCCACGAACTCTTAAATCTGCAAACTTCGCAAGTCGCCCTTCGCCAGAAGTTCCTCCCTTGTCCTTAGCTTCCAATACATATTTATCACCATTTTCATCTCTTCTTTTCAAATGGTCACCAACCTTAATGTTCTCTGATTGCCAGTCCTGTGATCCTCCATTCTCATTCACTGTATCATCAACCTTGATCAAGGCATTATCTCTCGCAGTTACATTTACATGTGGATTTGATGGGTCATCAGTGCTAGCTGACCAAACTTTTGTGGGGTTCTGGAGACGACGTTTCAACTTCTCAATTGTGGCTTCTTTCTGCTTCAAGAGTTCAGTTACAGCCTGCACTAGATGACTCCCATTTTGTGTGGAAGTTTCCTTCTTTATTAAAGTTTTGATCTTGTTATTCCTCTCCTCAAGTGCTGATTCCAAGGCTTTTTGTTCTTGTTTGAGGGAAGCCACCATGGATTGCATCTCCGCAAGTTTGCCAGCGAGCTCCATCTTTTGATTTCTCAGGGCGACCGCTTTAGCTTTAATATCATCGAATTTCCTTTTCATTTCTCTATTTGAATCTCTTTCTTTCTGTGAAGCAGTAAAAATGAAGTGGATTGGTAGAGAAAACGTTTTGTGTCCATTAGTTACATTGATGAATTCAAGAAATTGTGTTCGAAAGTTTGGCATGCTTAAAAGTTGACAGCATCAACATATTTCGGGCAATGCAATTGCTACTGATTTTTTAAGTACTACAAAACTATCTATGTAGTGATCGTATGTGCGGAAGCGTGCGATCAACAAGCAAACAAATCAAGCTACACAAAAGAAAATACAGATTTACGTGGTTTAGTGATTTCACACCTACGTCACGGACAAAGCTCGTTTTCTTCTTCTAAACAGAGTTTTCTCGGTAGTAGGGTTGCAACCAAAAGAGATAATATGTAGTTTTAACAAAGACCAAATTACCCCTCAACCCTAATACAAATGAGTTGGGCCTATAAAACGAGCCAAAACCCAAATCCATAAACCCAACAATCTACACCTATATATAATTAAGCAATTTACAGGTATAACGTTATAATTTCAAACCATCAAAATAAGTTTAAATTGAAGTACTCACTTGGGAGTTGGTGGAGTGACATAAAGGCTTGGGTTTGCTCCCCATTTCTTGTGTTCGAAACCCACCCCAAATTTGCCCGATGTGTGTTTGTGTGGGTTTAGCGGGCGTCACCTGGGGATTAGTCCCGCTGGGTCAATGACCTTAGGCAAACTCATGTCATCAAATAAAAGTTTAAATTGAAATACAGACAACAAATTGATTCGAGGAGTTAGCAAGATGCTAAGGGCTGTTTGTTTCATATAATTGAATTCCTAGGATTGTATTTCTGGAAGTGGTTAATAATGAACAATCAAAGGTGACGCTACATGGGTGGGGAAAGAATAGAACGGATTATTCTCCAAGTCAAAGGCTTAGGGATAGGGATCCATGGGATCCAAAACATCTTGGTCTCACACCATAGACAAATAATTGAGATGAAGAAATTTTATTAATCAAGGAACTTGTCCCTAAAGAGGGATTACAATCCTTTATATAGATTCATACTTTAATCTATTCTTGGAAGTAATTTTAATTAAAATAAATTCTAAATCAAATAAGATGAACTTTCTAATTAATCTCATAATTATCCCTAAAATTCATCTATTGCTAAATATATGGAAAGTCTTGCACAATTTGATAATCTTCTCTTTATGGGCTATGAGTGGAGTTGGCCCAGCGGGTAGACCTTGGGTTTAGCCTGCATCAAAAGGCGAATATCCAAAATGACCATAAAAAACCTTCTCCTTCATGGAATTGAATCAAGGAAAGATGAGAAATGAAAACCCGGCAATCACACTAGTAATTAAAATCTTAGAAAGATCAAGGTCTTATCGATGTTGTCACTAATATCATTCACCCCTCACCTCTTTGATAATACTTGGTGGAACTCATTCGATCATGAATTTCTATGTATTCTTTGCAAATAAATAGACCCTAAAAGGAACCAAAGTTTAGAATATGCTATATGGAAGATAGATTAGATTGGAACATGGGGATTTGGTGGCTTCATCAATAGATCTTCACCTATCTCATGTAAGTGGGTGTATGAAGCGCAGAAGTGATGGTTCGACTGAGTGCCATAAAGCTCAACTTACAGCAAATGGTTTCCTTCAAAAAAATATATGTGGATGTTAAAAAAACATTTTAGCTGGGTTGCAAAGTTGATATCTGTGAAGTGTTTTTTTAGTTTTAACGGTAACAAAAATTTATATTAAAGGAGAAAGAAAATACAAAAAGAGAAAGAAGGGATGTACAAAAGGATTGTACCCCGTCTAACACAAATTACATAATCACACCCTCCTAATAAGACACCCTCTCGACCCATCACCACTTCATTAGTCTGTTTTTGAAATCCCAAAGGATTGTCAGTTGGCCTAGCTAGGACTAAGGTTTGGACAAAGAGGTTGTAGGTTTGAAATAGCACCACAATGGCTAAAGGGAGTTTACTCGGCTGCCCCCTGGATTCGGAGAGATGAGTCCACTCCAAAGAATTGATAACCATCCAATAACAAAAAAAAATAAAAATAAAAATAAATAAATAATAATAATAATAATAATAATAATAAGCCTGTTTTGAACCGATTCAGATTAAACTTAGGGTGCCAACAAAGAAAACAATTAAACCCAAATCAAGTTAGATCTAAGAAAAAATCCCATCCTAGTACCACTTCATAATGATTCAAATTTCATCATACTTTACAAACCCTTCCTTCAAAATGGTAAGTACCCTTTTGAGTCAAGGTGGTTGAAACTGGTACATGTACTGTTTCTACCAAAAAAGAAAAAAAAGAAGCTGGTACTGTGATACATGTGGGACTAATTAAAAATGAACCTGGCTGTTTGCAAATGGCAAAATGCACTCACATACATGGGATCTGATCTGTTGAAACCATGAGATTTGTAAACAGTAGAGAGAGAAGGAAAAAAAAAACTCCAAATCGATTTATGAGTAATGGAATGGTAAAAAAAAGATATGCAGGGGAGAGAGAGAGACCTGCAAGAGGAGGTGAAGGGAGACTTGTTCTCGGTCCTTATCTTTGATGAGGAGACTGAAGAGTCTCCTCTCTCTGAACTTGTCCAAAATGGTCACCCCAAAAACAGCTGCCGCAAATGCCAGAAACAGGACCAGACCATATGACCTCACTCTGCTGTTGCTGATCTTGGGCTCCACCATTGCCATCTCTCTCTTTCTCTCTTGCTCTGAATGGGGAAAGAGAGTCTTGGAGTACTTGGGGTTTATATCAAGAAGAAAGTGTCTGTTTCTTGTTTCTCAACTAAGAAGGCGACCCAGGAAACTTTCATATCTCTCTCCCTCTTTCTCTGTTTGAGATGACCCACAAACTGCATTTTTGTTTCGAAGTCAGTTTCTCTCTCTTTCTCACGTAGAAGTGGTGAAAGTGGAAGACAGAGGGAGAAAAGGCGCATGGGAACATGTGAAGGGCGCCAATTTTGGAAGTCACTTCTCTCTTTATAAAATGGCCTTGTCCTTTCCAAGAAATTACTGGTACTTGCACTTGATCATTTTAGATGGGCCTCCATGGGGTTATTCTTATATTAATCGAAAGTTCCATCTCAACTTACTATTTTGATTCATAAATGAGTACAGGTCCAAAATCTAATTTAGATTTCGATTGATAGTTGGATCCGGTTCTAAACTTATATAGATGTGGACCCGGGACTTAGCATTTGAGTTATTGATATTGCAAAGTGTACTTTGAAATAATTTTTTTTTGGACATATGTATAATGCTGGAGGTAGTAGATTTGATGCACTCTTATAAGTTGAATTATATACTTATTTTAAGAAAAAATGAAATGAAGTTAAAACCAATTTTTGAACTAGATCCAGTTCTCTAGGTGGATTCAGTTCCGAAACCGGATCCTAGTATTTCTATCGGAACCGGATCTGGAACCAACAAAATAGGGTTTGAGTCAAAATCGGATCCGAGACCGGTATTTAGAAACGGACTCGGATCCAATATGGTTTCGACCCAAAACCATTCCATTGACAACCCCAGCCTCGATCATATATGACTTCAACAGCACAATGGAGTTCGGGACCTTCAAGTAGCCAATAAACCCCATTGTTCTGGGTTATTTTTTTTCCTCGGTGGGTTAGGGTTCACTGGCTCTAACTGAATTGAAATTTTTATTTTTTATTGTACTAAGTTAATTTTACCTTTTTCTAACAATCATATTATAAGGGTACGGAGGTATTACCCCTAACCCCACCCAACCCATTTCTTTTTAAAAGGTCCTAAGCTTTACTGGGTCCATCTCTGTGTCTTTTATTAACCTCTCTCTCTCCTTAAAATCTAAGTCTGTAACATGTTTCATTTTTTCATGAACTTATGGTTTATTTTTGCGAGTTTGATCAGCCATGTATAGTGATTTTAAGAACTATAGGAATCTCTTAAATTCTTCTTCTATTAAAAAGATTTACTTTTTTGCTTGATCCGGTATAAAATTTGGTCACTTGGGTAGTCTTTGTAGCTTTTTTTTAGCTGCTTTTGATTTTTCTTTTTTCATTTTTCTTGATCAACTTCCAGTTCATATATGACAAAGTCTATATTAAGTTCTATTTGTAATTAATTGGATTGGACCAGGCAAGGCTAATGGGTTCGTCTTTTGGAAACGTTTGTAATTTTTTTCTTACACGAACAACCATTTTATTTAGTCATGCAAATATCAGCCCCATCAAATTATCCTAGACGTTTATTTAAAAATCAAGAGTCTTAAAGTTGAATGGTTTTTTCACTATAGATATTTTTTTGAGATTCAATCAAACACTGAGTAAAGAGTTGATGAGTATAAAGTTGGGAGGGTTGTTAGAACATGGGGATAAAGTGAGAATAGAGTTGCACTCATCAGAGGTAAGTACACCTTGCTTGCTACTGCAAATGAGTTGGGTCAATGGGCTTATTTTTTGCATTGACCACATTTGCACAGATCATCAAAAACAACATAGCCTTTTTATTAAACTGGTTGTTACTGTCAACTGATCGAACCTTAAAATTAACGGTCAGCCTTAAACATAAACTGTCTTTCAATAGGTAGCTCAGTTGGCCTAGGACTACGGTTTGTACCAGGAGATTATAGGTTCAAAAGTGCACTACCACACTGGGGCTGCAAAAAAATTTATCTGACGTCTTTCTGGCCCGAAGGAATTAGTCCAGCCCAAATGACTGAGAACCCTTCGATGGAAAAAAAAAATGGTAGGTCAGGGTGAAATGAATTGAATTAAGTAGGGTTGGCAGACAGTCATCAAGAATGGGCTCAACCCAAACTCTGACTACTTGTTAACCGTGAACCCTTTTAATTTAAAACTAGCAAATACCCAAACTCCTGAGCTGCCAGATTGGATTAGCAGGTCAGATCTGAAGTTTTCACCTACCTTTTAACCTAATTACAGAAATGTCCAATCAATTACAAAAGATAACTTGCCTCTCCTTTTTACAGAAATGTCCAATCAATTACAAAAGATAACTTGCCTCTCCTTTTTAGTCCTTTTCCTCTCTCTTTCAAATAAAACCTTTTGGAAAAGTCATAATATGACTCATAAGAATAGTACAGCTACCTACATTCAACCCATTTAAGTTTAGGATTTGATCATGGTCCATTGTGATATAGATAAAAAGTTATTCGGGTCCTGACCCGGATCCGACCCATTTCAATCTTATATGGGTGGAAATGATGGGCCGGGATGAAATTTTTGTAACATCAATGGCCAAAGTCATATCTAGTAGCACGGTTTTAAGATAGTAAATGAAGGGCAATTCTGTCAACTCACTTTTCCTTTGGTTGTAGGTCCTTATCCACGTGTCACTTAAATGGCAGGCCTCGTAAAAGGAGCTTTCACTTGTTTTGGTGGCCCGGATCCTGTCCAATGATGTTGCTTTAAAAATCTTAACAGTTCAAAATAAATATTTTTATGGTGTATTTGATATCTCTGAAATTTAGTTTATCTATATTTTCTAATCAAGATATTAATCTTACTTTGGTAATCAATCATGTCTTTGACCAACCAATCAATGTTGTGGTGGGACCCATGGATATTGCATACATGCGGAGGGATGAACGACTATCGGATGATGGTCCACATGATGAGCAAGATGTCTTTCCAGTTACTTTTTAAGCTTTTTATGTGAATCAGCTAAAATCAAGGTTTTAGAATGTATTAGTTGTGAGCTAAACTTTTTTTTTTTTTATATTGGAAACTTCAGCTCACGCACTCTAGTTTTAATTACTCACATTAAGGTCCTCCATTGTATTCGTGGGCTAATTTTTTCCCCCCACATTAGAAACTCTAAAACTCACACATTTATTTTCCTTACCATGTGAGCTATACAGTTGGGGGACTTTTTCTTGGTGGCCTTTTCTCCCACAGTATTCGGGACTTGAGCTTATGCACTTTAACACACACATGTTCTAACCAGCTGAGCTTTAGCCGAAGACCCTTAGGGCCACTTTTACTCTACTCGTGTATTTTTCATTTCATATGAAAAAAAGACTAAACCATTTTTTTCAAGTATATTTGACTGAATTACATTGCAGATAGATCCCTTGGCGATCAGGTGAGGCTTACCTCAAATTCACATGGTCCAAATTTCTAATAAATGATGGGCCAAGTTAAACTTGTGATATCGTTTTTGGTTCTTTTGTTTAATAACATTTTAAACTTGTGATATCGTTTTTGGTTCTTTTGTTTAATAACATGTTATGACCGATCCAACAATGACCCCATCTTCTATGCATGTGATTGATCCGATAATGGCCAAACTCTAATTAGAGTGGAATTTGACCTTAGGATTATTAGAATAGCTTAGTTTTTTACAACCTAATACTTGTCTAGGATCGATCTTTGAGCAACTATGTGAGATGAGACACCCTTGCGGCTAGGGTGCATGTCTCATGTTTCTCAAGGCTCTTGGCATAGTATTCTAACACGAATCATTAGGAAATTGATACCCCCTTAATCCAAGTCTAGAAATTGAGCTCTCAAGTCATTATCTTAGGCAATTGGGCTCAATCTCAAAATGGCTAGTGCAGTGACGTGGGCCCTCCTAGGTGTAAGTAGGATTATTTAATTAGGCATCTGGCTAAACTGAACTTATAACATATTGTTAGCAGATCAAAGTCAATGAAACTCACATTGAGAATGACCTTTGTTTACACCCTTAAAACTCTAGAGACCTTATCACTAATCATCCACAAAGTCACCTGTCATCACACCTGCAACCTTATCTAAGGTGGAGAGATGGATGTGACCTTGCTTTCCTAAAATTTGAGTTACTAGCTTGCAAGTGATATCGGCTCAAATCCAGCTGAATCGAGCTCAAGTTTGGCTTCTTATCCAATGAGCCAAGCTCGATCAAGCTAGGTTTTTGGTTTAACTCAAGCTCAACAACTGAGTTCAACTCAAGCTCAGCCTGCTAAAAAGGCTTGACCATGTGTAAGTAATAGTTTATTTTTAATGCTGAATAAAATTCTTTTAATGAAGGTTACATCAAAAATAGAATTGTACTTTAAAAAAAATCAATTCAATTTGGGTACACTAGTAAAGATTATTTAAGAGGTATTTATAGAAAGGCCTTGCTTTTTTAGACAATCTAGCTAGTAAAGGCCCCTGTATTTTGAAATTTTACTGATATATACCTCCTTCATCCCACTATGAAAAAAAAACATAATTACTAGTTTTGTGGGCAAATGATGAAAATACCCTCTATTTAAGGTGAGCAATTCTTACTAATTCGACTCAAGTTCGATGTAGTCTACGTAGTCTACCAAGATGCATGATGATTAAGGGAGGCATCATGATAGAAAGGCTCAGAAGTGGATTATAAAAATATGTAATATCAAGCCTGATCAAGTGATATTAGCCCTTATTTTTAGGTCTTCAAAGTTTAATGGCTATAGCTGATGTAAGTTCTTGTGACAAAACCCAATGGTACTGAATAATGTCCAAAATATCATGATACGAGTTAAATTGATAAAAAAAAATGGGGCCTCTCCTTGTGAAAAAGGGCATTTTGAAAGAAATCAATTATTGAGTCATTTAAGTTTGTCTTTGGGGTAAATTAGTTAAAAACAAAAAACTACAGAGCATAGTTAGTTCAAGGGAGATTTTAGCAAAAACACAAAATATAAGCACCCTTTAGAGGTTGTGTGAAAATGTTGGAGCCTTTTTGTCAAAAGCTCTATATTTAAAATGTATTACATGAAATCTAACTTTATTTACAAGTTTATGAAAAATAACTTATTGGGTATAATAACACAAGAGATGATATGAAATTATATCACTGAGACCTCACTAATCATCCTAAGTATAAGTGAATGGTCCTAGTTTAATACTTTCTTTTATTAATTGATATTTGAGACTTTAAAATCTACAACTACTACAATCTAATTAGGTTGATTTCTAGGCTAACTCCTTATCTATGCATTGTCTTACAAAAATTGAAGACCTGGTGGTGGTATACTCCAATAGTGCCCATGTGAGATGAGTGATGCAAAGGAAGAAGATCTCTTACATTTGATGCACCTGAATCAATTAGCATGACTTGAGTTCAAACTTGATATGTCTGGTCAAGCCAAACACTATGGCTTGGTTGCCTTGAATTTCATTTTAGCATGAGCTTAAGCTCGAGCTTGATTTAGCACTATTAACCCCAACTCAACTTAATTCAAGCCAAACTCGAGCTAGGCTAATCTCAATTTGGTTGATATTATCATAGGTTTGCTTATTACAAAGAAAAACTGAATGCCATAGGCTTTCTCATCTATTTCAATTTATTCATGACTGCCACATATATTTTCAATTTTGACAAGCTATCGTCATGATATTATCAAGGAAAATACCATTTCTGTTGAGTATCATGTTGATATGGAGAAATTTTCAAAAAACTGTTGGTATTAGTGACATTGATGACTCATGAGTATATGCAATCATTACAATAATTATGGCCTTGGTGTGGCCCAACCAAACCTGATAGACCTATCAAAACTCAGGCCTGATCAATTTTGAAATTTAGCCAATCCACACAGGGTTGGTACAGTGGCCAAGAGTTAATGCAATAGATATTTATTTTGAGTTGTTCGGTTTTAGATGTTGCCTTTCGTAGAATTTGATACGATGGACAATTATTTTGGCCTAAAGATAATATAAGGGACGGTTATAAGGTGGAGAGGTATATGAGACCCGACTTTCCTAGAAATTGGTTTACTAGGGTGACAAATTGGTATTGGTTTTCCAAAAAGTGGGAATTGTTTGGTCACCACCATTTAGATTTCTTTACTTTGGTATATTTAATTATAGTTGCTTTGACAGGAATGCATTTCTCAGAATTCTTAGAAATTCAATTTAATGCAAACAAAAGGTGAAGTATACTAATATTGTTGTTTTTGTGTGATACTTACGCAGAAAGCCCCCTTCAGAAAATGATTATTCACAAAAATGTTGGGATATTCTCAAAATCTTAGGCTTTTCATATGATATTATGGGGATATTAATCTTGTGGAAAAAAAATAGCTTTTGGATAGAAAAAACAATAAATAAATACAAAAATATCCATAAGAAATTTGAGGCACTTCTGAAATTCGGATCGGGTTAAGTTTTATCTGGGTCATTGTCAGGTTTGCCCTTCTAGATTTCAGGTCAGGTTCAGATTAGTAAAATGCCCAAGTTGCTTCCCCAGTCAGCCACCATCAATTGTCAATCTCTAGGTTGATCAATTTAGATTTTTTTTTTTTTTTGGGTTAAAAAGACAAAGTGGTTTTCATAATTAGTTTCATGATCCATGTCTTCCATATCAGCCCCTTCTCTAATTTAGAGTCTCAAAATAAATCATTAACTTTAGGCCCAACTTTAGGGTGCATTTGTGCGTTAAGAGGATTAATTTCACTCTACGTGGATTTTCATTTTTTAATGCTAAAGAGGAATATCTTAGGGTCCTACACCCCCACATAGGAAATTCATGAAATGCTCTCCATCGAAGACAATCATTTCAATTTTTTTTCTCTTTTATGCGATGAAAAAATGCATCACCCCATGATCGGAAAATCAGAACAACTACCATCATGGATTCTCATTGCACAAATGTACCCCACCCCCCCAAAAAAAAAAAAAAAAAAAGAAAAAAAAAAAAAAAAAGGATTCATTCAACCACCTCCAACAGTCACACACAATGAGCATGAGGCAACTACACTCTAACAGAAAGGGCATGACAATAGCTTCATTTAAAGCCTAAACACTATAAATTTAGGTAATTAATCACAATGGCACAACACAAGCAGCATGTTTGAAATAGATACTACCCCAACACACACACACACAATTGATCCAATGATGATGATGATAGCACTGGTCACAATTTTTCTGATGGCTGCGGCCTTCACAATGAATCAGAGTCGTCAGTTTTATCTTCTGATCATTTCACTCCACCACTATATGCCTCTATCAGATGATGGCTTTTCCCACCAATTAATAAAAAAGAAGAAGCAAGCTCCTGTAAATGCTATATATGGAATACAAGAAAAATATGGAATACAAGAAACACCGACCCCCCCCCCCCCCCCCCCCCCCCCCCCCCCCCCCCCGCGTTCTAGCTCCTCCATGCAGTACTCTCCATTAATCTACAGCTCCTGCTTCTGGAGTTCATGATATATCTGTCATATATTAGTATAAGACTTGGAGGTTGGTTTTGTTTGTTTTCTGTTTTAAGTTGATGATATGCTTTCTGTTCCATGGTCATGTCGAGCAATTATCATCTATTAAATACCAATTTGTACTTTGGAGTCAATTCCTGCAAAATAAATAAGAGTTCATTGTAACCATTATACAAATGTTTTGGCTTCTAGCTAGTACCTTGTTTTAGTTCAAGTGAGAATGATGCAAAGAAGGCAACTCTGGTGCAGTGCTTTGGTCATTATTTATCAATGAGAAGGCCAACATTTTATAGGGTAATATTCCTGAGTAGACTGTGCACACGAGCAGCTAGGGCCCACCCGGGGCTACATAGATTATGGAGCATGGGGGGATGGAAAGATCCACTCATGATGAACCCGGCATAAAAAATAATGGTGTCAATTTTATGCATCTAAGCCCTTTATCCATGACCCACAATTTTTACGGCTTTATATTAAAGAAATTGACCCTCAATACAACGGTCCAGTATGTTTACTAAGAGCAACCCCAAAGTCCAATGATTGACAAGGAGGGTCCAATGTGTGTGACCAATTCAGATTGATTATAAGGTGGGCTTTCTGAAAGTTCTCGCCATAACGATGCACCATAAGGATGTACAAGAATATTTCTCTATTTTATATGCATCGCGTAAGATATATTGTATAATTTTATCATATCTGTCCATCCAAGCATATGGGAGGGCTCTCCCATAGCTAACTACTTCTCTAATAAGGCCCTCAAACCGCAAACTTTTCCATGAGAACATTATGCAGTTTGGTTGTCAAAAAGTTTCATAAATTCTGAAAGAAGAGATTCTACTATGTATCAACTCAATCCACATCTAACTCTAAACAGAGTTGGCCCCACCTTAAGATTGATTAATATTTATAAAAATATGAGATTTTACTCCCCATCATTTTTATCATGATCATTCTAATCGTAGGCTTAACTATGATTAGAATGGAATTTGGGAAAAAGTTAATATATCAAAGTTATTTTGAGCGGTTTTGATTCGTTGTTCAATTAATGATCTGACTTTCATAGAATTTGATATAAGGGGTAGTTATTTTGACCTAAAATTAATATAAGGGACAATTATAAGGTGAAGACATAGATGAGACCTGACTTTCCTAGAATTCGATTTACTAGGATGATGAATGGATATTCATTTTTTACAAAGTGCAGATCATTTTATTACCAAATTCTAGCCGCTTTGTGAGCAATTTATTTCTCAAAATTCTCCTTCTCCTATGAATTCAATTTCATGCAAACAAAAGGTCCTTAACTTTCCCCTCCAACGTATTCTAATATTATTTATTTTGTGTGATATTTATGCAATGAGCCCCGTCAGAACTACTTATAAAAAGATCTTTTATACTGTTGTGGATATTAAATTTATCAAATCATTATCAGCTATATCATATTCAGGAACCTGCTGGGATATTTTCAAGATTTTTGGCTGTTCATAGGATATTATTGAGAAGATTTTGCAGAAAATAAATAACTTTTAGATAATAAAAAATATTATAAATTAATACGACATTAAATATATATATAAAATAATACAAAGAAAGAAAACTCCACAACCTTTATCTTTTTTTTTTCCAATATTTTCATGACTTTCTCATAATACATTCAATTTTGGAAATATTTCAAAAAATGTTGGAATATTATTAAGTAAAATACTGTTTCTGACACTACAAGAAAAATTACATATAGCGGACCGCCGCTATATGTATGAAAACCGCCGCTAAAACCTTTTGCGGCGGAAGTGTGTCTGCCATTACTTTTGTCGCTAGAGAGTGGTGTCACTAATTGTATTTGCAGCGGAAGTGGAGCCGCAAAAAAATTATCAATAGCGGCGGTTATAAACTGCCACTAATGATTATAATCCGCCGCTAATCACCCACAGATTTTTTTTTGCTATATTTAGGTTGAACAGCCGCTGTATGTTGATCTTGTACCGTTGCTATATGACCATCTTGTAGCAGCAGACAGTACAAACCGCTGCTATATGTCAACAAATAATGCTCATGCTACCATCAACAATATTGTACTGATCTACTAAGATTCCATTCAACCTATATCAACCCTACCTCTTGTTTATCCAACTGATTGGGATCACATGCCAATTGGCAGGATCATGGGCTAAATGCTAGGCCAGGTTGAGAATAGAGTCCTCCACAAGCCTTTGAAGTGGAAGCTCAACCTAATCACTTTCCATCCTGTGAGCATTAAAGCTAAACCTGGCCCAACCCATCTGAGTTAATATGTTAGGCCAGAGACATTTAGTCAGATCTTTGAAAAATATATGTCGTGACGGAAACTGTGTAGCCTTCAATCTAGAGATAGGCCAAAGTAATAAAAACCCAGCTCAATACAAAAACAAAGTTGGAGGAGCTTAGGCTGCATGGGACCATGTATCAACCAACCTTATAGGTTCCCAACAACTAGAGATGTCCATGGGCCCAGCTAACATGGGCTTATTCAGAGTACAGTCATTTCGGACTGGTTTTTGAAGCCGATGGGATTGGACTGAGGTATTTTTCTGACCTGAAAGCTAATTGTATTTATGTTTAAATGTTCGAGTACATTCTCCTGTATTCAGAGCACATTGTGCATAAAGGACACAAAATCTTACAAAGGCTAAGGAAAGGTTTGACTATTAATCAAAGGTCTTAACCTTCAATCCCAGGGCCACCCACAATTCTGTGCAGTCAGCACAGCTCTACCAAATTGAAATCCAAGTCAGGTGCCCGCCCCTTTGGATCTTCATAAAAGCATGAGCAGTTACCTCAGCTTAAGCTTGGGCCTATTCTCAATATCATTCAACATATATAATGGTGCCCTGGATTTTAGTGGAACTCCTGAACACAAGTTTCAGCCTCAAAATCTGAAACTTACGACAGTCATGTCCCAAAAATGATACCTAAGAGCTTAAGCTTGGGCCTATTCATACTCTCAACAGGTCTATTTTACCTTTTTAAGGTCCACTGATCTGATTATACTCATATGAGCCCAACACGTTGTCTTGGATCTGCATCGTAATCATCAATTCTTAGTGGATGTGGAATCCAAATCCAGCACACATAGGAATCATGTCAGATCCGGATATTATTCTAATTGATCCTTACCTTGCGCAACTTGTCACATGTAAGTTTTTTTCCTCCTTCCAAAAGAAACAACTAAATGGGAACAATTATTGTGTTGGAAAGAGATGATGCAACCAAGGCAATGCAACCAAGGCGACGGTTGAATGTGGCACAATTGAGGCACTTTTAGAACTTTTCATGTCTCATTGGTGTGAGAAAACTGCAGCAAGACATTGCTGAACAATGTGAAAATTATATTAGAGAAACAAAAGTTGCTAAGTCTACAATTTGACAGATTACATTGCAATATTGCATATATTCAAAATCAAAACACATTACCATGACCTCAAAGTTACTTCAAATCAGAGAAGCACACACTCGCCCCATGACCCCCTTTCCCTCTCTCAATCCCTACCACCTCAGAGTATCTGAGACTTAATTGTGCCATTACTTATGTCATCTTAACCGCACCCAGCCTCGCCCACACCCATTTCACCCACCTGACTGTCATCATCACCAATGGCCCAAGAAAAGACCTGCACAGCAACGAGACAGAGTTACAACAAAAGATAATAAAAAGGCAAACGATATAAAGATATAAGTAGAATATGAAGGGAGAAAAAAATAACGCAATAGAGAGTACAAGTAAGAACCCAACTACCAACTTCAAGGATGGTCTCAATAGTACCAATCACCAAATATTCATGACATGAATCCAAACAATAAAACTGCAAAACCAACAATGTGCAAATCAATCATGCATAGGACTCAATTTGCTTATAGGCCACTTCCATAGACTAGTAGTAGCTGAAGGTGATTCAATCTGTAACTTGTATTGCAGCATTATTCAGATGGTCATTGTCACATGATTCCAAGCTCTGGAGATTTGTGGCTAATCTAAGATTCAGCACCTTGACTTGAGCTCTCTTTTGGTTTTAGTGATTTGTATTTGCAGAAAAAGTTTAAGAAATATAGGGGAATGGCACGAGTGAAAGGAAAAGGGGGAAAATTCAAATAGCTGTAAAATTAATCAGTTCTATCTGATATCTTCTTTCTCAGAAATACTCATTTAATCAGTTCCATATGGTAAAACTATAGCAACAGTATTGCCATATGTGCTACACAATTGACAAGAAGAATGAGGAACAAGACTAAAGAAACAGCAAGTATCTGCAATTTTCAGCATACCTCTTGATGTGCCTGTTTTATAGAAAGGAGTTCGTTAACTAATATAAACAATAAAGAAATCTGTTCTTACCTGTTTTAGAAGACTAAAAGAGTCCTCATCCTCACAGAATCTAGTGTTCTTCTTTCCACTTATGATCTCAAGTAGTATAACCCCAAAGCTAAAGATGTCGGATTTTGTTGAGAAATGACCTTTTATGGCATATTCAGGTGACATATATCCACTGTAATCCGCAATCCAAAATTGAAAACAGAAACTATAGTTATTACATGAAATTCAATGCATGTCTAGTACAATCTTTATAGTTATTAAGTTAAATCTCAAGTTTCAAATTGAAAACTTGAACATGAATTAATAGAGAAAGAAGAAGATCAAATGAATGAATCCACACATCCATACCATTTTCTAATAGGAGAATGATTGGGTTACCATAGTTTTCTTTTACATAAGTGACAACCTTATATATGCCCCATGGCACAATGTATAACCATTCTGAGTAAGCCTGCAGCAACCATTCAAATGTTAGGATTTGAGACTCTTCTTTTAAGGCGAGAATAATAAATACATAAGAGGAAAAGATTTATGAATTACCCTTGGTCCAATTGGCACTCCATCACGATCATCTGTAGAATAAAAATAATAGATCAAAACGATAATAAGCACAATATGATCTTTATGGCCTTGTTGTTTGGTTTATAATGATTTTTTTTTTTATTTCTAAGCAGTTTTTCCTAATTGATTGGAACCCATTTTACTAGGGATGTTCATCGGTCAATTGGTCCAAGCTGAGGTATATCTGACTATAGAAACTTTAGGCACTGTATCTAGCATGGCCCGAGCTCAGCCAACCTCAAACATGTTAGGCCCAAGCCCACACCCACACATCTAGTCAACCACGCCTGGGGCTGTCTATCACTACAAGCACTAAACTATATATGTATTTGAGCAGGGCTTTCTATCAACTAATTCAAGACCGGCCTGAATATTCATCCAGCCCCAGCCAAAGCATTATAACCAAGGCCCAAACTGGCCTTAAACAGGCAGGGCTTGGCCCATTAACACCCATACATTTAAAACTAGAAGGCAAGACAAGATAATTGCTTACAAGCAAATCCAACACTCCAAACGATAAAAAGATATAAGTAGAATATGAAGGGGGAAAAAAAGGAATCGTATACATCATTTTCAATATGCCAACATTTGATCCATTGAAAAAAATCCGTTTCAAAATTTTACCTGATTATAAGCAAGTGCCACTGATACTGCACCTCTCATAAGACCAGCCCACCATATTGTGACCTGTTGAAATTGTTTACAATTATTTGGTTTCTCGGTTGGTTCAGAAGGATAAATTAAGCGGCAGTGATGGAAAACTTACTTGTTGTTTAAAGCCAATTTTATCTTTCACGGACCTTTTAGTCAAGTTAGATAAAAAGGATAGAGGGAATACAAAAGCTGCTCTCCCAACCATAACCAAGGCTATCAGCATTGAACTCACACCAACTGATTTTCCAGGATTGCAAAAGACAAAAGAGAACATATTAGCAACCTTAAGTAGAATAGGTAAATGTTTATCTGCAATCAGCAAATATTTTCATGCATCTTTCATATGAGAAACTGTTTAAAAATAGTATAGCACAAGGGAACAACTAAAAGACTCTAGTACTCCAATAAAACGAATTTTGTTTCCCAAACAAGAAAAGTTTCTGGGACTGTTAGCTACAGTTAGGAGATATGGGGAAGATGAATAGCTTGATACAACCCATTCTTGATACCCAACAACAACTCTGTTCCAACTATTAGGACATGACTACTTCATTCATCTTTAGAAACAAAAGGTTGATATAGTAATAGGATGTCCACATATACCTGCTTTGAACAACTCTCCATTTTTCTATATCCAATGCATCCATACCAACGTAGAGGAAGATAAATATCTCAGCTATGAATGACAATGTCGCAAAAGAGTGCCTAGATGATCATTTACAGACAATTTGAAACATTAGAAAAAAATCAACAAGATCTACAACTACAAGTAATAGTATGAAAAATAAGAAAAAGAAGTGCAAGGAATTTGAATAGTATTTCCAGATATATGACATACTTGGTAGTAATTCTTGAACTCTCGGTCACATTATGCCAGGTATAGTGGGACATAACAATTCCACAAAAGAACACAGTAAGAATAGCACTTAGGTGGAACAACTGCAATACGTACAAACCAACCAAAATAAATGATTTCACTTAAACTTGATCATTGAAAAATAAACTAAAAAAAGGGTAAGAATAAAACACAAGACGAGATAGAATCTTACTTCAGCCAGCATATATGAAAGATAAGCCATGAGAATCATAAGCGCAACTTCAAGGTCAGTAGAATGCCAGGAAGTAAAATTCAAGTGTTAAGATTTTGGCAAAACTTAAAGAGAGAGGTAATTGATTTCCCAAAAAAAAAAAAACACACCCATGCCCACGCCTTCCCACGCCTGCCCACCCACTCACAAAATAATAATAATAATAATAATAATAATAATAATAAATGGTTAAAAAAATAAAAATAGGGTCTTCCAATCCAACGTACACTTGGATGAAGGTCCAAGTTGGCCAATGGGTGTGTGTGGGTGAGTGAAAAGTGGTCAAGATGTGCCCATGAGATGGAGCTCCTAATTTAATCTTAAACAAACTCTATCTTTGATTTGAAATTCTTCGCCTGTGAGCATGCGCGCAAGCGTGTATATGCGTATATGTATATATACATATATATATCCATTAAACATGAAATTATTCACCATAAGACTTCAAAAAATAGAAAGTGTAGAATTTTCCATTGACAAACCTGCCAAAATAAAGTTTCTCGATAATGTAGGCACTAAGCATTCCAGCCTGCAATAAATTTAAAAAAAAAATGTCATCCAACATAACAACTATACATGGCGGATGCAATCAGAGAGAGAATTAAAAAGGAAGAAACTCACTATCACTCCCAGCAAAGTGCTTGTAATAAACAAATAAATGAAATTGCCAGCAAACTTCAAGGTGATACTGGAGCTTATGTGACTGAGATCAAAGCTCTGAATTGCATTGAAAAGTACCACTGACGTAGCATCATTTACAACACCTTCCCCAAACACTAGACTATAAAGTAGAGGTGTCTCATCCTGATTGAGCACCTGCTTTAGATGAAATGTAATTTAGTTGCAGTAAGTTGATTACTCTACCAAAACTTCATGGCAACTTTGCAAGGCATTCCAAACCTGCAAGGTGCACACAGAATCTGTTGCAGAAAAGATCGCACCAATCGCTACAAGAAGGAAGTAGAATACAAATAAGAGCATCGAAAGACAACAATAGCAGCAGAGAATGACATAACATGGGGTACAGACAGACTTATTAGGATAACATACCGAGATAATCAGTAATATCCAAGGGAGCAATATCCAACCTTCTAAAGAATTGCATAGCACCTGTACTACAGTTAGAAAGTTAAAAGTAGCACAGATAATCCAGCCTGCTTCTGCTGTAGTTGCCTGACCCTGCTTCTGCTGTAGCCTGATCTTGAGCAAGTCAAGTGTCTCCACATACTAATGGAAATTCAGTAAAAACAGGGTTGATCAATCCAGCAGTCAGCAATAACAAAAACGTTGGATTAATAGATTATGTGAGGGAGAGTATAGGCCACAAGTGGTCCTTCTAGATGCTCTCAGGATCAAGCTGTATTGTGGAATAATAGATAACATGGATTTAAATGGGGTTGAAAATAGATTGTAGAAGACACAAAGGTCAACCCAAGTAGGTAAGGGTTCAAATATGATGATAACATTTGTGTATTTACACAAAGGCATATCATTGTTATATTTGAAAAAAAGTATTCACATAGGTGCATATACATTTATATAGGCCTGTTCTAGTATGGAACAATCGCAATTTGTGAAATTTTAAACTTTCAATAGAATCATACATAGGTATCAGTTAGCTGAGTGCTGCAATTTGACTTGGGTGGTCAACTTGTAGGGTTTGGATGAACAAGGTGAGTCCACATGGGAGTTCCCATATGCAAGCAGATACCACTATAAATTCAGCTCCATGCACATATACATATGACTTGGCATGCATCCATAAAAGACCTCTCACCATAAGTGGGTGCAACCACATTCACTTCTCAAGGATATTTGTCGTCGAGTTTTCCATAGGTGAGCATCTTTTACAGTGGACACCCATGAGCACCTCTTATCTAGCTAGGTCCTTTAATGGTAAGCACCCAGTGGAGCTCATTCATGGGGGAAATGGATGGAAAGGTCTCGTTGTGGGTTAGGATGGGAAAAACTCAGCCCTATCAATCAGATCATTTAACCCTTGTTTTAAGGACTCAGAAGTTTGACAGCCTTAAACTATATAGTTCTAATTCTTCCCTATTGATTCACTCTTAACAACTGATAGAGTCAAACCATTGTTAATTTGAGGTGAGTGCCAATCACCTTATGACTATGTTAAACTGATACAGGTAAGCCCCTGCATCCATAGATCAACATAAATGGTGCATGAAAGCTACCTTTTAGTAGAACATCATATGTACCTGGTCTGGACCTGACCAACAATCAGGTCAAAAAGAGAGGGTCCGGTCCATGCTCCGGGTTTCTTTGTTTTTTTTTTTTTTTTTACACTTTTGGGTGTTATGGTAATAGGAGGTCCATTTAGATCCCCAGCAAATTCTTGGGTCCAATGAAATGACTCATGTAAGGCATGAAATAGTAACCAACCAGAAACATGGAATCATAGAGTTGAATGAAAGCCCTGTCACGTCCCCCGAACCCGATTAAAGAATAAACCGGATCCGGAGAGTGAAATTTAGGACTAATTAAAAATTTTATCCTTTGGGCCCACGGATCGTAAGTCTGCTGTGAGGATATAATAT
Source organism: Litsea cubeba (assembly GCA_012931725.1). Taxonomy (NCBI): domain Eukaryota; kingdom Viridiplantae; phylum Streptophyta; class Magnoliopsida; order Laurales; family Lauraceae; genus Litsea; species Litsea cubeba. Next base: position 113,867,055 of record CM022945.1, read on the forward strand.
TTCAAGCCTCATGTAGTACAACAATGTGGAGTTCATACAACTCTAGGCATATGGAATCTCAAGCAATGAATAATAATTCTCTTTGAATATTTAAGTTGCAAGAAAGATATAAACAAAAACTAACCAAGAAGTTAAGATAATTCATTACATTGGCCATCCCAATAAATAAGGCCAATAAAAGAATAAGTCAACGAAAGTGAAAGTTCCAACGAGGAATAAAAGAGAAGTAAAAAGTCTAGTGAATATCCCCATGTGACTCTCTAGTGCTGGAAGTGATGACGCAATTTTAAGTCATCGGCACGCCACGCTCGTGCCTCCTTTGCGGGTTGGAGATCCTCTCGGATCTCCTCACCGGCCTGCTCCTCATAGTAGAAGTCACCTGATGTGTCTACACACCAAGGAATATAGTCAACGACATGTTGAGCAATAGATAAGCAATGCATGATAAACATAACATGCATCAAATGTAGAATAATAACAAGTACATGATCATATGAATACAAGGTAAGCGAAGCCAGGCATAAAGCGAGAATAAAAATCCATAGAAACAATAACAGGAATCCTAGCAATCATCTAGCAATAACCACTATTCATGCAATGCAAGACAAGAAAGAAGAGGGAGACTCCGAGGATGTCCAAGCCACCTCCCGTGGTACCAGTAACAATCTATACAAGACTACCGATACCAAAGTCCGGCTCCAATAGGATCCAAGCTCTCGGTCCTAGGAATAACAGTCACATTAACGTTTTGATATTTTATATATTATTTATTTTATTATTATTATGTAATTGATTGTATTTTAATTAAATACGCGATTAGTCTAAGTGGGGACCACGCTAGACTTAGGTTAGTGAGTTAGGCTTGTTGGATAGGTGTCCTAACCCATAGTTAACACAGGCCCAATTTAGTGGTATAATTCTTTTCTAATCCAAACTCTTATCTTTTTAGAACCCAAACTCTATTATTTTTAGACTTTAAGTCAGATTACAATTCCTATTCCTATTCCCTATTTATACACCACACTCTTTTATTTTTCAAACTAAATTCCTTATAAAATAAGCCAAGGGGTCTAATTTAGTTTTATAGAACAACCAGAGTCATCATTTCTAATATCTAAAAACTAATGGGTCAAAGTACTACTCCAACAGTACTTGAGTCTTCATAAGGTCACATGGGATTCTACATCCCATGACATCATCAGGTCATAAACTCATCACCAATTCACCATCTCTGCCCTTTATTCCTTCACATCACATGAGAGGTCAACAGGTCATCACCATCTCTTCCCTCTTTTTTTCCCATATGCTACAGGTCCTAGCCTTCTTCACATAACCGAGTTCTGTAACCAAGCGTCAACGCCAACAAACCTGGGACATTCGGATAGTGGGTCCCACTGATCAAGAGCCAAGATCAGCCCCCACCAACAAGGTCGCCCCGGGCCCCACAACAATATCTATGGTCCTGATTACCATCGGTGGCCCACCTGGGCCCCACATAAGTCCCTCACGGTTTCAAGTTCAGATCCTGTTCAAGTTCTGGTCCTCCCTGGCTTGGGTCAATCGAATTACAGCAGACACTCACTGACCCCCCTCAAAGTGATAAACATGATTTCATGATCCCAAAGGGTATTAAAGAAAGGGTTTCAAACTGAAAATAAGGGGCTGCCATCTACCAAATTTGAAGAACATCATCAATATGCACGGTCTCATCGAATCAAACATTGAAGGGTATAAAAAGGGGTTTCTATATGCATCAACACACAGATCAAGGAAGAACACAAGTATTAAATCTACAAATTATGATTAAGTACTTGCCTGAGGTCCGCGGTTGATGGAGACAATCTAGAATTTCTATTGCCAAATACCAAGGTGCTATCCCAAAGAAACTCTTCTTTGTGAGGGGTATGCAGTGCAATTGAGTTTCTATGAATAATCAGCTTTTTCTCAATGTGGGTGTTGTTCGATGGAAACAAAAAAAAAAAAAAGAAAAAAAAAGAGGGTAATGAAGGAAAAGAAATGAGGTGCCTTCTCTGCCATGGCTGCATTCATTGGTAGTCTGAGTAACATTAAAGACACAGACCCTCCAATGTTGCCAAGCCAAGAAATCAGATACAATGCATTTTTCCCATTTCTATTTGAGTCAAAGGTAGAATTCTCATCAAAGGAAGAAGATGATGATGCAACTGCACTGTGGAGTTCCACTGCTAACTAGAGACATGGACAATCAATTTTCATCATATCTAACTAAAGAATCAGCTGAAATAAATGCCATGGCATATAAGCTCAAATCATGGATGCAATATCACATTAAAAAAAGAAGTAACAACGGAGACTCTGGATAAGAAACTTGGTATTGGGAATTGTTTCTTGTCCAATCCAATCACAGGGTTGGGATAACACAAGGTGGGTCACACCCATGAACCACCACCCAACCACTGTAAGATTTGATGTCAAGGAAGAGCATGTACAAACGAACCATTTGACTCAGCCTGTAGGCATATCATCTTTTGCATTGGGATTTTGTTTTTTCAAAACAGTCCCACACTTGTTTATTTAAACATCAAGCTGGGCCCCATCTCTTGATGGGCTTTACAAATAAGCCCAAATTGACTCTGGTTTTTTTCCCCCTTTCAAAGAAGGTTGTCCTAAAAAAACACCAGCCATTATTGTTTATGAATACATATATATTTCAAATTATTGACATAAATACGTAGTAGCACACAATTTGTAGCATTCTCATTCCAAAAGGACAATTATTCAAAACAATGGGCTGAAAACATCATTTCATTACATATGGGGAAAAAGAAAAGAAAGGAAAGGAAGAAAAGAAAAGAATCAATGACATCATTCTGCATACAAGATATTGGAGAATGAATTGGCCAGTGAGTTCATCTTTATTAAATGCTTTGATTGATAGTAGTAATAATAATAATAATTACTGTTATGTTGATATACATAAACATTCATACAAACACAGATGGACACATTATAATAACCAAACTGGTCACTATAAAAGTAATGACTAGTGATGATGAGGTATTAGAGTACTTGATTGGCTAGCTGTTAGCTATTGAGGTGATCATCATCATCAGCTGTTCATGTGAAAAAAAGGCCCTCAATTCATGGGACTCATTCATATGTGTGGAATTAGTTAAAAACATGATAGAAGGGGTAGAGACCAAAGTCATACTATAAATCTATAGAAACAAAAGAGAAAATGAAGTTGCAATAACACTGCAACTGAATTGAGACCAATCCCATGAGCATATTTCTCAGATGAATGAACATAAAGGCCCTCATGCAAGAACATTACAACAGAATTGGAACTTGGTCGGACACCCTTTAACTTTATTTGCTTTTCACTAGTTATAGAAATGAACAGAGCAACTTTACTTGTAGGTAACTCAGGTCTTTCAAAGTTCAAATGCATGAACCCTCATTTATTGATAATGGTCTACCATGATTATAACTGACCTAAACCATTGTAAGATTTTGAAGTAACATAGAAAGAAAGTGATAGCTAGTAATCAAAGGGAACCTAAAGTTTGAGCAGCAGGTTCATTCTCCTTTTTCAATGTCACCTCTTCTGTGGCCGGTGTCCTAGACGGTTTCGCCTTAAATTTCAAGAAAGAATACCTACTAGCATGCTCTGCATACAACAAAATTTAAATAATCAAAAGAAGATTCAAACCAGATTCCAATGGCAACTTTCACCCAACAAAGATTATCTGACACTAAAACAAAATACACACTTGAAAAAATAAAGAGATTCAGAAGATGGAGACTGTAAAGAAAGCACAATATCAATTAAATTTTAGTATAAGCACAAGAAAATGAAACTAAGTAAAGCATGAAAACCCCTGAATTATTATGAATTCCATCTTTTACCAGTTCTTCCTGAGCAAAAAATGATGATATACAGGAAATGTGGGGTCCTCTTCTCAACAATTAAAGCATGTTCACCATTGGATTAAGTTCATCTTCTAATAATGATCCTTTTTTTTCTTTTTCTCATCCTTGTTGGAGATGATCAGTTCAACACTTCAACCCAATGGGAAATAACAATGTAGGCAGTTTCCATTTATCCGGCTGATCCAACAGTCCCTCCATCTTCACAAGAAGTGGGCCCCGTAATTCACTCTTATGTACATTTGTTCAAATTGCACCCAAAACATGATCCTAACATGAGAAAAATGATACCAAAGACAGAAACATTGTGTTCATAAGAACAACGTCATCAACAACAATAACAATAGTAATAACATTAGAACAATCAAACAAAGAAGTAAAAAAGGAAAGTGACATGGATAGAATGAAGAAATGGAGATTGTGATTGAAACCTAGTTGCAGGAATCTAAGTAAGAATGGAAGACCTGACTTACCCTCTCACAGTTGGTTTCTTAGGCTTCGCTTGACAGTTCCCCATCAATAACACACACACACACACTCTCTCTCTCTCTCCCCATCAAACCTAATTTAATTGTAGGATGTTCTATATCAATGCCAAGATGAATTCAGGATACAACATAGTTCTTCCAAAATACATATATCCCTGCAAATCTTGTTATCCAATAAATTTGACCGGGAGCTCAAACGCAACAACACTCAGGCAAGCAGTGCTTTCCTAGTCGACCATGTATCTGGCCGACGAACGCAGAGAGGCAGCGGCCATCCGACTAGCCGCTTATCAGCAACAGCTGGCTAAAGGCTACAATCAGAAGGTCAGGGAAAGAAGGTTCTCAGTAGGAGAGCTGGTCCTGAAGAAGACGCTCCCAGCAGACAGAGATCCAAACCAAGGCAAGCTAGCTCCGGACTGGCACGGCCCATTCAAAGTGATCTCGGCTGCCGGTCAATCATCATACAGACTAGAGGACATGGACGGTAGACAATTGCCACAATCATGGAATGCAACTCACCTCAAGAAGTTCTATTTCTAGATTGTAATCAAGTTTCGAGATCATCAATAAAAGTAGTCTTCATTTTGTTACTCTCGATTCTTAACAAGTTATAGAACTCGGCAGCAGCTCCAAAGAGACTGACCTCGGGTTCATACACCCAAGCTTCTCCATCTCGGCCAAAGAGACTGACCTCAGGTTCATGCACCCAGGCTTCTCCATCTCGGCCATTAGCAGCTCAGCAAGAGTGCCAAAGAGATTGACCTTGGGTTCATACACCCAGCCTTCTCCATCTTTGCCATTGGCAGCTCAGCAAGAGTGGCAAAGAGATTAACCTCGGGTTCATACACCCAGGCTTCTCCAACTCGGCTAAAGGGACTGACCTCGGGTTCATACACTCAAGCTTCTCCATCTCTGCCATTGGCAGCTCAGCAAGAGTGCCAAAGAGAATGACCTCGGGTTCATACACCCAGGCTTCTCCAACTCGGCCAAAAGGACTGACCTCGGGTTCATACACTCAAGCTTCTCCATCTCGGCCATTGGCAGCTCAGCAAGAGTGCCAAAGAGATTGACCTTGGGTTCATACACCCAGGCTTCTTCAACTCGGCCAAAGAGAATGACCTCGGGTTCATACACCCAGGCTTCTCCATCTCGGCCATTGGCAGCTCAACAAGAGTGCCAAAGAGATTGACCTCGGGCTTATACACCCAGGCTTCTCCAACTCGGCCAAAGAGACTGACCTCGGGTTCATACACCCAGGCTTCTCCAACTCGGCCAAAGAGACTGACCTCGGGTTCATACACCCAGGCTTCTCCATCTCAGCCATTGGCAGCTCAGTAAGAGTGCCAAAGAGACTGACCTCGGGTTCATACACTCAGGCTTCTCCAACTCGGCCAAAGAAACTGACATCGGGTTCATAGACCCAGGCCTCCCCATCTCGGCCAAAGAGACTGACCTCGGGTTCATACACCCAAGCTTCTCCATCTCGGCCGTTGGCAGCTCAACAAGAGTGCCAAAGAAACTGACATCGGGTTCATACACCCAGGCTTCTCCATCTCAGCCATTGGCAGCTCAGCAAGAGTGCCAAAGAGATTGACCTTGGGTTCATACACCCAGGCTTCTCCAACTCAGCCAAAGAGACTGACCTCGAGTTCATACACCCAGGCTTCTCCATCTCGGCCATTGGCAGCTCAGCAAGAGTGCCAAAGAGATTGACCTCGAGCTCATACACCCAGGCTTCTCTAACTCGGCCAAAGAGACTGACATCGGGTTCATACACCCAGGCTTCTCCAACTCGGCCAAAGAGACTGACCTCGGGTTCATACCATGGTTTAAAATCTCGGTCTCGGTCGCGGTATCGGCCAGGGCCGAAAAACGATATCGTCGCGGATATCGGTCCGTCGCGGTCGTCGCGTTGTGAATTTTTTTTTAATCCAAAAAAACTCGCAAAAATATCCAAAAAATCCAGAATATTAGAAAATGCTGGAAATAATATTTTTTTCCATTAGTAACAACAATAAATCAAAATCTCAGTCACCTTAAGTTATGAGTCATATCTGTGTCGCTGTTCGCTTTCTTCTCCAGTATTTCATATAATGCAACCATTATTGATGCTCATTATCAATTTAGAAAAAAATGAAGATTTAATAAAATCATTTTTAGAATCCTAAATATATAGATCTAGCATAAAAGTATGTAGATCAATTATTTACATACCATACAATGATCATAAATCATTAAAAGAACATATTTGTGATGAAATTTTAAAAAAATGATGTATTTTTATTCAAATATTAAAAAATTTGAAAATAAAAAAATTGAGAAAAAATACAAAATCATGTGTATGAGTAGATCTAGCATGAAAGTATATAGATCTAACTTTGTTCTAAGTGAAGAATACAACACAAGTGACATTCTCATGATTTCCATGATTCATTTTAAAAAAACACATAAATACATAATAAATCCAAAAATAAAAAAATTCAAAAAAAATTTAAAATCACGTGTATGAGTAGTAGATCTAGCATGAAAGTATATAGATCTAATTTAGTTTTAAGTGAACAACACAACACAAGTGACATTCTCATGATTTCCATGCTTCATCTAAAAAAAATCAAATACATAATAAAATGCTTTAAGATGATTTTCGCTTACCTTAAATAATTTTTTCTTGAAGAAAATATGCAAGAGGGATGTGTGAATGTGTGGCTGCTGCTCTAAGGTGTTTGGATATGAAAGGAGAGGGGAAGAAGATGAAGAATGTGAAAAAAATTAGGATTGGTGCTTTTTTAAGGGATATCGGCTGATATTTTCAAAATATCGCCCGATATCTCGTCACTTCATCTCGGCCGATATATACCGATATATTGGGGATTTTTTGACGATTTTAACGAGATCGATATCTCGTCCCGATATCGTATCGGGACCGGCCAATACCGGTTCATACCGGCCGATATGAACCGTTATCGGCCGGTTTTTTAATCCATGGTTCATACACCCAGGCTTCTCCATCTCGGCCATTGGCAGCTCAGCAAGAGTGCCAAAGAGACTAACCTCGGGTTGATACACCCAGGCTTCTCCATCTTGGCCAAAGAGACTGACCTCGGGTTCATACACCCAGGCTTCTCCATCTCGGCCAAAGAGACTGACCTCGGGTTCATACACCCAGGCTTCTCCATCTCGGCCAAAGAGACTGACATCGGGTTCATACACCCAGGCTTCTCCACTTCGGCTAATGACAGCTCAGCAAGAGTGCCAAAGAGACTGATGCCCTGGCGTCGGTCCATACCAGTTAGGCACGTCTCCATCCCGGCCACATGCGCTTCTCGGTAGCTCAGCAAGAGGACCAGATCACTGGCCAATGAGAATACACCTTTGGTAACGAACCAGCCGGTCATCTCTCGGTTTTCAGCAATAGTGCATCCTCCAGCTCGATAGTAGTACGACTCTTCGGCTCGGCAGAAGCACCACACTCCAGCTTGACGGCAGCGCCACTCTCCAGCTCGGCACTAGTGCCGTCGAAATTACACTGGTTCTAGGTCCCACACCAGCCAGTCATATCTCAGTCCTCTCTAGCTTGGCAACAAAACCTCTTCGGTCTCGGCAGCAATGCCGGAAAGCATTCAGTGCCACTACAACAGAAATGATCTTTGGCGACGCTTGTATTGGCGACGCTTATCAAGCGCAGCCAATAACCACTAACAGCGACGCTTATATATATCGCCAATGCTCTGTTTATAAAAAGGTCCTCCTACATTTTGGCGATGCTTACAAGCATCGCCATTAATCTTTCCCAAAAATATATATATTAGTATATTAGGGGCAACGTTTACAAGCGTCGCCATTAATCTATTCCAAAAATATATATATTGATATATTATGGGCGACGCGTACAAGCGTCGCTAATAAGCTTTTCCCAAAAAATATATATTGGTAAATTAGAGGCGACGCTTACAAGCGTCGCCATTAATCTGTTATCAAAAAATTTATATTTATATATTAGTGGCGACGCTTATATGCGTAGCTAATACAAATTTGTGTTATAGCAAAATAAGATTAATTGTTATTGTTATTACCTACGCTTACAAGCGTCGCCAATACTATTTACGAAAAAAAAAATATTTTTATATGTGGCTATGTTTATAGTAGCGTCGAAAATAGTTTGGTAGACTTATTTCATTGGATTTGGTATAAGCTAAGCGAGGGTTTTCGTTTGGGGCTTGAGGAGAAGCACGCAAATGTTCCGCCAAATATTTCGTTCTCATAATACATAATACCGAAAGCGAAAACAAAAATTGAAAAAAATGATAAAACAAAACAAGAAAGCGCAAATAACCTTAAGCCGTACTTCTTATCTCTCGTCAATTCATTGCAAAACCAAACATCAAACGCTTATTAAGCGTGACTAGTAATTAAGATGTATCAGCTAAGCTTGTATGTGTTCCTAATATTTTTACCATGCTAAAACAAAAAAATGTCCAACAACCCTTTTGGCGACGCTTGTAGGGGTGAGCAAAAAAACCGTGGAACCGTGAACTAAAATCAAACCAGACGGTTTTCACGGTTTCTAAGAGCCACAGTTCGATTTTTGAAAATTATCAACTACAATTCGGTTCACGGTTTCGATTTTTATAAACTGCGGTTAACCGAACCGAACGGTATAGTTATAATATATATATTTTATCTTATTTTTATAAAATTATATATTTTATTGATAAAATAATAAATTTTTTAATATATATATATTTACAAAGCCCAAGGCCCAAAGCCCAAAAAAAGCCCAAACCGTTGGAACAGAACCGAACCGTACCGTATAATAATAATATATATTTTTTATTTTTATAAAATTATATATTTTATTAATAAGATAATAATTTTTTTAATATATATATTTAAAAAGCCCAAGGCCCAAATTCCAAAAAATCCCAAACCGTTGGAACCGAACCGAACCGCAATTACGGCTCGGTTCGAAGCCGATTTTGAATTTTAACGGTTCGGTTCCGCTTTTGTTATTTTCGAAACCGTGCGGTTCGGTTCGGTTCACGACTATCCGGTTTGGAACCGTGCTCACCCCTAGACGCTGGTATGCGTAGCTAACACAAAATTCATTTTTTTTAAGTTACACACCAATGGTATTACCTACGCTTACCAGCGCTGCCACTAATATTTCTAAAATAAAAATAAATTGATTTATATTAGGGGCGACGTTTATGGTAGCGTCGGGAGATGTCTGGTGTTTGTTTCGTTTAGGCGCGAGTGGTAAATTTCCCCGCCAAATATTTTGTGGAAAAAAATAAAATCTGTACCAAAGGACGATTTCTCTCTCTCTGTCCGAAATCGATTTCTCTCACAACACTCGATTTCTCTCACAATACTCGATTTCTCTCTCACAACTCGATTTTTCTCTCTCAATTCGATTTCTCTCTCTCACACCACTTAATTTCTCTCTCACAACACTCGATTTCTCTCACCTCTGCTCACGATTTTGGTCATTTTTGGGGTTAAATCTCTCTCTCACAAATTGATTTATCTCACATCTGCTGAGGAGGCTTTTGGGTTGCTGCGGAACACCTTCGTAGTGAAGACAACAAACGTTTGGAATCACCTCACGTTTGGAATCACCTCAGGTGCTAATCTAAGCATATAGTGGTATTTGATTCCTCTGATTATTTGATTCCTATGGTTTATTAATGTATTGGTATTTGTCTTTATCTCAAACTTTTTTTGATAGATTTTTGAGAAGACAGAGAGAATAGGTCACTCAACCGATCGATTAGTAACCCTTAACACCACCCCCCCCCACCCCCCAAATTGTTCTTGGGCGCTGATAAGTTTTATTTCCTTGATTTTGATAGTTGTGGGTTTCCATTCCCATGTATTTGGTTGGATTGTACCAGTCAAGTTCTTTTTAAACTTTGGGTCAGTGGTGGACGCCAACAATGGAGAGGTGTTGTCTCATAAAACTCTAGAAAAGGGTAGAATTTGTGGAGTTCGGTGTTACGCGCGGGCGCGGGCTGTATTCATCATATCGAGCTCACTTGTTCTCTTCTCTTGGTATATACCATGAAGTGACTATTTATCTATTGCTGTTATTAAAGTTCATGGTAGGCTCGATTTAACTGAACAAATTTGCATCAAAAATGTTTTCAAAAGTGTTTCAGGCTGTGCTTGGTATTGTTGCAAAAATTTGATGCAGAAAAGTGTAGTATTTAGGTTGTTGGTTTTGTGTCTTAGTATGTGATTTTGCTATCAATGATGCTGCCAATTTCATTCGCAAATTTATGGTCCAAAATGATTGAATTGCTTGGATGTTGGAAGACTTGCATTCCAAATGTGATTGGGCAACACTAATCATCTGAACAAACTTAGAATTGTCATAGCTCTCTGGTTGTCCACAAAGTACAAATTTCCAACCCAACCAATAAATTAAGACAAATATAATTAGGATTAGGTTAAAAACCACAGCCATCGTAAGTATTGTGCAGCATGATGGCTGAGGCGTGTTCTCCCACGAGGGAGGTTCAAGTTTTGAGCATTACTCACATTGGTGATAGTCACTTACAGCCCATTAGGCAGTGCAAATTAACAGTGGTGATGTGCTGATGATGATGATGAGGGGGGCAGCACATGTAAGAGGAACGATGGGTTGCCTCCAACTCATGATGCCTACTGCACCCACTTGCATACATGGTAGATTGTTGGAGAGTAATGATCCAGGGTCCACTACATATGACCTGAATTTCATTGTGTATTCTGTTCGGTCCAATAACTGTATATGTGGCCTGTTAATTGATTTTAGTTCAAGGGTTGAAAAGAGGATCCCCCAATCATAATGATATGATTGTCCAAATGGGTATGTAATTCCCCACAAGTATGTCATGTTCATTTTTGGGGACCAGTTGAGATAGATGGTCATGGTGGGCCCACTTTAAATATTGCTAACTTGACACTTCCAAGCTATTGAACAAATGATTATCCTGTTAAAAGGTTTTTTTTCTTTTTTTAATCTCAATGTTTATTGGTGGTAGCTTACTAGCTTACAAAGGTATACTTGTATTTATACTATACTTGGATCATTGATTTCCCACCAATTGCCTTTGTTCTGTACACAGCTTTGCAAGATTGATTCAGAGAGGAAGGCCAGGAAGGTGGTTGGTTTATCTTTTGGTGAAAGGTTCCTTGTAAGTGAAAGGTTCCATCAATATATTTTAAGTGTTTGATTTATCTTTAGCTGCTTCTCTCTCCAAATAGTGAAACGAATGGTTATAAGTTGCTCCTCTCATGGGTGCATCCGTAGTTTTCATTAGAGAAACACTTAACGATATCACAAATGTCAGATTCTTAAAGTCGTAGATGACATATAAACCAGGAAAGACTAGTTATAAAGATATCTCCTGCACTTCATTATTTTACCAGTACAGGATTCTATATATGCAAAGAAGCTGATACTATTTTTTGCCTATATGTTCTTTGAACTCCATGTTGATATGTATTTCTGTATTCACACACTCTTCACTAGAAATTTAGATAGAAGTCACTGGAAAAAATAAGAGATTGAGCAAACAAGAGCTAAACAAGTGATTCAAAACAACAAACTTATTGAAACAAAAGAAAACACAAAAACTCCATCAAAAATTGGTTCATAGTGAGTACATTACGTCTGATGGATGACACAAAGACAAAAAAATTTTCTTAGTTTATTCACTCACTGCTTTGTATCACCTAAATAGGGAAGAAGAAGGGGTAATATGACAAGAACATCTATCAATGAGATAAAACCAGATGCCCCTTCGATATAAATAATAGTTATAATGGCGATTATAATTATTAGGATAGACACAAGATTTTTCCTTTTTACGATTTATAAGAAAACATTTACAAATAGAATCATATCCTATTAGAAATTAGAAATTAGAAACAAGTCTGATGTTTGTATAATTTCTGGTAATGGTATGAAATTAGAAACAAGTCTGATTGTGCATCATTTTAAGCTATCTTTGGTTTTCAATTTTCTCTCTCAACATTTGAAGTTATCCTTTGTTTTGTTTTTTTGTTTTTTTTTCCTAAATGTGTTCGGATTGACAAACCATGTTAGCTATATTAGGTAAAGTTATAAGAGCAGAAGTAAACAAAGTGATGGAGAAGAGTTGGATACAATTGCCAAGAATCTTGCCCCAGTATACAGAAGGTGTTGAAGAATTTATTACTGTTGCTTGTAATCATGTAGATAGTTTGAACAGAACCCGATGTCCATGTCAGAAGTGTACCAATAGGGTCTTCAAACACATCGACATTGTGAAAGAGCATTTAAATCGTCATGGCATGGATAAATCATACACTCGATGGGTATATCATGGTGAAGACTATGAAGTTTTGAGCGATGACGACGAAGATGATAATGGTAATGGTGGCGGTTATGAAGGGAACGATATGAAGGGTTAGAAGATATGATTGAAGACTTGCGAGCGTCGACTCACATGGATCACTCTCTGCCAGAAATGCAACATGAGGAACTTAGAGATAGTTCTGCGGTGGGAGCAACAGAAAGGGAAGCATTTACAAGTCGTTCGGCTAATACTAGTAAAGAAAATCTTGATTTTTTTTATCAGCTCTTAAGTGATGCACGTAAACCGCTATATCCAGGTTGTGAGAAATTTTCGAAATTAGATTTCCTTGTGAAATTACTTCATCTGAAAACAATCAACAAATGGAGTAACAACTCATTTGATATGATTCTGAAGTTAATTAAAGCAGTGTTGCCGTCTGGGGAGACACTTCCTAAGTCCTATTACGAGGCTAAGACATTGATGCGAAACTTGGGGTTTGGTTATATTCCAATACACGCATGCATAAATGATCGTGTGTTATTTTGGAAAGAACATGACAAGCTTGAAAATTGTCTGAAGTGTCATGAGTCAAGGTATAAAATCATTGAAGGTAAGGGTAAGAAAGTACCTGTAAAAGTATTGCGATACTTTCCACTTGCACCAAGGCTTCAAAGATTGTTTGTGTCGAGGATGACTGCAGAAGATATGAGATGGCATAAAGAAAAACGAGTTCGGGAAGAGAATGTATTAAGGCACCCAGCTGATTCAAAAGCATGGGAAGAATTTGATAAAGAACATGAGTGGTTTGCAAATGATCCTCGCAATGTTCGACTTGGCCTAGCAAGTGATGGGTTTAACCCTTTTGGCAATATGAGTAACGCCTATAGTATGTGGCCTGTATTGCTTATGCCGTATAACCTACCACCTTGGAAATGCAATAAAGAGCCTTTCATCTTCATGTCTCTTCTGATACCAGGACCTAAATCACCTGGGAATGACATTGACGTGTATTTGAAGCCATTGATTGACGAATTAGTAGAGTTGTGGGAAAATGGGGTGGATACATGTGATGATGTAACAAAGCAGACATTTCAATTGCATGCTGCATTACTATGGACTATTAATGATTTTCCTGCATTCGGTAACTTGTCTGGGTGGAGCACAAAAGGGAAAATGGCATGTCCAACCTGTAATAAGGACACAATTTCTATGTGGTTGAAGCATAGCTTAAAGTTGTGTTATATGAATCATGGCCGTTTTTTGCCGCGAAAGCATCGTTTGAGAAATCAAAGCATGCAATTATTTGGTGGAAACAGTTCAAGCAAGTTCAAACCTAAAGAGTTATCTGGGGATGATTTGTTGTCGCAAATGGAATGTATAGATTTTTAAAGTTTTGGGAAAGCACAGAAGAAGAGGAAGCGTACTGAGATTGAGTTGAATTGGACGAAAAAGAGTATCTTTTTTGATTTACCATACTGGCGAACCCTTAAGCTGCGACACAACCTCGATGTTATGCACATTGAGAAAAACATTTGTGAGAATGTTTTAGGTACATTATTGAAGCTAGACGGTAAAACAAAAGATACGGTCAAAACTCGATTAGATGTTGAGGAATTGGGTATAAGAAAGGAGTTGCATCTTATTCCAAATGGTGACAAGTTTATTATTCCACATGCCCCATACACATTGTTACCTACAGATAGAAAGAACTTTTGTGAATGGTTAAAATTAGTGAAGTTCCCAGATGGATATGCATCAAACATTTCTCGATGTGCAAATGCTAAAGAGGGTAAGATATCAGGAATGAAGAGCCATGATTGTCATGTACTTTTACAACGGCTTCTTCCAGTTGCAGTACGCGGATTCTTGGATAAGGATGTATCCACAGCATTGATTGAGTTGGGCATTTTTTTTAGAGAGTTGTGTTCCAGGACATTGAGATTGGAACCACTAGAAAAAATGGAAAAGGAGATTGCTGTGATTCTTTGTAAGCTCGAACAAATATTCCCCCCAACTTTCTTTGATGTGATGGTCCATTTGGCAGTACACTTGCCTCGTGAGGCGATACTTGGGGGACCAGTGCACTACCGTTGGATGTATCCAATTGAAAGGTTTTTGCATACGCTGAAGCAATATGTTCGTAACAAAGCACGCCCGGAAGGTTCAATTGCAGAAGCATACATTGACACTGAGTGTCTCACGTTTTGTTCCATGTATCTTCAAGGGATTGAAACACGTTTCAACCACAAAGATCGGAATTATGATGGAGGTAATAGAAAACAAGTTGGGTTGCAGGTTTTCGCACAGAATGTTCGAGCCCTAGGAGCTTCCAAAACTGTCCAGTTGGATTTAAAGGATTTCAATAAAGCTCACTACTATGTGTTGAATAATTCGGATGAAGTTTTACCCTATGTGAAGTAAGTGTAATCAATAGCTTTTAACTTTTGTATTTATACACTTTAAACTAAAATGTCTTAATTATATGTATATATTTTGTGAACAGAGAACACATGATTGAACTTAAAAAGGAAAGCTCCCATCAATTAGAACAAAGACAAGAAAAGTATTTTGCAAAGTGGTTTGAAGAGTGTGTAAGTTCTTATTTGTTGTTCTTATGCATGTTTTCTATATTTATTGCTTTTAACAATATATTATTTACTTATATTGATTATGTGTACATTTTATTGTTAGATGCAAAAATTGCGCGATGAGAAATCCCCTAAAGCTACAGATGAATTATATTCATTAGCATGTGGTCCTGATCAGCGTGTAAACCGTTACAACGGTTGCATTGTTAATGGGATTAGATTTCACACGAAGGATCGGGAGCTACGTTTGCGCACTCAAAATAGTGGTGTGGTTGTAAAAGGGGATCACCAATCAAATGAGATTGAGTTTTACGGTGTCATCACAGATATTCTAGAGTTGGAGTATTTATTTGATTATCGAGTTTTCCTTTTCAAGTGTGATTGGTGGGATGTTGGTAACAAGAAGACAGGAATACAAACAGATGGTCATTTCACAAGTGTTAATGTCTCAAAGACGTGGTACAAAGATGATCCATTTGTCCTATCTAGCCAAGCAAATCAAGTTTTCTACGTGAATGACACCAAAATGCGTGGTAGTTGGCAAGTTGTGCAGAAGGTTAAGCCTAGAAGCATGTACGATGTTTTAGAGATAGAAGAAGAGGTTGGATCAACGGATGGTGATGAGGCATATCAACAAGAGGAACAACTTGCAGTAAATGGCATAATCCTCCCTGATCAAACAAATGAAACAAGTAACAATGAATTTCAAAATGACATTGAATTGAATAGGGACGATATGGACCAAGATGTAGTTGAGGCGAGTGTAGTGAGAACCAGTAAAGAGAGATGCCAATTAGCTGATACTTTCATTAATGATGAAGAAAGTGATGAAGAAGATGATACACTTATGGACTATTGCAGTGACCAAGAGGATATCATACCTAGTGATTATGATACCGACATAGAATGAATGCTCATGTAAATTTTCTGTCTTGAATTACAACTTTTCCTTTTTGTTTGCTTACCTTTCATAATGCATCTTATTGCTTACCTTTCCAAATGCTTCATATATAAGCAACTGATATGGCCATCTTTGCTAAATTATTTTTGTTATGTATGTTTTGTTAATAGGTATGGCACCAGGTGGTCGACAACCTCATACACATTCCATCGCACAAACGCAGTCCAACTCAGTTGAACAAGCATCGACTACCTCAAGTAATGCAAATATCTTCACTTCCTTCCTTGCCTTTGTATTTGTACACTACACCATAATAATCATGCTGAAGCTTGAAAGTGATCAAGATTTAAAAAACCAAGATCAAGCACTCAAGCATACAAATCCATAAGTAAAAAAAATCTATGAAATTTTATTAATTAATTTAAATTCATAACCATTCAAAATTAAATTCTGAGCATACAAAAACCAAATCCATTAGCAAATACACATATATATATATAAGGCTAATAAAAACCAAATCCATTAGCAAATACATATATAAGGCTAATAACATAAGCCCAAATCAGAGATAACCAAGAAAAAAAAATGCACATCCAAGCCACATGGAATGAAAAAGAAGAAGAAGAAGTAAATGCTAATTAAATCCAAAATCAAATGAGATGAGAGGAAAAGAAAAAGGAAAAAGGAAAAGAGAGAGAGAGAGGCTTTCTGCAACATACAAGCTCCTTTACCTGCATCTCCTTGAATAAGAGTCAGACCCACCTTTGTTATTTATTTTTATTTTTTTTTTCACGTGCCTTTCACCATCACCAAAGCGACGAGGCAGGGCTGCAAATGAAAGTGTTACAAAATTTAAAAAGGGCAACAATGGTCAAAGGCCTAGGGTAGTGATTGAAGAAGGGATGCTGACACCGGTAGGGGAATGGAGTACCGCATTTGTGAATGAGATTGGCATAATTTGCCGGAGGCATGCGCCACTAACTATTCGTGACTGGAGGATAGTTCCACGAGGAGCAAAGAATACTATGCATGAATTTCTAATGGTAGTTAGCATTCTTATACTTATTCAACTGTTTCCATCATGTATTTGTGATAATTTCGTACTCTTACGTTTTTATTGCAGAAAAGCTTTGACATTGATCTCCATTTGCCACACGTGCAAAGAGCTGTTAATAAGTTTTTGGGGCAACGATTCAGAGATTATCGATATACGCTTCACAAACACTACAAGAGTTTTGGTGATGATGACCGTGAAAGGCGCAAGAAACCATTTGATAATGTCGCACAAGAGGCTTGGATTTCTATTTGTGACTGGTTTGCTTCAGAAAAATTCCAGGTAATAAATGTTTTTTTGTTTTATAACTTCACAACTATGTATTTGGTGTGCTTCTAACAATAAGATTGAACATTTGAATGCAGAAATTAAGTAAGAAAAATTCAGAAAACCGCCAAAAAAATGTGTCAAACCATTGTTCAGGTGCTAAATCATTTGTACGCTTTCGTGCTGAACAGGTAACTTTCAGATTACTCCTTCCTGCAACCAACATATTTTCTGATGTCGAACCTGTTATCATTATAATCATTAGCTAGGTAAAGATAAAGAATGTATTTGGATAGCTATTATTGCTTCACGATAGGTGGAAAACACTCTAGTGTAGTTATCACCTGAAAATATTTGCATCATTTTTATTTCACAGACTACAGTCCTACCTGAATCCCACAAACTAAACAACACCATCTCAAACCTGCATCATTTTTTTTTTTGATAACTTTAAGCTTTATTGATGGTAAAGTGAAGAAAAACTTACAGAGAGAGAAATACTGACTGTGAGTGAGTAGCTCAACAACCAGTTGCCCCAAAACACTTACAGAAAAACACTCTGTGACCCCTAATTAAACTCACAGTCCCTTCAAGGGGCAATAAAGTAACAAATGCTCAACAGATTCCTGGTCAAGTCTTTAAAGTATTTAAGCACAAGAAACATTGGTTGAAATCTTTCTACATGGGACTATGGCAGCCTGACTGGAGTGACTTAATATATCTCAAACATTGCTACTACTCAATTTGTTTAATTATGTATACAGTTGTGCTAGTTTGGTTGTGAGGTTCTGTTGGTATTGGGACTTTTTTAATTGGAATATTTACTGTTTGCTTTAGTAAATTCCTGTATTGATAGAGGTGGCTGCCCCATAGATCCTCTATGTTCAGTGAGTTTTCTTCTTCAGCAGTTGTTGTGCTAGAGCCATGCTGTTCTGTTAAGCTCTGTTTTGTTTTGCCAAATGATTTCAGTTGCGGATTTGGAGGTGGTTTGGAGTTTTATAGTAGCCTTTCAGTATCCTAAGGGCCTTGCCCTTTTTTTCCTTTTTAATTCCAATTTACCAATCAGCAAAAAAGAAAAAGAAAAAAAGATGCAAATATTAGATGAAGATCACTTTGGTTCTATTGGTTCCTGGTCAGCAGATTCATGGTCATGTTGACACGAGGGACATGTTGCATTTGTAATCATTTCATGAGCAGTAAGTCTATCCCTTGTAGGAAGTCTTTCCAGAATCACAGCCCACATAAGCATTTGTTTTTAAAAGGAAGTGTAGTTTCCCATACCAGCTTGGTTGGGAACCTATATTCAAATAATGAACTGAAGTCTACATATAAAGCCACCTAAGCTATCAGGCTTATATTCGAATAATGAACTTTATTAGAATTTTCAATTCAATAATATGTATTGGTTGGTCTTCTTCAATTCTTGAATCATGATGAACCCAGTAGATAGAAGCATATATAATCTTATGTTTCTGTGCACAAGAACTTTTTATTTACAATCTTGTTCAACTTATTACAGAAAAATCCCATGACTCAGGAAGAGCTTGGCTTGATAGAAATGTACCGTCAGACCCATTTTAGTGACAAAAGGGGTTGTTGGATTGATACGGAGGCCCAACGAAGATATGTAATAAATGCATCTTTTTGTTTTCTTGTTATTTGGAATTAAATTATAGATTTTTAAAATATTATATTGTGCTTAATACCTATGTTACAACTTGTTATCGCAGGAGGCTATGATTAACATTCAATCTGACCCTGCGGCATTAATAGATAGTGTGGCTCCGACTGAAGAGGCCATTTTTTCACAAGTATTGGGTGTAAGACCTAACTACACCCGTGGTATGGGGCATGGCAAGATGCCAGTGTCGTCTTCCGCATCATTTAATGACAATCATCCTGCAGTAGAGGAGTTTAAGAGGTCTACTACAGAGGCTATTAGATGCGCTGAAGAGGCTGACAGGCGTGGAGAGGCGGCTGAAAGACGTGCTGAAGATCAGAATCAGAAGATCGAGACAATGCAAGCTCAAATAGCCTTTCTCATGGAACAGTTTGGTGGCAACAATGCTTAGAGGTATATTAGTTTATATTATATTTTTTTTATAATAACAATGGTTTTATACCAAGAAGTTGCATAGGTTGTCTAGAGGTCAAAATAGTTTAATATTCCGATTCACCTTTTCTATCGTCTCGTCATGGAAGAGCTTGTGTTGTTGTCTCTTCTAGACACTAGTACCACCCAATGGTTTCTTGAAATATAGTCCTTGTTACGCATCTGATGGTTTTATGAAGAGTTAGATGTTTACTTGCCATCTTTAAAACTTTTCACTTAGGATTATGTTTTGAAGAAATCTTCAACATCAGTACTGTTGACTTCTTCAAAGGCCAACTATAGTTGGTTTGCATAGTTATCTTACTTATGACCCAGCCAGGCAGCCACATGTCTCCAGGTGCTAGGTCCAAGAACTATTAACTGGGTCAGCATACGCCCTTAACAAAGGGATCCCAATTACAATGCATTTTCCCCCTTAGCAAGGCACTAAGGTAGACGCATCCAACCCTTTTCTTCTTCTCTTTATTTTTATGAGACTGGTAGAGCTGACACATTAAACCGAAGAATGATACAAAGATAGTTTGCAATTTAGTATCAGAACTTTTCATTTGAAAAAAATTAACATCTTTATTTTGGAGGAGTAAGCCAAGTGAAATGAATATGAATCAGTATTGCAATTATATTAGTGTTTGAGCCTCTTCACGTTTGTGGTATCTAATTGTTGTTATAGTCAGTTGCTCAGTTTTCTTTGAAATTCAGGAAACACCAATACAGTGCATACACAGTTTGGCATCCACTTTGCTTTATTTTCTTAGAAATTAGTTGTTTTCTTTTTAAGATCACGACAATTTGAGTATTTGAATCTGCTAGAATTAAGCATCATGTCATCAGCTTATCATTGGTGTATAATACATATTTTGTTCTGCTTCTATGCAGGTCCAGATCGATGGCCCAGTTGTAGGAATTGTTGCAGTTATGTTTGTATAGTACAAGGAGCTAAATTACAGTAATTGGAATGCAAATTTGGATCAGACTTGTAGGAATACAAGACTTGTTTTGGTTGTAAATGGATTAAATACATTTGGATCAGACTTGTAGGAATACAAGACTTGTTTTGGTTGTAAATGGATTAAGTACATTTGGATCAGACTTGTAGGAATACAAGACTTGTTTTGGTTGTAAATGGATTAAGTACATTTGGATCTTGCTTATCTTATTTTAATCCAAATTCTGTTTTTTTAGTCATATTTTGGTCTTCACTATATTGTGATGTGTGAGTTTGTTGTTTGTGCGGTTTTCCTTTTGTAGCCTAGTTAGGAAGTTTTTTTTTTCTACACAATTGTTATTATATATTTATATGGGAAAAAAAACGCTATCTACTATTAGCGACGCTTATAAGCGTCGCCAATGCTTTTATTTTTATTTAATATTTTAAAAAGCAATGTTTTTTTTTTTTAGTCATACACTTTCTCTTTTTATTTATTAGTCTAAAAAGTATCCGCGACACTTATAAGCGTCGCCGTTGCATTTTCTATTTTATATTTCTTATCGAAAACCCATCCGCGACGCTCATAAGCGTCGCGGATGTGTCTTTCTAATTTTATCTTATTATTCTAAAAAATATCCACGACGCTTATAAGCGTTGATAAAGATGCTCTTTGGCCACGCTAATACACGTCGCTAATAGCTCTTCAGCGTCGCCGAAAGTTTTTACACTTTCATCATTTATTATTTTGTTTTCTTTTAGAAAAAAACTCATTGGCGATGTTTATAAGCGTCGCTGATACGTTTTTCTATTTTTTTATGTAATATTCAAAAACATATATACGACGCTTAATAAGCATCGCCCATATGGTTTTCTAATTTTTATTTAATATTCGAAAAACCTATGAGCGACGCTTATAAGCGTCGCTGACGAGTTTTTTCCCAAAAAAAAAAAATTAACTGACGAAAGCGTGAAAAATGTTCGGCGACGCTTAAGACCTATTAGCGACGCATATTAGCGTGGCCAAAGAGTACCTTTACCAACGCTTATGTAAGCGTCGCAGTTAAGCTTTTACGACGCGATCATTAGCGATGTTTAGACGACGGTAAAATAAGCATCGCGAAAACCCAATAACGACGTTTAGGGGAGTATTGGTGACGCATGTAAGCGTCGCCAAAGCCCTTTTTTGTAGTAGTGTGCCACCAAGCGTCGGCCAAAATACTAGCTAGGCATGACTCGGTCTCTTAGTTAGCGACGAACCAGTTGAGTAAAGACCACCAACCTCTGACTGAAAGCAGCCCGAAACCACAATCACGAAAAAAAGGTCCTCTTCACACTTAGCTTCCGACCTCAAACAGTTAACAGAACTCTATAAGAGGTCAGAAGCTGGGGGGCTATTGTGTGGGATATTTTCGAGCTCACCATAGTCCCAGCCAGATGCTCCATCTCAGCCTCCTCCAGCTCGGCCAAGTGCTCCCACTTCAGCCAACTCCAGTTCGGCAACCTTCACTTCGGCAGGACTGCCCCACCTCAGCAACATGTCCTGAAATCGGTCACTCCTAACCTCGGTAGCAGTGCCAGGGCGTCAACCGAGATCACCAGCCATGCATGTGATCTCGGCCTATGTCTCCCCCATCATTGGTCTCGGCCAGACACTTCACTTCGGCCAGCGCCAGCAGTACCCCAATGAGAGTACTGACAGCTGTCCTCCCATGGACACTCAACCACGTCACAGGACGTGCGACAAGACAAGGGAACCGCCAAAGTCCCTGACAGACTGGCTCCCACAGCTCCCTAGGCGCCGGGATAAGGCCCGATGGGACTGTAATTAAAGAAATGTGGGCTACGATGGGACATTCCCTGTCAAGTACAACCCCAAAGTCAAAGAGACTCTCTCACTCTCTTTTCTCTCCTCCTTCCTTCTCTTGTCTCTATAAGGATTAGCTCCAACACAGAAAGGAGGAGGCCATGAACGGACTGGTACGCCCATCTTGTTCCCCAAAAATCTCCATCCTTTGCTTAGTTCCCACACTAACTTAGGCATTGAAGAGCCCTGCGCTGCCACATCCAGGGTCCTCTGACCTATTGTTCTTCCTCCCTTTCTCAGGATTCAAGCGCAGGCATCGGTCCTCTCAATCTTCTTCGGATAAGTCGTTTCAGGCTCCCCCTACTCTTTGTGAGTGATATTTTTTGCACTTACAGAAGGAAATTACCAGTCCTCCAGATATTTCACGCAATGCTTTTGCCCATCGAGATGTCGAATCAGCCATCATACTAACATTGTAACCCATATCTCGGAAGTACTCGGCTATGGTGATTCCTAAAGACAACACGGTACGCCACTCACATCAGTAGAGATAACAACAACATGCTGGATAAAAAAACATCAGAATACTAGAAAAGGAAATCGCAGCATTGGAAAGTACATA
Source organism: Litsea cubeba (assembly GCA_012931725.1). Lineage (NCBI taxonomy): Eukaryota > Viridiplantae > Streptophyta > Magnoliopsida > Laurales > Lauraceae > Litsea > Litsea cubeba. The sequence goes on from CM022945.1 coordinate 113,890,053, forward strand.
TACATGAATTATAGGTAATTATCATCATCAACTTAATCTTGTCCCATTGATATGTGGTCAGCTTAAGATTTCTATTTTTTGGAACTAAAAAGTCCACGTCAACTTATAACGAAACCTAACTACCTAAGGTACAAGAACTGTGGGAGTATAAAAAGGGGGGCTCTATTGGCACCACGAAAATCTCTCTTCCCACAACAAAAAAAAAAAAGGTTTTCCTAAACTACCCCTCCTCCTCCTCCCTTCCTCTCCCACCCTCTTCCCTCATCTTCCCCCCACCCCTCCCCCCCAGTCTCCGGCGGGGAGGGAGCCCCGGCCGGCAGCCCGCGGCGGGAGCCCTGGCCGGTCTCCCCCTCTCCCTCTCCCTCTCTCCCTCCCCTTTCATTTTCTTTCCCTCTTCTCCCTCTCTCCCTCCCACTCCTCCCCTCTCCTTCCCTCCCCTACTCCCCCACTCCCCCTCCCCCTCCCCCTCTCCCTTCCCCTCCCAGTGGGGCGACTGGGAGATCGGGCTGCATCAGGGGAAACCCATTCACAATAATTCTGTATCTCAAATCCTATATTTCGTATCAAATCCAAGATAAAAGAATTATATCAATACAACGAATCACATTCACAATAAATCTTAGGATCCAAGTGTGAATGGGACATCATGCCTAATTTTGTCCTGCATCAAAGTGTGAGTCTTATGACTCGATAATTGCTTTATCAAATCAAACAATTCAGGTAATTCAGATGGCCATAGCCCAAGACTACATTAGTATTTCTTTCTTTTCTTCTCTTCTCATTTTTCAATGTTTATATTTTTAAGAGGTTATCGAGTGAGTAACAAATAAGAAGTGCTATTTTAGGGAGGTTTAGGAATGGGCATTTGACTATACATTTGGGTTTCTTCATACATTCTTTTTTTGTTTTGTTTCTTTTTTTTTTTTTTTTTAATTCTTGCTTCATGAATCACTTATTGAACTTCAAGTTACACATATTAACCATGTAATGTATAATACAGGGGAAAAGTAGGATTAGTGTAGAAAAACTCAGCAGGCTTAACAGTTATACACAATCACTATTATGCAGTGGCACACAGCTATAATGTAGAAAGTAGAATCATTTTAAATGTTCATAGTAGCGACATAAAATTAATTCATCTAGAATTATGATCAAATCAATTTTATAAGTGAATTACCTACCAGAAAGCAAGATGAAATGCTGGTTGTCAGATATTCTACAACCAAACAGCATAAAGTAAGATCCGTCGACCACTCACACAACAAAAGGCTCTACACTCATAGATCTTAGTTATTGTAATTAAAATTCAAAATACTGCAGCCCAACCACTCTTGACTATAAAGAATCAATTTATAATTCTTAGAAATTTTACTGTCCAGTCTCATCTGTGACTGTTAAGTTTACAAACCACACTCTCATAACATTACAAATGATTCTCAAAGTACAAGGTCCTCTTCACCCTACTAACGATGGATATTGAATATGAAGCAGAGAACCAAATAAAATAGAGATTCCCAGAAGACTGATGAGTTTCCTGGAGTAACCGTAACAATTAAGCCCATCTAAAGGAAAGGACTGAATCTATATCAAAGGGCCTATTTGGATAACCAAAAAATAGAGTAAAACAAAGGATTTGTGTGGGAAAATTCCCGAACTCATCAGAATCCCGGCCAAGATGCTCCATCCCAGGCCCCCGCACCAGCAAGTCCATCCCGGCAAGCTCGGTCTCGTGCTCCACGCTTCCTGTGCACAACTCCCCTCACTTCGGCAATGCACGCCTTAGCAATGCCAGACTGCTCCACTTTGGCAGACTTCGGCCAGAACATCCCACTTCGGCCTCCACCTTGGCACCTTTGCCAGATCTCTCTAAGCCAAGTCAGTGGTTCCCGACCTTTGCTCCCCAGCTCGGCAGCAAACCGTCCGCCTCGGCAACAGTGCTAGGACCCTCCATCTCCGCCAGGTCCTCACCTCGGCAAGACCCTCCATCTCGGCCAAGAGCCTCATCTCGGTAAAAGCATCGGGCACTAACAGCCATCCTCCCATGGACATTCAAACACGCTACGGCACGTGCGACAAGACAAGGGCCCGGCCCATATCTCCTGACAGATCGCCGTCCACAGCTCCTAGGGCGCCAGGATATGACCGGATGGGACGAGACAAGCCATGATGAGATAGCTATTAAAGAAAAAGTAGGCTACGATGGGACCGCGCCTCCCTACTACCTGGCAATGTGGGCTGTGACAAGACAGTCAACTACCCATTTGCCTCCTCTCTTCCTCTATATAAACACAAGAACAGTTCACAAGTAAAGGAGGCCAATGAATACAATACACGCTGGTACGCTACCTTTTTCCCCAAAAATCTCCATCCTCTGTCCAGTTCATTTACTAACTTAGGCATCGGAGAGCCTTGCGCCACCCAGGCTAGAGTCCTCTGACCTTCTATTCTTTTTCCTTTTCTCAGGCTTCAGGTGCAGGCATCGGTGTTCCTAATCTCCTTGGATGAGTCCGTGCAGGCACCCCCCTTATTCTTGTGAGTTACATTTTTTGCACTTACAGGATTGATCCTTTGTAATGTTTTAAAAGTTAAATAGAGTAATGTTTACAAAGGATTGATCCTTTCTACAGGAACAAAAGATTTTAAAACACCACCATAGTCTGAGGGACTACAGGAACAAAGTGTTCTACTTCATGTATCACCTTGTTCTTTACAAGCTTGTCCACATAATATGTAAGACCAAAGGAACCCACAAGGTGGAATTGAACCTTCCTAAGATCCTAACTACAAAGGATTTAGTCTCTCTCTCTCACAAAAGGAGTGAACCTTTCTAAAATATTACCAAGATAATTACAACACCACAATAGTCTGTGGGACTATGAGAACAAATTAAATAGCTTGTCCATATTGGACCAAAGGAACCACAGGGTCAAATTGGCTATCATCAAATGTCCTACGGAAAAACACCAGAGGAGACCTTTGATCTGTGAATTTGCCGCATCATCTGAACCGCAACATCTTCTGTGACCATACCCTCTGGGAAATGTTGTCACAGTTTTTGAAACTTGCAAAGTTTCAAAACAGACAAACCAGAATTACAAAATAAAAGCAACGCACAAAGGCAGATAGGACCATAGGTCTATCGGAACTGTCGGCTTAATTGCTTCATTTACCTAAAGCTAGGGTCTATTTAGGTCAGATCCATCGTTTTGTGAATTGATCAGACCCTCTATTTAGGTCTGTCAATGGACCCAGATCCAGCCCAGTCTTCCTGAGCCTAAGGGCTATTTGTCCTTTACATATGGGATTTGAAAATGAGATTTACATGCGTAAAATGTAAGCTTTACATGTGTACATAGAACATATTATCATGTTTGTTTGTTTGGAAGTATCATTTTCATGAGTAATGCCAGACCTAGGGGTGTTCATGGGCCGGGCTGGGCCATGCTGATGAGTTTCAGGCTCGGTCTGTCTTTGATATATATATAATAGACCCAAGCCCGACTCAGGACAAAGCTGCTCAACATCAGCTCAGCCCACTTAAGTCTATTAAGCCCGGCCCATATTGTTAATCGGCCATAGAATATATTGATCATTTCATGAATATCTATGTTCTACTCATGCCCTAATCACATTTAGAATTTAATGTGAGAATAGAATAGAATAGAATAGAATAGAAGGAGGGTTGATTTGAAGAGATTTTATCCTCTGACTTTGGGTAGTCACCCCTTATTAGCGGTACTTAGCCCCTTAGTTGTGTACTTACCACCCCCTTATAAGATTTTCTTATTGACATAGGATTGAAATGATGGTCACAAGTTTCACCTTGATTTTTTATATCATGTTTGCATAGGAAATCTTATACGGCAACTCTTGACTTTTATTATAAGGCAAACCATAGATTATTATTTTTATCCCTCTTATTCGGTCTGGGCCAGGTCAGACTTTGGGCTTTTCTACACTTAATCCAGGTCCAGCCCAAAATCTTAATTCAGGCCCAGCTCGGGTACTAAAACTGTAGGTCCAAGCCCAGACCAAAGCGGGCCTTGCCCGGGTCGGGCTAAGACCTTCCCGGCCCATAAGAATGTTGGGAAAGAAACTGTTGTCATATGAATCCAAAAGTAAGGGCATAAAAAGACGAGTAATGCTACCTGGACATACTTTTTGGCATGAATCTTGGACAAACCCCTATGTTACCCCTTGAAGATATTCAAGGGGTAACATAGGGGTTTGTCCAAGATTCATGCCAAAAAATATGTCCAGGTAGACTTTTTGTAAAAAGACAAGGGGGACGATTTGAAGAATGTCCATGCCCTTGTAATTGGTGAATGCTACAAAATACTCTTTCCGAGTGTGAAAGGAAAGTCTATAAATAAGACAAAAGTCTTCCCGCGTGTGAAAGGAAGGTCTAGTACGACAACCAGGATGTCGTTAGTCATCCCGCGTGTCAAAGGAAAATTTAGTTCGGGGCATTGCCTGGAGAGTCGAGAGGAGGTGACATTCACCCATGACGGGGTAAAGTTTAATTGTTTTTCTTATACATATTCTAGGATGGTGCGATACCGCATACATCAACTATGCGGTATTTTAGGATCTTGCGATATGATAAATATTATTTACGTGATATTTATGTCCGTGTGATATCGCTCTATTATTATACAAACAATTCAGCAGGAAAATTTCTTTGAAAGTTTGATTGTTATAGGGCAAATGTCATATGTAAAACCAAATGTATGGTGTTAATATCAAAAGTTTAGTATATCCATCTTTTCATAAATATTTGTGTGTTTTTTTCTTTACTTTTTTTTGTAAGGATGCTATTTTCTCATTGTTTTATACTTTTCTCAAGTGGGCTCATTGAGTCGTCATTTGAAATTTCGTTGGAGTTCTATGTGATTTGTGCTTTCCCTCTTTATTTTCTAGATGTATCTATTGTGCAAATAATCTTGAAATTGTTAGTGAGCCTTAAAAGAAACGCTTTAATTCTTTTGTCATTTTTTTTTTCTTATATGTCATTTTGAACAGTCCGGATTATTACTATGTGGACCCCACAATAGAGTTTCATACATGAACCTAAAAGGGAAAATGCTCACCTAAGAATGTCCTAAAGGTGGGACCTACCTCTGAATCTCAAGCATTACATATAACATGTATTCTTGATGCAGTGTGCCTGCATACAATGCGCTGGTAAATATTTTTCAGCCTATAAGTGCAAATTGGGTATTATGGATTACCCATCTAACAAATGACCGATTTGAGGGTCTAATTTATCCTACGCAAAATGGCACAAGCTGTGATCCAAACTTTTCACTTGCAGGAGCTCATCTTCCCTATTTTTTTTTATGGTTAGCTCGTGGGGCTTACTTAGGGCCCGTTTCTTTATTAGAATTCATAGAATTCATGTCTGGTGGTTGTCTGGGAATTTCAAATCCTGATATTTGAAATGCTACCAAATTCTGGAATTCCAAATTCGTTGTTTCATTCATGGCCTGAATTCCTACCGAGCTCTCAAAATGCCATCGTACCTCTCCCGGAATTTATATGCCAAGTGAGATTTCCAAATCCGACTTGTTAAAGTGTTTTTTCAAATGCTGGATTTTTTAGAATTTGAAATACTTGGAATTTCAAATGCCCAGGAATTCTGTGGGAATTCTGGTAATGAAACATAGAATTCCTATCAGGAATTCTGAATTTCCAGACACCCTGAATTCCTGTCAAGAATTTTAGTAAGTGAACAGACCCTTAACTACAAGTGCCGTGTTTGGTTGATGAGCTGAATTAACAAGTGTGAACTCAATTAAAACTAGGTTAGAAATGTCAAAACGAATCATAAACTTGATTTGATTCTTTCCAAGTAGTGTGGCAGAAGGTGACTTGGTAGGATTAGAAGCCAAAAAGGCTGATTTCTCTCTCTTGGGATCAATTGGCCAACGACTTCACTCCGATCTCATGTAACACCAATTTCCACAGCTGGATTCCATGGCATTTGTCACAGTCATTTTTTTCAGAAATAAACATGAGAAAATGCTTTTTGAAGACCGTCTTCTTTTTTTAATGGGTCTTCACCTGCTGCCCTATTTTCTCTTTGAAGACCGTCTTCTTTTTTTAATGGGTCTTCACCTGCTGCCCAGCTAATGCCCACTAGTGCCAAGTCTTTTTTATTAATGGGTCTTCACCTGCTGCCCATCTAATGGCCACTAGTGCCAAGTCTTCTTTTGTTTTTTTTTTTTAAATGGGTCTTCATCTTATACCAGTCAGAGCCAATGCTTTTTAATTGGGTATTCACCTGCTGGCTGCTGCCCATCAGTCCCAAGCAAATTTTTTTTTTATTGGAATTTCACCAGCCAGTCATCTGCGCAAAGTCTTTGTTTTTTTTTCTTAATCCGGTTTCCACGGGATTGCCCATCCCAGGTCGGTCTTTAAATTTCATGTTCATGTTTGATTTTTTAATCGTTTATTTAATGGGTCCTGTATGAATTGAGGTGATTCTAATAAGAATTCGTTAACCCCAATTCGAATTCGTTAACACGACACGATTGACAGCCCTACTTTTGACTAACACTTTGATTCTACTTTTGCCCAATTTATTAACTTTACCTGGGTACACAGCATTTACTTTTTATCAAAAACATCTACAATCACTGACTACAACTTTTACATTTTCAGTTCCACAGGCGGATAATTTGCTTGCAAAAGCTAATCTTTATTTTTCATAAATCAATGTTACCAATAACTTTTGAGTTTTGACTGACACTTTTGTTCTATTTTTGCATATCTATTAACTTTGCTTCGATCTACAGCATTTACTGTTTACCAAAAACATATGCAACCAATAAGCATCCATGTTTCAGACAAGGGGTAAGCCTCCATTTTCCAGACAAGGGGTGGCATCAAAAGTACACTTTTTCAAAATTCCCCCTTCTTTATTTAAAAAAAAATAAAAAACCATCATATTTTCTCTAGTAAAAGACAAAAAAAACCCTACATTTCTGTATAAAAAGTCAAAAAGATTTCATATCAAACAACTAAAAATAAAATACCATCATAACCCATTTATAAATTATTCTCTCTTGATTTGATGCTTTACTTTATTTTTATTTTACGGAAAAATTACCAAATGAGAGTACGACTTACTATTACAAATGTATTATATTCTGCGCAGGAAAATAAATTGTTTGCAGAAGGTAATCCTTGTTTTCAGTGTTTGTCACATGACTAGAAATGTAAAAGTGTGAGGAAAAACAATCACTTTTTACTTTGCCATCCTGCAAAAAAAAAATTCAAAAAACTAATTTCTTAATTTATTGAATGATAACTTCTCATTTCACTTTATATTATTTCATCTTATTGAAACAAACTCAGTAAAGAATTAATCGGAAAATACGCTTTCATTAGAAAATTATTATTCTTGATTTCTTTCTATAAACTTAACATTTATTTTACATTATTTTTCCGGTAAATTGTTCAAACATATAAAGAAATCTAATTTCTCTAGATGCTTGTTCAGACCGCTCTCTAAACTCGTCTAGTTTTTTATTAGTATTCGTGTAGAAAAACTTAAAGGCCATTAGTAATATTTCAAAATTTTCTTCTTTCATTAGAGTTCCGTTTGAAAAGAATCCAAGAATTCCTCATTGAGAGTATTTATATAACTAAGGATTTCACATCAATATTGCTGATAATTGTTGTATATAAATAGAGAAATTAAAATATGTATTAGTACATAAATCTACAAAACTAAGGATTTTTAAATCCTATGAGAAAGTTAGACATGAAAACCCTCAAAATGATAATCAATTAATCGTACGTGTTAAAAGATCCTTTCAAATATTCATTTGGATATTGGGCCAAAGCAGCTCTGGGTATTTTGAGTATAATACCTAGGGCCTGTTTGGATAAATGAGGAGTGAAGTGAAATGAAGTGGATTTCACATGTGAAGTGGAGTGAAGAGAAGTAGGTTGAAATTAAAGTAGAGTACTTCACTTCATTCCATTTGGATGCTTATTTTGAAGTTAAGGTTTGGAGTAGAATTTATTTTTATTCAAAGAAATAGAAGTATTTAGAGTTTAAGTGAAATAGAGTACATGTGGCTTACAACATTACTTCATCTATTGGGCCAAACTCATCCAAACGAGGTAAAGTTGAAATTTTAGACTGTTATGGCACATTTAACTTCACTCTACTCTATTTTTTGCCTATCCAAACAGGCCGAGTAGTACTAAATTTGACGTATGTGGGATCCACTTTGCCAGATCCAATTCGATTATACTAGTTAAAATCAATGATGAATGTGTAATAAAACATAAAACTACTTTTTTTTTCTTTTTTACCTATCGAGATTCAAAATTTAGGTTGATTAAATAAAATTTAAGTAGGAGAAGCGTGTGGACTGAGTCAAGGTATTGGGACATATATAGTACACTGAAAATGAATAATATCACATGGGTCCGATCCATCTAGGCATGCAGCTGGCACCTAATATATTAGATGAAAATCATGGAGTTTAGTGGATGGTTCTATACATGAGTTATTCCATGTAGTAGTACTCTTCTGTGGCAAAAAGTACTAAGTAGTCTTGTTACAGTGGGCAATGGCACATATCGATATTGTTTTTTCTTCTCACGGCAACGCAAATATTTGAGTCTGAGAAGCACCACCTTCTTTCTCTTCTAAGTTCTAACCTTTCCATATGGAAAAAACTTGAGAGATCATCATCTTCTCCGTCGCAGAAGAGACACAGATGTCTTCCGAGGCTGTTGTTCCCTATATCGTAGGAAAGTTGGGTGATCTTCTCATTCAAGAAGCACAACTCCTTTTTGGAGTGCGTGAGGGGATCGAAGGGATTAAAAATGAACTGGAGTGGATGCAACGCTTTCTGAAAGATGCCGATTCCAAACAGAATACAAATGCGCTAGTGAAGAAATGGGTGTCAGACATCAGAGATGTTTCTTATGAAATCGAAGATGTTATTGAAACCTTCATCTACAGTCAAAGGAAGAGGGATGGACTTGTAAGGGTCTTGAAAAGGTACATCCGCGAGCACGAGGTCGCCAAGCAGATTGAGCAAATAAAGCAGAAGATGAGTGACATCTCAAGGAGGAGGGAAACTTATGGCATAAGGGATATCAATGAAGGAAGACTACAAGAGGAAAGCTCTTGGATCCGTGATTTGGAAGGTCGCAGGCGAGATTCCGTCATGTTCGAGGAACCCCAGCTGCTAGTTGGTCAGCATGAAGAATTCACAACTGTGAGGGACCAGTTGATGACTGAGGAGCAAAGGCGTCGTGTGATTTCCATATTCGGTATTGGCGGTTCAGGTAAAACTGCCCTCGCCAAAAAAATTTTACATGATGTAAAATACCATTTTGATTGTCATGCACTTGTTTATGTATCTCAGCAATGTAAAATTAAAGACGTCCTTGTACGCATTATAAAAGGCGTAGCGGGCCATGCTCCAGAGGGCATAGAGAGATTGGATGAGGTGGATTTGGGGTTGATGCTTCGTGATAAATACTTGAGGAGGAAGAGGTATGTGGTGGTAATTGATGATATATGGACTAGAGAAGCATGGGATAGTCTAATTCTCAAACTACCAGATGATGGGAACAAAAGTAGAGTATTGGTTACCACTCGCATCAGAGATGTAGCTTTACATGCTGACCCATCAGGCCATCACCATGAGATGCGCCTTCTTAATGACGATGAGAGCTGGGAATTGTTCATGAAGAAAATCTTTCCTGGAAAAGATCCCTCGACAGCCTGCCCTTCAGAGTTGAAAGAAAAAGGGTGGAAGATCCTCAAGAAATGTGGAGGTCTACCCCTGGCTATTTTGGTCTTAGGAGGTCTCTTAGCAACAAAAGAAAAGACAGAACGAGCATGGTCTAATGTTCTCGAGAGTATCCCCGAAAGCTCTAAACAATGTCTGGATATATTAGCTTTGAGTTACTGGGATTTGCCTCATTACCTGAAACCATGCTTTTTATATTTCGGCCTTTTCCCGGAGGATTATGAAATCAGTTCAGGGAAAATGTTCAGATTGTGGATTGCTGAAGGTTTCGTTCAGCAGAAAGGTAACAAGGTCATGGAAGAAGTTGCAGAATGCTACTTAGAGGAGCTGGTAAGCAGGAGCATGATTCAAGTAGCAAGTAAAAAGTCTAATGGATCAATTCACAAATGCGGCATCCATGATCTTTTACGTGAGCTCTCCATATCTGAAGCTAGAGAAAACAATTTCTTCACTGTCCATAATGATAATGACACTAGTTCTTCTTCAACTAGTGTGAGACGACTGGCAGTCTATCGCAACATTGATTGGGATGAGACTAAAAATCACTCAATGGAGACCCTCCGTTCAATATTGTACTTCTTCGACTCTAAAGTTGATGTGTTCAAATTACCGAATACAAGTAGCAAATTACTAAGAGTGATGAATGTTGGAGCAGAAACACTTTCAGCAGTCCCATTACCGCAGAGAGTCACAGAATTTGTTCATTTAAAGCATTTGGAATTTTCAAAATGTTTTACATTCCGTAGTATTCCACCATCCATTGGCAACCTGTCCAGCCTACAAACTCTAAAAATATTTAGAAGTTCAGGTTTGCAAACCTTACCGAATACAATTTGGAGTTTGAAGGAGTTGAGGCATCTACATGCTGATCAGTTTCATATCTTCAAGGGGCATTCAAATCTCAACAATTTAACAAACCTCCAAGCGTTATGCTTAAACGCTGGTAGCTGGATAGAAGAAGGCTTAGACAAGCTAACTAATCTTAGAAAATTGCAAATATGGAAAGATGTGAGTTTATACCATGATACATTGCCCTACTGCATTGAGAAATTGTGCAATCTCCGATTACTTAGACTAATAGAACATTGGACCCCGAGGACCAACGCCACAGTTCTGCCACTTCTGCCATTTACACATCATCTGCATCTGTATAATATTCATTTGAAAGTATGCATAAAGAAACTGCCGGAGTTGCCACCCAATCTTGTCCAACTGTTGTTAAGAGATTCTGAATTAGAACAAGATGCCATTTCTATATTGGAGAAGCTGCAACACCTTAAGATTCTCAAATTACATGACGGATCGTATATTAGCAAGCAAATGATTTGCTCTCGGGGAGGATTTCCTCGGTTGGAATTTTTAGAACTCAGTGACTTGCCTCTAGAGGAGTGGATAGTTGAGGAAGGAGCAATGATATCTCTCAAAACTGTCGAACTCGTAGACACGTTTCTTTCTCAAATTACTGTTCCCGAGCGAGTCCATGGTCTCTTGAAGTACAGAAGCTGAGCATAAATGAAACCAGGAGAAAACCAGGTAACTTATATTTTCAATTTTATTGTATGAGTTGAATATTTATGCTTACAAAGGATCCAAATATTCCTCTACTGTTTCAATGGTTGATAGTTTTATCCTGTTATCAAACCCTCTTGACCTACGTGATAGAAAAGTGCTTCTAGATCTAGCTGACAACTAAATAAATAAATGAAGTCCTATTCAGCTATTTCTTCTAAGGCCATCGGTAATTGGAAGGTCTGGAGTGGGAGTTGATTATATTTATAACTCTATCCCAAACACATCATATACTTGGCAGGCCAGTTGGCTCCAAAAGCCCTTCCACCTATTCTATCATAAAACACACATCAGAATCTTCTTGTTGGGCCCAACATTTAAATGAGGTGTTTATTTATAAATCTTCTTTTTTTTTTAATATCTTCAAATGTCTCTCATTCAAAACTTTATTTCCTTTTTCAAAAGATCTGTTTTCCAGAAAAGATGAGAAACTGCAAATAAACCCGATCGAAATCCTAACCCATTGAGTTCTACATTTGAACTTTACATTAAGATTTAATTTTGTTTTTATAAAGGACAGTCGATGCAACTGTGGAATCCCACTTGAATTGAGAAACAAACATGCTTAATATACATTTGAAACCAAGGTGAGATTGCTTAATATATGGGATTTTAAATTTGGGTTATCTCAATGCCTATTGAATTTGTTGTATCATCGTATTATTTCACCAATCATGGAAAAGGAAAACATAATCCTCTCACATAGGAATGTTGTGCGGGATTTTCCATCCCCACCTTTATTTTAGCAGGATTCCACTCATGTAAAATATATGGGGATTGAAAATCCAACACTATCCCATTTGATATTGCTACAGGTGAAAAAAGCATTGTGCCAGCATGTCCATTTCATTTTTAATTGCCAAACACATTGTTATCCAACTATTCTAGAATTTCTCTCATTGAACTGCTTGTAAATTTCAGTACTCTTTAGGATTTTGTATCATTCTCAGCTTTGTATTAACGAATTTTATATGCAATCTCAAGCCTTGCAGGTGATATTTCAATACCCCATGCGGCAACTAGTGCTTTGGATTCAAATGAACAGTTGTGGCAAGAAATCTGTTTCCTTTTCTTTTTCTTCATCATCTTATTTTATAAGTTGTTTGTGAACTACGTGAAAATTGTCAGTGTGATTCTAGACTGGGTTTGTATCGTTAACTATCAACTTATCGATGTGTTATTTCCCTTGCTTAATTTCATTTATTTAGTGTTGGATGGTGTGTTTTCTATCTATATAATGCTATATATGTTGTCCTTTACTTTGTCTTCTTTATGGTTGTCAATGAGCTTAGCCAGCTCGGCTCAGCTCAAGAAGCTAATAACCAATTCAAGCTCAAGCGTGCTCAGTTAGCTCACGAGTCAAACTTGAGAAAAATGGCGTTGGTTGCTTTGCTTAGTTTAAATTTGCTAGGTGGTTGGTTCAACCTATGCGTGATAGGAGACAACAAAGATGTGAAGAAAGAGAAGATCAACGGCTTGCTTCATTTGCAGGAAATACGCACGGTGTGAGTTGGATGAGATGAGAAGGACAAAAAAGCCATGGTGGGTATACGAGGATCTGATGGTGAAGATCTGTCCAGTGTGCTGGACATATTTGGCAATGACAATCAACGCCATTTACTAAAAAGATTGGATTTTTTCTAGGGATGGTTATAGGCAAACATGTGTCTTCAAAATGGTAGTTCATGGGGCTTTTTGTTTAGTTTTCTAACCTGACCCCTAGTTGGTACTTGGTGTGTGGTCATAAGAGCTTTGAAGTGGTTTTGTTCAGGCACAGGTGTTTCTGAAGTGGGTCAGCTCATTTTGTGGTGATCTCATCCCCAAGAGAACCTATTTCGGGGATTTTGGGATCATTTTGAGATTTGTGGTTCTGGATAAAAGCATTCGGGTCATGATATCATGAGTCACTCACTGTATCATGACTTGGGACTGACGGTATTGCATAGTAGATAAAAAAAAATCAATACTGTTAAATAGAGACAGTTGCACTTCTTTTTTTTTTTTAAGCACCCACACACCCACATGGACGCTCACCCAAGTTTCTAACTAGCCAGGTATATCAGCGGAACGGAGGTGCCTCATAAACTGAGCTACTAATAATATATTTTTCTTTATTGTCTCTTAGCTATATAATCGTAATAAAATAAAAACAGTTGAAAAGGATGGCCAAACTTTTCTATAAAAGAAAAAACAAAACCTCCCAAAAAAAAATAGAGAGAGAGAGAGAGAGAGAATTGCCATTGACAAAAATCAAAACAAAGAGCAACAAAGCTTAGTCAGTTTGCTCAAACAATAGATCGAAGTTGAATGAAGCCCTGCTTTCTCTACCAAATAGCCTTCTACTTTTAGCACTGGATCAGCATTAGAGCTGCTGTGGTTTTGTATTTTATATATAACAATGATCAAGAACTAACTAATGGGAGCTGATGGAGAATGCAGCTGGCCAATGAAAAAAAATATTGGGGGGGGGGGGGGGGGGGGGCGGCTCAAATTGTATATAATTGGAGAGATATTGCCTCAGCTTTTGAGTGTTTCCAGGTTGAATTTTCTTGCAAACAAATAACATGGCCGTTTCACCCCATTCCACAAGCATGGCCTCTGCAGCACCATCTCCAGCACATAAATGCAATATAACACTCATCATGATTTTTCATTTTCTAGTGATTATTTACTAGAACCATGCCACAAAGAAATCCATGTTTTAGATCTCTAAAAATAATGACAATGATAATTATTTCTAGTAAGAAATGCTAATAGCAATTGAGCAGACTTATATATGACAGATGAACACTCTAAAGAAAATTTAAGTAACTATTCTATCCTGTGTCACAATAATCGCCAATAGATGTATGTGACGTTTCAATGAGAAAAAAATATGCAGACAGCTCTTGTTAAAGTGGGTTTGGGTTGAGAAACAGGAGATGGCCGAGTGGAATGGACCAATATCTCATCTTTCACAGGCTCCCAAGGATTGATTTCTGGGTGTATAGCTAGCTTCACAACTTGTGTACCACTCTCCCATCATAGCAAAAATAAATAAATAAATAAGGTGGATTTGGGCTTGGGTTCTGGCCCAATATCGAAGAATTTTGATAATTAGAAATTCTCCTTACCTTACTACAAATTGCAACCAAAACTCCTAATAAAGTTGTTAACACGCCATCAATCAGCATTTTAAATACTAACTTGTACTAATTGGCAACTACATCACAAGAAGTGCATGACTTAAAGAAACTGCATTTAAGACTATAAACACTATAAATTAAGTAATTAATCACAATGGCACAAACTGTGTGAACTTGCTACCACCCCCCCAACACATAATCGACATTGCTCGGTCCAGCGATGAGGTTGGCATTGGTCACAATTTGTCTGATGGTAATGATTCTGAACTCCCTTCGCGATGAATCATCATCGTTGGTTTTATCAGCTCATGCAACATTCCTCCCTCACCCACCAGAAGATGGGATTAACATTGCCTGTTACACAGAAGCAGGGTTAAGGGGTAATCTGGATCCTCCCTTAGACAAGGAAGACGATGACTATGTAGATCCCTCACCAGTTCCAGATACCGGCGGCGGCGGCGGCCAACCGGCTCCTATTCCGCATTAATGTGTAGCTCCTCCTACTTCTGAAGTTCATATATATCCAGCTACAAGGAAACATGAATTGTTCTGGTTAATGAATGTGGCTTGCTTGTGGTGTTTTATGGTTATATCAAGAAACAGAAGACAATATAAACTTGTTCAAAACAGAAAACTAGCCCCAAGGCTTATTCTAACATTGATACAGCAGATTGTTAGAGAGCTAGTTTTTCTGTTTGAACAAGTTTAATATGTCTTCTGTTTCTTGATTATGTTGTGTGATTATCATCTATTGATTTTGATAAAAAAGGAAAAAAAGTATAAGGTGCTCCAGAAAAATGTATCAATTTGTTCTTTCGTGTCGATTCCTAAATAATAAATAAGAGTTGAATTCAAACATTAAGCATGCTTTGGCTCCTTTGTCATTTTAGTTTTATATGAGAATTGTTCTTATAGAAGTCTCCCAGTGTCACGTCCCCAAAATACAACCAGGGGAAAACGTGAAAAATAAGAATAAATATTCAATTTCCTGTGTTTAATGCAACACAAGCTCCCAAATATGGACCCACAAAAATTTCAAAACATGGTGAGTCAAATAGAATATTTGCGGAAGTATTAAATCAATTGGTATCATTATTAAAAATCAAACCAACACATAACTAGTTGGATATTTTAAGGTTAAAGTTTCCAAAACAAAATAACTAAATAAAATTAAGTTCGTTATGAATAGTTTGCTACTAAAATAGTCTCTATGATAAAAGTCACTCCGGCACAGACTCAAACGGCTCTTTGGCCATCATCGGCTCTCCACTCGGGTTCGTCAACTGGCTCAAACGCTTGAAACGTTTGACCCTCCACCGTCTCCTTGGTAGGGTAGGAATTCGTACCTATGCACCAATAAACAAAGTAAACAGCAAGCACGAAAGTATAATTCATAAATAAAATACAAGAACAAAGTGAGTAATGACAGGTAATGATCATAAGAGAATAACAATGTATCAATGACGAAAAGAACGAATATCCTAAATCCAATCTACACAATAGAGCAATACAATAATCACACAGAAGCAAAGCCTCTACTTTGGGTGGTCAGCCCTAACTATAAAGCGGGAAAACCCGTTCGAAGGCCGGCGGTCATAAACCGGTTCGTAATCGTAGGCCGGATAAACCGGTTCGAAATTCGGATATTACAGTGTCCGTACACATCGGTGATCAACCGTCCAATTACAACTGCAGTCGTTCGAATATGACCCAATCGAAATACATATATATACATATCATAGTAGAATAAACCTAATGATCTTGTAAAGCTCTGACACAGAAATCTAAGTCAAAGTGAAGGGCTGGCTGCATAATAATCCACAATCGAATACCAATCAAATAATTCGAATAAACTTCTACAATATCTCAATCAAATACCAAGCCACATCACGGTCCATATCCAATCCACATAGGGTATGCAGCTAATATACCAACATCAATTACAATCATATATGCAAACCCGAAGGTCAAAGAATAATCACAAGCCAATCCTAAGGTCAAACATAAGGTCTCATACCCAACAACCACAAGAATCTCTAATAGATAGAAGATCAACACATCCCTTCTTAATTAATGGTGCATAGACCCAATTAAGGGTTTTCCAATAAAGATGGTTTGAGCTCATATCCATTAGGATTTCCCCGAGGTCATACAAGGCACTAAACCCCACGTTAGTATATACCGTATGCCCGGACGGTATTTATTTGGTCCAAAGATCCAATTAATAAAGTATAAAAATAGAATTTTAACACATTAAAAACCAAAGATATCATTCAAAATTAATTTGAAAATAATAATGATAAATACCAATCTTAATTTATAATTTTAGAAAAACCCGAGGATTCTATATTATTTTCCAAATTCAACCCTTTATAAAATGGGCCCAAGGATTTAATTTGGGTTCATTAAAATTATCATAGGCATTCTTCCTAAATTCTAGGAACTCATGGGCATGGTAGTCATTCTAAGAATCCAGTTAATGTTATGAACATCAGAACATGTGGACTCCCTTGTACAACGTGTCCAGGTCACAACCCATGCACACAACATCTTTCCTCATTCACCCCCACAGAACCTTCATCAAGATGTGGCCTCCACTCCCTTGTACAACGTTCTGCACTTGTCCCTCCCTGATGTCCTTTTGTTTTTCTTTCTTTTAATGCATGTAAAGGTCAAACCTCCCCTACCCCATGTATGTCAACATTCCATTGATAATGGGCCTCACCAGATTATACGAAAGATACACTTGTCTAGTTGTCTTTGTATTCTGCCACTAGAGATCTTCCCCTTATATTATCTTTTTGTTCTTTTCAAAATACGTGTAAGCCCAGCCATGTATACCATGTACACAGTACCTCGTCCCACATCAAAAAAAATAAATAAATAAAATAAAGAAACCAAGAAGACTCACTCCCTTAATATTAGAACCAATATCACATAGTGTCGATCTAGATGCAAGGTCTCATCACAAAACAAGTAGAGAGAAGCAAACCTTAGGGCATAAAAAGGGTTTCTACATGCATCAAAACTTGAATCAACGAGAAACACAAGCATTAAATTTACAAATTATGGTTAAGCACTTGCCTGATGTCCGCGGTTGATGGAGACGGTCTAAAATTCCTATTGCCAAAACCCAAGGTACAATCCCAGAGAAAAATTGGAAAAGAGAGAATTGTGTGTGAAAATAAAAGGGTATGGTGTATAAATAGGAAATAAGAGTAGGAATTGTAATCTGACTTAAAGTCTAAAAAATAATAGAGTTTGTTTTCTAAAAAGATAAGAGTTTGTATTAGAAAAGAATTATACCACTAAATTGGGCATGGGTTAACTATGGGTTAGGACACCTATCCAACAAGCCTAACTCACCAAACCTAAGCCTAACGTGGTCCCCACTTAGACTAATCGCGTATTTAATTAATATACAATCAATTATATAATAATTAAATAAAATAAAATAAGATATATATAATATCGAAACGTCACACCCAGTCTTATTAGTTAATCAGTGGAGCAAATTTGAGATTCTTAAGCTACACAAAATCACTTTGATCCTATATATCAACTACAGTCCATATTTTGTTCCAACTGGAGTTGGCCCCGCCTTAAGATTGATTGCTGTGATACATGAGATTTTACTTTATTTGGTTTTTATAGTAGTTTACTTGCTTTAAATGTGACCAATTTGATGGTGGAACCAACTCTGATTGGAGTGGAATTTCCCTCAAAGTTAATGTAAGGATGGACCGTGGACGGTTATTTTGAGCGGTTTTGATTTCAGATATGTGCACCAGTGAAGGATTTAAAGTATGGACTTAGATAAATTAGTTCATCGAACTATCAAGCCCAAACTCCAAATTAGACTAATATTGAAGAAATAAATGCGCTCCATCTAATTTCCAAATCAAGCTAAGCTTCAGATTCCAAATTGTAAACTCAAATGTGAATTGGTCATCTGGTCTAAGTGAGCTAATGTTCTATATATAATATTAGACTACATGAAGGTTTATTGTATCTACTCATCTGGGTACAGGGGGCACCCCATTCCCCCATTTCTCTGGGCTCATCGAATATTTGGACGTTTGGTCAGATCAAGCCCAGCCATAAACCAATTTCATGCTATGATGCCTGAATAGAAGATGGATACAACACCAACATAGCATTATAAAATATCAAATACCACATCACGCATACCAAGGGCCTTTTTGTTCTATGCAATCCTTATAAATTCTAATAGTTTGTATTTCTTTTTAGTTGTAAAATAAACAAAGAATCAGAGGTGAATATCAAAAGATGACTAACAAATAACCTCTCTCCTTCAATGAAAGTTGAATCACCCAAAAATGAATACGTAGCTATCACCACCCTAGTAGTTTAAATCCGAGGAAAGTCAGAAGTCCCATATACATCGCTATATTAAATTCTTCACACCTCACCTCTAATAATCCTTTGGTGTAGCAAAAGATGGGCCTTATATTTACTTATTACAAAGTGTCTCAAGTGTTTAACTTGTAGGTTCTAATGTCATCAGCTGCACTCATTTGATGTGCTATGCAATATCAAGTGCTTCATAAACCAAGAACAATGGTTGCTCGATTGGTTAGTAACCTTGCATCTCACCGGACTAAGGATCAATCCTTGGGTATGTCACTCTTCCCACTTGTATGAGCTCTCTAAAGTCCCAACCCACTTGGCTGGGGTAAATTGAAGTAGGCTGTGATCTTTCACTACATTCAAATTGTTATACACCCTTGAATTGATTCCTGTCTATATATAACAGCATTCAATTTATTATATAATTTCATTTTTTACACTTGAATGAATCTATTAGCATAAATTACTTCATTGGCCACCTATTATAGTTTTACCCAGTTGATGTAAACAAGAGAGTTTGCATATGCCCTAAAGATTAGTTCGGTGGCCACAATGGATACTCCATAGGGATAAGGGGCAAAGGCTCCTGGACAGGAGATACCCTGGATTATCAAACAAATTAAAAAAAGATACCCCAGATAAATCATAAGTTGTACTATCTCCCTCCCTACTCATTGGGACCTGGATGCGAGGACATTTTTTTTGGCTGTATCCAACCCAGACCCACCAGCTGCCATCCCTAACTAAAAGCAGCCCCCTATTGCTACTGAAGATGAGATACATGAAGAAATACAGAAAGACAAGGCAAAATTAGACCTCCACAAGTAGACTCTACTTACCAGAGATCTGAATTACTCTCCACAGAAATCGATATTGACTATTTAGGCCTAAGCTATACGGCATGAATATGACAAGGACATGCCATAGACACGTCAGGGACATGAAATTTACACAAAAAGTGAAGTATCGGATACGATAGGACACAATTGACAATACGTTGCCCACTTTGAAGTATCTGTGCATCATAGGGCCTGAGTACTTCTCCACAAAAAGCGATAATGACTATAACATTGAAGAAAATTGTAATTAAGGTACCAATTAATATCGGTTCATTCATAAACTCAATTCTTTCACATAGTGAGGACTAGCTTCCAACAATTTGAATGCAAAATTTTCTCAACCATACAAATTCAAATTCAGTCACAGTTAATTTGTTGTCAGATTCAGTCCAGAATTCCATCCACAAGTAACCTACAGTATGTGGTGGTATCAACCCTATCATGTCTTTTAACAGCCCCAGGCCACCCTCAAAAGAATAGATATCGATGTCTGCTGGGTTATCAACTTAAGCTTTATCCCATCCATATGGGAACAACTTCCCTTAATTACTTTCAGGGTATCGACATCATCAAATTGCAATATATTTTAATGAGATTCGGGAAACTTAATAATTAGATGAATTAAAACCCCTTTTGAAAACATATGCATGCATGACGATAGGCCGGATTTATCATATCTCAGCAGCATCCGCATTTCTCCAATCTAAAATTCTATTTCCAATGACACATGGACAATGGTAACCCATTGGTGAAGAAACCCATACTCTGTGAGGAGCTCCATTAGCAGATCACTTCCATGAATAGCTCTCAAATTGGCTTATTGCTGTTGACCATCTACCATATCCTTGAGGATACTGCCATTTACAAAATGAAGAATAGGCATAAGCTGAACGAGAATATGAAATATTATTATTGTAAATGAAAGTCCGACACAAACTGAAAAAAAAAAAAAATCATAAAGAATAAGAAAAAGAAAACCCTAAGGCCTGTTTGGATAGGCAAAAAAAAGAATAGAGTGAAGTTAAATGGACTCTAACTGTCTAAAATTTCAACTCTACCCCGTTTGGATGAGTCAGGCCTAATAGATGAAGTAATGTTGTGAGCCATATGTACTCCATTTCACTTCAACTCTAACTACTTCCATTTCCTTGAGTAAAAGTAGATTGTACTTCAAACCTTAACTTCAAAATAAGCATCCAAATGGAGTGAAATGAAGTATTATATTTTAACTTCAACCTAATTCTCTTCACTCCACTCTACATGTAAAATCCACTTCGTTTCACTCCACTTCTCATTTATCCAAACAGGCCCTAAGAGACTGGATTTGTACATCTCATAAAGCAAAAGCAAAATACCTTGATTGGAGAGTCAATACTCAATACTGTCATCCATGCAACATGAGACTAACTTTAATCATTTAAGCTTCAATTGTGATCAGCAAGCAAAAACTTCAAATGAGGCTGCCTTGAGATATGAAAAGAATGGAATACAGTGTAATGTGCATGGATTTTCCATGAATCTATATACAATCCCCTTCTCTATATAGAACGCAAAACCTCTCCTAAAACAAGTCCCCACTGAGTCCAATGAGTGCCTCCCTGCACAATTAAATCCAAACCAAAGTCAGTTTCAAGTTTTGAACTAGACACATACCTTTTAGGTGCCAACTCAATGATAGGGAGGTCACAGAATAATAGACCTTTCCCTTTCTCGAGGGGTCAAACTAGTACGAGTTTTATGCATAATAGACTAATTTATTGGTAGCGATTGTTAGTAGAATTAGCAGTAGCAAAACCCCACTTTGCCCACTATTCTGACTATGATCTCATAACCCTTCTAAAAGAAGGGGTAGTTCTGGATGTTAAACCAGCACAGTTGGCACTTCTTGTTGCAACCACCATCAGATTCTCTCCTAAATCCAATTTGCAGTGCCCAACTCACCTGACAAAACACTGAATATGGCTCCCTCAATGGACCATCGCATGAGAGCTCACTTGTACTTCCATCAATGAAGGTCCCATCAGCAAATATCACCTGCTTCAAAATATATGCTACAATTAGTATGATTTGGAATTACAAGCCTTTCAAGTTACATCAATTGGTTTCTCTTCACATGCACATGCAGATGCAAACTACACAGAATAAAAAGGCTTCACGTGCAAAATGTGAGGCAGGATCACAAGAAAGATCTGCATGACAATAATAAAGATCATTGCATAGCATTGTCATATACAACAATATATGACACACGGTCCTGTAGTAATGAATAATATAACGTCTTTGATAATCATAAGAGATAACTTAAGATGATATGGCACGAAGGGTCCCACAAAAAACAATCCGAGTCAAACACACAACCAGATCCTACGCAGGTGGGTCTGGGCTTGAAGAATGTCAACTGAAAAATTAGGGTTATCATAGTAGGATCCATGTCAGATTCAAAGCATGCAAAAACAATTGGATTTAACTGTGGATTCAGGCAAATCCAGCTCAAATCCTCCCCACTGACAGACCAACGTTAAGGGTGAATGTTAAAAGACAAGTGTTCATATAGTTATGGACCTTATTAATGGGCCAAATCAATATTTCATTATCTTGAGAAGGCTTCTTAGCAATTATTGAAGGCCTTTAGGCTAATTGACTTTTAACTTTGCAATTACATGATATCAGAGAAGGTTCATATGTAAACCTGTTCATACCTAGTCTTTAATTGGGTACAGGTCTTCTCTTTCCTTCTTTATTCTCCTCCTTCACCTTCTTCTCTTTCTCTTTCTCTTTCTTCCTCCTTTCTCCTTGCTCTTCCCTTCGGTCAGTCAGAGAGGTAGTTTGGCCCATCAATCAGTCAGCAACAAGGAAAGGTTAGTTTAACCATCTGCCAGTAGAAAGCCCAGACTAGTTCAGTCAGCAGCTTGGACTGATTAAACCCAGAGTGCACAGCAGCCGGTCCAGTGTTTAACAGCCAAGACAGCACACTTCGGCAGTCCAGCAGCGGTTTGAGGGATCATCAGTTTGCCAGTTCAGAAGCAGCTAGAAGTTCCAACTAGTTTGCAGAAGCTTTTAGTCATCCTTCTCGGCAAAAGCCAAGAAATGATTTCTCTCAAGAAAAGATCAGAGTTGGGAGTTGATAGATTTACCAAAAGGCTTAAAAAATGCAGGTGTAGATGGGTGTACACACTTACATATAATCCTGATGGTAGTTGTGCAAGATACAGAGCAAGGATATTGGCAAAAGGGTTTGCATAGGTCTACGGAGAAGATTATTCTGACACATTTGCTTGTCAC
This sequence comes from Litsea cubeba, assembly GCA_012931725.1. NCBI lineage: Eukaryota > Viridiplantae > Streptophyta > Magnoliopsida > Laurales > Lauraceae > Litsea > Litsea cubeba. The sequence goes on from CM022945.1 coordinate 113,913,024, forward strand.
AAAACGCAACTCAGGTCGAGTCATTACCTCCATTGCAACAAATGTAGCATTTATATCAGTCAGATGTTAAGAATGTCATTCTTCATGGCGATCTTAATTTGTTTCTCTGCCACTTGGTTTGTTACTAAAGGGAGGAACAATAGGCGTTTTGGTTTGAAGAAGTCTGTATAGTCTTAAGCAATCTCCAACAACTTGGTTTGAGAAATTCAGTAGAGTGCTTCTTGACATTGACTTCCATCAATGTAATTAAGAGGCAAGCAAAAGGAACTCTTATAGAAAGTGTCCGTGTCATCGACATTGTTTCGACCAGAGATGATCAAGTTGGCATTCTACAGATGAAGTAGTACTTAGGCAAAATCTTTTATATAAGAGTTGAGTTATTTTAAGTACTACTTCGGGATCAAAGTTCCACGGTCACAGAGTGGAATATTTGTTCCGAAGGAAGTTTGCTCTGGACCTTCTCCACTACCGGCAATTTGAGAGCCAAGTCAGTTGACCCACCTATTGAGGTGAATCACAAGCTGTGTTTGGATGATGGAGATTCACCCATTGGGAAAAGGTGACCCGAGGGTTAACAAGAACTCATTGTGAAGTCAAAAGAATAGCTGAGGTATATGTTCAAGGAAGCTTTGTCAAGGAATCAAATCACTAGAATTTCAGGCAAGAAGGGCATGGGTAACATCTCCGGCCCAGCTTAAGGGAAAGTGTTAGAAGACTAGTATTCATGTAGTTATAGGTTAGTGGGGGTTAATTCAATGTTTCATTATCTTGTGAAGGTTTCTTTGCAAACATTGTTTTAGTATATATTAGCCCTCGGTTAGTGCTAATCGACTTTTACCCTTGCAATTACAGCATACCTGCACTATTGTGAGGTGAAACAAACTGTTTACCGCAAGAATTATGGAGGGTAAAATCTAAGAAAAGTGGAAACAGAATTTGTGATCATAACAATGGAGTTGCACTCTTCACCCTGGAGGATCCTCCACTTCTATTAGCTAAACCTCAATACAGCAAACGCCCCTTGAGGCATGCATTATGAGGCACCAAATAGCAGTGGCGTATGCTGTTCTGGTGCTAATAATTTCTTTGCATAAGTAAGATGTCATAATGTGCATCATTAACATCATCATCATCAAAGTTTTGTCCCAACCATGTCATAATGTGCATATATACATCAAATCCAGAAACAAAATTGAACGTATAACTTAAGACAGCGAACCTCTGATGCGTATCCAGGAGATGGACCAGCAATAGGCTTGATAAAAGAACCCACTGGGCAGCTTCTCTGCACAGCCTCACAGAAAGCAAGGAGACGCTCTCGGGTCTCAAGCTGCACTGCCTGAAATAGAACATTGAAATTGAGCCTGCTAAAAGCTAGTCTACATTGGTACATGCTCCCAACCATACTTAAGATCAACTCAAAACCAGTTTTCAGCTTCCAAGTTCAATACTCACATCATTGCAAAATTGCGCTAGGAAGTTTTAAGTGAATCAGTGACCTCAAGAATCAGCACCAACGGCCAGATGGTCATTGGAGTTGCATAAAACACGACCTTTTTTTTTTTTTTAAATGGCATAAAACACGACTTTTCTGCAATCAATAAACTGGATCATACTAAAAACAAGAATGTTTTTAACAAATTAAAAATATAATGAACAGGTGCAGAACTCAAGCACCTGGTTACACTGCATGCAGTCCTTGTAAAGAGGGCTTCCTTTCATGAGATGTGATTTTACCGTAGTTTAGTACAGCATTACTCTCATCTAATCAGAGGGGCTAGCATTATTGAATTTAAACCACTACAAACAAGACAATGCAGCATTCAATTGATAAATGTTATGCATGATCGACACAACAGTGTGCTCCACACTTTTTGGACAAGATTTTAAGAAAGCACTGATTCGTCAGGGTAAATTTACATGAAAGGTTTAGATCGAGCAAGGTGAGCCCACTTGTTGGAAGAAAGAGATGCTGTATGATAACAGCATAAAAGTTAAAACATCATGGTGTATCCACGTCTCAAGACACTTGGACATGCAGTGCAGAGGTATATCTTCCATTGCATGGGGAACAGTAAAATCCTGTTCTCACAGTGGCCTGATCTTTTAGGTTGTTTAAGTGGGCTATATATACCATGGCGATTCTCACATGTTGCCTATCCAACCCCTTTAAGCTAACCTACCACAATGTATTTTCAAAGGATTAAATATGATCTAGATAGGTGTGATATTTACCATTGGATTAAATCATTCCGACCTTACACGTTGAATTTGTGTCCTCCAAATCAATAGATACCATCATCAAGCAAAAATAAATAAAAAAATTTAAATACACCTCATACAAGGTGAGATGTTTCTATTGAATGCCACAACACGAAGAATGTTTCTTTTAAATGGACATCACATAAGATCATACCATACTAGGTTAAAGTATGGCATGGAGCCATGAACTGAAAACCTTCTATCAAAAGCCACATGAGAAAAGCACTTTCTCAGCCCATGGTTCTCAGAAAAACCAGACCAGTGACGCCTGCAGTTTCTGACAAGCAATATATTACCAACTTGTACCCAGCGTATGCAATTAGTGGAAATCAACAAGAAGAGCCCAGTTTCCTGAATCCAGACCACTTGCTTTTATAATGCAATCCAGAGTCCCAAACCACATAATCATGGCCTCAATGTTTATTGCCAACTGCCCGAATTTCCATTGGAATTGGAGTTGGATCCGTCAGATTAGCAATGCTTAGAACATACAATTACATTCATGATTGAAGTTTCATGCCTTTTTTTTTTTTGCTAGGAAATCTCATGTTTTACCAAGTGAATCTATAATAGGCACAACTCCAATTCAACTAAAATTTGTCTCATTGCCAACAAAGAGGGATCCTTTGTTTATGGATGTCTTTGGATTCAAAAAATGGGCCATAACATCAGTTTCCATATACACTAAAAATAGGATTAGAAAATTGATGTTTTTGTATTCTTTTTGCATTTGCACTGCATAACCAAATGTGTAAGTTGTGCATCTAATCACTACTCATAAATGGTATTCACTTTTTCAAAAATAAAAACAAACACGGAGAAGGATCTATAATAGTTATCTTGTAAATGGATAAAAGAGTATTTAACACACTTTAGTTTTCAATGTTGAGTCGGCCCAAATTGATGGGATCATGATGATGACCACCACGAAACTTTTTTCAGAAATTAAGAAGTATCTATACAGAGCAAAAGCGAACCTGCACTGTATCGTGACGAGGAACTCGAGGAAGTGGTTGCACCTTGTACGACTTGGAAGCCATGACTTCAGCAATAAGAAAGCTTCCCTGCAAATAGAGAAGAAAATTAACATTAAATATAAAGATTCATGACCAATTCTACCTATTACAGGCAGAAGGCAATCACCTTAATTGCTTCTCCAACCATTTGAGGTGAAAGAAACAATCCTTGGAAAAGTAATCGCATTATATCACCAGGAGTTGATCCGCAGTCGACCCCCAAACCTGGTGCAGATAGACGAGCTGCTGCAGCTTCCACCCATTTTTTTCTCCCAGCGACGTATCCACCACAAGGAGCAACTGTTCCACCTGGATTTTTTATTAAGCTCCCAGCAATTAAGTCTGCACCCTGGCAACATGAACGGCCTTTATGGCATCCACTGGAGGTACCCATCAAATGCATATAACCATCACTAGAACATACCTTGAAAAACTAGCACTACAGTGATAATTTCAGCAAAATTTATTACTATAATAATTAGTTGTTGCTGGTATTCATCATCAAAGCATGGCTTGAGATTTCGTCCAGCATCGAGTAAAGTCAGATAAGTTGACTCGCTGCTGGTTAGTACGAGTACAAGTTTGGGACCAATATCCTAGAAAAGGTCCAACTCGGACAAATGGGACCAGCACTGACCGACACGAGCCAGCATGAACTAGTACAGACCCGCACAGACTGTTATGTGACCAGCACAGACCACCATGAGCCAGCATGAACTCGCACAGACCCGCACAGACTGTTATGTGACCAGTATGAGATTGGTACCAACTAAGTCACACAAGACACAACAACTCAATCAAAAACAAAAACCAAAAAATATAATAAAATAAAACATTTTTTTTTCCAATTTTCCTCCATGTTTGAACTTCGAAGTACCAGTGTCGCAGTACATTATCAAAAAAAATTCTTATACTAACAATATGGATAATAGGGCCTAAAGGCAGTATTAATATGGTGGTGGGCTGAGATTAATCATCAATGCTACATGGGCTTTATCAGTAAATGACGATGAAGCTGGATCTTTTTATTATTATTATTATTATTTAGGTATTGTATAAATTGGGTTTATATGATTATCCAAAAAAGCACTGGAGATGAAGGTAATGATGATTAAGACAGGCCATCTCAAATGGGTCTCTTAATTAATCACCTGTTGATACTACTCCTAAACATCTCTAATTGATTTAAGATGCATCAAATTATCAAATTGGACAGGCAATTTCATTGAACATCCTCGCCACCGAATCAAGTCAGTGGCACTTTCTGCAGAAATCAACCAACCCATTTGAAATGGACACATTTGCATCAAAACCCAACTCAGTCAAGCGGCAGGGACATATCGTTAAATAGGTGGCAGGAATAGTGGCGAAGGCCGGTTTTGGAGTACATGTCAAAGGAGCTGCAGGCGATGAAGACGTAGGGTAGGAGGCCGGACTTGAGGGCAAGGGAGTGGAGCTGGAGGCAGGTGAGGGGGAAGCGAAGGTGTTGAAGATGCAGGGTGGGGCGCATGGGGGAAAGAGACGGAAGGAGGGGAGGAAGTGGCCGTTCAAAATGGCACAAAAGATGAGGGAGGTGAAGGAGACGGGGAAGGGATTGGGGTCGAGGGAAAGGAGGGATAAGGCAAAAGAGAGGTGGTCGAGCTTCGAGTACAAGTTGAAGAGTTGGATGGAGAGGAACTACGGGGTGGGTTCAGGGTCTTGAGGTTATGAGCATGGGCAGCTTGACCAGGAGAGGAGACCAAGTTGACATTGCCCTTTTGACAATTGTGGTGAGTGCCTTGGGAGAAAGAAATGGCATTGGCACAGGCATTGACATGGTGGATTGTTGCAATGGAAGGTCATGGCTTCTGCGAAGGCTAGAGCATGGAAAAAACCAAGAGGAACCAACAAGGAAGAGTCCATATAGTCAATTCACATACACCATCTTCTACAACACCATGCAATCAAGGGAATCTTCTCCAAAGTGACTCTTCACGAAAACCATTGACATGCCCTATTCAAACAAAATGTCAAGAATATCCTCAAAATGTCGTTCCAGTGTCAAATAAAAGTGCAAAAGCACCCTCAAAATGTTGATCACGTATCAAATAAAAGTGCAAAAGAACATTAAAATATGGATCACATGCAAGAAGAATCCGAAAAACAAAGAACCAAAAGTCATAATTGCACCAAAGGAGCTGAAAACCATGAAAAGAGATGTCAAAAGTGACAATGAAAAGCAAGATCAAAGGAAAGAAGATTTCATGATGAATTCTGATGAAGTAGCATTTAGAGCTCATAAAATAGACCATACTTTGAGGAGGTGAAGGAAGAAGAGGGAAAAGCGGAAAAACTTATAGATTCGATTGTAACAACGATTCCAAAAGACCCATATGCATCATCAGAAGACAAATCAATTGTCCCTGTGACTTCACAAGAAGATCTAGCTGATGAAATCCCCCACATTGACTTTGTTCATAGGGATCAACAATTGATAATTGAAGATTGTGATTTGATGGTGCAAATTTTAAAATTAAAACATCCAATGGTCCAATAGCACATTCAAGAAATATCAGACCATTAGAAGCAGCAATAAAGAAAATGAATATCAACAATTAAAATTTTAAGTTTGTTTGGTAGATCTTCAACTCAAGGAAATCTATGGAATTCGAGCCTGAGTTCTCTCCAAGCTGGGGAAAATTGATGCAGCCTGAGATTCGTGGATCAGGCCCTGTCCCACTTGGCCCAAGCTAGGGCCAACAGCTAGCTTCAAAGGTCAAACCCAACTGTGTGCAAATCAAAAAATTCCAATAAGACAATAATTCAATGTGCTATTAGGATAATTATCTTCTTAAGTATCTCCCTTTGATTAGTTTATTAGAGTCTAAGTCCAATAAATGTTGTGCTTTGAAGAAAGAAAATCCATCTACGATAAGGAATTTACTTCTTATGGTAAGAGGACGGTATAAGGGCCTTGCATGTAATCTAAAATTCATTCACCAATAAAAGTCAGACATTCTCTCTCTTTGGTAGAACCCTAAAATTACTCGAGTGTGCTTGAAGGTGCCTACAGTTGGACGGATCCTTCAACCAATCCAAATTGCATCACATAGTTAGAGTTAAATTGGGATGATGATACGGGCTTATTAGAGGCTCTTTAATAAGAGGGCCAAGAGGCTCTTTGATATTGGGCAAAACTTTGATAACAACATTCATTGAGGTCATCTTTTAACATTTTTGGAATCTTTCATTCCTGGAAATGGTCCATTTTATTTAACAAAGACACTCATCACATACCACCATTGGAGGCTCCATGCTTTCCACGAATTCCCCATAACAGTTATCCACCAAAACCATGCAATCTGGATTTTGCATCTGCAAAAATAAACACACTCACCTTCTAAATCTGGATTACACATTGAGAAAAAAAAGAAGAAAAAAAGGCATACACATCAGCAACTAATGGCTGTTTAATTTTCTATGCTCATGAAAGCAAGCATCTACTAGAACATGTGAGCCATGAGTTGGAGTAGATGCACTTTTTTGCTCTAAATCTCCTGTAGAGGATAAAGTGTGAATTACACCTTTTGTATCAATGACCCGTGAAAGAGACTAAATAGAGAACTCAATTGAGTACCTACTAAAGTAGCCACTAGTGAAATATACTCAATTGAAATTTTGATGCAGACTACATTTTTTCACGACTCACGATGGATCATAAAGATACTCATGACCACTGATCATATTTCATTCTCTTTTATTAGTCCCTGCCACTAATCATACTGATGAGGTAAGGGGGTCAGAATTACATAAACTGATAATTCATGTCTTCCAGCGGTGAAGGCTGGCTGCCGATGGATCCTTCCTACATAAGACCCAATAAGTGGATAATAGCTTGAGGTAATTTGGATTCATATATATTAATGAGTTTGGATAGTCTAGATTTGATCATCCAAGATGAGTAACTAGGAGTTTAGGCAGATTTATTCAAATTTTGGAAGTATACTTGGAGTAAATGCAATTCGCACTCGATTCCAATTCACAAAGGGTTTGATGTAAAAAGGGTAAGATTCTCCCATTAGTTAGGTGCCATGCTTCTATTTTGTAGAACTATATCTTTTTTTATGGGATTCGCTCATATGACGTAAAAGATGTAGTTACTTTATTTTTCAAAAACTCTAATACAATAAAATCTTTAAGTTTCCTTTTCTACCTGGACCCAGTGTAGAATGGGATGTGCACATAAATTGGGTTACCATTTCAGGTTTCCAATTTTGTAAAAAGTGTATCTATGTGTTCCCATAATCCCTTTGTAAACTCTAGAAACACATGGTGGTATAACACACAAGTAGTCTTCCTATGGGATATCATACGCTTTTGTCATTCATGTGATTAGTAAATCGCTTGTGTACTGCAAACAAGCCAAAACCAAGGACCTTTAGGCATGTGATCTAGAGCCTGCTATCAGCTTGATTCCAAACGAATTGTAATTGATTCCCCGTGAATCTGTATTTGCGAGGATTGTGCTATTACTGCTATACAATTCCTCGTAGATCAGATGTGTCGGATTTGGATCGAGTTAATGGGGTAATTCAATTAGAAGCATTATACACATTGCCCGATAGACTTGGAGTCGCCAAGCTTCTCAGTTTGATTCAACTCAATAATATGATCTTAAAAGGCTTTAGTTTATGGCTGAGAATTCACTAAATAACTGAAAATTTTCATCCGATTTTTTTTTTTTTTTAATGACGTACGATTTCCAGCTTCTTGGAGTTACTAACTCAAGTAAGCTCCTACTTGGGTATTTAGTGTTCATCAGAAAAACATGAGCTATGCATTAAATGATAAACTTGTAACTGTGCTCTTCTTTTACAAAGAAAACAATGGTATTGATATAAGTATCATCGGAAATGCAAAAAAGACAAAAGTGACCCTCTTTTCTTTTCTTTTTTTATTTATCGGTAAGAAGAGACAAGTATCCCTCTAGTTTGCTGCTATTCAAAAAGAGCGCTGATGATGGCAGAAGCTAAACCTAAATTCCATATAATCTATAAAGGGCAGTATAGCTCCATGCCTTCAACAGTCCTGCTCAATCAATTGCATTTATAAATCTCCATCAGTCAGAAAGATCTACCAATTGCTTTTCAACTTATAGCCAAAAAGGCAAGCCCTTACAGCTCAGATACTAGGGAATCCAATGTACGAATAGGGTACAGAAGGGGGGATGACAATGGATACCTGTAATGTTTTGAATTATAGGCTGCAGCCCATCAATGGTGAGGCATAGTAGAAGGAGAATATCAATCTCAGACGTGTTAGACACATGTTGTGGTTAATAACTTAGTGACAAAAAAAAAATTGGTTTCTCTAAGGAACTTGCCTTAATCATCTTTATTGCCTTCCCAATCTCCTTTACACTTAAACTACGGCGCCAAGAATAACCACATGACCGCTGGATGAGAGCACACTTCGTTCGAGGGATCAAAGCAACAGCAAGTTCATCCCAATTAAGACCACTATCTTCTGCAAGCTGAACTAACACCATATCAAAATAAAAATAGTATAAAATTAAAAATATATATATTAAATAGAAGAAGTGTAAATTGAGCTCCGATGTCATTGCAGAGCATTGAATGAAGACCAATGGTCTTTATGAACCATGATCTCAAATTTCTTTCAATACCGAGTCAACTCTGTGTCATTCAATACTGATTCGAGGTCGGGATTAGGATCCCAAACTCTACCTAGTTGGCTTTGTCATTTCTGCTGTGGTTGTTAAGATATAACTATTATATATTGGTAATTCGACATTCTGTATTGTATATGTTAAATGTCTTTCTATTACTTAGGAGAAGAGATGAATGTCACCCACTCGCGCTGGCCTTATGAAAAAATGAAATACCACCATAATTGAAGGATCTCAAACTCTACCTAGTTGGCTTTGTCATTTCTGCTGTGGTTGTTGAGATATAACTATTATATATTGGTAATTCGACATTCTGTATTGTATATGTTAAATGTCTTTCTATTAATTAGGAGAAGAGATGAATGTCGCCCACTCGCGCTGGCCTTATGAAAAAAAAAATGAAATGCCACCATAATTGATTTAAGATACAATTAAATCATCAAATGTACACAATTTTAAGATTTTCTATTAATTATTGACTTTTTTGAAAAAAAAAAGGGACTGTTTAAGACCGGCATGAGCAGCACCAACTCATAGCAATTCTGACTGGCACCAGAGTTTTGATACCTTCTTGTGAACATATGATAAACTGCAATATCACAATTTGGCGAAGTTTACTTCAATCAAAAGGGTATCAAGGTAAGGGGTTTTTTTTTCCCCCAAACAGAATCCTTTTCAATGAAGGCGTTTTGGTGCTTTCTAGAAAAAAATAAAATAATATAAAATAAAAACATTCAGTATGAACAAAAAGTAAAGAGTCCCATATAAAGTCAAACCAATTAAATCCAATTCAGAAACTATACTAAACCCATATCTGTCGTGCAAATCAAAGCATGAACCAATTCATAGTTCAACCAAGTTAATATGACAAAAGCCTGTGGCTAAGTGGAAGTTGCTAACTCTAGAATCCTATTGGTTTAGATTTCAGGGCATTTTACAAATCAAAAGGAACTAGTGCTTAATGTGCTCTTCATATTACAAGGCTAATGCTCACCAAGTTAATATGACAAGAGCCTATGGCTACGTGGAAGGTGCTAACTCTTGAATCCTAGTGGTTCTGGGTTCAAAACATGTTACAAATCAAAAGGGACTAGTGCCTAATGTGCTCTTTATTACAAGGCTAATGCTCATTAGATCATTCTGATTTAAACAATTTACCGGAACTTCTCGGTACGTCACTCCATAGTCTTTGAGAGATCCAAGTCCAGCAGAGTCTCTAATTCCAATGACCTCCTCCAAGGTATCATATGGAGCACCAGCAACAGCTAAAAGCTGATAAGCAGGTCAGCATAAACATTTTTATAATAACATAAACTAGTAAACATTTTACAGCAACAGCTTGTTTTACATTCTATTTTTAATGTATGCAATAGATGAATGGCACACCTCATCCCCAGGCCTTAGCAAAGCAAATAAAGCACAAGCTATAGCATGAGTCCCAGAGAAGAACTATACACGACAATGTTAAAAGAGAAAAAAAAAAAAACATATTAGTTTCTTGGCATGAAAAGTTGAACTGAGTACTGAGTAGATAGGTAACGGTACAAATAGCCTTTTCAAACCTGTGCACGGACTATCGCTGATTCTGCCCCAACAATTTCCGCAAAAGCTGTGTCCAGTGCTTCACGTCCACCAGCTTCATCATGCCCATAGCCAGTGCAGCCACCAAAGTGCTAGCAATAGTTAATGTTAAAAAGAAACACATCAGCAATATTGAGAAGGAATATATTTCTTAGTAGCTGTTGTGGGCTCTAGGATTTTTTTGGAGATGATAACTGAAATTTATATAAGCCAGAAGAAAGAAATATAAAAAACCGCCGAAACCCAACATGAGCTGAGGATTCTACAATGGCAAAAATATTGACCACCAAGGAAGGGCTTAAGCTGATTTCCAACTTCGATGGCCAGCTTTAGTGAAAAGTGATTCAAGGGATGCCATCACTTGTGCTTCCATAAGGTGGTGGACCCCTCAAGATTGATTCACACGCTCAAGGGAGATCAGCTAATGGTGATTATGAAAGGATCCTTTCACCACCTAATAAGAAAAGAGAGTGAAGGATCAGAAGGGCCAGCAAAGTCAGGAGCGGATAAGGTTAATGTACTACAAAAGCTCTCCTGAGTAAATTGTTGTATCCTTTGAACGTTGTATTTATTAGGCTCTCTATTATTTTGATAGGCTGGTCGCACTTGTATAGCATCTTTTATTTAATAAAATTTTGGGATATTACTGTAAAGCTGCCCTTAGACCTGACACTCGCCCTTGAGTGGTTGAAGTTTATTTATTTCTCACAAAGTTGTTCATGCGATATCCTAGAGACATGCGATATGGAACGCATTGTACCATGTGTAATACCCTAGGGGCTGATATTGTACAAAAAGCTCTACATATTTAAACTACGGAAATTATGGGGCAAATATTATGAATATCCCTAAAATTTTCAAGTCTCTCTCTCTATCTATCCAAAAGAAAGAAACGAAATGGAATCCCACTGAGGTCTGTCTTACTTACTTGAGATGAGACCCGAGCATTCTGATAAGCACTAAGAACACGGCTAGTATTGTGTGCAACCAAATTATCAATCGATCTGAACTCTGAGCACAATGAATCGACTGCTTCCACAACCTGGATTCTCTCATCCATGTAGAAATTAAACACATAGAATCAGCAGCAGGATTAAGGTTTAGGGCTTTGAAACAAAGTAGGAATTAACATAACATCGCAAACTAAACAGAGACAAAAACCATTCTCCACACATCCACAGACAGACAGGGCCTTTTCGTAAAAAGTAATTAAAGGTAGAGCCTAGGGTTAAATCATACTAACATTAGGGTTTCCTGCTTAAAACTAGAAACCATGAGGATTTATCCCCCACTGAAATCCACGCAATGAAAACTAAAAATACGGTTTTGCAGCAGAAATTAGGGCTTTGCAGAGTATTTGGTTTTCAGAAAACAGGAATTAGGGTTTAAGAGAAAGCTTGAATCTTTTTCACTTCGGGAACTAAGGGATGATGATTTTTCCCAAATAGAAATACCACAGAAATCCATGCAGTGAAAAACTGAGATTAGGGTTGTGCAACAGAAACTAGGGTTTTGCAGAAGATTTGGTTATCAGAAAACAGGAACTAGGGTTTAAGAGAAAGTAGGGAGTATATTTCACCTCGGGAACAAAGGGATGATGATGACGAGCTGAGACCGAGATTCGGGAGCTCGAAGGAACTGAAATCGAGCTTCTGAAGGCGTTGCAAGGGCTCAGGTGCGTACGATAAGCAGGGAAGGCGCATGATAAGACCCACATTTTTCGCGGGAGAGATTTCGGAGATTACGCGGGAATGCGCGGATGCATGGTAAGATAGATATATAGATAGAAATTAGAATATAGAGGAGGGGGGGATCGTGACGAGACAGATGACGTGTGTGGGGCCCACCTCTGACATTTGAAAGCATTATACTGACGTGACATCCGATCTTTTGTATTTGACATGCCCCCAGACCACTGGGCTTTTGGGATTTGGGATTTGACCATGGACGTGACCTTGTAAAATCGATTTCGATAAGAAATATTATAGAATCCAAACGAAGAGATGGTGCGCAGGGCTACACAGATTTTTATCACAAATGGGCCATTTAGTGGGGTTAGTGAAATTTCACTTCTTAGAGTCCCGACCCCTGTGTTTAGAGCGTGGGCCGCACCTTGAGTTAATTCAATCATTTCATAAATATTGTCCCTTGTGAATTTATATATTGTTTAAATTTGATGTTCATTGGACTTTTACTCACCATTTGATTGAAATCACAAAAAAAATATATATATCTAAAATCTTTAAACTTTTGGGTGTCAAGGATCAAGGGGTTATGATAATCTAATAGAGTTGAAGATTTTTATATAGGTAGATCTCATATAGCTTATTCCATCCAACGGCATTCCATGATTGTTATACACTATAGTAAGCCCTGTTGGGAGGGACCTTTTTATAAATAAATAAAAAAGTCTTAGAAGTTTTCTTATGTTCCTCTAATATATAAATATACTATGCATGTAGGATTGCAAACCGGACGGTTTCGGATCGGAACCATAGTGGATCCGGATCCAAACCCCTTTTTAAATAACGGTTTTGGTTCCAAATCCGGTTTTGAATCGGAACCTATTTTGTTGGTTCCGGACCAGGATCCGATTTTCGAACCGGATCCACCTAGAGGACTCAAATCTAGTTTCAAAATCAATTCTATTTTCTCTTTATTCTTCATTTTTTTTAAATAAGCATATCATTCAACTTATAACAGTGCATTAAGTCTACGACATCCAGTATTATATATAAGAATGCCCAAAAAGAGTTGGTTTTAAAGTACAACTTGCAATATCAAAGACTCATATGCCGAGTCCCGAGTCGGAACCTATATGGACCTGGAACCGGACCCGTTTTAACAATCGGAACCTAAATTAGGTTCCGGACCCAGACCCGGACCCGTTTATGAATCAAAACCTAAAATATGTTCTAGAACCAGTTTTTTTAGGGTTGGAACTTTAGGATAATTGGAGAATCAGATACCCATTTGCAACCTTATATGCACGCCATACGTAAAATGCACACCTATATCGGGGCCCGCTTGAAGGTCCATCCAACTGAAACACACACACGTACTTACCCTGAATTTCACACATCCCTAGTTTATGCCCATTCAAATGGACCTGATCGTTGGGTTTGGCGACTTTGGCCCCTGATGATAGGCTTATGATGATCGGATGGGGTTGATTTTTTGTAGAGAGGAGGGGAAGGCCCAGACAAATTTTTTTTTTTAAAAAAAAAAACATGTCTAATCCCTAATGGGGCCATGAGTGGGACCCACAGCCAAGTGGGCACGAACGCTTTGTGCACCTGACGCGCACATGATCACACACACACACACATATATATATACACATGTGAATGCTCTTATGATAAAAACTCTCACACTACTAAGAGAGCAGGGGGGTCCTCATATTTAGGCCGTCGGCGTTGGATTGAGAGTCAATTTTTTTCTTTAATATAAAGTCGTTAAATTTATGGGCCACGGAGGAAGGGGTTAGAGACTTAGGATTGACCCCAAACTTGATATATTGCCCCCCCATTCAAGATGACATCCCCCCCCCCCCCCGACCTATGATCAATGAGGCTCTAGGTGGGCCCTATCAACTTTGTTCCTCGTCATATGGTGAGGGATTGATGCACATGAACATCCCCATATATATATTTATATAGAGAGAGCATGGCTCTGCTGGTCTCACAAATCAAAATCGACTATCTCTGTTTTTTGCATGATAGAATTGAAATTTCCAATTTTGATTTGATTTATCTTAATTTTGAAGATGATGATTTGAGGTAGTTTGTGATGGAGATGATTCTAGCTTAGGATAACATAAGCAGTAGCTTATGAGAGCAGAGAGCCCCTATATATGTGTGTGTGCGCGCGCGCTGCTCGTGCAATATGCATTAATCAAGTTTTGAATGAGGTGCTCTATGCTAGGGTGGGAAAAGCTTATATTAAAGTGAAATTTGAGGATATGTCACTAAGGAGGATGACAATAATTTTGAACTCTTGGATTATCAATATGTGGGCTCCATGATAGAGTTCCACACATCCCATTCATAGGAAGCGTGTGGGAGACACTCAAAGAGGGCATGTTTGTTTCAAGTTTGGTAAAGCACAGTGAAGGTAGATGCCACACCATATTAAAAGTGAGATAACGTGGGAGAGAGAGAGAGAGAGAGAGAGAGAGAGAGAGAGAGTTTGCTGTAGTTTTTTTTCCAATGACTTTATAATATTTTACCATGCTTTGTGAGGTAAAGAAAAAACGGCTTGAAATAAAGTGTATGGTAAAATAAAGTGTTAGTTAGGCTTAACTTTATGACACTGTATCCATCATAAAGGTTGGTGTTGATGTAATAGTATTATGTGGACATAGGTCAAGACTTGACCAAACCCTATAAACTTATTTTGCCTTAAAAGTTCATATATTTTTGTGACTTTGCACTGTTTCCTTTTATTCAACTTACTTACTTATATTTTGCTCAATCAATAGTTTGATAAACAATCCCGTTGTCGATCATCCAAGATTCTAAACTAAATTAGGATTGGATCACCATCATTGATCTACGATCAATAGAATTATACTTAGTCCGATATACAATAATTAGGACTGTCAATCGTGTCATGTTAACGAATTCGTGTTATAATCACCTCAACCCGTATACAACCCGTTAACCCGTTAAATAATTTTGTCCATATTGGACCATGTCAATTAACACACACTCTTTTGCTAATGAAAGGATAGTGAAGGGGTTAGAAAAATGATCTTTATATGGGTTTTAGGGTTTCACTTTAACCTTTTCAAACTCACCAAAATATCCCTCATTCATTTTATAATGTATGTCATTTATCATTTGGTGGGTTGTTAATGGGTTACCGATTTTATTCATTAACGACCCGCTAATTTAACGGGTTAACGGGTCCAAGCTATTAACGACGCGAACCCGTTAAGAGGCCATCCGAACCCGTTAACATCGTATGGGTACGTGTCGTGTGGCATTTTGACAGCCCTAACAATAATAGAAAACTGAGTTGAGCCTTGGGCCTATGTATGTTTAAAGACCCAGCTTAACCTATCACGTTCAACACAAAAA
Source organism: Litsea cubeba (assembly GCA_012931725.1). NCBI lineage: Eukaryota > Viridiplantae > Streptophyta > Magnoliopsida > Laurales > Lauraceae > Litsea > Litsea cubeba. The sequence goes on from CM022945.1 coordinate 113,928,632, forward strand.
TGTTTGTAAATAGTTAAAAAATGGTCCGACCTAATTATGATTTTCAGGCTTGTGAATTGATTTTATATTGAATGTTAGGCCCAATAAGCAAGCGTGTAAAGTTTGGGCAAGCTTCTTTGTGCCCCTAACCCATGCCCTATATGGTACGATATACTTGGCCTTCTAAAGGTGGACCGCACGTAGGTTAAATCAAGCAGATAGCTGACATCAGTGCCAAATTAGTAAACAAATGTCATTTATGTTAAGCAAATCAAGAGGGAAAGGCGTCTTGGAGAGACCAACTACGCGTTGACCGTGCGTTTCAAAAGAAATGCAATTGTGTGCAACGCATCTAAAGCATAACAACCATGGAGGGCATGGGAGATGTTAAGTAACTCTAAATGGAAAGACATTTTCGAGAGACTAACCGCAAGCCGACCATGCGTTTTAAAAGAAAAGCAACCATGTACAATGCACCTCAATGCATGACAACCACGATGCGCAGATGAGATGAATAGATCTACATATGGACTATGAGTTGAGTCTTGGGCCTATGCATCTTTAAAGGCCCAACTCAACCTAACATGACTAACACAAATGTTTGTATATAGGGAAATAATCAGGTGAGAACTGTTCTCACGGTTCAAACCATGAGAACTATGGGTGGGGCCCACCTATCACCCAATCCAAACCTTGCAATGGATAAGGACCCCTTATAGTCACACGCCCCAGGTTTTGGCACCAATGCGAATGAATTGAATCGTTGGATCGGCTATATACCCATATGAATGGATTGGGCTTGTCGGCCATGGATGAAGGGATTAGAAGCATTGGATTATTGCCAAACTTGATATTCAGAGTGGTCTTATATAGATCTTTCAATCCCCACCTGTCCCGTTCCAAAATGGGGCCCCCAGTGGGTCCCACAAAAAAGTTCTCACGGTGACTCTGTGAGAACAGTTCTCACTGGATCACATTCCTATAATTCGAAAATGATAGGACTTGATCTGACTTTTATGCTTGTGGGATGAATTTGTGTTTAAATGTTAAGCCAATAAGTAAGCATGTAAAGTCCGGACAAGTTTGTCTATGCTCCTAACCCATGCCCGTTATGTTGTAAATAGATTTGGTCCTACGAAGGTAGATCTCTCATATGTTAAATCAGGTAAATAGCTGGCATCGGTGCTAAACTGGCAACAATAAATGTCATTTATGTTAAGCATATCCAGAGGGAAAGACGTTCTTGAGATACCAAACTATGCGCCAACCATGCGTTTCAAAAGAAAAGCAGCTGCGTGCAATGCACCTAGATTCATTACAAACAGCATGCATTTTAAAAGAAAAGCAACCGCGTGCAATGCACCTACCTAGATGTATGACAACCACGATGGGTAAAAGGGATGTTAAGCAGATCTAGAAAGAAAAGGCATTCTCAAGAGATTGTCTGCACGCTGTCCATGTGTTTCAAAAGAAAAAACAATTATATGAATGCACATCAATGCATGACAACTATGGTGGACATGAGAGATGAATAGATCTAAATATGGACCACGAGCGAGATGCAATATCATAAAATAAATAAATTTAAAAGACAATTTATAGAATCAATTTAATGGATGTATATCATCTTAGAAACTTTTTTTTTAAATTGAAGTCATTAGTGAATATGCTTTCAATATCAAATTTGGATGAGTACGAATTTAACAAGCGAGCGTGTGAATAAATTAGATTGATCATAGATGGGTCCATACTTGAAAATAAGAGGGAGCACAAAATAAAGAGGAGCATCTTTGAAAGAGTTTGTATTCAACAATAGGGTGGCCCACCTCTTGAATGGTTCTAATATATCTTGTGTGAGGGACCAGAATTATGTTAGTGGTCCTACTGTGCATGTAACATTTTAGCTCATGCAAAAAGGTCTTTTTGGGAGCAGGCCTTTGTAGCATGACTAATGTCACTATCCGTTTGTCCAGCTCAGAAAGATACGGTACTCCGCTGAGCACGATGGATCCAGTGATGCACTGGATCTACACATCCATGCACATGTGACAAAATCAGCATGCAATCCAGTCCATGTAATGAAACTGCTGAGAGTGTGAGTATGGGATGTGTGGAACTCTATATTGGGTAGAATCGGACCGTTCAAAATGATTTTACCCTCATCAGTAACACATCATCCAACTTTACTTCAATAAAAAGTTGATTAAGCACGTGAATTTGTACAAACTCAAGAATTTTCAACAATCATCAATCACGTGTTCAATCTTACAGTAGGATCAACTTATAGTCAAATAAAATCTAAAAATATGACAACCGAGGAAATGAAACTTACATTGAACGATTTAGACTATCAATAGGTGGGCCCTGATGGTAGAGTTTTACGAATCTCATTTAGGAGAAGCGCGTGGGAGATGCTCAAGGGTCCAAAGTCAACTATTGGGTTCCACTGGTCAAGTGGGCCAGAAATTAAGACTGGACAAGGACAATCCTATCCATCCATTTAACTCTATAAGAATGAACAATCCAAAGAAGGGATGATCATTGATTAAATTCAGCAGGAAGAAGCTGATCTTAAATGGGTCAGTGCTATACTCATGGGATCACAAATCCGACGGTTCAGATGTGATGTCATCTATAGAAGGTGGTCATGTGAATGAGCATGACCCACTGTACTCCGCCGGAGCACCATAATTTATAATCTCCAAAACAGAGCGGGCCTTTTCGCCTCTCATAGGAAAAATATCCTATAAATCTCTGCGCCTTTACACGTTTTTTCCACCAGATTTTCTGGGAGGAGTCGAAAATGGGTGTTTGGGTGAATGGGTTTTTGTGGATTTTCTCTGTAGTTTTGTCTGCTGAGAGAGAGAGGTTGAGAATAGTCCTCTGAAAATGGTTCTTTCTCTGGTTTGAAAGCAACTTTTGAAAACAACCTTGTTAGATATTTCATTCATTCCCCAGCAGATTCCTTGTTTGACGAGGTTTCTCTGACTGGCTGGGTCTGTTTTTCACTGTGAGTCTCTTTTCGGGTGACTTGAGAGTCTTTCATGCTTTTCATGACAGTGGAGAGAAGGGAGTAATAAAAAGCTATTGTTTTTCATGTTTTGAAGGAAACCCAGTTCCATATTTGGTCGTTTGTTCTTGAGTGAGAGAGAAAAAGAGAGAGTCGAAGTGATGACACTTCCATGATTTATTTCAAGCTGAGATGCATCGTTCAACAGGAAGCTTTTGAAGGAAGCCCAGTTGGACGTTTTATCTCTTTTAACGTTTCATCTACCATATATATAGGAGAGAGACCCGGAGAAGGTTGTTTACAGACCTTTTGCTTCACGGGTTTTGGTGGGGTATCTCTGCAAGCCTATTTGGGAAGGTTCCATTTCTTTCTGGCTGAAAGAGATGGAGAATGGTGGTGAGAAAGATGCAGTTTTTATGTTTAGTGATGAGGATTTGAGTGAGATAAGTGGGTTGAAGAGAGGTGGAGATTTCATTGAGGTGATGTGTGGGTGCACTAGCCAAAAGTATGGTGATGCTGTTGGGAGGCTGAAAGTCTTTGCTTCTGGTGATCTTGAGGTCAGCTGTGAATGTACTCCTGGTTGTCAGGAAGGTTAGTCAGATCATTTCTGACTTGAGTTTTTGTTTTTAAGCTTGTTTTTTGGTTGGTCAATGTGTTTTAATCCGTTTGCATGTTTGATGTTTTCAGAAGTCTGTGATATTGTCTGTGGTATGAAAATTCTTGGCAGCTTCTTTTACTTCTTGGGTTTTCAAGAACTGTTCATGATGTTGTTTATGTAGGCAACTGTATGTGGATTTGTTTCAGTGATGTCACTGATGTGGCTCGCTTTTGATTCCATGCAAGTTGGTTATTTACTTTCCTTCTCTATAGTTTGAAATCAGTACAAATGTACTGCAAATCAACCAGGGTCTATGCTATGACTTCTTGAATCACGAATATTTTTTTTTATTTTTTCTTCTTTCTTGGATTCTTTTGTGGGCATGGTGGGATTTAGGCCGTGATCCCAGATCCTGACTGTCATGTCATTGGATCCACGTTTTGATGATGGTCTTTTGATATGAGAGCTAGAGTTTCAGTGCCGGAGACAGGAGGTTACTGCATCATGTAAGGTGGTTGTTGATCCTGTTTCTTTCTGTGGACTCCCTTCTCTTAGATCATCCATTCAATCCTTGCTGTATTTGGTACACAACCTATGAGCACGCTATTTGTTTTCCTTTTCTGTAATGCATGCTTAATCCTAGGCATCATCTGAATCAACATGGCAAGTTCGTTTGGTTGGTCTTGAGTAATTGCTTCTCGCGTTGTTAGTCCTACATTGTAGCAACCTTATCTCAGTGCCAATGAAAAGGTTGGTTCAGAAGTTTTCATTTAATTTTGTTTAGGAGATTGAGGGTCTTTTTTTCACCTGTTCTTATAATGAATTCTGATGAATGAGCTAGGCTTTCTTTTTCAAGAGTGTGCATCGAATTAATCTCTTCATAATGTAGGTTTGTTGAGTTGAGCCAGTGGTCGTTTACTGGCCAAAATTATGATGTTTTCTTCAGTACTTCATTTTATTGTACGACTGCTTGATTAGTATATAAATATTTTTATTCATAGTGTTTAATTTCTATTTGGGTTAAGGTTTGTTAATGACTATGTGACGCCTTAATTGCAGACAATCTTCTATCCTAGGTCTTGCTCTGGCTCTAACTTTTGGTATCTCACTCCTGCTCCCTCCTCCATGGTTTTCAAGTTTCTTTACATTTTTATACTGCAGCACGGGAGACTGTGGTAGTGTTTTGTGGGATTAAGATTTAGACAAGTCTCAAAAGAAAAATGGGGCTGGAGAGTTGAACCATTATGAGATAGTCATATATGACTGCCCTATCATTTGCCAAATGAGTAGCAAGAATGTGAATTTTTTAGAAAGTTGTTTTCCCCTTTCTTCTGTTCTTCTTCTCAGCTGCATCTTGCTCATATATCTTTTATGCCTTCTTATAATTAAGTATCTGCTAAAATCCAAAAGAAAAATGTGTGTGGTTGTAATTTGTAAATGCTCTATTTTCCAAACACAAGGCTGGTCTGTGATCTGGGCTGCTCCTCTGGTGGCATTTTTACAGTGGATTCACCATATTCCAATCTTTTTTTCCCCATTTGGACAAGTTAAGTTACCCCAATTGGAGAAGATTTCACATTGAATATAACAAAATATATATTTTTAAATGTTTTAAAAAATCAACGTCCATTTTCAGGACAACACATCATTTGTATCTCTACTCTACTTTTGGTCTCTGTCACATTTGGGGCAATGCAAAAATGTTCTGAAAAGCAGTTGAAATAGGTTATGAGATTGGCTTTCTTGGGGCTAGTACTTTTGCAAGAACAATGTAAGACGTAATCTCTAAAGTGATGTGTGAAATACCGTGAAAAGTATTCTGTTCTGGATTATGTAAGGTAGATGTGGATATCCATTTTGATATCAAACAACACAAGGTGTTTTTTTTTTTTGGTAGAACACATGGTGTTACTAATGGCAACTGCAGAGAAGGCCGATGTGCTGGCCTATCTGTACAGTTATCTTGTAGTTTTTATCCTTTTCTTTTTCTCTCATCTTATTGAATGTATGAAAGGACAACAAATTATGTGTATCTATATTCTACAAATGTTTTTTCAATGCATAAAAAATGATTGTCAGAAAAGCTCCGACCATGACGTTATAGCAGCGCCATCATTGAATATTTATGTTTTTTCACATAATTTCTTCTCATTTCTAATTGTTTGTTGTGCAATGTGTTTTGGGGCTCTGTTCATTGTCTCTGTTTGTACACTTTTGTGTTAAATGCTGCCTAGACTACATTTCAATGCATGCACTGATTTTTTTTTTGTAGTCTTAAACTTTGGCTGATTGTTTGTAATATTTCCAACTAGATAAGTTGAGTCCATCTGCTTTTGAGAAGCATGCTGGCAGAGAAGGCGCCAGGAGATGGAAAAGCAATGTTTGGGTTATGGTTAGTGGGAAGAAGGCTCCGTTGTCAAAAACAGTGCTGCTTAGATACCACAATCAATCCTCAAAAAATGCTAATGGGTCTCATAAAGGTCCTCATGGACGACATTTTCATCGTGATGAATTTATTCGCTGTACGAGCTGCAACAAGGAGCGCAGGTTTCGGCTTAGAACCAAAGAGGAATGCAGGATTCACCATGATGCTTTGGCAACTCTTAATTGGAAATGCTCTGACTTGGCATATGACAAGTAATATTCTTTTCCTAATTCAACTTCATGAACACGTATTTTCAGCTATCATTTTATCATAAAGGAGCATGCAGTTCATACTTTTAGAAGCTTAACATTTTCAGATTGGCTTAACAAACATTGTGGGTAGTTTGGTCACTACCAACCATCTAGTTATATGTCAGCATTAAGCTGGCTAATTCTCAATTTGTGTACTTGCAAATTTGTGGAGGAAGATGAAGGGGCACTCTAATTGCAATTTGAAAATTTTATCTAAATTATATATGTGAAAAAAAACCAATCTGGTTCACGGCCATGCCACTTATGACTGAAATACCTGTAAATCAGCATAAACTTAGTGCAATTTGATTAAATATTTATAGGAGAAAATGTCTTCATTCTTAAACTTCATTTTAGCATGGACTGCAGATGCAGATAATAGGATCTATCAAATGCAGAAACTTAGTACTACCAATTGTCAGATTAGACTAGATAACTTGAATCCAGATCTGGTTCAGATCCTGAGATTGAGTTTTGAGTTTGCCTATCTACTGGTTTGGAATCTCAATTTGAGAAGTGGGAAGAAATGAGAAAAGAAAGGAGCAGAGAAAAGAGGAAAGGAGAGGAAATAGGACAGAGAGAGAGTTTATGAAGAAGGAAGAGAGGAGATAAGAGGGACGGATTTGCCACCATCAGTAATGGCCTAGTGATGCAGCCCACTACTGTCAAGGGGGATGAAATGGGGGCAAGAGAAGGAAGGATGGTTTAACATAATAACAGCACATATTTAGGTCCAATCATAAATAAAATAGTGATATGAATGTAAGGGACAACAATAAAAGATAGAGGGGCCTTAAAGGCCAGACTTCTTCCAAGAAGCTCTACTGTGTCTAGATGTAGTCAGCGTTATCACTGCCAAATGAATCTATAAAACCTTCCCGCTATAGCTCTTTCAAGTGTTACTGTGTTTCAAATGATTTACTCATTTGTACCCGCACCCAGTGAAAAGCACCATGTCCAACTAGTTTTGCCTATATAACAGCCAATAACATGGGACTTACTTTGCTGAGATTTGTCACAATAATCTCCGATGCCCAGATACAGCATAGACATGCCATAGACATGGAAGGGACACAGATTTTACACAAAAAAAGTAAAGTATTGGATATGGTACGACATGATACGTTGCCCATTTTGAAGTATCATATATGTCATAAACTCACAATGATTTGAAAAAAGAAACCCAAAAATTTGAAAATTTCCACAATGTCCCTAAAATTTTTCAGAACCGAGAAGTTGTTGAGAATGAGAATTGTGACAATTACTTTTATTATTGAATGTTTGAAGAACAGTCAAAAGCAGAAGTGTCATTGTTGCAACCAGGTTAAATGATTAGAGACAACTTGCCTAAAAACATCACATCCCTATGCAGATTATTTAGTGGCAATCCAAGAGGACTAGAGACCTCTTGGTGCATTGGCCGATGGAATGGCTTTGCCCTGAAGTGATGGGCTTGATAGTCTTTCACTCCATTTGATGTAGTTTGATGGAGGAACCTTTATGAGACTTACCCATGAAATGTAGGGGCTCCCAAACTTACACCTAATAGAGTTCAAAACTACTGGTCAACAGCATGCTGTACTGCTCATAAAATTCATATTACTAGGTTTTTATTTTATTTTATTATTTTAGTTCTCTTATATGCTTAACCATGGATGAATGCTATCCTTTGTATCAGAGTTACTTGCGACACTGATGAGGAACGAGCCAGCCGCAAAGTGTACAGAGGATGCTCCCGTTCTCCGTCCTGCACTGGATGCACCTCATGTGTCTGTTTTGGGTGTCATATCTGCCGGTTTTCCGATTGCAGCTGCCAGACATGCGTGGATTTCACAATGAATTCTTAAACTTAGTCTGCGTAAATTTTTATGGGTATTTCCCAATTCTGTGCCTTTCAGGCTTCCATTTATAGAAAGCTTTAAGCATTGTTGCTCCTATTCAAATTCTATTGTTTGGTTTCTGAGTTCAGTTTTTACTGTTCTCAATGACTATATTTTAATTTTTCGAAACTTGGTTCTGAATTTCTTAATTAATACCTCATTGGATAAGTCATGCAAGAGATTCATGGTTTTAACTGATTGAATGGCTTTGTCATTGCAAGTAACGTTCAATCGAATATCAATATTGGGCCTCTCAAGGTAGAAGATAGCATGTATAACTATCTAATGAAATAGCATGGTCTCTGTGAAGTATGTTCAGAGTTTGTGTCTTTAGTACAGAGGTTTTGTTGGATGCCTCCCTTTTCTAAAAAACTTCTCTACACATCACATGTGATGTGAGGTATATATGTTGGAACTTATATTAGGGAATAGAATTCCTTTGCTTGGTGCCGTGGTTTTGACTTCACAATCCTACCATTTGGTGGGTGGGAATAAAGGTTCCAGCCCTGGTGGGTAAAGGACGGTTATCAACCATTTGCGCTCTCTAGTTTAAGAAGAGCCAGCTGTCTCTTATTTTTGTGATATGAGGGACATAGGCCTGCATTGTGTAATGCTCATGGGTTCAACAGCTCAAATACAATGTTTTTTATTAGCCATTATGCGGTGTAGGTCTTAAGAATCTCCCAGAAAGTTAATATTTCCACTGGGAAACTTGAAGTACAATGTTTCAATGTTCCTTAGATTTTGGGAATTCTCACCCCTGCCAGTAGGCAAACTTTGAAAACCAACTCTATTTCAAATTGTATGTGACATGAAATTAGGTGATCCCGATGTGTCATTCAATTACCTATCCTATGAGCCCATGTTTGTCCAATTCTTAGTAGATTTGAAGAGATGGGCCACTTACTGATTGTGTATCTTGTTCTGTTCTGGGTGTTATAGTTGGAGTCAGATTTCAGTCCCTTTTATTTGATTTGCTTTCTAATGAGAGTCATAGTTTAAAGTTGAGTCTTTTGGTTGTAAAACAATTATCAAGTGAGTGAGACTCCTATAGCTTGTCTACTTTTTATTTTCTGATGTTGCTATGGATGGATCAAGTAACTGCTTTTTTGCTTATTTTTATTTTTTTTTCAACTGTCACGCAGAAATAAAAAATCATATGATTTGCGAAATATTAGTGCTACAATTCTAGTCGATTCAACCCTTGACTGATTTGCGATAACATTTCGATTTTGAGAACAATGCTCATTATATTTATAGTTCTCTTATATTAATCATTAGTCACATTTCTTTCTAAATTAGTTTTCCTAATCCATAACTCAAGGTACCTTCCTTATTTTAGTTTGTCAGTACAGCTCCTTAATCACCTCATGTGACAACGCATTCAAGTTTTCAGCTAGTCCATGCATGTCACATTATCTATTTATCTCTTCATTTGTTTAGGAATTTCTTCCTCTCATATCACGACATTGGTGCATGCGCAAACTATTCGTTTTAGGATTTTGTTCTTCATCATGAATTTGGTGCATGCAATTCAGTCCGAACCTTTTAGACAAGATTTACACGAGTTCAGTGAATGTAACTTAGCCAATTTTTGAAGAGCAGTACCTATTATCTATCAAGATAGTGATAAACATGAATTCTGAGTTTGCCGAATTCTTTCATAGCCAATATGAACATAGATCTACATATGATATGAATACTTTGAGAGAGTGCCCAGAGTAGATTACTGTGGGTCTTTTAATTGATGCTATATAGAAAGATTTTCTCCTGTGCACATGACGCCCTGCATGAAATTTGCTGGCTGTTTGGCTGTTGTTAATGCATAGAGGCAGCTCTTCATTCACAACTTGGTGTTGATTTTCAGTCAGAAAAAACCTGATTGAATAAGTACAGCAGCATTCCACGTTGATAGAGAAAAGGCCAAGTATGAAGATGGCTAGGATCATCATCTCAAAATTCATGTTTGGGCTGTGCAGAAATTTTACTCTCGCTGCTGTCAACCTATCTAACGCAACCCTCTTCCTTTACCCAGGCTTTGGACCTATAATAAAAAGTGGCGGAGTCGTTATTTTGCAGTTGGATGTATGACAAAATGACTGGAGGGTGGTGGACTGCTGATCTATGCTAGCTGCTTTATGAAGAAGTGGTCGTCCTTGCCACATCATCATCATCTTCATGATCCTTTAAATGGGGAATTTTCTCCCACGAGCTATGGGGGTCCACTTGGGCCTACCCTTCATTTTCACACTCTTTACCGGCTTAACAGTCACCATGTACAGCTTATGCTCATAAAACCTTTATGTAGCATTGGATCACTAAGAAGTTTATGGTTAAAAAATCATTAAATTATAAGGCCATGAAATCAAGGGCTAGGATAATCTAACAGGGCTGATCTTTTGCACAACCCTTTTTCATAAAGAGACATTTTCATCCATCCTACCTCCATTGAAAAGAAAGCATACAAAATGAGCCCCATGATGTGGATTGCTTAAGCACTTTCAGTTGGTTGTTTAATTTCTTTCTTTCTTTTTTCTTTTTATGCTAGGTCGAGCTACTGGTCAAGATGTGATACTTTAACTTGAGAACCTAGAATTGATCCCTACCAATGTGTGTTAAACTAATTAAGGTGCCAACACCACTTAACTATGAGTCAGGGTGTGTTGGCACTTTCAGTCGGCGTTTGAATTGTAAGTTCTGCAGTTCAAATCAACATTCTTTGATGCAATATGCTCTTTTTAACTCAATAATCTGGAATCTTTTCTGACTGTCATTTCATGTCTTTATCCGTAAGTTCCTACTGTTTTGAAAATTTTAGCACTCCATTTTTTTTTCTTTTAAGTTTTTTATGTCCTTTTGCATGGGGATTGTGTCTTATTTTCAACGTACATGCCCAAACCTAGCCTCAGCGAAAATCTCATTCCATTTTCCCCACTACCAAAATTAACTTATGGGGCCTATTTCTTCGCATGAAACGGGCTTCATATCGAAATAATTAAAGCTGTAAGGGGTGAAGGATGTAAGGTAGAGATGAAGATGGGAACTTGATTTTCATAAGATTTGAATTACTAGGGTGATGGTTGAGTATTCATTTTTAATTAAAGGAAAAATTATTTGATAGTCATTTTTGGGTATTCGACTTTGTTTCTTCATTTTCAGCTACTATTAGAAAAACAATCATTAGAATTCCTATAAATTCAATTACATGAAACAAAGTGGCCCCAGTATTTATGGAGCAGTGTGAAGGAATGCCACGAAAAGGGAAGTGTGAATTATGTTTGCAGCACTCTTGTCAATAATTGTTTACTACATGCTTGAACTGTTTCTAAGTTACCTTTGCTAAACACATTGCATGTGGCTCTGGGAGTTAGTCTTCTGAAACCATTGCAAGCTAGCCTTGCTGTTTTGTCTAAATTTGTTGGAACATTGTCCTCTCCATAGTCCATACTGCAACTGGTGATTCAGCCATAGTCATGGCTCTGATAATCTATCATTACTATTGCATTTAAACTCATGTCATGTTCATAAATTATTTATAAGATGGATGAATTGTTGCACCATAACAATAGAAATGAGAAAGTCAACAAGTTTTGAATGAATTGGTTCCCGATCCCTGTGACTGGTCCGGTCCCTGTCAATTGGGGCATTTCTAATCTTTAAAAGATTATAGCTCAATCTTCTTACATATAAAAAATGCATGTAGCTGTCAAATATATAGGGGATTTTTTGAAAACTTTGGAGGGGTCATATGTAAGAAGTTATATAATTTTATAAAAAACAAAGGGGTTTTTTGAAATTTCAGCCCCCTTCCCTCTGCCAGTGGTTGGGGGAAGCAATTGGGACCCAACCAGCTAAACCAACCCGAACTAGACCCGGTAATTTAGGGTTTGGGTTGAGTTCATTCTTGTTGTTTGATCGGCTAGGGTCATAAAACCCAATTAAATGCAACTAATTGCACTGTAACCAGCAAACAAAATCGAAGCCCAATTCCGCCCGACTAATTGCACTGTGACTTGCGATTTGTGAACCAAATCCAAACTCAACCAGTTAATTAAGGGATTTGGTTGACATTTTCAACTCACTTAACAAGTCAGTCTGATTTGGGTAGAATTTATACATGTTACCAACTGTGCTTAACCCAAAGCAAGCCTGGACCTATCTTTATTTATATAATTATTTATTTTGGTAAAGAGTATTAGATTAGATGATAATCAAACAAAAAATATATATTGTTTAGGTCAGCATTAACTATGTATTGAAAAATAAAATAAATTTGTTAAAAAAATTGGAAAAGAAGACTCAGTTACAGTGCCAAGTGCCAACTGACAAGTAGTCTAACTGTTAAAAATAATGACTCTTGACCAGGCTATTCAAACTTCCTTCATTAAAACATCCTAACATTTCATGCAATAGAAAATGAAATTGAGGGAGTTCTGATCTCACAGCCCACAGGAATCTCTCAGATGGGCCTCTCAATCATCGGATCCTACGCTAAAACAGACCATCTTCTAATTGGTTTTACAATTCATTAATTAAGACCTAGGTTTTTTTTTTTTTACAAAAACTCAAGAAAAACGATGGAGGGCCCAAACGGTTCTCAGCAATGATGGCAGAAAGCCTCCATTCCAAGATATCATGGAATAATATAACATTTAAATCCGGCCCAATCTATAAGCAATCTCTCTACCTTTTGTGTTAAGTATCTCTAGCTGGTATGGGCCATTAAGAATATATGGTTCAAGCCCAAAAAGTTTAATATCGAGTCAGAAACTTGAAAATAGATCTAACATCCACCACAATCAGGCCAGGTTCATGTTGGGCCGAGTCGAACCAGATCTATGAGAACTCTCAATTGGCACTGTTGATGATATGTATCAGCAGATGTTAAAAATGTTGTTGACCCCTAAACATGAACTAGATCCATATCATTGAGCTGGTGAAACAGATTACAGATCTCTCCAACCAGGGTCATTGATACTTAGCTGAAATTGTATGGCTAGGATATTAATCTATCTAAATCAAGGTTTTAAAATTTGGGATCAGGAGAGACTGTCAGTCTCGAGTCAAGTAGACTCGGCCAAGTTGGATCAACTCATACTCTAGGTCATACTTGTGTAAGCCCGCACATATGGAAAAACGGTCCATACAAGTAGGAAAGGAGCTCGCACAAGTGAGTAGATATGACATACCCAAATTTGAATCTTGAACATACAAGTGAAAACTGCTGCCGCTTACCAGTGAGGAAAGTGGCCGATCTTAAGTTCCACTTTTATGCTGTTACACAAATAAGTGCATGTTCATGTAGCATTGCGGAAAATTTATTTACAGGCAACTTTTTTTTTTTTTTTTGTATTCCAAGGAAAACCCATTCCCAACCCCCTAGAGAAAAGAATCAAAATAGCGAAAAAAGTGGTCGAACCAAACATGAAATTTCTTATTTTATTTCCAGAAAAAGAGGCTGCACAAAAAGCAGGTGTGGATGTGGGAGGGGTTTGGGGGTTAAGTCTGAAACCGAGTTGAGTCACTCACAGTGGACTGATGATTCTTAAAACATGATCAAAATTTTCTACTTCAAGTACTACTACATCTCCATCTGCATTGGACTCATCCTTAATAAATAAAAAAAAGAAAAACCCACCACCCAGCATTAACTAATCAAGTGTGGGCCCCGCTTTTGCTTAAAAAAACCGCGCAATTTGGACATATTTAAACCACAACGGCACTCCCTCTCTCCAGTTTCTGGCTTCTACTCTCTTATCTTCTTTCTGTCTCAGATAAGAACAAAACCATTCCAGCTTGGGAAACATCGATCAGATAAGCTGATGGTATGTTTCCATTCTTTCATGGATTCTCGGTTTCCATATTTACAAACATGAAACGACAATTGATTGGCTTTATCATGATATTATAAGAAGAGGATTGCTTGTTCTTCAAATGATAATATGAACTTGTCTATCGCTTCCCATTTCATCATTCCATGAACCTTTTGTCATGTTCGTGAGTTTTTGTGTAGTGGGTCTTGCGGATTGTGCTTTGATTTCAATAAGAAATGAAAATTTAGTGTCTTTCAGGGTCGTTTGGTCGTGTTTTAGATCAGTTAGTTGTTTTTTATTTTCTTGAATCTTTATTGGGGTCTAGTGATTGAGCAGTAGATAATATGCCCGCTGCTTGAGCTCACTGAGAAATGACAACTTGGTGTCTTCCTCGGATTCAATTGTTGGGGTTCATATGAATTAACATTCTGCCTTCGCTTTCTCTGGGGTTTCTTTTGTCGAGCCAGTGTACTGTAGATAATTCCACTGTGCTTAGATTTCAATAAGAAATGGAAGTTTTTTGTCTTGGGGTCGAGTTGAATTAGCTGTTCGCCTTCAGTTTCTTCTTCAATTTTTATTTTATTCTGGTAGTGTGATTGATTAGCAGTTTTAGTTTGATGTGTCCTTGTTGTTTGATAGTATTTCTTCCTGTTTAATTCTGAAGAAAGTTTTAAGTTTTTTTTTTTTTTTTACTTTTGTGGGCTTAGTGAGTGGAAGTATGAGTGGGGGAGGTTTCACAATCCTTGTTTTTCTTACCTTGGTAGTCCTCAAAGGTTTCTACTTCAAAAGAGGGTCTGCAGCCACAGTCACTTACGATCACAGAGCACTGGTTATCAATGGACAGAGGCGAGTTTTGCTCTCTGGATCGATCCATTATCCTCGAACTACACCTGATGTAATATCCATTCTCCATTCTCAAGTGTTTATTTCTTTTCTTTTTCTCTAGTGAGATTTTAATGCTTTTCAAAATTTACCATGATGGGCATTAACCTTTTTGAATTTTTTTTAGTATAACTTATGTATATTGATTGTGAAATTGTATCTGCAGGTTTGGCCAGAGATTATCAGGAAATCGAAGGAAGGGGGACTGGACGTGATTGAGACTTACGTCTTTTGGAATTATCACGAACCTGTTAAAGGACAGGTATCTGATTGAGACAAAGTCTTATCTATGTTTATTGCAATCTTATGTCTTGAACTTAAAAAAGTAGTGTTTGGAAGTGGTTTTAGTACTACTTCGAAGGCAGGTTTGATCTGGCGAGGTTCGTGAAGACAGTGCAGGAGGCAGGCCTTTTTGTGCATTTAAGGATTGGGCCATATGCATGTGCTGAGTGGAACTACGGGTTTGTCTTTGTTCCTTTTAAGGCTGAAGTTAGATTCTAAGGATTTCCCCTTTCTTTCCTTCCATTTGTTATATGCACCAATTGGGATCTGGTAGCATTTCTTTCTTCTTCTTCCCCAATCCTTAGTCCTTACATTATTCAAGATTAGTACTGAGCGGTTTGCCGTTGACTATTGCTTCTCATTGAAACTTCTGTTTCCATTGTAATGTAACTAGTAACTACTAAAAATTATTGATACCTAAGTTTTCTAAGTTCAAAATTGTTGCGGCGATTAATGCCAGCATGGTAGCTTTTGATAAAACTGTCACGATAATGTTACAATAAGATAATTGAGCTGATAAAATTTTTCATTGCAGGGGATTCCCCTTTTGGTTGCATTTGATTCCAGGCATTCAATTTAGAACAACTAATGCCCCTTTTAAGGTACATTCCAGAAAGTGCTTCTTTGTAGAACTTTCACCTCTTCCATCTTTCCTTCTAATGTTGAAAGATGGAAAACAAAATCCTGACTGTGTGAACATGATCAACATTGATAGCTGTAACTTTTCATGTTTAATTCCACTGCATGATGCTATGACCTGTTACTTGCCAGTACAGAATGAAATGGAGCTTTTTCTTGCAAAGATAGTGAACATGATGAAGGAGCAAAAACTGTTTGCATCACAAGGTGGCCCTATCATTCTTGCACAGGTGATTCTTTCCTAATCCCATATATGATACATCAGTTGTAGAATTTTAGGAGATACAGATACAGGTATAGGATAGGGCTAGAGCTGCATCCTACTGTTTTCAAAGGTATTTAGTATGTTTACTAGTTGGAATGAGTTACACAAGCAAAAAAAAAAAAAAAAAACAATCTATGAGAAGCATAGCTCGTATTAACTTAATCCGCAATCATCGGATTGTGCCGATTTTGTATGTGCCCCTAATCCACATTAAGTGCTTTTAATCTGGCTCTAAACCCATGATTGGCACACAACAAGGTGGGCCACATAGAAGGGTTTGAAAGTTTCAATGCTAACCACTGGCAGCCTGATTTTCCTTTACATATCTACCTATATGTTTATACAAATGCATTTATATGTAAAGGTATATACATAAGTTTTTGTATCTGAGCATTTGTATATTTCTTCCCTATTTGTTCGTACTTGATCAATAAGACACTAGATCATGCACCAATATATTACTATTAGGTTCGCATTGATGTAGGCTATATATTTGTAATATATGTTAAAAAAACTGTCAACGTTTCAGCAAAGAGATCTCATTTAGCTTTCATGTTTCATAGGTTGAAAATGAATATGGAAACGTTGAATGGGCATATGGGGTTAGTGGAGAACTATATGTACAATGGGCTGCAGAAACTGCTGTTGGTCTCAATACTACTGTTCCTTGGGTAATGTGCCAACAAGAGGATGCACCTGATCCAGTCGTAAGTCTATAAAATTCATTAAATATTGTATGTTTTTCAGGATATTTGAAAATAATCTATTGCTTTATTGATGTAAATACCCAAACTTTTTTTCTTAAAAGTAATCAAGATCACTCAATAACCTTGTACTCATTTAGAAAACCAAAGAAACCTTGTACTCATTTGGTGGCTTTCATTGTGTGATGTTTCTTTGTCTTTTGCTTTTCCTTTTTGTGGTATAATTCTTTTATACCATCGTGCTCTTTTTGTTTGTTCGGTGGGTTTCTTGTATCTGGCTTTCTCTTTTAATATAGTTTTTCGTTACTGATAAAAAAAAATCCATTTTTTCTCCTTTTTTTTCTTTGTTTTTAGTTCTTCTTAATACTTTTTTTTGGTCTTACCATGACTCACTGTGCTTGAAATTATTTTTATATTATTTGGTATTTGATTGAGCAGCTTGCATTACTTTATACTATAAATTAAGTATTATATGAACATAATGCAGATAAACACCTGCAATGGCTTCTACTGCGACCGGTTTACCCCAAACTCCCTTACGAAGCCCAAGATGTGGACGGAGAACTATTGTGGATGGTAGCAACTTAAGAGTTGATTAATAAACTTGGGTTGTTTCAAAATAATTGTAAACAATACAAGTTGGTTCTAATTTCCTAATCTTATTGTATGTTCTAGGTTCCTAGCATTTGGAAATGCAGTCCCTTTCAGGCCTGTTGAGGACCTTGCCTTTTCTGTTGCACGCTTTTTTGAAACAGGTGGCACTTTCCAAAACTATTACATGGTAAGCCCTGAATGAGTTATTGTTCTCTCTTTGTTACTAATTCACTTGTCATGAATCATGATTTCTTTTATCAGTTATTCACTTCGAATGATTATGAGTAATTATCAATAAAACTGTAGCTTAAAACTTTAAGCAATATCTTGTTACAGTATTTTGGAGGGACTAATTTTGGAAGGACAGCTGGAGGCCCTCTGGTCGCAACGAGCTATGATTATGATGCTCCAATTGATGAATATGGTAAACTTTTAACATATAAATAAATATCAATTGTTGGCGTTGTTCAATGTCAATTTGCAAGTTATAAGCATCACCTTTTCCCTTATGAGAGATGTTGTATACAGGCTTTATTAGGCAGCCAAAGTGGGGCCACTTACGAGACCTACACAATGCAATAAAACAATGTCAGGAATATTTAGTGGATTCAGATCCTACATACATGCCATTTGGAGTGCATTTAGAGGTATACACACAAGCCATATGTGGGTGACAACAACATGTTCAAGGAAAAGGATTCATCCAGATTTCCTTATTATAGTGTTTAATGTTAACAAAAACAGACCTTTTCCCTTAATCTCTTTTTCATTTTGTTTTTTCTTGGACTTGGTTTTTGAGTGAACAGCTATTAACTAAAAAGCTGGGCCTGGCCTTAAAACCCCAGCCAAGCAGGGACCGAGACCAGTTGTGACCCTTAACCATACAATCAACCGTTGTCATATTTTGCTGGAGAACTTCCTAACTTTGAAGTGATACATTAACCTGGCTTCTATTGCTCTCTGCTCTATGACAAATTGATGCATTTCTTACTGTGGAATGTAGGCACACATTTACCACAAAGATTCTGGTGGTTGTGCAGCATTTCTTGCTAACATCGACCAAACTTCAGATGCAAATGTGACATTTAATGGAAGTTCATACTACCTTCCTGCTTGGTCTGTGAGCATCCTTCCAGACTGCAAGAATGTTATTTTTAACACCGCAAAGGTATGATAACAGTCATATTATTATGTGATTCTGTACATTTATTAGAGTTTATTTTAAAGTTTATATCAACCTTTTCCTTATTTTTGTTTGCCCTGTAGTGACAGTCCAAATTTTAAAATTGGACAAACTATCGCAGCCAAACGGAGAATATGCAAAACAAGGAGTAAAAGTAGAGCTCAAATTTCTAATCTTCCACTTGATAGGTCTTCAATCTTTGGGAGACACACTCAGACCAATGGAGAAGAGAAAGAATTGCAAACAATGCATTATTATTTCTAAATTACAAGAACTCTTTATTCGGGTCGGGCCGAGTGGGCCGGTGGCTTTGCATCACTTATATCTATCCAGGTCCAGCCCAAAGAGGTCTGGGCCCGGATTGGGCCTGAGCTGGCCTGACCCATGAGCATCCCTAATGCCTATACAAGGGTAGTTTGGGGAAAACATAATTACAAGTGGTTATCTAGAGGGAGTCAGTCTTAGATATCATGCTCTGCTGGTGTTCTAGTACTCTTATCACAGTTGATTTTGGCCAAATTGTAGCTGCCAGTGTTCTTCTTCTCTGAACACTTCCTCTTCTATATGGTAACTCTGTAAGTTTTTTTTGAAAAGGTGACTGAATTAATAAAAGAAAACTATAAAGTTAACTCTGTAAGTTGATCCATGAATTATAGAAATCACATATTTTCCTTCTATTTTGATGAATCAAGCAAGCCATTTAATGGAAGAAATAAAACTGAGTTGAATGTAGCTTTTACTCCATGTTTTCCTTTAGTGCGATGTGATCTGCTTATTTTCATTTAACTGTTCATTTCCCTTTCCAATAATTCATTATCACTCTCTATATAGATCCTCATATATTGATTTCCATGGTCCCAGTATTGTAATTATATCAATTTAGATGAGATCTATTATATTTTTCATTAACCTTCGAAATCGTGTTCCCATCATGAATGAAGGTTGTTTCACAAAAGAGTCTTGGGGAGTTTCCACATGAGCATACAACCTCTGCAAGGGAGCACCTCATAGCATCATCGTCATCATGGGTTTGGTATAAAGAACAAATTGGTATTTGGAGCAACAACTCATTTACTGCATCAGGTTTACTTGAGCAGATAAATACAACAAAAGATACTAGTGATTATTTGTGGTATACCGTAAGGTAAATGGCACCAATTTAAGAAATATATCTCAGTGCTTGCTTCTAATTGCGTAGATTTTTTATTGATAAATTGCCCAAAATTTATTTTGAACTCTAATATAAAAATTTCATAGTGATGGAACTCTAAACTGGTCCTGCTTATCTGGAAGGAGCCATAGATATGTCAAATTTCTCTCGAGATGTTTTTTCTGTGGTAAAATTATGTCATCTTTGCGCCGAGCATGTGCATAATATACTTAGTATTGAGTATGTACATATGATATCCGCTATCCGATTATAAAGATTATTGACTTATGGACCACTCATTGATAAACAGCGGTGCATTTTCTGTAGGAAAGATTGTCATCTTTGTCCTGAGTATTCATATGATATAATTAGATATTTTTGTACAATCATTGATTTGATAGGCCACAAATTGATAAACTGTGGACCAAAAATAATCCCATACAATATCTGCAGCGATTTGCAATGAATGTGGACCATCTGTGCGTTTCTTTCTTAAACTGGTAACCATATATCCTATTCACTGGCTGTTGATGCAAACTGCAAACATGCCGGTTATCCTATTGGAAAACATTGTTTGTCTAGAGTTGAGCCTATTATATCAACAGTTTCAGTCACTGAACCATGAGCTCCACTAATTAAGGATATGCGCAACTGTCCAGCAACATTCTGGTTGAAAAAAGTGGGAAAAAAAAGACTACCCAACCATTTCGTTGTTTTCGTTTACAATAGTTTGACCAGCAAACCTTGTAACAGCTTTATATTTTTACACCAGCTTGATGACATATCTAAATTAGTGTGTGCTTCAACTTAGTCAATGATCTTGTGTGGAATCCATGTTAAGATGATGAGTTTCTGATGACAGAAGGCTGTTGCATGGATATGAGCAATGTGACCATGTCGGACTCTTCTTGAACACGTTTCTATCTCAGATTCTTCTATTGCTGATTTCGATATTTATTTATTTATTTTTAATTGATAAAATATTATATTCTTCTTCTGAATATAACTAGAAGATATTTATTTCTTGATTATTTAGAGTAGGATTTATATGTACTTTTTTATTTGGTGAGATATTTCAGGTTATTCTTATTTTAAAATAAACATTTTGTTTAAATTTCCTTGCATATTTTGATTCAATTTTGTTTAGATTTACTTGTCTATTATGTTGAATCTATGAATCCTACTTTTCGGGCTTACTGAATTGGACACCCCATAGCGGTATCAAATTTCAACACACATACCCATAGTCATGCAACTTAGTTATCAGTGTTTTGAAGAACTATCTTGTGAAAACTTCAGCTGTGATTTGGTGTCATCTATTGTCTATTGGTAAATCTTTTGTTTCTCAACCAAGGTCGTTCTTTCAGATTCTGTATGTTTGTAGCGAACTGAATTTGACTTGGGATATGTGAAGCCTTCCTGACTCACCAAATATGCAATATTCAAAATCTAGTATTGTAAATGTAGGGTGGATGAATGTTCATGTATGAATAATATATCGAGAACTTATTTGGCTCTGCTTTCTGTAATGACAGTATTGATGTGACTGAGAAACTCATCCCCAACAATGGGGAGGCACTTCTACTTCTTGGAAGCTTGGGACATGCAGCAATGGTTTTTGTGAACAAAAAGTTTATAGGTACTTATCATGTGAATAGTATTGTATCTTCAATAATCAAATTTTTTACCCGCAAAATGATTTTTTTCCTTCTTTATTGTGATTATTCTTTAGGCTTATTTTCACAATTTTATTAGCTTTTCGATTAACTGCCTCTCTTTCAGTATTTTTCCATCTGTATTGGATTGACTAACTATTGCCTATTGTAAGACGAATTTATTTCATAAAATCCACAGTAATTGGATAGTTATAACTTATAACTTTCTGTGTAAAGCTCCAAATAAAAAGATCAACACTCTACTTTTATCAGGCACATCTAATTGTAAGGTTAGGTTCATCCAATAAATACAAATTATTAGCCTTGTTTTGTTTTTTAATTAGTTAGGTAACTGTGTTCAGTGTTCACACAAGCAGTGTGATTGTTGGCGGCTTCTTTAATCAACAGAACTCATTGTTTCTCTGGCTACTGGAACTCTTGCAGGATTTGGATATGGTAATCATGAAGATGCAAGTTTTACATTGACGCAGAAAATTACATTGGACCAAGGAAATAATACATTGGATTTCTTGAGTATGATTGTGGGTCTTCAGGTACATTTAATTCTTTTCCTGTAATTCTTTGATTGTATAGTGCTTTGTCTTGTTGGATAACTACTAATAGACTAGTTCATTTCTCCTCTTAGTCTTAGCTAACCACAATATATGGAACAATGAGGTCCTTATTGGAGACAAAGTTGCCCTCATCTAGGTTGTCATTCTTCAGACTGTCCTCAATTCCCAGTTTTTTAAAATGTGTCATGACTAAATCTGTAAAGCTGAATTATTACCTGCCTAATGGAGAATTCATTGGAAGTCATTTGTAGTAAGCCTTAGCAGTGACATTTACCCCCAGTCTTGTACTTTCAGTAGCTTTTCAGTATTAATGTCAGCTATGTTTCTTGAATAAATTGACGCGTGTCGAAATTCAACACCAATTCAGAATTTCCAATTTAGCAAAACCAAAATTATGTTTTAAAACATTTTCAGTATCCTGCCTTTCGAAAAGTAAATGTCTGCAAGTAAAAATTAATGAAAGGAAGAAATTAATAAATGGATAAACAATAAACAAATATTTAAACATTTTATTCATTTTTGCTTGTTTTGTTTTGTTCTTTTAAAACCTGTTCTTTAAATGGTGAAGCGATAATTATTTATTAACACGGGTCCTTGTATTCAAGTGTCTAAACGGCAAGTTTTCCTTCTAGTCTTGGGAAGTTTGGATTCAACATTACATGTCTTTGAGAAGAATCTTACCACATGCCGTTTTTTACTTGAATTGTTCTTCTATTTAGAAAAATCCATATACATATATTGACAATAACATCTTTTTAGTTATCATCATTGTAATTACTTGAGGAGCTCATGCACTTTTTTTTCCATGCAAGAACTATGGGCCATGGTTCGATATTGCTGGTGCAGGAATTTTCTCTGTTGTCCTTGTTGGCTTGGCAGATGCCAAAGAAGATTTGTCTATAAGTGAATGGACCTATCAGGTTTTTATCTGTCCTTCAATTTCTGAAAATATCTTTAAAATTTGATAATGATTATGATAATTGAAATTAATATATAGAGACAAAAACACAGTATATTTGAGAAATTCCTCTTTGTATCCAGATAGGCAGATACACCACAAAGTGCAGTGTATTCCTGAGAGATCTCACTCTCGTTAATGGTATTCACATTTGGACTGAAACAATGAATGTGACATAATTTACTCATTCATCTAATGGTGTCACTAAAGTGATTCAATCCAATGGTAAATATCACTTCGATAAAGATATATTCGAGAAAGTTGAAATCACTAAGGGAGGAATTGATCTAATGGTTTGCCTTGAGGACTGTGGAACTCACATTAGAGATCTCTTTCAGGTACACACCACTTCTGGCTGCATACGGATACACAATAATTTTCTCTCGCTGGACATAAACTCATCTGTGATCCACACACTTTTGTGAAATTATCTGTAACCAATATAGCTTCATATTAGTCATACCTCATACCTCACTTTAATTTTTATCGTTATTTTGTGAGCTTATCATGCATATTACTTTGTCCCTCTGCAAGAAGATTTTCTAATGTGTCATTCATATGTTCTTAATGTGATAATCTTCCTCTACACATGTCTACTTGGATTCAGGTAGGAACAGAAGGCGAATATCTCGGTCTTGACAAAACAAGTCTTGCAAATAGCTCACTATGGACTTCTGGCAATTCTGTTCCACTTAATCAGAGTCTAATATGGTACAAGGTATGTGCCTAAAGCATAAGCATAAATTATAGTCCATCCAACCTTCTTCCTAGTTGTCTGACTCCATGATGCAGCTTCAAGATTGAAGGCGGGTGCATTCCACGTTGAGACAACCTCAAATTTCCACTACATGGAACCCACTTTTCACAGACTTGAAACTCCTCTAATCTTTTTCCCCCATAATGAGATGACCATAGATTCATAGAATGACTTTATTGTAGTCCTTGTAGTTTCTGCATAAAAAAGTATATATATATATATATATATAGAGAGAGAGAGAGAGGGAGAGAGATGTGAAATGGTAGAATCTGAGATAACCTATTGATGAGGTAGATATCTCTCATATGAATGAGTTTATTGTGAAGCATATGTATGTATATTTATATGAGTTTCCCTTTTCTAAGAGGTAACTCTCATGAATTGTATGAAAGGAAACAATTTTAGCACCACATGGGACCCATACATTATCAATCAAAACCCTTATTTGATATTTGTATTTATCATTGGATTGGATTTCATAGAGAAGTCTAGCTCAAGAAACTGTTAGAACTTATTGCCCCTAAATGAATAGTTGAGATGATTTGATTGAGATTATCTTTTTTTTCCCAAAAACATATCTGCAATGAGACCTTTCCTTCAATCCCCCAATGATTGGCATGCATCCAAGTGGGAACCAAAAAGGGTTAGATTTCATGCAAGCCATGAGAGGCATTGACTCCCAACTGTAGTATCTCAATCCCAAAATTATCATATTGTAATGCGTTAATACTTTCCTTGTGAAAGATCGTTTTGGAACTTTGAATTTACCATAGATCACAAGTTTGAGTATTTTGACATATGGAAGGGTGAACTGATATGGAATATAGAAAATGTCATTGAAGTGCTTATTTTCAATCCTAAATTGATGTAGAAGTTGGAAAACTTTTAACCCGTCCAATTTGATTTCTTGTTTCTGCAAAATCCAAACACAATGGATCTGTTCAGCTAATTTGAATTGACTGCCAGTTGGGTGAAGGCAGACGTTTGAGTATTTTGACATATGGAAGGGTGAACTGATATGGAATATAGAAAATGTCATTGAAGTGCTTATTTTCTATCCTAAATTGATGTAGAAGTTGGAAAATTTTTAACCCGTCCAATTTGATTTCTTGTTTCTGCAAAACCCAAGCACAATGGATCTGTTCAGCTAATTTGAATTGACTGCCAGTTGGGTGAAGGCAGACATGCCTTTGTTAACTATGGTTACCACTATAGTTGATTTTCTGCTAAATGCTTCTTTTCTCATATCTGCAGACAACATTCATAGCAACTGAAGGTAATGGACCTTTGGCATTAAACCTCTCTAGTATGGGGAAAGGTCAAGCATGGGTCAACGGAATTGGCATAGGGAGATACTGGTCTTCTTATCTCTCTCCAACAACTGGCTGCTCTGAGCCTTGTGACTACAGAGGACCATATGATGCTTCAAAATGTCTGAAGAACTGTGGTCAGCCTGCTCAAACGCTGTAAGCTTGCATTTGTCTGTTTTCTCAATGATTTAATTTCTTTAACTACAAATCACTTTGGATACTTTGGTATGCTACTTCATGTGTGAGAATGTGATTCTATTTTTTGAAGGCATTCTATTTCTGCTTTCTGAAATCTCAGGAGTTTTTCTTTGACCTAAGTGAATTTAGCATCAGAATCATTGTGAACATTGTTCCATACCATCATGATTCATATGGAATTTGTTTTATAATTTATATTTTAAAGCCTCTTATGACAGTCTAGTGTTTGCTGTTTTAACTTCTTTTACTAGTACATGTGATTATGTGAAGGTTGTCTGGAAGTAGCATGACAGACATATAAATACATAGCATGAAAAACATATAAATACACACACATATGTATATAATTTTAGTATTCTTAAGAAGACTCTCTTTCAGGTACCATATTCCTCGCTCTTGGGTACATCCAGGTGAGAATTTGCTAGTTCTCCATGAAGAACTAGGCGGTGACCCTTCAAGAATTTCTATATTAACCAAAACAGGCCAAGAGGTATGTGCACATATATCGGAATCAGATCCAGCTCCAGTTGATTCTTGGAAACTGAACTCCCAGATCAACCCCATGCCTGAAGTCAGACTAATCTGTGAACAAGGATGGAAAATCACTTCAATTAACTTTGCAAGCTTTGGAACTCCTAAAGGACAATGTGGGAAGTTCAGTCATGGAACTTGCAGTGGAGACAATGTTCTACCAATTATTCAAAAGGTATATAACATTAATGTTTTTTTTTTTTTTTTGACCTTTTTTTACCTTGAAATCAATGAGAGTTCTTTGACTGTGCCATATTGTGTCAGACCTAGACAAACTTAGCTACTCTTCTTAGCCCTTCTGACCTCAAAGGACTTACTAGGAATTCTCACAGTCTCATGCTTAAATGGACAAATAACATGACTTTGTCCATACCTTCAGATTATATTCAGATTTATCTTGAAAATGGACACTTTTAATTATATATGGATGAAGTCATACCAACCAATGTATCAACACATGCATTGGCCCAGAGGCGGATCCAAGTGCATTCATGTGGGGGATGGTCACACCCGTTGGACCTCAGTCCGCTTCTAGATCCATAATAAAAAGTTGGGGGTTGGGTTTCATAGTGGCAACTACATGGTTGCAGATTCAAGTCATGTTTCCAATAAAAGAATGTCTACTTTCACTGGATGTGTAAGAATTATTTTATGGGTAAATGATGCGGGGGCATGGTCCATTCCATGATTGACCAGCAGATCTGTAACTTATATTAGCAAAAAGTTGGGCCCACTATAAAAATAATGTGTTGAACAATAGGTAGTCCTTTTGTTGGATGGATTTGTGACTCAAAAATCCATTTAGAAAAAAATAATAATCCTATATAAATTCGGGGGAAGCTGATGGCACCAAACTTTCATATTCTCCTAGAACTTGACTTGTTACTTACATTTATTTGATCCATGTTCTGGCTGGATGTTGTAGGCGTGTATCGGTCGTGAGAGCTGTTCAATCGCTGTTTCCACATTCAACTTTGGAGACCCTTGCCCTGGAGTGCAAAAAAGCCTTGCAGTGGAAGCGTTATGCAGTGCATAGTAGTTGTAGTTTTGTAAATTGTTCTGTGGTCCTGCTCCTGTCTTAGAATCTAAACAATGGAAGACATTTCTAGTAGGCAGCTTATATAAATAACTTCCTATCTCTAAATTTACATTCTGCTGTTGGGTCAAAAAAAAAAAAAAAAAAAAAAGAAGATACCACTTTATTTGGAAGAGTGCAGCCATCTCAGAAAAAGATTTGGAAGAGTGTGGCCATCTCAGAAAAAGATCACATGCTATTGCAAGATCTTTAGCATGAAGTATTGGGGTGCCCATTATGGATGTTTTTTTTTAAAATATATTTTTCTGCATGGATGAATTGATTGGTGGTTTTTCTATGACTTTTAATTTGTCCTGTGCATCTGTCATGAACTTTTGTTGTGATAAGTTGCATCAACAGGCTGTTAGGCAAATTTTCTGACAAACTTCCACTCAGTAGGAAGTGTGTTGCATTTTCCATAGAATTCATAGCATATGGGTTGATGTGTTTTTTTATCCATACAAACATAATTTTTGAAAAAAGGAGTACTCTTTAAAATGTCCTTTATTTTCTAATGTTATATTAATTGCACCCAGTAATTAAGGAATCCATTAATCACTAGACAGCTTTGTAATTGGTGTTTTTCAATGAAAGGCCATGAACGCAATGGAAATTGGAAATATGCCATTTTTGCTTTTATTATTGTTTTGCTGATGACCAACTCTTGATTTGTTCCTGAAAAATGCCCATTTTCAGTGTGGGGCTCACTGTAATTCATGACAACTAAGGAAGGCAGGGCAATGGAAATTCTTAACCCTGACTTGGGTGGACAGTGGACACAAAATATGAAGAATGTTCTCCTACCTTCAGATTGTATATTGCTTACATGTAGTCCAGTGATAATATACATCCTTTTAATTGTGGGCCACTTATGGTTGCATCAATTATTTGCTGTGGTGCACAAATTAATATGACCAATTTATTAAACGGATCAGATGCAACTTTTGGCCAATACAATTTACATGACTCAACCACCATCAACCTGCTAAACACTACTCTCTCTCTCTCTCTCTCTCTCTCTCTCTCTCTCTCTCTCTCTCTCTCTCTCTCTCTCTCTCTCTCTCTCTCTCTCTCTCAGAAAAAGGTAAATGGGTGAAAGCAATAGAAGATAGAAGATGAAATATAAAGAAGCAAGTCTAACAGATATGCACCAAGGAGTAATGATTGAGGAAAATGAAGGATTTGAATCGAATATGGCAAAAAAGATCAGTGTGAGTGGATTGTGATGATGCCACTTCAATTAAAAGCATTTTTATAAGACAAATAGACATCCCATGCTATATAGATCTAATTTAATGTTGGGCAAGGAAGAAACAAGAAGTGAAAGTACATTTTGGATAGATGCGCCCTCATCTCACCCGAGGCCTACTTCCCTCACTAGAGGGTGGGGTCCCAGCCCCCTAAGCTGGGTACCAAAAACATAGATGTGTTTTAGTTTAAAAAAAAATAGGAATGAGCACATGAGAGGAAATTTACAGGTTTCTCCAGCAACGGATTTATTTATTTTTAATGTCATTTGAAATGATATGAGCATGTACAGAAAAGTGCTATAACACATTGCAAAGTTGCGTGTTTAAGGAACAAAGAGAATAGAAAGATCATTAAAGACCTTAAATGAGGAGGTAAGAAAAGACAGGATGACTTGTGGAGCTACTAAAGCACGGATGTAAATAAGATTGAGTGAAAAAGTAGATCACAGACCCAATCCAAATAGATGGGAGACAGGACTTTGGTGATGATAATGACATCAACGCGTTGGCAACATTATTTTGAGTGTTCATCTCAAATGATCCATGAGGAAAGTATATACCTTGAGAATACTGCTTTAGTTATATTTACATAGGAAGGATGGCTAGATGGATCACCCTTTATTTTTTTTTTATTACTTGGTAGATAACTAATCCTCCAGTTTTCTATTGGCCAATGAGCCCACCGAGCATCCCCTGAGAGAATCAAATGGCTGTGTCAGGAAATATTTATTAGCATACCAGGCAATACACAGGGGATATTCGGATATCACACCATGATCCTTATCTTAGGAAGGAAAGAGAGAAGAAAGCAACATTGTAAATATAATTAATGGACCTTCACCTCCCACACAACCCTTGGGACCATGACAACATGACAAGCACTTCCCATCACACCACCCCAATCTCTCTCTCTCTATCTCTACATTTCTTCAAGGAAAAGCAAAGTCATGTAGTTTAGTTATCAGGTTTTTATTTTTGGCCTAAAGTAGTTATCTACTTCATAGTTTATATAGTAGTAATGGCAAGGATGATGATGCTTTTCGTGGACGTTAGAAACTTTTCACTTCTGGTACTATACGTGAAAGACATGATTTTCACTTCAGGTACTATAAGAGTATCAAAATCTAGACCGTTCAGTATAGATGCCCCTTTTGTATCCGCACTCATCAGATTTCACTCCAATAGGAATGGGGTGATCACACATAATATTATCGCCTGTTTACATGTGATCAATTTGATGATGACCCACGTGCGGTGAGATCTAATGAGAACCAGCACATGAAGGGGGCACATTTAGACTGGGTGGTTCAGATTTTATTAGGCGGGCCCCACTTAAGAGACACAGATTTACAGTATGTTGATGACGTCATCTCTATGACTATCCTTTTAATACTTTTTAGATTCTATCGTTGGTGTGATTTCTAAGTGGGTCATTAGCACCATTTATCTTGGGACCCATCAGATCAGAGTTTTGTATTACTGGTGAGATCATGATGAGATGGGAACTAAACCTAACTGAAAAACAGAAGAAAAGAAATGATTTTTTATGTTCTAAATCCACTAAGCCCTGGAGAGTAGCTGAACTTAAGGAACACTCTACATGAGGGAAGGAACATGAGCCTTGCACTCAATGGAAACCTCTTTCTTTTCTCTCTATTAATAACAGACCCATCTCATCATTCATTTCATTGCTTGGAGCTGATGAACTAGAGAGAGAGAGAGAGAGAGAGAGAGAGAGAGAGAGAGAGAGATGAAGATGCTTGTGCAAGTGCTTATTTTATTGGTGGGTATTGTTTTTCTGGGGGGACCCGGAGCTCAGGCATGGAGCAAAGAGGGCCATATCATGACATGTAGGATTGCTCAGGTAAATCTCTCTCTTGTTCTGCCCAATGTGAATATTGGGTGATTGGAGGACCAGAGCCCAAATCACCTGGCCCAACCCATTATCATGGACCAGAGCCCATTATTGTAATAGCCCAGCTTTTTTAAAATGGACCGGACGGGTTGATTTGACCCCGGCCTTCATGTAGGGATGCAAATGGGTCAGATATGGTATGAGACCATGGTGGTTCTAGACCTGGATCTGTCTTTATATACCCGGATTTGACCCAAAACCCGTGTTGTATCTGGATTCAACATTAAATTGAAAAAACATATCCGGTTCTCTCGAATGAACATTAACTTGAAAAACATAATTGGTTCCAGATTCGGGTTCGAAATTAGGTGCACTCCATATTAGTATAATTGGATAAGAGAGCTTAAAAACAAAATTTTAATATACAAGTGGGGTGATTAAATGGTATATACTTAAAGCCTAAGTGCACTCTAAAAAATGAATGCAACTCAAGCTATGTAGGCTCTTAAAATCTGTATATATTTTTAATAGGTAAATATTATTGTCCTAGATCCGAATCCTCATTTAGGACAATATATTGATCTAGTTTCGGATCCATATGTTCTAGATCCTATAGCATGGATCTGGGTTTCTCCTGGATGAAAAAGGTTTCACACCTACTTTATTCAAAATGAGATTTTGATTACTGGGTTATCCATTTGCAATTCTACCTTAATTCAGTTGTCTGAACATTCCTTTATAAGGGCCTATTTGGATGTTGAGAAAAAAAAATCGAAAAACTCTTGTGTGTCAAATTTGAATTGTAAACGGTTTTCTCCTCCTCCACTTCCTTTTCTCCACCTTATGGGTCTGTTAGGATAAAGAAGAAAAAATGTGGGAAGCATAAAATATCTTCTTTACAGATGAATCTTTGCTCCTTTCTTAATCTTGTTTAAGAGGAGAAAAAACTTCTCCACTTCAGTAGTTTCTGTAAAAATAAAATAAAATAGGAGAAATAGTTTTCTTCTATAAGTGGTTGAGAAAAAGCAAAAATGAATTCCTAGCATTGAAAAATGAGTTTTCACCATCTACTAAGTAGATTTTTGTTTCAATTTTTATTTTTTCAAATAGTATTTCTTTCACAACATAGCTTCCCTGTGCTGCTAAAATGAAAAGAGAGAGAGAGAGACTCCAAATTCAGTGGATAGAAATTACTAGGAGAACGTGGTAAATTCAGCTTTACAAGTGAATTACCAAACTTTATATTTCTCCTCATTTTGTTCAGAGTGGAGATTCTCTACCCATCATTTTCTCCTCATCCATGCCGTGTGCCTTTCTTAGATGGCTCTAGTCAAAGGCTGGTTGATCACCTTAAAAATAATATGGCCGATCCTAAACCAGGATTAGGTAGATCACTGGATTGCTATTTGAGGTTTGTGGGTCGCGGTTTGCTTCATATTATTGATCTTGGTTTGCAAATCCTAGGATGAGATAACCCTGTCCTAACCATAATCCTCTGTGTTTGCAAACAGAAACAAAGAACAAAAAAAAATCTCTCTCATACAAAAGGAGGATTTTCATTGCTGCCAGTGAATTATGAGCAATACAATTTTCTTGAAATCAGAATTTCCAAACATCAAGAATGTGCCATTTTTGCAAGAACATGATTCCTTAAACCATGATATAAGATCTTTCTACCATTAGTACAAAGAATTTTTATTCAGATATAACACAATTGCAATGAAAATGCCATTAAAAACCAAGGAGATCCTTTGGAAGAGATTACACCCATTACTTTTGAATAGTATTCATATAGTACATCTATAATTATCATTAATTAGCTATCAAATATGAAATGATTCATTAAGTAATGAGTTTGCTTTCATGTTTTCATCATTCTTAGGCTCTATTGAGCCCTGGTGCAGCAGAGGCTGTTCATAATTTGTTACCAGAGTATGTCAATGGGGACTTATCAGCTCTATGCACATGGCCTGATCAGATTCGACACTGGTACAAATACCGGTGGACGAGTTCTCTTCATTTCATCGACACACCGGACAACGCCTGCACCTTCGATTACTCAAGTAAGCAAATTTTCCTAGATCAAAATATCCTTTGAATGAAGCATTAAGAGGTTTTTAAAGGTTTATGTCCTCTTGGATGAATCCATTGAGAAGTTTCTAAGGTTTGTGTTCCTTTACAACATATTTTGTCTTGGCATGAGATGAGGATTGGAGTTAAAACAGGCAAAAACTTGTGCCAAAGTAAATTGAGTTCTTTGTAGTAGTGGTCAGCTACCCTGTTTGATGGGATATAATTATGTTAAAAATAATCATACAAATCTGCATCATCAAAAATTTTAATTAAAGTAAATTATACCCCCTAATGGAACAAAACCTCTGTGATTGTTTAATTTATCAGCTCATAATTTCCATAAATGGAAACAGGAGATTGCCATGACCCACATGGATTGGAGAACAGGTGTGTTGCGGGCGCCATCAAGAACTTCACATCTCAGCTGTTGCACTATCAAGAAGGAACATCCGACCGAAAATGTCAGTCAAAACCTGAAAACTGCAAAAGCTGCATTGGCTCTAGTGAATTTTGGGAGCAGAGAAAATTCTATGGTTTTGAGATTTCCACAGCAGAAGAAAATCTTAAAAAGGAATTTTCTCCACCCAAAGAATGTAAATGAGCGAAAACAAGCAGTGTTTTGATTTTTTTTATGTGAAAAATCTTACCTTTCTTTGAGTTTACCTTGGCAGATAATCTGACTGAAGCCTTGTTGTTCTTGTCACACTTCATGGGTGACATCCATCAGGTGGAGTGATGTGACCATTATGCAAGAAATTCCCCCTCATTTCTTGAAAACTTTTGAACCTATCAATTCTCCTGTCTTATAAGAACTCACTTCTGTTTGGCAATGTAGCCTCTGCATGTTGGATTCACAAGCGATGAAGGCGGGAACACCGTACAACTACGCTGGTTTAGGCACAAATCTAACCTTCACCATGTGAGTATCAGAATTCTAATGTATAGCTGTTGCAAAACTGTCTGTTTAATATTCTAAATTTTCTGAAGTAAACTGAGAGAACTCTCAATAAATGGGAGAAAAACTCAAAGAGCTTGGATTCGGTACAGAGTGGTCTACCCATGCCAAGCGTAACAATTTGTATCTCTATCCTAGATTTCCAAAAGAGCAAAATTATATATGGTTCCCATATCCATACTTACATCCACATCTTTATTTGTGTACCATAGGGTCGACTAACACATTTCCAAACATGGAAACTCTAATTCTTTACTGTAACCTCTAATCTTCTTAATTCCTATGGGTAGGTGTGGGATAGAGAGATTATTCTCACTGCTCTCAAAGAAATGTATGGGAAGGACATGGAGCTCTTCCAAGAAGACATACAGGGGAACTTCACTCATGTAAGTAGCCTCCTTGGATCAGAAGTTTGGACAGGAACTAAGCTGATATGAAGCATTGTTTTACTTGTACAGGGAATATGGTCAGATGACATGTCATCTTGGGGAGACTGTGATGATCTTCTCTCTTGCCCTAACAAGTGAGTGATAAGAAAACCATTTTTCTCTAGTGTCAAACATGACATCTAGCATTCATAACACTCGTATATCTAATTCTTAGCTATCAAGCCCTCTGGTTATGAGATGCAAACCTGCTCATGTACTTGGTCCTGACATGGATGGGCCTTAACCCAGAAATCACATTGGTTAGTTGACCCTAGCCAGACTGCAGGACTTTTTTGGATTACAAATTCACAGAACAGAGGAGAAAAAAAAAAGATTGTGAGATGCAAACCTGCTCATGTGCTTGGCCCTGACATGGATGGGCCTTAACCCAGAAATCACATTGGTTAGCCGGCCCTAGCCAGACTGCAAGACTTTTTTGGATTACAAATTGACAGAACAGAGGAGAAAAATAAAGATCAAACAGTTGACAGTGCCCATGCAATGGGCAAAGTCACCAACTTGTCTGCTAATTTCATCAAATTGAACTCTGAGTAGACCATCATAGTAGGGGCCCAACAGATGAATGGTTGTGATATCATACATGTGTAAAAAATTATACAAGCTAAGTGTCCACCAATTCAAATTTTCTTGTTTATTTCACTAACTAAATCAGATTCTTACCATTGTTTTTCTTAATACTGTACTACACAAGATATGCTGCTGAGAGTATTAATCTAGCCTGCAAATGGGGTTACAAAGGCATCACACCTGGTGAGACTCTGGCAGGTAAAATCCAACCTCTGAAAAAGAGCGCATGTAGATAAAATAGAGATCAAGTATTATGTAATGTTAAATACCCACTCTGAACTTGGCTACTCAGCACATGCTAGTTCTACAGACTAATTTTGATGGCTGATTTATTGTTGACTCCTAAACTGAGTCAAGCATGGAAGCAGAAAGCTAAGGTGGATTTTTGAGTTCTTTGAACGAGTACTTCAAATAGCTCAGACTAATGGGTTTTGTAATTGCAGATGATTATTTCAGCTCGCGCTTTCCAATTGTCGCAAAACGAATTGCGCAGGGTGGCGTAAGGTTAGCAATGACACTGAATACAGTATTTGGAGAACACGATCAAGAAATCCCATCACCTACCTAAAAACACCAACTGTAACTGATTGGCTGATTCTTTTGTTGTGTACTATTCTGAATGAAAAAGGCACAAAACAAATGAAATGAATACAGAAACAATTTAGACGATTCGAATACTATTTCCATTTCCATATGAATGTGTCATAGTCTGCGGTCTGGTAATACAAAAACCAAGTGGTGCTTGTCAGTTGCCAGACACTTCCTGTCTCCTTCATGTCTCCTCATTGTCCCCCTTACTTTTCATGGTTTCTGCTTCTCTACTAAAAAGAGGAGTGAGGTGGAGGAAATTTGCTCTTTTTTTTTAACATTACTTTTTGCATGGAAATGTGCTTTAATTTCAGGTAATGTAAAAGGAACATATAGAAGGAAATTATAGCATTCAAATGCGGCCTCGTTCCATACATTATGAACACAAAAACCCCAAAACTGTTGAGGAAAGACACAAAACAGAACTGGATATGATCAACTCCAGGATTAGATAAAAATACTATATAAATAACTTGATAAATCGCATTTCGCAATGGGACCAATATGAGTCAATTGCAAATGCAATAATAGCCTAAAATGAGACTGATCAAGAATGTGGCTTCTGAGAGTAGACAATAACCTCTCATAGCTAAGCAGGCCAGACTGCTGTTTTGTCATCTTTTTCCCACATAGGTTTTTTTTTTTTTGGGTAGAATTTTTCCTACAAATGTCATGATAACTGCTAGTCAAAATAAGTGTTGTGCACATTTGAACTCAAGGATCTGTAAGAAGGGGTACACGTGGCAAGTTGGTCACCCACCATGGACAAAAAAAGGGTTGGCACATATTGGAAAAAAATAGGTACATTGGACACTACTAGCCATCCAATCAAATGTGTTGAAATGGATGATTGCATGCATTCACTACATAAAAAAAGTTGAATGGCCTCTAAATACTTTAATTGGACAGCTAAAAGCATCCGATATGGATGATTGTTGTACAAGCCTAATCTACAAACCCATTTTTGAAAGATTCTTCAGTTCAGAGTATTTTCTGTGGATCTTGTAACTTTTTTATGACTGGTTTGTCTGCATATCTTAATTGTAAGTTATAAGTGATTTTTCATATACTCAGCACCGACAAGCCCCACTGTGGATGAAGGCTAGGGTTGTTAATGTGATTTTTTGGCTATGGACCACAAATGAAGGACCTACCAAATAAATGTCATCTGCTTGCAATCTTGCATAAACTTTTCTATGGGTCCAGAAGAAGTTCACCATAACCAAAGTTGCAACATAGAAATGAGACCAATATACATTATACATATATTAGAAGGCTAAGAGACAGTAACATGATATTCAATTCAAGGCATAAGAAACACATTGAAAGAGAAAATATTTCACTTTTTTTAAAGTTATAAAAAAGAGACTAATTTATACATACAAAATTGTTAAGCAACATCATAGCTTTAAGCTCAATTTAAATTACAAGAGGAAAAGGTTGCATTAACATTAAAAAAAAAAAGGTATTTGCCACAAAGGCATGCTACTGTAACTTGGCAGTAACTTGCTGTGTCAAGGAATAGATGGTAGACCATGAGGCCCATTGAACCCATGAAATACAAGAGGGTGCGAATTAGTCATTTATAAAAAAATGGGAATCACCTAAGCTTTTAACCATCAGATCCAAGGCGTAAAAATTTA
This sequence comes from Litsea cubeba, assembly GCA_012931725.1. Lineage (NCBI taxonomy): Eukaryota > Viridiplantae > Streptophyta > Magnoliopsida > Laurales > Lauraceae > Litsea > Litsea cubeba. The sequence continues at coordinate 113,964,726 of CM022945.1, forward strand.
TAGTCAAATTAAAATCCAGTTAATGGCTAATGACCATCGCCTTAGATCAGACAACTAAAAATGCAAGATGAAATGGTTTTGGGTAGATGAGTAATTCAGTCACCCATTGGATTTTAGGGGTCCAGTCACCAGTGAGCCCCCTAGATTGTGACATATTAACAGATGTCACAATCTAGGGGGCTCACTGGTGACTGGACCCCTAAAATACAATGGGTGACTGTGAATTACCCATCTACCCAAAACCATTTCATCTTGCATTTTTAGTTAAATGGATTTTAATTTGACTAAAAATGCAAGATGAAATGGTTTTGGGTAGATGGGTAATTCACAGTCAACCATTGTATTTTAGGCGTCCAGTGAGCCTCCTAATTGTGACATATTCACAGACATGGAAAGTTACACTTAGCATCACATCTTTTTTCAGAAATGGTGCTTAGCATGGTAGCAAGCCAAGTTACACAAGAGTTAACGCTTGTTACCCAAATTGCTAGTGTCTCCTGCCATAAAATTCCAACGACTATGCCTTCGTGGCCATCTTCTTCCTCGATTGGATGCCCTTCTATGATTAAATTGTTGGGGCTCAGAAAATCCACCTTGAACAGTAGATGATGGCGGAAACTGTCCAATGTTGGAATGTCCTTGCTCATCCATACCACCATAAGGGTGTGCATGATGACCCTGATGCTGGGAGCCCATCCCAAATCGCATATGATGGAGATGGTCAAGACTCATGGCCCTGGGTGTGGGTCCTACAAGATCCCCAAAAGGAAGCATCTGAGTAGGACTGAACTGTGACTGAATTGGCATCTCATTTGGAAAAGCAGAAAACATCTGATGTTGATGATGATCTAGCTCTTGCTGATGCATTCCATTGATTGCAAACACATTTGGTGGGCACACATGCTGCTGTTGATAAGGATACATGTGCTGTTGCTGATGGGCCATTCTATTCAACGTGAATCCACTGGGTAGGTATATATGTTGTTGCTGACATGTCATTTCATTCGATATAAATCCAGTGGGTGGGCACATTTGCTGCTGCTGAATAGGCACCCCATTTGATGAAACAACATTTACCGCTGGCACCAACTGGTGAGGTAGACCTTCAGGATAACCCACTGGTTGTACCATAAGTGAAACTGGCGCACCATCAATTCCAGTCTGCCCAACACCATGAGAACAACCATAACAACCAGAGCCAGATGGTACTGCATGAGGTAACTGTTGGCCCTGGTCTGGAAATAATCGCTGGCCAACACCTACTGGTCCCCCTACACAACCCTGTGAAGGTGGAGCTGAAGGTTGGGCTTTCGTATGAAACCCTTCCTTAACTTGAACCTTGCTCCAGCCAGTAGATTGCTGATTTCCTTGCGTCCAATTGTCATTCCCCCTCTTTTCCATCCGCTGAATTTTCTTGAACTCAGCTTCTTTCCCATCATTAGGGAATTGATCCTCACCGGATGCATAGTAACTTTTCTTGTAAATCTTCCTCTCATTGAGGATGCAATTGGCAAACTCTGCAACAAATGAAACAGCAGTGCCTTCATGGATACCAGCAGGAACGTCCTTCTTAGAGTTGTACCTGACTATGTAATAAGGGTTTCTATCTGGCACAAGGATCTCACTGATTGGTCCTAATGGTGATCTGGTTTCAGTGACCCAGAGAATAGAACCTTCTTCAAGCCAGTCGTGCTTCTCTTCACCCTTTACTACGATTTTGGTACCTGTCATCTAATGAAATTGACAAATGATTCATTGTAAGTTCATAATTTCAACAAAGCAATCATTAAAAAAAAAGAAAAAAAAAGAAAGAAAGAAAGAAAAGAGAAGTTGTACAGAGCATTATTATTATCTATATAAAAAAAAGTCAGCGTAGTGCTCTGTTATTGTTATTTATCTTGTTGGGTAATGGTCATTGGCAAGGTTTAATAGCTTGAGTGCTTAGAGAACTTGTTGAGAGATTCCTACATGATCAATCCTTGGTTGAAGCTGTAAAAAACTAAAGAATTCAGGAGAAAGGCATGCATGTCATGGACCCTTTTGCAACAATATTTTGGGGCATTAGGAAAAAAAAGAGAGTACATTCCGGTTAGCATCATGTTCTGTTATTATTATATATTTGGTTAGGTAATGGTCATTGCGAAGGTTTAATAGTGCTTGAGAACTATTGGAGACATTCCTTCAATATCAATCCTCGGTTGAAGTTGAGTGACTTAATTTTACCGAACTAAAGAAAATATAAGAAAGAAAAACATATGGAGGATCATTTTTGGGGAAAAAAACTGAGACATAAGAAAAGAAAATAGAGCATTTTTTAGAAATAGGAACCAATGATCAAAATAGTGGTTACGAAAGGCATAGTAGTCGGCGCCAGGCGCCTAAAACGTGACGCAGTGGGCGATACACAACGGTTGTGGCAATACATAGAAGCATAGCAATGTGAATTGAAAATGTGATAAAACAATCTGAAAAAATATCCAAAAAACACAGAATATTGGAAAATGTTAGATTTTTTTCTTTTTATCAATTGTAAAAAAGATAGGGGGACATAGCGGATCCCTCATTGCATAGAGGTCTTGTACTATTGTATGATTATAAAATGCCTGTATTGATTTAATTTTTTCACATATTTAATTTTTTTCACATATATTCATGTTGGTTAGCAATACCAAGTTAGAAACAACTAAAATGCCAATAATCAAATAGGTCATCAAGATATCATCACTATTATGCATTTCTAAATTCATAATTCCAATAAGCAGTTTTACACAAATTTATATACCGCGATATATGAAGTAATGTTTAAATAAATTTAAAGTCCAAACACAAATGACAAAATAACTTTCATAAAACTAATAATGTACTTTTGTTCACATGTGAGAAAAGAACACCTCTACTAATACGAAAAGGAGTGTCTCAAATACCTCTACTAATACCAAAAGGAGTGTCTCCCAAGATATATAGCATCGCTGCCTCCAAGAACCCGAAAATAAAAAGTTAAAAAGTAAAAAATCCCAAACCATTTCAGATCGATCCATCATCATCATCAGAGCGTTGTTCCAAATATGTTTGGGGGGTCAGGTACATGAATTTTGTTCCGATCTATCCTGAGCCAAATCCTTGGATAGGTTGTACTTTTTCAAATCTATTGTTACTGTTTCCATTCATGTCATCTTCAGCATACCCCTTTCCTTTGGTAGGCCATCAACCTTCATAGAAAACCTTTTCTTCACCGGCGTCGTTGCTGGCTTACGTTCGGATTGATCTACGGAAACATAAATCTACAGCTTAGAATCCATTCAAATGGATTTGATTGCCCGCGGTGAAAAAAAAAAAAGGAATCACCAAAAATCCGAAAATAAATGACAAAAAAAAAAAAAAACCAAAATGTTTGGGATCGTTCTATTGGAAACATAGATCTACAACTTAGAATTCATTTGGCTGTGCTTTGGTTGCCCACTTTGGAAAAAAATTGAAAATATCTAAAAAACTGATAATAATAACAAAAAAGATTTTAAAAATAAATCAATTTGAGATTGATCTAAGGTAAACATAGATCTAATACTTAAAATATTTTCAAGGAGGTGGTTCCTCATTTTGATTTTTTTTTTTGAAAAATATTAAAAATCCAAAAATAAAAAATAAAAAAATCAAACAATCTGGTATTCATCTAATTAGAAACATAGATCTAACACTTAAAATGCATTTTTCAAGTGATTTGGTTCACCCGCCTTGAGTAAAAACAATTTTTTTTTAAAAAAAAATCCCTAAAACACTACAAAAAAAATAGAAAATTAAAAAAATCAAAATATTTGGGCTTGCTCTATCGGAAACATAGATCTACATCTTAGAATGCATTCTCAAATCTCAAGTGTTTCATGAAAAAAAGAAAAGAAAAAAAAAGGGAAATAAAACAAAAAAAGATGGAGAAATCAAAAATATACATTACCTAGAGAAGAGTCCTAGAGAGGAATGCTATGTATTGGCTTCCATCCAGCGAGATCTCGTGTGTTCTGGTGTTAGTCAGAGTATTTAGAATAAAATCAGAGGGTTTCTTTAAATGGGATGCCGATCCCCTTCGGGGATGATCTCAATATATACAAGTAAATTTGCCCATTTGAGGCAACAATCAAGATACTACAATCGGAGGAGATCTTCCTAAGGCTAAGATTAGAAATATTTTACTGTGCCTATCTGTATCCGACGTGGAGGAGATATCCCACTTAATGGGCCTTTATGGATTATGGGCTTGAACCAGGACCTGGGTTAGTCAAACCTGGGTCAGTGGCTTATGATTACACTTTTAAGCATAGAAAGGTAAAAGAGAGAGGTAGTAATGTAGCTTGGAGAAAAGAAGAGAAGAAAAAATCCCTAGGATATGTTTCAAATAAGAAACATAAAGAAAACAATCGATCTCTTTGTACAAGTAAGTAGAGGCTGCTACACTCTAATGCCATTTAGCGATGCAGCCTTATGGCTGATATAGGTAGCAGACGCTATTTTAATCCATGACAGGAACATCCAAAACAATACTAGATTAATATGAGGTTAGCATCGAATACTCTAAGTCCTAAGAACAAGAGGGACAAATAACTTAGGGCACTGATGTAACTGATTCTGTTAAGAACTAAGGAGCTACCATGCGACAGGGACCCTAATCATAAGAAGAGAGAAATGATCTCTTCCACCTGCTAGTGGATGTTGTTAATGGTGTCTCCAAAGGAACAAGGCTAATACAGGCATGTTTGAGGGACCAGATGGGACCCATCTTAATATATTAACTCAGCAAAAAAGTCCAAAAGAAAATTGTGAAAACAATGCAGAAATCCTAATTTTCTTGAATTATATCAAATCCAGGGATATAAATAGAATTAGGTCATTTCTTTGCTTCAATCTCACATTAACCAAACATGTAACGCAGTTAGCAAGGAGAACTTTTGGCAGTTGGAGTTTTTACACAAAATTCATTGGGGGTCTCTTGTTATGAGTGCTTCTTTTTTGTTTTGTTTGTGGGAACCTGGTGTCAAACCTCTTCCCCATTTGAAACCAATCCTACGGGTGAGCATCAGGCCTGATTTTCTCTGTCGTCTTGCTCCTCTCATCTTCTATATTTCTATCCTTCTAGCTAGTTCATATATTTTTCCATTTTTTGACCGGAACGATTTGAGGGGACTGAAAATTCAACTTCAATATTGTGATCCTGCTGCCTAATTTAAGCCGCCACAGTTGGACTCAATCCTTCTGGGTCACTGTTTCAGATTGGAGACCAACCCTTTGAATGAATCAACTTGGGCCCTATAAACTGACCCATGCAGACATTCACAGTCTGTTGGTTGCATTGCATTGAGTGCTAACCAGTCCTTTATCAGGCCCTGGTTATGTTACTTGAAAGTTTAGGACAATCTGCCAAATTAAAATTACAAAACATAAAAAGAAAAAGAAAAGGGCTGATACTATTTTCCTAACACAACTGAGAGGAAAGATTGACCAACAAGTCAACATCCAAAGCCAAAGCCTTAGGATAGCGCAATTTGACTGTAGATTTAGCACCATTGGTCTTCCAAGTTCCAACACCAAACCATAGAAGAATCACTCAAACCATCATTTCGGTCTCATTCATTATCCAACAAATAAAGGAGCATGTGAGTATATAGACTCTAGCGGACATTCCGTGACTTGCATTCCAAGGTTATCACATATTGGGATAGATTATCTTCTAAGTTTTAGAAACTGATACCTAATTACAAAATGATTCATTTCCTATCTACTACTCAACTTTCCAAACAAAACAAGACTTCAAATCTAATGAAATACTAACAAGGTAAATAAAAATAAATCTGAAAACTAATATGATTCTTTCCTCTTACATGTCAAGTGGGTCCCATATGTCTCACACACAAGTTGGAAGGGTTCCACATTACTTACTTGACATCTAGCATGTGCTGAATCGCAAGCTTAAAGGAATGTGCCTCATATGACAATTGGGGTGTGGAGGACCAGGATCCTCCTTTTATCCATGAGTGAGCTTTTGGCCAAGGACTAGGCTCTGCAGGCCTAAGCTAGATTTAGGCCATCATCTAAAGCACTATTCTACAGAAGTCCCTCCTGGGCAGTAGCAGTTCTCGACTTGGTGAGAACCCACTGTCGACTTACATTGCTGTCCTCCAAGGTCAAAGTTCACCATACAAACTTCTGATCTTTGGGTCGATCTTCATTCTCTTCACATTGCTTGGAAATTGATGTTTTCCTCCAACTAGAAGTAGATTGGACATGTTGCTTCTTTTGATGATTGGGAATTACTGGGGTGCACCATTGGACCCATGGAACTTCGTAACTATTAAATTTGTATCATAAGATCAAAATCCTCAACTATCACATTGATCCCAAAAGATAGTCACAATGGGGAGCATCAAGGGTTAAATCTTCTTTTGGAACCATTAGATAAATCATTGATTTATCCTCGAATGATATTAATGACTTCATGCATTCCAATTCAGAACTTTATTCTTTAAAAGTATAGTTGTGTTGATACCAAGTAATGCAGCCAAGGAGGGAGAACGGGAGATTAGCGGGTCAACCTCCGATGCCGAAACCTTAAGATATATCACAATTATGAGCATGGATTTAGCAGCACCAATCTTCTAACACCAAACCAAAGAAGAATCACTCAAATCATCATTTCAGTGTCATTGATTTTTCTTGCAAATAGAGGAATGTATGAATAAACTCCAGTGAACATTCCCTAGCTTGCATTCTATTTTCCTAAATTTTAGGATTTGACACCTAGTTACATGAAGATTTATTTGCTCTCTACTAGCAAACTTTCTAAACAAAACAAGACTCCCAACTCATATGACAAAATAAATCTAAATCTACTGACATATTTGAATGTGGTGAATGGAACACTTAAGTGAATGGGTCCCCATATGATAGAGGTGTGGATGGCCATGGGCCTCCTCTTGTCCATGAATGAGCTTTTGGCCCATGGACTACGCCCTATAGGCCTCAGCTAGATTTGGCCAATCATTCAAGGCCCATTTTGTCGTGCATCTCTTGGGCTGCATCATTTTCCTTAATGAGTGGTGAACTAGATTAGATGCGTGAAATTGATCAAGAGGGACTCATGGGAGTTTTGTTTACATTAATTTTGGTATCAGAGATTTGTTCATATCAAATTGGTATTAAAGAGCACGCTAAATACCCTTGGGCATTAATTTGTTGTTGTTTGTTTGTTTTTTTTTTTTTTTTTGTGCATGCGTGCGTGTGTGTGTGGATCAACTCAATGGGCACCAAGGGAACTTCAGTTATTAGGGAAATTTTTATTATTGGTTGCATGATCCCAGGTACAATTGGCAACAGCATCTAGATCGTGCCTATAAGGACAGCAAATTAGAACAAATGTTGAAAAGATAAGAATGGAGATAAAGAGATTGTTGAACAAAGACCTAGCAGCGTAAGATCTCATGTCAAAGGATCCAATGAAAGGCTTTGATATAGAAGAACATGCAAATGAAGAGGTCACGGACTCACAGTAGATATTTGCCAAGAAGATCCAACAAAAGAAGGCCCCATACCCAAAGCTGTTAACATGATCAATCAATCAAGGTCACACTAACAGACAAAATATTATAAGAAATTTATGGGTTCAATGCGAAAATTGTTATGGATTAAAATATAAGAAATTTTTTAGGTAGAAAACGAATATTTGTGAACAATGTGGATATCATTTGAAAATGAGTGTACCAAGATCATTCAGCAAATATCTCAACCAAGTAACCTCAGCTCCAGTTGCCGCCATGGCTCTATACTCTGCTTATGCACTCGATCTGGAAACCGTTCTTTTTTGCCGCTCCATTAAATCAGGTTCTTCCCTAGAAAGACACAGAACCCTGTAGTGGATCGTTTGTCGTCTCGACAACCAGCCCAATCCGCATCTGTGTAGGATGATAGGTCATCTTCACCTGATGATGAGTAGAATAACCTTTTTTGTCTCGGGTCATACTTCCTTCACCTAAATGAGAACTTGATTTAGCGGCTCTTTCCAAAAGGCGTGAATGCAAATAAAAAACATCTCCTGGATAAGTTCAGATAGAATCGAACTTTCGGTTGATTCGGGCACTTGGGATCCTATGGACGAAGACATGGTCTCTATTGACCCCATTGAATTTCACTCGGAAGAGGAACCTTATAGAGATCGTATCAATTCGTATCAAAGAAAGACAGGTTTAACTGAGGCTGTTCAAACAAGCATATCCAAATGTGTTTTGTGAAGTTGAGTTCATCATCGGACAATGGGATGAAAAATTTACAGAAAATCCAGGTCTTAGATTGAGACATAGTAAATCCGGCAATCAAGCAAAAACTTTGCACGCGAAGCCATTGCTTGGATGTCATGTTCAGATGAGGGGCCTTGGAATTTTTATTTTCTTACTTTGAAAAAATTCAATCCTTGGCCTCTTCTTTTAATGTGATTTTCTAGCATGTGGGTTGCTCTATTGGTGGCATGGTGGGCTCTTTAGCTAAACAAGGGGTGTTTTAAGTAGTCTTCTTCGCTTGCTCAGTTACATAGTCTTTTTAGTTTATGTAGCTTTAGATATGATTCTTTTATGCCCATACTTCTTTTCAGTGCCTTTTATTGTACTTCACTTGCACCTTTTCTTTTATTAATATAATTTACCCGGTGCCCATACAAAATAAGCAAGAAACTAAATAAACCAATGTTTACATGGCACCTACGACAGGATTCAACAGTCAACAACAGCTACAGTGTCATCAGACTATTGAACAAAAATGCCCACCACTATCTAGATTCTAGCTGGAAGATCTAGAATTAAGACATTTGCACATTAGGTCATGGTCCTCATAGTGCTCGATTTGGAAGATTGTACTTACAAACTAAAGGACAAGTTTCTCCAATTCAGGGGGAACAATGCAGGGACAGAGTTGATATGGGAACCTCAATTCATTAACTAACGAAAAGAACTCCATGTGGGGGTTTAATTGAACAAATCCCTATTTGGGCAGTAGTTTAATTATCATTAATACGGACTTTATTTCTTGCTTTATTTGTTTTTTTTAGGTCCCTACTTGGAACTTGGAAGTGAACAAAAAAAAAACAGGATTCCTAGTTGGACATTGGCTTGTTTACAATTAATCTCTGTGATTAAACTCTACTAAATATAGGGATAAGATTATAATTAGGTTATTAATTTGATTTGATTTCACATTAAATATACATTTAGGCATGTAGACCACTCAGACGACAGTATTTGGGAGTGTGAGATTTTATACAAAAATTGTTGGAGGTCTCCATGTGGCAATTGATTTTTGTTCATTTCTTTGTGCAAACTACGTGTGAGACCATCTTTCCTCTTCTGATCCACTCCAAGGGTGCATGAGGCCCGGCTTCCTCTGTCATCTTACTCCTCTCATGTTCGACTCTATCTTTCATTCTAGCTACGGTCGATCTTCTCAATTTTCTGACTAGAATGATATGTTAAAGGGACTGACAGAAGTTGCTGCAGTTTTGCGATCTTTCTGCCCCATTAGTTGCATTGTATACTCTCAGAGTTGTGTTTCAATGTTGGAGACGAACCTTTTCAATGAATCAACTTGGGCTTTCAAAACTGACCCATTCAGACATTCAGTCTCTGTCGGGTTGCATTCCAAGGTGAGCAGTCCTTTATCTGCCACTGGTTATGCTACTTAGAGTTCAGAAAAATCAACCTAACCGAATATAAACTAAAAAAAAAAAACAGATGTTATTTCTGTTTCCCTCATCTGAAAGAATCACTTGCAGGCTTGAATTAGATTAGTTTTGTCAAACTGATTGATCAGTTGGAATTCTGTTTAACATTAATTTTGGTACCCAAGCTTTGTTCACATAAAAAGGGCACCAGGAAAAGGTCTTCTATAGAATTTGAGGTGACAAAAGATCAAATGAACTACTGCTTGGTAGGTCAGTTGGTACACAGGAACCTAATGAAAATGAATCACTGGCAATCAGGGGAGCACTCCTCAGTTTAATGGATCTTTTCCAGGGAAGCTCATTTTGGAAATAAATTTATCTAATGCCAATGGCCCTTGGGGAAGAGCCTTCTTGTTCAACAAAATCAGATTCTTGCAACTAGTGAGCAGTGATATCAGTGACCTACATTTGAGTTGAAAAAAAAGCAGTGCTTTGGTGGTGTGACAAATTGTGAACAATCATTTTGGAACGATTACATAACGTAGCAACACTCAGTCTCTCTAGAAAATCATTATGTAAATTGATAATGAGCAATTACATAACAGTTGGGGAACTGTGACAAATATCTATCTCACTATATGTACACTTTTTCTTAATGTATTTTTTTTTCCAACAAAAATTGCTTACTCATACTGGATAGAAACAACTAATTTCTTCTGATGGTGAAATTAAACCTAAAGAAAGAATCTATGTATGGATTTTTAAGCTTTATCACGAACTCACAGATAAAATCACTCCGACATGCACTGTCTGGTGATGGGGTTTCAAAACAACATCCACTAGAGGAACTGGAGGTGGAATCTGCAAAATAAATTCTACGATCACCACCAATAGAAAAAAGATCTGTAACAACTGCCAAGTATGGCAGAATAGGCAACACATATAAACATTTGTATTTAACCAAACTGAATAACATAAAGAATCTATAATTATAGCTTAAAAACTCAACTGCTAACTTAAAAATAAAAAAATAATAATAATAAAGAAAACCTCATTAGCTGTACCAAACATGATAAGAAACCAATCAAGGGGTGATGGGATGAATGTATACAAAAGCAATAAAACTATTTCTAACAAGCGGAAACGTTGACTCAAGACTTATGCAACTCAGTATGCAAATCCAGTTCACTTGACAAGTTAACAATCAGATTACAAAATAATGCCACATAGGACATTGAAAATCTCCATTTTCTAGTTTTCTCCCAAAATATATTTAAAAAAGAAATCTATAATACTTTTTTTTCTTAAAAGCAATGCACTAACACATGAGAGAGTTGCTTGTCATACTGCAGGTTTCTCCCAAGAAACTGGAAAATCTGAAACAAGGAATAAAAATCTGAGTTTTCAATAGTATCACACCCCAAAACACACTTTTTAACAGAAAAAAAAAATCAAAAAATGCCCTTTTCAACCTAAAATTAATTGTAGTGCATCATGTCTCACAGTAGAAGGTGCTCAGTGCTCAGTGCTCACTATTGCAACCTTGAGATCGTGGGTCCAAGCTATGTAAGCAAACAATATTAAAAAAAAAACACACAATGCTTGATGTCTCAAAGCCATGCATTTGCACAAGAGTGTGTTGCTTGTTGTATTGCAGGTTTCTCCCAAAAATCAGAAAATCTGAAATGAGAAATAAGAATCTGAGTTTTAAATAGCAAGACACCCCAGAACACCCTTTTTAACAGAAAAAGAAAGAAAGAAAGAAAGAATTATGCAGTGCTTCATGTTGCTAAGACATCAATATTCAGATTTGAAACAATAGAAAGTGTCTTCACTACATGGATTGCAATTTATAACATGCATAAATTAACTATGGACTAAATTTCAAGAATCACCACCATCATCATCTTAGCCTTATCTCATCAATATCAGGTCCACAAAATAAATTCCTTATAAAAAAACTAGTTATGGCCATAAATTATACGTAAATATTACAAACTAGTTGTGGCCATAAATTATACGTAAATATTTTGTATGTAAATTATCTTTATTTCTCCGTCTAAAATCATGACTAAGAAGAAAGGAATGAAGATACAAAAGAACACCAACATGTTCATAATAGCCTTATCCTACCTATTTAGAGTCAATTACCTATTTAGTTTTGATCTCCCACTAACTCCACATAGTTATCTAAACTGCTAACAAGGTCTTCAGTGATAAGTTCATTTCAAACAATTTATAATTCAGTTCACAAACTGAACTTCTCTAATCTGAGCCCTATAAATCCATCAGTAAGGCCCACCTCAGAAATCCAAGCCACTCAAAAGCAAAGCATCCTTGTGTACGAACACTAGTCTATATCTGGCTCCAATTGGAGTTGGCCACACCATAAGATTGATCACCTGTAAACAGGGAATTTTACTCCAATTTTCATTTTAATAACGTTACTTACGTCTGATGAATTTGATGGTGGGCCCAACTCTGATTGGAGTGAAATTTGGCTGAGAGATGACATAAGTAAGGGAAATTATATTCAATGGTTTGGGTTTTAGATGTGAGCTCTATTTAGTACTTAGTAGTACGGCTAGATCTAAAGAAGTACAACCTGGTCAAGGACTTGGCCAAGGATGGACTAGAGTGGTGAAACAGAATTCATGCAGCTCACCCCAACATAGTTGAAGCAACACTTTGATGATGATGATGTGGGCTCCAGTAATGGATTTATAGCATGAACCCAGATGAATTTCATTTAACTTGTAGAAGCTGACTTCCAAATGAGACGAATCAAAAAAACAAATCAAATGAATCTACCCCATTGAATTTTCAGATCAAATTAAGTTTCAAATCACGAATTGAAAACTTTAATGAGAATTTGTTAGAATTTTAGTTGGCTAATTCTTCTAGTTTGAACAAAACTTAAGTCCCAATCGAGTTGTATCTTCTATTTCTTTTAGAAAAGGACTGTGAAGTAACCCTTTGGCAGTGGAAGACATCTTCTGGTTATCAAGATAAGTTTTAAAGTCTTCTAGATTGATTTAAAGACCTCAAGAGACTTTTCCGGACTTCATATTCGCGTCTCAGATTTGCTGACAGAATCCAGTCTCGCTATAGCGAGGTTTAGTACTGCGCTTCTAGAAGTCAGTCTCGCTATAGCGAGACTGAAGCTCGCTATAGACTTTTAAGTCCGATCAGGATTCCTGGTTACTGATTCTCCAAACCTCTTTTTAGAGTCCTGATTTTCTCTTAAGAGTCTCTTACACGAACCTTGGGCTATTTATTGACCCCTTGCAGCCACAAACAATTTACGAAACTATCTTATTCTCTTGAGCTTTGAGAGTTATTCTTTTGAGAGTTTTGTGGGCTTAATCTTGCAAGGGAGACTGCGCTGAAGACATATTTTTTTTCCAGGTTATCAAGCACCTTGAAGGGGCATTCAAGGTGGATTTCAAGCTAGCACGTGGAAGGTGAACGGCGGGTCATCGGCAAGTTCTTCATAGTCATTTTAGGTTGAGTTACAACTGCGTCAAAGGTCCAGTGAGTTCACTTGTAATCTTCATTTTATAGTGCTTTGCTTTCGGTGGTCTCTACCACCCATGGTTTTTTCCCGAGTTGGGTTTTCCACGTAAAAATCCTGTATCTCTTCCTATTTTGTGGTGATTTATTTATTAACTTAATCATCTGTGTTAGAATTCATATATTCATATGAGAAAGGACCTTAGCCTGTGTTAAGGCTTAAATAGAAGGTTGATCTTGGTTAAAGTCAAACCTTCAGAATTTGTCAAACTCCAAACTAGGTAATCATGAACACCAGTCTAAAATGTCTAGCCAAACTATAGTTCACAAAATCATTAAATTACCTATAGTTCACAAAATCATTAACCTCAAAACCTCCAACATGAAGTTCTTCTAACTTCATTCATATACACAAAATAAGATAATTCGCGAGTTACCTCCCGCTTGTTCCTTGCATTGACGCGTATCTCAATGACCCTTCCTTCTTCATCACCTCTAAGGACCATCTCTTGTCCATCTGATTCCCTTATCTCACCTTCTTCAAGTTCGTCATCTTCTTCCATCTTCTTATTATCATCTTTTTCTTTCTCTCCTTCCCTACTAGAGCAAGAAGAACCCCTGCTACCGTCCCTTTCGATTACTATAATCCCACTCTCCACATCTCTTTTCTTATTGCTGTTACTCTCCAAATTGACCACTTTATCAGGCACATCAACTCCACCTGATCCATTACAGTTCTTCGGCTTCGCCTTTTCTTTACAACTATCTCTTCCTTGACCATGAACTACGCTAATCTTTTCTATTCCCGCCTCTGTAGATGGACCCAGAACACAAAACTCTACCTTCACCTTTGAAGAATCAGACCCGTCTTGCCCGCCAATTTCTCTATTAGTTTCGGAGATTCTCTCATCAACTTCATGGGAACAAATCGCACTTTCTATGCCATTCACTTGGTGGGTTTCTTCTGAAATCCCATATCCCGCCATTTTCAAATCAGACCCATCTGGGCCTGAGATTCCAGTGCCGATTTCTCGACGGTTTTCTGCAAAGGACCCACATTTATCCTCAATTGGAACAAACCCATCTGATTTCTCTACTTCAATTCCGTCTGCTTGTATCGGAATTGAGCCAAACCCATCAGTATCAGTCGGAATCGAATCCAGATCGAAGATCCAATCCTCGAGGGAGTCGAAATCGAGAACTGGGTCATCTCGACACCGATAAAATTCGTCGAATCCGGGGATGAAAAGGTCAGATTGGTCTGTGGGTGAGTGGTCGCCATCAGTGTTGAAGTTGAAAACCATCTCTTTCAAAGTGGGGTTTCAGAGAATTCAAAGCTTGGGGTCTTCTGAAATTCATGGCTCCTGAAAAGAAGAAGATGAATCTTATATAAAAGAGAGGTTTTCGGCTTCTTCCCGATTTTGGAGGGTTTAAGGAGGGAAAAGCCTTTAAATGCCAGATAGGGTTTTAGCTGGAGGAGGGCAGAGGGCTTAAGCCAAGTGGCCGAGGATGCTGGTACATATAAAAAGCAAAACTGAGCGTCAAATTTCCTTTCTTGATGTAGAAATCTAAATGCAATATCTAATTTTCTTAGTGTGTTTTTGTATAGAGAAGTGTTATTTGCGCTCCTTTTTTTTTTTTTTATAGAGATATTCTTTTTTTTTTCATAAAATTTTAGAGTGCCTCAATCAAGAAAGGAAAAAAAGGGAGTGTCAATATCAATTACCTTTGTATATACCCCCTAACCCTAATGTTGGTATGATTTGTAAATAGGCCGTCATGGGTTTTAGTATTTGTAAATAAGTTTTTACTTTTTTAATTCAATACCTTTTATGTTCCCAAAATTAGTATTTCTAATGAAAATGGATAGCCATCATGAGATTTGTGTTGAACTTTTATAAAAATAACAACTTTGCCCTTATATTTATTAAAAAAATGAGTATATTATTAGTTTAATAACTTGTTAATGCATATGAAGCACGATCATGTATTTTAAAACTTTCATCAATCTAACGGTGGGTCGTGCATGGATTTAATCAATTATAAGCATATGCCTTGATTGCCATTATAGCCAATTTGGATATAATGAAATAAGCTCTGTATTGATAAAAATAGATTTGTGTACGGTTATTATCTCCCATTAAATGTAATTATTAATGTTACAAGCTTTAGAGAAAAATAAGTGCAAGATTTTGAATTTAAGCATAAAGTGATAAAGAGATGGGCAAAAGAGTCATTCACTCTAAAAACTTTTGGTGGTTGGAGGGCTATTGATTTTGAGGACACACAAGGCATTAAAATGAAAAGGCAGGGGCCTATTTACAAATACCAAAACCATAGGAGCCTATTTACAAATCCTAGAAATCTAAGGGGGGTATATGCAAAAAGCTCTTTTCTTTATCCTTTTTTTATGCATGTGGGCCTACATTTGATTGATCCAAGCCGTCCATTTGGCAGACCTCCCTACTTTTACAAATGAAATAGGGAAGTTCTATTTCGGCCTATCACCAATTGACTTCTCATTGATTTCTTTATTCTCTTCTTTGAAAGTGGTGACCTAAGTAACCCGCACTCTCAATTGTTTCATTGAAATGAAAAAAAAAAAAAGTAAAGATGACATTTTATCTAAGTGGCGTCGGAGATAGGCCAAAATAACATTTTCCTGACTCGTTGGCATAGCATTTTGTATAGGTGTCATAATATGCCGAAATAGGGATCCGGTCTCCTTCCAATGCAAATATTGTTTTCTATTGATATTATTGTTTTGAAAAAAAATTAAAATGCATTTAAAATATGGGATTTTCTCAAGATATTATGAGGAAATATCATGAAAGATGAATTAATTTTAAAAGAATAGAAAAACTGTAAATAAATATATCATAATTATTAAATAAAAAATATTCACCCACACACCGTGCATCCATACCGTTCTAAAGGTGGGACCCACTTTTGAATACATGTGATGGAAGGTCTAAATGTTCTGGTGCACAATGCGTTGGTGAGTATTTTTCATTATTAAATATTATTAAATTATTTTTACTGATTTCTTGTAATTTTCTCTCATCTTTGGTTTTTATATTATTGTACTTTTTTTCTTCCAATATTTTGATTTTGATAAGGTGTTATCCAGGTGAGTAAAGCAGCATATATCCGTTGGTATCTTGTGGTGCCAACTCACTTGTTCTTATAATTTTTTTTTTTTAATGTTTTCATGTATGTGGCCCACCTATGGACAATGCAATCACTTTACACACAGACCTCTCTTTAAAGTGAGACTAATCCTAATTCCAAACTTTAGGCACTCTTGGATTTGATCACATTTAATGTATACAACTTGCATGGACTAAATTTAGTGATCGAAAATTAAAAATTAAAGGTTAGAATCATTTTTACTCTTCACCTCCTCTTCTTTCTTTTATTCTTTATGTGACCCTTTAGTTTCCTTTTACTCTCCTTCATGCAAAACAAATAAACTTTTAATAACAGGGCTTAAAAGAAAATTGGAGGAAAGCGAGGACTAGGTGGCCACTAGGAGGGGCAGAAGAGTTGATTTTGGTTCCGTTTATGGCTTTAATTGATGTGCTCGATGCCCTATGGGAATTGAGAATTTCAAGAATGTATAAAACTTTTGGCTCATTTTCTAAAAAAGTATATTCGTATTGAGTATTTCAAAAACATTATAAAAGCATTCCACAATTCTTTCAGTCAAGTCCTCTCCATAAAATTTTTCTGACAAATGACAAAATACCCTTATTCTATTTTTCAAATTTTAACTTTAAAAAGTCCTAACCCCACTTTCATCAATTCTAAACTTACTGATTGTTATTGAAATTTTTAAGCAATTCTGATTTGATACTTTAGATATGGTGCTTATGTTTCAATTTTGAAATATGGAGCAACCAGAAGGACTTTCCTTTTTATGAGTCAATCCAAAGACAACATCTGCTGAGTGTGAAGAGCATGAACAGACTTCCCTTCTATGGATCCATTCCAGTAGAAGAGCAGAACCTTTCAAGATTGTCTTTTTCTTTTTCTTAGAATGGGCCTGCTGAGTATGAAGAGATTACTGTCCACTAAGACTTTCCTTTTATAAATACATTCAATAGGATCTTTCAAGATTTTGTTTTATTGGGTCCTGTCAGTGTTTAGATTAATGTCCAGAAGGACTTTCCTTTTAAAGGTCCACACCAACCTCTCAAGATTTTGTAGGATTATAATGGATCCATCAAGGGATATTGGCCCATGTGTGGAGTATACATTGTTAGTATGTTTATGCATTTGTTAATTGTTACCAGTCTATTTTACCCAAAAAAATAAAAGAAAAATGTGACCTATCTAGACACCCATCTTCCAACCAACAAACATCTCCACCATGTTATCTCAGACATTTGGGTTGCTCATGGTCTGGGTTGGGCTTGGGAGAAGCAATTTCGGCTCTGCCAATTTAGTTATTGGGCCTAATTTCTGGTCCAGCCAGCCCCATCATAATTGAGAAATATACGTACCCTTTGAGTAAAATATGTTAGCAGCGGGCTTTAAAAAATATAGGGACTCTCAGAGACTCGGCCTGTTTAATAATCAGGCCTGAGAATAGGGCTCAGGTGCAGCCCGCGATCCTAAAAACATAGCCAAAACGAGCATAGTGAGGGTTGCGGTGATGGGCTGGTATATTTAATATCGGTTCTGAGTAGGGTTGCAAATGGGATGGTTCCGAGTCGGAACCATATTGGACACGGACCCATTTCTAAATAACGATTTTGTTTCCGTATCCTGTTTTGACTGAAATCTAGTTCCAAAACCAATTCTAACTTCTTTTCATTTTTTTCACTTTTTCTTAAATAAGTATTTCATTTAATTTATATCAATGTATCAAGTTCACTAGGTCCAGTATTAAACATAAAAATGTCCCCAAAAAGTTGATTTTGAGGTACAAGTTGTAATATCAAAGACTTATATGCTGGGCTCACGAGTTGGAACCTATATGGATCCAGAACCAAACCCGTTTCTAAATAATGGTCCTGGTTTCGTAACCGGTTGGGACACAGAACCTGTTTTGTTGGTTCCATATCCGGTTCCGATAGAAAAAAACCCGGATCCTATTATAGAACCGGAACCTCCTAGAGGACTGGGATCTAGTTTCAAAACCAATTCTAACTTCTCTTCATTTTTCACTTTTTCTTAAAAAAAGTATATCAATCAATTTATATCAGCGCATCAAGTTTACTAGGTCTAGTATTGTACATAAAAAATGTCCCAAAAAAGTTGATTTTGAGGTACAAGTTACAATATCAAAAACTCATATGCTGGGTTCATGGGTTGGAATCTATATGGACCCAGAACCGGACCTGCTTATCAATTGGAACCTAAATTGGGTTCCGGACCTGGACCCGTTTATGAATCAGAACCTAAAATAAGTTCCAAACCCGATTTTTTTCAGGTCAAAACTTTCAGGTAATCAGATAATCGGATACCCATTTACAGCCCTAGCCTTGAGTTGGCTGCCTAGTTCTGCCTGAAATAGACATATCTCAGACTTAGACTATATATCTGTTAAGTGAATGGACCCAGCCCACATGCCTTACAATTTGGCCCAGACCTAGGGCTTTACATGGCCCATTTTAGATCTTGAACCTAAAATGATTGGTCCAGGCCATTAAAAACTCAGGTTTTCCCAGGCTCAAGTGTATGTACAACCCTTCCCAAAGCAGTTTGGGTTTGTGTTGGCCCATATGCCATGTTGATGGGACGGGTCACAAATACAACAGATAAGTTGAAATATTGTGATATTTACCTGGAGCTTAAAATTTCCTAATACTATCTCCATATTTCCGAAGTGGCAAAAACTTGAAAATATCTCAAGAAGATTGCAGTAACTTTGAAACAAAAATATGGAAACTTTTAACACTAAATAAATTTATTAATCTTTTAGTCCTAGGATCATTTCAATCCCTTCACAAAAACATATTTCCTTTGACTTTGTACTTATCCTAATTATTATATTATATATAAATCTCCAACGATTTGATTTGAAAATTGAGGTTCAATTTGACAATCGATTGCTCGATTTCAATTTTAGTTTTGACTCAAATTTGACTTTATCTTCCCTCAAATAAGTAGGGGTGCTCATGAATTGGGCCGGCCCAAGCCCGACCTTAGTCCAACCTGCTTTGGGCCCTAAGTTCCTGTACTCAGGCCGAGCTTGGACCTAAAATTGGGGCCCATTTAATATACGGGTCTAGTTTGGATTCAGTGGTGGAGAGCCCGAAGCCCCGGCCCAGCCTGAACTAGACACACAATTTAAGCAAAAATAATTTCTTCTGCACATGTGGAATCAAATTAAATTTTTTATTTTTATTACAAAAACTAAATGACTTTTTTTTGTATGGAGGGCGTGTTTTCCTAGTTCAACACTTTCTTAACATAACTCAAAGTCGAGCTTTCTTATATTAAATTTTCACACGATATATAGTCATAAAACTTGAGGGAGCCTTGTCGAAGTTAGGATCATGTGATAGGACTAATATTAAGGCTACCCCTAATTAGCATGATTAACCCCCATCTCCTTGTAGGTGGGGCCCTGCAAGAAGTCACCAAGGCAGACAAAATATCATTTGGAAATGCACTTTTTTTTTTCTCTGCTAAGTTGGTTCAGTGATACTGTACATGTGAGCCCAGTGGCTGCGCCTCTTGTTTCTCCTAACTAATGCACTTACATCATCTAAAAACTACTTCCAAGTAATTTTATAAATTCTCAAATAATAATAATAATACACTTAACTTTAAAACAAAATCTAGAGATGTTTGTGCTTAAAAATAATTAAAAAGTTTACTGGTGTTGTTGATTACATGGAATCTATGTTTGCTCGAAATATCTTGTAGAGTTTTAAGCATCGATCTACACGCAATATAGGGGTACATATTCTCCAAGGGCTCATTTGTTTGCATGGAACTTAATATTTAGGAATTCTAATGAACATATTCCTATTAGAGTTGCAAACTATTGAAGTAAGAAAGGTGAAGAACCACAAATGGTCGTACCCTAGTAAATCGAATCCTAAGAAAATTAGGGTCTCATCTACATTTCTACGGCACATTCTTCACTTCTCACCTCTTTGATATTTTTTTTGTTTGAACCCATTTACCATGAGTTTCAAAGAATTCGATTTTTTGCAGTAAATAGGCCGTAAAATAAAATTAATAATTTTAGGCTTTTCAATAATTTTTTTCTCTAATTTCTTGACTGTTTTATTTTTTTCAAAATCTAACTGATACGGGACCAACCCGCTGCACATTAGCTCTATTCAAAAAGGCCGATACCAACACTTGATACAATGTTGTGGGGCCCACTTCAGCTAGATATATAGCATATGGTTGGATGAGAATGGGATTTTGTGAATTATATCTAGCTCAGATTTCATCTTAGATTTGACAATCACAGGTGGGGTTAAAGCAATGAGTCTTAACATTCATTTCTGCTCAATTTTAAACCTAACAGTTCTGATCATCAAATAAAATAAAACCTAGGCCCCATAGAATTAGTGAAACTACATTCTCATCCAAACCATTAAACATTCCCAGCAAGTGGGAAAAATGGGACCCACAAGGTTTCATTTTATGTCCATGATCACTTCTCACAAATTAATTTTTGATGTGATCATGTAACTGTACCAATAAACAGAAGAGTTTGAACCACTCATTTGTGCCACCAACCTGTGGTGTTCAGACTGGATCACAACAACACTTGGGGGTCCATTTAGTATTTAGTTGGGGTGAAAAGGGGCCAAAGTGTTATAATAGCCACAGACATTGCAACCACCTATTTTTGTCTCTTCACCTTCTTACAAGTGGGCCTTTGACATAGGTGGTTCAATGGCATTGGGGAATCAGATATGATATGATCTGATTCGGGGGAAAAAATCACTGACATGCTGATATGATATGGTTGGTATGCATTGGCATCAAAGTGTCTGGTACCAAAACTTGAATCCATGGTTACAAACCAGCTAATATTTAGTGTTCTCCCCTCAAGAATTTACATAAATGACATCCCTTTTTTTATTGGTGGCATTTATTTTTTACTTTTAGTTAGTGTTTGAATAATTTATCAAGAAATCTCTATTTGGAAGGAAAGGTATAAAAAAGACAATGAAAAAGGTAATGGTTATGTAAAGAAAAAGTATGTTTTTCAATAAACTATATTTGTGTTTGTTTTCGTGAGATAAAGTACTTTGAGAGAAGAGGGAGATGAAGGATTGAAACAAGAGGAGCGAGATGGGAAGTTAACAATATAAAGAAAAAGTACGTTTTTCAATATTGATTAACATTTGTATTTGTTTTCATGAGGTAAAATAGAGAAGAGAGATGAAGGATCGAAACAAGAGGAGTGAGATGAGAAGTTAACAATTAATTACTTGATATGAGAAGTTAACAACCGGTGTAAAATATTCAGTTTACATGTGTTATATGAAATTTTTTGGGTGGCTAGAAAAGTAAAAGTATAGTTTTAGAATTTACTTTCCAACTTATTGTGACTAGGCAGATATGTGTAAAGTTAAAAATTATAAATCACTGGAATTACTTTCCCACAATTTTCACCTTGCATCTTGAAAAACAAACACAATTGCCTATATTTCTATAATAATATTAGTGAACCACTTTTATTGATGGTTTGATATGTCTTCTTGACATGTTGACTCAACAAAGTTAATAAACAAGAGACAGCTAGCTTTTGGCCTTTAATGCAGCTAACTGGAATTTGGTGTAGGTGTACATTGTTGATCTCTCCGGGTAAGAAGATGAAGTGAGGGCGATCAGTGTTTGATTCGAGATGAAAACCAAGGCTTGTCAAAAGTGGTGTTTTTTATTTGATGCAGTAGAAGTATTAAATGTTGCCAATGGAGCTGAGAAATGAGTTATTGACAACATTGTATTTGTTGTGCGCGTGTATGCGGAAACGTGAATCAGCGATCGAACGAACAAATAAACCACACAAGACAAACAATCAACACACAAGAGAATTACGTGGTTCGGCAATCTTGCCTACGTCCACGGGAAAGAAACTCGACTCTTCTTTAGGTTCACTCTTCTCTCTGTCTGTCTATATATCTCATGGGTTACA
Organism: Litsea cubeba; assembly: GCA_012931725.1. Lineage (NCBI taxonomy): Eukaryota > Viridiplantae > Streptophyta > Magnoliopsida > Laurales > Lauraceae > Litsea > Litsea cubeba. The sequence continues at coordinate 113,987,045 of CM022945.1, forward strand.
CATTACATCATATATATAATGTTCTCTTTCTTACCTCCTAAGAAACCCTATCTTAGTCAATAAGAAAGTCCCGGTACAATTACCATAATACCCATGTCCATGAACCCAATTGGTCTGGACCTACTAAGCCCAACAGTATTAGACATTTTGTTTCCTACGATGATTCTTGTTCAAATTGATTTTTGTCATATTCCTAGGGATTTATATGTTAGGAGAATGCTCCCTTGCTAAAGTATATAGGGTAGTTGGAACGAAGTGTAAGTGGGTACGGTAGTTGTTGTAATTTCTCTTTTTATGTTCCCTCTGTTTATCATTGTTTGTTTGTTTTCCCTTTCTTGTGCAATGAATCTCCATTTTACCAAAAAAATTAAGAAAATTACATTTCTTTTTCTAAAAGATGAGGAATGATAATCTTTAGCTTATGCTATTTTGCACCAAAGTGAATGTTTAAACCTGGTTAAAACAATTCAACCAAAAACCCATGGTGTCCTAGATTTTACTAGTTATTTTAAGAAATCACCATAAAATTTTTGCCGTAGTTTAGGTTACTCTGGTTTATTGAAAAAGTTAAGACTTTAATCCGTGGTAAAACTATGGAAAATGCTGTAGTTGAAGAATGTTTTTGGCATATATTAGCAATTTTTTTGGGTACCTCAACTTAGGGCGGGCTGGACCCAAGAGAGCTGTAAACAATAAAAAAAATATATAATGGTAGTTTGTAAATAAAAAAATTAGAGAAGGAAGGTGGGTTATTCATAAGTTCCATTCTTTAACATCTACTCATCATCATCATCATCAAAGCCTTGTCCCAACTATGTCATGGTTGGCTACAGAATTTTATTTCTTCATTCGATTTATTTTGAGCTAAATTCTCAGATAAGTTACACTTCCTCATATCCATTTTTATCACCTCCATCCACGTCCTTTTTGGCCACTTTTTTTCCTTGGTGGGCCATCAACCTTCATGGCCAAGCTTTTTCTTACCGGCTTACGTTGGATATGCCAAAATTATCTCAAGCAGGTTTATATAATCTTATCCCTTATTGTTGCTACCCATAAATGCTCTCGAAATAACTTATTTCTAATTTTATCCTTTCGAATTAACCACACATCCACCTCAACATTCACATATTTGCTACATCTATTTTTTTATATATGCTACTTCTTGATTGGCCAATATTCTACTCTATAGGTCATAGCTGATCTAATCACTGTCTTGTAAAATTTTTCTTTCAATCTTGTTGGCATTCGTCGGTCACAAAGAACTCTAAAAGCAAGTCTCCACTTCAACCATCTTGATTTTATCCTATGTTCGACATCTTCATCAATCTCCCCATCATTACTAATTATAGAGCCAAGGTAGTGGAAAGAACCACTTTGTAGTATCTCATGGTCTGCAATTCTCACAGTAGTTTCAGCTCTTTCCACATGCCCACTAAAGTTATAATCCATATTTTCTGTCTTTATATAGCTTATTTTTAAAGCCTTTGGATTCTAAAGTCTCCAGCAATTTCTAAAGTTTTGCATTTACACAATCTTTTGATTCATCAACCAACACAATATCATTTGCAAATAACACGCACCAAGGTACCTCTTCTTGAATTTGAGCAGTTAACTCATTCATAATTAGTGCAAAGAGATAAGGGCTTAGGGCTGACCCCTAATGCAATCCTATGGTCACTGAAAAATCTCTTATCTCTCCACAAGTAGTTCTCACACTGGTTACTGCTCGTTCATACATTTCTTTAATAATTTCAATATAACATATTCGAACATTCCTTTTATTTAAAATCCACCAAATTAAATCTCTAGGTACTCTGTCGTAGGCTTTTTCCATATTGTTTAACATCTACTATACACTTTTCTTTATTTTCATTTTTAGTTTTCCATGTTCCTTCAATTTTGGTAGAGTTGCTCGAATCAAGATTAAGAGTCCAAAGTCACTGCCAATACCAATGCTTGAACCCATGGGTCAAATAGGTCCATCGAAACTTGAATGTTAGACCCAATAACTAAATAGGTTTAGCTTGGGGTCCAGTCCACCAAATCACCTAACCACGAAGCTTGTATCGCCCCTTTAACCCCATTTTTCACAGCAAAGGATGCTTCTATTTTGTAAATCACTATGTTAAAAAATCGATTTCTTTTGTTATTTACTAAGAATTCTCAATTCTCAAAGGATATGCTTGTTTTATGTAATTGGATTCCTAAAAATCTTAAGACTTAAATGTAACATGTTAAAAGTTTCTACAAAGTTGATAAATTAAGGAGAATCCCTTTTCTAGGAGTCTGACTTTTGTGAATGGCTGGGACAAAAACCCTTACACGGTCCTTTTGTGATCCATAGGTAAAACATTTACTATAGCTACATGCCTGAAGGATCTCATCTCACGAAATAATATATATTTGCAAAATTGGGACAATGTTACAGAACTTGTGTAACTACCCACCCACCTGGGGATTGATCCTTGGATCCCGAGTGAAATGAGATGCCCCTTTCCACTCGGGCATCTCGTGTTTCTCATGTAAATGCTATAATTATTGCAAAAGAAGAAAGCACAGTTAATTAGAGAAGTGAATAAGACCCATGAAAAAAAAACTCATTTAGCTTGCAAATCAATGAAAGGTGCCTTAAAAGCAACCATTTTTGCATTTGAGCTCACCATGAGTGGAAATTTTAATTTCAAATTTCATTGGTTTGACAATCCAATGGCCCCTTCCATTTTTTTTTTTAAAGTAGACAATAGCAACTAAATGATTAAATGATTGGTACATAACTCAAAGGAAAAAGAAGGTATAATAATTAGAACTAACATTCATATATTTGACAGTTGAAATATAGCCACATATATAGGTCGATATCTAATTTGGAGCTACAAATGGTCCCAAAATGAAATTTGCACCTCTTAAAAAATTGGTTCAACTGTCCACCAAACTGTTTTTAATGATCTAACATCCCAATATTTGACATTTGAAACATAGGTCCATGTCTAAGTTGGAAACACAGCTGGTCCCTACCTCTTGAAAAATAAGCTTCAACTGTCCACCAACCTTTTTATGATCACTTTTTAAGAGTAACAAGACTTGGAACCAAAAGTCTTATTATTGGTTGCAATAATGAACACCTTCCTACGGCGGAAGTGGCTGTTTTCCACAACTACTACTTTCATTATGTAGCTAAACGCTGCCACTTTAATTGGTTGTTTCAATTGTAAAGAAATCTCAAGTTCAACAGACAAAGGTCCAGTCCATTTTGCTATTGAAAAAGTAGATAACAGAAGAAGGTATAAATGTCAAATCCTTCATGTTCCCTGTGTTTGCATGTAAACTGATGGTAAAAATGCATGGAAGGTAGACATCTAGATGAGATCTTGACTTCCCTCATATTTGATTTGTTAGAACGATGGCTTTGTATTCATATACCACGAGGGGATCAGAGATTTTTTTTTTTCAAACGGAGAGATTATTTGTTGATCATATGTGGATCTTCACTTCTTTTTTTCTTGTATAGGAGTACATATCAAAGAATTTGTAGGAATTCAATTTCATTAAATAAAAAAAATAGGCCCTTAGAAAAACAGTGATGAGAATTTTAGGAATGCAAGAATGCTGTCATGAGAAAATCTTTACTTTTTGAAGTAGTGTATAAAAAAGTGAGAGAGAATCTGAATCATATTCTAAACTCAACTTGACTCGATAGAGAAGGTTGCAGTACTCAACTCAGTTAAAATCCAAAGATCCAGTAACTCAGTCCTAAATAAATTTTGTCTAGATCTGGGATAGCTTGCATCAAGACCCGACTGCAGACTCGACGAAAAACTCGGTCTAAAATCAAGAACAGCAAATATTGAGACTGGTTTGTTGCTCTTTGACTCAGTCAAGACTCAGTTCGCGTTCGAATAAACTCGGCCCAGGAGGTTTCCAAGCCGAAGTAATTTCAAAGATTTCCGATCACTATTCCATGAATGGATTGCAACCTAACTCGAATAAGTGGTCGGGTCGGGTTAGGCTTCGATTCAGGTGCCTAAATGTCTAAAACCCAGAGATTGTAATTCAACAAGAACATGAAATATGTGAAAAAACAAATGCACCCACTACGGCTTATAATTCTTCTAAGTCAATAAATTTTTGGCTTAGTGGTTAGGACAATGGTTCCTAGCTCTGAGGTTTTTGGTATTGATCTCTCGGATTTCCTCCTCTTCAGGAACTGAAGGTTGAGTCTACTAGTGCTACCACCTAGGGGCCACAGACGTTTTACCCATCTTCTCTCTAGGCCTAGAGGGATTAGTTCAGCCCAAAGAGTTGGGAACCTCCGTTAGCAAAAAAATAATAATAAAGAAAAAAAAATTTCTACGACTTATAATCCGTGTAAGTCAATAAATCTATAGAGAAGCAGATGTTCCTATCCTACATTTCTAAGTTGAAAAGAGATGAAAGATCTGTGAGGATTCATATGTACGAGGCAGTGATTCTGTGATGGAGTAGAAATTTGGGCCTGTTGATTGCATGGCCCAAATCTTTGATGCCAAACATATTTCTTACCAAAAAATAATAATGAATAAATCTTTTACTTTCTGCCATTAACGTGGGCATTTCTGTGTCAAATTAAAGCCATGAAACAAGTACTTGACAAATTCAAATTAGAACTACAGCCCAATTGCAAGGAAAAAATATATTCGATAGAGAGAGTTGGGTGCAGAATTACAAGAGAATTCTATAAAGCCCAAAATCCTTGTGTAATAGGGACGTATATTTTAAGACACGCTTGTGTAACATCTGTAAAAAATCAGTTCTATTGAAAAACTTTATTTTTTTTCTTAGCAATTTTTTTTCCTACCCCCATAAGAAATCTTCCTTTTACGTAAAATCACAAAAATTAAGCCATTTTTCGGTACTTCTCTTCAAATTTCTCCATGAAAAATAGTTTCATATCATTTAGAGGATCGTGACTGCGCAAACGTGCCCTTAAAAAAAAGGATTATATACCTTGTAAAGGATTTCATTTTGAATGTGATTTCCACAAGCCTTAAAATTACAAACACAAAATACAAGTATAAACAACTCACCAAACATTATACATATGCAAAAATAAAAATAAAAATAAAAATAACCTGTTGCTGCATAACCCACAAAAGCAGTAGTTAGCAGACAAATTAAACATCAAGACCAATATATAATCAAATTTCAAAACAACCCCAAATGTTCAAATCAAAAGCTTTCAAAACTCTAAAACATCTCCAGAAATCCTAACATATATCATCAAAAACAAATTCAAAAATGGAAATAAAGCAACCTACATCTACATATATTTCAGGTTAATTTCATACATCCTCAAATAGAAAAAAAAAAAAAAAAAAAACTCCCTAGAAAAACTATCATTTTCAACTTATATAGATAGATAGATAGATACGATTGCACTTTCATAACAGAACTCTGATAGATTTGATTTTGATTTGATATGTACATACAATAGAAAGGTTTGGATTTGGGGTCTGGTTCTTATCTGTAAGACTTTAGAACGGCTCCGCAGAAGGTGCAGATGATGGCGCGCCAGGAGCGCCAGTAGAAGGGAACGTAACAGAACCTCGTAGCGGTTTTCATGTCGGCAACGCTCGCTCCCGCTCCGCAGCGCGAGCAGCTCCCCGCTGCCGGCTTGCTGTTACGGACGATCCGCTTCTGATCCACCAGGAAACAGAAGAAAACCATCTCAGGCTTTCCGATACGATATGATCAGAGTCCAAACGAGTTTAGGAGGATTTCGGTGTAAAGAGTTTTGGTTTGATTTGGTTTGATGTACACGAAATTTGTTTTATGTCGGCAGAAATCACTAAGAGCATGTTTTTGGCCTGGGACCCTGAAATGAGTGGGCCACATCACCCTCTATGCAGGACACGTGTATGGTAGAGAGGAAGAGGACGCCCTTGTTCTTCTAACCTGGGCCCGGGGTGCTGGTTTTTTTTTAAACCACCCAACCAAGATCCGATCCTCGTGACAGTGGGGCCCTCAGAACATGAATGTCCACGTGGCATTGTCTTGTTGGTTGTTTTGTTAAAATTCATTAAATTGGAAAAGTGACATGTATCCGTTTGGAGTCCAGTCCGAATGACAACGGCATCCAGATTTGGCAGAGTACACCAGCGGGTTGGGTTGGGTTGGGTTGGATTGGGTTGGGTCGGATCGGATGAAAACGGGTTGGTTCGGGTTAGGGCAACTACAGGTTGAAGTCCAACTCATATATGACATATAATCTTAAGGCTCAATTGATATTGGGTCAACCTGAGTCAACCCACACCCAATGCTTAGGGCAAAGCCTGGCCATTTGAATATTGGGCCCAAAAATGGCAACTCAGATATAGACAAATGCAGGCCAGGTTTGGGCTAACCCAGGCTAGCCAGTCCATAAAAACCCTTACTTTGAAAATGTTCAATCATCTAACAACCGATATTAATATCAACCAAGTTCTTCCTCCCTTTTTGGTCATTTTCAAACATTGCTTAGGGCCGAAGTGAGAGCTTGTATCAATTCATTTTCTTTAGCAATCATTTTGGTCTGAAGAGAAAACTATCTAATCTTTGCAATCGTTTTGGTCGGCCGAGAAAACTATCTACAATTAAAATTTATATTTATATGTTAAATAAGTTATTCTACTTTTTTTTACCCCAGCCTATGAGGCTGGGACCCAAGAGAGTCCACAATTAAAATGATGGATGTAGCACCAATGGTGAGGAACTTAGGTGAGCGAGGTATGTGATACTTACCTTAAAAAAATATTTAAAAGTTTTCTATAGTCATCCAAATGTAGTCCCGCGCCTTGTTAAACAATGATGATATGCTAGATTTAACGCAATCTATTATACGATCTTGAGTATTAAACTTAGTGGATCAGATTTAAATAACATGTAGAACAAATCTAAATAAACACATATACTTGGATCCATGGCTTTGATAGGCCGTGACATTATAACTCACTTTTACTTCTATTTTATGCGTATATCCTTACATAATATGGAGAAATATTCAAGTGAGAACTAGTTCTCACCTATTATATGAGAGCTTTTTTGCGAGGCCCAACTAGCAATCTATCCAAACCTACAGCCAATAGGGAACCCGGCCCGTGATAGTCACAAATCCCAAGGATTGGTACATATCCGAACGGACTGAACCGTTGGATTGAGGGTTGAATATTTTTTTGAATATGAAGCCATTAAACTTGTGGACCACGGATGAAGGGGTTAGGAGCATGGGTTTGAGATCAAACTTGATACTTGGGGTGGTCTCACATAGATCTTTCCATCCCTCCTGGTCCCATCCCCAAATGGAGCCCACAATTGGGCACCACAAAAAAGTTCTCACATAATATGTGAGAACAGTTCCCACCTGAATATTACGTACCCTTACATATGAGTAGCCAATAAATCTAAAGTGACGTAGGTTACTCTAAATCTATACTTTTATTTATAGATTTCTCTCATAGTTCCCTTCCTATCATAGTTAGTCTAATTTTAGTAGGACTCTCCCTTTAATTAGCAACTTGAGCAAGAAGCGAAAGCTACTTTCTAAAAGCCAATTCGTTTTTTTTTTAAACACTATGTTTGGGAAGAAGGAGAAATGAGGGGAAGGAAAAAAAAAGAGGAAAATGGAAGGAAAATGGAAAATGAGGGTGTTTGGGAAGGGGGGAGGGAAAGTGGGGGAGGGAAAAATGGGGGGAAAATGTGTGGGGCCCACTCAAAAAATTTTCCCTCAAAACCGAAGGGAAAATGAGGGGCAAAGAGGGGTATTTGTGTGTAAATTATTGAAATGCCCTTTTTTACACAATCTTTCCAAATCCATTTTCCCTCCCCTCCCCTACTTTACCTCCCTATCCAAACAAGATGAGGGAAAATTTCCCCTCCCATCCCCTTCATTTTTCTTCCCCTCAAATTTTCCCTCCCCTCCCCCCTTCCCAAATATAGTGTAAAGAAAGAAATAGAGAGAGGAGTCTTTTAAGCGTATTAGTCATCCAAGGTGGGACCCACATGAGTACGCAGTCAAAGTGGACCACACTGTCCTAGATGATGAATCAGCATAGCAATCAATATGATGTCCCCATCAATTTGGTAGCACAAAATGTTGGTGATTAAATTCAAGGGTGATTGCTACTTTGATTAGGACTAAACTTACAAAGGGATAGGAGACTTTTAAGACACATGAGGTTGTATTTATCGTATCATATACTTTTATAGATGACTTTTTCCTACATGGATTACTGTCCTTTTAGAAAAAGTGCTATATATATATATATATATACACGCGCGCAATACTTATGTTAGAAAGAATTGTTGCCTAGTTATATTATTATTTCATTCTAATAGTAATTAGGATGTAATTGACATAAATCAAGGTCATAGATTGGATCGAATGCATTGCGAGTATTAAAATCAAAGTGACTTAGAAATAGGGAATTCTAAGAATGAGAAAGTACCATTTCATTTGACTATTATCCTTCCTTTTTTTTTTGGTAAAAAAAAACTTTTCATTGTGCTTTTGATTTATTTTTGTTTCTTTACAAGATTGACTCATAAATACCTTGGGGGCCTGTTAGTTTCATTTAATTGAGTTTCTAGGGATCTTAGAATATGATACTTCTATGAATAATTAAAAATCAAAAATCAAAAGTGAATATCCGAAAAATTGACTATCAAATAACCTCCCTTTGAATGGGAATTGTATCAAGGGAAGATGAAAAATGATTTACCTAGCTATCACCCTAGCAACCCAAATCCTATAAAAGTGAAGTGTTGCATCAATATTGCGAACTTATATCCTTAAGCCTTCGCCTCTTTAATAATGATTTAGTGGAGTTCATTTAATTATGAATTCATGATGTATTATTATATGCAAACATAAAGGCCCTATCCAACAAACACTTCCTTAGCTATTGGTTTAAGGCTCGAGCAGGGGCTGAATAAGGGAAAGAGGATTAATTTTAATCCTCTTGAGCGGAGCCCACTTAAAAAAATTAAAATAGGACCGGCTGATCTTCTAAGTGTGATCCCAATTAAAAGTATCTAAACCTCACAAAAAGAAAAACCCTATTCTCTAAAAAAAGATTTAACTCAATACAATTTAGGAGACTAGGCCCAACGTTAGATTGATCACTTATACGAAATCTTTAAATTACTTCTATTATTTTTTTTTTTGAGTGTTTCAGAAGGTAGGTCACTTGAGTAAAATCTGAAGAGAACTATACACCACATGAGGAGACTATATTTCCCCAATGATTTAATAATTTTATAAGTGGGTCCAAAGTTATGGAACTCTTCTTTGATTCAACGATTTCGTTTTCTTTTTCTTTCTCCTCCTCTACAAGAAAACCCTGACTTTGAGCATGGATTATTGCTCCTCCGTTGATCTTCTGCCATAGGTGCTAGCCATCGCGGTTGGCCTAAAATATTAGTTTGACCCGCCAGACATAAAAAATCATATGGAGCCATACACTGGTTTCATATCTTACATATATGCCTTTATTCAGGGTATTAATTAAAATAGACTTGCACGTTTAATCTATTGAGTGATTAGCTAGTTTAAAAAACTATCATTTCAACCATGTCTTAAACCCCAGACTCACTATTGGTTCAAACATGGTTGGGTCTAACTTAGGTTTTCATCAGCAAATCGAGAGGGATCGCGGATCAAGATGGAAGTTATCCTGTACTTTGATTGACTTATTTATTCCTTAAATAAAAAAGCCTCGGCCCTTATATCATCTATAAGGATATGGGCCCGCCATCCACATGATATTATCCGCTTTGGCTCATGGAATTCCAACCCAATCTTACCTCATAATTTTAAAAGGCCTCATGCAGATTTAAGGTCGGGTCGCACATTATAAGCCCAGGGTTGGGATATGGATATTTCCAATGTGGGACTTAAACAAAGCCTCACAGTACTAACCGAAGCACTCCACTTTTACCCATGTCCATAGGAGCACTTGACATGTTATTGCCTTAAGAGATTACTCAGGCGGATTGGAGTCTCACAATAATTATGAAGTTAAAGTCTTAAAGATTTTAAAAAAAGAAGAAGAATAAAAAGAAAGGTTTCTGCCAAGAAACCATTTTGATCATATGATTTCAACTAACCCATTTGTGGCCTTGGAAAATCCAAAACAATTGTAAAAGTGATAAAAACCAATTTGGATGGAGAAGGCCCAGAAGAATGGATGGTCCAAATGAGTTGGTTGGGATATATTTCCAAGTACAATAAAGCCAATTTGGATGGTTCAAATGTCTGACCGTTAAAAGTCCCAAGTCCAGAAATGAGGCTCACAGCTTTGCCATCACCCATGTGTAAAGTTCTATGTAACTCCTATAGTAAGTCCCACATCCCACATCACCTTTAAGTAATATGCTGGACATGTCTTAATATACCCGTATGAGTCTTTCACCTAACAACTTAAGCTTTTTGATTGGTATATTAATTTTTATATGTATGAAAGACGGTTCCAATCGTGCATATATCTTAATATACCACCTTCACATTTCCTTATAATGAAAAGGAAAATTACATGTTTAGTTCCCAACTGTGTGTTTGTCTCTGCATTAATGGCACCTAAACTCAGGTATTAATTAAGGTGGGTGGGTAGAGAATAGAGCTACCATTCTTCTTCCTTATCTTTGAATTAATAAGATGTGAGGCCAAGGAAGCACATATGAAATATCTATGTACTATAAAGGGCATGTTTTTCACAACATCTTGCTATTAAATGTCTGCTGATTTCTTCAATTCTAGAAGCCAGAGAAAGAAATGGGTCAGGACAGGGAACTGATTTGTGATGTTGGTTGTTGGTCAACCAGGAAAGAAAATGGAATGCAAGTGGAAATTAATGGTGCCTATTCATCTGTCTTGTTTTGCTACATTATAATATATAAGTGTTTAACTTGGATGGTTGGGTATGGTTTTGGGCCAGCCCAAACTCCTGTCGAGTTACAGAAGGGCCTGAACTGAATCCAAACCTGATTTCAACCCGGCGTGACCCAATTACTTGAATTTCATAATGAACAACCACCCCCATGTTAACCAACTTGAGTCCTGTCACACTTAAAATATAGCCCAACCAACTAAATTGTTTTTGGGCTAATGTTGAGGCCTTGATTAGCACACAAGCCAGGTGGTTATGTGGAAATATATATATGAAACCCATTTGTGTTATGCTTAGAAATTGAGCCTGGGTTCTCTTGTTAGGCATTAGACAGAGAATCTCATGCTCAACATATCAAGCCATTGTGTTAGAACACAGGCCCACCAACCTAATGATTTTTGTCCCTTTGCACTCATTAATAATGATGGGCCAAACTGCAATTTGCACCAGAAGTAGGCTCAATGAATTTAGGTTTTGTACCTAAATTAGTCCTTCATAGCTACAACCCTACTTGATAACAAATTTCTTTATGTAGGTTGATGACCTCTTAGCCGGCCCGGCCCTGGCCAGGGGCAGACGGTGCGATCGCCCCGGGCCCTTTTTCCGGGGGGGCCCAAAAATTCCAGATTTTCAATTTAAAAAAATTCTAACCCATATCCAAAGCCAATAACAATTAACGGTAAACACATTAACCACAATGCCAAATCCGAAAAAATGCATTAACCATCTGCAACTGGCCAACTGCAACTCTTCGTTCTCCACAACCCACCCCTATCTCTCTATTTATCTCCTCTACCCAATACCCAATACCCATTGTTTTATTCTCCATGAACGAGCAAACAACAAGCCAAAAAAGAAATTGTTCTCTGATAATAGCCAATTAGCCATCACTGTCCCCCAATTCCAGCCCCCCACGCCAAATCAAGCTTTTCAAGGCAGCAGATCTGAGAACTGAGAAGCAGCGGCCCAGCAGGCCAGTAGGCCCAGCACCGCCGCCAACCTCTAGGCTCCAGCCGCTTCTTCAATCTTCTCCATCCCCAATCCCCATTCCCTAGAGTCCCGGACCCCGTCATCGCATCAGTGCAGCACTCATCAGCAAGGGGCCATCACTAAGGCCATCACTAAGTTTATATATATATATATATATATATATATGGAGGCTTAATTTTTACTCTTGCCCTGGGCCCTGAAAAATTCAGGGCCGGCCCTGCCTCTTAGCAAAAGAATGGAAGTAGTAAAGATAGAACTAAAAGAAGTGCAACCTATTATAGGTTTAGGACAAAACAGAATTCATCTAGCTGATTACTCTAACATAGTTTGGACAAGGCTTGATGATGATGACGACGATGATGATGAGGAGTTACAACCTAAATTACTCGTTGACATTCCTACTCATGAGAATATATTATTCAGGTCTATCTAGACTAGAAGGGACCCAAATGTTAGCACACGGGTGCGGTTGCAAGATTAAATGAAGAAAGAGAGTTGCATTATAGTGACAGCCAGCCATAAAAATTTGTCACACTTCATTATGAGTCTTACTTAAGTAATATAACTTGCGTTTGCGTTTACAGTAGAAACATTAAATTGACTCATTATTTTTTATTATGGTATTCTCACACACACGAGGAGAGAACCTGTACATGGGGAGTGAAACCCACACATGAGTAAGAACTCGCAAGATCATTGATATAAGGATACAATATATGATTTAAGACTAATAAGAGGCAGCAGCCCAGAGGCACTCATAGGGTGAGCCAGCCCAGTACCATCCCAAGAGTCAAGACTTGGCTGGACTTGAATTGTTTTTTTGGTCGCGTTCAGGCTGATATTTTGTTCCCTTAGTTAACTGGGCTAGCCCTGGCCTTTGCATGATTAAAACAAACGGGCACACATTTGTTTACTAAATGGGCTGGGCTCTGGACTTACTTCAAGAACAGTGGGCTGAACTATGAGGCCCAATAATTAAACTGCTGGGCTTGGACGAGCTTTGCCTGCCCTGACCTGGCCTCAAACACTCCCAGACCACACAAGGTTAGGGTTGTAAGCGGGTCGGTTCCGGTCCAGGTCCAGGTCCATGGTGGACCTTGAATCATTAAGGAGAAGGTGGAACCGGACCTGGAACCGTTTCGGAACCGGTTTCTTGGCTCCGGAACCAGAATTATATATAGGATAGGCTGCATCCGGGTCCGGGTCTAGGTAGAGAATGGTATTAAAAAAAATATGATTTTTAGGAGAGAATTTCGAAAATTGAGGTAATATGTCAGGTCTCGGGTCCATGGGTCCGAACCAAGGTGGAACCGGACCTGGACCCATTTACTCATCGGGACCTAAATAAGGAGCCAGACCCAGTTTTTAACAGGTTGGAACCTCCAGATAATCGGAGAATCGGGGACTCATTTACATCCCTACACAAGGTAGTATGACAGATAGTCCTTTTGTGCAAATCTACTAGTGGGGCATTATCCTTTTGATCAATCAATGATGGGACCCAATGGTTGAAATTTGTGACAGATCGACAACAGGTAGCCCATAAAATTAATGGTCCTCGAAGTATGAGATTGAATTATTTATTAAATGTTGTGGGATGTATAGAGCAATACAATTAATCATTTTTATGATTTTTTTTTAGATAAATCTAATAATAACCAGTTTGTTGGTAAAATTGAATACATTATTTCAAAATTTTAATATCATGTTAACATGTTAGTCTTTTTTATTCTTTATCAAATATCTCGCTAAGAGAAACTTCTCATCCTTCCGGGAGAAAATCCTGGCTCCGCTCTTAATACAAGTGGATATTGAAAATTTGGTTCAATAAATTCCTATCATTGAGTATTTATACAACGCCAGTCCTATTCCTATTATTAAATTAGAGACACTTATTGAGATTTGACACATGGAAATTACCTACTTATGTGACTAAATTATATCTTTCTTTTTTTATATGTTGCCCTTTTCTAACTAAAGATTTGGCATGTGGTATAGCTCACAAAAAGCATCAAATTATGTTATGTGATCACGCGACCTAACTAATTATAAAATTGATTTTTATCTGAGATCCTTTAGTCACAAATTAGTGAAAAAAGAAATAATTCACATGTATCCAAGTGGTCTACACACTTTTTTTTTTCTTGTGTTCTTTTGTTCATTTGCAGCTTTTAATGAATTCTTCTTTTTCCAAACAAAAAAAAAATGGTCTACACATCCAAGGCTCACATATTCTTGGCCAAATATTACTCCTCCCTCACGTTAATCACAATTTAGATCACGGGGCACACTAGATGCATACCTATTAGTGGAAGTAAGGGTAGGGATGCAAACCGGTCGAAACTAGAGTAGAACCATGGCGGACTCAGACTCTCATATCCATTTTATAGATCTAGATCAAAATCTGAAATCGGATCCAACCCAGAACATGTTTTATATGTATCCTGGATCAACTTAAAAAGGAAGATGGTCAGAATTCGAAATAATACGTGGAATGCATTTGTATAATCATAAAAGAGCTTTAAATTAAAATATTCAAATATATAAGTAGGGCTATTAAATGGAATATGGTTAAAGCTAATAGACTTTCAAATATGAATATAACTTAAGCTAGCTAGGCGGCCTAGCCCATAAAACCTATATTTACTTTTAATGTGTGAATTTAATTGTCTCCCATGAGAATTCTTGAGTTAAGAATTACATGGATTGGATTTCAAATCCAAATGTTCTTCAGATCATATATGCTTGGATTTGGATACAAATTGGAAGTTCTCTCTGATTCAGAAAACAAGTTCCAGACCCACTTTATTCATAATTTGAGGACAGAAGGTACCCATTTGCAACCCTAAGTAGGGGCGTTGAAGTAGTCCCATGATGGAAAAGGGTTAAAAAAAAAAAAGGCAATCAAAGGTGGGTCTAATTGGTGGGCCTAAGTGGACCATAGGCCTAGACCAACATAAGCAGTCAAAGGTCAGTTCTAGAGCATTGCCCTGAATGTGAAGGTTGCTGCCTTCTATTTTGACCTAAAGTTTGTACGGTCACTATCAAACTTCTAGAACTTATGACTTTGGTGAGATTTTTTTTCAGGTAGAGGCCAATCTACTCATCCATCACATGCCTCAACTGACCAGATGTCATCAACTGTCCCATTGAAAGACATGGACCCCATTTCAATAAAAATTCAAACACACCAGAAGGAGATTTCTGATACTCTGGCCACTCCTAGGAATCTAAAAGATGGGCCCATTTTAAAATTTGAATGAAATATGTGTTTTATAAGTGATCAATTTGATGGTTCGTTTGAACTAAATATTGTCCGATAAAAACTTTTTTTTTCTGCGGTTTTGATCTAATAAGTAGGTCCTACTGATGGATTGATGGAGCTGGGCTGGTTGGAAGGTGAGACCATCCAATATATAACATGTGAGAAACGGATGGTGAGAAACACAAGGGCCAAGAATCTTATACACGTGAGTCGCTGTCTGATTTTCTTGGCCATGTGATTCTTGGAAGCATGGGGAGGCAATTTCTTACCTGCCAACCTAACCAGTAATACATGTTATTATTTAAGGCTTTAAGCAAAAACATGCCAGGTTATTGCTAGATTGATGATCCCAACATGACTAATTACACTATGATTTGTCAACTTTATTTAACCATAGAAGCCCCTCATCATCGGTGCTAAAGTTGGAATTAATCTATTGTTTCTATCGAAGGGAGGTGCTTCACCATTCGTGTGACTGACCAATCGACTCTTTTAACTTCTAAGTTGGATTTGGGTTGATAGTTTCAATTCCGTTATTAAATGATTGAGTTTAGGTTGAGCCTAGGTTGGTCCTACCAGGGTGGAAGTAGGAGATTTCACTTGAAGATCAGGGGGCCTCTATGTAAACATGTTTTTTTTTTGGATGGGGACATTTGTAGAAAAACCAAATCAGGGGCTTTCAGAATTTCTTTGCAAGCCTACTCTGGCACTACCAACTACCAATAAAGTAAGATTATCACATGGTGTACTATCTCTCATTGAAATTATTTTTGCATAGTTTTGTTCATACATTTTATGTGTTTCAAATATTTTTTACTATTTTATTCTATGTGGTACCCTTTTTTTTTGGGTAAAGACATTGTGGCACTTTCTAGTTACTTAAAAAGGCCTAAAGTTTTAAAATCCTCCTTTCATGGACCACTTGTATCTATTTAGTAGGTTTCTTTGGACAATATTTTGGATCACTTTTTTTGGCATTTTTTTTTCTTACTTGGTCTAGTGGGTAAGGGGGCTACCTAAACATACTTGCCTAGAGACTGATTCATGAGCAGTATGGTGACAGGAGGACTCCTATTCATAGATACATCCCTATAAGCCATGCTTGCTCGGAGACTTTGTCCCTCACAGATCATCGTTTTAATATTATGTATATGTCATGCCTTGCATAGCATGAGTCGTGCTAACATGGCAATCCAACACATGTGGTGAGAAAAGTTTTTGACATGGAAGGAGAAAGAAGAAGAAGAGTATTTTATCTTTAAATATGATCTCCTTTTAGTTTTCTTAATATTAATTAGAGTGGAGGAGAGTGGTTTAGAGCTATGAGAACAGACTCAAAAGAGGTTGTGAGATATGAGGAAAAAGGTTAAGGAGATGTGACCGGACAATTGATGGTTGCTTCCCTTGTGTTTATAGAATAGGGATGAGAGTCTTTAAAGATGTGTTTACAAAGAAAATGATTATGAGCCATCTACCAAATTAGACTATTTTATCTTCTTTTTTTTTTGCAACTAGGGGTTGATTTTCATTTATACATGCGAAGGACACACGTGTAGCGTTTGTCATTTATATGCCAATGCTATACATGTAAAACAAATTACCATTTTCACATATGAATATTTTGAGTACATCTAATGATTCTGTGTATTTTTTTTATTTTTAGGTTTCTTTAATAAAATTTTCAAAATCCAAGGACTAAAAAAGATATTTTACCATTTTTAGCTTTCTAAAAAAGATAAACGGTTCAAATCATGAATTAGGGACCCGTAGAAGTCTGAAAAATTAGATCTAATGGTTTGGACATTTTTCACAAATTATCAAAACTCGTAAAGAATTAAAACATGAAATTTGACTCACTAGGCAGGACAGGATTGTAAAAAACAACGTTTCTATAGGACCCACAATATAAAATATCTATTGTCTCACTTTTACTGTAGCACCACCTTTTTTAAAGAGGTATGAATTCATTTCACACGTCCATGGATGGGAAACCCCTTCACTTCAACATGATATGTGTAAATTGGTTTACACATGTAAAACATTTTCATACCAAGTAACCAACAACAACCCACAATCGCAAGGGTTATGCATGTGGCTCAAACGACCCCTTATACCATTCAATTCCATGTAGACAAAGGACCCAAGGCATCTAAGTCAAAGTCTGCGACCAGGTCCAAATGTTGACTCCAGGTGATAGAATGGAGCCTGCTGTATAAGAAATATATGTAGAAGGCTTAAGCCTTCATGATGACAACTTGAGTGCATTGAACCCCCCAAAGACACAGAAAGCCCCATGCAATTATATTATTAATCAAAGTGCTCTCTTCGTACCATTCAAATTCAAATAAATGCTGCTTGAAAAAAGTTTATTATTACATACACACAGCCTGCCTAAGGCCTGATGCTTGAATCTGGGTTTTAGTCTGGCCCATTGAGCCTATTGGACTGCCAAAATTCTCAATTATCAGACTCGAACGGGTGTGAATTATTTGGGTCAGACCTGGTCTATTAATTAACATCCACAAATATTGGAATAGGGCAGCACCTTATTTTTAGAGATGGCAATGGGCTGGGCTAGGTCAAAACCAGCCATATCTAAATCTAGTTATAAAAAACCATCGGTTCTAGACCTGGACATCCAGGTCAAGTCTTCCTCTTAGGATTCCATCCCAACTCAATTAAGTCATTGGGATTGGGATTTGGGTTTGGGTTTGGATTAGATTCTCAACTACACGCAAAGAGTTATATGGATATGTTATACAAAACTCCGCCCGTTTTCATTGTCGATTTTAAGTCCGGATAAAGAAGAAGGGTTATGTTTGATTGGTTGACAGCAATTATAAAATTTTGTCACAATCTAAATATAAATTCTAAGATAACAACATTCCAAGATCATGATGTTACACAACTTCTTAGGTGGCATTTACATAAGCTTCAATCTATTTATTAGGGCACATTTGTATAGCCAAATTTTTAAGGAAAAGCCGAGAAAAAGTTGGTCACTTTTTCATAGCAAATATCTTTCATGTTAGGGAAAGAGTGAGACCCTTTTTTCCACGGAAAAAAAAACACAAATATAACTAACTATTTTGCAATTCCATGGAAAGAGAAGAAAAAGTAGGCACAAGGTGTCAAAAAAGAATTTTTCCTACAAGTATGTAAAATAGAATATTCCGGGATCTTGGAAGGAGGACTTGTGTCATGAATCATTGAATCCTATTCAAATGGGATTTTCCTGCAAATCTTTGGTCTTTGTCCAGCTCCCCATTTGCTGGAGCTCTATTATAACGTCCCCATTTCTTGCTCTTCAAGTCACTTTCCGTAGAAAACATCGAAATCTCTCTCTCTCTCTCTCTCTCTCTCTCTCTCTCTCTCTCTCTCCATTTCAACGTGATTTTGTAGTGAAACGCTTCTCCTCAGCTGAAATTTAAAGACACTCAAATCATATTCAACTGATATTTTGCAGAATCAGAGCATTTTCCACAGTAAGAGGCGAAGAATCTGCACCCCAGTAAGTTTCTGTATTCTTCTCTTTTCCATTCAGATGTAGATGATCGATTGATATTTGTCAACTTTCTTCTTTTCTGTGATTTGGGTTGTTTTTTCATGTAGTGTTACTCATCTTTGTGTGTTTGATTTTAAATTTTAAGTGGTTTCAGTTGGATTTTTTTTGAGGTTTTTAGACAATTGGATTCTCTGTTCTTTTCTGAAAATGTAAAGGATTAGTATTTCCTTTTTTCTTTCTTTTACCAATATTGTGACTTTTTTCTCTAGGCTTTGTAATCCTTGGAGATTTTGATGGATTCATCCAGCTGATTTTTATGAAGTATCTTTAGTAAATTTTTTATTTTTGGGGGGAGTTTATTGTGTGGTACCTGCTGTTTGGCTTAATTATTTAGAAGTCCCTTTTTGAAATTACTCTTTTTTTTTTTTTTAAGTGCAGTTCTTTCAAAGAAAACTCCCTTCATGATGAAAAAGTCTTATTATTTTTTTAAACTCTTTCAACTTTTATAATTCAGAGTAAAGGACTGACCTTAATTTGTTGTTAAGTTGGTGTGGATATTGGCTTGAATAGGTTCGCTCACAATGCACTATGAGGTTCCTATGGTGAAAGTTTTTTAATAGTATTCATTTTTTTTTTTTTTTATAACGGAGGGTGTCCCAGCCCTTTGAGCCGGAATAATCCCATAGTAAAAATTTTCAAAGGAGCACATTCCTAGCTTAGGAACCGTTAAACCTGTGGTGCCCAACTTCCAACCTTTATGATTGATCAATCAAATTATTTTTCACATTTTTTCGGATTTGAATTATTAGGTGGTGGTGGAGCATTCATTTCTCACATTCTCGCGTTTCTAGGATTTGACTGTGGCTGCAAATTCATTTCTCACATTTTTTTTATTCATTCGAGGGAGATAATTGATGGTCGATTTTTGAAATTGATATTTATTTATTCAGTTTTAATTGTTTCTTGCATTAGAAGTTTTATCGGATGGTTTCCCTCCAAGGGCAGAGCTATAATAAAGCAGCACTGCATCATAATATGGTATCTAAATCGTTGAAGAAATTCTAAGTGGGCCATCCGATAGATTGACCACACATAGGGACTCCCTTCATTTTTATTCCAAAAAAGAAGATGAAAGCAAGTTCCGTCATGTGTTTCAGATCAAGTAAAATTCAACGGTGGGTATCTTACATATTTGAATAATAATTTATAAGATGATCACTACATAAGCTGATGACCCACGTTTGGATTTTTAAAAAGTGGACCCCACCATACTGTGTTGCGCACTAGTTTTGCCCTCCACCTAATGCACTCAAGTAGAAATGCAGAATTTAATAGACTTTTCAAACCCAAACCCTAGAAATTGTACTTCTTGGTAAGTCCGGCGGACTTTCCTAGCATAGGAGGATTGTGGGGTTCTTGGAAATGACTAAGGTGTGAGAATTTAAAGAGTGGTTGATTTTTCTTCTTCTTTTCATTGGTTCCAATATTGTTGGTGTCATGAAATGAATTAGGAAAGTGCCAAGAAGGTCGGTTGCTTTGGAATTTCATGGAGCTAACAAACTGCAGAAAATGTTGACTTTGCTTTCCTCTTTTCGTTTCTACAGAGATTATCAATTGAACTTTACACTTTCTTTTGTTTTCTAAGTTGATCTTTTATATGTAAAAAATTATTATTAGCAAAAAGAACCCAGATGGTCCGGATCTGGATCTGATTTAAAATCAGTTGAATATTCTCCTGCAGGAGTCCCTATGGGTTGTATGAATGAAATTGCATGCCAATTGGTAGACCCAAGGATTTTCGTTTGAGAGGGCTGGATTCAAACATGTAGTTGGGTTTGGGGGGGGGGGGGGGGGGGGGGGGGGGTAAATTGAGGATTTTTGTGTGGGTTTTGGGAGTGGGCTTAAAGTTTTCATGTGAATTTCGAAAGTCAGTCCTAGGATTTTCACATGAATTATGGAATGGACCGGGTGTGACTGGGCGACTTTCCCCAAGAAGCATATGCTTAGTTGCCAATTTTAATCAAACTGATCAGTGTGTCCACCCCTAATACATACTCCCTTTTAGTGCCGAGAGAGACCCTTGAATTAAAGGCACCCCCAAATTCTCTTTCTAATGCTCTAATTGCAGGTTTCTTAGTTGCCAATTTTAATCAACCTGATCAGTGTGTTCAAGGCAGGCCCTACCTGGTCAAGTTCCTTGTTGTCCGCTGGTTCTTTTCCACTGGGAATCTTTTCTAGTATGGACATTTTCCCCCAAAACTCTGTAGTCTTGACCCTTTTCTTAGAGTAATGAGGGTCCACCCTTCTAGAACCATTCACTCTTTATACAATCTGGATCCCCTGTGGTGACTCTTACATGCTTCTTTGGTATGTCTGAAACTCTACCGTGGGGCCTGCATAATGAAAATCCAGACCATTGAAGATGAATATCATCTCCTTCAAGGACTTGGTCCCACCAAAAGATTGATCTTATGACTCATAGCATGATTAATGCAATCTTACATTTTGATAATCATATGCCTTAATTCTGTTATTAATAATGTGCTTAGTCTTACGACGAGACCAACTATAATGAAGTAAAATTTGTTAGTATGTCATTGGAGGGGATGGCAATCATCTTAACGGTCCCGGATTATTATTTTGTGGGCACTATAAGGGCCGGACTCAGAAATTCTTCATTGAGGGGGCAACATGTAGAAAAAATACATATAAAAAAAAAATGCATGTAATCTTTAAAATATGTAGGGGCTTTTTTGAAAATCTCCGGGGCATATGTAAAAAATTATAAAATTTCTCAACTTAGGGGTTTTTCAGATACCCCACTTAGCACATGAGGACACATGTCTATCTGAGGGCCCATTTATATTAACATGAATATGAGCCATATTGAATTTAAACTCTAATTAGTTTGATATACACATTTAGCTTCGAAAAAAAAAAAAAAAAAACAGCAATTACTTAACTTATACTATCAATATACTTTCATTTATAAATCCAACGGTCTACACCACCCACAGTCTATTCTTGATAGCTGATTGATTGTGTGATAAAATGAATAATTAAAGCCTAGGGCAGGCCACGATAGGAAGGTGACAGCATGAGCATGAGAAGGTCCTCCCAATCTCCCATGTTATCTTCATAAGCCAAGTCCCTTCTGTTCTTCGGTCCTCTGTTTTTACGAGCACCACCTTGGAAGGACCGTTCTCATGCATTAGCTTTGCAGCCTTTGCAGACCACAACTTCCTTGGAAGTTAAGGGAGCAAACCATTTCAACCTTTGTCTCTAGTCTTCTTCTCTACACATATATATTGCATCCATTACTCTCTCTCTCTCTCTCTCTCTCTCTCTCTCTCTCTTCTTATAGGCTGAAGCCCAGAAACAGAAACCATTAAACTTCTGGTCTGTTTCTCTATCTGGGTTTTTTTTTAACATTTGAAGAACAAGGATTGAAGGGTGGTTCTGTGTCCTTTCTCAGGGAAAGTTTTAGCCTTTGAAGTATTGGAGTTTTGGAGTAAAGGGTCTAGAAGGTTTTGGGGTGTTGCCTCTAAGACTGCTACCTTAAGATGGCATTGGCTAGACTTGCAAGAAGTGGAGTGAGAAATTCATTTGCTGCTGATTCTGTAGTGAGAAGAGTGTTTGGCAATTACATTGACCAGAAGGGTGTGCTATCTGAGGCTTTATATGGGAGCAAATGCTACTCTTCTTTGGTTAGAAATGTTTCATCACCTAACAGGCATTTGGGGTATCTCCAAGAACTTGGAGGGATGGATAGAAGCAGCTTGGGAAGCAGGGGAATAAGGGTGTCTCCCCAATATGAGTCTCCTTCGGCTGAGGCGGTTGTTGAGAATTGCGATTTTATGGAGGATGATGACTCACATTTACCAGGGTTGGAGGCAACAAAGCCAAATGAGAAGCCCAGGGTGGTTGTTTTGGGTACTGGATGGGCGGGCTGTCGGTTTCTTAAAGGGTTGAACACAAAGCAATATGATATTGTTTGCATATCGCCGCGGAATCACATGGTTTTCACCCCTTTGCTTGCTTCTACATGTGTTGGGACCCTGGAATTCCGGTCGGTTGCGGAGCCAGTCAGTAGGATACAGTCTGCACTGGGGGGGTCTCCGAATTCATACTTCTACCTGGCTTCTTGTACAGGAATCGACATGGACAAACATGAAGTAAGCTCTTATACTTTTAAGTCTTTCCGTTGTTCATTTGTTAATGTTAGATGGTATGTAATAAGTTATGCATGCTTAGATACAAAGAACTGTGAAGTCTTATATGATGTTTTGTGGTTCATATATGCGAATGCAGTGTGTGGTCTCTTCATGAGTATTTTGAGGGTTCTATTAACAGGTACAGAACCAGGAAATTGGCACCCGCTAGTTCCATCCCTGGTTCTATATGATCATTCTAACTCTTGGTATAAGGGCCTCAAAGTTTGTGAGTTTTAACTGTTAGGTGAAGGGTACATATGGTGTGTGGGTGTGTGTGTGTGTGTGTGTGGGGGGGGGGGGGGGGGGGGGGGATCAGCCTTTATCAGCCCAAAAGGCATGGCTGTTATTTGCTTGATAACAGTGAGGCCATTCTAGAATGTTTCACCATAAAAAGAATTTTATTTAATTCACTTATTACAAATTCAGTTGATTCCAGCAAAGTTTATATTACCTTAAATATAGCTAAGCTATTGGAGCTGGCTGAAAACAAGCAGTCTATATATAGTTCATGGGTAGGAAACCATACATATGAAACCTGCATTTTCTTCATCTTATGTTGCCTTTGGAGGGAAGATTTATCATTGAGTTGTCTAATGCTTCCTCTTTTAAATTAGGTGTACTGTGAGACAGTAAGCAGTGAAGGATTACCGCGTCAGCCTTATCGCTTTAAGGTTGCATACGATAAACTGGTCATTGCATCTGGGTCTGAGCCCTTGACTTTTAACATTAATGGCGTAAAGGAACATGCATCTTTCCTTCGTGAAGTCCATCATGCTCAA
Source organism: Litsea cubeba (assembly GCA_012931725.1). NCBI lineage: Eukaryota > Viridiplantae > Streptophyta > Magnoliopsida > Laurales > Lauraceae > Litsea > Litsea cubeba. The sequence goes on from CM022945.1 coordinate 114,010,699, forward strand.
GAAATACGAAAGAAGCTTCTGTTGAACCTAATGCTCTCTGAAAATCCTGGTGAGTTGTGCTTCTTCTCACCATAAACTTTGTTATTACACTTAAAAATCTTGGGTAATGGAATTGAAATTGAGGAATACTGAAACTTCATATTTTATGATGGTTGATTATTGTGGAAGTCTCAATGCCATTTTTCAGATATTGCAGTTCTTAAGTTGTTAAATTCTGTCTTGTTGGTCTGAATCTCAAGGAGCTTGATTTTCTATTCCGACTACTTTTTCATTTATAATTCAGGGACTGCGCTTTTCCTTCAAGTCCCTTCTACATTGTCAATTTCAAACAGAACGCAAAGCAATTTAATCTTTACTTAATAATCTAATATTGCTCTTTTGTTTCCTGATCTGCACATCTGCACTACATATGTTACACTGTGCCCACATGTATGCCTTTTTTTTATAAAGAAAAAAAGCTAATTCAAGTATTCAACCCAATACAACTAGCGATAACATTGTAAGCTATAATTTACCAATCCTAAAAGCTTAAGCTGATAAGTGTGGAAGGCCCAAACATATATATGAAGCCCCGTCAAACCCATTACTTGGGCGATGTGGGATGTGGGACTTCCCAACAAACAATATCCTTTCTCTATAAAAATATTCCCGGTTTTCACAATAAAGAGATTTCTCTGTTGTGAACTTCAGAAATCAAGGTACCATTTGTCTCTATGCAATTAGATTCCTATGAATCCTAAGAAATGTATTTCTGAAAAGGGGTGAAATTGGAGAAATAAAGGTGAATATCCAAATTGCATGAAACAAACAGGGCTAAGAAGTCATTTCATTTTAATGTCTTTGACAGAGAAACAAATCTTAGCTTGTTGCGACATTTTCTCTATATTTGCAGTTCAGCTTATGCCGTGAGTGATTGAACATGAAATCTAGCTTTTCTCCTATTTTTCACATAGGATAGACATCAATTTTTGACTTTCATAAGTTTCATTCGCCCTACCTTTAACTCCAAAAATTCATTTCTATTACATGAGTATACTCAATCCATTATGACAGGCATATCGGAAGAAGAAAAGAAGCGCCTTTTACACTGCGTTGTAATTGGAGGTGGCCCAACTGGTGTAGAATTCAGTGGAGAATTAAGTGACTTTATCATGAAAGATGTGCGTGAGCGATATGCTCATGTTAAGGACTACATATGTGTCACCCTCATAGAGGTATCCAACGATATTTTCATCTACATTTCCATTCAATGGATCAAAGGATAAAAATTTTAAGTTGACACTGTGTCTTTGGTTCATTTCTTAATTAGGCCAACGAAATCCTGTCATCGTTTGATGTGGGACTAAGACAATATGCTACTAAGCATTTGACCAAGGTAATGCATTCAAGCTCGCGACTTCCAGCATTTTTCTAGCACTTTTTTTTTCTCTTTCTGGGATATTTTCTTCCAATGCTAATTGAATTATTAATGCATTTGAAATTTTCACCAGTCTGGCGTCCGCCTTGTTCGGGGCATTGTGAAAGATGTGCAGCCAAAACAGATAATTCTCAGTGATGGGACCAATGTTCCTTATGGGCTACTAGTCTGGTCCACAGGTGTTGGGCCCTCTGATTTTGTGAAAGCATTAGATCTTCCCAAGGCCCCTGGTGGAAGGTATATTTATCAACCATCTGAATTACTTCAGTTCTTTCCTTTTCAATTCTGGATAATAATTGTACTACTTGAAATTTGAGATAGGATTGGTGTTGATGAGTGGATGCGAGTTCCTTCTGTGGAGGATGTGTTTGCACTCGGGGACTGCGCTGGTTTTCTTGAACAAACAGGGAAGCAAGTACTCCCAGCTCTTGCTCAGGTACACTTCTTTTTCACTCATGATTTCTTTTTTCTATTTTAATGATAGGATTGTAATCATAATCGTCGTCAACATCAATATTATTACTCTGTTTGCACTCTAAATCGAATCTTTAGTTTTTCACGTTGTGATCAAATTTAAAATAAATTTTTTTGAAATATTCTAAATTATCACTTCATGTTTTATCAATTTTTACAGAAATGAAATATCTTGGATGTCTAACAGCAGATTGTTGAGTTTGGGTTGACCAGATTTATGAAAGCTAGGTAGATATGCATTGTTAGTTAGAGGTAGTTCTAAGGTGGAGCCAAGAGTACTATTGCATTTCTTTTGATCTTCTATACTGTTAAGGTGACATTCAAGGGGATGAGAAATAGTGTTTCAATGAGGCTTCATAATAACTAAAAACCCCCACCCAACAAATACGAATGAAGAAATCAAGCAAAACCTTTGCAGCCGGTAGGACTTGCAAGTTCAGATTTCATCCACTCGGCCGGCCATACCTTACATCCTTGTCCCTAAAACTCGTAAATGGAGCAAGTACTTGGGATTCTTTTTAACTTGGGTTCTGGGACACGCAATCATCTTAGGCGAATCTATGTGATGTTTATTATTTTTTATTTTATTTTGCAAGAGGCAACTCCTTAAGCCAAACCATGATGAGAGGATGAATAAGGTTTTGGGCAATGTGTCTCTTATATCTTGTAAATTACAATCATTGCCTTGCAAATATTGCCATCCTGTGCATTGTCTTCTTATATAGATTTGGCTGTGGTGATCATCTTGTACTCCTTGACCAGGTTGCAGAGAGGGAAGGCAAATTCCTTGCAGAATTGTTCAATAAGATAGGGAAGCAGGAAGGGGGCAAAGCCTTCAGTGCCAAAAACATTGTTCTTGGAGACCCTTTCATATATAAGCACCTCGGAAGCATGGCATCTGTCGGGGGTTACAAAGCACTAGTGGATCTACGCCAGAGCAAGGTAACTAAGGTTTACATTTCCTGAAACCACATCACATTGCCTACTCGTCCTTTCAACATTCTCACATGAATGTGAATTTGTATCATTGTAGCTTGGACTTGAACAATGAACACCATAGTGGTTGAAAACATGAACAACAGATTTATTGAATTCTATAGGAAGTTAAATGATCTGGTGTGAAACATCCTTCTAAATTATACTGCAAGATATTATGACGTATTTGATATTGATAATGTACCTATACCAAATTAAGGGTGATGACCAAACAGCTTTTAGTCGAAGGGATAACAACATCAGTAGTACAGTGTAGATCATTTCAATTTTGCATAGAAAGGTTAATATTTGACGGGTGGTACTATAGCTTTTTAGTCTAAACTATGCTGCAGTTATTACTTCAGTTAGTACTAGTTTTTTTTTAGAATCATATAGATGTTTTTTGATATTTTTTGAAACGATTTATTATAAACATCTTATTAAAAGCTCTAGAACCTGATTCAGAAGATGTTCAACTCAACTTAGTCTGGCCATTTTACTATTCATTGACTAAGCTATGAATTTTTAATGGATTTGCAAAATCAATTGTCACTAAAATATCTTGAATCAGACATTAAGAGGAGACTTTTGGTTTCAGTCAGAGTATTACAAGCAAATTATATTTCATTTTTTTTTTCCATCTGTCATGGATAGATATGGTGTTTCATATGGAGCATACATTGAGACCCTCTGCTTTCCCTTTGTTTTTATTTGCAGGATGCAAAAGGCCTCTCCCTTGCAGGATTTGTCAGTTGGCTGATCTGGAGATCTGCTTATTTAACGCGCGTTGTCAGTTGGAGGAACAGGCTCTATGTGGCTGTGAATTGGGCCACTACCTTCGTTTTTGGCCGAGACAACTCGAGGATAGGCTGATATAGTCCATCTGACAATCATTTTTTTGTTTAGCTGCATGGTGCATACTATGCATCTGCTACTAATCGAGGAAGAGAACGTGATACAACCCACGTTAAAAATGCATGGAATGAGATAGAGGAGTAACAAATTTTTATCTAGTAGTACTACAAGTTGGGATTATATGTTTTGTTACAGGGTTCTGGAAATGGCTATCTTATTTTCTTGTGCAATGACCCCACCATCTTATTGGTCTTCATTCTACCCTTTTGAGGATCCAAGATTATGTTCTGTTAGGATTTTCAAAGGTGTGTATCAGTGTATGAGCTTTTTTATCTCTTTTTTTTTTTTTTGTGGAAAGGGGTGGATGTAGGTGGATCCATGAGCCAAGCTAGCTAATGAGATCAGTTTGGCATACATTCAAGTTCATCTTGCTTTCATCGAAGCCCATGTTCACCATCAGATTGAGAAAAATGTTAGGAAACTAGCGATAAATAATAAGCGATTATTTTCAATAAATCACAATCTTTTCCATATGATAGAGACCACATTTTTGGGTTCCAATCTTTCCATTTGATGCAAAATTGTTAAATTCATCATTTCATGTTGATCAAGGCGATATTCACCATTGGATTGGACAATCACAATTTGATTGCTTCTTTAAATGCTTTAGTCAAAAGGTGAATACAGTGAATATTTTATGACTTGGCTTTTGTTAGGAGGTAATTATTTTAGTCCGTATGTGACCCACTTGTATATATGCCAATCATGGGACAATAGGATGATGGAAAAAAAATCGCTGGTTGGATCATCCGGACCCTTGATTTAAGAGGCTCAGGTTTTGATAGCTTACTACATTACATTTTCCCTTTTTGAAGTTCAATTGAGTGGTAAATAGAGGCCTCAAATTGCCAATTCATGTGAGGGATGGTGAACCTAAAAGGGTTATTGAAGGAGTACCACAAAAACCCAACTGAACCTGACCTGCACCCGTGTCTTACTCGGCATCTAAATAGGTTCAAAATATGATCTGCATGACCCACATGGCCCACTGACGATTGTGACCCACTACACTAACTAATACTTTGATGAAAGAAGATAACATCTATTAGGGGTGACCCCTGCCAATGCACTCCTTGAGATCCAATGGCTTGAATGGACTCTTTTCCATTAGAATCAAGATTAGTATGGATCTCTGGATCCCCCAGTGGGGTTTAGCTTTCTTGCAATTCTATATGCTGGGTTTATTGGATTGTCTATATTTTGTTTGCATGTACCACCAAGTACAATTTTGTAAACTACAACAAATATGATGCAGGTCATGTGATTGATCAGGCCCTTAAATATTTGGATCCGTTCGATTGATCTCAAGGGGTTGATCCGTTTACAAAAGAGCCCAATTGAGTGGAATGAGCCGAACCCAATAATGAACAGTCAAGATGGGCCCAAATTAAATTGCTTCCCTGGACTGTGGCAAAATTGCTTCAAATGAGACTAGGAGCGGACCCATGTACAGGCATGTGGGTGCAGTCGAACCAGTTAAACTACCGTGCGTTTTCAAAATCTATATGAAAATTATGCCTCCACTTCCAAGAATCCATTAAAAATCATGGATCCAAACCTCAAACTCCACATGAAAATCATTGGTTTGCCCCCAAAACCAAACTACCTATTTAGGATCCGCACCCCTCAAACAAAAAGCCTGGGTCGGCACTGATTATGAGACTAACGGCAAACTTATGTACTGCAAACCTGCAATTAGATAGAAGTGTTTGATGGGATGGTCTAGATTTTCCTTACAGTGTACAATCACATACAGTCTTGTCAAAGGAGAGAAGTGCCATCTAATTATCTTATTCAAACAAGCATTACTTGATCAGGAATCAAAGTGCTCTGATAATGTTGGCAGTGAGTTTCCAGAAAGGAAGGCCTTGAGGAGCACAAGAGCCAATTTTGGTCTAAATTTAGGGACCTCATGACCAGCTCCTCTCACTGTTACGAAGGTCAGGCCCTTGTACTCTTGAACCCATCCTCCCACCTGTTTAACATATTAGTAGCATGACTTTAGGACTATAGTACAATTAAAATGCAGATTTTATACAAAAAGTTGCAAGTGATAGTATATATTATTTGAATTGCATACGGAGTTAAAATAAAAAGAATTGGCTGTGTGTTTTTCCAACTATTCTGTTCTGCTAAGCAGTGGGTTAGCTGCATTTACATCTGAGCAGATGGAATGCTATGTTTCTATTTTGTTTCTTTGGGGGTGCTTGTTTGTTTGGCATTAAACTCCTACAAATTGGAAGCAATGCCTTACCTTTGAAAGGGCTAACATTTAAAAGTTAAAGGTGAAGATTTACAAACACACCATTCTGTTCACTCAAAAACTTCAAAAGGAACTCTTCTATACTCTTTTCTTTTCTTTTTGGTCATGGGACACCCAATAATGAAACCGCATGTTGTTGGGATTCAGTTCTACTGATCTTTAGACTGAGGGCCTGCTTGTTTCATGTAATCGAATACCTAGGATTGTATTGCATAAGTGGTTAAATCGATGAAGAATCAAAGGTGAATGAATATCAAAGGAAAGACGTGAAATGAAACCCATAAATCATCCTAGTAATCTGTGCCTAGGAAAGACCTTATCAACATTTCCACCTTATATCGTTCACCTCTCATCTCTTTAATAATTATTGGGTGGAGCTCATTTCACCATAAACTCCTATGTATTCATTTTCTATGTATTTTTTTATTGCCAAAAATGATACAAAAAATACCTACGAGTTTTATGCAAACAAATAGGCCCTAATAATAAAATTCCTGAAGTTTGCATCAATTTTAAAAAATCGAGCTTTATTAATAAAATAAAATACCAAGAATAGACTTTTCTAGAAATCCCTGGAGGTTGCATCAATTCTAAAGAATTCTAACCTTTAAAAAAAACCTAAAACAACCTCGACTCCGAATCTATTTAAAAAGAAACCTCGACTCGATTTTTTTTTCCTTCATTTATTTATTTATTTTTGGGGGTGGTGGTGGGTTTGTAAATCATTTCATACTTAGTGGAACAAATTGCTTTAAAATACAACATACCTGACCATCATCATACCAAGCATGCCATGGAGTCAAAGTAGGAAGATTGAGAGCACCTATACTGTACCGGGTAGATGTAACTGGAATTACAGTATCTGCATTTCCACTGATCAAGCAAAACTAAGAAACATCATGATCAGAAATATCTCAGTTGATCTTAAATATCGACTCAATTTCAATTGCTCATATTGCAATACATAATCTTTATGCAAATAATAAAGAAATCTAATAAGAGAATAGTTGACAAACACTCATATTTTAGTGGGGTAGAGTTTTATAGTGTGAGGGGGGCAATCTCAATATTATTGCAATAGCACGACCAACCAAATGGAGACAACTTCTTCTTGACTAATACAAATCATAATCTAATTTGTTCTAAATAATTTTAGGTAATAGGTTATTTGAATCTAATATGCATGATCCAATAATTACACAAATTTGATGATTTGTTAAGCAATGCATGCAATTGATCATATGCAATTGTCTCAGTGAGTATGATCCAGACCATTTGATGGCCCCATCACAGATGGCCTATCATTGAAAACACTCCACTACAATAACCTAGTTCAGTTTGTATCATTTTTTTGGACCCATTGTTATATTTCTTTTTCAGTTCTCCAATCAGGACTTATTTGGGCTGCACCAAAATCAATGGTCTCGATCGCTTAACAACAGGCCCCACTTTCAGCAATCAGAAGGGCTATCAGGAGGCAGAATTAGAGCCAGCCCAAGCCCAACCCAATAACATAAACTGGGCCCCACACTGCCCAAGGCCAATTTCTTCAAATTAAAGCCTGACCCAAATTATGTATTATGAATGGTAAGTTAATATAGCAAGTAGAATTCTATAGCTCATCAATATATGTAATAGTGGTGGAAACTTTCGCCCGAACCCAAACCCGTCCCGCGCCAAGACAGGCCCAATGACCAAATGGGTAGGCCCAGCCACTTTACACCAGTTATACACAGTGTTAGAGAAAAGTCAGAAGAGGGAATGCACCTGAAGACCCAAATTCGAAGCCCTGAATAAATAAGCTCTTTGTAGATGGGTAAAACTGACCTAGCAGTGTCCTTCCAATTTATATTAACTTCATGGCTGCCAAACATAACAAAAGCTGCAGATATCAATACCTCACTAATATACAAATAAATCAATCCTCTTAAGGATGCAACTTGGTTCAGGTCCGTCAAATACAGACCCGCAAAAATAAAATTTAAGATGGGCTCGATTAGTATAAGTTGCTCTTTTTTATTTTGATATCCACATGAATTTTGTTTGGGTTCAGGTTTGCGCTTCAGGCGTCCAAATCCGACCCAAATGCCTGACTTGTTATATAGAAACATTTGTATTATATATGTAGGAGAACTTTCACCACCAAGCATTCCACATGTCTCTATATGTAGAACTTTTACTATAGATATTTTTGTTATATTATGAATTACAGTAACATATATTTAATTCTGGAACTCAAGCCCAAGCCCAGAGAAGCCGTCCCAAATTCCATTTTCATGTGGGCCAGGTCATGTAAGCTTGGGTTGGGCCAGCCCAAGTTGGAAAGAAGGAAATATGAAATTAGATTCTAATGTTCTGCATATATCAAACCTGCATGGTAGCCATTTAGTTGGTGCCTTTTCTTGTATAATGTGAAGGGCTTCCTGAACCTCTGGTAAGTTGAAATAAATAGTGGAATGATTCAAGGTACAAGGATCATACTCTTCTCCAATGTGTCCAAAAGACTGAAATCATCATCACCATCTGTTAAATTTTCATGCAATATCTTTCGAAAATCGATTTACAGAGGTATTTTTCCATTGAAATATCTGGAATTGATTTCCTCAAAAAAAAAAAAAAAGGTTCTTTAAAAATAGATGGAAGTTGGAAAGAGACCATTTCACAGTAAACAGCAAGTAGGCAAAGGCCTAATTTCCTCAACAGTGAGCTGTTTTGTTAGCATCATCAGGTCCCATTTCCATTCAACACACCAAATTCCCTGAAATTCCTGGGAATGGCTTCAGGAAATTTCACTGTAATTCCATATTTTTATCTCCATTAGTCCAAACATCCCAATGATGTCAGGTAGTTATTTTAGAGAACTTTACAAATTACTCACTGCCTTTTCTAACATTTACAACTTACCACCTGTCCTTTTTTTTATATCTTTTAAGAATATCCACCTCTAATAATTTGAAAGATCTCAACCAATCACCTTGACCAGCAGTCAGAACCCACTATTCTATGGGTTGATCTAATCTGATGCATTTTTTTTTATGTATATAGGAGGATGAAATTCATCTTGGATCTAATCTAGTCCAGATCAAATTCAAAAGGTGTGTTAATCATGGTCAGATTTGCTAGTCCTTTGTGACATCCAATCAGTCTTGATCAAGGTGATCTCTCCCTCAAACTGCTTAAATTGGTAGTTATAGGGTGCAATATCCTATTTATAGAACTTCTTAGAGTCTCCTCATTGAAACTGATCAGACTGACAAATTCTCCTCCTCGCACTAGGAATGGGACTCCTCATGCGACAAAAAGCCATTGAATATTTAAACTTTTAAAGATAAGGAAGAGCTTGGGTGGCCCCACTTGTGGCACGATGGGCCGCAGAAAAATGCAAACAAAATTGACTTAGTCTCAGGGCATTTAATCCAAACCAAGTTCAGATCTATTTGAGTTTTCATCTTTTTAAGACAAATATGCAAGATTTCACCAACAGGCTGGTTTCACCCTGTGACTACCAATCAAGGTGGTTAATTGAGACCTTTTGGTTAATAGAGGCGGTTTGCATTAACAATAAAATGGCAGGTGGTTATTGATAATTGTAAAAATGAATGTAGTTGTAACTTACTCTTTGTTTTGTTTTGTCTCATTGGACACACACATGATGCTAAGTGGCCACCACAAACTGAGGATTTAAAGAAGATTTAGAAAATCTTAGGAAGAAAATGAGCTGTTAGTACTTACATGTGATCTTTTCAGATCCTGATTGGATGTTGCATTTTCAGTGCAGGATGGAGTGAATATGCTGTATATATCAATGTTTCCAAGCTCTTTGTTTGCAAGGTCGTGGACTGTTTTACACTCAGGTGAGGGTTGCAGGAATGATGTCCAATCACAGAAAAGATTCAGAAGTTTATAGCTCTCATCAGATAACAAACCAAGTGTCCACATGTATTGGAAGGCCCCCAGGTAATCATAAAAATCATCAGTCAGAGGATTTCCAAGCTACACCAAAAGAATTCATTTAACTTAGTTGCAAGCTATATTTCAGTAGATGAAAACATGCACCGGGATCTTACAATGAGCACTCATGTTTTTATGACAGCTAGAAATGATAATGTTCTTCTTTTACCAATAATTACCTCTATTAATTTTAAAATTGCAGTTAGCCGAAGGAGTGAGACATCAATTTTGGACTGATTGATGAAATATGATGTCTTTTGTTGCGAAAGATATGGACTAACCAGGTTCAGATTAAACCTCAGGCATCAACATGGAAAGATTACTAAATCTGAGTCAAATTAACAAGGATTAATGACTGAGTTTAATTTGCACATTGTTAGATCTAAGGCAAGATTCTCTAATAACAGTGGTTGTTATTTATAAGAATAAATAAAGACTGGTGATTATTTATGAATTTGAAAAAGTACAAGTGGTGGTATATATGTTGAACTCCCAATATAGAAACTGGATATATGCACTAATTTTAGGCTGTATGTTTGTACAAATGAGACCCATGATTTAGTTATTTATTGGAACTTGATATGATAGACCTCACAACAGATGGTCCATGCAGAGAGAATCACTCAGATTAGAAGCTTCTGTTTCGATGTCCAACATTGCTGCATTTCCTTCTTAACCATCTGTTTGATGGCTGTTGATTTTGAGGGTTTTGACAGATTTTGTGGGGACCTATAGGTGGATGTAACATCCCAAGTGGAGCCTATCATATCACTCAAGAAAGCTGCGCAGTGTGCAACCTGAACATTATCTGATCGTCTTACGATTCCTGCAACAGCATGTGGATTCATTTTTCTCAAATACAGAGCAAAAATCATACCAAAAATCCCTTCAGATTGATGGGTTTTTCCTTCATCCACATCTGGGATCTCACAATGGCTTGGGCTAGTTGAGGGATGTAGTGTCCTACAAAAGAATTTCGATACTAATTAATGAGTTATCTCAAGAAATTTATGATGCAGGGAAGAAAATTTTTTATGTGAGGCCATCTTTTCATAAGATACACACCATGAGTATGGAAAGAATATCAACCAAATCAAAACTAATATATACACTGTTAGATTAAATCATCCCTTTGTTTTTGGATGGTATTAAATCATCCATTTTTGCATAAGATAAAATAAAAGGTCACCATATTACCAAAATGACTTCAATTGAATGGTATATATCACTCTGATTTGAGTAATATTCTAGCAGTTACAATTCAAAGAGGTTGGCATTGATCTAATGATCATGATGATGAGAAGTGGGGTACACATGGAGATTTTTGCATGTCTATTATTTCTCTTGTACAGTTCATTCATTCATCTAATATAAAAAGAACAAGGTATCAAATTACAAATCCTCTTCATACCTGCATAGCTTTCTCCTGTGATGTAGAAATCCCTTCCTTTGTACTGGGGATACCTTTCCAGCCATTCATATAGAAATTCTAATGCATCTTCAGCTGAAAACATAAGGATAGTCAACAAAAACAGAAGAACCAGCAATTTTGTTACTTGCAGATTTGTTTCTATATACATAACGCACTAGTCTGAAATCTTGACCACTCACTTTCTAGGCCTCACCATGGTCCATTGAACTGACTGGACACTTTGAGGATAAAAAAATGGTAAGATATATGTGGTTAACATTGGACTCTAACGTAACTAATATAATATCACTGCAAATTTAAAAACAGAACCAGGAAGAAAAACTTAAAATGCACTACCTGTCCTTTTGTCTCCATTAGTTATTACATCTTGGGAATTGTTTGAATAAGAAAAACCGACACCAACAGGAGAGTCTATGAATATGATATTGGCCACTGCAAAATGATTTAAAAAATAAAGAGATCAATGATGAGAATTCACACAAATTTATTGAATTTTATGATGTTGAAAAGATAGAATTAAACAATGGATTCCACGTGAGTTGATGACTAACACTTTAAAATTAGAGCTTACAGGGAAATTTTCCACTTAATATGATTTACATAGTAAAGTGGAGGGTGAGGAAAAGATCAGAGGAATAGGGTGAAGGCCAAAGGTGTAGGACCAAGGCTAAGGCTATAAAGTTTTTACACATGTGGGGAGGGTGAGAAACAATTTTCCCAAAAAGTTGGGAAATTTTATTTCACTTGTATATAGTGATCAATGACCAAACATATTTTAGCATATCTAACAGCCACAAGGTTCCTAATATGCAATGTTTTCTATCACCCTCTCAAAATTGTATAATCCTTTCATGAAAGGCTTGTGTGTAAGTTGGTGGTAATAATGCCCAAAGGATCCAAAACCATGATCAGCCTCATCACATTTGAGCTAACCATGGCTCTAATGCCATGAAGACTTTATAGATTACATTTTCCAAAACCTCAAAATATTTTCCATTGACAATAGGCAATTATTTATGATGTAAGATATAAATGAGGAAACTTAATCACATTATTTTATACAAATCCAAACTTATCACAACCTTGATGGATTGTCCTCTCAATCAAACCTAATCACACTAATCAAAACCTTAAGAGATTATCCTCTTATTAATATCCTAATATCCTAATCTAACATTCTTTATCAAGAACACTGCAACTTTTCTATATAAGCCATTGGAAGTTCCGAAGGTTCACTTAGTGATAACATAATAATAATTAATGATAAGTAATGATCTATCAAGATATTGAACATCCTTCCAAAACATACATATGAAATAAGACTTAGAAATAGATATCCTGAGATGGCCAGCATATCATCATAGATGCAAAAATTGCACCTATTATGACTGATTTGGATTTGGATTTCTTCCAAGATTTTATGGTTGAGAGTAGTTGTAGGTTTCTTATGCTTGGAACATATAAAAATTATGCAGTAAAGGGGCCGCTCAGTTCTTTGGCTTGTTTTCACTATTATTCTCCCGCAACAACCCTTCCGTAAGGGTTTTGTGCTTGATCTATCTGTTGAATATGTTATTTCACTCAATTGGTGTGCGATTTCATGTCATTAATGCTGATTTCTCCTTGATTTTACATTAAATTTGTCATCGTTTGGTGAGCCGTTGTTGAGGAGTGGGCTCCGCTCCACCCGAGAGGCAGTATTGAAAAGTATTTATGCTGCCACTATGAACACATCGAAGTTTTGGTAGAAATGATTAGCGAAGGAAATTTAAGGGTTGCAATATACAAGTGCTAAGTGCCGTCTATATCTAGAAAATTTCCAAAACCTCTCCCGTAGCAAGAAAATGCCTTAAACATCACATTAGTCACATGGTTCACAACTATCTAAAGCTTATAGCCTATCTGCATCCACTCATTTTACAGTTTTATGGAAAATAATTTATGTTCCCTCATCGAGATATTAAAAGAAAACAGTAGAAGAAACAAAAAATTTGGCAAGTAAATTAAACCCACACAAGTGCCACAATAGCGAATGGGGTTTCCACTTTCCATACCTTGATTCCAGGCGTAAGTATTTAGATAAAGGGTCTTCCCATCTGGCTTTATGTGAAAAGGGCCTATTTCCTCTGCCATGCCATATCCAATGGAAGAACACCCAGGTCCTGAAAATAGCACTTTTCAGAAATTCCAAAACAGACTAAAAGCTAACAAAGTAGCTATTAAGAAGAAGTAAACAACTTATTACTAAATAGAAGCATGGATGATATATAAGATCAAGTTTCAAAATAGTTCCTATGAACAAAATCAATGTATAATAACCCCCTGCCTCAAGATTTTCTCAAAATCATATGAAAATAGACACCATGAACAAAATTTCAAACAGCAATTTAATTTGCAGATAATGCTATGATATTAATGCTAATGAGTGATGAAGATGAACAAAATTCCTATTTCAACCATTAAGTCACTAGAAATGTGTACCATTCAGTCTATTCATATTGTAGATATAGTTCTAAATTGGTGATTTCAATCAACAAAGTTTGTTAATTCATGGACCCAACATAGTGTGATAAGGCAATGAGAAGGATGACGATGAAAATTAATTTAAGTCAACAAAAGATCACTATTATAAACTTATAAGATTAGATAAAAATAACAATTTCCATGTCCAAAAAACCATGATCATGAAATCTATTATGGTATCTCTACTCTTTTTCTAACAGACCCAGTAAAAGTAGAGCCATAAAAAAAAAAAGAGTCATACAAAGAAGAGGCAAAAGCTCTATTTTTCAGCTGCCCACTTTTTGAGCATTTGGATTTTAGAGGATTTGCCTCTAAATGTCTAAAACAGACATAGGCCAGAATATTGTGCCAAACACCTTTATTTTCATAACCTCTATCCACTTTAGACATTTAGATAAGTAGAGGCTGGAAATAGATGTACCAAACATGGGCTAAGCATCCATCTTTGAAAAGACAGGTCCCTTACAAAGACACACTCTTTGTGGCATGAGGCATATATTATAATGCATAAAAGGATAGAAGCTTATGTAAAGGGGAATAAATTGCTTTATTAGAATTATGACGTAAGAGGCATTACCATGTGAGAGAGAAGGAGACGAAAGTAAGAAGAAACTCCTTAAATTAAATGTACCCATTTGAGTTCATGTGATGATTATTTGATTGGAGATTCTCATTTGTAAGGAACAACAACCCCAAGATGACATGAATGGCATTAGATAACATTAACAACATATCTTACTCAAATAATCAGGAATAAATATTTCAGTAAACTTTTTTTATTTAGAGAAAAAAGTGGTACAAATATGTTTGAAAGGTGTGATGTGTACTGTTTATTTTTCAAAAGAATCCATGCTGTAGGACAACTTACCAACTCAAATCATTCAATCAACACATGAGGGGGGAAAGAGCTACTGAAATCTTACCTCCTTGGAGCCAAATAGCAAGAGGCTTTGAAGAAGGGTCTTCAGCAGCTTCAAAGAACCAGTAAAAAAGAGCTCTCCCTGACTCCTTGTTCACTGTCACATACCCAGAGTAATGTACAAAGCTCACATTGAAGGAGCTCTGCCCTGGAAGGCCATGCACTCTGTCCTTGACTTGTTGCTCAGTTGGGTAGCTTTGAATCTTAAAAACAAGAACAAGGAATGCAACAATAGTTGGGAGAAAGAAACAAGTTCTCTCCATTTCCAGAATTCCTGATTCTTGATTGATTATAGGTGGTGGGTTCTTTTGAATGAGTTTGGGGAGAGACTAGAGAGGCTGGGACATGAGACCAACATTTGCAGTGGTGAAGTTGATCACGTTGTGCAGGAAACAGATCCCCTGGAAACCCTGTTTGGACCCATGAGGGCCCTAATCTATTTGTTTTTTTTTTATGTTATCATCTAATAAAACCCAATTGTTTGTCATGGACGTCTTAACCACCGTTCCCTTCTTAGTGCCCTCTCTCTCTCCCTCTCATGTCCATCTTTTTCTCTTTTGATGTTATCACAAATCTTTTTTGTCTTTTGATGTTATCATCTAATAAAATCCAATTGTTTGTCATGGACATCTTAACCACCGTTTCCTTTTTAGTGCGAACAGTAGGCCTGACTCATGACTCGTGCAAGCTTTTGACTGAAACTGCTCGCTATTCTTTGGTATGGAATCTTGGGCCACTGACACTCCTGCATTCATGTCTGTAATGTTGAATAGTCAGGAACATCTATCCTTGGCCGCGAGCCCTTCAGATTTTTTTTTTTTTTTTTTAGCTGTAGATTGAATAAGTGGTACAGAACTCGATGTGAGATCAGAGATAAGACCCTTGACCCTAACAGTGGACAAAATCTAAATGCATATGGATTTTTACTTAATGTAGATGTAGATGCACGTTTTTTTAAAGATCATTTATTAATGTCTTCTATTAATTAAAGGACGACGATTTTCTATTTCCTGATAATCATCCTGACTCTCCCGGAACCATTGCTTCCCTCTTTATTTATTTTTTCTCTTACTCTCTCTTCTCTTCTATCAAAGTAAGAAGGTGGGCATTGGATAACAGCTCACCACTCTAGTCCCATTCTTAGAGCACGCATCTCGATGGCTTATTATTCTGCTTTCTCATTTATCTCCATTCCATAATCCATCCACATCCACATCCAGCCCGTTCTGGTTGTGCAGTATCATCCATCCATCCATCTCCTGATTTAAATCTTCCCTTCCTGCATAGTCTTTTTTTTTATCATCCAACCTGTCCTGTTTTTTTTTTTTTTTTTAACATGGGTCCCACATGGGTTAAATACCAAACAAACAAATGGGTCTGTGGAGAAGAAAAGAAAAGGGATTAGACCGTACGATGACATTGGCACCATCACATGTGACCGTACGATGTGACTAGCCTATTAGTAGCCATCATGGACTCACATAGTTACGTTGAACAATTTTCAACTGATTTCTATTCAAATTATGGCTCACATAGTTACGTCCACAAGTTTCCACCTCATTTGCTTCCGTATATTACATTTGTGACCGATGTCATTGCTGATGGGAATTGCGGGTTTCGTAGCGTCGCTATGGCTTTACATAGGGATGAAGGTTAAAATGCATGGGCTATTGTAAGGTATGGTATGCTAACTGAGCTGAACAACAATGTTGATGAGTATGCATCCTTGTATGGAAGTTACAAAAGGCTTTCGCACATAAGAGAAGCGCTGACATATTTTGAGACAGATAAGCCTGCACCATTGCTTCATTGGATGAATTTGCCGACCATGGGTCACTTGATTGCGTTGTGGTATAATGTGGTTTTCATTTTAATTAGTGAATCATAGAGAATGGCGTTTCTTCCTCTACGGTCTGCACCACCACCACCACAAGAACAACATGTAATTTGCATTGGACATGTCAATCAGAACCACTTTGTGGAGGTATCCTTGGTTCCCAATCCTCCAATGCCCCCTATCATGATCCAATGAGGTGCATACAGACACCAATGTGCAGCACAATGGGCTTTAATTTATGAACAAAACTTTGAAGACTACAAGCGGATATGGAATCCATCTACTGTATCCCAACCTACTGTACATTTGGATTCTGATTAGTATGGTTTGAAGACTATTTTGTTGTTGATTCTAATTAATATTGTTCGAAGCCAATCTAGACCATCCATTGGCCTGTTTTTATGTTCTCTGTTTTTTATTTCTTTTTTCACTTAATAATTTTGACTGTGTTTGATTTAGTAATTTTTCATTTTTCGTTATAATTTATATTTTTTTATTTTTTATTTAATCAATCTGACAATATACATTAACTTTAAGGGGAGCTCTATCCGCACCACAGTTTTTGCTCTTCCCACCGCGAAAAAAAACCATTTCCTAAACTACCCCTCCCCCTTTCTCCCTTATCCTCCTCCCTCATCTTCCCTTACTCTCCCAGTCTCCACCCTCCCTCATCCCCCCTAGTCGCCGGCGGGGAGGGAGCCCCGGCTGGCCTCCCTCCCCCTCTCCCTCTTTCTTCCTCTCTCCCTCTTCTTTCCCCCTCTTCTCCCTCTCTCCCTCCCTCTCCTTCCCTCCCCTCCCCCTCCCCCTCCCCCTCCCAGTCGCCGCGCGGGGAGGGAGATCGGCCGGCAACCGGCGGCGGAAGCCCCATGCCGGCTGGCCTTCCTCCCCCTCTCCCTCTTTCTTTCTCTCTCCCTTTTCTTTCCCTCTTCTCCCTCTCTCCCTCCCTCTCCTTCCCTCCCCCTCCCCCTCCCAGTCGCCGGGGGGGGGGGGGGGGTGGGGATCGGGCTGCAGCAGGCGAAACCCTACTGCAGCCCGATCTCCCAGTCGTCGGCGACTGGGAGGGGGGAGGGGGAGTAGGGAGGGAAGGAGAGGGAAGGAAATGGAGGGAGAGAGGGAGAAGAGGGAAATAAGGGAGGAAGAAAGAGGGGGAGGGAGACCGGCCGGCCAGTCGGGGCTCCCTCCCGCCGGAGACTGGGGGGGGGGGGGGTGGAGATGAGGGTGGAGGGTGGGAGAGGAAGGGAAAGAGGGAGGAGGAGGAGGAGGAGGAGGGAGGGAGGAGGCGGAGGAGGAGGGAGGAATGATGAGGGAGAGGGGAGGGAGCCCGCCGCGGGCTGCCGGCGGGGGCTCCCTCCTCGCCGGAGACGCGGGGGGGAGGGGGGGGGGAGAGGAAAGGAAGAGGGTGGGAGAGGAGGGAGGGAAGAGGAGGAGGAGAGGAGGGGTAGTTTAGGAAAAAATATTTTTTTTGTCTTCTAGTGCGGTGGGGAGAGCAAAAAATGAGGTGCCAATAGCACTCCCCTGACTTTAATTGAGTAAAATTTTCCTTATCCTTAATGATAGAGACTGGAATAGTGTTTTTGATGGGTTTCAAAGATGGGATCCACTGATGGAGAAGTTAACATTAATCCCCAACTTAAAGTTGGTTTTAACCATTGTTATAATCTGGTAGCCACATCACCACCTGTGGTCCCTTTGGCAGTTTTGGCCAGACCCAAGGTCAGTGGACCCCATCGGTCTCAACCCCCCAGACACAAGTTATTATGGTGACTGGCTGAAGGTGACCCCGGCGTGTTCTTCTCCAATTAAAAAAATCAAAATATGTACTCAAAGACATTTCACTTCAAAAGTCAAATAAAAAATATTAAAAACTGTGCATCTGCATATAGCAAAACTTCATCTGCGTTTAGATGCACCCCTACCACTGGGTTGCCCTTGGGAATTCCTTTTACTCTAACCAGTAAAAAAAAAAAGTGTCCAAAAATTTTGATTTTCCATAAGAGTGTCCCTGATACATAGCAAATGGCAGAACACAGACTTCTACTACTACACTACTTTTTCTGAATTTTCCCCACACAAAAAGTTCCCTATGGAAATTTAACTGTGGAATATTATGATATTATACTTCTATAGTTACGGATAACTGTGTAATAGTATTTTCACTTTTCACGCTTTTTCGGCTGATGAAATGTAGGATGTTTAGGGCCTGTTCACTTACTAGAATTCCTGACAGGAATTCAGGCTGTCTGGGAACTCAGAATTCCTGGCAGGAATTCTGTGTTTCATTACCAGAATTCCCACAGAATTCCTGGGAATTTGAAATTCCAAGCATTTCAAATTCCAAAAAACCCAGCATTTGAAAAACCACTTTAACAAGTAGGATTTGGAAATCTCATTTGGCACATAAATTCCGGGAGAGGGACGACCGCATTCCGGGAGCAAAGGTGGGAATTCAGGCCATGAAAGAAACAACGAATTTAGAATTCCAGAATTTGGTAGCATTTCAAATACCAAGATTTGAAATTCCCAGACAACCACCAGACATGAATTCTATGAATTCTAGTAAAGAGACGGGCTCTAAAAGTGTCCAGCGAGTTCCAACTTGTTTGGTTTTTGGACGTTGTTTTCCTTAATAGGGCCCATTAGGTCGATTTTTTTCGGATAATCTAACCAGAGGCCTTCCATCCTTCCAATTATTGATGGGGTATTCTCATATTCTATTGGTATGGAAACAGGAAAAGGTCCATGGATTGTCCCAAGTGATAGATACAATCATGTAAATGCCACCAGGAAATAAAAAAAGAAAAGAGAGTCAGGAGGCCGGCAAAAGCATGACTACAAAATAAATAAATAATAGTTTTGGTTGCTAGTGGGCCCAGAGATCTGCCCAAGCCCATACCATGTGGGCTTGATTTTGGCCCGAGATAACTGTCTAGACCATGTCCTAAGGTTTTACACCAGATTTTGAAAATGGTGCGTGTTGGGTTCACACCTTGTCCATCTTAAAAGTAATTGTACCAAACCAATTATTTGGTTGGCAGAGTAGAATTGGGCTCAAATCCTAGGCCTGATAAATAAAAGGTTGGAACTGCATAAGCCCATTCTTTTCCCAGTTCAGCCGAAAGTCACCGTGAAAACATGAATGATGTAATCCTAGTTTGTCTGATTGAGAAAGACAAGGAATTTCACTATCATGGACCAAAAGAATACGAAGGTCCTTGTAACAATGAGAGTTGCTACCAGCACACTACATTCTACTCAACACACACTGCATTTAAAAATAAAAATAAAAATCCCTAAACTACCCCTCCCTCTCCTTCCCTCTTTCTCCCCCTCTCTCCTCTGGCCACCTGTGCCGACCCCGCCGTCGCCGTGCACCCGCCGCCGCCCTGAGCCGACCCCAGCCCAGTCTTCCTCTCTCCCCTTCCCCACCCCATCCTGCTCCCCATCTCCCCCTTTCTCTCCCATCCTTTTCTCCCCTTCCCCACCCAGCCCGCCCTGCGCAGACCCCTCTCTCGTCGCCGGCCCCGCCAGAAAACCCCTCCTCCCCTGTCTCCCCTCTCCCCTTCCCCACCACATCCCGCCCCCCATCTCCCCCTTTCTCTCCCTCTCTCCCTCCTTCTCTCCCCTTCCCCACCCTAGCCTGCCCTGCGCAGACCCCTCTCTAGCAGCCGGCCCCGCCAGAAAACCCCTCCTCCCCTGTCTCCCCCTCTCCCCTTCCCCACCCCATCCCGCTCCCCCTTTCTCTCCCTCTCTCCCTCCTTCTCTCCCCTTCCCCACCCCATCCCGCCCTGCGCCGACCCCTCACTCGTCGCCGGCCCAGCCAGAAAATCCCTCCTCCCCAGTCTCCCTCTCTCCCCTTCCCCTTCCCCACCCCATCCCGCTCCCCATCTCCCCCTTTCTCTCCCTCTCTCCCTCCTTCTCTCCCCTTCCCCACCCCAGCCCGCCCTGCGCCGACCCCTCGCTCGTCGCCCGGCTCCACCAGAAAATCCCTCCTCCCTCTCGCCCGATGCCCGCAACCCTCTCCCTCTCCTTCCCCAACCTAGTCTCCCTCCTTCTCTCCCCTCCTGTCTCTCTCCCTCTCCCTCTCCCTCCCTTTCTCTCCCTCCGCTTCTGCAACACTGAAGGGATGGTGGGGGTAGGGCTGGGGATGGATATGAAGGCGGGTGGGGGAGAAGAGCCAGAGGGAGACTGGGCTAGGGTCGGCGCAGGGCGGGGTCGGCGCAGGTGGCCGGAGGAGGGAGAGGGGGAGAGAGAGGGAAGGAGAGGGAGGGGTAGTTTAGGAATTTTTATTTTTTAAAAAAAAATGCAGTGTATGATGAGTCAATTGTAGTGTGGCAGGTAGACCTGAATTAACATACAATACAAGAAAACAAACTACAGCAAGTCATAGACAACTTTTATTTACTAACCGACAACCTTCTTCAATGTAGATGAAGTGGAAGTATGCTCCACCCAGAGGGCAGAGGGCTGGGGCACATCAGAAAATGCTCACTATTGCAAATTTTGAGGGTGTGGACTCACTATTCTATTCGGTCCTTAGCTTAAAACTGAAGTGTACAATTGATATGAAAAATACTTTTTGACACCATCCGCTCAGTTATTAACAACATAATCAGATTGAAGTGAGTTCGACCTTAAAAAAGTTCAATCCATGGGGGCCACCATTGTCTCTAAATTTGAGATTTTAAACTCTTTACATGTCAGATATACAAAAAGACTACAAATCCAATCAATCAATCAACACTCACTTTTCACAAAATGATAAACCCATCGCAATAATTTTGTTTTAAACACCAGTATATGGTCAAAGAGGTTAATAAAAAAGGATTATTAAAAACATGAGGGGGCGAAGAATTTAAGATAGAAATGTAAATGGTCTCTTGACTTTGATAGGGTTTGAATTATTGGGGTGATGGGAGGATGTTCACTTTTCACGGCCCCAAGATTCAATTTATATTAAAAGGAGAAATCTTCTCTCTTTTTTTTTTTTTCTTTGCTACGTTGGACGAGACTTATGATAAAAAAAAATTATTTGATGGTCGATTTTAGATATTTGACTTTGTTTCCTCATTTTTAACCACTTGAAGAAATACAAAGTCTTAGAATTCTAAAGAAATCAATTCAAGGAGACTAAGGCAAGCCTTGTAAGGACAGGTTCGTAGAATGCATAGGAATCGAATACATAAACCAGCATCACGAGTGGTTAAAAATTATGACCAAAGATGAATTTTAAAATAGGATCATCAAATGATTTTTCCCTCTATGGAAATAAAATCAAAGAAAAATGGTAGATGAATTACCGAGTCTTCAGAAAAGTTCACTCTCTTTCTTGACAAAGGAAAATCAAAACAAATGAAAACAACACAAGTAACAAGATAGGGCTCAGTGATAATTCCTAGATGGAAGCAGCCGCCCTTGTTTACATGTGTACCGTTTACATATGTAAAAGCAGAAAAGAAGAACAAAAATAAATAATAATAATAATAATAACACCAAATATCTGGGATCGGCAAAGGAGAGGTGTCCTGGTCCATGGAAACCAAGCTTAATTGATTAGACAAAATAGATAATCTTGAGCAAGGTTGAAGTGAATTCATTATCAAGGAGCGCTATATCTATTTTCTTTGTCATCAACAGCTTTCAGAAAAAGCATAAAAGAATAGGAGGCCAAAGAGAATGCTCGGAAGAATAAAGCTATTAGCTATCAAACAAACCAAGGCAAATTCAAAGATGCTGTGATCTCCTCGATATAATATTACAAAGCTGTTTGCAAAGTTCTCTCCATCTCTCTACAAGTATCTCCTATTTCTAAGCCACAAATGAGACAGTACGAATCACAAAACCCACAAAGATACATGGAACACGGGTGACATACCCAGGTAATGAGAAAAAATAGGCTCCAGACCAAAAGCTACTTCCAAGATTTCCATCCACTGCACTGTCACTGTAATTTCTGGAATTCTGGAATAGCATCATAGCCCTGCCCTCATGGCACCTCTTGCTGCCTGATGCTTCATCTCCGCAGCTTTGCCGCTCCCACGGAAGTACATGTAAACTTGCTGAATATGTTAAGGAGAAAATCAGCCGAGGTGAAGTTGCATATGAAAACGCATACAAATGTCAGTTTAAGTTAAGAATATAACCTGAATGACCCAGATGCTGAGTAATGATTCAAGGCAGAAGAGTCCAAACCCAATGAAGTAAAAGATCTGATAACAAAACAGTAGCCCATCAAACGCGCAGTAATAGCGAGGATTCAACACAAGTTTGAGTATTGGAGGTAGCAATATGCAACCTCAAGCTTGACTTGTAAATATATCTATTTCGAACTCAAGTAAATCATAAGCTAGCCCAAAACTTCACTCAAATAGAGCATGCACTCTGTCACTGATGCATGACCGCTAGAATTTAATCAACTCAGGCCATGAGTCCCTGAATTAGTTTCTTAATATCTTTTAGCCGTTCGAAGGCAGTACACTGTCTCTCAAACACCGTAATTCAAGTGCTCAAGTCCTAAAAATAATTACTCAAATATCCAATAGAGTACAAATAGAACTCCATTAAAAAATACTTACAAACAATGCTGATAACTCAAAAACTCGAAGAATAAGAACACATAAAATTTAAATTCAGAAAACACAACTCTCTGTCATACTAGAGCCCTTGGCATCAAAGACATGGTTCAAGTATTGGGACACTCAGAAAGATCATAGTTTTTCATTATCCAGTACATTAAAAAAAAAATTTATTGTCCTTTTTCCAACCATTCGGAGGCTAATATAATTTCTAATGATAAAGCAAGCCAATGTATTCTCATGGGAATATTGTGATATAGATTTTCTTTTAACTGAAACAAGACGTAACAATTGAGCATTCATTGATCAGAAATGATGTTAACAATGGATCAATAAAATGGCAAAAGCACCAAACTCACCCCAACCAACGCATTATCACCGATGACATCAATTGCAGGCAAGATACCCCTGTTTCACAAAGGATAGAATCATTATCAATATGCTGTTGAATCTGTATGGATCCTTCTTCATTATACTTTTTTTTAGTAGTAATTATGCCTCATGCCCTGTCAGCCATTGTAAATAGAAGCCCGTCCTAGTAACGATGGGAACATGTCAGGCAATGGCGGACCCAGGATTTTCATTTGGGTGGTGCGGGCAATGACCAAGTTAAGAAATTAAATAATAAATTAAGATTTTTTAAGGTGTTATTTAAGAAATTTCTCGAATCTCGCAGGTGTGGTCACACCCGCGTCCTAACATGTAGGTCCGTCACTGGGTCAGTGTAGAGTTGGGTTTAAGCCAACTTGTGAAAGGTACAGGTCGAGTCAGGTATGATAATGGTTAGCAATTTTATTTTAAAAATAAAAAATCCTATACCCTTCAGGTTTTGAAACTCTAACCTCTTGAAACTGTTACTGCTCACTAGCACTTGTACCAGTACCACTGAAATGATATGTACAAAAGCTACTGAGTAATATATAAATGGTGGGGCAAGTTAGGCACAACAAAAACCTGAATCTGACCAACCCACTGCCAAACCTGCCCCTAACAGGAGCTGGCCTGGGTGCTTACACGTTTAAACCTGACCCATTGCCCTCCATACGTCATAGAGACACATGTTTAGGCTCATGACTGATTACCCTAGGAGGTAGGAGCTTTTACTAACATTAAAGCACACTGTCCTCTAGGGAAAAATTTTCACTATGATTGGATATTTTTCCAAGGTACTGCAGTAAATTGTGTGGTGATGCAATCCAAGTGCATCATGGGCCTAAAAGTCCATAAAAAGAGGCCCACACTTGGCCAGTCATTGGACCTAACCCATAGTGGCCAGCATTGGCCCAAGCCCATAGACACTTCCATTGGGACTAACCCATGGTCAACCAGTCCATTGCCCAACTATGTCTACTTTTATATATAAATTTCCTAGATCTACTTTCTTAATTTAGCAAATTCTCAAGAATGTCAATGTTCAAGAAATTTTTTCTAGATATTCTTAGTTTAGGAAAATCCTAAGCAGCAAGATAACTGATAGACATGTAATCAACAAAAAATAACTGATTTTACATGTAAGCAATAAGAGGAAAGAAAACTAGGATAAATGTAAATAGAGTGGTATGTAATCATTTCTTGGAGAAAATTCTATTTAGGATGCCTAATAGGCTAGATTGTTGCCCCATCCTGTATAAATTATTCCCTTGTAATCTCTCATTTATGCAATTTTATGAAAATATTCTATTTCCCTGCCATTACGGTGGATGCATTGAGCTAGTGTTTCCCCATGTGAAAAGACTCTTTTGGGTTACCAGTGGAGATGACTCATGCTGGTCATCAGTGGTGAATGTGCGAAGACTCCATCCATCACTGGTCCCATCATGCAAACTCTCCCTAAGTTAATAAATTAAATTTAAACAACAAAAACAACTCTAAAAGTGCATGTAAAAAGTTCCAACTAGCACCAGGTTCCATCCCAAGAAAGGAAAACATCATACGACTAAATATCTCATTGTGGAAAGAAAGTTACATGAAACTTCTAGGAGATTGAATAAGAATTTGTGTGCCTCGGGTTTATAGAATTTCCAATAATGTGATAAACAACACTGTAGGATTACAACCAAGAATAGTAGTTCGGTACTGTTAACCCTTACAATTATAATGTATCCACAATTCCACATTCACTGAACCCCTAAAAAAGAGAGTAAAAACAAAATGGCAATGATATCCAGCAAATTTTATAAGGAAAACTTACGTTAAGGATTTCCAAGATCCATCAAATTTTATAAGGAAAACTTACGTTAAGGATTTCCCTTTGAAAATGATAGGAGGAGCAACCGCAGCAAAGATACAGAAACCAATGTGAAGCTGTTGGGATAGAAGAGAAAAAAAATACAGAAATTATGAATATGCTTTTACCTCATGTAGGAAACATGATGGTATGTAGAATCTGATCTCGGAAAAAGGAACACAATAAATTTTTTTTTTATATATAACAAGGAATATAATAAATCTGTACCGCGTAAAAAAGGAAAAACCAGCTAAACTTCAAAGCGCTATCAGTCCTGAAAAAATATTTGAAGATGTTAATAAGGATCACAATTCCCATTAAGCCGCATATGTAAGCATCACAAATAGCAACAAGGATGAAAATTTATACGTATATCATATAAAGTCAAGAGAACCTTAGGAAAAAAAAAAAACAGTAGAAGGTACCTCATGGCACGATAAAGAGGGCGGTACCACAAGACATAACCTCCTGGAATGCCTGAGATGAAGTAGATTATAGCAAGGAGCCAGATTTTTACACCTACACATTAAGGCATGCTGAATCAAGATCATTAAAGACATAAGTTGTAGAAACTAGAAATGGATTACTCATCCTAATATAGCACCAGATCCAGATAGGCATAAAAATAAATAAATAAATAAATAAAGATTGAAAAAAAAAAAAACTCATAACAGATGCAATCAAACTTATGAGCCAACCTTCTCCTTTAATCCAGGCTGCAGTGACGGCCACAATGTTCCACAGTAGACATAATACTAATCCTGCACAAATTCAATATTCACAACTGAAAATCAACTTCATTTACCAACTAAAGATTAAAGAACAGTAGGGCAGAGGTCCTTGACTTCATTGTTATGAACAGTAGGTCAGAGGTCCCTGACTTCATTGTTATAAATAGTAGGTCAGAGGTCCTTGACTTCATTGTTATGTAAAACTTTTGAGTTCTGATTTAAATCTTATATTTTAATTAAGTCTTAATAAAAATTAAAATAAAATCTTACGATTGAACTCTATTGCCCAAATAGCTTCTTATTTTTTTGGTGAATATTATTATTTATAATTTTCTTACCATACCCAAATTCTCCCTGAAACTAGGTATTAAACCATAAAACATTAAAAAAAAAAAAAAAAAACATTCATAAATTCCAAAAGATGTGGATGTTTACTTCTTAATCAAAGAGAAATCCATAGGCTACAAACACTTGAGGAGAAAGTCTCAATATTTAAACATGAACAGAATTAAAAGAAGAAGAAAAAAAGAAATGAAAACATACCTAAAAATGTGGAAAATGCAAAATACTGTGTCCTTTGCGAATGGATTGGTATTTCATTTGCAATATCATGATGAATAAGAGGAAGAAATGGTGGCCAATTTTTCTCCTCTATAACAATTCCAGCTGCAAAACAGTAAAGCAAAGTTAAAATCACATGGAAATACCTTATTGAACAGTAGGATTAAAAGTACTTAAAGTTGTATAATAATAAAAAATGAAAGACTACCTCGTGCTGCAGCCTCTTCCTTCCGTTTTAGTTCCTAAAAGACATCAATTAAAAAAAATCAATATAATGAAAAGGGCATTTTTTTTATATCTGCTAGTGGAGAACTTCTAATGTTATAAAAGAGATGCAGTATCATAACTAAACTACAGTAGGTTTCAGATATGGACAGAAAAGTATGGTGTAAAATCATATCGTATGAAATGCTATCTCTTTCATCAAAGAAGCCTCATTCCATCTAGTTGAAATTAGCTTCATGAGTTCTCATCCACTCATCAGTACTTAGGGCTATGTTCTGTCATCACTCCACATACCATTCCATGCAATGCAGTGTGTGACACATACAGCAAATTCAGAACTGTAAGAGCTCAAAAACTTGTAAGCTATAAATTTTCATTCCATTATATTGGCGCTGTCGTTCAGCACATACCACCTTGAAGATTCCAAATGATGATAATAGTGACTGGCACCCAAGATGAGAACCAAGCGCACGAAACAAAATACAAATAAGAAGAGCACAAGGAAGAAAAATTACAACGAGGGACCTGTACACAGAGGACTTCTATCTAATTGCTTGTTGGTAAAAGCACTTCAACCTTGTTAGTTCCCATCAAAAGTATGAAAGAATACCAACTCCAATGACTTCAGACATCATTTATCTCATTTAAAATAAACTTAAATCTCCATGGACTAGAAAACCTGGAAGATTTAGATTTGAGACTACTAAACTACAAAATGCACTAGAAAACAGAAAGGAACCAATTGTCAAGTTAGTACCTTATAGCTTCCAGGATGCTATATTCTGCAGCATCTGGGCTATAATATGTAGTACACAAAAGAAGCACAGACTGAAACTTTAAGAGCAGGGAAGCATGCACCATAAAAGAATGCTTGTTATAATCATTTTCATTTATAAATAGATTATGCCCTTCATTTTATTTTTTATTTTTCAGGCAATGGGATGCCCTTCAGATATTGCAAGCAGCGTTTACAAAGAAATGGTAAAGAGTCAATACTAGTTATGTTTCAAATCAAATGCATCATTTTTGCTTCTTCAAAAAAATCCATGTACAAAACAATTAAAATATGGACACTATTGGATACTACCATGTACGGCTAGAGATGTCAAATGGGACGGGCCGGCACAATCTAGCACGGCAGTCGACGGCATGTGGCATGGCCCGGCCGCCAAGCACGGTCTGTGCTGGGCTAGGCACGTTTGGTACAATTGGGCACGGCCCACCAGAGGCAGGACACGGCATGGGATATTTGATATTTTTTGTGTAAATATAAAAATATATAGTCATATTTTTTTTATTATCCAAAAAAATTGTAAAGGCTTCGAAGGTAATCCTATTGAAAAATCTTCAAATAGAAAAGATCCAAATGGTTCTATTCTCAATGGAGTAAGTCGAAATTGACATAACCACTTAAATTTGTGTGTCATACTCTTCTTTGTGTATCTTTTAATTTTTTTAGTGTAAGACCTTTGTTTTTTCTGCCCAAAAGGTAAAAACCACACAAAGCCCATGGCACGATAGGCACGGAGGCCCGGCATTGCACAATTGAGCTGCCGTGCCGGCCGCGAAGTCGCCGTGCCACCCGTTTGACATCCCTATGTACAGCCATGCATGCATGAAGCAAATGTACCACTCATCAGAAACCGTATCAGTAAATACCTGTTCCCTCTTATTCAATTCTGCCTCCTTTGCCTTTAGTTCTTGCTCTTTCCTTTTGAGATCCTAAATATAAATAGGGGAGAAAAGGAAGGATTTGTAAACAGCTGAACTCTGATAATCAAGATATAACATGAGAGTTTTGCTTTCTGAAATCAGAAACCCACCTTTGCATTGTCAATAGGAATATCACGATCATACTGCTCTGTGCGTTCAAAAGTACTGCCAGGATTCTGGAAAATTAGCATAGTAGATGATGACATGTCAGACAGAGGCCAAAAATCTCACATTAGCAAAATGGATGCAACAAGTTAACATTATCTAGAAAAAGTACACCATAGAAACAGGGACGGAACCAGAAAATTTGCTTTTTTTTTTTTTATGTGGTGGTGGTTGGATGGTTACTACCATAAACTTTAAAAAAAATTGTTGAGCATCTTAAATGATGTAATTATGAAAAAAAATGCAATAAGAATGAACTGCATTTGAAGCACAAACAAAATTGTTCAATGAATTCTACGATATCATGATTCATGACAAAAAATTATGCAAGAAAGATAAAAATGTATTTGTAGAAGGGTGCATTTTGCAGAGAGAAATTTAAAAACCATTCTATATCAAGCATCCACGAGTGAACCTCTAAGCAAGGTTCTATCTTTTCAAGGATATCTTGCACGTTCACTGCATAAAAAGGAAAATAATGGCTAGTACTTTTATTAAATAGTTGGTAACAGGATGGAAGATGAACCGGTTGAAGAAGAATGTTCTCCGTATCATGGAAAATAAAATGGCCATATGTATGGTGGTTGACTGACCAATAAGACTAAATGGGTGCTCATAAAGGCTTTTGCCATATGGATTAAGCGTATCATGCGAAGCTACTCTGAGGAAAGACTATTCAGGCTAAACATGTGTAATAGTTGAAAAAAGATATTCAATGAAAGCATGCAGCATCAGGTGCCTTCTATTCACGTACAAGATCGATGAACTCATCAAGTGATTCTCTACTCTGGCTAGAAATGTGGCTAAAATTATTGACCAATTCCATAGTTTCTGAGTTCCTAGGCAGTGGTGGGGACCTTCCACGCATAATATAGGCTTCAAGCGAGTTGGCTGGAAAGAGTAACAATATCATTACTTTAGAGGATTGGTCTTTTGTTTTCCGTTGGCCTAGGCAAGCAAAAGCTGACTTGCTTACAGCAGTAGGGTGTTACTTCCAGTGTAATTCTTTCCCCTTTATGGGGGCATTTAAATCAACTTTTTCCCAAGAATATAAACATTTATGTATATGAGAATTTTCTCCTACAAGCAACAAGATGCAGGAGATCCCATGCCAACCCTCCATAAGGCAGGACCGCCACTGAATTTACACAGAGCCCACGATCATCTTGGGCCCCACAATAAGATGTGCATCGTGCACCCGTTGTGCACCTGAAAATTTGTGTGCATGCGGGCATGTGTTTTTTCAACTGTAATTAACAAATAGTGGTGAGGTAATGTTTGAATTTCAACATGTTCTGTACATAAAAGAAAGGTAGAGGACATCTTTAATGCAAAGCAACTGTCCTACAAAATAGTAGAAAATAGATGAAGACAAATCTGGCTGACATTTACCAAACAGATAAAATGTTAAAGCTTACAAAATAAATGTTGTTCAAAAAGTAGAAGTTAAGCTTACCGTGGTATAAAATGCACCTCCACCATAGTTTGACTGACCTGAAGATTTCCCCTTAGCTGCTTTGTCCTGACATTGAAAGTGCATGGGAAAAATTGCTTTAAAATATAGACACTCACTGTGCTTATAAATTTACAGCTAGCTACAAAAATTAGCAACTATTAAGATGTACTTAAAGGTTTTGTTGCCAAAGTTTCTGTGGCAGAATCACCCAGCAAAAGTCAGCATATTCAACTGTACATAAAATTATCGACTGGATGTACAGAAAGAATGGATTTGGAGGTTTTTGCACGCATATTTAAGGTGAGTAACTAAAAACCAAGGAAAAAAGAAGCATTCCATATATTGTTAGCTTCAGGAGAATGGTTGTTCAGATATATGCAAAGGATAAAACCTCAACATTCTATCACAGATAAACCCTACTAAGAGTCAACACATTTTTATACAGAAACTGTCATTAGATAGAAGATAGAGAAAGCAAATTTCAAATATTTTCAAAAGATGTATAACCATATTCAATGCACATTATATGAAAAAAATAAAAGGCACACCCTTTATAGATATCATAATGCATGTGTTGCTTTTCTGGTTTGGGTAGTCTAAGAAGGGTCTCTTCTATGAAAGAGATGTGCCTAAACACTCTAATACTCACATCTTCGTATGATTTATGACTATGTTGTGATCAGTCCAGGCTGATCAAATTGATGAGGCATTTCATAGATGTCCTGGTGCTCAACAGTTTCTGTCTACATGTGTTTCAAACCACTCCAATTAGAGACCTTTTCCCATCATCCAACTAATAAAGACGCAACCCAAATTAGATTGTCCAGATCTGCTGCCATATATACTAGTTGACAGTTCCTGACAAACGCTAATTCCCAATTCTAAGGCAATCCCATCAACCGCCAATGCACAAGCAATGTAGATCTGCTCAGTTAGAATTTAAATCTAACTACAGCAATAAGAGAAAAGATCACAACAAAGCAATTCCACCAGAAAATCGTAGCACACTCAGTACTTCAGAATCAAACACAAAAGTTACAGAAAACGAGTTCTACCAGACCAGATCTAAGAATTCTCATAGCTAAACAATAATTTTATTTTATTTTTATCATTTTATACACATAGATAACAGTCAATCCGAATAAACTACGTCTAACTAAAACTCATCAACCTCGAAATATCGAACCTCTTCAAATTCTCAAACATTCATCTACAAATTTCAGATCTGAGTCCGAAAAAGATCAAATTCAGACGAATACCCTAGCATTTCCCCCAAAAATCAGCGGCACAAGCATCTTTAGAACAAAGAGAAATGAAAACCATAAGAATTCCAAATCGATCCCACTTCTAATCCCTGATTTCACACTCCAAGACATCACAAACGAATACCTTCGAATTTGAACTCGAAAAAACAGATCCAAAGCCAGAAACTCTAGAAAATTCCAAACCAAACCAATACAAACCCTCTCCAATCTCACATTTCCAGAGAAATCCACGACATTCAACCAAATTTCTTCGAGAAACGAGTCCAAAACAGAAGGAAGGTATAAGGATGCAGAGATCCAAACTCACCGCGAATGGATTCACATTTTCTTCATCGAAAGGATTGCTGTCGTAACGCCCTGCCATGAGAGATCGATCTCTTAACCTATCTCTGAAATCGAAGAAGACGAAGATCTGGAAATCGAAGAGAATTCAGAGAATTAGGGTTTTGAGATGTGGAAAGAATGTTTTTCTTTTCCTTCTTCTGCTTTGGTTTTGGAGGCTTTTAGTACGGACGATGTTTATAATGTATTTTCTACCAACTGTTCGCGGGAGAGATGTGTTTTAGGTGGGTCCCACTGATGATGCTTTTGGAATTTGGTTGAAAGAAGGGTACTCATGGGCCCATTCAATATCTGGGCCAGGCTAGATATATAATCTGGGCCCATTCAATATTAGGTGGGTCCCCTGCTATGCCCTGCCCGATTGAGAGTGGGCGGGCTCGGGGCTATGTTGGGCTTGGGTTTGATTTGGGCTTGTGGTTCGAAAGTTAAGTGGGGCCTAGATATGCCTCAGCCCGGCCTAACCCAGGCCATGAACACCCTAATTACAAGCTTTTGGATGTGGGCCCACTTGATCGGAGGCATTGGACTAGATTTGGGCTCCATTTTAGGCCCGTGAGACGAACTAAGGAGTAACTT
Organism: Litsea cubeba; assembly: GCA_012931725.1. NCBI lineage: Eukaryota > Viridiplantae > Streptophyta > Magnoliopsida > Laurales > Lauraceae > Litsea > Litsea cubeba. Next base: position 114,043,238 of record CM022945.1, read on the forward strand.
TATGGCCTGACAATTAAATATGTTGGACCTTGGCCCATAATACTTTTAAGGCCTAGGTCGGCCAACATTTTTATTTTGGGGTTTTACGAAAAATATTGCAAAAGCATAAAAACAACAGTAGAGTTTGTTGTAAAATTATGACAAAAACTAAAAAACGAATGGTAGAGATATCTGATCTTGAGTTGCCTTTTGATGAAGAAAAGAACAGCTGGTTTTCGCACCTCATATCATTTTAACCTCCTAAATTGATCTTGGGGAATGGCAAACCATAATTAGAGAATGGTCGATAATTAATATTTATTAAATTAATTAAATTATGATTCAACTATTTATTTTCTTATCAACAAAATTTGATTGTTGTCCTTTTCAAGGGTTGATATCGTAGGATGTATACGAATACCTCTTGAACTACCCTGAAGAGAATAACACAACTTCAGAGATGTTGACTGATGAGGAGATGATTGAGAACATCATGGGAAATGAGCAAAGTGATGAAGTTGAAGATAAAAGTGATGTTTTGGAGCCGCCTTCACGAAAGGAAGCTCTCAAAGCAGCGAAGACATTGAATAACATTTTGTTGCACCATGAGAAGATAACACCAAATATTCTTACCATGTTAAGAAAAGTCCGAGATGAGATTCAATATGACATAAATTTCAAGAAGCAACAAGTCACAATTGATTCATTATTTATGAAGTCATCCTAAATGTATAATCAATTACATATGTATTAAGGCATTATTAATTTATATATTGCATGGGGTCTATATGAAGTCTCAAATTTCTATTATCCTATAAATTTAGCGAATTATTAATTTAGCATGCTGTCCCCAAATCGGGACCGGAAAAAAATCTTATTTTGGCGATGTTATTAATTAATCGGGTATTAAATTATCAAGGTTCTACTGTATTCTTTCCCTTGGTCTCTCTCTTTTGTAACATATGTCACTTTCTTTCTTCTCATACTTCAAAACTTATCTCTCTGAGCTAATCTTATATCATCCTTTAAACCAAGTAGTTTGCAATATAAGTTGGTAATTGATATTGGCACTCCCTTTTTCTCCTTTTTTGATGGAGGCACTCCAAAATTTTGTGAAGGAAAAGGAGTGCCTCCATAAAAAAAAAGGAGTGCCAATATCACTTCTCTATAAGTTTTTTCCTCTTATTTGCAATTTTCTTGAAGGGGTGTGAGAAAAAAGAAAGAGATAAGGTTTTATAGATAATAATTTAAATAGTGGCGTTATCGCCATTGGGAGTATTTTCGTAAAAAAAAATGGACAACACCCTTTGCCGTTATTTCTATGTTTTTATAGGCTTCTTCATCTAATCAAAGTTCAAGACTAAATTTTCATAAAAGTTCCTTTTTTTTTTTTTGATAAGTTGGGCTATTAGTCAAGAGCAATACTTTCAACTAGAAAACCCATCGATCCATTCATGGACATGTGTGCGATAATAAAGTGCCATTACCACTTAACCATAAGCACGTTGACGGTGAGCATGACATATTTAGCACAGGTTCTATTTATTTTGGCAAATAGGTTGGATCCAGGACTGACTTTCAAAACCATGGGTGGGATCCTGACCTTAATTTAGACCTAGGCTTAGACAAGCTATGCCCGGCCTGACCTAGTAGCCATCAACACCCATTGCCCTAAACACCCATTGCCCTAATATCCTCGTACTAATTTCTTCTCCTCCTCCTTTTTGTAGAGCCCAATATTTGCAACTTTTTTAATTCGGTTCTGGGTTAGGGTCAATTTGCATAGAGCTTTTTACTTAATGGATTAAGCATATTACATGTGTTGTGGAAGTGATGATTACAATTTGGAATCAGAGGATTTGTAGCTTTTCATGATGCATTTGTTGATTTTTCTTTTGAATATCATGAAATAAGTGGATACTGTTTATCTATCTTTGTGTTTCTCTTTCTGATTCCAAATATTACTCTACTTTTAGGAATTGCAGCAGATTACATTTTTTGCATATAGACTTCAGAGACCTCGCATGGGGTTAGGAACATTGCCTAGGAACAACATTCACCTATGGGATGGCAATGGATCTGGTTTGGATATTGCCTGGCCATGTTCAGAACCAAATAAAAGTCTCTAGTTCGGGTTTGGCAGGGGCGGAATTAGGGGGCTGGCCCCTTAAATTGCAAAAACCTCCTCAATCTTACGGAAATTTTTGAATCTTTTTTACATTGGCCAGAACTTTTTTTATCTTAGTGGCACCCCAAGTTATGTTTTCTGGTTCCGCTGCTAAGGTTCGAGTCCTCAAGAACATTAAAAAAAACATACCATACATGCTAAACCCATCACAGGTCGAATCAGGTAAGAGTGGGGAAAGTGTGACCCAAGGCGGTACGGTAGTGTTTAGGGTTTTAAAAAATGGGCTCGGCCCCGACTTGGCAGGGTCTGGTTGAGTCGGGTCGAGCCAGGTCCATTTTTTTTTCATTTTTAATCTTTGGTAGGGCGAAGATGAAGTTATTGGTATAGCATCAACAAAAAGGTGTGCAAGAGAGGTGGAGGACAAGGAGAGATTGAAGGAAGAAAATTAAAGACATGGGTTTTGGGATAGAAGTGAAATTGGAGCAATTGAAAAGGAAGAAGGGATTGGAGGTGTCTTCTATATGATCAGAGGAAGGGATTTAGGGTTGGGGTTTTGATGGGTGTGGTATGGACCAGTCTAATTGGATGGTACTTGGGTCTTCTAGACATGGCTGAGGTAAAGAAGAAAAAGTAAATGGAGTTTAGGTTTGGGTCAGTCCCTTGTGACTCGACTCGTCCATGACTCAAACAAGTTTTAAAACACTGGTCTGGTGGGGTTCACCTGGATCCATACCAATACAACTTTGTTGCATTTGTAACTCATAGATGAATATGTAGGGTGGGCTCTAAAATAGTGAGATGGAAGGTTCTAATCCACCTTACCCACTAACCTAAGCAAGCTGATTTGAATTCTAGATTCTAATTTTTTTAATACAATTGAACCCCTAAGCAACCTGATTTGAATTCTAGATTCTAATTTTTTTAATACAATTGAACCTAAAAGTCTACAAGATGAAACACGTTGAAATCCTAATAAGAAAAGTGTGACTGTCCTCAATCTTTTTCTCCTTTCAGTATTCAAACAAAATAACATAAAAAAATTCCAAATTTTCTGCCTCAAATGATTACTATTTTTTAACTCCAAACCAACAGAAAATACCTAAAAGTTTACAAGGAGTTCTACATTTAAATCAAACCTTCAAATGTGAACACAACAATTGTATCCTTCAAAATGGACAACAAAGGTCTTAATAAGGTCATGTTTGAAAGGTAAAGGGGTCTCATGTTGGAGTTTACAATGTGGAACATTTGTTCTATTCAAGTTGCAATTAATAAACTATTCTTAAAGTCCCATGTAAAAAATTGATAAAATAGCAATATTGTGCTATGGATATGGATTGGTCATGGGTTATTCATCAATCTAGAGATACCAATCGTGCCGGGCCGGTACCACGGGCCGTACCGTGCCTGCATGGTTGGTTATGGACCACAGTCATGTCAATGGGCCTGAGACCTCGGCCTAGCACCCGTTGATCGTGCCGTATTGTGCCATTTCATGGGCCGTTGACTGTCGTGTCAGGGCAGCATGGCCCATTTGACATCTCTACATCAATCAATAGTATTAACCATGTAGCTAGTGTTAATTAATAGACTCACTTGATAGCAATCAGGTTAAAGAAAGACTAAAGAATTTATATTAGGTTAATGTTCACTAAGTTCTGCAAAAGGTGTCAATGGAAACCTAAAAAAGCATCTTGTTAAATAGCTTTTTCCAAAAAAAAAAATTCAAAACAAATACTTTTTTGAAATAAAGATTTAAAGTTGTAGTTGTTTGGACCAATGGAAGAAGCAAAAAAAAGGACGTCTATTGTAGGTGATTGTCATGGCCACATAGAAACCCCGCTTGATTTATACAAATAAGAAGATAATAATTCTAAATTCTCTTATTCAAGGAAGAAAGATTTCAAAAAGGTTTAAAACTTCTGGCTCATTTTCAAAAAGTATATGAAGATTTGAATATCTCAAAAAAAAGTATAAAATCTTCCACAACTCTTTCAATCAAAATCTTCATAAAAGAATCTCGAGAAATGACAAAATTATCAATTTTTTTCTTTAATAAATCATTTAAGAGAAATAATTACGTCCAACCCAAATGACCTACTGAGGGCCCACTTCAACTACCTTTATGCTTGAAAGGTTAAAAAAGAAAGTTCCAAATGACTAAGAAACTAGCTTTATTAAATGGTCATGTTCATCAAAATCAAAATGGCAAGCTTTGGGGAGGAAAGATGTTAAGAAAAGATAAAAGCCTACCATAAGAGAAGGGCATTTTTGTCATTTCTCAAAAAACTTATGCAGAGACCTTGATTGAAAAAATTGTGGAAAGCTTTTGTACTTTTATGAAATATTCAAATCTTCATGTACTTTTCTAAAATTGAATAAAGAGTTTTATACTTTTTAGAAAATCTCCTTATAAGAAAACTTGAATTCCAAGGATAGAATACATGGAAAATAAAGAATGTGACGTAGATTTGATAACCTTGATGGATTAGAGAACCTAAGTTATTGTTCTCGCCGGATTGATTCAAGAAAGTATGACCCCCGGGATTAAGAAGTTGAAAACGATAAATTTTATTTATTAATTTTTTTTTTTGCGAACAGACTTGCTGGCACTATTGAGTGTCCGTGTAAAGGGCACTTAAGATATCTCCAATATCTTTTTAGGTTTTCTTTCCCCTCTCTTCTCTTTTCTCCGGCCACTCCTTAGTATCCCTCTCTCTTCTTCTCTTTTCTTTTTTTCTTTCTATTATAGTACATAAATGTAACTTCTGTAAACTTGCTTTGGCATCAAACTCATGGGTTAACAGGCTAAGTACAGCAAAAAGAATGAGAATTGAGTTCTCACATTCTTTCCGTTAATTTTTAAACTTTATATGAAGATTCTGTTAGTGTGGGTAAACGTAGACCCAAACCATCCAATCAGTGAAGAAAAAATGCTCCAAAAGGTGGCTCTATATAAAGGTGGGCCGGCCCCAGTTATCAAAATTCATAATGATAGGTCCATGTTAACACAATCACAAAAGGTGACTCGGTTTATAATTCCTAAAAGTGGGTTACATGTTTTCAATAATAAATTGTGGGCCCATATTTTAATTCCTATAAAAGCATGCACACATTGTAAATCCTAAAAAAGTGGGCCTCATTTAATAATTCTTATAGGTGGTCCCACATTGTTAATCCGAACTGAACGCTCATAGTATATTTTTATAAGAGTGGGCCTCTTAACGATTTTTTTTTTCTCATTTAAGGTGAATCCAACAGTATTTATAACCAAACAAGTTTCATACAGCATAATCTGAATGGAACAAATTTGCACAACATTGCCAAACACGTTTAGCGTAAAATAGTATCGACACAACCCAAACTCGGCACAAAATCCAGAACTCCACAGGAACGATGCCAAACGGGGCCTAAACATCCTTGGATGGGTGCCCACTAGAAGGTTGAGGGCTCGGTTGAAGATTCTATCCACCCAAGTTTATGGACAAATCTAGATCATGCCTCAACTCTTCTTTAGTTTGTTTTCTATGATTAGTGGCTCTAAATTTATCAATGATAAATTTATCAATGATGAAAACTTAGGAATGACCCAGTGGTAAAGGCTCTCACTCTCATCCTACCCACCAGGGTTCGATTCCTGGTGGGTGACTTGACTCCTCTCCAACTTGGCTAACAATATATATATATATATATATAGGGGAGGGAAAGATACATATGAACATTCCTCATATATATATACATATATATATATATGATAGCTATAAAGTTAAGATTCAAATACCCATCTAAATAATTGTCTCCTACACCTTTCGCCTCGTTACCTTCATTTTCTCTTTAATTATTAATGACATGTTTGATGCAATGATGAAATGGCTAAAGTTTCCTTCCTTTATGGCTTGATTTACACCCGAGAGAAGATCTAGACGTCCTCTACGGGGTGGTAGGAAAGCAAGCGCCACGCGGAAGAGAAGCACCCTCGGCCATTACCGGATATTCGTTTTCTACTTCCCCTTCATTCATTTTCCATTGAAGGGAGATAATTTGATGGCCAATTTTAAGCATTCAAATTTGTTACAACAATCTTAACCATATTTAAAAATAGAAGTCTTGGAATTCATTATTTTTGGCTGCAAAGTCAACCTGAAATCAGTCTTTTTAAACTATGAGAAAATAAAGTTTAAGATTCAAGGAAACAAAGGCAACAAGCTACAATTTATAAACCCTTCTTTTCATGTTCTTTTTCTCAACTATTCTTTCACTATTGGCAGATTCTCTGCAATTTCTGTAAAACTCATCTAAACACTTACAAAACCCCTACAAAGATTATCTACAACAGTTTTTGTTCTTTTTACAACAAAACCAAAAAAAAAAAATGAAAGAAAAAATGTTACCGGGCCCACCAAGACCCTATATCCACTGTTCATCTTCTCCGAGCTCTCTTCCTCCCCCTCCCGCCACTCTCGGCCCTCCTCCGCCCGCCTCTAAAACCACCCTTCGCTGGCCGCCCAACACCTTTCCTCACTGGGCACTCCGCCAACTGCACCTCACCGACAGGCTCCTTACCGCCGATACTCGTCACACCGCCGGAGACCGACTTTCCGGCGACCTTGCGATTGCAGGGTCGGGCGCTCCGAGGCTTCACCGGGTTGCGCTTGGGGAGGAGTAGGTTCATATCGCCGGCGCCGGCGACGGGGACGGAGGAGGTTGGTCGGACGGGGTGTTTGGGGTGAATGCGGCGGAGGCGTTCAGTGACGGAGCGACGGAGGGAGAGGGCAGACTTGTGCTCGGGGGAGTGGGTAGGGAAGAAGACGAGGGCGTTGTTGCAAAGGAGGAGGAGGTCCCGGTACAGCTCTTTGACGGTCGAGATTGTCCCATCTCCGATATGCGATCGTATCGTGCCGAAATCGACGTGCCGCCGTATCAGTTTCTTGTATCGGCTTCTCTTCTGTGGAATTGGCAGTAGGAGAAAAACAGAAGAGTAACTACTACAGAGATATTAATTAAAAATAAAGTGATTTTGGTCAAGGAATCAAAATATAAGAGAACTTGATAATCTAAGCATTTTTTTTTTATAAAATAGCATAATTAAATACATCGCTCGTATAATCTAAGTTAATGAAATGGATACAATCTAAGTCAATGAAATAGACGGACAGTCACTGCTAAAAGACCGTCTCTATTTGAGATTCCGGACAGTCACTGCTAAAAGACCGTCTCTATTTTGAGATTCTTCAATTACGGCGGCCATAGATGATTATCAAATGATATAGGGCCTTTTTTTTTTATGTGTACATTTCTCTTGTTTTTTGTGGGGCCAATGGTTTTTAGAAAGTAAGATATGTTATATCCACACTGATCAATGAAGTAGGGATGGTCAGCTGGGTAAGTCTGAAGTCCTCTTGGGGCTAAGGCCTATATCAATCAGTGCAGCTCGTTTGCGAAGTCAAACCGCTCAAAATTAATGCCATCTTTTACTCCAACTACTGCCTTACTATCAATCAAACATGTATTTCATATAATATTAAACAAGGGGAGTAAAAGTTCTTGTTTAACACTGGTGGATCCAACTCTGATTGAAATTTGGCACTCACAAATAAATAAGATGAAGTTAATTTTGAGCCGTTCGGATTTCACAAGAAAGACGGATTTATAGGCATAGCCAGGGGAATTATTTGAAGCCATACCTCAATTAGGGAATCGCTATTGATTTTACATTTATCAAAAAATTGAACATGTGGCATGTTTGTGGAGGCCATTAACATCATCAGAAGGAGAAGGGTCCTTGCATTAGATGTCTGTTGCAAACCTGCAATTCATGACATTACCATTGGTCCCAACGGCCAAGAAATGGTAAATTTATCACCCTAGTAATTCAATATCTAGGAAAGTCAAGGTCTCATCTACATACATTCCCACCTTATATCCTTTAATGAAGCTCATTCGACCAAAATTCCTTTGTGTTTTATCCACGCAAACAGACCCTAGGTATTCATAATAAATGCGATTTTCTCATATGAACATTATAAGAGGTGGAGGACTGATTCAAATTGCTAAGGGCCTCTTCTTTTCATGTAACTGAAAAAAATAGGAACCGCAAGATTTCTAATTCTAGAAATAGTTGAGATTGATGAAACAAATGTGAATTTCTGAAAAGGACCATCAAATTATCTACCTTGTAATGGAAAATGAATCAAGTAGGGGTGGGAAATGAATACACAACCACCAACCTAGTACCTAAAATCCCAAGAAAGTGAGGGTTATATCAACATCGCTGCCTTGTATCCTTCACCCATCACCTCTTTTTAATAATCCTTCGATGATGCTCATTTGACCATGAATTCAAATGTATTCAATTCCTCTATGCAAACAAACAGGCCCTAAAAGGGCCCATTCCTTTACTTGGTATTGAAGGATTCATAACAAATTGAGGTCTAATGAAGGACAGATAAAGAGGTGAGGAGTGAAGGATATAAGGTGGAGATGTAGACGGGACCCTCACTTTCCTATGATTTAATTTCTTGGGTTATTACTTGGAAACCATTTCCTACCAAAGGAAAGGTGATCTGATGGCCAGTTGTAGATCTTCACCTTTATATTTTATTTTTATTTTAGCTTATGATAGGAATGAGTTACTTAAAATTCCTATGAATTCAATATTAGCAGACAAATGGGCCCTAAGAAAATGGGGGCTAATCATTTCTATCAAAGGAAAGACTATTAGAGGCCCTTGTGAGTCTTTAATCCTTCGCTTTTAGCCTCATTAATAGAGAAGGAAAAAAAAAAAGGATTAATCAGAAATCCTGGAAATCCAAGATTTGATAAAAGCAAGCAGGGCCAAGGGGTCCCCAATTAGGCTGACCTAGGCTAAGCCCGATGATGACCCCTTAACATCCTGTTCACCCTGTATCATTTTGCCTCAAATGTGAACTAAACTGATGCAAATCAAATTCCAGTGCATGATGGTGTAGGATTCACTCACCTGGCTTTCAAGCCGGCACCTGAATGGTGATGTATAGTCGTCAGGCTCCATAATTGAATCTAATATTCCCGCCAAGCCCACCTCTTCTCCAATGCTCCGGGCAGAGCCCACACACGAAGGTACTAAATTTTGTTCGCAACCCCCAGTTGAAGACTCCTCCTTAGCCTTGACCACATTTGCAGAGAACACTTCATTCTCTCCCACGCTCGCGGCCTCCTTAACATCATTACATCCCTTTCTCTTCCTCTTTCCTCTTCTCTTTTTCACATTCCCGCATCCAATCTCCGAACCCCGAACGCCCACTCTCTCTTTATCTGACTCCTCGCAATTTTTCACCTCTGTTGTGTTCTCATGAGCTGAGCCCACCACTGGGACCTGGGTTTTTGGCAACCATTCTCTTAGAGTATCCTCTGTGAAACTGCCAGCAGACAGTGCATCCTTGGATCGCTCCTTTCCGGGAGATTCAGGTGTAGCTCCATCTGCATTGCCGGCGGGTAAGGTCGATTCTGCATTGCAGTTAAAACTTCCATTGGCCCCTTCTCTCCCAGTCATGAGAGACTCGATCTTTGATTGTAAAGAACTGAAACCAACATGATCAACAGAACCACCATATTAGATAAAAATGGATACTGAAACATACAACAAAGAAAGAAACAATTGCATTGGCATTGAAGGGGTACTAATACTATTCTAAGACCACATTCTTAACCTTCAGAATAAAATTAAACAATGCAAAATCACCCATATCAAAACTATGGTGTGAGGCATATATAATGAATCATCAGACCATCTATTTTTATAATTGCCAAACAGATTTGGGACCAGCTTCCTTTCCCATTAGGACACCTATCACTTCATTATCCTCTCAGCATTGGTTCTGGCACGAGACCACAGCCCAAAATTAGCGACTGGGCATCACCGCATCAGCATATCATGGTTTATCAGGAAGACAGAATGAATACTTCTTTAGGAACAGTCCAGTCCATTAAATTTTAAAGTCAATCTTAAAAAACCAAGTTTTCCGTTCATGAATGGAATGCATCACTCTCCCTAATTACACCTCCAAAGAAACCTGGATTATCAACAGAGTTGTGGGTTCTTCCTCCTTCCAAAATTGTCAAGCTTAACTATGATGGATCTGTTCAGTATCAGTTACAGGCGGCTGGGATTGAGGGCATAATTCTGGATCATAAGGATCATCTTCTAGTCGCATTAGCAGAACAGATATCAAGCCTCTAACCACTGCAGCGGGAGCTAGAAGTTCTAGCAAGGGGTGTCTGTCTCCAAAGGTGATGGGATTTAAGCAGGTGGTGATTGAGGGCATTAGCCTTCTCCTCATGGAGGTTCTTGATAAAGGTGGCTCCTTGTCTTGGAACCTGATGCCAACCTGGAAAAGACTTCTTTGCATTCTCGAAAGTTTTCGACATTTGAATATGCAATTTACAGACGAGAAGTTAAGCAAGTTGCTGATTCTCTGGCAAAGATTGCTCCCCATATTCTATGATATTTAAAGAAGGGTTACACCTGCTTAAACTACCATGTAGAAATATCATGTAGAAGACTTAATCAAGACTCAAACAAGTTAAAATGGTGACTGCTCCGAAACTTTCAGGTATAGTCCTTTTTTTTGGTTTCCAAACAGTTATTCATGATACACATGCTTGTCGATCTAAATGACCCAACTGGGAAACCAACATTCATATGGCCAATGTCATTTCCAAAATTACCAATTAGGCTTGGAACAGAACCTGGCCAAGCTGAGGCGCAGTTGTTCTGGTCCATCCCATTATAGTTGAGTTTCTGATTCTTTATAAGTGTGTAAAAGAATAAATGGCCCTTCTCTTGTTGAGAAGAAGATAGAACTCTCTATTTTGCATAAAAGTTTAATGTACAATACTAACCCGATAGAGTCTTCTGATCTCTCAAGCTCTCTCTTGAGCTCAGCAACTCGTTGCTTCCGAAGCTCTTCAAACCACGCACTGTACAGAAGCGGTGAAAAAAAATCATTAAAAGAGCCATTGTATTTTCATAGATTTTACAATATAACCGTGATGCTTTCCTATTCCTAACCATTTGTTTTCGAGGTCTTAATCAGATGACCACAACCATAGTTACAAAACTCTGATCTTCCCAGTAGACTCAGAAGGGTAACATGGGCGAGCCTACCAGGATTTTAGCCGGCTTGAACAGAGTTACTCTATGCCAGTCAAGTTTGAGTCAACTCAGCTGAGCCAGGGCAGGTAGTATTGAATTTTTTTAACTAGGGCCCAAATCAAAATATAACTTCAATCACAGGCCACAGTCTATTGAATTGGCATTCATGCAGTGGGGCCCCAGAGTGCAGTGTGTGCAAACAGTACCATTTCTCTATATTACCTAATCATCTCTATGATAATAAAGTTAAAGAGAGTGCGACGTGTGTCCACTTTTAGTAGAATTTTTCATTATTTCTTTTTATAACCATTAATCTGAAAACTGAATTTGTATCACAAATTGTTCAAGGGGTACTAGAATCAAATCGCAAATCATAGGAATTCTTTCTATAAAAATATAAAAAATACTCAAACGTTAAGAAAAAATAGTAGTTATTTATAGTCCATCTATTTCCGTCCATAGCAACATCAGTTCAATAACAAATCAGACAATGGTACAATCATATGAAGAATATCATTTAGTAGACATACGAATATGTCATGTATGATATAAATATGAATAGTTGAATGTATTTAAAATATCAAAGATTCAAAGTTATTACGAAAAATAAAGCAGCTGCTTTTGTTCTTCCTAAATAAAAAAACAAAAACAAAAATGTAAATCATCAGTGCTACATAGTTAGGATGTAAAGAAGAGAGAGAGAGAGAGAGAGAGAGAGAGAGAGATGTAAGGAAAAACCTATATTGCTATACCTATTGTGTAACCTCTACTCACTCACACACATATTCCTTGAATCTCGCAAATTCTTATCTTAAGAGGTTTAATTAATCACTAGATAAACTCTTAAATGTAGAAACTCCAAAAAGTGAAAGAAAAGGTAATAAAATGACTAAAAATAGCAATTTGATAGTTGCTATTCCCACCAGACAAATCATCTGAATAGTGTGATTTGATATGAGTATCAAATTGTATCGTACAATTCATAAATGAACAATCACAATTTTATCAGTAAATGAGATTAGTTCTATAGTTACGACCTACGAGTCCTTTTTCCTGGGCCTGTTTGGATGAACGGTGAATTGAAGTAAAGTGAGACAAAGCATCAAATCAATAGAGAATAAAATATAAGGGGATTATGATGGTCTTTTGTTTTTAATGGCTTGATAGGTAATCTTTTTTACTTTTTGTGTGAAAAAAGGATTTTTTTTTGTCATTCAGTGGAAAAAGGAGGTTGCTTTTTTACTTTTTTTTTTTAAAAAGGAGGAAATTTTGAATTTATGTACTTTTGATATGATAGGTGGTCTTTTCTTGACCGGATAATGGAGTCTCTACCTCACTTTACTTCAATTCACCATCCATCCAAACACGCCAGAATCATACAATTTGTATCTTCTCCCAATTCATATCCCAAATCCTACGATTTTAGCAACAAACTATTTCTCTTCGAATAAGGTGTTTGTTTCTTTTTTCTTCACTTACATAAGCACATCCCCTTCTATCTAATTCTGTATAATAGCCTCCAAGAAATCTCTCCATAAGTTTATAAGGAGATGACAAGTGTCTTCCTAATGGCAAATACATATTCATATGGAATTCTTATTCACACTTTTAGAATGACACATCTCTCTTACCCTATTTCCTATTGATACTATTATTAATACTACATGTTTTTCTCAACCTAATTTCAAAAAACCTTTACTTCTAGGGACTTTATGGAAGAGTCCAAATTCTTATACTAGCAACAACCTTGCCATTTCTCCTCTACCCTTTCACTTATTTAAACCATATTCTCTACCACTTTAATTATAATCAAAGTGCAGCAATTCTTAATAGATTATAAAAGACAAAATGTTAGAGAATAAGGGGTTATCTTAAAATGATCATGGCTAATGAGAGTTAAGTACATAACAAGAAATTTAGGACAGTTATCTTTCTATAGTGGATTTCTGATGCAAGACAAATTGGACCAAATTCAAACTTGACCCAAATTTAATGTGGCTTGGGTTCATTTTGATAATAAACTGGAAAAATAATAACAATTTGACATTCTTGACTAATCAACTTTTGTTTTTTATTACAATAGTAAACTATCTTCATAAAATCCACATTTTAATGCCTTTATAGCCTTAAAATCAACTCCGCTAGTTTTTTTTTTTTTTTTACTGTCAGTCCCAAGTCCGGGTAAAGGAGAAGGGTTGCGACAGCCGGTGTAAACTTTTATTACAACTCACAACCCAGACAACAAAATTCGTGCAGCCGAAACCAACATAGTTGGGACAAGGCTTTGATGATGACGATGATGATAGCCTAATTACATATTCCTTTCCTAATTTTTTAAAAAATATCCCAATCCTAATCAGCCGATTGAATAGCATGAAGACAAATCCTAACACATTTAGACTACTTACACACAAAGAAAAGGTTAGTTTCAGTTAGAAATTCCACTTATCAAGCACATCCTAATTTTTAAGGAACCATTGATAATATTACATTGAAAATCATTTGAAAAAGATTTGTTTGACTGTTCAAGTACCCCATGATTGAGTGCATTAGATTAAATCAAAGGAATTAGAATAGACACAATATGTGAGCTTTGATCCAACGGTCTAAATATATTAAAGTGAAAGGTGACCCCAAAATATATGTACCCACCTGCAGCCACTATACCGCTCCTGTAGATCCTCATACTTAGCCTCACATTCCTGCAACCACAAAACAACATCAAGAAGAATATGAGATAAAAGGGCCCCACCCCACATGTGAGACAGGTACCACTTAGATGGGCCCACTAGTCCTCTATCAAACTTCAAACATCGTCCTAATTGAATGTCACTGGCAATTGATCAAATCTAATGATTTTAATTTGAACCGTCCAATGCTCCCGAGTTAATGGTCCACTTCCATTTAATTTGATCTAACGGCTAGAAAAGCTTGAGGAGCCTAATGTCTTTTTTTTTATTCTTTCGGTGGGTCATCGATCCCCACCTTCTTGCCACGTGTCCCTTAATTTTAAAATGTCGTCCTGGTAACGACAAAGCGCGAAGACACGGTGAGAGGGACAGTGGCAGGCATGTGGGGCCCAGGACCCCACTCTTTTTTCTTCTACAGACCGTCCATTCCGTGCCCTAGCCGTTGATCTCCTGTGGCCAACCCTAGTTTCTAACTTGCTTTTGAGCGGTTCAGATTAATGCAGGTGGGTCCCATCCCTGGTCAGCCCTATTTAAAAAAACAAACAACGTCAGATCTGAAATTGAAAAGAGATTAGGGAAAAAGTCACCGTCAGATCTGAAAATACAATATACAAATAAAAGGACTAAACTAGCCTCCTCTATTTTGATTAAAAACCCCAAATTGCCCTTAAAGGAATCAACGTGGTGGGGTCCAGTTTCCGTATTTCCCACGCATCCAAACCGTTGATGTGTATTCTTCAAACCCTAATTCAGAACCCTATCCATTCATCTGATAGGCCTGGTGGTGGGCCCCACCAATGTTCCATACGTTCGACGTGCCGTAAATGGCCGATGAGCTAAGCCAACTTTTTCATTGACCAAAACAACCCTTGAACGCCAAGGAAAGAGAGAGGCGTGCACAACAAAAACAAAAGGGTATTTTGGTCAAGAGAAATTAGAAATAGAAAATGGGCCCCGCACACCACGTACGACTCGCAATTGACCCCCGAAATATCGTCAACGTATCAAACCAACCGTAATTGACAAGGCCCACCACTTAATCGACTCGCGATATAATCAAGATACCATATCAAATCCCGATAAATACGGAAACCCACTTTATCTCGCGAGATTAAGAAGAATAGATAGCCTCGAGAAACGTGAAGGGAAAAAAAATGATACGTTAATGATAAAGAGGACCGGCGCGCGATATTCTCGCGAGAAGGAAGATGATGTCGCGATAAAATCACCTGAGGCGTGAAGCCGTGCGGGCAGAGGGTCCTGGCTCGGAGCTCCGAAGCTACGGCCCCCCAGGCTCGGGTCCCGTGCCTGAGCACCGCCCCTCCGAGCACCAGCTCCTCCCACGTCCCCCACCTCCTCACCATCTCCGCCACCGGCGCACGCTAGCACGTCCCCCAACCCCCCCCCTCTCCCGGCGCACGTTAGCACGGCAACGGCGCACGTTAGGGCCGGGGAGAACCACCTTGGAAAGTGAAAACCGGAGAAGCCCAGATGGAGAAACCAGAGAAGAAGATACGAGAAAACCGGTTTTGGGTGGGATGGGTGGTTTTGAGGGTGGTTTTTTTTTGTTGTTGTTGTTTTGTTTGTGTGTGTGTGTGTGATGTGTTTGTTTGGATTGGGTGGAAAGGGAAAAGGGAGATGAGGAGGAAAGAGAGATTTGAGAGGAAGAGGAGAAAAAAATGGTTGGGTTGGGTTGGGTTTCCTTGGGAAGAAGGGAAAGCTATTGATTTCCCATCGCCTTTCTCGCCTCAAGCCTCGTCTTCTACCTTTGGTGTATGTATATAACTATATATATTTACCACCAACCCAAGAGGCGTTTCCCTTTTTCTTGTATAGAATTCTTGGGTTGATAGACAAAATAGCCCTTTACCAAATTTATTTTTCAAGGTTCGTTTTCAAAACAACCTTGAAAATAGTGGTGATAGAAGTTGGGTTGAGGTTCAGCCCAAGTTGTCCTTACATATAGTCTAACTTGGGTTTGGCCTATAATAGGATGAAATGACCCAACCCGAAAAATAATTAAAATGAATCTAAATGATTGAAAATCGCTTTGCAATCATTGTCTTAAATCGGATGAGCATCTAATCATTGCTTTTCTTATCGAATGAATGAAAATAATTAACTTAAAAGGACAGTAATAATCGGCAATCGGCTACTATTAGCTGGCTAGCAATGTCTGGTCTGACAGAATTTCTTTTTGCTTAATTTAATAGTGTCTTTTCATATATGATCTACAAACATGACTCGTGCCTTCTTTTGGTGGAGTTGTCTCAATAAAAGCATTTGAATGTGAAGTGTCCATTCATGATAGCGAGTGTATATGGGGCGCCGTAAATTGATTATAGGTAAGTAAGGTCGTCTTGAACTGCAAGAAGAATCCTGTGGGCGATTCTCACATGAATATTATTGAAATATTATTTATTTAGTCGTTATCATCATCATTAAAGTCTTCTCCCAACTATTTTAGGGTTGGCTGCATGCATTTTTTTCCTCCATTACATTTCAAATCTATCATAAGTCAAATCTTAAATAAGTTGCACTTCTTCATGTCTATCCTTATTGTTTTTATCCATATCCTTTTCGAAGCCTACCTCTTCTAATTGGTGGGTCGTCAATCTATAGAAAGACTTTTCCTCGATAGTATTGCATTAGATGTATCCAAACGATCTAAAGCGAGTTTTTTGAAAATTGTCTATTGAAGCTATATCTAAATACTTTCGAAAGTGCCCATTTCCGATTCAATCTTTTTAGTTTTACCACACATTCATCCCAACTTTCTCGTCTTTCCTAGTTATTTATTAAATATTTCATATTTTAAAATACCATAGCGCCTTATGAAACTTTTTTTTATAAGGCACATTAAAATCAAATTAAGATTTTGCTTAAAAAACCACTTTGGAAAATAGTGCCCCTGGAAGGGAAATAGGAGCAAGAATCTTTTATCCCAGTGTTAAAATTACAATACATGGACCAACTTCATGAGGCCATTGGCTTATCCTTTCTAACCCTTGATAAACTAGAGACAATAACAACTCAAAGACCAAATAATCCTTTACAATTTAGTGGGTAGGCACAAATAAATAGGTACTTAGCCATTGCCATTACTTACTGGAAATAGTTGATGATGTGGCTGGCACCACTTCTCTATTTTTAGGAGTCCTTTCATTGAGACTCTTCATTAATCAAGTAAAAAACTCACATTCATTTCTCATTGGTTTTCCTAACTAAGAAGACTTTTTAATAACTTCTAAGGAAATTTATATATAACCACTGCTTTTTTTATTTATTTACAAACAACCACATCTATTTTGTATTTTTAAGCACAACCACAAGCTTCTCAAAAAGGATGAAGATTAGATACCTCTCTTAGCTATGTCTTCAGCCTCCATAGTTTACTCTTGGTTAAGTTTAACCTTAAGAAACTATAGGAAAACACTTTGGTAACTCTAGTTAGTTTAGGGAAAAAGACATTAATTTGGCATCCTAATTTGAATTATTTAAACTAGGGTCAAACATAAACTTTGTTACATGATTGTTCATAATTAAGGGCATCTTTCCTTACTAGAAGAAAATATTAGGTAGGTTTGATCAATTAGGTCACCGTCAAGATAAGGGAGTGGTATATATAAGTTCACAGTCAAAATTTCTTGGGCTTGTGCATCTTGCAGATTTGCTAGTTGACTTGTATTAAATATGTGAAAGTCCATCTTATTAAATAGTTTGCAAGTAATGGACGGTGATCAATTAATAGGCTTATTGAATGAATGGTTTGGATCATCATAAGATATGCCAAATGCTATAAAACTTCTTTTTTGGATCAATGGAAGATTTTGTTTATCGGCTGCTGTTGAATTTCTTCATGTGAAAAGTTAACAATTAAGAAGTTATTATTCAAAGGGGTCCTACAAAACATTTTATAAATGCTTATGCCTGATCCACTGCAAACAATACATAGTAATTGAATATATTGACAATTGTGGTCAACGATACGAGGTGAGGAGTGTATCACACTGGGGCCACTGGAAATTTACTAGGATCTCCTTGAGCCCGTAAGGATTAGTCCGACTACTCAAAGGGCTGAGACACCCTCTGTTATAAAATAAAAAAAAAAAAAAAAAAGACATGGAGTTTTTTAGGTACTGAATTACTAGGGTGATAGTTTGCGGATTTATTTTCCATCTTCCTTTTTTATATAATTTCCATTCAAATGTAATTTATATGATGGTCATATTTAAATATTCACCTTTAGTTTCCAAACCCAACTCTTAAATATATATCGTGGGTGAAATCATGGTTTATATTGAAGAGTACAATGCCCATTAGGATGTATATATCTCATGTAGCATCATAAAAAGCATACAACCAATAAAGGCCAGTCCAAGAAAGAAATCTCTTCAAAATATTGGAAAGATAAAAGGTTGAGAAGGATTGCACTAATTCTATCGTTCTCACTCAAGATTTCATCCTCACCCTACAAGGGGTAAGGGTTCTATCTTGAAAAGATACATGAAGAGTACCTCCCTTTTTCAGAAAATGACCCTTTTTTTCTTTTTGGAAAAAAAGGGAGACATTCATAAAGATTTTGTCACACCCCATGCCATTTGTAAATAACTACTTTACTGAGAAAAGCACAGCAGCACTTCTTTATGAAAAAAACACTAAAAATGATAAAAACTATTATTTAATATTGCAGAAAAATATCCAAAATACTGTCCAGATTAAACCAAATGAGAGCATAGAGAAGTATATATATCATCAATATCATCAACTATGCTATTCTTTTATTTTCAATATTTTGTTTGTTACATAAATACACTTACTCTTATTGTAGGATTTGAGATATTAGTATATAAATTATGATTTATAATGAGACCCCTTAAAGTCAACTAAGATCTAGCTAATTGGGTTGTTAGGATTAGGTCATGTTTTTCATCTTATTTCATTCTATTTACCTATTTATGTTTGTTGATGGAAAATAATATATTTAAAATGTTAAACACAGAAATTTATAAAACATATGAGTTTTAGTGAAAAATATGAAATTATTGCATATTCTGATTTTTTACAAAGTTTTCAATTTTTTTGCAATGTTATCACATTTCAACTTATCAGGAAATTATTTTTTTTTTTACCACTATAATTCAAATTACAAGTAATATTTATGACTATATATATATATATATATATATACCCAACAATGAAAACGCAGATCAAAATCTGTCCCAAAATGACCCGCCCCAACTAAATCATTTTTCAAACTAATTGTAATTCAGCTTACCCAATAAAAAAGTAAGCATTTGATTGAATTCAAAATAAATAAATAAATAAAAGCCTCTTTCCTTTTTACAAATTGGGAGAAGATCAACTTTGGCTGCCAAAATATTCAATGAATAGAATTCTTGGATTTGGACTTCAAATTGCAGCAATGGAAGGTCATCAATCGCAGACCATGGTTGGACCAACCTATTAAATGCCCTCCTTTTTCATCACCCATTTTTTTTTTTTTTGGGTACTCAGCCAAGGCCCAAGGGGGTTGGAAGGGACTCCTTTAAAAATTAGCCTGCACACCGTAGGTAGGAAGGAAGCCAATAGAAATGGGGTGAGAAAATGTGTACCAACCACCTTTGCCACCACTTTTGCCTTCTCTCTTATCTTTTGCACTAAAGTATAAATCTCCCACCTTGTTCTTACATGTTCAGTAACTTAAAAGGGTAAATATAACTAGGTGAAGTATATGTAACTTATAACAAAGTGTGATGACTGATGACCTTTTACAGTCAATTAACAATCAGACTCTTGGCAGAAAAAAGACAAGCTATCCACTAAAAAGAAGGGAATCAGTTCTGGCATAAAAACTTCTTTCCATCACAGTGGGGAATTAATTATATGGTGAAATGGACCTATGTTGCTCTCAATTTATGCTACTGCAAAAATCCTAATTTAGATTTTGAGGGAGCTACATTTCTATGATTCAATGGCAAAATTGCACTCCAATTTGATTGATATGTTCCCATGGACTGATCGTGTATGAAATAAATAGTTATGTATTCTACAAATGATGAATTCAATGGTACACATGACTACTTTTAAAGTGAGATCTGGGCTAGTTCTCCTAGATGGTCCTCTGATGTGATGAGGTTGGTCAAGCAAATATGGGTTCTTCACATTAAACCAGATGATTTGCTTATGCCAGTGCCAATAGGATTATTTCTCATCAACAGTCTTGCAATTTGCAAACTAATAAGGAGTATGGCTCAGTGTTGAATGATAGATCTATGGCTTAGAATTATAGTTTGACTCGAGTCAACTCAGCTCAGTTGGTCACTTAATTGGACCTGTGGAACAAGTCTATTCTAGCACTGGGCCAGACTCACCCAATTTACTTAGTGAGTGGCCTTCTGAGTTGAGTCATGTTTCCGAGTTTTGCCCATTTTCGAATTTTTTTTGCCAAGTGAAAACTATTACAAGGATCATGGCAATTGTAAATGAGTGTTGCAGCAGGGATGATCCAATGGACGAATCTGATCCAGTATGCATGGTTTTCTTGACCTGTTGAATTTCTTACATTTGGTGGTCTATACAAGAAAACATAAACTGAAGAGAAAACGCATCAGGAAAACATTAAAAAAAACAAAGATTTTACATAAGGAAAATATTCAAGTGAGAACTAGTTCTCACCTATTATATGAGAACTTCTTTACGGACCCAATTAGCAATCAGGATTTGAAAAACAACAATTAGTTCAACAATACAACATGAGTCAGGATCTCCCACACGCTTTCTGTGAATCGAAGGGGTGGAACCCACAGTGGGGCCCACCAAATGAAAATCCCAGCCCCTCAAAATGAATGGCAGTCCCTCTCATGGGATGTCCCCCAATTTTACTCCAAGATGAGCATATCCCATGGCAAGATTAAGCACATCATTGATACATAATTAATACAACCTTATGCATTATTAAATATTAATAATATTCATTAATCACATTATCAATAATGTGCTGAATCTTGCTGTCGGACCAACTCATCTTGGAGTAAAATTTGACAATATCCTACAAAAACGGCGTTCATTTTGAGGGTCCGATTTTTATTAAGTGGGCCCCACTGTAGATTCCACTCCTTCCACTAGCATGAACCCATCACTATCCAGGCTCATACAACAAATCCCATTCAAGGGTTTTATGGTTTTATATCCTTTGGAATGAGTGACCAAACGGCAGAAAGTCAAAGAGACTGCATAGTTTTCATCTTCAAGAAGCCTATGAGGTATTTTTTGGTGAACAACAGGCAGTAAGTGTGTGTGTGTGTTTTTTAGCTTTAAGTAGTTGAAAGTTCAAAGGCAACAGGAGATTGAATATTCATTAAGGCTTTTACCCAAGCCCACATCACCATAGTAAATATAGAACAGATCCGTCTAATACCTATGTAAAGACAAGAGTAACCCACATGGGTCAACTCAGCCTATTGGGTCAGTCCAAACCCAAAACAGCCAGGCCCAAATGACTTAGTCATTGGACAACTTATGTACAGCTAGCTTCATTGTTATCTTTAGTTAGTTTCCTTAATATCTGCATATCACCCTAATCAAGGGATATACATACTGTAAATGTACACAGTAGAATATATATTTAAGACAAGTCGATGCTATCATTTTGATAATCGAATCCATTCCACAATATTATCATCTTCTTGTAAGCTTCTGTAAGATGGTATCAGAGCCATAGATAGTTTTTTCAAGCTCCGGAAGATTCATCTCTAGCCATCATCTGTCTATGCAAGAGATCTATTCAAGATTTTGTGGATTTTCTACATCAGTCGGTTCCAGACACATGCTTGATAGTGTCAACAATCCACTGTGATCTAACGTGGCCCACCTGGGATCATTTCAGTCTTGAAAGCCTACATACTCTGGGTCGTCTGCTTACTTTGGGATTTCTAAACATTTTTTCAGGATTTTTACTACATCAGAGGTAGGCCATTGGATCTGCTTTGTAGTTTACAGTTTTTTGGTACTGGTTTTCATCAACTCCATTGCAATTCCTGGATTTCCATTTTTTATGAGCAATCCCTTCTCTAGGAGGATCGAAATTAGTCTGTTCACATTATTTCAAGGGTTACTTGTCTGTTGATCACTTCCTGGGGCCCACGCTACTTGATTTCTCCCCTCCAGAGAGGTCGCCCAACCTCTTTTTGGCCATTTCTTCAGATCTGAACCTCTGTATTCAGATCTGCACCATCTGAAATCAGATCTACCCATTCTAATAGTTATTTGGGACCTTTAGTCTTGTTTCAAATGCCTTCTGACCGTAATCATGGGATCAATGTCATTCTTGATGGGACTAATTATGCATATTGGTCTCACCTTATGCAAAATTTTCTGAAAGGACAGAAGCTTTGGAAATACACTGTCAGTACCATATCCCAACCTGATTCTAAGGACAGCAAGTATGAAGAATGGGAATCTGCCGTTGGAAAAATCAACTCATGGATTGCTAATTCTGTCATTCCCTCTATTGGTAATCAATTAGCTAAATTTAATTATCCAAAAGAAGCTTGGGATTATTTAGCCAGAGTCTACACTCAGACTAATACTGCTCGTCGTTATCAAATTGAATGGGAAATCAAAACTGCTGAGCAAGGAAATGATTCTATTCATGATTTCTATGTTAAAATGACTTCTTTATGGGATCAACTTGCTTTAATGGAGCCTCAGTTCAAATCTGCCGATGATACTGCAACCTTCCATACATATAGAGAAGAAACCCGGCTAGTTCAGTTTCTTATGGCTTTGCGATCTGATTTTGACCATGTCCGTGGCTTATTGTTGCATCGATCTCCACTTCCAGCAGTTGATATGGCATTATCTGAGTTATTAGCAGAAGAACAAACACAAAGATCCCTTACCAGCAAGAAACATGTAGATTCTGAACATGTTTTATCAGCAAATGCACTCCCGCAGAAAACTGAATGCTCTGTTCCTCCTGGTGTTTCAGACATCTGCAACTACTGCAAAGAAAAGGGCCATTGGAAATATAACTGTCCCGTTCGCCCAAATCGGCAAAATAGTAAGTCCAGTCGGACTTCTCAAAAGCAAAATTTTCGAGAATCAGCATATGCACCTCAACACATGCGCCCATCAAACCAAAATCAGTTTCATCGGTCCAAGCAATATGCTGCTAATACAACAGATGCTGAAGCGGTTCTTTCCACTTCTCAAATTCAGTCCATGATTGATGAGCGTATGCAACAGCTGTTTCTAGCATCCAGTTCTACTTCTCCTATGGCTGCATCTCCTTCTGATCCAGGTTCGGCTATGACTATGTCTGGTGCATCAGGTAAACCACATTCTGTATGGCTTTTTGATTCCGGCGCCTCTTATCATATGACTTGTGATTCTTCCTTATTACATAGTTGTCATCCTCCTTCTAGAAATCTGGAAATACATACAGCAGATGACACACCACTTCCAGTTATTTCAATTGGTTTAGTTTTCACTAAGAATCTGTCTCTTAGTACTGTACTATGTGTTCCAGGCCTATCTGTAAATTTGATCTCTATTAGTCAATTGGCCTCATCTGGTTATCTTGTCTCATTTACATCGACTGGTTGTTTTGTACAGGATACTCGCACCGGGAAGCAGATTGGGACAGGCCATAGGTCCGGTGGTCTCTATCATCTTCACTCATTACACCTGCCGTCACAAGCTTTCTCTTCCGTCGCTCTTACTTCTACAGTAGCACCTTTCTCTTTATGGCATTCTAGATTAGGACATTTATCTTTGAATAAAATGAAAATTTTACATTCTGCTGGCTGTCTTGGTAACATTTCTGTAACAGACATTTCAGATTGTTTTGGTTGTCACTTTGGTAAGCAGCATGCTTTACCTTATAATAAAAGTTCTTCTTTTACCAATGCTCCATTTGACTTGATTCATTCTGACGTTTGGGGACCTGCTTCACAACCAACAAAAGGTGGTTCACTCTACTATGTCTTGTTTATTGATGATTTTACTCGTTTTACATGGCTCTATCTGATGAAACATAGGTCTGAGTTCTATTCTATTTACACTACTTTTTCTAATATGATTTCAACACAATTTAGTAAACGAGTAAAAATCTTTAGGTCCGATTCAGGGGGGGAGTACATCAGTCATAAATTCCGCAATTTTTTAGCCACTCAAGGAACCCAAGCTCAGTTATCCTGTTCTGCCACTCCACAGCAAAATGGCATTGCAGAGCGGAAACATCGTCATATCCTTGATACGGCTCGCTCTTTGATCTACTCCTCTCATGTTCCGCTGATATTTTGGGGGGAAGCAATTTTAACTTCTGTTTATTTAATAAATAGATTCCCCTCCACTGTTTTAGGTGGTCTTTCACCCTATGAGAAATTATTTTCTGCCAAACCAGATTTATCTCATCTGAAAATATTTGGTTCCACCTGTTTTGTCCTTCTCCATAACAATGAACGAACAAAACTTTCACCCAAGTCCGTTGTTTGTGTTTTCTTGGGCTATGGAATTGAACAAAAAAGATATCGTTGCTATGATCCTAAATCAAATCGATTGCGCATCTCTCGCAATGTCACATTTCTTGAACATATTCCTTTTTATACCTTACCGGTTTCTGCTCCTGCCACAAATACATTTCGTCCACTTGATCCCTTCCCTGACCTGTTTCCGTCTGAACAGTCATCTTCACCACCTACGTCGCCGCCACCTCCACCGCCGCAACCACCTCTGCCACCAGTCTTCAAAGTCTATCATCGTCGCCCGAAAGGAGACCTTCATGTACCTATGCCTGGATCCACTGTTCCCGATGCAAGTGTTCCTCCTGCTAGAAGGTATCCGGATCGCACTAGAAAACCCGTCTCTCGTTTTGGCTTTGTTTGCACTGATCACCTATCTTCTTCCTATAAGTCTTTTCTTGCAGCCATACATTCCATCTCTGAACCACAGTCATACAAAGAAGCCATTACCACCCCAGAATGGAGATCTGCCATAGAGGAAGAACTAGCTGCACTGCAGAAAACAAATACATGGGAACTTGTTCCTTCACCTCCTGACAAAAATATTATTGGGTGCAAATGGGTCTTTAAGATTAAGACCAAGTCCGATGGCTCCATCGATCGGTACAAAGCTCGCCTAGTTGCAAAGGGATATAACCAGGAATATGGCATCGATTATGAAGAAACATTTGCTCCGGTAGCCAAAATGACTACGGTTAGAACCTTCATTTCAGTAGCAGCTGTTAGACAATGGCCTCTGTATCAACTTGATGTCAAAAATGCATTCTTAAATGGATTTCTTCATGAAGAAATTTATATGACTGCTCCACCTGGTCTTACTCGTCCACCACATCATGTCTGCAGACTTAAACGAGCACTTTACGGCCTTAAACAAGCTCCTCGTGCTTGGTTTGATCGTTTCAGCACTGCTATTATTAGTAATGGTTATCATCAAAGTGCTCACGATTCTGCCTTATTCACAAGCTCTTCAGAAAAAGGTTTGTGTTTTCCTTTTACTCTATGTGGATGATATGATAATTTCCGGTGATGATAGTATGGGTATTGTCTCTCTTAAAGAATTTTTACATCAGCAGTTTGAAATGAAGGATCTGGGTCCTCTTCGGTATTTTTTGGGGATTGAAGTCGCCTATTCTCCAACTGGATATCTTCTCTCTCAAACCAAGTACTGCAATGATGTTATTCAACGAGCAGGTCTAACTGATATTAAATCTGTTTCCACTCCAATGGAGCACAATTGCAAACTTCAAACTTCAGAAGGTGTCCCTCTTGTGGATGCTACTCGCTATCGTGAGATAGTTGGCAGTTTGGTATATCTGACCACAACCAGGCCTGACATTGCTCACTCAGTTCATATTGTTAGTCAGTTCGTTGCTCATCCTACATCTGTTCATTGGGCTGTTGTTCTTCGGATTCTTCGCTATTTGCAAGGGACTACGAACAAAGCCCTCCTTATGTCCTCTTGTTCCAGTCTTCACTTGCATGGTTTTACTGATTCTGATTGGGCTGGAGATGTGAATGATAGGCACTCGACAACTGGCTTTGCTATCTTCCTTGGTTCTTCATTGATTTCCTGGAAGAGCAAGAAACAAGAAGTGGTTTCTAGATCGTCATCAGAATCTGAATATCGAGCTATTGGACACACCACTACTGAGATCATCTGGCTTCGGTGGTTACTTACAGATTTAGGAGTTTCTATTACCAAATCCACACCTCTTTATACTGATAGTGAAAGTGCTAGGAAATTAGCCTTCAATGAGGTGTTTCATGAACGAACAAAACATGTTGAAGTTGATTGTCACTTCATTCGCCAACATGTTCGAGATGGCACAATCCAACTCTCTTTCATCCCTTCCACTGATCAAACTGCAGATTTCTTCACCAAAACTCAATCATCATCAAGGTTTCAAGCTCTGGTTCACAAGCTCTCGATGCTCACATTCTCTCATCCAGTGCTTGAGGGGGGGTGTAAAGACAAGAGTAACCCACATGGGTCAACTCAGCCTATTGGGTCAGTCCAAACCCAAAACAGCCAGGCCCAAATGACTTAGTCATTGGACAACTTATGTACAGCTAGCTTCATTGTTATCTTTAGTTAGTTTCCTTAATATCTGCATATCACCCTAATCAAGGGATATACATACTGTAAATGTACACAGTAGAATATATATTTAAGACAAGTCGATGCTATCATTTTGATCATCGAATCCATTCCACAATATTATCATCTTCTTGTAAGCTTCTGTAAGAACCTACACACACATATATGCCACTCCACCAACTCACTCTCTGCAATCAGTTGCATTTTTCATACTCGGTTTATATGAATGATTGAAGAGAATAACAACATATTCGTACAGTTGGCATGCTTTCAAGCTCCAATATCGTAAAACCATCAAGCAATTGAATAATAGTACAATAACTGGATTGACACTTTTTTACATTATCTAATCTCTATTTAAACTAACGACAATGATAGTTGATTTTCTTTTTGAAAGATAATGATAACTGATAAAGTGAAAGAATAACCGAAACCGAAATATCATGAAGTATAGCTGCCAAAATTGTAATGCTAATGAGAAGCAATGGGTTCACAATTTCTCCCATTTGACAGCTCGAGCTCCATTCAGACCTTTGATGTCCACCATCCTCCCAAATTCACTTATAAACAGGCTTTTGGACTGAGATCTTTCTCTTGATTTCTAAGTTGAACTAATAGAGGGACTGTTCGATTATCTGCTCGAATATTCCCTTGGCCTCATACACAGGAGCTTTTGTACAATCTCAGACATTGGTGGCCGAAATTCTGGCTCCGACTGCAAGAGAAAATCCAACACGTGTGCATTTGACATTACAATTTTCTCAGATGCAATGATAAGAATGTAACTCCATTTCAGATATGTAAATTAATATGTTCTTCTAGCAATTGTTAGTGGAAAAGAAAATTCAACGAAAAGGTAAGAAAATATGCACATGCAAACCAAAACAAAATTTATGCCTAGAATAAAAAATAAAAGAGGTAAGTTTGAGAGGATTTTCTTTAAACCCAAGGTCAATTACAAGTCAATAAACACTCCTCAGTTTTGGTCATATTTATTTTTCAGCGATCAATCAAAATCACATTTTTGTAATGGTTAATACTTTAAAGGTAACAAGTCAGGTAATGTTAAGGAGCGTAGTGTTAAATAATACTTGTCTTCTTTCACCTTCTCAGTTAGAATATACATCAACATGAAAGGCAAACCCCAAAAATTTGACACATCAATATTAAAAATAGATGCTGCCAAGTGCCAATCTGCTAGTGCCCGGATATGGGATGGATACGGGAGGGACACACAATGGATATGGCAGAGACTGGTTTTACACAATAAATGAAGTATCTGAGGTGACATGACAGTATACAATGCCTATTTTGAAGTATCTAGGTATCATAAGCCAAATGTCATCTCATCAGTGGCTTTAGACTGCTTACTAGGTTGCATAGCGAGCTTAACATTCACCTCGAGGAGGATGCATATGCAGTTCTCTTAGGGCATATTTGTTTACATGTGTGGTAAAAGTAAAAAAAAAAAAACTCAGTTTCATATGAGGAGAAGACTGGAAGTGCATGTTTCTCAGTCTGTCATAAGCTCCATATAGCCCCCATTAGATACTGTCCCATTATGGACATGTGAATTATTACATCTGCTAGTGTTAACTCAATCAGTTCTGGCGCTGGGACAATAAATTCAGCATTTTACCCTATGACCATCCTTGGGAACAAATTTCCTTTTCTGTGGCATTAAGCACTAACTATCTTCCTGAAGAAATAGTCGTTCGTTATTAGGGAAAGAAAGAAACCTAGTCGAAACAGCAAATCAGCCTAAAGATCGAAGCATCAACAGTATATATCCATACATGTTCGTGTATGGATGTGTGTGTGTGCGCGCGCATGTAAATTATAACGAAACAGAACAATTCACCTGAACGCAAATAGAAATGATGTCGGCCAACTGTGATAATGATTTTGCAGGACAACTTCTAGAGAGTGAAGGATCAACCATTCTTGACAATGATGCAATGTCATGAAGCTGACTGATTGCCCACCTCGCTAGGTGTTGCTCTCCTCGAGGTCTTGAACTGTATGCACATGTTCATGGTGAACAACCAGAAAAAAACCAATATCATGAAATGGTTTGCTAAATTTCTTACCTATCGTAGGGTTTTCGTCCTGTAAGGAGTTCCAGCATTACAACACCAAAGCTGTAAATGTCACTTTGACATGTGTATATCCCTGACTGAATGAATTCTGGGGCCCCATAACCCAAAGATGAAAGTATATTTCCTGACAACTAAAAGGAAGAGAAAATTAAAAGCTAGAATATTTCCAATTTGTAAATAACAACTATTTGATACCCTGGGCAATCATTCACATACCCGCCTCACAGACCCCGATGAAAACAGTGAATCCAAACCGCAATCAGAGGCACGCACAGTGAGCTCATCGTCAAGGAGAAGATTGGAAGACTTGAAATTTCGATGCACAATAGGTGGCTGACAGACTTCATGCAGATATCTATCACGAATATTAAATACTTAAATAAACACTTATAATTGCTCTATAGAAGTGTAAAAAACTTTCTTCGAATTATGTTTTGTTTTCTTAGATTAGCTCAACCAAGTCCCTCAAAAACTCACCAAATACGAAAAATATAAAAAGCCCATAACTCCTCTAGCTGGGGTTTTTTTAAGACCAAAATTTCTCTCATGCTCAGGAACTGGGATAGAGTGTTGACTCGGACAAATCCAAGTAAACCGGTGGTTTATCTTTTCTGCTAAAAGTTGACTGTTACTGCTCTAAAACATATCCGAGTAAACCAATAGTTGTGTTTATCATTGATTTCATCAATTTCATCGGCATTTCTGTGTGATACCTTCATCAAAATGGACAAACTGGAAATGTTGCACTAAACTGGATCAGTGGATGCTACATGAAAGATATCTAATTGGTTATTAGTTTCTATTACTACACCTGTTTTTATTGTTGACCTTCAGATTTCACAGTTGTTTGAGCTAACTAACACATTTTCGGACATCATCTTTGCAGGAGAGCAATTGTGCATTTTTTCTCTTTCCTATTCGTCACGATGTATTATTCTTCGATTAGAGCATAAAAAAAAACCAGGCGAAAGGGATGATGCTTGGTACATTGTCTTGAGTGCATTCACTGCTCAGAACATGGCCAAACCAACACATCTGAGCTTTGAGTTGCTCAGTGAGCCACAGAACATCAATTCTTTCCCTTCTACTGGATTGATGCATAGATTCTTTCATTAGAAAATTATGTTGAAGGCAGTTACACTTTGATGTCACTTACTCTAAAGCTCTGGCAGCTCCAAGGGCTATGCGGATGCGGGCATTCCAGGATAGTTTCTTGTTGAGCTCATGACCAGAGTGAAGGACATCATTAAGGGTCCCATTACTACAGTATTCGTAGACAAGTAGACACTGCCTATGCTCCGCACAGTAACCCACAAGCTTGACAACATTAGCATGTTGAAGTTTAGAAATAATTGACACCAGTTTGAGAAAAGATTCATCTGTTTGCAGCATCAAAGAAGTATTGTCCAGCTTCTTAACTGCCAAAAGCTGAGAAACATGAAGAGGAAAAGTATCAATGTCAAATGCACAAATTAAAACATTTCTCCAACATTTTCTATCGAAGACAAGGAAACCTAGCATGTGGATGTCACTGTGAAAAATCTCCATTTAAGTGATCCAAACCATAATTTTCAGAAGTGAAATCATACAACAAAGATCAATTGCAAGCAATGAAACAAGTAAAAATTTGATTTGGAATTTTTTTTATCAGAATTAATGCTAGAGACATTAACATTGCTACTAGGAAAAAGAAATTTATAGCAATCTATTGACCGACCAAAATCTGGTACACCTGAACAGCTCTCTCTGTATGCTGGGGGATCACAGTGGGATATGAATTCCTGAATTGTGAGTTTTCTTTGGCAATTTTTTTTTTTTTTTTTGTATCTTAGTGTGTAATTTCTATGAGATTCCATATTCCTTTATATAGACACATCTGGTCTTCTCCAGTGTCCAGACAGCTTAAGTTCGAAAGAAAAATGGCTGTCAGAAAACGCAAAATTTATTCACTTATTTCTCCAATTTAAAACCGAATTTTAATTTTTAAAATTTATTAAAAAGTTGAGTCTGTTGAAAATTTTAAGATGATAAGGTTTAAATGATCTCAAGGTCCACAAGTGAAAGAAAAGTGCACACTGAAGATATCCTCCACATTCATGAGCACTTGCAAATGGCCCCTAAAGTTCTACGAGGCTATTGTATCAGGTTCATAAGAGTTGAAATATACTGATCATAATGCAATTTTAAATCAAAACTCAGTTCAAGTAAGGAACTATTATACCTTGATTAGTTGATGGAAGGATGCAATATTGTGACAGTAGTTTAATAGCAATGAACACATCATGGGAACATGACAAACAAAAAAACTGAAAGGTGAAAATAGAAAGCATATAGATGCAATGAAAACAAAAGATAAGCATAATAAGGTCAGTGACTAAATCCAAAATAATTCTACAAAGACAATAATGTAGACTAGCAAATTAAGGAAAAAATGAACAATAGGCTCTCGCAAGTGTACAGTTTACTGAAAATGGGATAAGGCTTTGATGATAAGCAAGCTTACAGTCTTCTAAGCCTAAGATGCCCTTATTGTAGTTTCGTACATCGTAAGGGGCTTATGATCAAATGATCCAGGCTGTTTGAATTAGTTGTTTGAGATTTATAAGAGATAGACCCAAAACTTCCCAGAATAGAAATCCTCACTCTGACCAGTGGTAAATAGACAACAAAGAACGCAGCAACATAAGAAAATTATCAAAAAGAATTAAAAACCATCATGATTTTTCAACCTGGGAAAATTTGGGAGATCACCCTCCATGGTAGGGCCCATCAGGACGATGGTGATAAAAACCATAGGCCAAACATGTAGAGAAACAATTGCCCCAAGAAACTGAAACTTGCTGCTCCTCATGCCCTGTATATTTTCCTTAAATTTAAAATTAGAAAATAAACAGCACATGACTTACTGAGTTGAGCAATAAGAGAGATAAATAACTGAAGGCTTAATTTGGTATGATGCTAACAAATGCCCTTGAGATATTGCACAAACAAATCATTTTACATTTCTCTTCATATACCACTGCATCTGTTGTAGAGTCCTATAAATCATCATCAGCACCACCACCACCACCATAAGTTCATAACCTTATCCACCTAATCTGTAAATCATATTGACATTTAAGAGGTAGTGCTTGCAGACTTCTGCACAATCTAATACCATAAAATCAATAAACTTGGAGTAAAGGTAGCTAATTAATGAGATTACAGTTGGATTTTATTCATAGTCTAGTAGAAATTTATATAATAGTTCCTTTCTCTTTTCAGTTTCTTGTAAATTTCTGTTTGTCACTGTTTTTATATAAAATTAAGCATCGAATGGCAATTGCACACTTCTAAACTATCCTTGGACTCAACTATCTGTTAACTTGAATAAAATCAACTTGACGGAAAGGGGAAAACGAAAGAGAATAGTTGCATGATTTCCAAGCTAGAACTCAATGATTTTCGACATTTCTATAAACTCTAATTACTATTGACCAATTTCTTTGGCATTTCTAAGGGCGCTCTTTTAAGACCTTTGGATTTAGTGATGTGAAAAAATATTTATTGTCAAAGGATACACCATAAGACGTCTTGAGACTTTCAGCTAAAACTACACAGTGTACCCACCGTGGTTTGTAATTCATCAACCATATAATATACTGTTGTGATTAATCAATGTAAACCCACTCATATATTTAAATGTAAAATTAAGAAGATTGTACCTGTCCATCCGGGCACTCTGCTAAATAAACACTGCCCAAAGAACCAACTCCAATGAGATTTTCTTGACCAAAACTGTTGGTGTATTGTTGAAGGGATCCAACAGTGAAAGATGTTACAGAAGTTTGGGGATCCAAATCTTTTGGCAATTTAGCAGGGACAGGGTTGTTACAGACTTCTTCAACAGGTAGACCAACTGCAACCGCCTCCACTCCGTCCATATTTGTCTCTCGTTCCACCATAGGCTTCTGTGCTCCCATCCACATTCCTATTGTATCCATCTCATGTTCCTTTGTTGGTTTCTGAACTGCCTCCTTCAAAACTGAAACTGTTTGTGACAATTGCACAAAAAAAAAAAAAAGACATTAAAAAGAAAGCAACACTCAAATAAAAAAAAATTGCCCCACATACTGAACCAAGACACAAGACATATTCACCTTTCTTCATTTCAATGGTATGATGAATCAAAGAGTCATTGTCTTCAGGCTTCTCTTTGCAGCCTTTGTAGGGACCAACTTTTGGCCTCTTGACAGTTCCCTTAATCTTTGATTCTTTTCCACATCTTATTAAAAGCATAGCCACTAGTACAACTATGATGCACAATATCATTCCTATTCCCACAAAAGCCACAATTTGTATTGTCTTTCGGGTTTTACTAACTTTTTTATATTGTGAACCATCTTGAACAGACGGGCCATCTGCCGGTCTTCCTGGTATTACGTCCGACGTTGGTCCTTCAGAAATAGGTGATGACATTTGAGGCAGTAATGATGAAGCAACAGTGGTATTGAACGGGTTTCCATCCTTTCTGCATGGCAGATTTTAAGTCACTTGAAGGTCAAACATAAAACGCTACTCTTTTTAGAATACCCTCAGTCATTTAAATCATTATTATAATTTTATTTTTCATTTGTTCATTTTCTGTAAAGGAGAAATAAGATTAAAAAGTGTAACTCTGAAATATAAATATAAGGAATTTCTTAACTTCAACATAGTATCTTGATGATATAAATTATAATTTATAATCAGTCCTTTTATTGAATAAAACAAGAATTTGTGACTGTCAAGACACAGGTCCAGCTCAATCAATGGATCAAGCCAGTCCAAAATGGACCGACTGCAGATTTGTTGCAACAAGATTTTATATTTTTCTGGTTCTTCTCTCATATCTTGGAAAAGTAAGAAAAAAAATGTTTATAGATCCTCAGCGGAATCAGAATATCAAGCATTGGCTGGCACAACTACTTAGCTTATCTAGCTTCATTGGTTACTGCATGATTTATGAGTCAAGACTCCTACTGCCACTCTCCAGACTCTGACATTGCCAGTGACATTAAAACTGCTTGCATTGATGTATTTTCATGAAGAAACAAAACACATTGAGGTCAATTCTCATTTTGTTCGTCATCATGTTTGATATGACACTATTACAATTTTATTTATTCCTTCCGAAGACCAAGTAGTAGACTTCTTCGCCAAGCGTCATCCAACACCATAGTTCCTACAACTGGTCTCCAAGCTTTCAATGCTTACCAGCTCCCACCTAGAGCTTGAGGGGTGTGTCAATTGTCAAGACATAGGTCAAGCCCAACCCAAAGGGTCAAATCAACCGAATGTATCAAGCTAGTCCAAAATGGACCAACTGCAGTTTGCTGTATATTATTCTCATTGATTGTAGCGGAGTATACATTCTAATTTTGGTCTCTAGAATTAGATCCTAATCCTTACGATTATCGTAGATTGGATATGACTGACTATAGATATAGTAACATGTGTACTACAAATAGAGAATACAAGACAGAGTAAAATACACAGTTCCACTTTCAAATCATCTTCTTTCTTTTAGTTTTTATAGAGACATACATATGTACACATATCTTGCAGGGACAACTCATCAACTGTGTGCATGGCACATACAAACAATTTAAAGACGACTGTGGTGCTGTTTAGGATTAGAAATGGCAGTGGGTCGGGTTACAATTCAGGAAAAGGATATGTATCAAGGGTGAATGGAGTGGGCTTACAACTAGCAGGCAAATGGCTAGTTCATTTAGGAATTAGGACTGAAAATAGTCAGGTTCGCTCGGTCCAAATACTTTGCGCTAAACTGGGATGTGTTTGTAGGCCCATGGGAGGGCCGAGGGCAAGACGACTTTTAGGCCTATGTATGCTTAAAAGGATTGAGGCTTGGCCTAACCTTTATAAAATTAGAATATAAAATTTCGCAATGGGAAAGGGTTGGGCCTAATTTTCAGGCACACAAGTTGGATCTATGCTTGAATATGGGGCCAAGAATTGAATGCTTGGGCTTAAACAAGCTTCAGCCCAACCTAAATTCGGCTTATGTCTAGCATACCACTGAC
The DNA here is from genome assembly GCA_012931725.1 of Litsea cubeba. Lineage (NCBI taxonomy): Eukaryota > Viridiplantae > Streptophyta > Magnoliopsida > Laurales > Lauraceae > Litsea > Litsea cubeba. Next base: position 114,077,956 of record CM022945.1, read on the forward strand.
GCACTAGGTAAAGATCACCCTTCTACAAGATTAGGTAATCAATTTTACTCCAAATCCATGCTTAGCAGCTAGTACCACTTTTTTGCAATAAAATTTGACTCTAGCACAATTTCAAGAGAATTGTGAGGGAAGCCTCCATAAAAGATATGTCCAATGTCACTCCAGGCAATGGAAACGCAACTTTACCTCGCCTTGCCTTTTGTGTTGCAACAAATCACCTTCCACTAATGGGACCAAAGAATTCCTTCTAAAACAACATCATTCCTTCCTCATGGTCAAATCTCCATGCAGCTGAAATTGCCCACCATAAAAGACCAAAAGGACAATATAATCTTTATGTTTTGAGATGATAACAAAGAGTACCTCTTTCCTCTCCAACTCTGGATGAATTTTTTCAGAAAATTCTCAACGGAACCTCCTTAAAATCATCAAATTTATGGTTATGGTTGGCCGAATCGGGCTCTTGCACATATAATGTATGGTGTACTGAGTGATCAACTCAGATCTTGAACATTATGGCTGCATGTACAAAACCAAGTCACTTATAGGATCATAAAATACTTGCATTTTATACCATCTTGCCTTGTTTAGTTGGTTTCTACATCTTATGCCAATGCCTTCGTTTATCAGTTCTGATCTGTTCGGTCATATCTTTTAATATAGTTACACGATCATTGTGCATGTATGCATGCCAAATTCTTCAAGTTCCATTTGTTATAGGATAATTTCTACAGACATTTGGTGACCAATATGATTTCTCAACACAATCAACAACCGAGCACTCATGGAAATACAACCAAATTAATAAAGATCAAACCACCATGAAAGAAAAGTCAAGAAAACATCACAACAATCATTAAGACACAAGATATACATTGCTAGGCCACGCACAATATGCAACCTACATCCAAGGGAGAATAATGCAAAGCTTTTCTTACTCTTTCAGTGGAGATGTCAAGCCTTCAAAGTGAAGCTCCTTTACTTTCTAGAGAACCCTCTAATGAAATACAGGTATATTTCAAAGCTTCTCTCCTCCCCTTTCTTTGTCTCTTGAAGAAAGCCCCTCTTTTGTCTTCTCTACAATTAGAATCCCTTTCTTTTCACTATTAGGTTTTTGGGCCAGTTTGGCACTTTACTTAAAATCAAGTGGAGTGAAGTGAAATAAAAAATATGAATAAAAAATGTAGTGAGTTATGATGGTATTTTGTTTTTAGTTGTTGGGGATAGAATATTGTTGACTTTTGGTATGGGAAATGGAGTTTTTTTTTTTGTCTTTTAGTGAGTAACATGAGTTGTACACAGAGACACACATATATATGACACCACTGGGACTTCTTTCGATTCCTGATTAGATAGAAGACCCTTCCAATCAAAGACAAAATGAAAAGAGAAAGAATACTAATAGGCTCTTACTTGAAATTTGGGATGCTCATCATCTTACCAGGCACGGGTCCTGAGAACAAGTTGTTCTCTATATCCCTATTCAAATATTTCAAATCTTTAGTCACTAATCAACAAAAACAAAGAGTATGAGCTAAAGGAAAAAACATGATTTAGAATTACAAATCTCTGATAGAAAGATCTTGTAGAACATCAAGGGTCCCGGTTAGTTGGTTGTTCTGCACATGCCTATCAACCATGACATTCGATCAATGTAGGAAAGGCAAAAGTACATATATAGAAACAAATCATTCATGAATGTAAAGATACTCACAAGGTGGTCAGAGATGATAACTTCTCTAAAGAGAGTGGCAGTTGTCCACTAAAATTGTTGCTAGACAGATCTCTGCACCAAAGGTTAAGTTATCAATCTAGAACTCTAAAAAGGGAAAGTTGCCGATTATAACAAGATTCTTACAAATTAATGAGACCAGTTAGTGTCTGAAAGGCATCCGGTAGTTCTCCAGTGAAAAAATTATTAGTTGAGCGACCTGGACGCGCAATGAACAACTATATAACCACTAATGAGAAAATTTATTAGTCGTTGAGAATGTAGTGACACATAAGTGCAAAGGTAAGTAAAAAAATATTATGCCTACTTACATGGCCGCCAGAAGTGTTAGATTTGACAAAGAATCTGGGATACTTCCTGTGAATTGATTAGCTGAAAGAAAACTGCATGATTCACCACAAAAACAGTATCATTACATAAAAATGAGAACAAAGCAATGATCACTGAAGATGGTCTTCATGACCAAACCATTTCAGAATATAAAAAGCTCAATGCAAAAATGCCGAAGATTTTTTGTAACATACAATGTTTTCATTGTGGCAGGCAGATTATTAGGAATACTGCCTCCAATACGATTGCCGCTTAGATCTCTGCCTCAAGACAATAAACAAAGACATCAATGTAGGAATGCATGAAGATGTACCAAAGCTTAGAAGTGGTACTATAATATATGTCTGCCTTTGGGAAGAAGGGGATAGAAGAAGGAACGGGAAAAGGACTTCATTGTCAGCGAGTCAGTGTCATTATCCATTAAAAAAAGTGTTTAAAAGAAGAAAAAAAACTATTACTGCTACTGACCTTCAGTCTGAAAATAGCAAGTTGATGAAAGACTTAATGTCTTCAACATCAATAAACTATTTTGATTCAGGCGACCTTTCATTTTTTACAATGTTGAATAAATTATACGGCCTAGTTTGATAATTCCACTTGTAAAGTCAAGTGGAGTGAAGTCAAGTTAAACATCACATCAAAAGCACTTTTTATCAAAACTCCCTCCAACTTTTTCAAAAAAAAGTTAAAAAGCAACAACATTTATTAACTAAAAGATTAAAAAAAAAAAACTCAATTTTCCATACCAAAAGTTAACAATATTCCATCCCAAACAACTAAAAATAAAATATCATCATAACCCACTACATATTTTATTCATACTTTTTATTTCACTCCACTCCACTTGATTTTAAGAGTAAAGTGCCAAACAAAATACCATCAGAACTAGCTGATGGAGTTATAATATGCCTTTATTAAATGTTCATTCAAATAATTATTAACAGTCTTTTTTAATGAATTATTATTTCCATGCCCTACTTATGCAGTGATGAGTTTTCAAGTGATATATATATATATATAAATAAAAAATCACTTACATGGTTATGATGGATGAAAACTTGTCTAATTTATCGCCCAGTTGCCCTCCTAAATTTGCACCATTAAGAATTCTATATTAAAAGAAAAAAAAATCTATTAAAAGGTGTGAATAAATATATTGAAATAAAAAAATTAGAAAATTGTGAAGAAATAACAATTGAAGAGAATATCTGACAAGATCACCATACATTGAGCTTATATTTGAACCGACACATTGGACTCCCTGCCAGCCCTCGACACAAGGATCACCTCCAGTTGAAACCCACCCAGGAAGTGGAGGTGAACCGAATGCAATATATAAGCTATTTATCGCATAAACTGACAAGACATGCAGTATCTTTTAGAGAATACACAGAAACTAATAACAAGACTTTCAGATCTAATTTACAGAACAACTTTCTTGGAATGATCAATATGCCATGAAGCCCAAAAATAAACAAAATCTGAATGCATAACATGTTTAGTGGTTACTAAATGGAGTAACAATATAGTTTTATGTTAGTGAGTTATTTACTGCATGAGCTGAAAAAAAGTGTAAGTAATTGGGATAACAATTGCAAGGTATTCAAAAGTCTAAGACACAGGAAGAAGACTACTAAATTTCATAACAATGTGCATTCACCAGGACAGTTTTTACCACCGCTCCCAGGCTCAGGCAAAGACGGAGGGTTGCATTAGATAGGTTGATAGCCATCATAAGATTTTCTCACAATCCAAAAGGACGGAGAGGTCGTGGATGGAGGTAGTAAAAATAGATATGAATAAGTGTAAGTTATGTGAGGATTTGACACAGGATAAATTGAAATGGAGAAACAGAATTCATGTAGTCGACCCAACATAGTTGGGACAGGGCTTTGATGATGAAGTGCATTCACCTGACCTCTTAACAAGGAGCATCTGATAGCTAATCATAATGAAGATCACCAGTCCTTTTTGTAACAGAGGACTAGTGTGACAAAAGGTGGTTCAACAGGAAACAGTGAGATGTGCACATGGGCATACCCAAGTATGGGCATGTGGGTGCGGTCCCACACCCATCAAATTATGGTGCGCTTCCAAAATCTATATGAAGATTCTGGGTCCACTTTCTAAAATTCAATAAAAATTGTGGGTTCGCCCTCAAAATCCACACGAGAATCCTCAGTTTGCCCCCAAAACAAAACTACCTATTAGGGTCTACACCCCTCAAACAAAAATCATGAGTCCGCCACTGGATGTGCATCCCATCATTGCCCTGTTTAACTTGATTCAAGGATGGATTAATAAGGATTATAGGATTTTCCTTTGAACTTTTACGCATTTGAAAGTAGTGGGAATCAAGATCCAAGACCAAAGAATGTTAGACATTTACTGAATGGAAGGTAAGGTTGGCTACAACTAGTCATGAAATACCAAAGAATTAAATCCAAAAAAATTAAAGAAATGAAATGGAGGCAATTTAGGTAATTGGTGAAGGCTAGAGAATCAACAAAGACCCTCAAGAATGGACAAGGTATTCTTTTGTTAGTAGAATGATATATGAAGCTAGCCAAGACAATTAATTTCCACCAAATCCCTGCATACATACATTTTCACCAATTCTATCTGAGGACCTCCAAGAATCTGTATCTTACAAATTACAGTCACTAACACTTTTAGATATACACACACAAAAAAAAAAAAAATGTTGGAATCTCAATTTTACCATCTTGTTCATTGGTGAATGATCCATGGGAAAATGGTACAGCAAAGCTCACCATCAAGCTTGTGAAGAGAAGAGCAAAGGTTTTTGAATTTTCTTTACCCATCACCAGCAATCTCCAAGCAGTAGCCTTGACTTAATAAAAATCAAATCTCCTGCCTTGTTTTGTAAGCAAAGAATTTGTTGGAACAATAACCAAACAAAATTCAACAACAGACTTCTAAATTCATGAAATGAAGAGCTGGAGAAGTAAATATATATATATATATATATAGAGAGAGAGAGAGAGAGGAATGAGATTGTGTTACAGATGCTTGAAGAAATGTCACAGATAAGAGAGAGATAGAGCTTAGAGTGAAAAACGCAACGCTTTACTTGGGTGATAATAGAGAGCACAGACGAAGAGACTAAATAGAAGCGGATCCTATGGGTGTTTTATAGCGTCAGTGCAGGATCCTGTGGGGCCCACAGGCTTTATTCCATCTCTTCAGTCTTTTCCTTTAGGGGAGCTCTATTGGCACAACGAAATTTACTCTTCCCACCGCGAAAAAAAAAAAAAAAAACCCTCCTCCTTTCTCCCTGCTTCTCCTTCTCCCTCCTTCTCCTCCCTCATCTTCCTTTCCTCTCCCACCCTCCCTTGTCTCCTGCGGGGAGGGAGCCCCGGTCGGCTGGCTTCCCTCCCCCCTCCCTCTTTCTTCCTCTCTCCCTCTTCTTTCCCTCTTCTCCCTCTCCTTCCCTCCCCCTCCCAGTCGCCGGCGGGGAGGGAGATCGGGCTGCAGGGGAAGGGGAGAGGGAGGGGGAAGGGGAGAGGGAGGGAGAAGAAGAGTACGGGAGGGAAAAAGAGGAAGGGAGAAGAGAAGGGGAGGGAGGAAGAAAAAGGGAGAGGGGGAGGGAGACCGGCCAGCTGGCTGCCGGCCGGGGCTCCCTTTCCGCCGGCCACTGGGGGTGGGCGCAGATAAGGGAAGAGGGTGGAGGGTGGGAGAGGGAGCAAGGAGAGAGGAGGAGGGAGGAAGGGTAGTTTAGGAAAAAAAAAATTTTATCTTCTACTACGGTGAGGAGAGAAAAATTCGTTGTGCCAATAGCACCACTCTTTCATTTATGTTTTAAAAAGGGTGTTGTGGTGGGTGGCGCCCACCTGATCATGGGTTGATCACGTGAGGACACTTGCAAATTGCAAGTGGTTTGTTGAGATTTAGAGCAGAAACAGCCAATGACTGATGAGGGAGGCCCTGTCTCTTTCTTGTGTTTAAGAATTTCTTACTGAAATCTTACGTATGGGTTTTTTTTTTTGGAATTTTCTCTTTTGCAGTGGAATTCCAAGGTAAAGGCATTTGAAATAGTTTTGTTTTTGTTTTTTATTTCTCTGTATTTCACAACCTAGCAGGCATGCTAGGAAAGCCGGTTTGCCGCAGAAAAAATAAGGATTATGTTTAGTGTGGTTTACTTTTCTTGTAGAAAAATGAAAAAAATGGAATAATTTTTTGTGATTCCTAGAAAAGTAAATTCCAACAGGGTTGGAGATTTTCCGTGGAGCCAGGGCCGGCCCCGACTTTGAGGGGGCCCAAGGCGACCTCTAAAAAATGGGGCCCTTATACAATTATTTTAAAAAAAAATTTAATTCATTATAGTTTTCTAACAAAAAATTGATATTTTTTATTACAAAAAAGTGCTGCATCCAGATAACTTTAGGACTGCCTACATACCGAGGGAGGCTATATTTAATCCCAAGGATCAAGCACAATGTAGTTATCTTAAACTACCCACTCTGCCTAAAAGCCTACAATTCATACACCAACATTCCCTTCCGAAAAACAAGGCTAATAAACCTAGAACAAAAAAAAAAAAAAAAAGTATTACTGAAAACAATTGTATAATCAAGTTTTTCTGATGCTCACGAGAAATGAGGAAAGCTGAAAAGTTAGGTGGTCTTATCTTTTGGTGGTGGGCCCACGTTTGACTTTTAAAGTCTTTATCTTATGGTGGTATGGTGGTGGGCCTTAAGTTTGGCTTTTTAAATAATAGTTATTTTAAATAAGGTGCGCTTTAAATTTGGGCCTTTTAATTTATTTATTGGGCTAAATATTTACACACATGTGTTATTAATTTTGGCCTTTCAATTTACATATTAGACTAAATATTTACACATATATATACAAATGCATAAAATAATATGGGGCCCTAAAACTTTTGTAATTATTGGGGGTCCAAGGCGGCGGCCTCTCCCGCCTGCCCCTTGGGCCGGCCCTGCGTGGAGCCGGTTTTCCACAGCAGCATGTACACAAACATGCCCTAGTTTAAGTTGTTCAAGGAATTTCAAAGCATGGAATTTGGAGAATTATGAATTCACTTGTAACAGTTGTCAAAAATTCCTTTCAAACCATTTGATAGCTCATAAATTCCACATTAAAGGGACTATAAGACAGCCGATGTTATGTTGTGCACACACACCATCTTTTGAAATCTTTGGTTATTGTTGTTTTTGTCCTGCTTTTTACATAGGTCTGCTTTTGTTCAGTTCAACCAATTGATTGATATACTTTATGGAAAACATAGACACAGATGGTTCGGATTCTCAATCTGCCTTTTTTACATTAACCTCAATGACAATAGGACCCACAATAAAAAAAAAAAAATTTTTTTACAACTGGTGTGAGTGTTTATGTCAAGTAAGGGATCTGAGAAAGTGGAAAAGGGTTGATTTGCTTTGAGAATCATTTCACCTGCATATATGATGCAAGCTTTAGCATAGTACAATGACGTAAAAATAAAAAGCTATTCACACCTAATCAAATCCACTATTGGATCTTCGCAAATCGTTTTCTTAATTAGATCATCCTAATATTATGACTTTTTTTTTAGATGATGAGGGTATCAGGCATCTTTCAGAACCGTCTATTCCGCCATATACGTGAGGTCCTGCCTCTCCCACACACCGAGTAAATCAGGCTTTTGTCTGGACAAGTAGTCTTAGAGAAAGAGAGCGAGTTTGAAACCACAGCCTCATATTCTTGTCATAACTTATTTCAGTTTATTTTAAATTACCCAACAACTCAATATGAAGGTTTCATGTCATAACGGTTGTATAATCTCTTATCAATCTCCCACAAATCATATGTTATGTTTGAGATAGGATTGTGCAATTTGAATGTATTGATTATAAGTCATTGGTTTCTCAAAATCAATGGTTTATGTATTGATGCAAAAATGTTGATTTTGTTGTATGATGGCCATTTTCTACCTACGGATTTCATCTTAGTAATACCCTGCTCAGTTTGAATTTGTCAAAGCTAGTAGGTCATTAAATCAGATTTGTCATGATCTCTCCCACAAGCACATGAAATTTACTCTCATTGAAGAATATTGGAGGAAAAATCAAAGGGATTAGATGTGACTGAGGCATAAATGACTGTGTAAACCAAGGATGCTTGTATATTGTAAAGGCGTGTTTATGGCCTGGGTCAAGCCGAGGGAAGGAATATTTCGGCCTGGCCTGACTTTAGAAATATAGGTTGTATCCGGCCCAAGCCTAACATGGGCCGTAAGTGTCAGGCACAACCCCACTCATTTAATCAACTAAGCCAAGCCGAACCAAGCTTTTTATCATTTGTACGAGCTTTCCAGCAATTATTTGGACAAATTATCACCCAAATTATCACCGAATTACAAGCACGCCGGGCTGTACTTCAGGCTGTCTATAACTTAATCCAAGCTTGGCCCAAATATTAAATGGGCCCAGCTTATAGTCGAGGCCCATCCCAAATATCGGGCTTAAGCCGGATCGGGCCTAGGCTGGCCCAGTCCACGAGCAACATAACAAGAAGTGGATTTCTATCTATGTCATGCGCCAGAGAAGAAGAGACAATGGGGATAAGATATAAAGAAGAAGGTGGTGTAAAAGAAAGCAAAGCCATGTTACACAGGATTGGCACCGACATTACTTTAGTACTACTGTTTTTCTTGGTTTATTTTACTTTTCCTTTGCTCTCATAAGTACTCACACACCCATATACATACTCACCCGGGCCTGATACCATCAACGCTACAGCTAGAAATTGAACCTTAATTATTTCGGTGAAAGGGAGGTGCCTCACCACCAGCCGCTAGTGGATTGGCAACTTTGATACCACTAAAAATTGATCCCAAGCTTCTATTGATCAAATTACAAGCTTCATTTATAGCGCACGAATGCATGATTACTTTAAAAAAAGAAAATTGAGTCCCATCTAATCAATGCACTGATGGCTTAGTGGTTTTTATAAAAGAAGAAAGAAGAATAAGAAGAAGAAGAGGGTTGCTCAATGGTGAGACATCTCCCTCTCCACATAAACAAGCAAGGATCAATCACTAGCTCCATGCATTAGAAGCTTGGGTAGAGTGCATGTGGGTGTTTGAGTATTTACCAATAGACTCCATTGATAGCTTAGTGATTACCTATTTCCTTTTATATAGAAACAGTTAGGGATCAATTCTGTTAGTGAGCATTTGAGCAACTTGAGTTGTGCATGTGGGTGCTTTATTATCTATAAGGCAAAATAGAAACTTGCACAGGCTAAATAGAACACATTAAACAGATCGATCCTTAGCAAAATGAAAATTTTCATGATATTATCATATTATAAGGGCAGATTGTAAAATTTCACTTCATTTTTTTATATACTTTTAATTATTTAAAACTCGACTTTTCCCGAAAAACTAGCAATCAATAGCCAAGAAACACTCAAGACTGAAACTATCCAAGTATGAGTCATGTGCATATATTATATATGCAAATGATACACATGCAAAACACATTGCCATATTAGTCAAAATCACCATTTTCATATGAGTAAATTACATTCAATGATTTTAAAATTACATGGAGTTGTACACTTTTCTAAGATTTGATTTAACTGACCATTGAATTTTACAACCTACTAAAATGAAAATATTTGATGGTCTTTATTGGATCTTCATTTCTACCCTTTCAGTTCGGTTCCACCCTTGATGGGAGGGCATTGCTTATAATTCTAATTAATTCAATACCCCATCAAACAAATGACCCTTAGAATTATGAGATCACAGCTTCACTTAAGAGAAGCCTCAAAGCCCATGATTGATAATGCATCAGGCCCAGAGGTACTCAGCTAAGCTTATTCACACCCAATACAGCTAGGTGTGGCAACGGGTCAGGTTGGATCAGATTCAATTTGGGTTGAACACTATGAATAACATATGTAGGCTCACCTACTAACCAACCCAGTTGTTAATCAGGTTAAAATGTCAACTAAAATCTAAAAAGGGTCAACTTAACTCATGAACAAATTGTGTTCAAGTTGGGTTGGCAGATTATTGTGCAATTTGTTGAGTTGGTTCAAGTATAGATCGGATAAGAGGCCGAATAGCAAGAATAAGCTTAACCCAAAACCAACCTATTAATCTTTGCATAAAAAATGTCACCCACAAAATAAAAATGGTCAATCCTAACTCGGAATTACCAGGTTGGGTTTTCAGTCTGTTCCAACCTCAAGCACAAAGCTGAGCTGAGCTGGGAAAGGGAACTTTTTAACAGTTTAAAGATGGGAGAAAGGAATAAAGAGGACATGACTTTTTCCCTTTAAAGTAGTCGTTAGCAGGTTTTTAAGTTGGAAGTGACAATAATAAGGGTGGTTTGTGTTGAGCCGTGGAAGAGCAAGGTTGTATTTTCATCTTTTTCAACATTGCTTTCCGTCTGACCCCATTATATAGGGTTTTCAGATCCCCTAGCTAGAGCGGAAAATAAGGTTTAATTCGGATTTCCTTCTTCGATTTGTTGTTGCATGAACAGTTATGCTCCATGGACTAACTCATTGAGTTAGTCCATATAGACTTTTTGTTGCATGAAACACTGATGAGGAAAGCGTCGGGCGCTTCCATTCGGCAGCCAAAGGCGCTGCATAAACACCCTCTTAAGGTACATTCAAAGAAAAGGAGACACATTTAAATATATAAAAAGCTTTTAATAATAGGGGAGGAGTATGTGAGGAATTTGTAGCTTTGGGGATTCCTCATTGCTTTAGACTAAAGAATCTTCACTAAGCATTTGTATAGTTGATGATTTCACATCAATATCGATGTCTACCCATGTGTAAAGTTGAGAAAAATTGATGTCTCAATACATAGATCAGCATAAACCGGGCTTTTCAAGTTCTATGGAAGGAGGCCAGATGCCCAGATTTGAATGTCCTTAAAAAATGAGGATCTCCACTAATTATAATTTTCAAATATTTACGATTGTCAAATATGGTTTTTCCACAACTTTATGAAAAACCATAAAATCCCCGAGGATTTGTTTGCAAAACATGATCTAAATGCTTACACTAGCTTGTACCATGTGTCTTACCTTACCATTCACTTCAAGGACTTATATGAAACAATCAAAGCTAGTAAAAACTGAGGGTTGATTTAGTTGGTCCACCATTAATTCCTTTAAAAAATGTTTAATATTTGTTCCATCACAATTGAACCTGAATACATGACTGTAAATGATGAAATAGAATTTAGACTCCAACAGGGTTAAACCGCAGCAGGTAGGAATAGCTCAAAATAAATGCATGATCTTGACCATTGATTTGCTTATGGCTGACAGTTTTATTCTGATGTATTTGCATGGGTTGATTGGTTTTCTTTTCCAAAAGGTTGGTTCATGTGTTGGGGATTTGGAAACATCATGTTTGTATTGTCGACTGGATCTTCTGTTGGGGGGACCAGAGAAATATCCTATGGTCCCGGTCTATTATCCACTGTGGGGCTCACTTCAAAATTCAAAATGCTCTAAGTCCACATTTGATCAATCTAAGGATGACCCCAATTCCGATTGATGTGAAATTTAGCACCGGCAAAGGAACGTATATGTATTTAATACATGGGATTTTATTCATAACTATAAGTGGTTGAAAATGAGTATTAAATTAAAAAAAAAATGAGAATCAAATAACCTTTTCTTTTATGGTTACAAATGCAGATGAGGGTGACCCTTTTGACTAAGGTGTGACCCGTTTTCATCTATTAGTATGGTGTTAAATCGTATCTTATTAATATAATAAAAACCATAAGAGCATTAATACTAGCTTAAATCTTCTTTTTCTCTGCTGACGAGGGTATCCCCCTGACATTTTACCCGACAGGACAAGCTTAAACTAACTAAAGACTTTGACTTGAAAGATAATCAAATTGAATAACTCAAATGAACTTGATAGACCTGCTTAATTTTGACTTGTTTAGACTCATTCACCTCACTAGTCTCAGCAGCCTATCAAGTCAAAATCTTTTTAACTCACCCAAATTCTTTTTTTTTTTTAGATGATGTATCTCTGAATTCTTTGACCCAATAAGACTATTCTCTTGAGTGACGCTCACTAAATCCACACAAATATATAGGTAGATTTTAAATACAAAATATATACGGAGCAAATCCACGCCTTATGTCAATCCACATGCCAACAACTCCTAGGTGGTATCTCACCTAGACTTCATCTGCCTAAAATGAAATTTAAAACAATAAGCTTAACTAGATGTAGCACCCTGGTTCGAGCTATGTTCACTCTTTTGGAAGACTATCATGTCAGTATGGTGGGGAAAAAAAAAAATGAATAGAAGAGAAAGAACAAAAATCAAGATATTTGAAAACTGTTACATAGGATGGTGAAAGTGGTAGGTTGTCATCTTGTAGTGGATGCATCCTATGAGTCACTTTGTCATATAATTGGCATTGGCTGTGTCATCTTCTCAAGCAGCTCTATCTATCATCATTGAAAATCCAAGTACAAGAGTATTAAGACATTTCCTATAGTTTTATGCTCTTTGTTAGGTCTGATTAGAGAGGGTATTTTGGTGATTTAGAGATATATTGTAGCCCCTCATGTTTCTTGTAGGAGTATTAGAAAGTCCTAAAAGTCATGGCCAATTAAAAGCTCACCTAACTTGATAATGTGTGGGGCCTAAGTGTAACTAAGGTATGGGTTGGATCTGTTGTGTCCCATGTGAGTTCTATTAGATGGGCTAATAAGTTAATTTTTCATCCAATGGATTCCATGTAAATGGGCAGGAAAGGTGGGTCTTTCAGTGGGCCACACCTAAATGAGTGATGGATAGTAGATTCCAGGTACATTGCATAGGAAGGTAACCAACACACCAATTTGTGGTTGGCTCAGTGTTTGTGAATATTGGACCGGACCAGCCCGTTGAACCAGGTTTGTTTGAAACCTATGATGCACGGAAATTGGTCTTAGTCTGATAAAAAAAAATAAGCTGTTGGGCTTGAGAAGCTTTATCTCAGCCCATATTTTGCATGTGATACATGAAATGGTGCTGAGGTGTGTATTTTGATAAACTCTCTCAGATTTACAAATCACCGAAGTCCATGGGCCTAAAAGTTAAACTGGCCCATCCTATTAGCGATAATTAGACCATTCCGCGTGAAATTCCTAATGTTGGCTGCGACGCTTGTTGAGCATTAGACAGAAATTGATAGGCCCAGCTGAGCCCATTCAACTATTGGGCCATCATACCAAACTCAGGATCAGCCCATGAACTTCAAATACTAGCCTATTTCTATAGAAACCTGATCAGCCCCGGCCCATGTATACCTTATGGACATGACATTGCCTATTCAAAATCAACTTGCTACAATGTTTCTGGTCTTGATCGAAAAAAATGGATTCAAGCAAACAAATGATTTGACAAAGACACATCTTGGGCCTATGGTATTGTTATTTTATATGGGGCCCCTAGTCTTTGAGGTCAACATTCCATAGGGGTTCCATCCCACCAGATGGGCAACGAGTCAAGTCAGGTCAGGTTAAATGCAAGGGCTAGGAAATTGGGACCTCTGCTAACTGGGTTGGGATACATAGAAGATTGAAGAATTGGGCCATGTTCCGGTTGTGTTTGGAGTTGAGAGTTTAATGAGTTGGGTAGCTGGTCCAGTCAAGAACTGTCATTATGGTTGGGCCCAGCATGGGATAATTTGATGATCTGTCTGTAGCACTCACACAGTTGACTTTCCATGTGACAAAAAGGGTGTTTGGTCCTCTCAAATAATTCTGACCTTTTGTACAAAATGAAAATAGCTTGCTAGTTATCTAAGTGGAACCCATAGTAGAGAAAAAAAATTAAAAAGAGAGGGTGCTTGGACAAGGACCTTATTAAAAAGGAACTAGACTAGGGCACTGCTCCCGTGAGGTTTTATCCTGCTGATGATCGTAAGTAGATCAATCATAATCCTGCCACATCACCGTAGACAGTCCCCTGCCTATGGTGATGTAGTGGATCGTGACTGGACCTATCACGGTCACCGTGGGTCAAAACCCTGAGAGGATCCCGATTCCTGTTGATACAGACCTGAACCAAATTATTAACTAAAATAGGCCTAAATTAGGAACCATATACTCTACCAAGAAAAAAGGTTCCATACCAGAGTCATAGAGTTATTAGCCTTTGGATAAGCAAGTAATGGGGGTCCTTTGACATCCTTGTCTGCGAGGGCTCAAGTGAATTGGACCACGACTCACAAGCCTAACCAGAATTCTGAAAGGGACAACCTCAACCTGTCCTCACCCTGACCCTAATATCAGTTGGGTGAGGTCAGGAGTTGTTTTCTCCTTTCAAGTTGAGTCTGGTTAAGCCAATTGAGTTTGTTTGTTGGGTTTTGTCAGGCCAGCCAGATCTAATGTTGGGTTGAGAAATTTTAGGCCCAACCCCCAACCTTGGCTCTATCTGTAAATCATTCCCAATCCAAGTCAAAATATAAAGTTATGGTTGCGTTGGTGATGTTTTGGTTGGGCCCCACAAAAGCTGCATCTTCATAATGCAAGAATGCTGTATGCAACCTTATCCACAATACAAGACGGACTGGCAACCAACTGATATGTAACACTTATGTTATAAACTGCTATCATAAATACCAACTCTCATCTCTTGAAAGTATCAATAATATAATCTATCCATCTATCTATCCATATTATAAGACAAAAATCATGAATGAAAAATCCTGTCATGTGTCAATAATTTAATTTTTTTATTATTTGAGACTTGACAGTATTATTTTGACACTTGGCAGTACTTACCTTAAACATTTAATACCCTCTTCTCATATTTTCTTGAACATTTAATACTCATGGATGAAAAGTCCTGCCATGTGTCAACAATCTAAAATTTTTATTATTTGACACTTGGCAGTATTTTAGTAATATTTTTAGACCCGGACTTAGCATGGGTCTTTTTTGCTAGTTAGACTACAATAAAAAAAAAAAACTAGGATGATATTTAACATGATAAAGACTTTTCCTTGAAGAACTAGCAAGATATTAAACATGATAATGAATTTTTCTTAAACCAGCTTACTTATATTTAGGCCCCCTATGCCATATATGTTTCTCGATATAATGACCATTCACTGCCACCACCTTCCTCTTTTCATATCTCTTAAATTGAGGTTTCACCTCACTTCACTTTAATAGTAAAATTACCAAACAGGTCTTGGTTTGTCATGAAAAGAATAAAAATAGAGTGAAATAAAATTGACAGGTTGCGTCTTTTTACTAAAAAACTTGTTTGCAGAGATTACAAGCTATATTGGAAAGGATGGATTTATTTCATAATTAGAAAAATTGTCTATATCTATGACACATTATACATATAAAAGTCTCATTACATGACTTTTGTGAAATGCTTTTTGCATAAAACCAAGAAAAATCTTTCAAAAAACTGAATTCAATAAGGAAGAAAAAAAATTATTTTAATACCATATTTAGTTTTCTTAATTTATAAGAAAATATTTTGGAAATCATATACAATACTTTTCACAAAATATACTTCAAGAGGGACACACCCTTCGGATAAAGTCGTATTTGGAAATTTATATTGAAAAAGCAATATATGACATTATTTTAAAAAAAATCCAAGATATATACATATAATTATACACACATATAGGCAATTTTCACCACCTACAAGACTCCTGCATGGCGGTATAAGATCTTCAAAAGCTTTGTCAAGCTTTCAGCAATAATTTCTCCCAAAAAAGTTGGAGCTAAAGAATTCTTAAATAAATAGGAAATAAAAGAAATAAGTGACACTTCTTGCATCAAAACAGAACTCCTATGCAATCTTAATTTTGACAAACTAAAAAATAGAGCTTTGTCCTTTACATGGTTACATCTGAAAAAACTATTTGCACTGACTTGAAAACCTATCCTATAGAGGATTGGTTTTAATGGATGATAGATATTAAAAATCTTACATCGTACTCATATAAAAGTCTTATAAGACATCATTTGTGTAGCAACCGTGGAAAACTAGCTCCGCAAACTTGTCCTTTTCTATAAGAAAGAAGAAAACTCACCCCCCTCCCTCTTTGGAATCACATTTCTATGGAATTGGAAAAAGAAATTTGCTCATTTACGAAAACTTTCTCCATAAAAAATGACTAACTTTCCTCAAATTTTTGTGTAGATATGGCCAGAGAAACACACCAATATGTGAAAATTCTTATATAAATATTTATACACATATACATATATGTTTGAAGATTTTATTCTAAATAAAAAGAAGGTAATATATCAAAACATATTTCTGTCCAATCTTTTGACATTTGAAAACTCCAATTGTTGTCAAAGTCCTTTTTGTATTTCCATTGGCCTAGACTGCCCATAAATTGAAGTACAGGATGTTTTTGTAATTCAACCCCTTCTCTTTTCCCCTCATCTTTGTCTTGATGACTCCTTGAATACACCCCCCCCACCCCACCTAGCACCTATTGGTCCCTCACAATGTCTCACAAGAAAAGGTCACAAAATTTCTCTCTCCTTTCCCCCACCTGCAAAGGCTGTAATTCAATTTCCTGCAAATTCACTTTCTCCAAACGTCCCTTTTCATTATTTCCTTTTCAATGTGATTGGAAACCCAAAATACATACTCTTTTGCTCTTTTTTTGTCTTTCGGTTTTCGTCGCCTTCTCTTCGACTTTCCTTTGTCGTCGTCTTCATCTTGTCTCTGGAATTAATGCCAGATCTCGCACAAATTCTCAGTCTTTCGGTTGGGGTTGTCTTTCTCTCGATCGAATCTCACCTACTCAAAGCTGCCATCTGCCGAATCACATAGGCGTACAAAAAAAAAAAATGGTAGCTTTGATTATCTCTTCCTCTGTTCTTGCTGTTTTTATCTTGTAATTGGAGGCTACATTTATCTTTTGAGATAAAGAAGCTAGCTTTTTCTTAATTGGGGTTTGAATTTGAGTTTGGTAGGAATGTTTAATCTGATTCTGCCCAAGTTTGTTGCTTTCTGTGTTTCTGATCAGGATTAAGTTATTCTGCTATTTTGAATTGAGGTGTGTATTTTTGGGTTGTTGGAGTTTTGGTGAAATGGGTTTTGTTGTTTGAAGTTTACTTGATTGTTGGGTTGGGGGATATTCAAGTTTTTTTTAATCAACTCAATAAAATGGGACTTTTTTTTTTCCCTGAATCTTGTTAAAGACTGGGTTTTGTGGGACAAATTGTATACAGTAAGTTTATATGAATAGATTTATTTATATTTATATAGGCAAAGAGACATACAAAATGGTTGTCTTTGCTGGCTGGAGTTTATTCTGTATATTTGATCATTCTGGAAAAAAAATGGGTGTCATTGTTTCCTACAGATTTTAAAAGATTTAGTTATAGAAGTAAAAGCTAATTCGATTTGTTAATATTGTTTTTTTGGTAGAATTTTTTTAATATTGTTGAATTGCATTATGGGTTGTTTTAGTAATTTATTTTAGAAAATTGAATTTCTTTGTTTATTTGTTCTTTTTGGTTGAATGTTGAATTTATTGAAAAAAAAACATGATTGTTTGATATTATGTTCTCTCTTCCCTTTGTTTTTGTACTCTGGTTTTACTTAACTGATTTGTTTAGGACTTTAATACTTTTTGACAATCTCTCTCTCTCTCTCTCTCTCTCTCTCTCTCTCTCTCTCTCTCTCTCTCTCTCTCTCTCTCTCTCTCTCTCTCTCCTTTTTTTTTCAGTCTCATTCAAAATTTTAATGAAGTATCATCTTTATGAAAAAAAACAGTAGTTCCACTTTTGATTGGTGGTGATTGTCGTTGTCATGTGTTGTTCTGATTATTATTATTATTTTTTGCATTTTGGTTGTTGATTTTCACTTCTGTTGACTATTGTCAATTATCTTTGTTTAATTATTTTGCATGTACCTTGCTTGTTGATTTTTTAGCTTCTGTATGTCCACAGTGATGGATTTTGGCTTCGCTTTCCAACTTCTTTAAATTGGGAGAATTGGAATTTGTTCCTGTTTGGTAGATCAGTGTGTTTTTTACTCTGGTTTCCAAAATAATCCCTCTTGGCATGGCTACAACAAGGACTTCAGTAAGAGTACAGAGGGATGCTTGTGGATTGACATCAGTTTTATCATCTGCTGTTCTTGAATGGCTTTTGATATGTCTGTTGTTCCTTGATGCTTTGTTCTCATATGTGGTGACGAAATTCGCTTGTTTCTGTGAATTGCAAACGCCGTGTCTGTTCTGCTCGAGGCTAGATCATATTCTTGGCAGTGAGAAACCAGGTTTTTATAGGGATCTAATATGTCATGCTCATAAAATGGAGATATCGAAGTTGGTTTACTGTTGTCTTCATGAAAAACTTTCCGATGCTGGTGTGATGTGTGAAGGTTGCATTTCTTCAATTACCACAAGTGAGAAATCCGACTTTGGGGCATGCAAGTCATCAGTGGGTAAATTGGACCCATTTATCGAATATTGTGTTGACAATGATCATAATATTCATCTGAATTCACCTGCTACTGAAGATGGTGACAGTTTAGAGATAAGCTTTCATGGAGATGATCTGCTAAAAGACCCTTTACTCAAAGGTCCGATCGGTTCATCATGCATGAGGCTTTGTTCATGTTGCAGTGAGCCATTGACTAAAACATTTCCCCTGAGATTGGTGAGGTCCAAATCAATTGAATCTACTGAACTTGATGTTCCTTCATCAGTTATGATGAAACCTGGTCCTTTACACCATCGAGATGGGTTGAAGAAGAGAAGGGAAAAGCTAACTAGGCCGAAAAAGGTATCTAATTGGGAGGACCGTGGATCTGATCCCTTGCCATATGTTGGATACACTGAGCTCAAGATTATTTCTGATTCTGAATCCGAAGTCCCAATCTCGGATGATGAAGGACGTAATCTGGTTTGTGATACTGATGATCTGAAGGAAGAACCTGCGGCTCAATCTGTACAACAGGAGACTGAAACCATTAATATACACATTTCACCTAAAACTGCACCATCAGATTTGGACCCAGAGAAGCTAATCCATGATGTTCTTAGGCAAGAGCCTTCATTTTCAGTTCCACTAGAGGTATTTCACATAGGCATACCTCATGATGGTGCATCATTGGCATCTGCTGCTGCTATCAGCAATGGCCTGGAGGTGCTTAACTGCAACCAAGATGAAACAAAGGGGAGTTCTCCAGGAGTAACCAAACCCATCTCACCAGATGAATTTTCCTTATCGGACAATGTCAAAGAATCTCTACTTGAAGTAACCAAAGAGAAACGTAAGTACATTCTTAGGCGATGTTTTGTTCTTCTAAAAAAAAAATAGTACCATGCTTGATTGAAGGAAACAGGGTTTTCCCCCCTTTTAATGTTTGTCAAGCTAAGTTCCAGGTGGCCCGCCTTTCAGTAATTTAAGCAATATACCTCATCGGACTCATCATCAGATGGGCCATACCCTGATCTGTATCCTATCAAATCATCCTAGTAATCTCCTAATGATGGTTTTGCAAAATGGAGAGATGCAATCAATTGTCCACATTTATTGATGGTTGAATTGGACGGTTAGGTTTATCTAGTTGGTGTTGTACTTTTGGCGTATACCATTCTCAATTTTTTTTTCTTTTAATGGTAACAGGTAAAATTTTATTAAAAGAAATGAACAAACATCGAAACAAAACATAATTGATAATCCTGCAACTGGGTATAAGAGACGTGTACCCTGCACAGACAACACTACAAAACCACCTCCAAGGTGTAGACCTATTAACCCCCTGTTTAGCTAAAGCCTCCGCCAACCCATTCACTGGCCTAATGAGACGACGAAAGTCCACCTGAATATGGGCTGCCAACATTTTGATCTCATTAAAACAAGACTGAAGCTTTCACGGTCTGAGATTCTAATGAGTTAGTTACCCACGAAATAGCATTGGAAGAATTGCCCTCTACAATGATGATATCTTGAAATTGATGAGGGAAGATTCTTAAGGCCTCCAAGATTGCTAGCACTTCAGCTTCATTAGAATCCTTGATCCTTGTACCTTTAGAAAACATGCAAAGGATATGATGATAGACCACTCTTGTTTGCAGTGTCCCATGTATGACACGAACATTATTGTCCATGATGGAGCTGAATAGTTTTTTTTAGTAACCTTACTATTACTTTTCTTTTTTGCAGTAGATAATATGGGAATTAGTGATATGGTTTGCATATCTGGCACAGAGAACAAGGAAGTATCCAAGCAGGGCTGTGGTTCAATTGCTAACAATTCAACTGTGAAAATAGGCCAAACTATGAATGAAATGGGTCTGCCAATCCCTGATTATATGGATCTAAATGATGCTTACAAGCTGGTTGTTGGTTCCAAGGCAAGTCAACCACCTACTGCCTTCACAGAACTACTCAATGGGAAGGACTCAACTAGTATTAATGATGATCTGAAGCTACTGCTGTCACAAATGTCAGCTGTTCGAGGCTTTGAACTTTCATGGAGTGATATAAATCCTAGAGTCGATGGACATGGTGATGATTCTAAGACATCGGACATTTCTAGTGCTATTGGACTACAGATACTTCCGAAGAGGCTTTCGATTGAAAGACATGAGTCAGGCTTCGTGTCGTTAGATGAAAGTCTTCTCAGTGAAATTGAAGGAGAAGGCATCATTGATCGGCTAAAACGACAAGTTGAGTTGGACCGTAAGTCCTTGAATGCTTTGTATAAGGAATTGGAGGAAGAAAGAAGTGCTTCAGCAATTGCTGCGAATCAAGCAATGGCCATGATTAATCGATTACAGGAGGAGAAAGCAGCAATGCAGATGGAGGCCTTCCAGTACCAAAGAATGATGGAAGAGCAAGTGGAGTATGACCAAGAAGCACTTCAGAAATCAAATGATCTCCTTGCTGATAGGGAGAAGGAAATACAAGATCTGGAAGAAGAACTTGAAATTTATAGGGAACGGTACCCGAGTGATCTGAAGGTGGAGAATGTATCTGAGTTGACGAGTGATTCAAGAGGGATAAAAATGAGAGCTGCAAGTTATGACAATAACACTGACTACAAAATGAATAGAACGGGAATTCCAAAGGAATCATTGCTAGATTTCGAAAATGAAAAGTTGTATATATTGAAATGCTTGAAGAGGTTGGAGAATAATCTTCATCTACTCTCCAATAATGGGGTTCCTATCAATGCATCTGAGCTTGACTCACCTAGAGTTGGCTTTCAAGAGGACAAATGTGTGAATATGACACTTCATGGGTTCAGTGAAGAGCAAGGCTGGCCTTTGTTTGCAGATAATGAAACTAGAAATGGCGGTTTCCCTCGAATGGAATCACTTGGAGGAGGTGATGTGGAAGAGATTTATTCCATGACCTCTACAAAATATGATTTAGTTGCTTTTAGTAGACAAATTTCACACCTGAATGAGAGGTTGAAGACACTTGAGGAAGACTGGAATTTTCTTGAGCATACTGTCAATTCACTTAGAAATGGAAATGAAGGATTAAACTTTGTTCAAGAGATAGCTAGTCACCTACGTGAATTACGAATGAATGGGATGGGACCAAGAGAGCAAGCTGTCGCTTGAAACTTCATCAAAAGAACAAGGAGAGCTATTTCAAAGGTACTTTTTATTGCACACTCTGTAATTGCCTAATGTGTGTGCTTTGTCTTGCGTGAGAGAGCCCTTTTTTTTTATATGAGTCCGTGTTTTTGTTTTTAGCGTTAAGCCAGTTTCTTCATATATGAAACTAAATTGTAGAATTTCTATAAGTCTTCAGAAAAACTTACTTTTGTATTTTTAAGTTGTTTAAACTGATAGAGAGTGTTATATACGTCCAGAACATTTAATTTGTTTAGCTTATGTTTCTTTGAGATATAAAAGATCTCCCTTGAATTAAGTTCCAAAATAAATCAGCATTTACATTTGATGTTCTCTCTCTTTGCAGTTATTTGTATTGCCACATTGCTCATTTTCTTTCCAGATTTTGGGTCAATCTCATAAATATATGATGATTTTTGCTACATGAGATTTCATTATGCATTTCAAAAGCTTTTAGATGCTCAGTTTTAGTCATGATAACCACAACTGTCTACTGGTATCATTCCGATCCAATGTCTGTGAAACCTAGCTTTTAGAAAACACATATTTCCTTTTTTTTCCAACTTTGCTTGTAAATCTGCTTCCTGCTTTGTTGCATTGGTCAAAGATGAAGATGAAAGCCCTGCATCATAAACCTGAGGCAATTGATTCAGGAATATTTGATCTAATTCTCGAGCTTACCAAATATCACCTCCTTTGCTTGGCTTATTTTATTTGGATTTTCTATTGCTACCTTTACAACTAACAAAGAGGATTATGTAAGTACTAAGTAGTTGTTTACCTTAACTTCTTCAGTGCATCCACAAAAGTGACCCCATCCAAATCTTTGTTAATCACTGTGTTTCGTAACCTTAATCTTAACAAAGTATCGCTGTTCCTTTGAAAAAAAACCCTTTCAGTGTATGCAACTTCTCATGTGGTGTGTATGCTCCACCCAGATCACATCCACCATACAGTGATGCAGCGATAGATGGCTCCTTGTCCCTTTTTGGAAACTAGGAATGACCTCCTGGCGCTGGTTCTGTACTTATTTTCGACCCCAATTTATTATTTTAGGCTCAGCCTAGGCCTATATATGCTTAAAGGTCTGACTATGTTTTTCTCTGGAATTTTTAACACAAAAAATTAAAATTTGAAAACGATCAAGCCCACTGACCAGATCCAGGACCGAAGTTTTTTGCCAGTTTAATTGGAAGAATTTAACTGATGGCCCATTCTTGCTGCAGTGCACCCACTCCACTGAATTCTTGAATGGTCTGGATCACTGAACCGTGGGACCCTTGACCATACTATGATTTTATAGGCTGAGCATTATGCATGTCCTCACCTGCTGGATATATAAACCAAACTTCATGCTTGACTTGTTCTTGGTCATCCGCAGAAAAAAATTGTGCAGCCTTGGAGGGCTTGTGCATTACCCGATTGAAAAGAAAAGAAAAGAAGCTTCAGAACTTTTAGAACAAACTTTTGTAGATGAATGTGTTATGAGGTGTCTTCTACTCATATTAGCTTCTGGTTCTGGGGGGAAAATATTTTGGTAGTTAGTAGCATTTCAATATAAAGTGGGTATTTTGGCATTTCAACATAAAGTGGATATTTCTTCGTCTTAAAATGGTCTAGGATAGTTGAAAAATGTTCTACCTACCTCTAATCTTACTCCATTGATATAAACATGTGCACAGATTCTGATCGACTATTGGGCTGATTTTTCAGGTAACTCGTGATAAAAATCAGAGGGCAGATCAATGTTTCTAATGACAGAACTGTCAACTGAATGAATTTAGACTTGGAGACAGAACAATGTGAATCCACTGCATCCCAAGAAATTGCAGCTGACTTTGAAGGTCTGCGGAAGGGTCTTTTGTACAGGCATTAATGTGTTCCTTGTTGGTTTGCTTTGTTCTTCTGTTATACATGCATGTGTTATACCATAGCTTTGCTCCTTGATTGCTTGTAGAGTTGGTGGGCTTGATATTCCCTTTTGTGCTAGAAGGCGAGGCTTGATTTTTATTGCTACTTTTTTTTTTTTTTAATTAATGATTGAGATTTGGGGTGGTTTTTGTATGTAAGAATAGATTTTTTTTTATTTATTTTTTGAATGAGAAGATTTGTTTCAAGTGGCCATTAGCTGATATTATAAATCAAAACAGATTTAGATTCTCTTGGTTTTAGTGATTGTCAATTTTTGAAGTGCTTTCTCCACATCTTTTGATCCACATATACTTGCCTTTGTTGACGATTAATTCCATGAGAAGATGAAAAAATGCAAAGGATTGAGAAGTCTATCAAGAAGGAAACTAAATTACTACTTAAGTTGTTATTTAGATACTCTTAGTTTTGTTAAAGAGGCCGCTTGTTCTAGTTATTGGAAGCACAATGTTCATATGATATTGTAAAGCGTGTCCCTAGAAAATACCTCTCCAAAGCTAGAATGGTTAGAGGAAATTTTCTTTTATGATATATTTTCTGAATGTATGAGAAACCAAATGAAAACAAAAATACAAACTTATCTATAATGCAGAGAAAGCATGAAGGTCTTTCGATGCAAAATGAAAACTTTCTTAATATATAGGAAACCAAATGGAAATGAAAATATTTTTGGCTGACAAATTTACCTAAAATGCATAGAAAGCATGAAGATCTTCCTTAAGAAGTGAAATGAAAACAATAAAAGTCTGTTTTTTTTCATGTAATTGAATTCTTAGGAAATACAAGGTTTTGTATGGTTTTAAGTGGTTAAAAATGAAGAATCAAAATGTGAATATCCCAAAACGACCATCAAATTACCTGCCTTCATCAATGCAGTACTTCAAATCCTAGGAAGTCAAGGTCTCATCTACATTATGTTCTTCACCCCACGCCTCTTTAATAACCTTCGGGTGATCTTTTGATCATGAATTTCTATATATGCAATTCCTATGTACTAGTGTGTTTGTTTGCATTAGAATACATATGAATTGCATACATAGGTTAAACTTGAAGATCAAACGTGAATTTTGAAAAATGAGTAAAAATAACCTTTTTCTATTAGGAAAGTAGAAGTAGAAGAAGATGGAAAATAAATACCAACCATCACCCTAGTGATATTCAATGCATTGGAAAGGGAAGGTCATATCTACATTTCCACCTTAAATCCTTCACCCTTCACGTCATATCCTACATCCCTTACCTCTTTAATAATTCCTTTTAGAGTTCATTTCACTATGAATTTCTATGTATTTTAATGCAAACAAACAAGCCCTAAATAGAATGTCGGGAATGTGAGAAAACACCCCACAAACTATCGTGTAACAAAATAACTTGATATCAAATGAAAATTCTTGAAATATTAATTATAAAATGGAAGGTCAAAGGTGGGCCCCATATGTTAAACACAGAAAGGAGCAAAGAAAAGTAGGTTATTAAGAAAATTCATTATGTAGGCTTCATGTAGGTGCCGTGGGGCTTACTTTTGAGTGATCAGACATCTTAAGTTAAATCTTGGTCGTTAGCTAAGGCTATAAGTATATATATTAAGTAAAAGTGGATTAGACAAAGATTTTCTACACATCTTAAAATCAAATGTTGACTAACACAATCATTTCTCTTTTAAATAGCACAGCTCCATACATTGTTGATGGTGGTCTATCATTTGTGATTTCTAGGTCTTCAGCTGGACCATGTGTGTGCAAAAAAAATCAGAGGATGTTACATCTTACTCTTGGAAACTATGGCAACAATCCTTGACTTTATTAAGCAGAGTTTAAAATTTATTAGATTTTATCTATTGTGATAATATTGCAATATTTTCTTGTTAATGTTATGATAACTTCAATTTATTGTTAGTTTCTTAATTCGATATTAACAATAATAGCACATAAAAAGAAATAGTTGGAATGACCCTGTTGTGAAAAAAAGTTAAAAATCTAAGACATGAAAGGCATGTTTGTGCACGGACATTTCCCCCCGAGGGGGGGCAAGATCAAAGTTGTTTTTTATTAAGTGTTAACTGGATTTTTTCATAGCATAGTGGTGGAAAGCGATTCCTTAAATGCGATTTCTTAGATGTCTTGTTTGGAGAAGGGTCCATGGAAATTTCAATTTCTCTTCAATGAAATCAAGACTTGGTTATCATCTTTGAATGTTGAGTTTCATCATGTGCATCAGTTGGGGAATGACATGGCGGATGCTTTTGCTAAGTTGGGGGTAGAAAGAGAGGTAGCTTTGCTTGCTCCTTCGTAATTTGTTGTTTTGTGTTGGTATTTTAGCTCTAATACCTTCGCATGTTTTTTCTTTCCATCTTCTTTATTGTACTTTTCTTAAGTCTTTAATATATTTTACCGTTACCGATAAAAAAAAAAAAACTGGATGTTTGGTGGAATTATTTTGTGAATTTTTTTTAATCAATCTGAAATCTTGAGGATTTTGAATCCAAGGGGGAAAACTAAACTTGTGACTCTTTTTCATGGAAAATGTGGACTCTCTCTTTTGACTTTGACCTTTCTTTCCAACTAAAAGGGAATGCAAATTTTGCGATTAGAACCCAAATATGTCCATGGAAAAAGTATATCATGGATTCTAAAAGCCATGAAATCCATGTCTGTTGCCAAATGTGCACGGAACTTGTCACGTAGGGTTTTGGAAGCATCTTACACACTTAACACCCATTAGCTAATGCTTTATGATGTGGTTTTACTTTTACCCTAATTCTATAGGAAACACAAGGTAAAATAACATAATTTGACATTAAGTGGAGCATATATCACCATCAACATCCTTGAAGGTTTTAAAATCTGATTTATTACCTTAAAATCTTCACTCTCTATTTCGTGTTATATCAATATTTTAAACTTTTTATAAAGGATGGGTACCCCTCTGTCCGGGGCCGGCTTTGAGGGGTAGTCACCCTAGGCCACTGCCTAGGACCCCCACATGTTATTTAAAATTTAGGCCCCCAATTACCAAATCAATACCTATGTACTCTTTCGGCTTTTTTATGTTTGGCCCGGCCCAAGTGCCCAACAAATAAACAAAACATTCTACTCTTTAGGCTTTTTTATATTTGGCCTGGCCCAAGTGCCCAACAAATAAACAAAATAGTTAAAGTTTGCAACTAGGAATAGCTTAATATATAGCTTAATTCTTGTGGCAACCTTGCAGAGTTTCTGAAACATGATGGCATCTCTGATATTGATGGGACATAGTTACTTTCAGAGAATGTTTCATCTTACTCTTGGAAACTATGGCAACAATCCTTGAATTTATTAAGCAGAGTTTAAAATTTATTAGATTTTATCTATTGTGATAATAATATTGCAATATTTTCTTGTTAATGTTATGATAACTTCAATTTATTGTTAGTTTCTTAATTCGATATTAACAATAATAGCACATAAAAAGAAATAGTTGGAATGACCCTGTTGTGAAAAAAAGTTAAAAATCTAAGACATGAAAGGCATGTTTGTGCACGGACATTTCCCCCCGAGGGGGGGCAAGATCAAAGTTGTTTTTTATTAAGTGTTAACTGGATTTTTTCATAGCATAGTGGTGGAAAGCGATTCCTTAAATGCGATTTCTTAGATGTCTTGTTTGGAGAAGGGTCCATGGAAATTTCAATTTCTTTTCAATGAAATCAAGACTTGGTCATCATCTTTGAATGTTGAGTTTCATCATGTGCATCAGTCGGGGAATGACATGGCGGATGCTTTTGCTAAGTTGGGGGTAGAAAGAGAGGTAGTTTTACTTGCTCCTTCGTAATTTGTTGTTTTGTGTTGGTATTTAGCTCTAATATATTCGCATGTTTTTTCTTTCCATCTTCTTTATTGTACTTTTCTTAAGTCTTTGATATATTTTACCGTTATCGATAAAAAAAAACTGGATGTTTGGTGGAATTATTTTGTGAATTTTTTTAATCAATCTGAAATCTTGAAGAATTTGAATCCAAGGGGGGAAACTAAACTTGTGACTCTTTTCCATGGAAAATGTGGACTCTCTCTTTTGACTTTGACCTTTCTTTCCAACTAAAAGGGAATGCAAATTTTGCGATTAGAACCCAAATATGTCCATGGAAAAAGTATATCATGGATTCTAAAAGCCATGAAATCCATGTCTGTTGCCAAATGTGCCCGGAACTTGTCACGTAGGGTTTTGGAAGCATCTTACACACTAAACACCCATTAGCTAATGCTTTATGATGTGGTTTTACCCTAATTCTATAGGAAACACAAGGTAAAATAACATAATTTGACATTAAGTGGAGCATGGATCACCATCAACATCCTTGAAGGTTTTAAAATCTGATTTATTACCTTAAAATCTTCACTCTCTATTTCGTGTTATATCAATATTTTAAACTTTTTATAAAGGCTGGGTCCCCCTCTGCCCGGGGCCGGCTTTGAGGGGTAGTCACCCTAGGCCACTGCCTAGGGCCCCCACATGTTATTTAAAATTTAGGCCCCCAATTACCAAATCAATACCTACGTACTCTTTCGGCTTTTTTATGTTTGGCCCGGTCCAAGTGCCCAACAAATAAACAAAACATACTAC
This sequence comes from Litsea cubeba, assembly GCA_012931725.1. Taxonomy (NCBI): domain Eukaryota; kingdom Viridiplantae; phylum Streptophyta; class Magnoliopsida; order Laurales; family Lauraceae; genus Litsea; species Litsea cubeba. The sequence continues at coordinate 114,106,153 of CM022945.1, forward strand.
TCTTTAGGCTTTTTTTATGTTTGGCCCGGCCCAAGTGCCCAACAAATAAACAAAACAGTTAAAGTCTGCAGATAGGAATAGCTTAATATATAGCTTCTTGTGGCAACCTTGCGCAGAGTTTCTGAAACATGATGGCATCTCTGATATTGATGGGACATAGTTACTTTTAGAATTGCAAATCTTGAGAGAAGTTTTACCAGAGGATATAAAAAAGGCAGTTGATGTGCTAACTCATTTGAACTCAAGGGCTAGTTGCTTTCCAAATGCCTGGGCTGCTTACAGAATTTTGTTGACTAAACCAGTAGTACAGTTGCATCTGTAGAGAGAAGTTTTTCTAAGTTGAAAATGATCAAGTCTTACCTTCGGTCAACCATGTCGTAAAAAAGACTGAATTGACTGGCTATGTTATCCATTGAAAAAAAGTTGGTAGAGAAGATAGATTATACAAATGTAATTACTGATTTTGCAGCGAAAACTGCGAGACGAGTAAATTTTAGATGATTCTTTGCTCTTGTAATTATTTTGACACTAGTTATATTTTATTTTATATTGCTAGTGGGATTAAATTCTATGTTCCTTCTATAGAAAAAAAAATTGCACGCGTTTTTTTTTTTTTCTAAGACAGGGCCCATTTTTAGGAGCTCGCCTAGGGCCACCCAAACCTCAGAGCCGGCCCTGCCTCTGCCGAGCACCAATGCTTATAATAAGATGAGTACCATTTCTTGTTGGGCCCACTTGAAGATGTGTCCTTGGATCTAATTGCATCCTCCAATGTCGATTCCAAGAAATCAATGATCACAGATCTATCACAGGATATCCCAATTTTTCGATCCAAAATTTAACATCGTGGTGTATGAGTTGGTCTAGAGAATGTTCTCCTATAAACAAACTGTATATTGCTTATATGCCGTCAAACTTGTAGGGGCCCACTTATAGGCATGTCCATCAATAATAGGAGGTCAGGTTAAAAAAAGTCTCCTTATGGTCAAGGGGAGCCAAAAAAACATATATAGTCCTATGATATTATCCTAACCTTTGATTTAACAACCCACTACATGATTATTTATTGAGTACAATGAAGATAATAACCTAAATGATAAAAACAAATTAGATCTTAATGTAGGCAACAAAACAACAAAATGTAATCACATCATAAATTCTGTCTGATCTCCTAATATGACAGATTAGGATAAGTAAAAGATTCCTAATTAATCACATAATTATATTTCACATACAATACACTACTATTCTAAAATGTTACCAAATCACCTTATCATAAACATGTAATATATTCCCTATCACAACCTATTATTCCAAGTAGACAAACATCCAGCAATATCCACCAAAAGCTGGAGTATACACGAAGAGACAAGTTTGACATAGGGAAGTAGCAGGTTGGGTAAATAATACTAATGTAACACTAGTTAATAATATATTTATATATATATATGTATATATATTTTTTTTCTCATAAGATGTCCGGCTTTTTCAAGAACCGATTATTTTTTCGGACACCTGAAGTCCTTGCATTCTCCACGCACCCCAATATCTAGTTCCTACACCGTGGTCCTAGCCGACTGCGCTACTCTTGTGGATCGTTGTATTTATACTTTATATCATATATCGCATTTTTATACATATATCACGGGATTTTAATTACTTGAGCACTTGGGTATTGACCCGACCTGCATTGGAACTCTGTCAAAGGCCCAATTATCAACACTGTCCGAAATAGCTGGATCCATTCCTGAATTATTCAAACCTCTTTAGCCGGACAAAAACTAACTAAAACAACGTTTATTTGGGAGAACCACAAGTTTATTGGAACTTAAATCATGGCCTCAAAACAAGAACCAATCTCCCTGAAAAGAAGACTCTCTCCTCCCCTTTAAACACTCACCACCTCCATCCTCATTGGCAGTGAAAGGGTGTGAGAACTCAAACCTAAAAAATCCTTATCAATGGCTTCCAAACTTCGTGTCCTGTTAGTGTTTTTGATCTGCCTTTTCCTTGTGTCCACTGTCCTTGCGGAATCACAAGTCTCATGGATGCAAGGAAAAACAGCAACACATAATCCAACTGAAGAAGATACCACACCAACCTCAATGCAAGGAAAAACAGCAACACACAATCCAAATGAAGAAGATACCACAACAACCTCAATGCAAGGAAAAACAGCAACACGAAATCCAACTGAAGAAGATACCACACCAACCTCAATGCAAGGAAAAACGGCAACACACAATCCAACTGAAGAAGATACCACAACAACCTCAATGCAAGGAAAAACAGCAACACGTAATCCAACTGAAGAAGATACCACACCAACCTCAATGCAAGGAAAAACAGCAACACGTAATCCAACTGGAGAAGATACCACGACTGCATAAACGACCATGTACCCAAGTTGTGACAGGCCGAATGGTTCAGAATAAACTCACAATGAGAACCCTCTATTGCTGTTCTAGTATTGATGCTTATTAGAGGATCCAGAAGGAGTTATTTTTTGTATTTTTTGTACTTCTATGAGAAGTTTGAGTCAAATTATTTTGAAACTTTGTCACATGTAGAATAATTACTCACTGGTTGTTTCATTAGATGCCTTTCTGCGGTTGTATTGAGTTTATGAAATAATATAAAGCCAACTTAATTTCTTATTTTTCTTGTCTCATCTTCTTTGTGGTAAAGGATCTCGGTCCTTTTGAAAATAGGATATTGTTCTCTGATGATTTTCAAAGTAGAGTTTGTGGTTGGGTTTTTATGCCGACCATCGGCGCTATAGATATAAAAAGGCTTTTGGATCTAGCAACCACAATAGGTTGGATTCATAACATGACTGTTGTTAACTTTTAGCATATATGATTTGTCAATTAAACCTGAAATCCCTCTTGAGCTTTTTAGGTAGCCCGAAGTGATTTTAGGAATTAGAGAGATTTTAGGTTTTAGGATGAGCTTTCTTATTGCATCTTGATGATTTCAAACGTCCCTAGTTATAGATAAGATTTATTAAGTGGATTAGTATTGAATTAATAAATATAAAGTGGATTAGACAAAGATTTCCCACACATTTTAAAATCAAATGGTGACTAACACAATCATTTCTCTTTTAAATTGCACAACTCCAAACATTGTAGATGGTGGTCTATCATATGTCTAGGTCATCAGCTGGACCAAGTGTGTGCAAGAAAATCATAGGATTTAACATCTTACTCTTGTAACCTATGATTCTTGGGCAATGCTCAAAGGGAGCTCAATGGCTTCAAGATGTTACTCTTGCCACAGCAATAGAGAATCAGATTTACACATTTTCTTCTCCTCCTCCATTGCTCAGCAACTATGGTCATGGTTTCTCAGTCAAGAGGGCACTCCTCCACCTCTTCCTCTATCGCCTTCGTCTGTCTGGACAGTTTTAATCAATGGTGTAGATGCCAATGGAAGAAAGTCTACAGCTGCTATTTTCTTTCAAGCCATCTATATATACGGTATGGTTCTTAAGGAATGAAGCCAAGCACCACAGCAAAAGGCCTTCTTTGGTGAAAGCCCAGAAGGTTTTCAACGATAGTTTGCAGTGGTATGCTCTGCTCGTCTTCAGGTTCTATTCCTCCCTCCCATTCTATCTTGAGGTCCCCTCTCTTGGCAGCCTCCTTCTCCTTGCAGGTTGGCTTTATGGTGCACTGCTTTTTTTCTTTTTTTTTGTGGGTGGGTGGGGGTGCTTTGGGTTGTAGGGCCTGTCGCAGATGATTGGGGGGGGGGGGGCTTTGGTTTGTAGGGCCTATTGCAGATGATGAAGTTCCGGATTCTGTTTTGGCAATTGGGCTCGTTTTTCCCCTTTTTTGAAGTGTGATGTTGGAGGGAGCCCCTTTTCTTTGGTTCCCTTTTGGGTTTTGCTTTCTTAATGCATGCAGGTGCTGGCTTCTGGCCATCTTCTGTCGAGTTGCCCTGTTTTTTTTTTTTTTCTTGGTTTGTTTTCTTGCTCTATTCTTTTTTCTCCTTGTCCTTGGGGCTTTAGCCCTTCATCTCTTTTCAATACAATCTTACCATTAGCAAAAAAAAAAAAAAAAAAAAACTCTTGTAACCTATGGCAGCAATCCTTTACTTTATTAAGTAGAGTTTAGAATTTATTCGACTTTAGCTATTGTGATAAAATTGCAATAATTTCTTGTTAATATTATGATAACTTCAATTTATTGTTAATTTCTTAATTTGATATTAACAGTACTAGCACATGAAAAGAAATAGTTGGAATGACCCCTGCTGTAAAGAAGTTAAGAATCTAAGACATTAAAGGTATGTTTGTACAGCAGGGGGAAAAATCAAAGTTCTTTTTATTAAGTGTTAACTCAATGTTTGGTGAAATTTTTTTGGAAGCATTCAGTGATCTTGAAGATTTTGAATCCAAGGGCGAGAACTGAGAAGTAAACGTGTGACTGTTTTCCCTGGAAAATGTGGACTCTCTCCTTTGACCTCTCTTTCGCGGCACCTAAAAGGCAATGCTTACAATTATATTTGGAATCAGAACCCCAAGATGTTCATATATAGAAAAAAGTGTGTCATGGATTCTGAAAGCAATGAAATCCGTGTTTGTTTCCAAACGTGCCTGGAACTTTGTCAGATGGGGTTTCGGAAAGCATCAATCACACTTGATGTACCCAAATTCTATAGGAAAAAATAAGCAAAAATAATTTAATTTGACATCAAGTGGGGAAAATGGATCACCATCAACATCCTTAGGTTTTGAAATCTAATTTGTTTACCTCAAAATGTTTACTCTCTATTTCGTGTTATATCCATATTTTAAACATTTTTTTTATAGGGACAATTATCGTACGGAAGGCCTAAGACCCTATATTTACCCAGTACAAGACGAAAGATTGAAATTTACCGGATGGAAGATTGTACACAAAAAATGACCAAAATTGGATGATTTTACCCTTTTCTCAGCGATATCTTAGGGCTTTAGGATATCGAAGGATTTGATATCCCAGGCGCTTAAGATATCGAATGATTCGATATCCCAGGTGCTTAGGATATCACACAGTTTGATATCCTAAGCCTGTAGGATATCGCATAGTTACCTACTCCCAAATCTCAGACTTCAGTTGTGCCTTTAAGCAGCAAGGACCAGTCATGATGATATCTAGGGTCACACACGAAGCCCGCTAATTTGCAAGCTGAGCTTAAAGCATTGATTCTATAAGGCGATATTTTCTCTGTTTGCAAGCTGAGCTTGTGCTAAACCTCACAAACCCCATGGATTCAAAAGAGCCATGGATTAAAAAAAAACATGGGGAGAGAGGAGATCGAGAGGGCAGTGGCCCAGTTGATGGGCGGTGGAGATGAAGCTGATGAGAGGAGGAGGAGAGCTAGGGAGCTTGGGGAGATGACAAGGAAGTTGTGAAAAATGGTGGGTCATCTTACATGGACCTGGACCGTCTGACCGTTGATCGCATAATCTCGCTATAGCGAGACCTGTGAATACAAGTCTCGCTTTGTAGACTTGTGTATGTTTCCTCATTTTGAATTTGTTGCTTAATTGTTTGTATACCCTTTTTTTCCTTCTAGGTTTGTTGCTCGGCAGAATGATTTTGGTTTTGTATTTTTGATATGGGTTTCATGCCTTCCCTCAGTAGAAGTGTTTTTGGTAGGAATGATTTTGGTCTGGTTTTTTATGATATGATTTTCATGCCCACTTGCTTTCTTGGTAAAATTATTTTATTTGTTTCTTTGGATTTTTCTTCTTTGTTTTTCTGATACAAGCTTCATATCAAAGTTGCTTTCTTTGGGTCATGTTCTTTGGGTAGAATGATTGTAATTTGACTTTTTTTTTTTTTTGTGATACGCCCACCTGCTATTTTTGGCTGAATTCGTTGAGGTTTCAACAAAGGTAAAGGAAATGGGAATCTTCATTTTCTCCTTATCTATAAATTTCTATATATTCAATGAGTTTGTTGCAATGCATTAGATGCTAGTTTATTTGGATATCTTTTCGCTGACTTCTTACTAAAAGATTTCAATTTTTTATTTATTTTGCAACCTCAAAGAATTTGTTTGTTCTTAATCAAGTCGGTTTCAGCAATTGGAGAGAATTTTTATATCTAACACTTAGTTTCACTCTCTGCAGCAACCGAGACCAGATATTTGAATGCTTGCAACAGGGAGCTTGCTGTTCCTCAAGATGCTCAGGCCTCAACAGATGTTGTCATCGATCCGCCTGGGCCCGAGAAGAAAGATGTTCCTCAGCTACTTCAGTTCACTTTTCAGGAGCTCAAATCTGCTACTGGGAACTTCAGACCTGATAGCATTCTTGGGGAAGGGATGTTTTCAAAGGGTGGATTGAGGACGATAGACCTGATTACCGAGAAGTTGAATGTTGGTTTTGGATGCTACACATTTCAAGGAATTAACGGCAATTGAGTTTTGTAATGTTGGTGGTTGTTAGATGTTGCTTAGTTCTATCCATTTTTTATCGGATTTGATGTTGGAGGTTGTTATTAATGTAATTTGCTTAGTATGTGTCATGTTAATTGGGCAATTATCGGGTGATGCCAAAACTTGCATTTGCCAAGATGGAGATTTTACTAAATAAATAGTGTTTATTTATTTGTAATATGCTAAGGAAGTGAGAGTTCAATAGATTCCCTTTGTGGCAGCCTCTAAAGTCCCTTCAAACTTTCAAGGGGCATTTTCTTTTTCTTAAAAGCCCTGTTAAATTCGTGCTAGACTCACCTTAATTTGATTTTAGTGAAAGCCTTTAATCTGTAGAGTTGGCCCCACCATTCAAAATGGCTATTCGTCCATTTTGCATCTCATATGGATGATTCTAGACATACTTCAAAACCCTTCAAAATGCAACCAAAAGCTCAGGATATCCATCCCCTTTTTCTGTTATTAAGACTATAATAATTTGATCATGGTGATAGACAAAAGGGTAGCCTAGAGATCTTGGGTGGGCCACTCCTGTCTCATATTCCAATCATTAGAAGATGTGTAATAATTTTCTTAGCAATAGTTGCACCCAAATGTGTAATCAATTCCTTGGAGTCAATATGGCCAGGAAATTCCTTGTGTCCTTCCTCGTCCCCATGAGCACTACTAATCAAAGTCCAACCTGGTATGCATATCTCAAGCAAATCAGTAAGCATGCCAGTGACCCACCTCTTGGTTCTTGGATGAGTGACAGCCAAACAGCTGGTGCAATCCACTGGTGCCTAACCATCCTTCTAAATAGATAATTGCTCATGGATTTTCATGACCGCCTAGCAGAATCACATTGACATATTAGCAATCATCATTCCATAGATGCAAAAGGCCCTCCATATTGGACAATGTAGATTAGACCCAAGGTCTATGTTCTCGCTATAACGAGTCTCGCTACAGCTCCCTCCGTGTTCTCGCTGCTCTTGCTATAGCGAGACTATTCTCTTATGTTTTTTTTAAATTGGTCTAGTGGTCAGGGAAGGCTAAAGAGACCTACCCAACCAGCACTTTGTGATTCTCAAAGTGGATCAGTTTATTGTGTGATTTGATGCATAAATGAGCGGTGATCTGTAATTAACTCAATGAAGTTCAATTTGAATAGATGGTTTCACTTGAGATAAAATAACAATCCACTGCTTCCTGACAATAAATTGATAATAATTCAGTACTACAAACTACTTTTCTGACTATCCTGTCCCAAATCAATTCTGATTACAAATTGATAGCAATGTAATGCTTACAAACTCATTGCACTTTCTTTAGCATCATCCAAATTTAGAATGAAACCTGCTACATTGCGTAGAATACCCTAACACAATCAAACAGCCCACAATCTTTTTCAACATTAACAATCCAATGACATTCAACAATAAATTGTTCAGCATTTACACATAAAATCATTGATATTTTCCTTCGATACAATGACTCAAACGGTCACTCAAATCATGTTGGGCTCATCATCATCATCTTCTTCAGTGCTTGACTCAAACTCCTCCCCATGCAATACCCATGGAATGTAACACTTAACTATACCATGATAATATAGATCCGCTTCCACATCTTCCCGGGTACGAAAATAGACATTGTTGCATTTAACACACGGACACCGAATCTTTTTCCCTGGCTCTTTATGTGCATATGCAAACGCCAAGAACTGTTTAACTCCATCTATGTACTTAGGGTGTCGTCTATCCTCAATCTTCATCCAACTTTTATCCATGTCGATATACCTAACACAATTTGAAGTATAAATAAAAAACTGCACCCATGGGTACCCTAGACAACAAAACAATATGGAGATAGCTGAAAAAGGAGGCATATGCAATAAGAAAAGATAGACTGAAGATACTATAGGCAGATAAGTCGCATGAGATTAAACATTCTAGCACTCCTATATATCCAAATGGTGTTCCTAGATAATTGGAATCATCAAATGATTCTATTTCAAAACATATATCTATTTAATTATTTTGTAGCTCCTTGAGTTTGAAATAATCCAACAAAGGATAGGTGCACAGTCGATTTGTGGGCCCAGTCCATTCGGATGGGTGTAAAACCGATGGGACCTATGTAGTTTAAGCGAGGGGGTCCCTATTTTGGTCCAATGAGATGGACCAACAGTGGGCCCCACAGTTTGGTGAACACCTAATAACGGCTGATATAAATCACCTATCCTGTAAATTGCAATCATTTTACTGACCAAAGGAGGTTAAATTGTCAATTATAAGGATACCAAAACTTAATCCAAGTCACAATAGCATCCCTGCATATTAGATTCAGAAAACAGTAACCACTCAAATACACATTAATGGGTGCAAAATGCCATCAGCAGAATGACATAATAAAGGCTGAGAAACCACAAAAGGCACAGCATATAATTTAATATATCAAAATCTGAGATTTTAACTTATATTTCATACTGTAAAATCTGCCTTTAGATGAATGACATGTTTTGCAGGAAAGAAACTGAGAACAATACAAGACCAAACATACAAACTACCTTGGCCATCACCTTAAGATTAAACAAATGCATCCCTATTTAAAAAGGAAATGAAAACAAAAAATCCATGAGCTAGAAAATGCACATTCCTAGTGGAAAAAATGGAGAGGAAATAGAGAACTATATATAAATGTACTCCACAAATTGTCATTATCCCCACTAAGCAAAATAATGACCGCCCCAATATTCTATCCTAATTATACTTAAACAAGAGAACCTAACCTTAACAATAATGCCAATGAAACAATGTTTTATTCCAAAAAGCAATGTGTTTCGACAATTCTCATAAAAAATAAATGAAGAAGTCAAGATGTGCACTGATTCTCTGTCCAATACACCTAAAATATTCAACTACTTGAATTTCTAACCAGAGTGCTCTACCATTAACAAAAACATCCATCAAAAGAGCTCTTATCAGGTAGTTTCTATTTGTGGAGTGTCATCTCAAATAGGATGTATGTTACACAAAGTATGTTACAGAGCATGTTGTGGCTGACATTTCTAGCAAAAGAGCTTGATGCAATCTCAAGTGTTTTAACTACAATAGTAATTGTCTAATTGAGTGAATCTAAGGCATTATAATAAATATACAGAGACATTGTGGTAACTTGTCAAACCAATACAAAATCCTCACAGCAACAAACTGGAAATTAAGAGGTAAATGAGAGTGAGCAACAGTAGTAATATCCAGTGTATGCACATTTACAAGAAATACATATTGCCAACGTCACTCTAATTTCCATGCATCATTTAAGGGGGACCAGACAAATCTAAAATAAGTTAAAGGATAAGAATCACCTATCACAAGATTTTTTTTCTTTCAGAAAGGTGATTACCTATAGCAAGATGGCGCAATAACACAACTAACTCATTAGCTGGAAGGCAGAAATAAGGAACCTGATTTAAACAAAAGTTTTGTTGAATGAAGAATATGCAAGTCATAGAATGTAAGTCTACATAAATAAAAGACGACCTAGAGTGCCAATGTACCTCTTCAATATGGCCATCCAAATGCTTCAGATGCACCTATTAAAGGAAAACAATCTAAATGAAATATAAAAAACTATGAACATCCTGATGAATATCACCTTATTTCATAATCAAAGAGACTTAACATTAGAAATCAACATGCTGTATAATTGAAGAAAAACTTAACTACCAATGATAATGATGAGTGTCACATTATTGAATAATCAAAGAAAAGTGTGATTTTATGAAGTAGTACCTAGCTAAAGGTATTCTCAAGTAGTGTCTAGCTAAAAATAGAGCTACATGCATGCGTGTGTGTTGTGCATGTGTAGGTGGTTGAGGTTATATCTTTTGCCCCATCATCTGAGTTATGAGCTAAAGATAAACATCATAGAGTGTTTTGTTCCTCCATGCATGCAAACCATATGTGCTCCAAAGTCCAAACGCATAATGGAGCACAACTCTTCAGTAGTCAATTGGAAAGTCTTCTGAAAATAGGGTCTTGAATGGATGACAACTAAGCAAAAATCACTAATACTAACAAGTCTACAACCCAGGCCATGTAAGGCTCTAAATGTTTCTGGTTTGGATCAAGCCATGCATGAACTTAAAACTGAATATGATTCATGGGGTCCACGAGTTATAACCTACATCACATTTAAAAATTATAAAATAGAATGGTAGATTTATTAATTTTTGAAAGACAATGCATAATATAGTATCTATCATTATAATACTAAGCATCGGTTCACCAGCATTCAGGAATGTCAGGTCTCACACCCTATACCTGGACTTTACCTGTTGTTGAGTCTAGACTTTGACCTGGACATGGTATTTTTGGGGTTGGGTCCAACCCAACCTAGTTATGGCTCTTCTATTTAAGCACCCCATGTTCCAACTTGAGTGTCACTAATAGCACCATAACCTCTTGGTCAGTTTGCTGCGGGAACCTCTGTGGATTTCTGAAGAACCAAATTCTCACTCCAAATGGATTCCCACTGAACTTCAGATTTTCAAAGGAAGCCATCCTACAAAAATGAATGACAATATAATTGAGCATTGCTCTTTGCCTCAATCCTCATCTTCTACCTAACGTATTGAGCCCAACAAAAGGAAGCCTGAGACAACTCACAAAATCATATCATCAAACCATAAAATAGACACTTCAGGAATCCCAGAGACCCCAAACCAAGAGCTGTGACGCATTTAACAAACATGATATATTATGATGTCAAAATAAGAAAAAGATGATTGAGTATCTCAAACCTTTAAGAGATTAATGTTACTCCTTTAACAAACTTGATATATTAACATGTAAAAATAAGATTTGAGTATCTCAAACCATTAAGAGATTAATGTTCCAGTGAAAGAGACAAGTCAATTTGTGATGAAGAGCAACATATCCACAAATTACCAATCCACAGATATTTTCCTATGATTCAACCACTAAAAGAGTTTGAAAGGTTCCATAAAGTGAGTACTGCGTACAGAATTAAAGATCTGGTGATTATTATAACCTTGTAATCTTGCATGAATTCATAATGCAAAACTGTTTCAGGATCACTGCTCGCAGACTTCAAAAACTTCTCTAGTCCCTCTCGAGTTCCATTGTCCACTAAGAATTAAAGACCAAATTTTTAGTAAAGTAGTTTTGATATGCTGCCTGGTTCAGCAAGAGCTATATATTCATGAATGCAACACTCTAAACAAGCAATGGAGATATATAATTATGGATGATTTTACCTAAGTACATTTCATTTATACCCCACAAATGAACAAGTGATGCTATCAAGAGATCATTATGAGAGCACATAATTACCACAATTGGTGCCAAGAACATAGAGCTTTTCTAAACCCAAGTGGTGCTCTATGGATCTTAATGCTGCAGTTTAAGAAATCACTCTGCATTACAGTAAGCTGAAGCAGTACAGATGACAGAGGAAGAGCTTATCTTTGGGGGATTATGAGCCCACCTGCAAAGGTGGCAAGTCCAAGGACACGTATGGAAGAGAAAACAAAAACTAACATAATACTGTTACGTGTTTAAAGGGGACAAGTTTAAAATAGAGCACCTAATGTGCAGCCTCAACCATGATAATAAGAATGCTAAAGGGAAAAGGGCAGACTGATTTTTTTTATTAAAAAAAAAGTTGAAGAGGGGCACTGATGGATCAAAACAGCTTTAGTAACGTCTTGGAACATGAGGAGGCTAGAGCAAAAGGAGAAAAGAATTGCAATCATGAAAATGGTTCAAAACAAGGTTTTGGTGCCACTCTTGGAGGAGACAAAAGTCAGAGTATGTTTTGGCAGACAACATCAGAAATATTTGGAAAAGAGTGTATGAGGATCGCAATGCATGCCATCCACTTATAGTGTGTGATAGAAACTACATGAGGTTGGAATGGGAAATGAGATTTCAGGTATCATTATCTCTCCAATTTAAGAATAAGGATAATTCAGATGGATAGATCCAAATGCATATGGATCATATGATAACAGTGGGCAGGATTTATAGGTGGTTCAAAAAACAATGGGTGTTCCAATGGTGTAAAAAGGGAGATTGTCACATGATAGATGAAGCAGAGGTTAACAAGTTAATCAGGCATCAGAATTTTTCTTTTTATACTCTCATTTAAGGTAACAAGACAATGGACTTGCATTGAACAATGGTAACCATACACCAGTAGCTGACCAAAGATTTTTGTATGGGGTGACAATGGACAGAGCCACAAAAATGTACACAACAATAAAAATCTCAGGTACCTTGAGTAAAAAAATGAGGGAAAAATGTTGTTATAAACGAATTACAATCATATCGGATTATAGGTTCAGACCACCAGAGTGTACTGAGTCCTCAGACCTAAAAAAAAAAAAAAACCAGTATCATCACTCTGGTGGATGTGTGATGTGATGATGCTAAAAGAAGAACCTGTAAATAGCTTGCTCATGGACATCTCACCATATGAGATTTACTAATCCAACACTAGATTTATGTACCACCACCACCACAACAAAGGAGGAAAAAATGGCTTATATTATAAAGTGTCAATTGTGGAACCTAAATAATTAATTCTAACATGTATCCATGTTTTGGGGGAGTTGTGTTGGAAAACGAAACTGTCAATCAGTCCTTCCTCTAACTCTTAACTCTTAAAGCTTAGTCTTTGTGCCTTCACATTTGGCTACCAGACCATCCCCAAAATTTATGGGAGCTAAGTATTTGGGGATTTGAGAAACTTTCACTAAGCTGCATTAAACTGCAAATGAATGACAAAAGGGCGAGCCGACCATCACTCAATTGCCAAACCCCACATCAGAAAAGAAGAAGGAAACATTAAGGTGAGAATGTACTCTACATCCATCCCCTTTTCTTCTCCGCACTAAAAAGTATCAACAATGAACAACATAGTAGATATTCAACTCCAAAAAACCAAAAGAAAAGCAAGAAAGTCAAATTCTTTATGTCATGCCCAGAGTTACTGCTTCCCATAACTCAAGCCCACAATAGTATGCACTCATTACACATTGCACCAAAAGTGTAATTTTTTCCAATATAAATATAAAGATAGGAAGAATAAGTTAATTCAACTCCAAATCAACAAAACTATGCCCTTGAACTAACTTTCTTGTTCAAGCTCAAATCCTTCACCTAAGCATAAAAAAAAATAAAAATAAAAATAAAATAAAAAATAAAAAATTGAAGGAACTTATGCCTTATGCCTTGGTCCATTTTTTCCGAATTCCACTGAAACATCTCAATCTAGTTCCCCAAACCCAACGCCTAGCTAGAATTGACATGTAGGTTTGCCCAAGCTCAGATGAGGAGGCTTCAGTTGCTAGTCCAAGGCCCAAACTCAAATTCAACATGGTAATCCAAAGCCCAAGTAATCTGGGTGATGTTATCCTATATGTAATATTCATTATATATTTTTTGTGGTAGACAGTAATATTCATACTGGTTAATAACATGTGTATTGTGGGTGGGTGCATGTGTTCTTGAAGTACCTTCATCAAGCTACAAAGAAAGATATTCATTCTCATCATTATCACCATCATTTAAATATGGGTATTGTTTGCAACGATGAACAAAAGATCCAGAGCTATCTATATCTTCTTTTGATAATTGAGTATTTTTTAGATTTTGTTATCCATCATATGAATCAAGAGAACTTGAGTTCACATTGTGATAAGCAGTTCATATCATCCTTTTGAAATATAACTTTACTAAATATAAGACAATAAGAATTGAACAGAACTTGGAACTAAATCACACGTTTCTCTCCTGCATCTGGTTTCTTCACATCTCTCTTCACACAGCAAAACGAGATCCATCACAAATTCTCTCACAACACACAAAGCACACCCACCCAATTTCAGAATCCATCAGAAATTCTCCACACAAAAAATACACACACATCAAACAAAGATTTTTCCATATCTGCAAGTTTTCTTGTTTTAGTTCTCATTCATAGCAGAATCCAGAGATACCCATGTCGTCGAAATCTCGATCGACAAAGAGCACCAACAGTAAAACCAATCCATACCCAAAATGTTTCTCTAACCCAATACCACCCATTAATGGAGATCTCTCAGAGCCCCATCCATCTCTTGCTTCTCAAGCTCTGGCAAAGAGAAGACCTATTCAGGCAGCGAATCTCTCTAAAAAAAATACTAAGACAACAAAACCAGAGCAAGGAGATGACATGTGAACATCATATGCAAAACTCCATTCTAATGTATCCATCATAAGCAAAAACATTATCTCATCATAAACCCCCTTTCTTACCGAAAACAAGAAGAGAGATAGAGAGAGAGGGTTACCGAGACAGAGATTGTAGAGACTGATGATGATGGTAGCCAGGGACCGGATCTCTTGATCAGAGCAATAGTGTAGGAATTTCCTCTTTTCTGACTTAGGGAAAGAGAGAGAGACCAGGCTAGAGAGGTTTTCTAGTTTCGTTTTTTGGTAGAAAAGAGATGGCGGGAGAGAATGATTAGGGCGGGAGAGAATGATTAGGGCGCCAAACTTTAGTCCCTAATTAGAATCCACCCTTTTCTAAGTGGACCGAATTTATTTTATTAAGAGATTAAAATAATTTACTCCATGTGTGCCTACTTATGAAAAATACAAGCCATTAAAAATAATGCCTCCTCTTGATGTTGGCTCTTAAAATTTTTTAATCAAACTAAAGTTGGGCCCGTTGAATTTGTCACTTGTAATTCCTCGGAATAGAAATTTTTTTTATACTCCTGTAATATAACTTAGTTATAGAAAAAACTAAATCACTCATAACAAATGCCTCCCTAATATGCCCTCAAATAGATTTTATCTCTATAAGAGTTGGGTCCAATGTCATATTGATTATTTATAAAAATATCAACAAATTATTAAGAAAAAGTCCAAGTGTTCTCGACCCCCGCCGGGGGATACCCCCGGACCCCCTCTGCGAAGCCCATGTTTTAGAGAAGTGGCAATCAAGAAGACAAAAAGATCCTACTTGACTACGATAGCTAGGACTCTTTTGCTAATTGTCTTTCTTTTTTTTTGTGCTTTGATGTCTATTATTATCATAAGCTGCTGGATATGATATTAAACCTATTTAATTATATTTGAAATGATATAGTAGTAAATATTGTGTAATACGCTAATTCATGAATCAAAAGGCTTTATATTGAGTTAAATTCGATGTTACCCACTTATTTTTCCCTAGATCTAGTATTTTAAAGTGTAGATCTAAATTTCTTTTATTTCCAAAATTTGGGGATTTTCTTGAAATCAATTACATTTTTTCACATTAGTGTTCAAATGCATTGATAATGTGTTAGTTTAAAATAGATCTATACTTTTGGAACAAAAAAGTATGAGTTTTTTTTGCCAAAAATTATGGTTGCATTGATTCTGCCAGAAGATCAGCATCTCTGATAGTGTGTGATTAGTCGTATAGTGGGACCTACCACATTCAAAGTAAATTTTGACGATACCCCATAAAAAAGTATAGCTAAAAGTAGGACACCTAGGAAATTAGCTATGGAAAAAAAGTTTCACGCTAATTATAAACTCCTAGACCACATTAGTGGTGAAAGATTAAAACTCGATACTAATCCTTTTTCCCCTCCAAAATGACCTTTAGCCACGACATATAAGTTTCCACTAAATGTGTTTACTACAATGCCTTTTTGTGTTGACATCATATTTTCCCCACTAAAGTGATTCTTTTGTGGCAAAAATAAAATTGCAGCAAAAAATTTCCTCACTAAAAGCCAACTTTCGTATATATATATATATCTTTAGCGGCAATAGAAAGTTGCCGCAAAAGGCAGCCCATATAGTGGCGAAAAACATGTTGCGGATAAATGTAAGACAACTAAGCAATTAACCACAAAAATAAAAAGTTGCCACTAAAATTCTAGACCATTAGTGGCAAAAAATAAAACTTGCCACTAAATCTCCTTCCCCTGCAAAATAACCTTTAGCTACGACATTTAAGTTGTCACTAAATGTGACCACCATTATACGTTTAGTGTCGACATCAAATTTCGCCACTAAAGGTGAGTCTTTAGTGGTGAAAATTAAATTATGGCAAAAAAAGTTGCCATTAAAAGTCAACTTTCTTGTGAGATATCTTTAGTGGCAATATAAAGTAGCCACAAAAAATAGAATATACAGTGGCAAAAAATATACCGCGGCTAAATGTAAGAATCTAAGACATTAGTGTGAGGACCCGTCCCTAGACATACCTAGTGGGACCCAATTTGACCAAGTCAACCATAGGTTATCCTAATTACAGATGGGCTTCCCTTGGAGAATTGTGAATTTAACCTTAGGATGACCCAACTACCCATGGCCTAACCCATTACCCATTAATTATGAGGGCACCTTAGTCAAACCCTACCCCACCTTAATCCCATGTGAGCCCCACCTCACTCATCTCACTCTCATCACACCCCCCATCTCATTTTCCCCTTTTTCCCCATTCCCTATTCTAGGTCACGATGGAGACCCTTTCCCCTCTCTTCTCATTCACTCCACACAACACAACACAGCAGCCCCTCCATCTCCATTTCTCTCATTCCTCTCTTCCTCTCATCTCTCTCGTTCTCTCTCCCTCCCTCTCGGCTTGCTGCCTCTCGCCGCCGGACCACGCCGCCACGACGCCGGCCACCTCTCTTCTCCTCTCTCTTCTCCTTTCTCCTTTCCCTCATCTCCCTCATCCATCTCTTCTTCTCCCAACCCTTGCCGCCCACTGCCGGACTCCGAGCACGGCGCCATCGCCATCGCCGTGGACGATCTCCTCGATCACTGGCAGCCACTCCACCTCTCTTTTCTCCATTTTTCGTTTCTTCTTCCCTTCCCTGTTTCTCTGTTTCCTTTCTCTGTTTTCTCCTTCTCCCTTAATCCTCTCTCACTCCTCCCAGCCAACGAAATTACCCAGCCCCTCCATTTCTCTCTATTTTCCATTTCTTTCCCTCTCCCTCTCTCTGTTTTCCCCACTCTTCCCCTTCACTGTCTCACTCTTTCTCTCTAATTCTCCATTTCTTTCTCTCTCGGTTTTCCCCATTTTTCCCCTTCACTGTTTCACTCTTTTCTCTCATCTCCCTCACTCACTTCACTCACTGCCCACATGACTGAGCACCACCCATCATCACCATCTCACCATTATCTTTCTCTCTTTAATTCTTTCTCTCTGTTCTCTCTCTTTCTTGCTCCATTCTTTCTTTCTTCCATTCTGTCTTCTCCTTCTTGCATCCTAGTGGGCCACCATCATCACCACTAATTTAGTGGGCCACCAATCAAGTGGGCCCCACAACCTCCGATCACCATCATCTTTGTGTGGACCCCGCGAGCTCCCCATCTCCAATTTGCAAGCCACCACTCCATTCCCTTTCTCTGTTTGGTAAGCTCCCATTTCCCTAGGTTTGGTTTATGTGCTTTGGGTGTGGAGTTGTGTTAAGATAGCTTAGAGCTTCCCTTTCTTTTGATTTATGTTTTAATTTAGTTTTACTTTGCTAATTATTCCTTAGGTTTGATTTGTTGGGCTTTGAGCTAGTGCTTTTGGATTTGGGCATCTCCAACGAAAGGCAAGTAGACATGCTTAGATTCTTTAATTAAATTGATTAACATGCTTAGATTGGTAATTACTGTCTTTCATGGATGTTTGGCATGATTTCTGTATTTGGATGGTTGATTGGATGATAAGATGTACAGAATTGTTAGTCTAAGCTCTTTTTATGTGTATTTGGCCATTGATGGATGAGAATCCCCCATTTGGAAGATCAATGGCCCACTTGTGATGAGATCATGATATAGGAGATGTGTTTGATGTTTGGGAGTGTCTGGTGAATGTTGGAATGAGAAGGGAGAAATCCAGGAATTACGGTACTTGCAACAGTATTCAGCTAGGCAGGCCGAGCTCAGAGCAGGTTAGCCGAGCTCAGTGCCTATTTGGCCGAACTCAGTACAATTGGTCGAGCTCAGAGCAGGTTAGCCGAGCTCAGTGCCTAGTTGGCCGAACTCAGAACAATTGGTCGAGCTCAGAGCAGGTTAGCCGAGCTCAGTGCCTGGTTGGCCGAGCTCAGAACAGTTTGGCCGAGCTCTGTGTCTGGTTGGCCGAGCTCAGAGTAGGTTGGCCGAGCTCAGTGTATACATTGACATTTCCCAGATTTGTACCCTTTTATGATTTGATCATGTGTGGGCCCCGTTGACCTTCCATTTGGACTATTTGGGATACGCTATACACGAGTCAAGGGCCGGGCTTAACCTTGACCCGTGTAGCCATCTAAGTAGGGTCTTGGGCTGTAAAACGGAACCTGATTCAAGGGTTATGGATGTCTTATGATGCTAAATACCTACAGGAGCACCAAGGATACTTAATAAGCATCTGGGACTCCGTAATCACTGCCTTAGGTGAAGTGGGACCTTGGACCTGAATAGAGGGGCAGCAATCATCGATGGATTTGTGAGATGTGGTACTTATACTGTGAAACGGACACTAAGGCTGACTGGTAGATCCAAACCTTGGATGTAGGCCTCGATAAGTACTATAAATTAGGGCATTGCACTTAGGCTCTGATCCATGATCACGGTCCGTATTGGATGAGATGTCAGGACATGGCACTTGAAGTCCTGACCGATAATATTGGGAATTTAACGATAGATACTGATAGACGGACTGTATATTAAGATAATACTAATTAAGCGTATAGAGAAGCGGAGTTTACAAGGGTATGCATTATTAACTGTTGAGAACCACAAGGATGGACTAGCTATACCCGAACTCCGTGCCTCGTACCCTTAACTACTATCATCTCATATTAAGGATAATAAGGCTATCCAGTTTGGAGTACCCCCACCTAGTGATCTGTAGATTTGTGGTTGTACGATTGGTCTGCCGAGGGTTATGATGCCGGCATGGACATTGATATTGATTAGTCTGCCGATGGTTATGATGCCGGCATGGACTTTGATATTGTGATGTGATTGACACAGTAGGTACCAGGTGTGGGTGGGGTACTGAGACCGCCGGCGCTCGGACCGGGTGTATGGATGGACGGTGATATTGATCTAGCACGTAAGTCCAATGACTGGGACTTGGCCGTGGCTATGGATATTGTTGGTTGAGATAGCACGTAAGACCAATGGCTGTGACTTGGCTGTGGCTATGGACATTGATGGATTCTTGTACGCTCTTATTCGACGTGACGACAACTGTGGGTGGCTATGACCCCCATGGTTGGTGTCAATCAACAGTTGTTGGGACGATGACGATGGGCTGGCTCTGACCCCCACGTCCTTTGTACTTCAACTGTGGACGTACCTTTGCGTGCTTCTATGTATGTATATTGGATGTATGAATATTATAAATTATGGATATCATTGTTTATTGCCTTTAACTGCCGCCGTTGATACGGTTGGATCTGGATGCGATGGATACGACTTTGGTAATGTCACTTCCTCTGTTTACTTCTGCTACTGATGACTCTGATGTGCTTGTGTGGTTTATCTGATGTTTTGATGGCTTCTCTTATCTACTTGTTAGGTTGTATCAAACATCTGTTATATCAATATCTCGATTTTCGTTTATGCACTACACTCTACACCGTTTTCTGTTGCACTCTGATATTCTATATTATTATCGAGATACTAATCATGCAGGTACAGCTGGGATCAGGTATGGTCCTCTTCCCTATCTAATTATATAATGTATTGCCATCTAAACATGCCTATTTGCCTGGCTCATCGAGCCTGACCCAATCCTTGGTGTTTTCAGGTATCTTGTCTTCCGCTTTCTTGATTGGTGGTTTGTTTGGCGACTGATCCGTTGCCGCAGGGTTCAGAGAATGATGCATTTGGTGCATCGTGAGGCGTCTATCATATAGATCTCTATTCTTTCCTTTTCTTGTAGCTGGCCGTGTTGGCCTAGGACTGAATAGTTAGTTTAATTATGGAAAGTACCTTGTAATCTTTTAAATTGAAACAAAATTTTAGGGCCTTGTCCATTTACCTGCTCATATGAGATTCACACTTGATTATATTATTGGATTTTCCGCATCTCTTAGGTACTTTCTCGTAGCGCCCCGAGATTCGAGGCGCCCGGATTTTGGGGCGTTACATTTTGGTATCAGAGCTTTTACGGTTCTCGGACAACTAAAATACTTAGCAACTCTTAGGATTCGATGTGAGGATTGGGTAGGCTTAGACTGGTAACGCGATGGTTGTTTGTTGTTTGTCTTTGTCATTTGTGTTTTGTTTGTTCTAAAAATGTTTAATTGCAGATCATGTCACAGCAGCATGGTTCAGATAGGGGTAGTCAGGGCACCATAGAGGACAGATTTGAGCAGTTTGTGCAATCTCAGACCAGGATCAACACTCAGATGTCGGAGATTCTTAACCGTATGACCCAACAGCCGCAGACTTCGCAGTTCCCACCGGTTGTTGCACCGCATGAGCCAGATCCGTACGAGCTATTCGAGAGGTTCCGTAAGAGGAGACCTTCAGAGTTTAGTGGATGTGGAGACCCGATGGAGGCAGATTCATGGATTATTGAGATGGAGCGGATCTTCAGGATGCTTCCGTGTACCGGCAGACAGCGAGTACAACTAGTGACCTACATGTTCCGGGATGTAGCTGAGTTATGGTGGATGACAGTGAGAGTTCCTTATACAGACATGGACGATGCAGTAGCTTGGGAGACATTCAAGGAGCAATTTCTCCGGAAGTTCATCCCAGCACCCGTCAGATCTCAGAAGCTTCGGGAGTTTGAGCAACTACTTCAGGAAGACATGACAGTTATGGAGTATGAGGCACAGTTCATCCGTTTATCACGATTTGCTGGGAGACTTATCACTGCAACATCAGAGAAGATCAGACGCTTTGTAGACGGTCTTCGAGCGGACATCCAGTTGCACATGACTCCTATAGAGCTCCCCACGTATGAGGCTTATGTGGAAAAGGCGATATGGGTGGAGAACGCTCTTCACAGGGTAGCCTTAGCCCAACAAAGAGCTTCCGAGCAGACGAAGATGTTGCAAGTGTATCCAAAAGAGGATGAAGATGAGGCAGTCCAAGGTGATGAGCAGCTGTGGATTGATTGGGAGTTTCAGCAGAGACAGCAGCGCTATCGCAGAGGCTGTGAGACCAGTGAGCATCGGAGACGGTCAGGAGCATGCTATGTGTGTGGAAGCTTTAGACACAAGGCTCGCAACTGTCCAAGGAAGAGGAACCGTACTTCAGGACACCGCCAGCAGACTCATACACTTCCATCACCTGAGATTCTCACAAGTACAGTACTCGAGGTACAGCCTATTCAGCAGTGGCCCCTATAGCCGCAGACACAGGATCAGTTTCAGCCAGCTTGGGGTTATCCGGACAGTTCTGCAGCACTTCTGATTGGTGAGAGACATCAGCCTGATTTCCCTACCGAGCAGCGACTCTGAGATCAGCCTTCCTGGAGGTTTGCTTTATCTCTTATGGTTGGTGTGCTTAGATCTCTTGTGGTTGTTGTGCTTAGGATCCTTGTAATGTGTGTGCTCTTAATATTGTGTGAATGATTGATTGTTGCTTCTTAGATATCCTAATGTCCCATTTAGGAGTGAGGGGTATGTAATACCCCGAGTTGTCCTTTTTAGAGTCGGGAATTGTGAGACATCCCGAGATAGTTCTTTAGGAGTGAGGGGTGTGTGACACCCCTAGTTACCCTTTTAGCAGCTCAAGGTGAATGATACCTGAGCTAACCTTTTTAGTTAGTAGTGTGGAGCTGAGAGACCCCGAGCTATCATTCCTGTAGATGTGAGAGGTGTGCGGCACCTCTAGTCAATCCTTTTAGAGTCAAAGGAGTAGGACACCCAGAGTTAGTTTTATTAGAAGTGAGGAGTGCGAGACACTCTGAGTCAGATCTTTAGGAGTAGGGTGTGAAACACCCCAGGTTGTTCCTTAGGAGTGAGGGGTGTGCGACACCCCTAGTTATCCCTTTTAGTATCTGAGGAGTGAGATAGCTCAGACTAGTCCTTTAGAAGTAAGGAGAGTGTGATGCACCCCAGTTGATCCTTTGAGTTTGTGTGAGACCCCCATAGTTAGTTCCTAGGAGTGAGGGGTGTGCGACACCCCTAGTCGGACCTTTTGGAGTTAAGAGTGTGAGATGCCCTGAACTGGGCAGAGTTGAGTAGCCGACCTTGTTAGAAAACTAGAATGTTAGATGTCCAGATCCCATCGACCAAATAGTCGAGGTCTAGTATTCTAGAGTGTCAGAGGGTAAACCTTGGTTGTTTTGCTAGCTGTCTGTTAGTATCCTAGAGTGTTAGAAGGCCAGATTCTCCAATCTTGTCAGTTGTTGATTGTGACTTGTATTGTTGTTTATTTAGTTGTCGATTGTAACTTGTATTGTTGTTTTACTAGTTGTTGTTTGTAGCATGTTTTGTTAGAAGAATAGCTCTAGTATCCCTCCTAGTTAAGACTAGCTATTCCGAGTGTTGGCTGGGTAGTTTAACTCCCATTCATCATAGTTGGTTATAGTAGAGACCTTAGAAGTTTAGAAGTAGTTGTTTTCATTTGGGGACCAAATGAGTTTTAGGAGTGAGGAATGTGAGGACCCGTCCCTAGACATACCTAGTGGGACCCAATTTGACCAAGTCAACCATAGGTTATCCTAATTACAGATGGGCTTCCCTTGGAGAATTGTGAATTTAACCTTAGGATGACCCAACTACCCATGGCCTAACCCATTACCCATTAATTATGAGGGCACCTTAGTCAAACCCTACCCCACCTTAATCCCATGTGAGCCCCACCTCACTCATCTCACTCTCATCACACCCCCCATCTCATTTTCCCCTTTTTCCCCATTCCCTATTCTAGGTCACGATGGAGACCCTTTCCCCTCTCTTCTCATTCACTCCACACAACACAACACAGCAGCCCCTCCATCTCCATTTCTCTCATTCCTCTCTTCCTCTCATCTCTCTCGTTCTCTCTCCCTCCCTCTCGGCTTGCTGCCTCTCGCCGCCGGACCACGCCGCCACGACGCCGGCCACCTCTCTTCTCCTTTCTCCTTTCCCTCATCTCCCTCATCCATCTCTTCTTCTCCCAACCCTTGCCGCCCACTGCCGGACTCCGAGCACGGCGCCATCGCCATCGCCGTGGACGATCTCCTCGATCACTGGCAGCCACTCCACCTCTCTTTTCTCCATTTTTCGTTTCTTCTTCCCTTCCCTGTTTCTCTGTTTCCTTTCTCTGTTTTCTCCTTCTCCCTTAATCCTCTCTCACTCCTCCCAGCCAACGAAATTACCCAGCCCCTCCATTTCTCTCTATTTTCCATTTCTTTCCCTCTCCCTCTCTCTGTTTTCCCCACTCTTCCCCTTCACTGTCTCACTCTTTCTCTCTAATTCTCCATTTCTTTCTCTCTCGGTTTTCCCCATTTTTCCCCTTCACTGTTTCACTCTTTTCTCTCATCTCCCTCACTCACTTCACTCACTGCCCACATGACTGAGCACCACCCATCATCACCATCTCACCATTATCTTTCTCTCTTTAATTCTTTCTCTCTGTTCTCTCTCTTTCTTGCTCCATTCTTTTTTTCTTCCATTCTGTCTTCTCCTTCTTGCATCCTAGTGGGCCACCATCATCACCACTAATTTAGTGGGCCACCAATCAAGTGGGCCCCACAACCTCCGATCACCATCATCTTTGTGTGGACCCCGCGAGCTCCCCATCTCCAATTTGCAAGCCACCACTCCATTCCCTTTCTCTGTTTGGTAAGCTCCCATTTCCCTAGGTTTGGTTTATGTGCTTTGGGTGTGGAGTTGTGTTAAGATAGCTTAGAGCTTCCCTTTCTTTTGATTTATGTTTTAATTTAGTTTTACTTTGCTAATTATTCCTTAGGTTTGATTTGTTGGGCTTTGAGCTAGTGCTTTTGGATTTGGGCATCTCCAACGAAAGGCAAGTAGACATGCTTAGATTCTTTAATTAAATTGATTAACATGCTTAGATTGGTAATTACTGTCTTTCATGGATGTTTGGCATGATTTCTGTATTTGGATGGTTGATTGGATGATAAGATGTACAGAATTGTTAGTCTAAGCTCTTTTTATGTGTATTTGGCCATTGATGGATGAGAATCCCCCATTTGGAAGATCAATGGCCCACTTGTGATGAGATCATGATATAGGAGATGTGTTTGATGTTTGGGAGTGTCTGGTGAATGTTGGAATGAGAAGGGAGAAATCCAGGAATTACGGTACTTGCAACAGTATTCAGCTAGGCAGGCCGAGCTCAGAGCAGGTTAGCCGAGCTCAGTGCCTATTTGGCCGAACTCAGTACAATTGGTCGAGCTCAGAGCAGGTTAGCCGAGCTCAGTGCCTAGTTGGCCGAACTCAGAACAATTGGTCGAGCTCAGAGCAGGTTAGCCGAGCTCAGTGCCTGGTTGGCCGAGCTCAGAACAGTTTGGCCGAGCTCTGTGTCTGGTTGGCCGAGCTCAGAGTAGGTTGGCCGAGCTCAGTGTATACATTGACATTTCCCAGATTTGTACCCTTTTATGATTTGATCATGTGTGGGCCCCGTTGACCTTCCATTTGGACTATTTGGGATACGCTATACACGAGTCAAGGGCCGGGCTTAACCTTGACCCGTGTAGCCATCTAAGTAGGGTCTTGGGCTGTAAAACGGAACCTGATTCAAGGGTTATGGATGTCTTATGATGCTAAATACCTACAGGAGCACCAAGGATACTTAATAAGCATCTGGGACTCCGTAATCACTGCCTTAGGTGAAGTGGGACCTTGGACCTGAATAGAGGGGCAGCAATCATCGATGGATTTGTGAGATGTGGTACTTATACTGTGAAACGGACACTAAGGCTGACTGGTAGATCCAAACCTTGGATGTAGGCCTCGATAAGTACTATAAATTAGGGCATTGCACTTAGGCTCTGATCCATGATCACGGTCCGTATTGGATGAGATGTCAGGACATGGCACTTGAAGTCCTGACCGATAATATTGGGAATTTAACGATAGATACTGATAGACGGACTGTATATTGAGATAATACTAATTAAGCGTATAGAGAAGCGGAGTTTACAAGGGTATGCATTATTAACTGTTGGGAACCACAAGGATGGACTAGCTATACCCGAACTCCGTGCCTCGTACCCTTAACTACTATCATCTCATATTAAGGATAATAAGGCTATCCAGTTTGGAGTACCCCCACCTAGTGATCTGTAGATTTGTGGTTGTACGATTGGTCTGCCGAGGGTTATGATGCCGGCATGGACATTGATATTGATTAGTCTGCCGATGGTTATGATGCCGGCATGGACTTTGATATTGTGATGTGATTGACACAGTAGGTACCAGGTGTGGGTGGGGTACTGAGACCGCCGGCGCTCGGACCGGGTGTATGGATGGACGGTGATATTGATCTAGCACGTAAGTCCAATGACTGGGACTTGGCCGTGGCTATGGATATTGTTGGTTGAGATAGCACGTAAGACCAATGGCTGTGACTTGGCTGTGGCTATGGACATTGATGGATTCTTGTACGCTCTTATTCGACGTGACGACAACTGTGGGTGGCTATGACCCCCATGGTTGGTGTCAATCAACAGTTGTTGGGACGATGACGATGGGCTGGCTCTGACCCCCACGTCCTTTGTACTTCAACTGTGGACGTACCTTTGCGTGCTTCTATGTATGTATATTGGATGTATGAATATTATATATTATGGATATCATTGTTTATTGCCTTTAACTGCCGCCGTTGATACGGTTGGATCTGGATGCGATGGATACGACTTTGGTAATGTCACTTCCTCTGTTTACTTCTGCTACTGATGACTCTGATGTGCTTGTGTGGTTTATCTGATGTTTTGATGGCTTCTCTTATCTACTTGTTAGGTTGTATCAAACATCTGTTATATCAATATCTCGATTTTCGTTTATGCACTACACTCTACACCGTTTTCTGTTGCACTCTGATATTCTATATTATTATCGAGATACTAATCATGCAGGTACAGCTGGGATCAGGTATGGTCCTCTTCCCTATCTAATTATATAATGTATTGCCATCTAAACATGCCTATTTGCCTGGCTCATCGAGCCTGACCCAATCCTTGGTGTTTTCAGGTATCTTGTCTTCCGCTTTCTTGATTGGTGGTTTGTTTGGCGACTGATCCGTTGCCGCAGGGTTCAGAGAATGATGCATTTGGTGCATCATGAGGCGTCTATCATATAGATCTCTATTCTTTCCTTTTCTTGTAGCTGGCCGTGTTGGCCTAGGACTGAATAGTTAGTTTAATTATGGAAAGTACCTTGTAATCTTTTAAATTGAAACAAAATTTTAGGGCCTTGTCCATTTACCTGCTCATATGAGATTCACACTTGATTATATTATTGGATTTTCCGCATCTCTTAGGTACTTTCTCGTAGCGCCCCGAGATTCGAGGCGCCCGGATTTTGGGGCGTTACATTAGTGGCGATCATAACAAGTTGTCACTAAAACCGTACACTATTAGTGGCAATAAATTAAAACTTGCCACTAAATCTCTTTCCCTCCAAAATCCCATGGCGCCAAAACTTCCCGCCAAAGAATTAGTGGCGAAATTTAGCTACGACATATAAGTTGCCACTAAATGTGGGTATTAAAATACCTTCAGTGGCGACATCAAATTTTTGCCACTAAAGGTGGGTTTTTAGTGGCGAAAATTAGACCGCAGCTAAAAAAGTCGCCACTAAAAGCCAGCTTTCTTGTAGTGCTACTAACATTGCTTAACCTGCACATAAGAAAAATATCACCAAAACAGATTTACATGAAAACTACAAGTGAAGAAAATACCACTACTGCATACATTGCATACATTGTTTAACAGAAGAAGAGGGTTGGATGGTGGGGACAGTACCATATAAATTGTTTCCCAAACACCATTAAAAAAAAAAACCCCAAAATCGATAATTTCAAGTCCATCAACCCCTGAAACTCCTAAATTGAAAACCCTAAAACCCCAGAACACTCTGAAATACCAAAAAATTAAAAAAAAAAAAAACATAGCAATGGCTATGGCCGAGAGAGAGAATGGGCTGGGCTAGTGAATGGCTATAGGCCATTTAGCAAAACCCTCAAATCCCTACCCAAACCCTCAAATCTCCACCACAAATCCTATAGTCCCAAACACAAACCCTCAAATCGAACAAAACACAAATCATACACAGAAAGAAAAACCATGTAACAGGACATTGAACATCAGGCGTGGGACCAAAAAAATAGCAAACATTGAGAAGCAGGGAGGGAGGGCTCCCAAAATCAGAAATCCTCAGTGAGAAAACGGAGAAGATAAAACGGATCTTTTATAAAACTGTGGTACATGATGGGATGGAAGTAGGTGACTGTGCGATATCCTACAGGTCTAGGATATTGAACTGTGCGATATCTTACCATTCTAGGATATCGAACTATGCGATATCCTGAGTTCTTGGGATGTCGAAATGTGCGATATCCTACCGCATAGGATATCGCATGAAAAAGGGTATTTCGGTCTCATTTTGGACGTTTTTAGTGTACGATCTTCTATCAGGTAAATTTCATTCTTCCATCTTTTATGGGGTAATTCTCGGGTCTTGGGCCGTCCGTACGGTAATTGTCCCTTTTTTTTTATATAAAGGGTAGGTCCCCCTCTACTGAGCACCGATGCTCATAATAAGGTGAGCACCACTTCTTGTGGGCCCCACTTGGGGATGGGCTTTCAATGACAAAGGCTTGAATCACCATCCTAACCACTTGATAGATGACTGACATAAGTCTTTGTCGTTCAAAATGAGTACACAGTCGATCCAACGGTTTAGTCCATTCGAATGGATGTAAAATCCGAGATCGATATCACAGGGATCTCTATTTTATAGTCCGCTTCCATAGATCATAATATGGGCCCCACTCGGGTATTTAGTCATGCCGTGCTCATCTCATCGTGAATAGCGGTACTCACGGGGGCACTCGACGGGGTCTCTCCTTTTATCAATTCTTGATATATTTTTATTATATAAACAGAAATTCGTGTGACTCCACCAAGTCACTGAGTAGACTCCAATCCTCATTTGTAAAGTCAAGTTCGATTCAAAGTCACCAAGCTATTGTAAAAGTACTCCACTTACCATTTACACCTCCATGGATACCTTTTACTTTTTCTAAAGAAATTCATTCTCCTTATCCTCTAGGGCGTGTATGTTTGTATTATGTTTAATACATATGAATTGATGAATATAAATAATTTATTTCATAAAAAGTTAAAAATGAAGACTAAAGGTAAGTTTTAAGAAAATGCATCAAATAATCTTTCTTTCTATGAAAATAGAATAAAAAAAATATGAGAAATAAATAACAAAGGGTAATGGATGGTAATTCATTTCACTTCTTCCTTTGACCCTATTTACATAAAAGGAAAGGTCATTTACTGCTCACTTTTTCTTTTTCATTTTTAACCACTTATGGCATAAGTCCTATTTAATCAGTTCATATGTATGGTAACGCAAACAAACAGACCTTTATTTTCTTTTTCTCCCTCTACATTTGTGACACATGAAAATAAGATTCAATTTCTTTCCGACTGCATGTGCAGGAAATGAAGTATAAATACATGAAAGGGGCCAAACTCTTGAAATCTTACACACCCAGCATAATTCTCCTACTTATTCTATCGCGAAAGAAAATATCACTATAAGAAGAGTTAAGTCCATCGTCAAATTGAGTAAAATTTATATAAGAGACAGTGACTTTAAGTGATTTGGATTTCAAAGATAAACCTCATTGAAAAGAGAATTCCTAGAACTACATTTTAAGAAGAACTGGATTGAGTTCCTTCTATAAGGCTATAATTTAGTCTGTATTTGTTCAACTCTAGAATTATGTGGCATGTAAGACTCGTTTTCCCTAAAAATGTCATGACAAAGCAACTCCAGTACCCAAAGGAAAAATAACAGTGATTCACCAAACAGTGAAAAAGTTGATATATAGAGGCAAAAATTAATAAAGGCTTCCCATGCTACCAACGACTCTGTGCAAATGTGTCCTTGGATCTAATTGTATCCTCCGATGTGGGCTCCAGGAAGCCAAAGATCACAGATCCACCATAGGATATGCCTATTTTTCAATCCAAAATTTAATATCACGGTGTGTGTTCGTCGGTCTAGAGAATATTTTCTTACAAGCAAACTCAATACTGCTTATACGCAGTCAAACTTACGGGGCTCACTTAGAGACATGTCTATCAATAGTAGGAGGCCGGATAAAAAATAGCCTCACAAAATTATCGTAGTCCTTGATTTAACAGCCGACTTCATAATTTTTATCGAATACAATGAAGATATATAATAACCTAAATAATAAAAACAAATTAGATCTTAATGTAGGCAACAAAACAACAAAATGTAATCACATCATAAATTTTGTCTGATCTCCTAATGACAGATTTGGATAAGTAAAAGATTCCTAATCACATTATATTTCGCATACACTACACTACAATTCTAAGATTTTAACAAATCACGTTGTCATAAGCATGCAATATTCCCTATTACAAACTATTATTCCAAGTATACAAACAATCAGCGATGACCACCAAAAGCTGGGGTATACAAGAAGAGACAAATTTGACATACGGTTGTAGCAGGTTGGGTAAATAATACTAATGTGACAGTTGTTAATAATATATTTATATATACTTTTTTCTATTTTATTTGCTGATGTGGGTATCCGGCCTCTTCAAAAATCGATTGTTCTCCGGACATGTAAAGTCCCTTCATCTCGCACCCCCCAACTTTCGATTCGTGAGCTATGGTCCTAGGCAATTGCGCTATTCCTTATAATTATATTTATATAACTTTATATCATATATAGTGTTTTTATACATATATCACGGGGTTTTAATTACATGGGCACTTTGGCATGGACCCGATCGGCCTCAATTGTAACTCGGTCAAAGACCCAATTATCAACTATGTACAAAATAGAGTCCATGCTACAATATATAAAAACCGAGGGTTTTGGATTTGACTTTGACTAGATTCCTTTTGAATTTGACTTTTTACTAAGCCTTGGTAAAAAGCTAAAAAAATATGAAAGTTTAGAGAATTGAACTCATGACCTATATAGCCATTTAAATAAAACTAACTTATCTATCCAATCACTCAATGATTATATATAATTATTTATCAAGAAAATATCAAAAGTAGCTAAATGGAGCTGGGGACCCTCACCGGCCACATGGGCCATGCCCGTGCTTACCACGGGTTATCGTGCTAGTTTCCTAATTATTCAAATTACCTCTTTAGCTGGATAATAACTAACTAAAACAACATTTATATGGGAGAACCACTGCTTTTTTGGAACTTAAATCATGGCCTCAAAACAAGAACCAATCTCCCAGAAAAGGAGTCTCTTTCTTCCCTTTAAACACCCACCACCTCCATCCTCATTGGCAGGGAAAGGGTGTGAATTCAAACCTAAAAACCATAATCAATGGCTGCCAAAGCTAGCGTCCTGTTAGTGTTTTTGACCTGCCTTTTCCTTGTGTCCACTGTCCTCGCGGAATCAGAAGTCTCATGGATGCAAGGAAAAACACCAACAACCTCAATGCAAGGAAAAACAGCAACACATGATCTGACCGAAGAAGATACCACGATTGGATATGGCGCCTTAGGAGGAGATACGGTCCCTTGTGACCCCAAGGATAAGAAGAACTGCCATGGGCACGATCAGGCCAACCCCTATAAACGACCTTGTAACCATGAAAGCGATTGCAAGAGGGAGGGTGGTTCAGGATAAACTCACAATGAGAACCCTCTATTGCTGTTTCAGTATTGATGCTTATTATGTAAAGTTGGTAGAGTTCGTTCGCCTATTATTCATACGAGGACTTTGGGATTTAACTATCTTAAAAGATTTTCATCGACAGTTTCAGGTATTGGATCTATGATAAAGGAAATAGAGGAGACCTGAAAATTGAAGCTTGCAGGGTTGCATTCCAAATCACTCTAGTGATCCATAGGGCCAACGGGCTGCACAACTCTGCTACGTGTCTAAAGTATTGATGAGATGAAGAAGCATTAGAGGATCCAGATGGAATTATAATGACAAAGAAATAAATTATTATTTTTTATTTTTAATTTCTATGATGAGTTTGAGTCATATTATCATGAAACTTTATGTCACATGTAGAATAATCAGTCAGCGGTGGTTTCATTCGATTCCTTTCTGCTGTTGTATTGAGTTTATGAAATAACATAAATCTACTTTCTTATTTTTCTTGTCTAATCTTCTTTGTGGAAGGATATCGATCCTTGGTGAAAATAGGATGCTGTCTCATGATTTTCAAAGTAAGGTTTGTGGTTGGGTTTTTTCGCCGACCATTAACCCTATCGACATAAAAAGGCTTTTGGATCTAGCCAACCATAAAAGTTGGATTTATAACATGACTGATGTAAATTTTTTTTTCTTCTTTTGCCTTTTTTTTTTTTAAGAAATTCCTCTTGGAGCCAATATATTTCAAAAGCACTACCTCATGTTGAATTTTAAAAATTAGCAAAGAACGTCTTGTTGCTGAAACTGTAGAGGAATCTTGATCCCAGAGGAAATAACTCAAATAAGTCCTCACTAGTGCTTTCTCAGGCTTCTTTAAAAACGAATCCAGATCCTCTAGCTAGAGCTGCAATGACAATACTTTCTAGCGGCTTGTATATTATTCCTACCTGCTCTAGCAGACCTGCTCATAAACCCAATTTTTGCTAGCTAATTGGCCACTGGGTGAGGAGTACTGACGCTACAATTTGGAAGATTCATGGACCAATACGTAGACATATGTGTGATATTAAGGTGCCAACACCAGCCAACCGCGATTAGATTATTGCCGTAGGTATGGATGTTTTTAATCATTTTATTTTAAGGCCATGAAAATGGAGGATTAAACGAGAGGTCCGGTAATGGTTTACCGGGCTTGGGGTGGGTATGGGCTTTAAGGTATCGACCCGAGTCGAGTTCAGAGTAGGTTGTACGTAGTTGACCCGCCCCGTCCCAACCTGCCAACCATCACTTTCTTATATATAATTTAGTAATTCCATAAAACCTTCACAACATTTGTGGTATATATAAAGACATCTGTGTACCCATACGTATCCATTACGGGACAGGCTGTATTACAAGTTAGAAACTTTTTTTTTTCTATTAGTTTCAGGTTTAGGCCGACCCATACCAAACCTGACATCTGTTGCGCTCCCTATTTATGGAAGCACTAGATAAAAGGGGTACTTATATTAATTAGCTATGTTCCAATAATCAAATATAATGGAAGTTGACAGGCATTTGATTTAATGGTTCGTAATAATAAATTTAGGTCAGGCGATCTAATCTAATAAGGGTTCAGCCATATCGTTTTTGTTCGTAACCCTGCATAACAGATAAATTAGCTGTGTGGGTCTCAGCCCAGTTATTAACCCAACCTAACCCAATCTGATTTGTAAAAGCTTTGTCCAAGTCAAACTTCAGTTTATGAACTATATGAGGCCCATAACCCGGTCTCTCTCTCTCTCTCTCTCTCTATATATATATATATATATATATTTTGTGTAAAGAAATGGGCTGAGGTACTTAATTTAAACGTCGAGCCAATCCATCTATTTTCTGGTCCGTTTGTTAATGCGTAGCCCAAGCCCAACTTCATTTCAGTAACTATTGAATTTATCTTTCTCGTGAGTCAAATACATGTCATATGGTTTCACCTTAACCCGGCCCATTTTTTCTGCTGTAAAAGAAACCTAACCCGTTACCGACCCCATTTTATATGGGCCGGTTGGGTTAGGCGAGTCAAATAAGTTTGAGTTTTGCCACCCTTAGGGCCCATATGCATGTATATATACATATATTAATATAATGGTTTTGTTATGAGATATGGATCATGGGTGAATGCCCACATAAGATGAGTTAGGGTTAGAATCTTAGTGTAATTAGGATTTTTCAATTAGGATGTTACTTTGCCTATAAATAGGCCTCCTTCCTTTGTATTTATATATGCTTGAGATAATAGAAAAGCTCTATAATCTTCTCTCTAAACTTCTCTCTTTTTCTAACACGTTATCAATACAATGCTGCTGTAGTAATAAAAAAAAAAAAAAAAAAAAAAAAAAAAAAAAAAACGTCATCGTGGATGCACAGAAACCGTCCGGTCTTCTTTTGGTTTCCTTGTGGTGTACATAAACCGACGACAATAAAACATTCCATCGTACTTACCATGCAACAGAGTGATAACTCACGCCTAGAGAGAGAAAATCAAAGGAAGTTACATCTGCCAGCTATGAATGCACCTATCAGGATCTCTGTAGGAAAAAGTCAAAATACAGCAGCAAAAGAATCTACAATACGCCAGAAGCGTGGCAGACCTAGGTTCAGAGGATTCAGCTTCGCGGAAAAGGAGAAATGAGTAATCATCATCATGTCCTCCCGCAGAGGCACGAAACGCTCCTGAAGAGGTCCCTTCCGAAGAGGTACGCACATAACACTCCTGAAGAGGTTATGGTAAAATCCGTTCTATCTAGAATATTGAAAGTCCCTTATGAGACTTTGGGAGCTCCTGAAGAGGCACCGGTACCGGATAATGAAGAGATCTCAATACTTTACAATTATTCAAGAGAGAGATGGAATAGAAATAAAATTATCATCGATAATGCATTTGCATATGCGGTAGCTACACAAAATTTTAAAGAAAAATGATGATGATGATTAGGACATAGAACCACGTACTATAAATGAATGTCGACAAAGAAAGGATTGGCCGGCCAAAATGGGAAAGTGCCATCAAAGCAGAGTTAGAGTCTCTCAAAAAACGTGGTGTGTTTGGACTTATAGTACAAACTCCAAAAGATATTAACCATGTAGGTTACAAGTGGGTGTTTGTAAGAAAAATGAATGAAATTACCAAATATAAGGCATGATTAGTAGCACAAGGTTTCCTACAGAAACCTGTGATTGATTATGAGGAAACATACTCCCCTGTTATGGATACAACAACATTCAGATATCTAATAAGTTTAGCTTTTTCTCAAAATCTAGAAATGAGACTCATAGATGTTGTAACTACTTACTTGTATGGGGGCTTAGACACAGAAATTTACAAGAAAATCCCGGAAGGATTTCCTTTGCCTGAAGCAAAGCCAAGTGATGCGTACTCAATCCAATTAAGACGATCATTGTACGGCCTTAAGTAATCCGAAAGAATGTGGTACAATCGTCTTAGTGAATACTAGTCTAAAAGAGGGTATGAAAACAATCTTATTTGCCTGTGTCTATTTATAAAGAAATTCTTGAAGGGATTTATAATATTAGCAGTTTATGTGGATGATATAAATTTGATAGGGACTCCAGAAGAGCTCGAAAGAATTGCTAATTATTAAAAAAAGAATTTGAAATGAAAGATCTTGAAAAAACAAGATTCTGTCTTGGCTTGCAAATCGAGAGAAATTCTAATGGGATGTTGGTCAATCAATCTAATTATACCAAGAAAGTTTTAAAACGATTTGGTATGAAATAGGCACATCCATTAAGCACCCTCATGGTCGTCCGGTCACTAAATATTAAGAAAGATTCATACCGTCCCATCCAGGAAATTGAAGAAGTATTGGGGAAGTACCATACTAAAGTGCTGTTGGAGCCCTGATGTATTTAGCCCAATGCACTAGACCGGATATTTCATTTTCTGTGAATCTACTTGACATGTATAACTCCGCACAAACTCAAAGGCACTGGACTGGCATTAAACACATCCTACGATATTTGCGTGGAACAACTGATTTGGGAATATTCTATTCTTATGATCGTAGAGATTCTAGTTTTTTAGGATATGCTGATTCGGGCTATCTCTTTGATCCTCATAAAGGTCGATCACAGATAGGTTATGTGTTTGTTAGTGATAATGCTGCCATTTCTTGGCGTTCTACTAAACAGATTTTGGTAGCTACTTCATCCAACTATGCTGAGATTTTGGCTCTTTATGAAGCCAGTAGGGAATTTGTATGGCTTAAATGTTTGATTCAGCATATTCGTAGCTCTTGCCAACTGCAGGTATCCCGAACATTATCTATGATGATAATGAAGCATGCATGCATAAAACAGATTCGAGAAGGTTTCATTAAAGGAGACAAGACTAAGCATATAGCACCGAAATTCTTCTTCACTCGTGAATTTCAAAACAACAATGAAATTGAAGTCAACCAAGTTAGTCCGATTAACAACCTGGCTGATCTGTTTACCAAATTTTTACCAAAATCAGTATTCTAGAAGTTTGTATATGAGATTGGCATATGTAGAATTCATCATCAACCTATGTG
Organism: Litsea cubeba; assembly: GCA_012931725.1. Classification (NCBI taxonomy): domain Eukaryota; kingdom Viridiplantae; phylum Streptophyta; class Magnoliopsida; order Laurales; family Lauraceae; genus Litsea; species Litsea cubeba. The sequence continues at coordinate 114,141,956 of CM022945.1, forward strand.
AATGGTTGCTATCATCAGGGGGAGTAGTTAATTAGGGGGGGGGGGGGGGGCATCCTGAAGTATGCTATCTAGGACATTTGTGCGCTGTACGTTTTTTCTTTTTTAGGTTTTATCCCATTTGGTTTTCCTAGTTAAGGTTTTAACAAGGCAGCATTATGCACTTCCAACACTAATTCAATGATCTTGAAGAATGTTGTACTATTTTTCCCTCCGCTTTGGTTTTTCCCTATTGAGTTTTTCCTTAGCAGAGTTATTAATGAGGCAACTGTCATTGAATGGTGGTCATCCAATGGAGAGTGTTATGACATATGGATCATGGGTGGATGCCTACATAAGATGAGTAAGGGTTTGAATCTTTCTGTAATTAGGGTTTGAGATAATAGAAAAGCTCTTTAATCTTCTCTTTAAACTTCTATCTTTTTCTAACAGGTTTGGGTCTGATATCCTTATATATTCATATGTATTCTTTGTGCTATAAACGTTATGGTAATGAAAACTGTGTGGGGATATTTCCGAACTCACCGGAATACTGGCCTGATGCTCCATCTCGTGCTCCAGCGCCAGCTAGTCCATCTCGGCAAGACTCGGTCTCGGCGATAGTGCCAGCCTCCAGCTCGGCCAAGTGATTCCACTTCGGCTATACGCTCATAAGCTCTACCTCGGCCAGGGTATCCCCAGCCCGGCTAGGGACTTCATCCCGGTCCTCCACTTCGGCGTCCCTGTGAGGTCTCCAGCCAAGTCAAGGTCGCCCCCGACCTCGGCTCCCCGACCTCGGCAACACACCCTGACCTCGGTCAGGATGCCAGAGTTAGCCAAGGCAGGGGCTGACAGCTATCCTCCCTTGGACGCTCATGCACGCTACAGCACGTGCGACAAGACAAGGGCACCGCCCATACTCTCTGACAGCCACCCATGCCGCCACGCTTCCTGACAGATTGGCGTCCACAGCTCCCAAGATGCCAGGGTATGGCCCGACGGGACAAATGGACTGCAGAGAGCATGGGAGGATCGAACATCCGATCCAACACACCATACACAAAACCAGGGCCAATAACTCTGGTACGCCATGCCCAAACACCATCTTCTCCAAATCTCCATCCTACTGTCCAGTTCTCATATTAACTTAGGCATCGGAGAGCCCTGCGCTGCTCATAGCCAGGGTCCTCTGACCTGTTTCTTCTCCCTCTTTCAGGTTCTCAGGCATCGGTTCTTCCATCATCAACAAGGAGCTTCAGCCTTCATCCTCCTCAGTGAGTCTCAAGAACACTACCCCCCGGGTCTGTGAATTTTTGTGCACTTACAATTGGCGCCGTCTGTGGGGAACGGACAAAAAGTCATCTTCCCAAACACCATGCCTCGAAGAACCAGAAAGGGAAAGGAACCATTGGCCCTGTCAACACAGCTTACAGCGAACCTCCGAAAAGAAAGGTCCAGAGCAAGATCTGGTCCAGCAAGCGTCCACAAGCCAGAAACTCAGTCGGGTTCATCCTCTAAGGGGGTCACAACACCTTCCCGACGAGATAACCTTTGACTGGGGCTCTCCCGGCAGAAGGGTCCTCAACTAGACGGAGCCCGAGCTCTGGAACGCTTCGACCTCTATGAGAGCAACTGGCTGATATCTCCATCTCAGCAGACATCTCCAGCTCGGCGGATATTCCCAGCTCGGCGTGTGCCTCCAGCCGCAGACACTCCCAGCTCGGTAGACGTCCCCAGCTCGGCAGAAGTCTCCTCCAGCTCAGGAGGCAGCTAGATGTCTCCTATCATCACTTAGCTTTGACCGCCCGTCAGCTTTGATTGCACGACCCTCTACCGTCATCTCTGGCGGTACGGTCCTCTACTGTCAGCTTCGATGGCGCCGTCAGCTTCGATGACACCGGTACGACCCTCTACTGTCGGCTTCGATAGTACAACCCTCTACCGTCATTTCGACGGCACAGTCCTCTGCTATAAGCCTTGATCGCACGGTCCTCTACCGCCATCAGTCATCTAGAACCCCGTGCTCTTACATCTCGGCCGCACGCCAGATCTCGATCTCTTGCGTCTCGGCTACGTGCCAGATCTCGACTTCGTACATCGTGGCAACAGCGCCAGATTCTCCACCTCATGCTGGTGTCGCCCTCGTGCAAGCTCCGCACTTCACGCAGGTTCGGCCTCATGAAGGACTCGGGCTACACACCCCCACCTCATGCTGGTGTCGCCCTCGTGCGAGCTACGCGCTTCACGCAGGTTCGGCCTCATGAAGGACTCAGGCTACGCGTCTCGGTTGACTACACCTCTGGTCCAAAGCTAGCTGGTTATGTCCCGGGCCTCGGTTGACTACACCTCTGGTCTAAAGCTAGCTGGTTATGTCCCGGGTCTCCACCTCATGTTGGTGTCCCCTCGTGCTAGCTACGCGCTTCATGCAGGTTCGGCCTCATGAAGGTCTCAGGCTACGCGCCCTGACCTCTTGCTGGTCCGTCCATGTGCTGGCCACGGCCTCACGCTGGCTCGGCCTCATGATGGTCTCGACCACATTTACGACCTCTTGCTGGTCCGTCCACGTGCTGACAACGGCCTCACGCTGGCTCGGCCTCACGATGGTCTCGACCGCATTTATGACCTCTTGTTGGTCTGTCCACGTGCTGGCTACGGCCTCACGCTGGCTCGGCCTCATGATGGTCTCGACCGCATTTAGACCTCATGTTGGTTTAACCACGTGCTGGCTACGGCCTCACGCTGGCTCAGCCTCTTGCTGGTCTCAACCTCATGCTGGTCTGTCCACGCGCTGACTACGGCCTCACGCTGGCTCAGCCTCATGATGGTCTCAACCTCATGCTGGTCTGTCCACGTGCTGGCTACGGCCTCACGCTGGTTCAGCCTCATGCTGGTCTCAACCTCATGATGGTCTGTCCAAGTGCTAGCTACGGCCTCACGCTGGCTCAGCCTCATGCTGGTCTCAACTTCATGCTGGTCTCGACCGCATGCATTCTCGACAAGCAGTGCCAGTCCCTAGCTTGGCAGCAGCGCCAGCCTCCAGTTCGGCAGGAAATCCTAGGGCTATCAAAATTAACCGTGAAAACCGAACCGCCTGGCCGAATCGACCGTTTGGTCGGTTTATAGATTTTTTTAAAAACAAAACCGACCGAACGGTTTTTATAAGTTTTTTTTTTAACGGTCGGTTTTTATAATTACGTAGAAACCGTTCGGTTAAAACCGAACCGACTGAACAAAGTCTTTTATCAAAACATCACTTGAAGCCATGATAGTTGAATAGTGTGGTTGGCTGGCACATGACGAAATAACAACATAAGTTATTAATTTGTATAACTGAAAAACAGACCGTGATTTGTGTTCATACTTGTATGATTACATTGAGCACACCGATTTTTTATGTTTCTTAAATGGCATTATTGTCTCCATGTGGATTGCTTGTAACTGTAGAAATTTGGATCATTCAAGCCAGCCCTCACAGAATCTTTGAGGCTAGCCTTGTATCCATAAGTAGGGCTCATCTCTTCATTGTAAACTACTCATAAATCATACTGTCGTCTTCAATTTGGGTGAAAATTTTCTCTCTTTCCTGAACACCCCTCAACCCAAAAAAAAAAAAAAAAACACGCAATTAACCGAAGACCGACCGAAACGAAATGTCAGTTTCCAATGTCCAGTATATGTACTTTGGTCGGTTTCGGTTATCGCAAAATTATAAAACCGAAAGTTTCGGCCCGGGTGTCATATGTTGTTAAACCGACCGAAAACCGGCCGCTTACAGCCCTAGGAAATCCTTCCTCCGGCTCGGCAGCAGTGCCAGTCTCTAGCTTGGCAGCAGCACCAGTCTATAGCTCGCCTTCTTCTCAGCAGCAGTAGCAGAATACTCCTAAACAAGAGTACACCACTGGTAATGAGCCATCATCTCTTGGCTTTCAGCAACAATGCATTCTCCAGCTCGACAGTTGTATGACTCTCCAGCTCGGCAGAAGCACCATGTTACAGCTTAACAGTGATGCCAACCTCTAGCTCTGGTCCATTGCCAGCCATTCATCTCAAAACTATGAGCAGCTTTAAGACACAAGTGTTGTCCTTCATGATACTTAGCTTCTGACCTCAAAGAGAAGTCTAATGAACTCAGAAGCTGGGGGGCTATTGTGTGGGGATATTTCCGAACTCACCGGAATACTGGCCTGATGCTCCATCTCGTGCTCCAGCGCCAGCTAGTCCATCTCGGCAAGACTCGGTCTCGACGATAGTGCCAGCCTCCAGCTCGGCCAAGTGATTCCACTTCGGCTATACGCTCATAAGCTCTACCTCGGCCAGGGCATCCCCAGCCCGGCTAGGGACTTCATCCCGGTCCTCCACTTCGGCGTCCCTGCGAGGTCTCCAGCCAAGTCAAGGTCGCCCCCGACCTCGGCTCCCCGACCTCAGCAACACACCCTGACCTTGGTCAGGATGCCAGAGTTAGCCAAGGCAGGGGCTGACAGTTGTACTCCCTTGGACGTTCATGCACGCTACAGCACGTGCGACAAGACAAGGGCACCGCCCATACTCTCTGACAGCCACCCATGCCGCCACGCTTCCTGACAGATTGGCGTCCACAGCTCCCAAGATGCCAAGGTATGGCCCGACGGGACAAATGGACTGCGATTAGACTTCCTGTCAGAGCTACAGAGCACTTTCTCTCTCTCTCTCAAAAGTCAACTCTCTCCCTCTCCCTATCGATATAAGGAACAACAGATGCAGAGAGCAGGGGAGGATCGAACATCCGATCCAACACACCATACACAAAACCAGGGCCAATAACTCTGGTACGCCATGCACAAACTCCATCTTCTCCAAGTCTCCATCCTACTGTCCAGTTCTCATACTGACTTAGGCATCGGAGAGCCAAGCGCTGCTCATAGCCAGGGTCCTCTGACCTGTTTTTTCTCCCTCTTCCAGGTTCTCAGGCATCGCTTCTTCCATCATCAACAAGAAGCTTCAGCCTTCGTCCTCCTCACTGAGTCTCAAAAACACTACCCCCGGGTCTGTGAATTTTTGTGCACTTACAAAAACAATTAAGCATTTAATCCGGAAAAGCCAAGGGCCAGTAACCAGTTTGTTGGCAGCGAGCTGTTGGGACGTCGCCTAGTTCTCATTGGATGCCAAAAATAGAAAACAGGTTGGATTTTTGTTTGTTTCCATTTCTAAGTTTGATTCTATTAGGGCTGCACAGAACCGGACCGCAGACCGGACCGAACCACAAAACCGGACCGGACCGGACCGGATTTGCGGTCTTGGTGGTCCAAATCCGGTCCGGTCCGGTCTGGGCCTTTTGTGGTCCGGTCCGGACCGGACCGGACCGCATTTATTAAAATAATTTTTTTTTAATTTTTTTTTTCATAATCTTTGAGCCCATGAGGCATGAGCCTAGCACCCATTTGTAAAACCCATCATTCATTCATTTGACATTTGCCTACTTTTTAGATGTGAGGTGAAAATGAAAAAAAAAAAAAAAAAAGAAAAAAAAAAGGAAACCGGTCCAGACCACTTTAAGTGGTCCAACCGGACCGGTTTGGACCGGACCGGACCGGACCGGACCGGACCGGACCGCTTATAAGTGGTCCGGTCCGGTCCTTCATTTTGGGCCGGACCGGAAATCCGGTCCGAAAACCGGACCGGAAATCCGGTCGATCACCCCTAGATTCTATGAAACGATTTCATATCGTTTTTAAAAAGAAACATTATGCTCAGCCACACAAGATCGTTCTTGGAAAATTTCTTGGTGGCTACCCATGGCCATGCATGAACTCTTCTCTCTCTCTCTCTCTCATGGTGGTCCTCTCTGCGAATCTTTCCGGCATGTCCATCCTTAATCTTATGTTTTTTTTTTTGTAAAATCCTTTATCTTATATTTAGTGGCGGACCTATGCATATACAACAGTTGATTTTGAAATTGCAAAAAGTTAAATGGCATTTCATGTCCCACATATATATAATAATTATTCGCCCCACGTTTAAACCTTATGATCGCCCCACGTTACAAAATCTTGGTGGCTGAGAGTACCAGATCCTATTCGCATTGTTCTCTTTCGACATCTTCTTTCTACTGAGAACTCGAAATCCTCTTTGTGCCGATCGAGCTTTTTGTCGTCGGTACTCTCATGGTCGTTTGTCTCTCTCTCACCAAATAACCCTAAATAAAGAAATCTCCCTCCCTCCTCAAATTTAGTATAATCCTAATCACTCTAGCCCTTAATCTCCAAATCTTTAATTTCAAACCCTTAATCTCCGAATCCTAATTCAAACCCCAAGCCCTAAATCACCTAATCTAAGCATATCTACAAGTCTGAAGATGACCAAATCACCAATGAGGACATTTTAATTTTCACTTCACAAATAAATCAAGCCTTAAGGTTTATATGTTTGGAAGATTTGAGTTACATTTAAGTGATAATTTTTCCTCTTTGCCACGAGCCCACGACCAACTACAGGGAATTATTTTATAGCTAGGTAAGTATATGCAACCAAATCTTTTAGGTCGAAATAGAATCCCTTTGGGAACTCAAATTAGGTAACTGGGTAAGTGCTCTCCCAAATCGCCGTTTCACGGCATCTAAACACCTAGGATTAAAAGAAATGTTGTCTTAGCTGTTTTGATGATGACGAATTGATGATCACCTGAATTTAGGAGAGGCAGTGGGAAAACTCTTCAATTACGCAAGAGATTTGAGCATGGAAAAGTGCTTAATCATTTGGTATTTTAATGTGAAAAAAGTTAGCAAACTTGAATAAAAGTGTAGCCCCACCTAAATAAAAATCTTGAGTCCGCCGCTGTTTTGATTATGTTGTAATTTGTTTCGGATATTGAACGAAAAGAAGGCAGTGGGTGTGCTTGAGTGGAGGTTGACGGTTTCGGATGGGTGTTGGAGACATCATGATTCATGACTGTTGTGGCGGTCTTCGAATACACAGTAGGTAGGCAAGAACACACGAAAGGTTAAAGCTAGCTAGTTCTTCTGTTTCAATTAATGGTCCAACTTCTGATTCCTAGCCGATGACTCTTTAATTGGATGGTTGGGATCAAGGGTGCAGGTGCTCCAATCAGATCTTAAATATGCAACTATACTAATAGATTTTTTGCCTCTTTTAGTTTAACCAATTGATATTGGCGCTTCAAAAATGATGGGTTTTTATGGAGGCGTTCCTTGCCACACTGTGCATTTGAGGAGCGCCTCCATCACTTTTGAGGGCGCCAATATCAAAGCCCGTATTTTATAGGTTTGTTAGATTAGACTATTGACGCAGGATGAATGAACAAAGCTGTAGTAGGTGCATGAAACATTGTCTAAAGGCTAAAACAAAGGAATGGAAACACCATTGCAAGAACTCCGGTTGTCACCAAACAAGTTCATAACAGTTTAACTTGATGTTCACAAATAAGTTCTACACTGTACAACCTGATCTTGACATAGAATTAAGAAGAACGATGCCAAACTAGCCCGAATTTCACCCTAATCTGGGTGGAACCAAACTCATATTATTCATGTGCATAAGTATTTTAAGCACGATCAGTCTAACATGGGCTGATTTGAATTGGACGTCAAAGTTGAAATTGAGAAGACCCCATTTCATATCATGGGTCAAATTTCACTCCAATCTAAGTGGCCCCACATTGAAATTATTCATGTGCATATCAAGCATTTTGCTACTTCTTTTATCTTATTTTGACCAATTGTTTTAAGCATGATCAATCTAATAGGGGTTCGATTCCAATTGTAGGTCGAAGCCACAATTGAGAAGAGTACTCCCCATCTTATACCATGGGTCAAGTTTTTCTCTAACTTGAGTGAGGCCTGCACTGAAAGTATTCATGCGCACATCAAGTATTTTGTTTTGGTTTTCTTTTTTCCTATATGATCTAGTATTTTAAGCATGATCAATCTAAAATGGTTAAACAACAATTTGAGTGAAATAAGATCTAATTGTTGGAAGTGTCCTTCAAAATGTTAGTGACACAGGTCCGATTCCAATTGGTGGTCTAAATCTTATTTTGAGTATTTTGAGTGGCCCCATTTTATGTCACGGGTCGAATCCCTCTCGAATTTAAGTAGCCCTTCCTTGGATTTTTTTTTTTGGTAAAAGATGAAATCATTAAAAGCAAACAAAGGAACAAGAGAACAATAGGAAAGAACTACAAGAAACAACCAATCAAAAAGCACTGCAAACTAGAAAATGGAAGACATCCTAACCCCGTCACCCCTATAAGTGTTTTTTGTAAAATTATGCGCGATCTCATTCATGGATATGGGGATATATTTAAGAAACCTCAAAACATTCAAAAGATAAAACCTATGTAGAGATGTCTTACAAAATGAGGTCAATAGACCAATCCGAGTTGCCCTTGATCGCACGTACAACCTTAAAGGGATTATATATATACCTTGTTTTGTTCTGGTTTCTTGGATATATATATATATATATATATAAAATAAGATGAGTTAAGAAAATAATTTGGGAACGTGGTGTCAATAAGTTAGAAAGAAGGCATGCATATGAAATTGATAAAACTCCCATTTTATATCATGGGTGGAAATTAAAGTTCACTTTAATCTGATGAGTGGGCTCACATTGAGATTTAATCACATTATAATTTATAAATTTAATCCGATCTCCTAATGAAATATTTAAGATGAGAAAGAGATGCCTAATCACTTAATATTTCAAACACAATATAATGCTAACAAATCATCATAAGATATCTGCCCTCCTAATGACGTGCAATATCTGTTACTGACTATTCCAAGTAGACAAACATCAATTGACAGTTGATAACCACCAAATGCTGGGGGATTTACATGAAAAGGCAAATTAGACACGGAGGTAACTGATTTGGGTTCGATTACCGATAAAGAAAAAATTACTGGTTGGGTTCGATTCAAGTCCATGATGTACCCAAATTTGAAACCACGCTGAACTCCAAAGTCTGGAGGCAAATATTAAAAAAAATCTAAGCTCAAACCTGTAACCTCATCCTTGGATGCTTGGGCATCCGCCGGGCACCATTTTAGCAAATTAATACCAATACTAGTGCTAGGTTTGGTATCTTATAAAATTATTCTAATGTGACATTTATTGTATGATAGCACTTTTATACATGTATCACTACACCAAAAACGGAAAATTGAAACGGATTACCGTTCCTAATCCATTCATCCATTCCTAATCCGTTAATCCGTTCTAAAAATAGAAAATTGAAACGGATAAACGGATTAGGAACACACGGATTAGGAACGGTAATCCGTTCCAATTTCGCATTTTTGGTATAGTGTCATAGGGGTCTACATGGGGGCATTCAGGTATGGATCCCACTGGATTGGGACATGGTCAAAGACCCAAATCTTAACGGTCCCCAAAATAGGGTCGATTCCCTGATAAAAGAATACCTCTTCCACCAGTCAACAACAAACAAAAACAACATTTCTCAGGAGAACCACAAGTGTTTTGAAACTTAACTCATGGCCTCACAACAAAAACCAATCTCCTGAAAAGAAGGCACTCTTCTTCCCTTTAAATGCCCAACACCTCCATCCTCATTAGCAGTGCAGTTGCAATAAAGAATAAAAGTTATAAAAAAAAATAGAAAAATAAACGAGGGTGTGAATTCAGAGCTTAAAATCATTATCATGGCTGCCAAAGTTCGCGCCCTGTTGGTCTGTTTGATCTGCCTTTTCATTGTGTCCATCCTGTTTTCTGAAGCAGAAGCAGGAAGAGAAAATAGCAAAAAATACTCACCTCAACGGAAGACTGATCCGTTCAGAGATGAGGCAACGGTGATTGGATATGATCCCATGAGAGCTGGTAACGGGATCCCTTGTAATGGCCAATATAGTGATAACTGCCGTACAGGACAGGAGGCCCACCCCTATCAACGACCCTGTAGCAAAGACAACAGTTGTGATAGGAGAACCTAAGGCATGATATTTACGTGGAAAAGTTAGTAGAGTTAATTCACATTCTATATAATATACAAGAGAATTTTGAGATTTAGCTGTTCAAAAGAATTCTCGTAGTTAGGATATTATCAATGATCCCATGTTCTTGGATCTTGATGCCTAAAAATGCTGGGTGAATTCTTCTTACATGGCTGGATTTCAAAGTCCTCTTATAATTATAAGGCTTATGGGCTCTATAACTCTTATCACGTATATCGTTTTGAGAAAAATGAGATGCTGAAGAAGCAGTAGAGGATCCAGATGATATTGGTAGTGACAAAAAGAAAGAAAATTATATTTATTTTATTTGATATGAGAGACTCGAGTCTAGTTATTTTGAAAGTTTGTAACAGCATGAGCTGTGAAGTTTTGTGTCGCATGTAAAAGATGCAAGTTGTTGGTGGTTTTGTTTGATGCCCTTCCATTGTTGTATTGAGTTTATTAATGAAATGAACAGCAGTTTTGTTCCTTTTTCATATCTCATTGTCTTTGTGGTAATGATATTGGTTCTCATCAAAAGTAGGATGTTCTTTGATTTTTTTAAAAGAGCAGGGTATGTGGTCCTATTCATTAGATCGGAAGTGATCATATAGATACAAGAGGGCTTTTAAATTTAGACAACCATAAAAATTTAGGCCCATAAATAACATGATCGCTATTAATAGACAAATTTTCCAGTTAAACCTAAAAGCCTCTTATATTTGGTAGGCTGTTATTAATTATGTACTCCAAAAAGCTCTACCTCATGTTGACTTTTAAAACATAGCAAGAACTTCTTCCTGCTGGAACTATATAATGAGTCTGTATATGGAAATAGCTTTCTCTGTGTTTTTTTAAATGAATCCAGTTCTTCCATATATAGCTTTGAGAAAGGATTGATCCCTATTTATTTATGTGGAAGGGAGGTCCCTCCATGGAACAGCTTAAAGGAAAGCTTTCGAAACTTTGTATGATTCCTTACTTTGTTATGTTATGGAGTAGTGACAAATCTAATTACTTTAGTTAGGAAAGAGAATGGTGACATGGTGCCGATATGTTAGAAAGGAGACATGAATTTGAGAGAACACATCATTTTAATATCGTGGGTCAAATTTCACTCTAGTATACTGGGGCCACATTGAAATTATTCACATGCACATCAATGGATCGATCATTTTAAGCATGCATTCCCTTATTATAGGTTTTTGTCTTTTCTTTAACTTCTTTCCTCTTTAAAATCGGCCATTTCGATTTTTATGATCATAACCCTTTAACGAAGCTAGCTAGTTTTTTTTAGCCATTTGGAATCTTTTTTTTTTAACCATCCATATGTATAAAGGTAGTTGTAGTGGACCCCGCTAGGTCAATTGGTTCACACCTGATCATTTATCTTAAATGATTTATTAAAGGAAAAACTTGGAAAAGGACAGTGGCATTTTGATCATTTCTCAAAGAATTCTTGATGGAGAGGATTTGATTGAAAAAATTATGAAAAACTTTATTTTTTTTAGAATATTCAAATATACATGTATTTTTTTGAAAATGAGCCAAAAGTCTTATACCTTCTTGAAATCTTCCCTTATTTTTTTTTTTAATTTCTAGTAAAAACGCCTAGTTTTAGATGGGTGGAATCTACTAGTTTGCAGACTTAAAATATGAAAAATCTTCAAACTCTTTGTTTTGCTCAACAACTTTGGAACACTTGGGTCATAATTCTAGTGGACAAGGTGGGTAACTGGAAAATAGATATTCTCTAAACTTAACATTTCTGAAGTGCCCTAGCTTCTTCCATTAGAATTTTGGGTCTATTTGGCATCATTCTGGAAATGTTTCGTTGAAAATGAGTTAAAAAAAAAAAAAAAAAAAAAAAAAAAAAAAAAAAAAAAACCCAAAGGGTAGCTCAGTTGGCCTAGGACCACGATTTCCACTCGGAGGTTGTAGGTTTTAAACTGCACTACCACACTGGGGCGGAAATGGAGAGAAAATGCATACCAAACAAGTTTTCTTACATTTATTCTTCGAATAAAACATTTCCAAAATGATGCCAAACAAGCCACACATGCCCTACAAATACTATGAAGTCTTACTCAATGCAGCTTTTACAACTATTTAGCTATTATCCACGGATTGGCTCGCTAGAAAAACTGCAACATCCTTCAGGGAGGCAGAGTCACTAGGTTAGGGCCCTTGTAATAACATGAAGGTACCAACCATTGGCTTGCTTCCTAGGAGTATGTGTGTATGAGAGAGAGAGAGAGCTACTACGTTTTAGTAATGACCTTTGAAATCTTAATTGATAGCAGGAAGAGGTGTATAGAAAGAGGTGTATGGATAGATAACCTAGGGTTTAGGGTTGGTCGGTTAGCAATCCCGTCTCTCACCAACTATCGGGGTTCTATGCGTGGGCATGCTGCTCTCTTCCGTTGTGTGTGGGTTCTCTCCCTATCAGTGCAAGCTTCTCATGGTCCTCACCCCCTTTGTTGGGAAACAAAACAAAACAAAACAAAAAGAAAAAAAAAGGTGTATAGATAAATGAATTATAGATACAGTACTGTTTATGCAGTCAACCCTATGGGAGCCCACTTGGGCCAATCTTTAGTAAGTGCAGGCCCTCTCACACTCTCATCCCCTCACGATCTTGTAACAGACTAAATTCCTCTATCTTGTAATCTTTATCCAGTATTGGATCGAGTCTCAAAGAAATTTAAGGTAACAAGACCATTACACATTAATACTATTAAATTAAGGGCTATGATTATCTTACTCGGTTGATTTTTTTGTTGGTCCTCACTATGCCACGATAAAAAATCTTAAGTAGGCTCCACAAACTGGACTGCATATTGCTTACATGCAATCTGGTTGCAGGAAAATATTGCCCTAAATACATATACCATAATTTAGATGTTTGAAAAATGTAATAAGCATTTATACCTCATGTGGTCCTAAACCGTGGGTGGTATAGTGATTGCGGATTCCATGATGCTGTTGCCTATTGACCACTCAGTCAGCCTTTTAATGATTTGGTCACCAAAGAAAATAGATACCTCATCAGAAATATAGTGCATGGAACATTGGTTTTCAAATGTAAATAAAATTGATGGCTAAGATCATGTAATTGATGGATTCTTTTTTCCTCTTCTTGTTTTATCATGGTCTGACCACAGCATGCAAGGCAGGTTCCCTATATGGACCCCATGGTCTCTTGCCAACCTTGCAAATGTGGTTTTTAATATTCATGAATTGTCTTTGTTGTTTAAAGTAATTCCCACACATATCATTTTCAATCATCACTATGGAAGATGAGTTAATTTACATAATTAAATACAAAATGAAAAATCTATTGTTATTGTTAATATATATATATATATATATTCTTATAGATCTTTCTTCTTTTGCAATTTTTATTTAAACTTTCTTTTGCAAATCTTTCTCACAATCTAATGGCCATAGTATGCATCCAATGCAAAGGAAAGTTGTGAGTAGACCTAAATGGTTTGGCCCACTTGATTAACGACCCAGATCTGTTGTCCTCAGATGAGCAGAAACCAATTCAGAAACTCCTTTTTTTGGAATGCTATTAACGATTCTCTTCTCCGTAAATTCCTCCCTTTGATTTCTCTCTCTCTCTCAACTCATCTCTTCTTCTTCACTCTATCTATCAATATCTCTCACTTTCTCCAAATTTTCTGTATCTTCTTTTCCTTGGAAATCCAAAAGCATGGTTTTCAAATACCCACATCAGAAAACGAAGAAGACCCAGAAATCTCAATGCCTGTAATCCATTCTAGAAAAAAATGGGTAGCTGTTTTAGTAAGAAGAAGAAAAACCCATCTCTTGAAACTTCCTACTTTCATCAGAAATCACCCACTGCAGAATCTCACACACTCCTTCAACCAAACCCCATCAACGCTTCTCCTCCACCACCTCCTCCTCCTCCTCCTATCCAAGAAGAAACAGTAAAACAAGTACTTCAATTCTCAGAGACCCCGAAACCAGAAATTGAATTCCCTGATATTATAGAAAAACATGAAAATGAAGAAGAGGATGAAAAAATCGAAGAATCTGGATTTTTTGAGATAGGTAGCTTGAGAGAGACCGTCTCAACGGCCACGATTGCGGAGAAGAAAGAGGAAGGCAATGGCTGTGATGAGATTGAGATTCTGCCCAAAGAGAAGAGATCTCCGGCGAGGTCCCGGAGAAAGAAGCCAGCTTCCGGCGAATTTCAGGGAATGGTTGAGAGGGGGTTGAGATCTCCGGCGAGGAGATCCGACCCGTTGCCGGCGAGGAGGCCGCCGGTCCGGGAAAAGGGTCGGACGAATCGGGGTCGGGCTCTGGCGGAGAACGGCGGATTCCGGCGGGATAGAGGGGAGGTTTCCAGGAGGAGGTCGCGGTCTCCGGAGTATCGGAAGGAGGTGGGACGGACGCCTTCGGGGAGGAAGACTGGCCCTTCTCCGATTGGGGCTCTGGTGGTGGAGGCGGGGGACGGTGGACGGAGAGTGGAGGCGGGAGGTGGAGCACCGCCGACGTCAGAGGAGTCGATCGAGAAGCCTCTCGTTTCGTTGGAGTGCTTTATTTTTCTGTAGTGTGAAGGGTTTTGGAGAGGTTTTTATCTTTTCAAAGGAAAGTGAAATTCCAGGAATTTGGATTCCAATCCTGTTTCATTTGGGCCGAATTTCCAGAAACTATAGAGTTTTACAACATCCTGATTCAAGGTTCATTTTGGTATATTACTTTACTATTACTTTTCCTCAATGTCTTTGATACACCATTTTCAAGGAATTGCAACTCCTTTCCACAGAATTAACAAAGCAGGAATTTGCCATGTTAGCTGAAAATGCTCCAATTTTTCACACTAGCACATTTTCTTTTGTTTGGTGCATTTGTTCTTATACACGAAAAAAAGGTTTGAATTAATTTTTTTTCTTGATTTCACGAAAAAGATTTTCACAGCTCACAAAATCACCAAACAAGTCTTGAATGTGGATGTGAATATGGGTGGCAAGGTTACTTTCACTATTTAAATGGGTGGGTTCAAGATTTGTATGAATGATTTGAACATAAAAAAAAAAAAAAAAAGATATTTTCGTTAATTACATATACTATTCTACTTAACATATATCACTTGCTCAAGTCACATGTTGAGTTGTAAACTGTAAAGATAGATCTTCTCTTTTTTTTTTTTCTTCTATTTTCTAGAATGTAGCGTGGATCCACAGAAAGATCATTGCCATGCATTTGCGAAATCTTAGGCCCTATGAATGACATTTTGCCATATTAAGGGTGCGATTTTGCACAAGCCATGAGAGAGAAAACCCGTTAGGTAGGAATTCCAAATCCTCTCTAAAGTGGAAAACACGATAAAAAATCTGACTTTTCTCTCTCAAATCTTCTTTGCACCAAACTGAAACAAGGAAGGTAAATATGGAATCAAGCTGGGCACCAACAATATATCTAGGTTTGGGTCCTTAATTTAGATTTGAGTTTGGATATAAGGGCCCCACCAGTAATTCATGGGATCCATTTTCAACCCTTTAGGGGATTAGGTCAAAATTTTCCATTTGCGGCCATCAAACTAATCTCTTTGTCTAATGATGCGTTGGATTGTGCAATACTGCAATGGAACTAGTAAGGAAACTTCTAAATAATTAGGCCAAAAGGTAAGGTCCTTAGATTAAATTTTCCATAGCAGTATATAACAATGCATGACAATCATGGAAAGGTAGGAATTCAGAAAGCTCATCCCATGACTAACTTGTGAAAAAGAAAACATAAAAATTAATAGTTTGATTATAGAGGTATGGTTTGGAGGTCTTCAAATTTGTCTAAATCTAGCCATTAGGAAAGTCAAATGGGTGTCAAATTTGCATGGTACTATAAAACTTGGGTTTGTGCTAATTCATGGAGGATGATGTGTTCAAGAGGTTTAGACAATCATTTATGGTCAAGATGGGCCTCACCACTCACCAGCCAGGCCATTCAATGGTTATGAACAGCCACGGCCTTGGCTATCCCTGAAAATCCAGTTTCATGATATATATTATATGAAGCATACATAAATATACTAATTATTTATTAGATTAAAAAAAATTTATATAATATAATAATTAAATTGTTCCCTGAGATCTGACCAGAGTTGAAAGTGAGTTTATGGAGTTGGGTCCAAGTCCTATACATTAGACCCATGTTAAGTCCAGGCAGACAGAATGCTAATCAGGACAATTCCATGGACCTATTCAAGCCCAACCCATTACCATCTTAATTCAAAGCCCAGTTCTAACTTCAGTCCAATCCATTCAAACCCAATCCACATAAACTCTTTGATGGGTCGATCTGGTTAAAGCTGGTCCGGAACCAAGATGCACCTCCTCTCTAATTATAATTTGGGTCCTTTGCACACAGCCAATTAATCAAGCCGATTAGCTGGATGAACCATTTTCACTCAAAATAACTGCAAAGTAATCCATTTGATTGAATTGGTTTTGAACCTTGTTTCACTCTAATTTAAGTAGGGTTAATTTTCGGGTCGATTACCATGTAAATTATGATACCAAAATAACAAAAAGAAACAAAACAAAGTTAATCATCTATGTTAAATTATTTAAATTCATGGTACTTCAAATTTGGATTGATTTTCCACTGTATGGACCAGAATAAAATTTGCTCCCTGATCCGGGCCTATGGGTGTTCCATACATGAGGACCTGAACACAAATACCTAGCAATGTTAATTAATGGGCCAAGCCAAGCTGAAACTTGTTCAAGTCTGATCTATTATTTATCAGGTCTAACATTTAAGCCCAGATCTAGCCCATCAGGCTGAAAGAAAGGGCCAGGAGATTGAATGGGCCAGGATGGATAGTTTCCCAACCTAAGCTCAATTGGGTTAACATAGTGAAATGAAACACTTGTCCATCAAGATTCAAGGTACTTAGTAAAATGAAAATAAAGTACAATTCTAATGAAGAGTACATTGAGAAGCAAAACTATAAGTACATTTTCATGAAACTAATTACACCCCTTAAACTTCCAAAGTCTTCAAGAAAGAAGCTGTACTGATGTCTAAGTACACTTGTTGTGAGAATTTCTCTCACCATGCAGTTACAAAGCCTCCACACCACCACCTGTCCTATTCCCTAACAAATCATGGTTTTAAAACAAGGGTTTAGACACTGTTATATTAACCTAAACTAATTGATTAATTGCTACTACAATTATTTCAGTTCAATTCGAGCATTATTTAGAAAAAAAAAAAGGAAATAAAAACATCGCAAATCTTCATTTTTTAAAATTGATTTTCGGGGTTTTTTTTCTTACATTACAAATTAAGATATAAAGGTGGTGAGAATGAAGTTTCAATACATTTTGAGTTTTGGACTAAACATAGAAAATTAGTACAGGTAATGGCCCTAACCTAACCCCTGGCATATGGACTCAGTTTTGGCCAAGTTTTAAAACCATTCCAACAATATGTAGTAACTGAAAGATTCTTTATCCAAGTATACAAGTAAGTACAACATTAACAGTCATGCTCCAATCCCTTATCCTCTGTTCTTCATGATAAAATGCACCCAATGGCAAGAAACCATGAACCCAGGGAATTGATGTACGGCCTAACTGACCAATTTCAGATGACACAAATTCTCCTATATAATTGATTATAAACATTTGATTTGGATACAAATATTAATGAAACTCAACCTTCTGTGGGAGAAGTAAAATGGAAGAAAGCAATCAACAGCAGAGTGTGTACAAGTCCAAGAACTTAGAAGCTGAGAGGAAAAGGAGGACTAAGATCAATGAAAGGCTCTATGCTCTACGCGCATTGGTCCCAAATATCACAAAGGCAATATGGCTATTAATGAATTTGAGGAATTGCTAAGAACTTGTTATGGCTTCTAATTTGATCATGGTTTCTTTGTTGTTTTAGATGAATAAGGCGACAATCCTCGACGACGCGGTCGACTACATTGAGGATTTGCTGAAGCAGGTCAAGGAATTGGAGGACGAGCTCGCGGAAATGGGCGATGAAAGGGAAGAGAAGCAGGAGAGTGAAGCTAGTGTGTGGGAAATGGCACAAGAAGTGCAGAAATGTGAGGTATGCTGTGTGGAGATTTTTTTTTTTTTGTGTTCTTAGTTTTCTTCCTTCTTTGCAAAGGGGGCTGTTAATGGGCCTGGTTAACCCAGTTGCAACAGGTCCAGCCTGCAAAATTCAGGTGTAACATCTTATGATCCCAATTAATAATCGGGTCTGGGTCCAAAAAGACCAGGACCCAGACCTGAATGATATACAATCAATGGTGATCTTCTGTGCAATGTCGCCCATAGTGTAACATTGCTGTTGGGCCCATTTCTGATATGAGTCCCACCTCTTACACACTATCCCTTTTGAATTGCCACAATTTACAATTTGACACCCATCTAAACTGATCTCACAGTTGGATTTGAGTTACAAAGTTTTCTTGCTTTTAATTTTGGTGGTGGTGGTGGTGGTGGTGGTGGTGGTGCGTTGGTGGAAAATTTGTGGGGGTGGTCCATCCCAATAATTTTCAAATCTGTTGGATCTGCGATTAAGTGGGTCAGTAGCTAAAGAACATATAAACTGGCTTGGGCTGGAAATGGGTTTCTCTAGCCTGGGCCTTGTGGACAGTTTTTGGGTTTGTGTTATTTTTAGTCCCATGGGCTGAGATGAGTACTAATTGTTTTTTATCAAATAGCCTATCAGCTTGGCCAGGGTTCTATGCATGCTTAAAGCCCCATCTATTCTGAAATTGTTCTAGCTTGATATGGTCCTAATGTTAGAGCAATAACCATAACTAAGCCGGATGGGCTCATACAAGCTTCAGCATGGACATACCCAGCCCACAACCAGTGCCAAAATCGGCCCATAACAGCATTTTAATAGCTATTTGGACCATCCAGTTGATAGATCACTTCTTTAGTGGGCCATAATTAGAAATCTGAACCAATGGAGTGATCTTATCTATCATCATCATCAAAGCCTTGCCTTAACTATATATGTTGGGGTTGGCTACATGCCTACATGAGTTCGTTTTGTCCATTTCAGTCTATCCTGAACTAATAGAGTGTTTGTATTTACATTTTCCACAAATCATTAATCATATTTATGTTGTGGTAAAATCCAATAGAGTGATGATGAAATTCAAATTCATGCTATGGCCAATCCTAGTTTCCTAGTAGATGGTCCTAAGCCTTAAGGCCCTGTTTGGATCTGGGAACTTGGTTGCCTCTACTCAATTTACTAGTAAATGTATGCTTCATGTAAACTCTATTCACCTATTACCCAAGAAAAAAAAAAAAAAAAAACTCAATTCACCTGGAACTGATACAGCAAAGAAGAAAATAGTTGTCATTTTCCAGTAATTTATAAGAAAAGGGGTTTGGTAGATATTATAAACAGGGACAGGTTTATGTGCTGCTAAGAGGTATTTCTCACTGCTTTCTTAAGAGGGAAAAGAAAATCTAATCCCCTTATTCTGGGATCCGCTTGGATGCAGGGCATTCATGGGAGGATGGTGTGATTTGAAAAGTTTCTTTGGGGATATGATTTTAGGCAAAAATCATCTCAATCATTTTATCACAACAACTGATTTAGGGGCCTTAAAGTTATATGGTTTCATAAGTTATATTCATTTTATTGAATCCAACCCAACGGTGAGCGTAATTTATAGTACTATCATATTAGGCTGAGTGTCAATTCATTGGAGTTTAGTGACTGTAAGGGGGTTGGATTGATCTTAAATGGTCGCACGCAGTTGTAAGAGAGCTACTCTTTTGTGAGCCTTATAGGGTACCTCTCTGCAAGAACATAGATGGCATATGTAAGAGGTAACTTTTTTATCATATAGGAGCCACCATAATTAGTCCAACCCCCTCACCCCCTGTATGAATTGTAACAAACTCTAATTTGACACTAATCTTAGTTATGCTCTCCATTGGATTAAATTTCAAAAAATGCCCTGCTAAACTAATGGTAGTGATAATATGATTTAAATGATTTTTGCTCAAAATCATATCCACATGGAGATCTTTTAATCACACTATCCTTCCATGATCGAGTTCAACTAAGTATTTGTTAGTTACAATTCATGTTGCTGATTTTTATTACATAGTTTAGTCAACATGATTGCCTTTTGGTTTTGTCAACATGATTGCCTTTTGGTTGAAAAGGTAACATTTCATGATGGTGATTTTTATTACATATTTATCCAACATTCCTTCTTTTTAACAGCAGAGCCAATACATTGCATTTTCCTACCATGTGTCCTGTATTCAGTATTGTCACATCTTTACTATGCATTTTGGCTCTGAAAAATGCCCCTTTCAAACATTCATCTCATCTTAGATATTTCCTAAGCCCAAGCTAAAGGACCCAGACTTGGATATTTTGATTCATCTGTAATCATCAAAGGCAACATTAATGGCCGTTTACAGAATTTTTTTGAACATGTTTATGTTTTTCAACTTTTGGCCCCCTAAAAAATTTACAGAGGCCCCTGCCTGGTCGAGCCCATTTGAAATGTGCTTTGTTTATATGATGATACAGTGATGATAAAGTCATAAAACCTTTCTCTTAAAATAACAACAACTTATTCCTTTCAATTTGTTGATTATTATACAGTTGGATGTTGTGGTGACTCCTGTAGATGCCAATACACTAGAAATAAAGATAGTATGTGAAAAAAAGGAAGGTGGTTTTTCAAAACTGATGGCAGCATTGGGTCATCTTGGCTTGGAAGTGACTAGCATCAATGTCACTTCTTTCAGAGGGGTGGCTTTGAACACCATATGTGTGGAGGTAAGATGACATGCTCCTTAAAAATGCCATTATGTCACATGACAGTTTTGAATTAATGGTGAGGGTTACTTCTTTAAAGGGTTTTGATACACCAAGAACATTTTGTTTAACTATGAAGTAAAATTAATCTCTATGGTATGCTTGCAGGGAGAACTTGAGATGTTGAAACCAATACAAGTTAAGGAGTTGCTAATTGAAATGATTAAAGAGCATCTAACAATATGAAGATGATTATCATATTCATATTATATTTTCGGTTCACTATGGATTTTATATAGATTGTTCTGATTGGCTTGAGATTTCAAACAAAATGAATGCTATTGTTGTTTATTGGGCTATACTTAATAGAAAAGAGTAACAGTTTATAGCAAGATTAAAAGTTGACATAATGAGTTACAAGTTGTACTTCTTTGAAATCAATTAATCAATTGGTTTCTTTATGAATCTTTGCGCTGCCTATAAAACATCTTGTAGGTATGTTTGTTTGTCCAGCAATCAGGTTACATGAAACCCCGGGGTTTCCATTAAAAGCAAGACTCATTGACTTAGCAGTCTATGAAGTGTTATTATTATACTTCCCTGTTCTTGTACGCCATTAACTTTGTGCTACTACAAGGCATGGAGGTAATGATCTGGATTTAGAATAGCCCAAGAAAAAGACCCAAAGCACCCATACTAAAAAGGGCTTCAACAATATCACCATAGTTGATGGCATATAAGATCCTTCTAATTATGGTTATTAAAACTTATCCAACTGCCTCCCAAAGTGCATCTAGCCAAGTAACTCATGAGGCTAGTTTGACTTATTTTTTGTCCATTCAAATATACTTGGTTGTTATTTTGCAAGTTTACTTTTGTGTCTATTTGACTTAAAGCTTATTTGAGTATATATATATTTATTTGGCTTTTTAAACTTTTCACCTATTTTCCCGAAAAGTAAGAAAAATATAACTATTTCAGGTGTTGATGTTTATAGAAATCATCACTTTTTGCTTTGAGAATGAGGAGTTTTCAAGTTGGCTGGGTACTAAACGCTTAGGATTTGATCTAACAATCCTCTTCCTATGGGAGCATATTTTTTACTCCATAATTGGGGCCACTTGGATGGGTTTAAGAAAATAGTTTGTGCTTTTTTATTTTTTACAAGTTTGTCGCTTTCATTTGCCTCTACTACTTTTATTTTAGGGGTTTTGACCGTACAGGGTATAAAATACCTTGTATTCCTTGAAATGGTGTTGACCAAAAGAATATCCCAAATATGGGTATCGTACAGAGAGCTTTTTTTTTTCTTCCACTTTTACCCTTTTTGTGCGATATCACAAATATTTGCGATATCGCATAAACTGAAGAGTCATTATATGAGCTGCTCGTTTTTCCTCCATTTTTTTCCTCCATTTGCAGCAAAAAACAAGTCGTTTTCCCTCATTGTTTTCATGTGGGTGTCTTCATCTTTCATATCTTTTGTTCATCTAATACAATCAAACAAAAAAAATTAAGAATAAATTCCAAAGTATCTCCATGACCATAAGTTTTTAGTGTCTCAATGCCCAACCATTTTTAACATAACATTTGACAGAGTATACAAAAAACTCCAAACATGTCCAAATATTGTGTAAAAAGAATCATCTGAATGCCTTTGGAGAAATGAAAGAGCGATTGCTACAGCAAATACATTTTTAGGACATTTCATATCTTTTGATCATCTAATACAATTAAACAAAAAAATTAAGAATAAATTTCAAAGTATCTCCATGACTATAAGTTTTTGGTGTCTCAATGGCCAACCATTTTTAACATAACATTTGACAGAGTATACAAAAAATTTCAAACATGTCCAAATATTGTGTAAGAAGAATAATCTGAATGACTTTGGAAAAATGAAAGAGCGATTGCTCCATCCTCTTGAGAACCTCCTCTAAAGATGAAGACAGCCACATGAAAACAATGAGGAAAAACGACTTGCTTTTTGCTGCAAATGGAGGAAAAAAATGGAGGAAAAACGAGCAGCTTATATAATGACTCTTCAGTTTATGCGATATCGCAAATATTTGTGATATCGCACAAAAAGGGTAAAAGTGGAAATAAAAAAGATGCTCTCTGTATGATACCCATATTTGGGATATACTTTTGGTCAACACTATTTCAAGGAATACAGGGTATTTTATATCCTGTACGGTCAAAACCCCTTTATTTTATGACAACTCTTTCTATACCACTTTTATTATAAGACAAATCTACCCATATAGCTTTTTCCAATACGGCAAATTTGCTTTTTTCCAATTGAATCAAAGTGCCACACATACTATCTATAGAAAGGTCTAATTTGAAAGGGCAGTATTTCAAATAGATAATAAGACTTGCCAAATTATTCATCTTGCTCATTTGACTTGAGTCAACTTAAGCAAGTCTAGTTTAGTATTCGAACATTAGATCTAATTCACCTTGAAACCCAAATCAAAATAAATGAATTTTTTTAATTAAAAGAGGAGAAAACCTAAGCTTAACCCTGCTCATTATAAATATTCATACTCTCACTTTGTTCTATAGAATGAAGCAGCCTATTATAAATTCAACCCCTTCACACTCACCACCATCTCCCCTTGTTTGATACGATCTTAGTTTAACTCTTGTTTTATATTAATTGTTGGTTGGATTCTCAAAAATCATATAGCTTTAGAATATTAAAATTAGAAATCCTTAAATCATCCATAAGGATAAGTTGATAAGGTTTTTTTTCCCTTAATTCTAATCTATGATCAAACACTTTTATCTTCCCTACTCCAAACCATAGTGATTGACATTCTTTCAAGATGTTGAATAGGGAGGAAATAAAAAATGTATATATCAAAAGTTGAAGGAGTGGCCACAGTTAACTCATTTATTGAAAATCGAAACTACTCAAAATAAAGCACCCCCAATGAATGGAATATTTCTAGATTTTAACATGACAAGAGTTAGTCACACCATAAGCTTGACCATTTGGGGTGTATGTGTGTGTGTGAGAGAGAGGGGGGGGGAGAGAGAGAGCTAATGGTTTCATATTGTGAATCACCTCATTCATCAAAGTGGAAACTACTCCTCATTAACTACGAGGGCTTTTATTTTGACAGACTCAGGTTTTCAAAAGACAGGCCCTACCATGGGCTACCACAGCTTCAACTTAGGATTTCTCCTATCAAAGCCTCATAACATAATCGAGACTTCTTAATGGAATGGTTGACGTCCCTAATCATAACCAACAATGATAATATATCATCGTCCTCAACATCAATTTTGTCCCGAGCATAATGGCATCCCAGCATGAATTATATTGCTCCATTCCAATTTTTCTGTAGTAAAATACATGGATATGTTGCAAATCATAACAAATATGTAAATTTAGACCAATACAATACATGGATAGGTTCCAAATCATAACAAATATGTAAATTTAGACAAATACACAGATAGGTTGCAAATCAAAACAAATATGTAAATTGATTATAGAGGAGTAGGGTTGCAAACGGGTATCTGATTCTACGATTACCCGGAAGTCCCGACCTGCAAAAAATCGGGTCTAGAACCTATTGTAGGTTCCGATTCATAAACGGATCTGAGTCCGGAACTCAATTTAGGTTCCGATTGATAAACGGGTCCGGTTCCGGGTCCATGTAGGTTCTCACCCGTGGACTTGCAACCTGGCAAATGAACCTTTTATATTGTAAATTATACCTCAAAATTACCTCTTTTTTTTTATAATTTTATAAATAATACTAGAGGTAGTAGACTTGATGTACTATTATAAATTGAATGATATGTTTATTTTAAGAAAAAAAAAAGAATAAAGAGAAATTAGAATCAATTTTGTAATTAAATTTTAGTCTTCTAGGTAGATCTGGTTTTTTAACCGGATCTAGATTTTCCTTTCGGAACCGGATTTGAAATTAAGAAAATAGATTTCAAATAAAAAATAAAATCTAAAATCAAATTTATTATTTAAAAATATATCCAAATCCACTATAATTCCATTTCTGTTTACAACCCTATTTGAGAGGAGGGATACTGGAAGTCCAAACTTCTATCTCTGGTCAAATTTTATAAAATCACAACCAAAAGCACCCCTAATTATTGGTGTGAATGTGAAAGTGGTGGCCAATGAATGAGGGCCATGTCATATCAAAAGCCTGCCTCTTATGGTTCCAAGACAAAGGACAGCCATGTGATGATGTGAACATTTCATACCCTGCCCAAGTAGGACCCACCAAAATGGTAAACACCCCACCCCCACCCCCAAGAAGGACAGCTCATCTTGATCGAGATGAATGCCACGTGGACAAAGCTCACATTTCAGCCAATCAATAGATGACACCCAATCCCTAGGCCTCTATTTATAAAGTCAAGCAAAACGACAATAAGGAATTTAATGCAGAATGTAAAGACAAGTAGTAGAAAGAAGGGCCAGAACTGAAAGCTCACATCCGAAATGCCATGCCAGAGACAAACGGTTTTTGTAGCCACTAACAGACGGTCCTGATTTGATTGATCATGGGACAATTCCTCGCCGATTCTAAACAACAGAGATACGACTTGAATTGCTTTGCTTCTCTCCTCCTCCTTGGAACTTGGAAGGGAAAGTGTTTTATTACAGATAAATCTTGGGATGCTAATGCCTTGGATTCCATGGCAGAATTCCTTGCATTTCAATGGAAACATTGTCCTCCAAATGAATCAGTCTTGTAGCATGTAAAAGGGTAAGTGGTGGGATGCACCTTATCCCACTTTTAGTCTTGGTAAACACAGCTAAAAAAATCAAGTAGTGTCATTGAGAAACAAAAATTTTTACATGTGTTGTTCATTTTGTTAGCTCCACACCATCCATAATAATTGCTTGAGCAGGCCACATTTTCAAAGAAAGAAGTTGTCAGAAAACTACAAAGTTTCTTCTTAAAATAAACTTGCAATGAATACATTGACATTAGACAAGTTGCCTTTTTTGCCACATTTTTCACCTTCATGCAACACAAGTGTGTTATTTTATTGATAGTTACTTACTTTTATACTATGGGTAGTTTTGGTATGTCCTTTTTGCCTTGCAAATAAACTTGGAGGTGCACAGACCCACTTATAAAGTGAGAAAGGCAGAAAATAATAAGTGCAAGATTAATACTAACAATTAGATTATAATAACGGCTCTCATCTTACTACGAGAGATTGGGTGAGAGCTAAGAGCATCATCCTATAAAAATTATGTAAAAACTAAGAAAAATACAGTGATCTATTTGTAAAAAAAATAAGAAGTCAAAAATAGGCAAGGTGAGTCATTTTAAATTAATAAGATTATAAGGGATTTATTATAACTAAACAAAACAATGATATATTAGTAAATTAAAAGATAATTAGCTAAAGTTTAAAATCATCAGTTCTGTTAATAATGAAAATTAAAATAAATCAAAACTTTGAAATCCCAATGGCATTGCTACTTTATTGGAAGAATTCATATTTTTGGTGGGGGACTATGTTGTGCGCTCAATAACTTATCATTCGTTAACACATACAATTCTATGAAGTTTACTTGCTGATGTCAAAGAGGAGCCCACCTTCAAAAATACAAACTAGTGCAAATGATGGGTCCCTCTAGTACACATGGGGGAACAAATTTCACTCTTATCATGGTTGGAAAACACCATAAGATTTCGTTGATGCCCCATCCAAGAGGGCCAAGACCCATTAAAGACCATACAGGGGTCAATCCTTGCATACTAAGGTGAGAAGCGGAGTTTCTAACCAATTGGGCAATTCCTTGTTCTGAAAACAACATAAGATTAATTATGTGTAAAATACTTCACATGCAGGACTCACTTGGTTAAGGTTTGTGTTTAATCATGTGATTACATGTCAAGCATCATATTAGAAATGAAAATTATAAAGTTTTGTCATCATCATCATTATTTTTAAATATGCGAGTTTTATTGATATAAGATTCATGTGAATGAATGCTTCATTTAACAAGCTCATTTACTTACTACAAAGGCCATATAAGAAGAGATAATTTTGTGTTTTTTACTGTGAATTATAGAGGGTTATTATACTGTTTTCTCAAAAGGCTTGTTTGGCAATTCAGACCTATTTGAAATAGGGCTTATTCAGTTAAATTTATTTGAAGTAGAACTACTCTAATTAGAACGTTTACGCATACATGAATATTTTGATATGTGTCATTTAATTAAAAAAGAAAAATTTTCGTATATAAAAAGTTATATGAACAAACTTATCATTTAATAAAAAAGGTACACTTAAATTTGTCATATGCTAAAACTTTAATAAGAATAAACGTTAAAAAAAACACAAAAATCATGTAATTGCAATATTGATGTCTGATTGAAAAGTCACATTTTGTTACTTTTGAGACAGATTCTTAAAGATGATTCGACGAGACACTTAAATAAACTTTTCCGACCATCTAAAGTGCGAGTGGCAAAATCTAACCCAACCCACATAATATATGGGGTGGGCCATTGGTCAACAAAACCTAACTTACATTTAAATGGGTTAAGGTCAACATGCTTAACCTGCATAATGGGGCTCACATATTTAAATTGGATCAGTTAGGGTCAAATCACATATTTCAACTTATTTAACTAATTTGGAGGTTTAGTATTTTGGTACTTCTGTTGTCTATTTTATATGGAAAGAGCTGAAATTGTGTAGAGTTTTTTTTCTTTTCTTTTTTTTCGCCTGTAATTTAATTCAAATATGAATAAATATTTGAAATAAATTGGGTTTGGCCAAAATTCCATAGGTTGGATTGGGTTAAGCAAGTTCACCTGCAGCTTATGCGGGTTGGGTAAGGCTGACCTACATCGAGTGTAAGTCAACATTACTTGTGAACTTCAACGCCTAGATACCCCTTTATCAACCAAACCCATTTTAACTAAACCCAACCCATATACCATCCCTAATCTTGAACACTCAAAACTATGTTTGTTTTAGTTTTTAGTCAAATAAACCTGAGTAATTGACTTGCCAAATGGGACCAGAAAGATATGATGAATGCTTATTAACTTATATAATTCATTGAAAACTTTTATATATTACTGAGAGAATAACTCATATCATGAATATACTTATCAACGTATTTGATTCATTGAAAAAATTTACATTTTTACTGGGAGGAACTCCCATCACACACACAATAAAACTAACAAGGACATGTCTCACTCATTGATAAATACATGATACATTTGAGGGCAAGGAGGTTCTTCCCCATGCACAATGTAAATGGCATCCCTCTTGTTATAGTACATGCTAGGGTGGTCCACTTTCATAAATTCAAACCGCTAAAACTGATGAATCTCTCTTGTGTACAAGGTAACCCAAATCACTCTCGTCGGTTAGCAACAGGTAGAAGGGGAGCTGAATAAATTTGTTGTAGCCCCAATGTACTAGGGCAGTTTTGAATACCCAACCTCAACCTTCTAGAGTAAACCCTCGTCTCAAGCCAATTAAGCTACTCCTCGGGGATACCACCTATAAAACACTTTAAATATCATTTACTCCATTTAAAACTTACAAAAGTTAAAGAACCCCAATAGTAAGAGGGGTCAATTCTTGCATGCATCTCCAAGGTTTGAACCTAGGAAAAAATATATATATATCTACAGAAAGTTCCTAAATGAAAGGGGTTTTAAAATTCTTCCATGCCTGAATTCCTCAAATTCTTGCTATCACCTAAGCTTATTGCTTTGTATGTGGCGATCCAACCCAAAAAAGAATAATAGTTGGATGAATATAAAATTGGGAAGATCATAGGTGGACCAGGAGATGGTCTTTCTTTAATAAGATTATACAATTCCAAAGTACCTTTTGATATGTCCAAAGAGGAAGAAAGGACTATCCTCCAACTCTAGAGTCGAGGTTGCCGAGGAATTGAATTGATTGATCTGCCAAGGACGATGAAAATCCTAAATAGATACGAGCACTGCAGCAGCTCTGCTGCACTGCCCAAAGTACAGTGCTCTCTCTGTAATGGAATTTTAGAGCCCCCATGTGACCCCCCCCACCAAAGCAGCTTCAGTTGTCAGACACCCCCATCTTTAAAAACCCCATGAAGTCTCACATGCTCTTAAAAAGAGCCTCAGTGAAAATTTTCCAGATTGCAGGTCTTTTGGGCTCAATTGCCATTTCTGCTTTGATAAAGATATATCAAGTGTCTTTTTGAGTACTTTGAGCTATGTCTGCTCTCTATGTAATGTCAATGATCTGGGTTTCTTTCCTTTCCACCAATTTAAAAGTCTACAAATTTTTCTGGGGGTCTTTGAATTTTCTTATATAAGGGAGTGGTCTTTTGTTGTGTTTCTTAGTAGTCTTTGCTTGCAACAGTTCAAGAATAGTGGAGGAGTTTCGGGTCTTTTTTTTTTAATCTTGGTAATGGTTGGATGCTTAAGAGCAAGGAAATTTCAAATGTCTTTTGGGTTCTTGAAGGTAGTCGAGATAATTGCAATTGTTTCTGGTGTTGGAGATATTAAGACTGGGAGATAGATTAGAGGAGAGAGGTGTTAAGAGTTGAGAAATCTTAGGCGAAATTTGAGGAAAGTTGAATTTTGAATTTGAAAATTTTGAAGTATCTGATGTTGTAGGTGATCCTTTGAGTTTCTCGGAAGCGTCTACTTGCAACAATTCGAGAAAATTGTAAGTCTTTTTAGGTCTTGTTCTACTTTCTTTCAAACGTTTTTCTTTCGAGTGACTGAAGAAACTGCAAGTGTTTTGGGTTGTTCTACTTCCTAAAAGGTTATCCAGCAGCAAACTGCTGTTTTTGTTAGTATAAATTCAAGCAACCCAAAAGACCCAAGTGAGAAACTGAAACACCAATTGAATGTTTTGGAGTTGGAATGTTGGAGATGTCTCAAAATACACTAGTGTTGCATACCTCCTCCTATGTGTTTCTTAGAAGTTTCTGCTCTCAAAAGTTAAAAGAAAACTGCATTATGTTCTGTGTCTCCTTTTCACTTTTTCTGGCTGCTTAAAAGGGAAGAAACT
The DNA here is from genome assembly GCA_012931725.1 of Litsea cubeba. Lineage (NCBI taxonomy): Eukaryota > Viridiplantae > Streptophyta > Magnoliopsida > Laurales > Lauraceae > Litsea > Litsea cubeba. Next base: position 114,171,712 of record CM022945.1, read on the forward strand.
TTAAAAAGCTTTTCTGGGTTCTCTGAGTTTCTGCTCTTCCAGTCCTTATAGTTCTCTTCTAGCACTGAACTGTTGTTATTTCAAGTGTCATGAAGCAACCCAATAGACCCCAATAACCAATATACCAACATCTTTCTGCATTTGGAGCATCAATTGAAACTTGCCCAGGATCTCTAAGCCCCTGCTGACCTGTCTAGATGGGGTGGGTTGGAAGACTAGCGTGGGTGAATTACAGCAAGAAGCATTGCAGAAACCTTTTATGGAGGTTGAAAGCAGAGATGAAGAAGGCTGTCAAGAACGGAAGCAAGCAAAGGGTCACATTTCGGTATGATGCTTGGAGTTACGCACTAAATTTTGATGATGGGCGTTGTGGATTCAGAACTGAAACTGATGTGCTCCGCACACTTAAAGCTCCAGACCTTACTTCAAATCAAAACTCTACATGGGTTCTTGTTCTCTCTGTGAAATCTCTGTAGATGTGAACTTCTTTCTAGATTACTTCAATTTGGGTTTATCATGAACTTCTTTCTAGATGTGAAGTATTTGACTGAACTAAAAGGAAAGATCTTTGGTGTTTTTTCTGTAGTTGATTGATTTGCTTATTCTATTTCCAGTTACCGTGCTATGACTTAATTTCTTAGCTTGTCGTTGATTTAGTTCAACACAGTATAGTGATTAGAGTGTGTTATTTCTCTAATCTGCCATCAGTTAGTCATCAATTAGTCCCTTGCAACGCTCAGTCAGACCCACATTGTGTGTGTGTGTGAGAGAGAGAGAGAGAGAGTGTTCTGGTTCAATGGTTGGATAGGACTTTTAATCATAACTTGTATATATTATTAAAAAAAAATTTAGATTGGACTTTTGATCATTACTTGTATTATAAAAAAATTTAAAACGGTCCTAAATTGATGAGATAAAGCTTAGACGGTGACGATGATAATAACTACCACACCACCAATATAGGAGATTTTAATGGAAACCAATCTTTCCAGACGAATGATAATTGGCCTCCACATGTAAGAAAATTGGAGATCAGGAAATGTAAGGGTCAGTGATCTTCAAGAACAAAAACTAACTTCCATAGAAAGGAAAAGCAAGACAAAGTAAGATAGTAGTGGATAGAAAGCAAAGCTTAAACCTCAGCATCTTCAATAATAGGATAAAAAGCAAGACAAAAGTTTTTTTCTTTTTCCCTTTATGCAAGATAGTATTCGATCAAAAGTCCTTGGCTGAAAGAAATGATAAATAAACCCATCAAAATAACAGAAGTCTATAGATTCTTGACTAAAGTAATAAAATTCCAACAATAGTTGCCTCCTTTGTGAATGATAGTATGATTTTTAAACATGGCTGGCTCCAGGGAGAGAATTCTCATCTCAAAAAAAAAAAATGAAATAGCTATTTGCATTTTGAGTCTCACTTAAGAGTATTCAATCAATTCCAAGTGTCAGCCTTCATATTCAAAGCAACTAATTTGCATGATTATGTTCATTTTCTCTATCAATAACACAATTTTCATGGTGTTAAATACATCTAACCATTCATGATTTTGATTTTAAAACAATTCAACAAGTATGTATTGAAATATTGCGTGCAAATGTATATATTTGTACCACCAAGGTTGGATATATAATATAAGGATTTGATGATGATTACGATTCATTTATGAGTGTGGCATTTGACACCAACACCATTAGTTTTTTCCTCACAATTGCACCCAAGGAACCAAATTAGTTCTCTCAAATACTTAATGAGCAGAAGATTAGCACATAACAAGCTTTAAAAGGAAGTACATAGATATTTCTCTGCCTTCTTATCTTTGGTTTCATCATTATCAATTTCATTTTGGATTCTTTCTCTAGGAATTGGCACCAATATTCTTCTTGAATATATGCCAAAGGTTTATTCCTGTGAAGGTAAAGCAAGATTCCATTCCATGTTCAGCATCCTATGTCTTTTGCTCCATAGACTAACAATCCACATTTTGATAAAATGGGGGTAAGTTACAAACACATTTAGAGGGAAGTTGCAATAGAAATTATGGGAAGGAGTAAAAAGGATCCCCACCTATGAATTCAATAGAAAGCAATTTTAGGGCCTATTTGTTTCATGTAATTGAATTCCTGGGATTTCTAAGACTTCATATTGCTTGAAGTGGTTAGAAATGAACAGTCAAAGCTTAGTATACAAAAATAACCATCCAATAACTTATTCTTTAATGAAAAGTGAATTAAACAGTCTCTACCATGTAAACAAATAGGTATTGAGTGTAGGAATTCACAATTAAATGGTTCATCAATGATTTTCAAGGATTTATCAAAAAGATATTTTTAGTTGGATTTTATCATGATATAATATTGCACATATTCCACCATCGTCTTCATGCGGGTGTGTTCTTCACGTTGAAGATCCTGTCTCTTGTATGGTCATGCAAAACTGATTTAGAAAACATAGCCTAAATCCAAATAAAAATGAAAGTTTAGATGTGCTCAACGTTCATGCTAATCAAAACCTATTCAAACCATTGGATTGCCTTTCGTTTGTTATCACTACACAGGTCTCAGATCACGTGTCGGAGTCTCCACATCTATATTTATCATTAAGGGGTCTATCTTTTTGCATTAAGATACATAGGAATTGAATTATAATAATTCATAGCCAAATGAGTTCCATCACAGGATTATAAAAAGATGTGAAGTGTAAATATGACTAATATGAGGTGAGGCAGTGAGAGTGAATGAAATAAGATAGCAATAAAGATGGGACCCATAACTTTCTTAGGATTTGAATTACGAGGTAATAACTGGGTATTCATTTTTTTCATCTTTCCTTATTTCACTTTTCTTTAAATGAGAGGTTGTTTGATGGTCATTTTTAGTATATTCACTTTGGATCTTTATTTTTAACCACTTATGTCTTGAATTCCCTATATTAATTTTTTTTTTGTCTATGCAAACAAACAGTACCTATTTGATGAAATCAATGAGTTAATTCTGGGTCCACTAATCATCTCAAGGACCTATTCGATCAAATATTATTCCTCTAACTGCAACTGACCCAAAAATTTGTGTGTTCCATCTACACCCAAGGATCATGACTGAGTCAAGTTTTTTTACATGGTGTGCTCACTTTTTATCTTGGGGTGAAGAAGATGACAACAACCCAACAGGGAATGTCAAAATGGGCTTTGTTTGATCAAACAGTCTTTTCCATTAACAAAAGTGGGCCAGTGCACAACTTTCTTGTATCTGAAATTGCAGTTCTGCTGCTGTTATGTGAGCTCTGCTCTGTACATAAGATTGGATCTTGTTTTTCCCATCCTTGCAAGAAAAGTGCAATTCAAGTAACATGCAGGTCAGAGACAGGAAATCTCTCTGCTCAGACCAACAAGAAAAAACATTGTGATAATTACAGAAGCCTCTCTGCACAATGACAAAGAAGCAAACCCAACCAACTACATAAAGAGTAATGAGTAAAGATAGAGCAGCCAAAACTGAGTGAAGACAGCCCCAGTCATCACATATGAGAGAAAATAAAGTCATATTTTCCAAATGTGTATGTAGTAAATGAGTTTCAATGGTGAGAATGTCTTCACATGGTACCTTGTGAACTTGCCTGTGGAGCTCACTTGGGGTCATGCCAATCATGTGAAGGTGGGAGTTGGGAAGGTCTCAATGAGACCTAAATAAGGTGCAGTGCAGGGTATGTGAGTTTTTATGGGCCGGGTTCGCCATGCCGAATTCAGTTCAAGCCTGGCCTGTCTAGTTGTATGGCATAAAACTCAGGGTCGGACGCAGTGCACATCCAGAATATGTACAGCCCTTTGTGCTGAATATATATCAGGCAGGGCCCGGCCTTTAACTGTATAGAGGGCTAGCCCAGCCCAGCCTATTTAACCATTAGGCCAAAAAACTTTGCATGGTTCCAGATCATGAGTTTAAACCCAACCCAATGCAGGCTGGGTTATCTCCTTAAAATTGACCGACGCAGGGCTCCATGTAACCCACTAAAAATAAACACAGATGCATATATCTAAATTGGAGTCACTTGATAAAAACAATTGGTTCCTGGAATCTAATCCTAATATACAATAAACAAACAAAACCAGGCTATTCGTGGGCTCGGGCAGGCTGGGCCAGGGCTTGTACAATCCAGTCTATTTAGTTGTCAGGAGCAATGTTGTAAAGGCTCCATTGAGCCCACTGGCATGAAAATTAGGACCCACTAGAATGAATTACTAGTTCTAATTTAACCAATCAATGCAGTGGAAATAAACCAATCAAACAATATAGAACTAGCTATCTACCAAGCACACACCACAAGAAGGCAGACACAAGTTTTACCGTGGAAACCCTTTCCGGGAGAAAAACCACGAACCAGATTCACGAACAGTTTACAAGATATACTCACAAGCTCATGTACCTCAGTCTGTACCTCGACCTCAGGACTGTAGTTGTTCTTGCACAGAATCCACTAACACGACTTCCACCGTGCACCGTTCTCCTTACTTGATCTCCTCGCACCTTGTCCACCAAGATGATCAATCTTCTACAATAGAGTAGAAGCAACAAAACCTTCTAGAGTAGTCTTTCAGAACAATCTCTCAATGGCTCTAGAGAAAAAAGAGAATCTCTCTTAGGGTATTCTAATCTCAAATCAAGAGAGAAATAACTTCTTGTGTGTCTTGTGTGTCTTCTTTGGGTTGAGAGAATCACCCAATTTATAGGCCCAAATTCGTGCATAAGTATTCTACTTAGACTCTAATCAGAATAGCACTTAGCATCAAACTCTTTAAAAGAGTTTGGTTCGGACTGGGCATTCCCGTCCAAGCTCGCTATAGCGAGACACCCTACTGTCTCAAGAAGCGCTGGCTGTTCATGTTTACTTTTGTCCATCCGGTTTTCATGAGTCCTGTCAACAACATGTCACTATTGGCCTGACAAGGACTGTGTTGGACTTTTTACCTAACAATCTCCCCCTTTTGGCAATTCTTGGACAAAATCCTTAGAAAAAATACAATTCGATCTACCCAAAATTAAAACCCATAATACATTGAATTAAAAAAAATCAGCTCTATAGATCATGTATTCCCTTTGCTTGAACATTCAGATCTTGAATTGCCTTAGCTTTTAAAGCTCCCCCTAGCTTCATTCTTCTTCCCCTATTTTTGTCCATAATTGACAAACAAATATTATCATGCAGCTTCTGTCAACCTGGATGCAGTAGCTCCCCCTCAATATTGACTCCCCCTCAAAAAGATCTTCGTATCAGCACTGGGGTGGGGGCTTGATCTTGCAGATCAAGGGTGATGAAGCTTAGGCACACACACTTGTAAATTTAAATATTTTAGCAAAGTGTATACCAATATAGAAGAGAGGTCTTCTTTCTTGACCCAGACAGCTTTGGCATTCTTCTTTTTCAGCTCAGCCTTCTGCGTTGTCCATTGCTTTTGATTAGGTAAACTTCGCAGCTTGTTGCAATGGGGTCGAATGTGTCCTTTAATTCCACAATGATGACAGGTGGGGATTTGTTCAGGACGTGACACATTCAGCTTCTTCGGAGCTTTCTTTGCAACATTAACAACCGGATCAGTAATAACTGAATTTTTAACAAAACAATTTTTACCTTTGGCATTTGAAGTGGATGCTCCATCAGCGTAGCCAATACCATGCTTATCAGTGTTTGCCTTTTGACTCCACAGGATGTCATCTAATTTTCTCGATCCAGTGTTCATCCTATTCAATGAAGCTTTAGCAGTGTCTAACTCAGATAGAACCATCTTGAGTCTTCCATTCAGATCAGAATTCTCTGCTTTCAAAGTCTTCATATCATAATCAAATAAGTCACACTTTTGTGATTCTGCAGTCAATTTGTCAGCCAACTTGTTATTTTCATCCTCCAATTTTGGTACTTTTGCAAGTGAATCTGCAAGTTCAGCTTTCAAGGAGGAATTCTGCTCTTCAGACATTTGCCAATTAATAGCAACTTTTTCATTCACTTTAACCATCTTCATGGTTTTCTTGAAAAGTGTTTCATATTCAGCTTTCCAATCTGGTTCTTCCTCTGACTCAGTATCTTGATCAGTCTTAGCTTCAGAAGAAACATGGGAAGCAACAGAACTACAAGTTGCCATAAAAGCAATAAACTTCCCCTTGCCAGTGTCAGACTCAGAATTTTCAACATTCTCATTAGAAGTGTCATCTTCCCAAGTAGTATTCAAGGCCTTCTTTTGAGATTTTTTATTTCCACAGTCATTAGCAATGTGTCCATAGCCTTGACACTCATAACATTGAATCCCTTTAAAAGATTTCTTCTTTCCAGAATTTTTAGGGATCTTCACATTGGTTTTCTGTCCCTTCATAAAAAGCTTAAATTGCTTCATGAATTGTACAGCAACTTGGGGATCAATTTCCTCTGAATCAGAATCTGAATCACTTACAGTTTTCTTAAATGATTCATTGGACGCTTTCTTGAATGATTCCTTAAATGCTGTCAAAGCAATACCTTGAGATTTTATCGTCCCATTAGACCTAAGGTTTGCTTCAAAAGTTTGTAGGTTGCCAACCAACTCATCAACTTTGAGTGTATTCAAATTTTTATTTTCCTCTATGGCCACAACCTTTCCATCAAACCTTTCTGGGAGAGACTTCAAAATCTTTTTAACAATTCTGTTTAGAATTGGTTCTCCCAAAGTAAAGGTATCATTCACAATTGCATTCAGCTTCGAATTAAAATCATCAAAAGTTTCATCATCTTCCATATTTATGGTTTCGAAGGCTGTATACAATTTCTGAAGTTTCGACTGTTTGACAGTGTCAGTCCCTTCATGTACAGTCTGTAGAATATCCCAAGCTTCTTTTGCAGTAGTACATGTAGAAATTCTACGAAACTCAGACATATTAACTCCATTATAAATAGCATTCAAAGCCCTAGAGTTACAAGTGGCAGCCAACTGTTCTTCCTTATTCCACCGATCTTCAGGTTTGGAACCAGTTACCCCATCAGCAGTAATAGTGGGCAAGGAATAGCCATTCTCAACAGATTTCCAAACTTTCAGATCTATGGCTCTCAAGAAGGCAATCATTCTGGCTTTCCAATAAGCATAATTGCTGTCATCCAACAGAGGAGGCTTATTGGTTGAAGTGCCTTCGCGGTAGATATCCATTCTAGCAATTATGGATCAACACAATAAAATAGTGTAACCCGTTCTGATACCACGTGAAGGTTTTTTAGGACCCACTAGAATGAATTACTAGTTCTAATTTAACCAATCAATGCAGCGGAAATAAACCAATCAAATAATATAGAACTAGCTATCTACCAATCACACACCACAAGAAGGCAGACACAAGTTTTACCGTGGAAACCCTTTCCGGGAGAAAAACCACGAACCAGAAATCAAGAGTTCACGAACAATTTACAAGATATACTCACAAGCTCCTGTACCTTAGTCTGTACCTCGACCTCAGGACTGTAGTTGTTCTTGCACAGAATCCATTAACACGACTTCCACCGTGCACCGTTCTCCTTACTTGATCTCCTCGCACCTTGTCCACCAAGATGATCAATCTTCTACAAGAGAGTAGAAGCAACAAAACCTTTTAGAGTAGTCTTTCAGAACAATCTCTCAATGGCTCTAGAGAAAAAAGAGAATCTCTCTTAGGGTATTCTAATCTCAGATCAAGAGAGAAATAACTTCTTATGTGTCTTGTGTGTCTTGTGTGTCTTCTTTGGGTTGAGAGAATCACCCAATTTATAGGCCCAAATTCGTGCATAAGTATTCTACTTAGACTCTAATCAGAATAGCACTTAGCATCAAACTCTTTAAAAGAGTTTGGTTCGGACTGGGCAATCCCGTCCAAGCTCGCTATAGCGAGCATATGTCTCGCTATAGCGAGACACCTTACTGTCTCAAGAAGCGCTGGCTGTTCATGTTTACTTTTGTCCATCCGGTTTTCATGAGTCCTGTCAACAACATGTCACTATTGGCCTGACAAGGACTGTGTTAGACTTTTTACCTAACACAGTCTATTTAGTTATCAGGAGCAGTGTTGCAAAGGCTCCATTGAGCCCACTGGCCTGAAAATTAGGGTGACCAAGCTCATTTATAAAATGTGATACCAAGCTTTTAAGCATACATAAGTTCAAGCCCAGCAAGAGAGTTAGACACAGCTGAGGGCCAAAAAATACAGCTCAAATCCAGATCAATGTTGGTCTGGCTCAGTTTGAATCAAGGCCAGTTCGGCCCATAAAAGACTGCAACATGGACACATTCAATGCTGGTCCCAGCAATTGAATAGATAGGATCATGGAAGGAGTGCGTACCCAGCTCAAGCCCAGCCTGAAATAAATCCAGAGTCGGCCCTAATTTGAGCCCAGATGAACGATGATTGCCAAGTTCAAATAGATATTCAAACCTGAATATATAAAAATATAGGACATGCTCTTGTGAGAATTACTCTCAGGGTACTATGAGAGTAAGATGTGAGGGCCCCCACCCCTTACTCTCATAGTACTATGAGAGTTACTTTCATAGGAGCATCTCCCATATATATATATTGGTATTATAATTTTCAGGGGATGACCAAACTGCCCTTGTGACACGACCCACCTGATGATTGATTTAAACCCGACATACACTACTCCCCTTCTTCCCTCTGAATTAAAACTTGCCCTCATTTAATTTAGTGAAAAAATACTTAAACTAATGTAGATCTAATCTTGTCAGGGCCAGCTCACCATATAGGCAGGTGAAGCAAGTGGTGAGGGCCTCACCATGAGAGGGCCTCATAATTTTGTTGGATTAGTAACATTAACATGATAAAGCTAAAAGAGAAAATCATGGTACATTTGAAAACCAAAACCAGAGAAGATAGACAGACAAAGAAGAAGCAGAAAACAGAATCACGGTAAAAATAAAAGTATTCTAAAATAAGTACGTTTTTAAAGGTATCAAATCTCGTTGGGAATCATCTGAAATGAATTCAAATAAACTCGAGATAGAAGAGAAAATTGATCACAATTTGACCCGTTTTCTAATGAAACTGAAATCATCGAAATATTCCATCATTGGAAAATTTTCATAAAATCAGAATTACAAATAAGTCCTTTTTTTATAGAAAATACCCTGTTTTTCATAAAATGGCATTTCAAATCAACCTTGACTCATGGGGTCCACTAATTAGGATACTATTGAGTCTTTTCCAAACTCATATATTGCTTATTGAATACTATTAACAGTACATATTACAGTTGCTTCCACCGAAAGAAGTTCTTCAAAATTAAAGTTAATATAATCTTATCTATGATCAACTATGTCAAAAGAGAGATTAAGCGGGTTAGCCATTTTATCTATTAAGAAGAAAATTTTGGAAAACCTTAAATGCAAAAACTTGATCAATAAGTTTGCATCACAAAAGGCAAGAAAGGTTAAATTCAGTTAAAAAAAATAAATCCCTCAACAAGCTCTAAAAAAAACAAAAACCCCAAAAAAAAAAAATCCAAATTTTTTTTTAAGTCCACCAATGTACTACTCGTAGTGTACATTGCCGGTCCCAAGCCCGGATTAAGAACGCGGATTTCCTCATGCCACACATAGAAGCTAGGGGCCTCGTTTATACTTTCGCCTGGGCCACATATTGTTTTGAGCCGGCCCTGAATCTTGTTAGGATGAAATCAAAGTACAAGGAGTTTTAAACCCTCAAGCGTTGTGTTAGTTTGCTGGAATAAGGTGTGGGTTTATTCTCTACTTCGTTTGTTTGACACCCTCAAAATTTACCTGGTTCACGTGCGTTGTAGGGTCATATGTGCACTTAGGGGTTAGTCCACCCATATCAAATACTACGGAGATACCCTCAGGCCTCAACAGTAAAAAAAAAAAGAAAGAAACAAGAAACAAAACAAAACCCTTAAACAAGTAAACTTCAGATTTTTGAGTTAATCCAACTTCCAGTCAAGTGGAAGCCAACACATGAGTGCATGATTCCTGTAAGTCATTGCCTGCAAGTCCAGTCAAGTGGAAGCCAACATATGAGTGCATGATTCCTGTAAGTCAAGCTGCCTGCAAGTCAATGACGCGGTTAGTTACATAGGAAAGAATGAGAATATTCTCCTAGCGTGCCACTTACGCGGTTTACCAAGAAAAACAGATTTGAGTGGAGACACTTAACTTAAGTATAGGTTTATTCATAATCACCCAAATTAATCAATATTTTTCAAGAACACCCAAATTAATCAAATTGGAATCCTTTGAGGCACCCGTTCACAACATGCGTTGTGTGAGAGAAGTGAAACTCAACGGCAACAGAAACAACTCAAAAGTGCCCTCTTGAGTGAGATTTGGCAAAATTTTACTCCAGCCGTAATTAAGTCTTAGGTTGAAAATGAGCATAGGAAAGACATACATAATTGATGATGCCAAAAATAGGTTTCGGACACCACCGGTCAAGTAGTAAATGCTAGGTGAAAATGTAGTAAATAAATGAGAGAGAGAGAGGGAATTTATAGTGGTTCGGTCTGTATGACCTACGTCCACTTTGAATATGGTGATCTTTGATTGATAAGGTGGATTACAAGCGAGAGAGAGAGAGAGTAAGATGTTCATCCTCTCCTCAGTGATAAGAGGGCTCCTCTATTTATAGTCATCCCCTAACAGATGGGGACGACTTCTCTTTGGAGCCTCAGAGCTGTCCTCGAGGGACGGGCCAGGTGGAGGCAGGTGAGATATTCTCCGTAGGAATTGGTAGAAGCGGGACTGCTTCCAAAGCGACGTAGATGCCTGCCTTGACTTGGTCACTCCGTGGATCTGGACCTGGGCTTCCCTGGTGGATTTGGATCTGGCTCATCATATTCTAGGCCACTTGGGCCTGACTCATCAATAATTACTTAGAAATTACATTCCAGTCATCATTTTTTAAGTTACTGGCTTTAAACCTCATGCATAACTACTTATAAATAAATTTTAACTATTTAGAATTAGATCTACAAATTAAATGGTTAAGAATGCAAACAACTTATGAAAATGAGATGACTCGGCCAAGTCTCCCTTATTTTTTACTCGGTCCTCTATCAAAATGAGATGAATCGGGGGAATCAAGAGTCAGATCAGAGTGCTGCCAACCATGGGCGTAGCCAGGAATTTTCCCTTGAAAACTTAAAAAACTTAAAAGGTTCAAATTCAAAACCACCCCACCTCCCCCCGCGCCACAAAAAATATATATATACATTAGTATAAATTGGTCCTATCATAAGACTAATCATATGATTAACAATGTATTAATCATAATTTTATCCTCTATTAATCATCAAGATTTTAAGCAATTCAGATTTTCAATTAGTGTGCCCCATTATAGAGTCCTCCACTAGATGGATCCCCATCATGTGGGTCAATTACAAGACTCATGCGCAAGAGGTAACTTTGGTACATACATTTTGACCAGCTCTGATTTTCAATCGCTGGACCCTATGGAGCTTCCCTAGGATTTGGACTTGAGAAATCGATCCCTAGGTTGTTAATTACGCAATAGTCTCACAACCTTAATCACCCCTACAATATAGAAAAGAGTTATATATAGTAATAAAATAAAATAAAATAAATAATAGTAAAGTGATGAAATAGAAAGGAATAACAAAATGTGTAAATATGGATGCTTCCTCTGTGTTGTCCCAATCTAGCAAGGGCTAGCCCAGTTGATTTAACTATTGGGCCAAAATATACAACTGGGCCAGCCCATGTGCCCAAATCCAGGTCAAGCAACACTTTCTGGTAAATGAGTCGGGCCGGGGCTTAAACATCCACATGTCAATTCCAGCATATTTAACTACTGGGCTAAAAAACTGAGCCGGACAGAGTCAACGGGCTGAAAAACACCACCCAAACAAGATCAATGTTGGTTGGTCTAGCTCAGTTTAGACCCAGACCAGACCCGCCCATGAACACCCACAACATGTGGATGTTTAAGCCCCAGCCCGAACCGAACCGAACCGAACATATGGATGTTTAAGCCCCGGCCCGACTCATAATCGTTCGGTTCTGTTCGGTTCGGCTTAAGCCTGAGCCCATAAGGACAGTGATTGCCAAGCCCAAATTATGATTCAAGCCAGATCTCAAGACCCATGACATACAAAAATATATAATACATGCAATGTTTTCAAAAGAAGACCAGGCGGTTTCTAGGCTTTTGAACATCTGACCTATAGTAGCTGCATGACTCATCTTATGATCAATTTAGAGTTTAAAACCCCCACACTCACTACTCCCCTTTCTACCTCTCACACAACACTCACCTTCGTGTAATTTAGGGCACTTGTGTGCGGCTGATTTTCCATGGAAAAAGTAAAGACTATAGAAATAATTCTCTGCGCTACTTGTGTGGCAAAAAATAACGTGAAAATGAGCTAAATTTTTTACAATTTCGAAGAAAAGCTTTCTTCTTTCCCTATAGGGGGTTTCTGAAAAGTTTTTCTATAACAGAAAAAAAAAGTCGGTGGAATAGATTTTCCACGTGCGTACACAAACGTATAGCCCTGTGACAAGAGATGAAAACTAATTTCAGAATAAACAAAGTATAAAGAATTTTAAACAGAGTCAACTTAATAAAGTAAACATCAGATTTTGTTCGATAAGTAAGCAATTATTGGGTAACCTCCAGTCAAGGTGGCTGACCTGGACCCTCAATTCTTTTTTTTTTTTTTTGGTTATTATTTAATCTTAGAAAATCACATGTAATTAAATGTGATTATATATCTATCCAAAGGTAGGTACCACTAAACTTCCTCAATTATTTTTTGTGGCATTGGTGTAGTTTAATAGCAGCAGTGTGTGAATTGCCGACATGAATGCACATGAAAACTGTGAGTCAAGTTGCCTGCAAGTCAATGACGCGGTAACGGTTTGTCAGACTCCTGTGTATAAATTCTATTCTATTATTGACTTCAATGAAACCCTCCTATGAATATGATAAAAAGTGAGTCATCTCTGCGAAATGAGAATGTTCCTTGCGTGCCAGCTACGCGGATTACAAGAAAAACAACAACAACAAAAAATATATATATATATATATATATAGCTTGATTTGGAGACACTGAGGAAGGCTTTATTTGTTATCATCTAAATTAATCAAGCCTAGATCATCGCACTTATAAATATTTTTTAATATTCTCTGTGGGATGGAGCCCTTTTCTTAATAGATGGAGGTATTTTTAGTGACACGTATTTTTTAGCGCTGAGTCGTTCCTCCTGTGATTCGAACTCACGGCTTGTTAGACTCTGATATCATTTAAAATTTTTTTTATCTAATTATTTCTACAAGAAAAAAAAGGAGTTTGAGATATTAGTAAAGGCACCATAAATATTTTTCTATACTCCCCTTGGGTGGAGCCCGCTCATCAACAGTGGCCATATCAGGGGCCACTTACCTAAAATCTAAATAGCTCAAAAGCGCTTTTTTGAATTGAATTTAGCTAGATTTTACTCGAACAGCAGTTAATCTCATTGTAAGATCGAGAATATAAAAACATCCACAATTTGGTTGAAAGATGTCTCGAAAACTTTGGAGACTTTTCTTATTTTTTGATTCCTTGAACTGTTTTTATTATTATTATTATTATTTATATGTTAGGCAATAACTTAGCCATTATTTTGAGGTTTTTTTTTTTAATTGTCAAATGACAAAAAAGACCTTACCTTACACAATCTGTAACAAATTTGATACATGTAGATTATAGTATCAACAGATTTGAATATTACCGGATTTCATCAACACACAATACAACATTACCATATATCGTAATATTGTGTTAACTATGATGTTGGGCATTTTTTCTATATTCTCAACATGCCACAAATAAAGAGATAAGTAGAAATGATTGACCCACTAAGTGGCGCACCAATAGATATCATGATGAAACCATCTAACGGCAACAATTAAAGGAGACTCACTCATTTACTATTGAAGAATAATGAGACCTGTTTATTGGTATAGGGTTTGTTTGGAAAATCTTATCTATATGAAATAAATATGCATAAAATAGTAGATGTTTTAGAAATAGATTGTTTGGTAACATAGAAAAATTGATTGAAATAGATATTTTTAAAGCAATGGTTGAAAGCTATTTCATAAATATCTCGGAATCCATGTGGAATCGAGCATTGAAACTTGACGTCATAGCCATATTTTGCCTTACAAAGAGAATTATCAGTTCGGATCTTACATTTGGGGCCCACGGATGTCAAAAAATAAATATGAATGTCTTTTAGTTTTTTAATATCTCAAAATATATAATGATCAAACGACTAAGATTTGGACCCGTAATAGTTCTTAATCTCTTAAATATAACCAATGGTTTGGATCATGATTTATGGTTCCATAATTTATAAAAAAACAAAAAAAACCGGACTTTAAAAACTGTCACTCAAGCAATATATTCCTAAGCAATTCTTGTTTTCTTGCTTCTCTAATCATATATCTCTACATGATTACCCACATGTTAGAATTTTCTTTTAGGCTAATCACTTATGTAGCTCAGGTTGGGTTGACCCTATTATTTATATTGCATAGATTGGAGGATTCAACCATATTTAGTAAACTAATCAGCCTTGGATTGGGGCATGACCCGCTCCATATAGATCTATATTGACCTGATCCTTTCCAACCCAGCTTCCCAAGGATCTAAAATCTAAATACCATGATGATGGATAGGTAATCACATCTGATCAAAGGGAACATCATTTGATGGACCTAGTGGATTTTCACCTTAAATCCTTCACAAAAACTTCTCTTAGATACATTAGGGATTCAAATACGAATCAAACAAATGGGCTCTTAGTGGACCATCACTATCCAACGGGCCTAAAACCTCTGCCAAGTTCGATCTTAAAACAGACCTACTGAAGGGCCTGTGGGATCAAATCTAGTCATTGGCAGCCCGGTTCTATCAATAGTTCAGGTTCTAGTTATAAACTCAAGGTCCAATGCATAAATACCATCTGATCAATTCCTCACATATTATTTCAATTTAGTAAAAGATGGATAGAGGGTCATGAATTATACACTTATGGCATATTTGTATGGTTAGAGGACTTTGCGATGAAGAGAAAAACCGTTCTAATTCATCCATGCAACCTTGTCTTTCGTTGGGCTCAACACGTTCTAAAAAGAAGAATAAATTGGTTTTCCTTGATGCAAAGAATTCTGATTTCCTGTGAGAGTTAGGAATGCAAAATTCACCTCTTTCTATATAGTTAAGGATCCTCTCGTCGCAAAAACACACCCTTAAAATTTACGTTATTCATCTCAATTGAGTCAACTCATACTCTTCTTTTAACTTTTGGGTTCGAATCTTTTTGGTTTATAGAAAATATGTTGCAGCTGCATCAATCTTCCCTAAATAATAGAAAAGGAATTGCCTTTTTGGATTATTAGTGGGAATTGAAGAACATTGGCGTTGCAGAATAATACACGTGACTTTCTTTATTTGATAAAGACAGACGCATGAGCTTTAAAATTAGTCTTCCATCGTGTATTATACGGTAAAGAAAAGTCAGGTCTGAAGAGCAAAGATCAGCCCGGGAAGGAGAAAATAAAATCGGTTGGGTTTTGGTAGGGTCCATATTGATATAAGGGTGGCCAGACACACAATATATATGGGTCAGTCAAGAATTAGGAGAACATGACCCTCAAAATGGGTCAGATTAGGGTCAATCCGTCTAACTTATTTGAATGAGTTGGTTTAAGGAAACCCATGTATACCCATTTAAAACTTTTGGTGGCTTTAAGATTTTGATACTTAAATAGTTTATTTCATATAGAGTTAGATGAGCTTGTATTGGCCTACAATTTAACTCAAACAAACCCTAAATATTTGAAATAGATTACATTTGAGCCACACTTTATAGGTTGGGTCGAGTTAAATAGGCTGACACACATTCGGGTTGAGGTCGGGCCCACAATAGGTGCAAATTGAAGTTACTTAATCCAAATTTTTAATAGGTCAGATATGGGTTGGACTTTGACTCATAGATATGCCCTGTGAATCTAACCCGTTTGTTACCCATGCATATTGTACTCAGAGTGGGAGTTGAGTTACCAAACCCAAATGCAGTTCAATGTTCATGACTAGTGCAGTAGTACCCATACTTGGACCAAATATTGGGCCTAAACCTAGACTTGATCTGTGTATATGATATAGTTATATATTATATATATATATATATATTTATAGCGAAATTTTCACCAATGAAACTGCACATGAATGGTGCAGAATTTTTAATCTCCTCTACCTACAAAGTGGGACCCCTATAATAGAGGCTCCCACTTAAAATTCATGCTGAGTGGCCAGGCGAGAGTCTCATGGGTGAAAATCACCTCAGATTCATATTTGAGCTTAGATGCAAATTTTATTATGGTCCAAGTAGTGTGTCTGGACTGGACTGGAATCATAATGATGAAAAAACACAGAAGAAAAGACATCAGAGACCAAATCTTGAGTAAAAGTCTTGGGCTTAGTTCTTTTGGGAATTTGAGAATTTTTAGAGGCCATTCCCATCCCTAGAAAGACCAACACCTTATGGGTTATTTGAAATTTGAATAGTTGCTTTTGTAAGTCGAGTGGACTCGACCATGGGATAGTCAGAGTTCTTGAACTGTGTTTGGGGCTTTGGGCCTAATTGCTTAACCCTATCGTTCTTGAATCTTAAAAGAAAAGCCAAACCCAAGCAGTAATGGCAATGGATAAATCCTTAACCCTATCATCTTGAAACTAAAAATAGAAAGCCAAACCCAAGGAAGCAGTAATGGACGTTGATAAATCATAAACACCATCCTTCTTAATGTAGAAAAGAATGCTAAACCCCAAGCACTAATGGCCATGGATAAATCCTTAACCACATCATTCCTTTTTTGAGTTTTTTTTTTTTTTTTACATACTCCAAAGGATTATAGAATTCGTAAATAAGCCCATGTGATTTGAGTATTTAGTGATAGGGGTGATCAACCGGATTTCCGGTCCGATTTTCGGACCGGAATCCGGTCGGACCGGATTTCCTGTCCGGCCTAAAATGAAGGACCGGACCGGTCCAAATCGGTCCGGTTGGACCACTTAAAGTGGTCCGGACCGGTTTCCATTTTTTTTTTCATTTTTTTTTTACTTTTTCTTTTCGTTTTTCTTTTTTTTTCATTTTCACCTCACATCTAAAAAGTGGGCAAATGTCAAATGAATGAATGATGAGTTTTACAAATGGGTGTTGGGCTCATGCCTCATGGGCTCATCTATATGAATTTTTTTTTTTATTATTTTAAGAAATGTGGTCCGGTCCGGTCCGGTCCGATTTTGTGGTCCGGTCTGGTCCGGTCTGCGGTCCGATTCTGTGCAGCCATATTTAGTGATATATTATTGCTTTTCATTTTAATATATCTTTTTATGTCCCCAAAAGAAGTACTCCTAACAAAAATGGGCAATCATTATGAGGTTTGAGTAGATTTTTGAAAACAAAAGAAAGAAGCTTTAGCCTTACATCCATTAAACAAAAATGAATATGTCAATGTTTACAAACATAAAATAATATTATTTTATCCCAAAGTCCCAGTGGCCTCTCTCAATAACTCTCTCATGCATGCATATGAAACATAATCATATATTTTGAATCTTTCATCAATCCAACAATGAGTTGTACATGGATTCGGTCAATTACAACAAATTATAAATACATGTGTTGATTGTTATTATGATCATTTCAAATCAAATGAAATAAGCCCCATATTGATAAAAACACATTTATGTATGTTATCCCTGTCCCACAGTCCCACTAAATGCTACAAGCTTTTCATAAAAACAACTTCAAGCTTTTGAAATCACACACCCGTGGGCGAATAGGTGGGCAAAAGCGTCATTTCCTCTAAAATGCTATAGTAGTCTAAAGGGTCTGTTCATTTACGAGAATTTCAAGAATTCTTGTTTGGAGAATTCTTAAATTCCTAGACAATGTAGAATTTCTAAATCCTCCTATCGGCATGAGCATTTTGAAATTCCACCAAAATGCAAAGAATGTCGAATTCCTGAATTTCTAAAGACCAATTGGGACTTATAATATGCTGAAATTTATAAATTCTTGTCAATAAATAAAGAATTTAAAAATGCCAAGTGACAACATGTCTCAAAAACCTTGACTGCTTACTTTCTCATAAAAAAACAGACCCTAAAAGACTACTAACTTTGGAAAATACAATTTGGCCGAACAGGACCCAGTACCCTATTATTTACTCCTGTCCAAGTCTCCATACTCCACGGACCCAACCCAAACCCAACATCCATATCACCCTCTCCATAAACTTATAAAACCACCACAAATCTATCAACAACCACCACGAGGTGAAAATCATCTGATCAACCCAATCCACGAGTCATCTGACTCCAAAATCAAACTCTAGACAGTTTGCCATTAATTATTCTTGCTCGGATCCCCATGCTCCCAAACCCAAACCCAAACGGATTGGGCATTCTACACATACACGTCTCTCTCCTCACTTTTTCCGTCCTTATCTTAATAACCTACGCAACCCCCGGAATCCTTGGTCCTTACCCCCGTATCCTATTCAAAAACACACTTGCTGTTTTTTTACAGTTTCCAATTCCCATTCAAATCACTTTAAAACCCCCCAACGTTTGATGAGACCAATCGACTCTGTATATGAGGAGCCAACCCTCACGCATAAAACAAAAGAAAAACGAGGAGAAGAAACCAAATACAACAACATACAAAAAAAAAAAAAAACCAGAGAAAAGTCTCGTTTCACACAGCGAAAGTTCCTCGAATTTCAATTCCCACGTCGAATCCACAAACCGATTCTTTGCCGCTTTTTTTCTTCGAAGCTGCTGCGATTGAGATCCGAATGTCGTCTCTAGAATCCCTGGAAATTGTACAATTGGGCGATTAGGGTTAGGGTTTTGGCGGATTTGCGCGGAATTGCGCGTGCTTTTGTTCCTTTGTTCTGTTTTATATGGTCGTTTCGTGATGCTGCAATCGGACGGATTCCGCGGCTCGGATTATCTGGAGGAGGGTGGTTTCTACGCGGGAGGCGACGATCCGGAGAATCTCTCGATCGAACTCGATAGGTTCTTTCAGATTCTCAACGAGAATTCAGATCCGACGACAAGGCGTTCTCCGGTACGTTTGTGTTTTACTGATTAGGGTTTTTGGTTGTGCTTTTGGTTCTTGATGTGTGAGGGTTGTTTTGGTTGATGGAATTGAATTTTGGATTTGGGATAAGATTTTAGGGTTGGATTAATAGTTCCCCACTTTCATTAATCGTGTTTCTTGATAAAGAATGAAAAAGAAGGATGGATGAATTAGTTTGTGTAGAGGTTTTGTGGATCAGTGTATGTAGATCACTACGTATGGTGATGAAGTTTTAATCTTTAATGAAATTATTTGTTACCGTTAAAAACATTTGAATTGGGGTTAGGGCATTTGTAATTTTGCTGATGGAACGATGGTTTTGATGACAGCAATTAATGTAGAGTGAGGACAAAGATCTGATGGATTGTGGGGTTACTAGGAACATGGCTTTAAATAAGGTTGAACGAGAAACTTGAACTCACAAAGCTGATCCCATATAGATGTTTTAAGGCTTCAGTGATGATGGGAATCAAAAGTCATTATCTCCACAAGTATAAAGACATAAAAGTGAACTCGGCTGGAACATCAATTTTCTTCCAGCCCTGAATAAGGGTGCTTCATAAATCATATCCCATTAGAAAGAGCTTTTCACTGCACTATACTTGTGGAGACTGAAGATGCTCACTGGTGCAGCCACTAGATTGCAGGCTCGAATCAGTTTTACCTAAAAAAAAGACATGTGGGAAAAGGGGTAACTGAACCGCTTAGAAGATTCCTGCCATTAAGTGCAGGAGGTGGATTGTTGTTTAGGGAGGAAACCAGTTAAACATGTTAACAGTTAGTTGTGCGGTCTTTTTTTGTTGTAGTTTTGAGGCTTTGGTTTGGCTATAGAGTTTTAGAGGAGGATCAACCTTTCAGCTTGGTTGTAATGAATAATTTTGTTGTCTGTATTAGTTTCTGATGATGTGAAATATGATCCAGAGTAGTCTAGAAGATTTAACATGCAAGAACTTTTTTCCATGCAGTTTTCTTGTGCTCCAGAAAATTACGAGAAGGCTTCCCCACCTCAAGATGGTAACTACATTGATTCTGACAACTCCCTATTTCTTAAGCTGCATTAGTCCTTGCTTTACATATGAGCAGCTGATGATAACTTTTATGTTAACTGGGGTAAAAAGATGTGTGATGTTTGATATCTACCATTACAAAAAGATTGCTATTTTCATTTTTCTTTGATATTGCTTTCAGTTGTCCAACCAACGGAGGCATCTTTACTAGAAGGCAGGTTACCGTCCTGTTCTTCACCTTGCCACTTTGAAGCATCTGATTTCATGGACAAGGGGTTGAGTTACGGATATGAGTGCTCAGGAAATTTCGACTTTATTGAAGTACATTCTACGGGTGGATTTGATCAGGGAAAGCTGGATACTTCATTGTTGACTGATGACAAATATTCTCTTTGTGGTGACCATCTTAGTTTGACACCTGCTTGGTTAACTCAGTCATCTTCAGGACATGACAATCCCCCGTGGGATTTAGCTGCCGGTCCTGTGAATGCGCTGCTATCTAACAGCACTGGCAACCAGCTTTTGCAGAATGAGACACCTAATTGGACTATCCAATCCAAAATTTCTTCTGGTGAGGCTGACCATTATTCAGATTATACAAGCTATGTGAATATGATTAGCTCAGGAAGCAAAATAGAAAATGGATTCAGGCTTACGAAAGATGAAACTTCATACCAAAAGGAAGTCAAATCTGAAACAGGTATGAAATACTATAATTTTATACTACATAAAAGAGTTGCTGTATTTGGGTTTGATACACTAATATATGAGTGTTTTTTTTTTTTTTTTTTTATATATACATATACTTGCAGAATCTGGTTTTAGCTATGGTACTGTAGATGCACGTGCAATGGCAGACTTGCAAGCACAACAACGAAATCTGTGTGCTTATCCACAGGCATCCATATTTAAATCTGAGGTATCTTTACCAGTTTCTCCTCATTCTGAGCTGGACAATGGTCACATAACTAGTATGGAGCGTGGAGCTAGTGCACATTGTTCCCCCATGTCCTTGTGTGGAGGCTTGTCATCCAATGATTTTGATGCATCTTTTCCTGACCATGACTTGGGACAAATTTTTCCTGGTACTTATCGTCATCCATCTGTATTGAATGACGAGCAGAGAATGGCATATATAAAGAATGAAGAAAATGACCTGTTGTTCATTCCTCACACTATATTCTCAAGTAGTGAGATGAATTTAGGCGTGCAGGAAGGAATTGTAAGTGTCTCTCAATCAGCAAATCATAACACAAACGCAGATTCTTGTTTACCTAATGGACAATGTGCCGAGTTAAATAGCTATCAGGATACTATTTCCAAGTGTGAAACTAGTGGGCATTGTTCTCCAGCATCCTTTAGTAGAAACTATGCTTCCAGTATCAATGGTAGGATTTCTGCTGATCATGCTTCAGGGGATCTCTTGCCTGCCCATCAGACATCCATTTCACATAAGAATAACATGGCTTGCAGAAAAGATGAAAGAGGGAATGAACTAATCACATCTTACAGTACATTTAACCATTCAGGAAAGGGGATTGATGAATCTGTTGAAAAGAGTCTATCAAGAGATGAATCATATGATGACAGCGATGCTGATATTTGTATTCTTGAAGAAATCAGCAACCCACGACATCGACCTCTAATCGCAGAGCATGGAAAATCCTATGGTACTTCTCAACGGTCTACATTTAGTGAGCCTCTTCATTACCCTGGAGTAGGAGGCATTAGGCTTAAGGAAAGTGTTGAAAGGCTTACTTTTCAAGCGGCATTGCAGGTGATCAGAAAAGCTTTTTTCTTGTGAATTATGTTTAATTGGCATGTAATCGCTATCTGTGGAAATACTTGCTCGGCAAAATTCATTTCTAAAAGCATGCTAAAAAATCCTTGTTACATGAATCCTATCGCTCTTGATTCCAGGGTTTTAGGATTTAAGGACTCGTGTGTTTGAATTATTATTACTGAATTTAAGTAGTTATATAGATGGCTGATGCTAATGAAGGAGTTTGTAGACAAAGTTTGATCGTTGCTAATGAGGATCTCTCTCTTCCATTATAGATAAGTTCTGTTTGTTTTGTCTTAGAGTTTGGGTTTGTCATGCTTGTTTGGTTCACCTTCCTTTCTTTATTAGTATATCTATCTTATAATGTATCTTTTGCTATCAATGAAGTCACCATTCATCCGAAAGGGAAAAATAGAATTTATACATGGCTGTGTTTGGTTTTGTGGTTTGTTGGTTATGTTCAGATGAATAGTAATTTGTTGACAACGCCCTGTGGCAGAGTGAAAAGGTGCTCAGTCTTGCAGCCTTGAGGTTTGTGAGTATGTTACTGATCGAAAAAAAAGAAGAATAGAAATCTGATCTTTGTATCCATGGATCAAAATAATGGCATGCCAGCTGAGACCACTCCACTTTTTACTATTTATTGTTTTTCACATTTGTATTGTAGTGTATTAGCCGATAAATCATATGCATTAGCTGATGTGCCCCAATATGATGTTTATTGGCTGATACAACCACATTTATATTGATGGCCCTTTTATTGACTAAAAACCTTTATTTTCTACATCCTTTTGCAAGGGAAAGATTGTGAGGAGAATTTTTTGCCTTTCTACTAAAAATAAAAAATTAAATTAAATTAAAGAACACTACTTAAAGTTGAAGAATTGAAGACAATAACGTCTCCTTTATATTGAGGGCTTTCTTTTAACATAAGAAAAAAAATCCAATTGATAACAAATTTTTAGGTCTTTTTTGCTTGTTTTGAGTAGGATCAAAGTCAATTCATAATGCAGTTTGGAGACAGATTTACTCCAACACACATCATTTGGTCACTTTGGATTTTTTTTTTTTTTGAGCTTTTCTTATAATTATCCATGAGTTTTGGGGAATTTTTCTCTGGAAAAAAGATTGGATTCTTTTCCTTGAATTTTGCTTACAAAGATAATTTCATTATTGTTTTCTGATTGTAGATTTATATGTTCCATGGATTGATCCCTTAGATCTTATTATAGTTATGAAAGCTTTTCGAGTGGAACAATGATCATTGTAAATAGGACCCATGTCAAACAAAGTGTCTTGTTTCCTTGTCAGGAGTAAAGAACTTGAACTTCTATTTTACTCTCTCTCTCTCTCTCTCTCTCTCTCTCTCTCTCTCTCTCTCTCTCTCTCTCTCTCTCTCTCTCTCTCTCTCTCTCTCTCTCTCTCTCTCTGGAATCATTTATTGTGTTGAGTTGATGAATTATGGAATTGGCTATGTATTTAAAGGTCTCATTACTTGTACCTGAACCAATTACTCTTTTTGATGAATTGGAATGCTTTTATTTTTCAAATTGGTGTTCATATGTATCTAAGTGGCCTTCCCTACTTAAGAAGGATCACTTGAATTGTTTACCTGAACCAATTACTCATTTTGATGAATTGGAATGGTTATATTTTTCAAATTGGTGTTCATGTGTATCTGAATGGCCTTTCAAATTGGTGTTCATTAAGAGGGACCCCCTTGAATAATTGCTCAAGATTTAATGACTCAATATTTTTACTTTGGAACCCTTATGCACTCTCAGATGTATCTGCCTTTGGTTGCTGTTACATTTGTTGCACTTATGATAAATTATTTATATGTTTTCAGATAGTGGCATTTTTCCTTTACAACTTATTTAGTATATCAGCTTTCCTTATTTTTCTTTCACCTGCAATTTAATTGTTTGCCTATTCATTTATTTATTTATTTATATCAATTTGTATATCTGTAAATGTTATTATAAAATTCCCATATATTTTATTGTTTTTCTATGTACGAATGATGAAATTTTCCATAGATAATGTATTCTGGATTGCCTGTTTCTGTGATTGTAATGCCATGATGAGGCTAAGGTTGTGTGATGCATGGCAGGATCTTTCTCAGACGAAGTCAGAAGCTAGCCCACCAGATGGTGTTTTAGCTGTTCCTCTCCTAAGACACCAGGTTTGGTTTTCTAAGGTTCATGCATCTATTACAGAGGTGTAGGTAATTTTTATTATCCTGTTCTATTGCTATTTTGACTAAATCAGCTTTTATATGGTAGCGAATAGCCTTATCATGGATGGTCCAAAAGGAGACAACCAGTATACATTGTTCTGGAGGAATTCTTGCTGATGATCAGGTGAGGTTTCTAACATTACTTTCTGATTCTTAAATTGCATGGAGCTTATTAAGATGCAGTGCCGAGCACCTTGCTTATTCTCTTCTGGGGATTCAAATTATTGCTTGACAGGGATTGGGAAAGACAATATCAACCATTGCACTTATTCTTCTGGAAAGGCCTCCATCTTCTAAATTGATTCCCAAGGCAGTGGAACAGGGTGACTTCAAAGCTTTGAATTTGGATGATGATGACGACGATGGGGCTCATGGCAATTCTGTTGATGCTGCAATTAATAGAGGTACAGTGAAGAGCCAGAATTCCTTTGTGGCGGGAAAGGGGAGACCGGCTGCTGGAACACTGGTTGTATGCCCTACTAGTGTCCTTCGCCAGTGGGATGAGGAGCTGCGCAGTAAGGTTACGAGAGAAGGAAATCTATCTGTTTTAGTATATCATGGAAGCAATCGAACAAAGGATCCTGATGAGCTGGCCAAGCATGATGTTGTCCTTACAACATATTCTATTGTCAGCATGGAGGTTCCAAAGCAACCACTTGTTGATCAAGATGATGAGGAGAAATTCAGGGTTGGAGATGATGATTTTTCAATGGGACTCTCCAGTCGGAAAAGGAAATATCCTCCTAGCAAGAAAAGTTTGAAGAAAAGAAAAGGAGAAGATGGTGCATTACTCGAGTCTGTTGCTCGTCCTCTTGCAAGAGTTGGATGGTTTAGGGTAGTATTAGATGAAGCTCAAAGCATTAAAAACCACAGAACTCAAGTTGCTAGGGCATGTTGGGGTCTTCGAGCTAAACGAAGGTGGTGCTTGTCAGGGACACCCATCCAGAATGCTGTTGATGATCTTTACAGCTATTTCAGATTTCTTAGATATGATCCTTATGCTGCGTACAAGTCATTCTGTTCCACTATTAAGGGACCGATTCAAAGGAATCCAAATACTGGGTACAAAAAACTACAAGCTGTGCTGAAGACAGTAATGCTTCGCCGCACAAAAGGTGAATTATATTTAACCCTTATTGGTATTTGGTTGTGTTGCTTCATTGATGGTACTGCTAAATGTTTTTATCCTTTTCAGATTCCTACATATAGAATTTGTTGTTTCGCTATTCTCAATTCTGATAAATTTCTCAAAGTTGTTGTTACGATAAGGAAATCACATTTTCCCTATGGAAAACAGCACCAGCCCTGTTCTGTTCTAGTCTGTCTTATTTATCAGTGTTCTAGAAGCTAGACTGGAGCAACTGGTCAGGCTGGGTTTTAGAAGCCAAACCTTCGAAACCAAACTATTCAGAAACTCGCAAATCCTTCTTGTTGGTACAAATTAGGCATTGTACTTGGCAAAAACAGTGATTTTAACTTATTTTGACTAGTTTGATAATTTTTTATTTATCCTTTTTTTTTTTTAAATTTCCTTCTTATGGTGCCGTGGTTGGACCTAATTTTCAATATAGTCTTGATGGAAAACCAGACTAGTGTTCAAGCCCAAAAGCCACAAATTGTGAAGATTGCTGAGATTTTTAAGATTTCAGAAACTTGTAATTGAAAATAAAATTTTGCATTCACTGGGAATTCACAAAATTTCACTCAATCCGACAGGAAACCCCTTTACTTGGATAATGAAGATTATTCTTGATTCGAAATCACACCCACAGTTCAAAATTGCAGTTTGGCGTGCGTAGCAGATGTCAGCCAAAATGATATATAGTAATTAAGGAAATACATAGCAATGTAGCGGTGTGAATTGAAAATGTGGTAAAAAAATCTGAAAAAATATCCAAAAAAAAAGAATGCTGTTTTTTTTTTTTTTTTTTTTGTGTTATTAGTAACTAAGATAGGGGGCATAGTGGACCCCTCATTGCATGGGAGTCCTATTCCTATATGATTGTATGATAGATCTATGGGTTAAAAAAAAAAAAAAGCCCTCCAAACCATTTGGATTGATCTTTGGTAAACACAGATTTACAAGTTAGAATGCATTGGGGTGTGATTTGGTTGGCCCACTTTGAGGAAAAAAATTACTTTTTTAAAAAATCCTTAACAATCCAAAAATTAATAGCAGAAGAAACCTAAAAACCAAAACCGTCAAACTATTTGGGACTGATCGATGGGAAACATAGATCTACAAGTTTGAATGCATTAGGATGTGACATTGTTGGCCCACTTTGAGATTTTTTTTTAAATCCGCAAAAATCCGAAGATAAATAGCAAAAAAAAAAGAAAAGAAAAAACCTCAAACCATTTGGTAGTGATCTATGTGAAGCAGAGATCTAGAAGTTACAAGGATTTTTCAAGTGGTTCATGAGAAAAAAAGAGAGTGAACTAAGAGGAAAAAAAAGTTGAAAATCCCCTACAGGCTGCTACAGAAAAATAGCGGCCGCAATGGTCTGTTACGGCAAAATATTGGCAGCTACACATGTGAATCAAGATCAAACCACACATGCAAATAGAAGCAGAAATAAAACTTAAATTTAATTGAAAATACTGAAAAACTGTAGAACATGCTTGGACATCCAATGATGTAGCGGTTGCTTTTTTGAACCATGCTTTCCACACAAAGAAACTACTTTCTGAAAAAATGAATTTGAATTAAAACAAAATTCTGAAATTTCCTAGAAAAAAGACGTCTAAAATCTTGCCAAATATAAGTTTGAAAGCTTTGAAATTCCTAGACGTTTCGAAACTTGTTGATAAAATCAGGCCTCTGAAAATCTGTCCCACTGAAAACCAAGCCCTGTTGATGATTATTGAGATCTGAATATGCGACTAGGACACTTGCAGACTTCTTTGAAAAGCAAGACTTGTAAACACATAGACTTTTTTTTATAATTGGACATTTTATATTCCACAGAAACTACTTTCTAGAAAACTGAAATCTTGAATTAAAACAGAATTCTGAAATTTCCTAGGCAAAAGATTTCTAAAATTCTCCCAATTGGAAAGTCTGAAAGCTTTAAAATTCCTGGACGTTTCTGCACTTGTGGAGTCCATCTGACCCACTGAAATCAGACACTATTGATTAAGAAATCTTAATCATTGAGATCTAAATTTGCGATTTAGTTCTATCCCAGTGCCCCCTTTTTTATCCAAATCCCTCAATGTTTAATTCAGCCCTCGTTGGCCCTTTTGGTGCTTTCAAAATGATTCATAAATTCTTCTGCAAGGCTGATAATGTTATCTTCATCAAAATTGCTGGCATTCTACCACCATATGTCATGTCTGAGCATGCGTTTGTCCCAAGCCCAAATAAACAAGGTGTGGCACCAGATGGGTCCTTGGCCATAAAACTTGCTGAGCAAAATTTATGTCTAGTTTTCTATGGAAGCTTCAGTCAAACTGTCTCTCACTTCTATGAAACTATTTGGACTAATTTGTCCTTTCAAGCAGTCAGCTCCACTTTCATTCGTAAACCATTAGTAGTTGTTATGTGGTGTGGTGTCACTTCACCTGGTTGCAATGGAGAACCTCTTCCCTTCCTTTTTCCTTTTGTCCACAAGATCAGTGCCTGTCACTTAATTGTGTTACAGCTCTATTCAGTCAGTAAAATGGAGCTTAAATATTTCTTCAGTCTTTGGTGTTACAGATGCGGAGAGCTTCCTTCCTATAGATCTGGAATATACGTACAAAAAGTGTATTGTAGTCATGTTGATGATTGCAAAATAAATAAAAATATATATTATTCATTCTTTTTGCTGGCGGAAGGCTTTGTTCTTTATCTTCTATATTCTCCACGCAGCATTTTGATTGAAATTGACAAGTCAATGTTTCTTTGAAAATAATGGAAATTTCATTTACTTATCTCTATAGATCTTTGACAATATGGTTCTACTATGGTACTTTATGTTTCTTCTCTAACCTAATTGTCTACTTGGGTCTCAAGCGCTAAGGTAGTAAATACAAATTAGGCTTGTAGTTTCGCATTTTGACTCTCATTTGTTGGATCCATATAAACCTGGATTCCAGTTTTTGAAGTTTGAAAATATTTTCTAAACATGTTATTGCTTACGTATACTTTGATCCAAACAACAATACATATAAAAACTATGTATACTTTGATATAAATTTTATCAATCTGATTTACCTTGTTAGCTGTCATACGAAAACATGAGGAATGTTGGAATTCTCTGTCTCTATTTTTTCCCCTTATCAAGACAGGCCTTTGCATCAGTGTGGAACTACTGGTTCATGCTCTATCTTTTTTTTCCTTTTCCTTTTTCTTTTTTTAAGTTGTTCATATCCATGGTAATTTTTCTCTAGGTACTCTTATTGATGGGAAGCCGATCATTAACTTACCACCAAAGTTGGTATCACTGAAAAAGGTGGATTTCTCGGAGGCAGAACGTGGTTTTTACTCCAGATTAGAGGCTGACTCACGTGCACAATTTAAGGTGAGGTATTGTTGGGCCAAATGTTTTAATTTTGCCTCTCTCTCTCTCTCTCTCTCTCTCTCTCTCTCTCTCTCTCTCTCTCTCTCTCTCTCTCTCTCTCTCACACACACACACACACAGCCCCTACCCACATGCACACTCACGAGTAACCTATTATGCTTTTGTATTTTCTTATAACGGTACCAAAATTTCCAGTAATATCAATTAAAGTACATGATTACATTCTGTTATTTATAAGCCACCCTTTAGTTTAAGTGATGCATTTTAAAGTCATCCAAGTACATGAGTACATTCTGTTATTTATAAGCCACCCTTTAGTTTAAGTGATGCATTTTAAAGTCAAGTATCAATATGTTCCATCCAGAAAGTGTCTATGCAAGGAAAGCTAATTTAGGGTTAGAAGAAGTTTTGATTCTATAGATTCTTTAAATTTTGTTGGAAAAGGGAAAGCTAATTTAGCACTCTTCATGTCTTATAGAAAGCTTCATCTATTTCCAATTGATTATTTATTACAGATGTTGTCCTGTATTGTGAATTTTTTTTGGGTTGCATCATTTTCAGTATGGTTGTGTATACATGATTTTAACCTGGGTTTTCGAATGCATGCATGGTTATATTCTTTGGGCCCGTTTGGCAATCAACTAATAAAGTGTAGTTAAGTATACTGACGTACCATATGGTAAAAAAGGTGGGTTCTGGAAAAGTTAGGTTTCGGTCTTACACCTCACCTCGTTTGGGAAGTCTATGTAAAGTGGAAGAAGAGGTGACTTCACCCTGTTTGATGGAGAGAAAACATGGACTAATGGCATGCCATCAGTATGGCTAGACTGGGTAATAGTGGAACCCGCCCACAATTATAAAACCATGGTACAATGGAACTGCCGGGGAAAGAAAAGGCGCAGGTCCTGGCAACTAATGTATGGAAACCACCCTGTGCGATTCGCCATCATCAAGAAGAGACGATTGTGGATGTAGAGTGTAGTTGGGGGAAGTAATGAAGGAAGAGGGTTTGATGGAGATACAAATAGGAATAATTATGATAGTGTATGCGCTTTTGATGGAACGGTGGTTGATAGAAGTTATGAATTAGTTTTTGTTTCTACAAGATAGCGAAGCGGTGTTCCAGTGATCAGCAGTATACTAGTTTTCTCTCTGTTTTAGCTCAGCACCGAGTTTTAATGGTTTTTCTCTGGAAGCGTATGGGGTACTTATCTGGTGAAGTTGATGGGCAAGGACCTCCTCACTTCTTCCCAGGCGCTTGCTTTTTGGCTTCATACATAGCTGTGTGGACTTGTTCACTTCACAAGTAACTGTCCAAGTAGCTTCTAATAGTAGCTAGAGCTATAAAGTGGCTTTCTATCCAAATCATGTGACAACTTCCACCCAAACGGGGAATAGTTAAAGTTTCGACCGTTGGACCTACACTATACTTGACATCACTTTACATGTAAAATTACCAAACGTGCCCTATTACCTCCATTGTATTATTTACTCCACTCTTCTTCTTTTTTTTCATGTTGTTTTCTGATACCTTTTAACATTATCTTTTATTTTATTTTATTTTGCAATTCCTTTTTTTACTTCCTCTTAAAGTCGATTGGTTATTGAATATATGCGGTTTCTATCTCAGGTGTATGCAGCTGCAGGGACTGTCAAACAAAATTATGTAAACATTCTTTTGATGCTCTTGAGACTTCGGCAGGCTTGTGATCACCCACTTCTAGTCAGGGATTATGATTCTGACTCTTTATGGAAATCTTCTGTGGAGACAGCGAAGAAATTTCCAAGGGAAAAACAGATAGAACTTCTGTATCGTTTGGAAATTGGCTTGGCAATTTGCAGCCTCTGCAATGTACGTGGTTATGCATTCTCTCTCTCTCTCTCTCTCTCTCTCATGGATTCTTTTCACAAATTGCATTTATGAGATTAACCATAATTCATTTTCAGTAAGATCTTTTGGTGGGTTTTATGCGAATAGTGTGTGCGTGTATTGAAAACATGTTTATGTGAATGAAACTAGGCTTGGAATTTAACTTCCATGTTTCTAAACAGAAATATATTTCTAACTATATGGTTTAAATTTTAAAATGGTGCACAGATTGAATGGTTCAGTTGACAGTGCATTGGCATAAGACTTGGGTTTGCTCCCCAAAGTCTTGTGTTCAACACTTCAACTCCCACTCCCTGCTTTACCCAGAGGGTGTCTGTGGACAGTCACCTCTCCCAGGGGAATAGTCCGGTTGGGTAAATACCATGGGGAAACCTTTGAGAGAAGAAAAAGGAGAAAAGAATGCTTCAGTTGACATACACTGAAAATTTCTTTTGTATCTGATATATACTGTTTCTCTTAGACGAGCTTGTAAGTCAGTTCAAGGTGCACAATATCGCAACCATGAGGTTGCAAATCGAGTCGTGCTAAAAAAAGTCAAATCCCTATCTTTCCATTAAGTTTGTTGTGCATTGCCTGCAAGCCTTAAAATCAACTGAATGCCTTTTATGAATATATAGAAGAACAAAAGGCATTATGGATGTGCAGAAGTTGAATATGTGGAAGCCATTTCTCCCTATTTATTTATTATTATTTGTTATTTTTTTTGGGAAATGAATGATCCTCCACGTTAAACATGAAAAAAAGAAGATACTCTACTTAAGTTTTCCCTCATAAAATCCAAGTCTCCAAGGCCTCCCTGTTGTAGAAGCTCATTTTAATTAGTTTTGATGACTTCAGAGGTACAGTGGGTTTTAGCTCGTACTCCAATTTCTAGTTTAAGGGTTGTATCTCTGTTGAGTGACACCTATACATCATGCTTTGTCATTTACCAATTTCACCCTCATCCTTTGTTTATTTCTTTTTTCTTTTTCGAAGCTGCCAATAGGAAACAAGACGAGTTTATTATTAATCCTCAACCTGTGTCATAAATATAATACATTTCACTAGACACACTCCTAGGTGAGAAACAACTGGGACAGAGAATTGTAAAGCCCTATGATGATAGTTTCACTATCCTGTCAGAAGCCCAATATTCTTGAAAGAAGACTGATTATATGGTTTAGGCTGGGGGATTTTAGTCCTACTAAGTACTGTTTAAGGGCACCAACAACTATGCCAACTTTTAACAACTGAAGTTCCTATCTTGAATTCAAGAAGAACGTGAAGGTCTGGTTGAGATGTCCTATCTGAGTATTGAAACATTGTTGGAAGTTAGACCTCCAAAAGTTGAGTTATTTGGATTGTTTTTCTCTTGCTTCATGTTCTGTTGTTTTCCATTTTATCTTTTTACCACAAAGCATTAATGTGTGGTCACTGATTGTTTTTACTAGATTTGTTTGTTGCCTTGAGTTCTTTGGATGGTTCTGCTGAGACCGTTTAGTTTCTGGTTCATTTTCTATTTCCATTCTGTCTCTGCTGCCACTCTTTAACTTCTCTTCACAAATGAAGGTTTGATGCTTGGTTGCACTATAGCATGGTGATTTTTCTTAATTTCTGCTCGTTAAAACATCTCTGCTGGTACCCTTGCAGGATCCACCTGAGGATGCTGTTGTCACTGTTTGTGGCCATGTTTTCTGCAACCAATGCATCTGTGAGCACCTTACAGGTGATGACAACTTGTGTCCTGCAGCTAACTGCAAAGAACATCTCAGTGTAACTTCGGTATTTTCAAAAGCCACGCTCAAAACCTCTCTCTCCGAACTTGGTCGTGATTCTTCCCCCGATAGTTCTGAACTTTTCAACACACCTGAGCTTTGTGCAGAGGCATTGTCTTCTGATTCTTCCAAGATCAAAGCTGCTCTTGAGATTCTGCAGGCAGTTTCTAAACCAAAATATTCTGCATCCAAAACAAGTTGCAGGACATCTAAAGATGATTTTTCCACTAGTCCAGAAAGTGCTTCTGATTGTAATTTAGGGGTAGAGTCTGATAGTCATGATAAAAGCCATTTGGATATGCCTAAAGGTTCCAGTTCGACAGTGGGGGAGAAAGCAATTGTCTTCTCCCAGTGGACGAGGATGCTGGATTTGCTTGAAGCTCGTTTGAAGAGCTCCTCCATACAGTACAGGAGACTTGATGGGACGATGTCCGTAGTTGCTAGGGATAAAGCTGTCAAAGATTTCAACAATCTTCCTGAGGTCTGTCTTCCTCTCTATTTTAGGAGTTTGTTCATTCCAAAGCCTTTTTAAAGATCTCTTGTAAAAATGAGCATACAACAATCATACAAAATTAAATTAGCACTTGTCCCAGGATGTTGCTCAACTTGTTAGGGACATCACGCAGTATGTATTGGTGCATGAATTGAAGCCACTTTAGCAAAACTGAAATCAAATTAACACTTAACTATTCTCTTTTCTCCTGAACTTTGTTTCTCAAATTAACTTGTCACTATCTTGTCATAGGTTTCAGTTATGATTATGTCTTTGAAAGCTGCAAGCCTGGGGCTGAACATGGTTGCAGCCTGTCATGTAGTTCTTTTGGACCTGTGGTGGAATCCAACAACTGAAGATCAGGCTATTGACAGAGCACATCGAATTGGGCAAACTCGACCTGTCATTGTTTCACGCTTAACTGTGAAAGATACAGTTGAAGATCGTATATTAGCTCTTCAGGTATTCTTCTTCTTGCTGTCTTAGGCTCTGTTTGTTGAAATAGGTGAAAAAATGTAGGGAACCTGAAAGGTGAGACTTTTTACCTCCATACTGGTTTTGAAGAGAGTGAGACTTTTTACCTCCATACTGGTTTTATCTCTTCAAAATAACTAGGGTATTTCTGGAAACAAAGGGCCATTTGATGTGAGAATATGTTGGTAGGACCGCACAATTAAAATAGGATGGCTTATTTCCTGTTTGATGTGTGCATTATTTCCAGAATACACTCTTGCATTCTGGTTATCAAGGAGTAGTGCACCCACAATTATAGGCTGGCTTATTTCCTATTTGACGTGCGCATTATATCCAGAATACACTGTTCCATTCTGGTTATCAAGGAATGGCGCACCCACAGTTCTATGTACAAGTGAATCTAGTTAGAAGCTTCTACCCCTTTGAAAGGGCTTGTTAAGGCAGACTCATGCTTATGAAAAACAGGACCCCCAGATGTCTATCACCCACTTTGTTGAACGAAGTGTTTGTCATTTTCTTCTCTTTTCTTAGTTCTTTAGTGTCCTTTTCTTCTATTTACTTTTCTTTAATATTTTTCCTGATCAGTTTCTTGATATCCTTTTGTTGTGAGCAAACATTATAGAGTCATGAAGAGTGCAACGTAGTGCTTTGTGTGATGGCAGTCTGTCTTGTTTACCAATTAGTTGTCACATTAACTATTGGTAGGGCCATATATCTCTCCGATAGCTAGCTATCTCTAAAGTGTGAACTTCATAACACTCCCCATGCCCCCACTTCCACACTTTCTTTCTTTCTTTTTCATTTTTGACTGAGATCTGTAGGTACCAAGATGACGAGTCTCAGATCTTATATATATTTCGGTCCCCCTCTGCTAAGCACTTGTGGGTCCCACCCGGTGATGGGAACAAGGGGGATCGAAAGATCTCTCTCCCCCCCTGTACCTGTGTGCGATGATGGAGACTCGGATGATGATCCCAACCACTTGATCAACAGCCCATAAGTTTCACCATCCAAAATGGGTGCATAGACGATCCAACGGTTAGTCCATTTGGATGGGTGCCTCTCACGTATAGTGTAAGATGTAAAACTCTAACCCCCTTGTGGGACCCACTTGGATGCATGCAAACCATGGGGAGGATAGTGTGATGAAAAGGTCTCATTATGCAGGTCCATGTGGTCGTAATTGTTCAATCACACAATCCGTGAGAGGTACCTCTTAACTAGAACATAGTATACGCACGCAGTGTGCACAGTCTTACTGCACACATCGTCTGCTGGGGCCCACTTAGGGTCCTATAGATCATGGGACATGGGTAGGATGGAAAGATGAAATATCTACTCATGATGGACCCAGATATAAAAAATGGGTCAATCGTATGCCTCTAACCCCTTGATCCATGGCTCACAAGCTTAACAATTCTATATTAAAGAGAAAAATTGACCATCGATCCAATGGTCCATTCCATACTGTGGGTGCAGCATAAGGTGGGCCAGCTGGAACCTCTCACTGTATTACGGTAATACGGTGAGAGGTGAATGCGCAGGAAGATTTTCTAAGGTTAGGGGCATCAGATTGACTTGAAATTTGATATTTGGGGCGGCCCCACATGGATCTTTCCATCCCCCCATTCCCATAATCTGTGCGGCCCCATGTGGGCCCAGCAGAATCCACCTCGCATGGTACCGTGCGCGTGCGAGGTGGATGCACAGGGAAAGAATATATTTATGTGGAGAGGTACCTCTCGAGGCTTGCATGAGCTGTAAAAATAGAACCCTCTTGTGGTGGAACCGGGGAAGTGCCTAAGTTCAACCTTCTAAAAGTCCTATGATGGAACACATGTTCAGGGATTGGCGATTTGACAATGAACTCCTGAGAATTCAGGAGACGGATATGGAAGTGACATGAAATTCATATTTTATATTAAAGTTTTATACAGAGTATTAACTATTTTCTATTGAGCTTGTAAAAAATAATGAAATTATCATTGTTTACATTCCTTTGTATGTATATTTTTCATCTTGTGAAGTGAGAAAGCTAATAGAAATGTACAAAAATAATGGACTTGGTATAATAGGATATGCTAAACTTGTATCCTAGAAGTATCAATGCGGTCTTGAGTATCATTACATGTGTTGTATCGATGCAACATAGATACGCTGGGTATGTACAAATATTATAGTCTAAAACCTAAGTGAGTTCTAGTTAGGCTCATAGCTGTAAAGATCGCACACAAACTCGACGGTCCAATCCTTGGCTTTATTATTTAGTTGGTTTGGTCAAGAGTCCTTAGCTGATCTTTCTTTAGTAATATGTTCTAGCTCTTCAATTTTACAGCAAAAGAAGAGAGAAATGGTTGCATCTGCTTTTGGTGAGGATGAAACAGGTAGTCACCAGACTCGGCTCACGGTGGAGGATTTGGAATATCTTTTTATGGCGTGATTTGTTTTTAAGTATAATTTTTTTATACGTGACGGTGAAGCAATGATAAGGGCATGCTCATTTAGCCAGAGATCTCAATGGAACACGTCTTTCTGGGGACCTTTATCTTCTTTCATCAGAACAGGAATTATATGCATTGACGCGAGTAGGTCTGAAGCTACTTACAATTGGTCTTCTAATGCTGTTTCTTGCTTATACTCAATTTTTTGGGGGTGTTGGGAGGCAAAGGCATTGGCTAACAGTAGGTTCTAATGCATAGGCCATTAACCTGCAGCATCTTGTGAATAATCACTATAGTATCTGCACAGTCATCTGTTTTCTTTTTTCTTTTTTCCCTTTTTTCTATTTTGAGGGCATTATTTCTTTCGCCAATTGCATTGTACTGCATTATAATGTGAAAAGTGATTGTCCAAATGATAGAAAAGTTAAGAAGTTCAATGAAATTTGTGTTACCCATGTTTGATCTTTCATGCTGCAACTTTTTGTACGATTTTAGTAGAAATATTGGTAATGCCCCATTACTTATGTGCTTTGAATTTAGTCTTGCAAGTAAACATATTTCTCATGCCAATCAAACAATTCGAGTGAAAAAGTGTTATCCCTTCAATGAAAGAAAAAATAATGTAAGCTACGAAAGTAGTAGAACTTTAAAGAATGGAATTCTTCTTATTGTTTTTCACTAGCAGCGTTTGTATGTGGGGAGCCTGTGGGAGAAAAGGCTGTTCTGTGTTCGGATGTGGTGAACCTGTGCAGAAAAGGTGCAGGAAAGTGGAAGTTGTTCTGCACCCTGTTGTTTTCTTTCATTTGGTCTTTACTGCCATACACGCGGAACCCCTGTTTTTAACTTCATATTCTGCATTGATCCAAAAGAAGGGGTGCGAAGATGGATTCGTGTTTGAGGATTCCTGCTTGTGCATCAACTTGTTACACGAATGTGCTTTTTTATAGGAATTTTGCCTCGACTTGTAGGAGTATATATACTCTCTTTTGAACGTTTCCAATTTCAGAACTGATCCTTTCAGGTGGTACTGCTTTCCTTTTTATCTTTGTCCTTTGTGCAGGTTTCCAGCTATAGTGAAAAACAACAGATCATTCTCCTCATCCAACTCCGAGTTTATCACCTCTTTCTTCGTTCCACCGTAGTGGTTATTCTTTTTAGGGCACGCTTGTGTAGCGCTGTGGAATCCCAATTCTGTGGAAAACTGTCACGCCCCGAAACCGGGACCTGCAGCGAACCGATCTCGGGGTGCGAAATTTTGGGATAATTTGAAACTTTTTGATATGTTCCCAAGATCCGCGTGAATGAGGATAATCACATTCCAACACCATCAGGGTATATTTTTCGCGGAAGCTAAACATGGTGTTACGACCCGGAATCCGTGGCCATCGGGTTCCGTGTCGCACTCAACCAATATCACAAGCCATCAATCACAACACAATGAGCTGGTAGTAACAAATCTATTATTTCCCGCATATTCAGATTACAATTAACAAATGTCTTAATTACAAACCCAAAAGAAAAAGGCTGATAAAGCCATACAAAAATATCCAACTAAATAGAGATACTACCCCAACATTTCAATACGAACTCTGGTGCCAAACTTGACATCTAGATGATATCAACGGGCAGCCTCTCACGTCAGACCGGCGGTCCCACCGCCTCCTCTGATCAAACACCTACAAACAGAAGAGAAGGAACTGGCACCAAACAAAAAGGGTCAGACACGACGGTCTGGCAAGCGAATAAACAAGTAATATGAAACAAAAGAATATACATAAAACCAGACGAAATCATCGTAAAACTGAATAAAGAGTCTAACCAATAATAACAATAAATCACGATAAAACGATCGAAAAACCAAACATAAATATCAAGACAAATAAACGAACAATCTCTAAGCATAAATGTCTCGAAAAGATAACCACCTAGGCAAAACATATAATAGTTGGAAATGCATTTAAAACTGAATAGTAGGGACGATACAATAAAGATCGATATCGTAAACATTAAACAAATCAAGCATAAAAGTATAACCAACAAGAAACATAAACTAAAGTAATGTACAGATAAAACACTAGCAACCACGGATAGCTAAATCCTCCTATTACCGAAGTAATAAGAGCAAACAGAGCGTAGCCACTGAACGTGGTACTAAAAATGGGATCAGCACCGTAGCCATACAAATGGGACCGGCAGATCAAAAGTATCAGAACCGTAGCCATACAAATGGGACCGGCAGATAGTTACCGTTGCCATGGTCGGTACAGACAGAATCCAAGCTGCAGCTGGCGGACAGAATAAAGATCCCAAGCCGGGTGATCAGCCCGACAAGGTGACCTAAGCCTAGTGGTGCCTTTAGTTTTCAAAACTCGAACGGATACAAATCTAACATAATACTAATCCCTTTGGCTCAGGGGCTCGCACCACATAGCTCTGGCCCCGTCTTGCCTCGGGTTTTTGTTTTCAAATACTAGCCTTAGCAAAACAATAGTCTCATCGAAGAAATCCCGAATGTAACAAACATACTCCAATCGCTTTTCAAATCGAATCGGAGAAAACATACGAATATCCATGGTAAACCGTTCAAATACACATCAAAGTGATTTGTATAAAATCATACGGTCGGTCCTTTCGAACGTGGAAAACCACAAGATTTTATAACAAATCATCGATGCTATTTAAATTAGTTTACCAAAGAAAACAAATACAAATTCAAATACAAATACAAATACAAATACATTTTTCTGACTTGAAATGGAATGGACAGTGGAGAATGACCTAATGACTTACCAAGGAACCATCACAATGCACATTTAACCTTTAAACATTGATAAATAAAGAATGTGTTTGATGCCAATGAAAATCCATAATGTTTAAATGATAAAGTGCGCATTTGAGACCCGAAAGGTTCCCGGATAATCTCACATACGCTCATTCCCACATCATTCCCATTTCACAAATTTCCAAGTACCAAAGGTAATGTCAAAACTCTTGAAAACAGGCCTATAGCTGGCCTTAAACCAAGTCCAAATAACCTACTCATTTAGCCCAAAATAGCCCCTTTAAACAAGGCCTAAACCATTATTAAAACAGTCCAAACACTAAGCTTGATTGGCCCACAAAACACATTTCAAAAACAGCCCAAAGCTAAACATTTATTGGCCCACAAAACATATTTTAAAAACAACCCAAAACTGAACTTTAACCGATCCCACAAAACTGATTTTTAAGGCAGCCCAAAACCAAACTTTGAAAGGCCCAATAAACAGTTTTTAAAACCGCCCAAAACTGGCCTTGAACAGGCCCACAAAACAGTCTTAAAAACAGCCCACAACTGAACTTAAAAACGACCCAAAAACTGATTTGAATCAGGCCCAAAGAAACCCCAACAAACTGGCCCACAAAAATCCTCAAAACAGGCCCGGACCCGAGCCCAGACTGAGCTGGGCTCGCTCGAGCGGACCCAGGCCCGCTCGAGCGGACCCAGACAGTGCCTGGTCCGCTCGAGCGACCCACTGGGTCGCTCGAGCGGACTGGGCCTGCCCAGTCCAGCCCGAGTCTTCTTCCTCTCTTTTTTTTTGTTTTTCTGATCATTTTCCATTTCCAATCTTCCATACAAGTTTCCTAGATCCTTTGGGCCCTTCCTTGACCTTCCAAACTCATCAATCACCATTCACAACCATTCTAATTAGCCCAAACACAACACTTTTCAAAGCAAAGTTTTCTCCCTTCCATTGGACACCATACTTAACACACAAGGAAGACTAATTTTTCAAGATGACTAAAGTGAAAACCAAATTCCCAACTCATTGTACAATAGCAACATAAATGAAAATCAATATAACCTTGCTTCATTCATTCAAAGTAAATCCATAATTAATAAAGGATTAGAACAACATGAGGAAAAACCATGGAACCAAACAAGAAACCTACAAACATCATATTAATTGAAAATTCACTTGCCTCAAGCCTCAATGAAGGCTAAGATGCTCTCCAAACCATGCTCTAGGGTCTCAAGCTCCCAAAATCACAAAACCCCCAAATAGCTCATGGAAAAACCCTAAAAATCCAATCCATTGTAAACCTCCATGAAAACCCATTGCATAAATGACAAACCCTTCAAAATGGTTTGGAAAACAAAGATTTGGAGAAAGAAATCCATTGCTCACCTTATAAAAGCTCAAACCAAGAAGAAATGCATGGAAAGGTGGTCTCCCCTAGCCCAAATCTCTTGCAAAAGACATCTATGGAAAGCTTGGAGAGAGGAGAAGAAAGTGGGGAGCTCAAATCTCTATTTAGCATCAAGGAAGAAGAGATACATGAGGAGAGAGAAAGGGGGCTGGGAGAAACCCTATCTCCCCCCTTTGTTGCAGGAAATGAGAGAATGGGGAAGAGAAGGAGAGCCCCATGGGTTTTATAGAGAAAATGGGCTGGGCCCCATGGGCCCCAAACTCACCAAGGCTGAAACTAATGTTTGCGGGTCCCGAATGAAAACGACGAAGAAGACAAAAATGCTCAGCGAAATATCTAGTTTCCGAAAAGTATATTTTCCCCAATTTCTGAAATTTTCGAAATTCATGGACAGATTTAGTGAAAATGTCATTTTTGCCCTTTTTCCTCGAAAAACGTGATTTCTGAGTATCAAACCAAAATGATCAAAACATGAAAGTTGTTAAACTTCATAAAATAAGTCGAAATACACCAAATCCAGAATTTTTAGAAATCCGAAGTAATTTCCCATAAAAATACAAATCATATTGACCGGGTCAAACCAAAGTCAACGGTCTTCAAGGCTATGGAAAAATCCAATCAAATTCGAAAACAAGGTCAAACTAAATCAAATCTCGCTTAAAAAGCCAAACCACGATTAAAACAATGCTAAACAAAAGGATTGGGGTCGGGATCTTACAAAAACCAAGTCCAAACTGCTCATAGGAATTGGGTTTTCACATAATTGCTCAAAACTCGGGTTTATTTTTTCGATTTTCCTCATAGAAAAATAGCCACACCAAATACGGAATTTACTGTAGCATGGAAATTCCTTTCTGCTTAACATGCCTTTTTCCGAGGAAAATTGTGTATACAAATGTTCTCCAATTGGTATGGATTCTCTGCTACCCAGTGGAAGTTAGGAAATATGTATATTTTCTCAGAGATAAAAATCTATTTAAATGTCGTGTGGACTCATGCAGAACTGAAATCTGACAGGCCCATGCATTGTTGGAGTCTCTGTCTGAAAAGGAAAATTCGGTGCTTATTGTTCTAGTGTTTTCAGTTCCTACCGTTGGGTGCAGTGAAAACATTTTCTACTTTGAAATGTGTTTCAACCATAGAAAATGTTGACATGGAACAGCAGAAAATCAATCTCTCTCATTAAAGTTGTGCCTTTGATTGAATGGGCTAGTGATGTTCGGTGAAACTGGTCTTCGATGGATAATAATACCTATGGGTGCAAAAAAAACCGCTTAGGCCACAAGTGGTTCGGATCGATTTTGTAGTAGATCGGTAAAGCGTTTCGGATTTCCTTCAAACCGTTCCATTCGGTTTCCGGTTTGAAGGCACAGTTAAATCACTCAAATCAAACTGATTATATAAATATATATTTTTTATAAATAAATAAATGAATATAAAAAAATACTTGAAGAAGACTCGAACCCTTCCTCTTTCGTTACTTGAAGTCCAATATCTCTCACCAATTGAATAACTATTTTTCTGTGGAAAAAAAAAATAAAAAAATCGTAGTTAGGTTCGATTTGGAAAAAAAAGAAACCAATGGGTTCGATTTGATTGATGATTTCCCTCTAAATCAATCCGAGTGCCTATGTGTACATTAATACCTAATAACCACCCCTCTTTTATATTGCGGATTTTAAGTCACATGTCATGTGTCTTGAATTTTAACTTCTCTTAGTTTTATTAAGACGAAGTACACAGTTAATTAAAAAAAATTGAGACACATTGCACCAAAAAGAATCAAATTAAAACAAAGCTCCTAATTTAGTCACATTAAGCGCTCTTCAGCTTGTGTGGACCTTCCTTTATTCACTACTTCCGCTGTGAACCAAAGCACGTGCTTTCTTTTATCATTAAATTGTAGAGCAATTGACACGTGGCATGTAGGTGGAGCCCATTTTCCCATGATAGAAAAATAGTCGAGTAGATTTGCCGTAGGTAAAAGAAGAGCCTCATTAAACATTGCCGGCTATCTGTTTATTGCTTCTATAATCATAACATCCAATTTCATTTCTTTTGAGTGATGAGGCTAGGCTTCTTGTATATATCTAATGTAATAAATTCTCTTTTATGGAGTGCATTTCAGGCTCACATCCCATGAGAGTACTCACACATGTAGGAAGTAGGAAGAGAGACTCGAGTAGGCAAGGAGAGAGAACTGCACACTCGGCAAGAAAGTACTCACACATGCAAGGAGCGGGGGGAAGACCTAGGATCGATCCTTGGTCATCCGAGTGAAGAGTGGGGTTGCGAACCAACTGGACTACCCCTCGTTTACAATAAAATAAAATCCATTGTATTGCAAAATGTCTGTCCTCATTGGCTCTTCTTGTTTTCATCTAAGGGGCCCATCTATACCGTTCTCTTCAGATACCTGCCTCTAATTTGAAACATTGGGACATTTCTCACCATTATATCATCGCAACAAATTTTAATCATTATTAGGAGATAAAATTAAGGGCTTTGAACCACAAAAACTCAACTTTTCCAACTATCAGAACCAAGGCCATGAAATCAACAGCTGACTAGTTTAGTTAGGGGAATTTCAATCATTCATTTCATAGTTTTAGATGGGGCTTGGCATGCAAAGTCGAATGCAAGTGAGTTTTTAAGATGGCTTATCCCTCAAGCCCTATCGTAAAATAGGGTCAAGGAACTTATCACAGAAACAATTTTTGTTAAGTTTGCAATCTATAGAAAAACAGTTTCATTGGATGTTATTAACAATCTGATAAAAGGAAATAACTTTGGAGCATAGTCACTGTTAAACAAGTGAAAGACTTAAAATCATTGCCTCTGAATAGACAATCAACTATGTCCATTATCACTGTAAAAGAGCACCACTTTCACTGACAATTTGTATGTTTTAATGGTGGTTGCTTTTATATGTTTCAGTGACAATGGGCCTCAAGCATATAGCACAAGACGAATTGAACTGTTATAACTTCAAAGGAAAGACTAATTAAGTAACAAAAAGTCTACACAGCCCGGATTTTCTGGCCTGGCCGTGTGACCGATCCCAGCATCCAGCTGGGATCGGTCAC
This sequence comes from Litsea cubeba, assembly GCA_012931725.1. Classification (NCBI taxonomy): domain Eukaryota; kingdom Viridiplantae; phylum Streptophyta; class Magnoliopsida; order Laurales; family Lauraceae; genus Litsea; species Litsea cubeba. Next base: position 114,214,750 of record CM022945.1, read on the forward strand.
ACGGCCCGGCCAGAAAAGCCGGGCCATGTAGCACGGTTGATTAAGTAATATAAACATACCTAGAACTCATCATTATTAATAACACTATCGCATAAATCATTAGATACTGTTATTTTATGGGTTCGCTGCTCAAAAGAAAATAATAGGTAAGGAATACCAGTGATGGATTTATTGTCCGAAGCATTTCAATCGCCTGCAGGAGAAAATAACAGGTAAGGAATACCAGGGATAGATTTATTGTCCTAAGCATTTCAATCACCTGCAGGACATAAACTAAAGGCAGATAGAATTATACATTAGCATCAGCAACATACTTATTGCAACAAAAAAAAAAAGGACTTTCAACTCGACGGCTTCCTCTTCTTCTCGAAATACATATAACAGTAATCATAATTGTCTGAAGAGGCCATATAAGGTTATTCTGGCACAAAATGGCAGAGTGGCAACTAAGAAAAACTTCGAACACTTCATAGATTACTTGCAATGAGTAGATCTTATAAAAAGCGATACTCAGACTGATAACTCGGTTCGTGATACTAGTATGCCATCAGTGTCTGCATATAGCCATTCCCCATCGCAGATTCGTGTTCCAGCAATGGTTATGGGCACATGTTTCTCTCCAGTCCCCTTTTTATTGGCTTTCATTGGATGGGATGCAAGAGCTCTAACGCCAATATCACACCCATTGATCTCATCGACATCCCTTATGCAGCCATTGACCACTATACCTGCCCATCCATTGTTCTGCGCCTGCTGAACAGGATTGCCTCCTAATATCGCACAGCGCTCGCTCCCACCACCATCGACAACCAAAACTCTGCCGTTGCCCTTTTCCTCGAGAAATGCTCGCACCAGGACATTATCTTCAAACACTTTCAGGGTTACAATTGGGCCACAGAAGACTTGGCGTCGACCATATATCTGGAAAACTGGACGGAGTGCACGCAGGTCACCACAGGAGATCAGATGCGAGTTCGCATCACAAACTTCAGCAGTAGCCAATGGCAGACCAGCCATGGATGTGCAAATTCCCCCACCTTCCAAAGGGTACAGGAAAGTATGTACTTGGATCAGTTGGTACCAATTATTTGGTTAGTTCACATTCAGTAATCTCCAAATAATGGAAACTAAAAAAATAATTGAGGGTTTGCATGATGTGATCTCAGATAGGAAAGATCAAAAACAGGTTTATGAAAAGCAAAGAGAGACTGGAGTGAAGAAAAAAGAAATGGACTGAGTGTAAGAAATCTCTATCTATCAACTGGATGGTAGAAAGATGCCAGCATAATGAAAATCCATTCTTACACGCCCATCATTAGAAATTTTCTTGGAACGATATGGAACTCTGTTACAATTAGATTGAATCTGGGATTATTGGATTAAAGAACGTTTATGCCTTGCATCAGATCATTCTGATCTTATTGGAGTGAACTGGGTTTCAATGCATTTTATACATGCACTCCTTCTCAAACATGTTCTCTCTATCCTCAGTTAGAGAAAAATATACTTATATTAAAAATAGCCTGTGGCAGGTGGCAATCCTTTACTCTGCTCAAAACCAGCACCAAACAGAGTGTATCATATGGAACTCACAAACCACGGAAAAGTTTAGGGAGCCACCTGAAGGTAGAAAAAAGAATCCTCTGCCCTTTCTCCTAAATAGTGCTATTCATCCAGTTCTTTCCAATTCCAATCTAAGTGCACAAAGATGTATCCATCTACATATTTTAAAAGGTCTTTTTCGTCCTCAATGGGAATAGTGCTTCCCATAATGTCAAAGGGAAATTGAATAATCAAATCCATAATAAAAATTAAAGGCCATGACACAAAATATCTTTCATGCAGACATTTAACAGTGATCAAAGTACACCAGTGACAAGACTAGGCTACAATAATAAGAATGAATTTATGACGTGGGTTGTATTTCTATTGTGGTGGTATTTCTAATAATCCTCTCTCCTTTCACATAATTAAAGTGAATATATCCTCTACTTGTGAGAACCTGAATCTTGTTGAGCATAAGATGACAATGTGGACTGTGCCTCTGTAATTGATGCCAATCAAGGTTTGATGATCATGACCAACTTCTTCATTCAATATGCTCGACATGATATAATAATGCTAAGAGTGGAGACATATCACTAGATTTTGCCGTTATAATAAAGCAGGTCTGCCAATTTTTTTAAATTCTCAGCTAGTTGAGAAATACCAATGTATCCAAACAAAGCCTAGAAGTCACCTGAAGTAGACCGAGGCACCTTGCAATGAAAGCCACATAATCTTTCATCATCGCCATCTTCTTAGTGTGTATAGCACATTTTTCTTCTTGTCCCGCTCCTTCAACAAATTTTGACATTGAATCAACACCTCATTTCTTCCCCAAGGCTTCACCATTCTTCAAAATTGTCAAAGTCCTTATAAATCATTCTAATTCATGCATTACAAGGTACACACATTTATCGGCTTCATCGTCCCTTATGTTCAATTGCTTTGTAGTTTTCTCATCACTACATTTGGAATTTTGAATAGGAAAGATAGTGTAGTGCGAAATTAGTTGTTGCTAATTTTATCAGTGTCAAACTGCCTTTGAACAGTGGATTCATTTTCTTTCATAGAGCTTACTCATTTCAAAAACTTCAATGTGGGGTTCAACAATATGTTATATGGGGCCATACTGTCCATGGCAAAGTAGAATATCCCTCAATCGTAAGAGTGCCAATCACACTTTGGCACACTTCTAAGAATAAAAACATGTTCCAGAAATCCATTTCAGAAATAAAGAATGAAAAAAAAAAAAAAAGAATTCATTATTCCACAAATTGTAAGTGTGAGAAAAATATACATTCCTACAATCCCAACTTGTTTGGTACTGTTACAAAATGAAGATTCTTCCACTTGATTGAGCTACTAATCCCAAAATGGAGATGATCCATCACCTTCACATATCCTCCTTAAGCTTTCCAAGCTCCCCATTAGTATGTGACTTGGTAGAAACTTAGAATGTTTATGTGACTTGGTAGAAACTTAGAATGTTTCCCTCAAGAAGCATCCTCAAATCCATACTCCAATCTACACATTCATAAGCCTTCACATATCAATCTTTAACCCCAGTTCATTAGCCATAGACCATAAGTGGATCCACGCGTATCACATTCTCATCTCATGGCTGCATTTTTTTTATGGTATCTAATATTTGTGTTTGACAAAGCTCCTTGATATGGAAAAATAAGAAGGCCCATGACTTCCCACAAACTAAATGGTAAAACTTCTGCCATATCACAGTAAATGCCTCCGGCGAAACTTATTAATCAAGAACTTTTAACCCCCTCTAGCACCTTCACCCCAGGCATCAACCTTCTAAATTTATAATAAATCTCAAATTCAATCTAGCTCTTTGGTTCAACTCCTCTAATTTCATGAGTTAAGGTTTCATATTTTTTTAGAATGGAGTTATGGTTTTATAATGCCTACCACTTGGGGTATATAGGAGAAAAAAGAAACATTTGTTCCTCAATTGCTGTCCACAAACATCCTCATTAATCACTATAATCAATAATATTACAAGAGCTATTTCTGCTCAACATGAGTTGTGTGGCAAAATGGATTTCATGTCAACCTTCTTGGTCCTACGACTCTGGCCACATTTAACTAAAGATGAAAATTAACTAAAATCATCAGTCTTATCGCTTCTAATGCTTGATTAAATTCTGAGGCTAAGTTCTTTGTCACCCCACAATCTAAAATCTCTTTTAACTTGCTATAGTGTTTATTGGTCTCCTCATCCTCCTAATACCTTATACTTGTTACACTTCAATTTTTCCCTGTTCTAGGCACATTAATACATTACCAAACCATTAAGAAACGCCTCACCCCCAACTCAAAAAATTTCCAACCTTTATCCATGAAGGACTGAAGCACAGTTCTAAAACTAAATATGTATTACTAATCCAAATTAAACGCTTCCTATCCCCTCCACCCTCTAATCGGAGTACCTCCAGGTGGGCCCCACATGAGAACTTGTGTCAAAACAGTTTGCTAGGATTGGAGAGGCATTCTTTATCCAACGGTGAACATCACTCTAATTAATCTGACATTTGGGCCCATTTCTCATCAATTGAGGAGATCCTGAAATGTGGGTCCCACTGTCCAATTTTAAGACAAGAACATGTCGAGCCCAGCAATGATGTATGATCATTTCAGCCCATCAGGTGCACCCTACCCATGTAAATCTGAGCCCTACACCAGATAAAGAAGCAACAACAAACTAAGATTCCAAAACATACAATCCCCACCCAAAAAAACTACCAACTGATTAGAACTACTCCTTTCTATCTTAGGATCATATAAATTATAAACAGAAACAATGGGACATCACCCAAAAAAAAAGATGGGACAATGATAGATCAGGAGATCAAAGGGGTCAAATCAAAATCAAGTTATGGAACCCACAAAATATCCATTCAAATTTAGAAAGAAAACACCCTGCAACAAAGTATTCATATGAATCTAGAAAGGCAACCAAAAAATAAATTAAAAAAAAAAAAAACACAATTCCAAAACTCAGAAATGGGGTTGAAGAAGAAGATGAAGAGAGTAGAAAGGGAAGGAGGGAGAGTACCTTTGTGATGGGTAGAAGTCCTTTTATCTGTTGGAAAGATGAGAGTCTGTGCTTTCTCCAAGGTGGAAGAAGGGTAGAGGAGAGAGAAGGGGAGAAAAAAGAATGAAATGAGAGAAAGCAACTCTGGGAAATGAGGTTTTGGTGGAAGACTAATATCAATTTCCAACTCTAAGTTTTATATAGTTACTGTCATATAAGCCCTTATAGTTTTTTCATATTCACAAATAACAATCTTTATGTTTTTGAGCAATGTTTTGTCTACAACAGCTTGCAATTAAAAGAGATTTTGACCAGTCAAAGGAATCCCACCCACTTAATCTAGGGATGAAAACTTTTTTTCTTCATTCTTGAGTTGCTTGCTTCCCATTAGTGATTTAGTGTTGGACCATGGTGTGCTCTCCCACAATGTGGTCTACATCAGTGCTCTGCAATCATCTCTATCAAGTTTGGTAAAAATAATAGACCCATGCCACTAGGCCATCCCATGATGCTCCAAGGATAGAAAACTTCAATAGATATATCTTGATCTAGATTTAAACTGAGGGCATTTGTTCAAATTAATTTGACATAAAATCAGCTAATCTTTTCTCTTTGTTGCCTCTAATCTATGCAAAATGAGATTTGATCTAAATTTCTTTATAACTTTTTAAATGAATTATCAATTTCATTGACTCAAAACAAGGATAGATTGTGGATCGAGGTGATTGGCGATTTTTTTCAGATAAACAAAGATGGCTCTTGTAAAACAAAAGGTAAGTGGTTATTTGTAATTTTTAAAAGTTATTTTTTTCTAAATTCTCCTTACGGTGTGTTTGTGTAGCCAAAGATTATGCATTCCAAATGTTTTTATTTCTAATCATGCATTTCTACCCTTTACGTAGAAAATTGAAATCATCTTTATTAAGAAAATCAAATCATCCCCTCTATTGCAAGGAAATGTGTCACACCAAATAATTAAAAAAAAAAAGATGGAAGACTAATAGCCAATGATCTCTCTCTCTCACAAAAAGAGGTCAATGAATCAAAACTCTTTTTTTTTTTTTTTTGCTGACAAGGGTATCCAACCTCGGATTCCTGAGCCCTCAAATCCATCAAATAGAAGAGGGGAATCCAATAAATGACCTACATCATCTACATTTGGTAGAATCTGTTACTGGTTCAACCATCCATTTTTTTTTTTTTTTACTTTTTATTTTCTAAATTCCAAATCTAAAACAAAACTTCCCTAGATGGGACCGATCTTGTTCTAATGGTTTTTCTTTTTCTGTTAAACAGTTCTAATGGTTTTATTAAACCTATGTGAGGCCAATATCATGTCCCAGAAACCTCTTATATGCAAAGTGCCCATATTTTACGGTGATGTGTAACACTCTCTGAGATGAAAATTAGGCCAATGTTATGTAGGGGAAGGCAGATGATCATAGAAAAGTAGGCCTCACATAAAACCAGGTTTTATAGTAATTTCACCCAATCCTCTAAATTACTTTAAGGCCCGTTTGGCACTTTACTTTTAAAGTGAAGTTGAGTGAAGTGAAAAAAAAAAAGAATAAATAAAATATGAAGTGGATTATGATGGTATTTTATTTTTAGTTGTTTGGAATGGAATATTTGTAACTTTTTGTATGGGAGAATGAGTTTTTTTGTCTTTTAGTTAATAATTATGGTTGTTTTTTTATTTTTATTTTTTTGAAAAGATGAAGGGAGTTTTGGTAAGATGTGATGTTTAAATTGACTTAACTTTACTAGTTAAATTACCAAATGGGAGTTTGTGGCCATTGCCTCGACCGTAATTTAGATTTACGTAAAATAATAAATCAACTTTGATATCCATTACCAAGTGATCTGACTTTAAATCATTATCCATTGCGTGACTCCACCAACTCAGCCAAAGACATCCCACTTCCCTTGCTTGTCAAAGTTATCAGTTTTGTCTCATCAAAGAGATGACATGGCCATTAAATGAGCAGGTAAGGTGATGATCCATTTAATGTTTAATGTACAATGAATCACTGATCCATTGGCTTTTATATTCACCAGACGAATGATTCTTCGTTTGAAACTTTTTTTCCCCTCTCTCTCTTCCTTGATTTCATGGAGGACTTAAAAAAACCTATCAGACAGAGAAATTCTTCAGTCTTCACACTGAGGAATGAAAAAGAAAAGCATGTAAAAACATAAAGGGGTTTTTGAAAACTTGGCCCATGAATGCTAGTCTTATTTCCCATGACGAGTGAATTGAAACATCACTAGTCCCTAGACAGCTTTCAGCTGGTTCCTGAGAAATGATGATTTGCTGCACAGTGAGGTTTGTTTTGTTGAGCAGAGAAGAAGGTCGTTTGTCTTCTACCTACAAAGGATATCAAAAATGAGATAATAGATGAATTTATGTAATATAAAATTTAAACATTGGAAACACATTATGATATTTTTTTTAGGAGTGCAATTCATGAGGGAATAAGGAATCTTGCCCTGGGGGGCACTGTAAAATTGAAAATTTCTTGAGGTGGCCAATGTAAAATAAATAATACAAACTTGGTTTTTTTTCATTTTTAAAATGGGATTTGTGGGGCCCATTGGGGGTCCCGGGGCTGATGGTGATTGAAAGATCTATATCGGATCACCCCGAATATCAAGTTTGGCCCCAATTTCATGCTCCTGACCCAGTCCATCCGTATGAGTATATAAACGATCTAACAGTCCAGTTCATCCACATCGGTACCAAACCCTGGGGCGTGTGACTGTCAAAGGGGTCCATGTCCATTGCAAGATTTAGATTGGGCAATAGGTGGGCCACACTCATAGTTCTCACCTGATTATTTTCCTTGTAAAATTTATTTGATTTACAAGGGGTTTTTCCAACCACCACCAGCCCCCTAGTTCCGCCCATGATTGAATGGTTTGAATCATTGCATGTCAAAGACTTTTATTATCTCAAAATCAATTAATATTTAAGACATGAAACTAAATGTTTATAACATTTAATGGGTCAATAAAAATTATGGGGCCCATAAGATTTGTAAAAAATAAAAACTATTAACAGATTTTAAAACCACAACTTATCAAACACATCACTTGCACTGATACCCTTACATATGAAAATGTTCACATTTACACAAAATTTTAGGGTGCGAACAAATGTGATCATGCATAAATATTGCACATGTACATCATTTACAAATAGAAATGGGTGCAAACAAATAGCGCCTAAACAAAATTAGGATATTTAAGGTAAATCGGGAAAAAGGAAGGGTTAAGCTACCTTGGCTAGGCTAAGCTTAGGCTATTTTGAGCTTGGCTGAGCAGCATCAAATGAGCAGAGCCTTTTTCTTTTTTTTTTTTTTTCTTTTTTTTTTTTTTTGTAACCCCACCAAAGGGACTAGGACCCAATAGAGAGGCCCGTACATACACCGGAAGACAACCCATACAAGTGGGAAAGAAGCACGCACAAGCGGAAAGAATGCTCACACAAGTGAGAAGAAGCCCGCACAAGCGGAAAGAAAGCTCATACAAGTGGAAAAATGTGGCGTAGCAGCCAGGTGAGAACTGCAGCCACTTACCAGTGAGGTAAGTGGTCGTTCTCAACTGAGCTGAGTTAATGGAGCTAGATAAGTACAAATCTAAGGCTATGAACGGTACTCAAACCCAATAATTGATCACAAATATGCTACACCCATTGTAGAATTTCTGGAATTCCCAAACCTTTTGAAATTCCTAGAATTTCACTCTCTATATATTTTGTTGGAGTTTCAAACCCTCCATCAAGAAGAGGGATTTGAAATTCCACCTAAGGAGATAACTTTTGGAGAATTTGAAACTCCCTCAAACATGAATTCTTGGAATTTTGGTAAACTAACGGGCCCTTATAGCATCATGTCAGAGTTTTGAGGAATTAGGGATAAAGGGAAACCAACTTTTTATATAGCAGTGAAAAACGACATGATAGATTGTGGAGTTGGTAAAAACATGTCTGCAATTATAGGGGTGGCAAATGGGTCGGGTTGGATAAAAATGGGTCTGGTTGACTATGGACGACTATAGGCTCAAGCCGAACCCGTATTCAGCCTGCTTTTGAATGATGTCAGCTAATCTTAACCTGTCCCAACACAGGTCAAACTGACCCGCATGCGAAACCCACATAATAGAATAAGAACAGCAAATTTCATAATAGAGATACCACACTACTACGATGGTTTTATAGATTTGAAAATATATGGAATTTGAGTCCTTAATGAGGACAATAGACCTTAATCTATGGAAGCTTTTCCCTTTGTTGATTCCCCTTAAGCATCAAGAATCCATCCCTCTCTTAACTGAAAAAAAAAAAGAAAAGGGAGAGAGATTCTTTCTTAGACGAAAGAGGTAAGCCAGAGAACCCATCTCTCTCTCTCAAAAGAGAAGGATCAATCCTAACTCGACCCGTTTTAATTCGGGTCAGATTTCTTAACCCGTGAATCGGGTAAAATAGTAAAATACGGATTGGATAGGTCAGGTTAGCGAGTTAGGTCAGATTTCGCCACTCCTAGCCCATGTGTAAATATGGTGGAGGAGAAGTAGAACTCATAAAGCTAACCTCAAATTAAGTCACAAGCTGATGCATCTTCTGTTGACGGATTTAGTCTTGTGCCACTAAATTAGACATTGAGTTAAGACGGGTGTTTTCGTTCTTAAATAATAATCCAACAATATTGCAATTTTTTATTATAATTTTCTTGCTATTGTGGTTCTTAATCAGTTGGTGAGTCTTAATAAGTGGACAAGTCAAATGGTCATGTTGTAGCTTCAATTATAAATAAGCATAAGCTCTTTTTTAAGTCCCAATACAATGACGTTAATGTATGGTAGGAGCGCAAGAAATCTTTCTAGAGTTTTATGCAGTGATCTCAGCATGGGTTGATTAAGCTTTCTTATGATTCAATGTGAGCATAAATGAGTCCTTTTTCTTCTTCTTTTTTCGCTAGATGGGTAAGTGGTACACACTTTGTTAGACAACCTACCAGCCTAAATTCGATCCCGGCCGGGAGATGAGATACCGTTGCCACTAGAATGTCTCGTGTTTCTTAGCATAAAAGAGTTGATTATACCATAAAAATCCCTTATTCTAGACCTGACACATTCATTATATTGAGAAAAGAACCCCAGTATTTTCTATGCTTAAATATTTTTTGATATAGCATACAATCTCAATTGACTAGTGACTAGCAAGTGGGCCTTCCCTGTTTTGAAAAGACAGAACATGAATTGTTGAAGTTTTCCACACGAGTCTAGATCCCATATGAAATAGGGAGATATTGTTTCATCCAATCATGATTTGCCTATTGTATAAAATCTTATTTTTTCTTTTTTCATTCAAAGAAGTAATAGAGAGGGTGCATTATAGTTGTTATGAGATTTTATACAGTTGGCAGGTCATGATTGGATGAAACAGTATCTCCCTGTTTCAACGAAAAAGGAGATCCAGACTCTTTGCATACATACTTGTCTTCGTAAAAACCAGGTTGACCGACCCATTGCCACCTCCGCTTTTCTTTTCTTTCTTTTTATAGACTAACAAGGATATCCTGTGCTATATGACCTGACATGACTAATCCCCCGGGCGCACTCATGACCCTGCGATGCGACGCATGTCACCACCTAAATCTGGGGATTTTAGGTTAAACTAGAAAATCATTTGAGAATTTCATCCAAACTTATTGCATAGAATACAAAAAATGTAAAACCATCAAGAAGTTATCAAGTATCTCTCTTAGACATTGTGGAAGCAATCTTATTCTTATGATTATAATACCTGCAGGTCTTGAGTCACCAAAACTGTAGGGGGAACTTCTCAATCTCTTATAGCCCTGCCCCGCATATTTGCCTTTTTGTTTATTTGTCCCCCTTAAGTGGTACCAGAGTTGCTTCCCAAGACTATAAGAGATTGAGAAGTCACGGGTTCAACTCCTGGGGAGGCTCCCCACAGGGGACAAATAAACAAAAAGGCAAATATGCGGGGCGGGGCTATAAGAGATTGAGAATTGTTTATTTGGTCTCCCACTTTTGGCGATTACCTGGTACCACTTGGAGTTGCTTCCCAAGACTATAAGAGATTGAAAAGTCACGGGTTCGACTCCTGAGGAGGCTCCCCACAGGGGGACAAATAAACAAAAAGGCAAATATGCTGGGCGGGTTATAAGAGATTGAGAAGTTCCCCCTACAAAAACCATCCTTATTTCGTTCTCTGTAGATGCTAATTACTGTGCATTCTAAAAATCATTGTAAGCTCATGTTTCTTCTTGGTCAATGACTCAAATCACCAGCACATATATTCGCGTTCAATTTACAGATTAAAATGATACTCTTGATCACTTCTGATGAGTCAGGCCCAAGTGGCCTAGAATATGATGAGCCAGATCCAAATCCACCAGGGAAGCCCAGGTCCAGATCCACGGAGTGACCAAGTCAAGGCAGGCATCTACGTTGCTTTGGAAGCAGTCCCGCTTCTACCAATTCCTGCGGACAATATCTCACCTGCCTCCACCTGGCCCGTCCCTCGAGGACAGCTCTGAGGCTCCAAAGAGAAGTCGTCCCCATCTGTTAGGGGAGGACTATAAATAGAGGAGCCCTCTTATCACTGAGGGGATGAACATCTTACTCTCTCTCTCTCGCTTGTAATCCACCTTATCAATCAAAGATCACCATATTCTAAAGTGGACGTAGGTCATACAGACCGAACCACTATAAATTCCCTCTCTCTCTCTCATTTATTTACTACATTTTCACCTAGCATTTATTACTTGACCGGTGGTGTCCGAAACCTATTTTTGGCATCATCAACTTCCATTTGGATCTTTGAAAATATCAAGTTACAGTTGGTATTGATCATCGCAAAGAACAAAACAACTGAACTCTTAACTTGCAAATGACATGTTATCCCAACACGCGACCCTTCAGTTGATTGTAAAAACTGACTTCAAAGCCCAAAATAGGCCTTTGAAGCCTCTGGTTATTGAGCTAGAAAATTTCTTTCTCACCTGTATGCTGTGCTCCGAAATCGCTTAGTAGTGGAATGTTCAAGAATGGCAAGGAGATCGCGGTTGTTTGTGCACCTAGGAGTCTTGAACTGGTTAACTGCTGCACCTTTGGCAATGAAATAATCCAAAATCTTCTTGAAGGTCCCCTTCTCAACAATGCAGAGCTCCAACGGACCGATCGAATTTGATTTCCTTGATACAATGTAGCCATAGTCGACGAACGACTCATCGATCTCTCGACAGCACTGAGTGAGAATCTGGTCATGAGCAGCCTCAGCATCTCCCTTGATCTCCCAGTAAATTATGTAATGACCTGGATGGTTGGTCACACTTGCATGGCTAGTGAAATCAACAAGCTCCATTTTTGTTTTGGAGAGGGGCCATGAACCTCTTTCCACAGCCATCTGAAGGTCCTCTTCTGTGTTTTTGTCAATGTTTATAGTCAAGATTAGCTTTCTCCTGCAGATGAAAGTTAGTTTTGGGGTCCCTCTGTAGAACCCTGTTACCCTCACCACATCTCCTAGCCTGCATCTGTAGAGCCCTGCAAGAACATAATTATTTCTCATTCAAACAACCTAAACAATATGTTAAACCTTCATAATAATTTGTGTTACATGTAACAAAGTAAAAAAAATTTTTTTTTTTTTGTAGTTGCAATTCTTCGAGGCATGGAAACAGCCTCTTTGTAAAAATGCAAGGGTAAGGCTGCGTACACATGCGCCCACCCTCCCCCTACCCCCGCTTAGCCGGGGAGCACTTTGTGCACCGGGTGAGCCCTTTGTAGTTGCAATTCTTGATCCAAGTCCACACCCAACCTGCCAATTCTGGAGTTCTGTTGAGTCCTTTCAACCCAATTATACCTGGGTCGTTGGGTCCATAAATGCAGCTCAATCTGCCAAACCCGACTCGAAATATTTAGGTTTGCTTTGACATTTCCATCCTAATAAATAATGGGTCAGATTGGGGTTCAGCAGTACCCATTAGAGGTTAAGCTCACCTCATTGTATCTCTTTCTTTTACTGGTCCATACCATCCACTAAACTCCAAATGGGCTCACCATCCATATCATCTGAAGCACATCTTTGGGAAGCATTTGGAGGGTGGATCAGTGGTCTGCACAATTGTGGCCCACCATCAGATCATGGGGTGTCCTGCGCGGTGATCATTAATAATCCTTGGATATTGAGAATTTCCGGGATCTGATTACACGAAGGATGATTTCAGTGCCCGAGCATTGATCGCCTGAGATGGCGGCCCACCTCAAGAGAATGTATAATCCGAACTCTAAAATTTAAACATTGAGGATCCAATGGTGTCGGGTCAAGGTGTCACCTAATAAACTTAATTGGGTCAGCCCAAGCCCGACACTTTATGTTCTTAGACGGGAAGTATTGCCTGAAAAATCTGAGGGAGGTTTGTCAATCCAAGCCCATTTTTAATCGGGCCATGAAATTAAGCCCCGTGCCCTATACCTCATGTCCAAGCCCAGCCATTCAGAAAAATTCCAAGCCCAACAACAGTAACTTTAACTCTCGACCCGTCGACCGTAACTTGATGATAATGGGCCAATTGGCCCAGAAAATATGGCTCTACTGTAAAATTGACCATTTCATGTAAATGTAACAGAGACCCATTCATCAAAACAACGACGACTGATTTTTAATAAGCGCGCCCCGCTAGTGGTGTTTCTCACCTTCAACTCGGGATTCCTTGATCGATCCTCCAAGGCTTTGACCAAGAGAAACCCTGAATTGAAGTAGAATGACTCCATTATGGAGCCCACTTAATCATTTCCTAGATTTTACCCAATAAAAGTTGATTCCACTGTAAGTTTGACTATTTGATTAAAAAATATGATTAATGAATATGCATAAAATTCTATAAATCATGTTTTTAAGAAAACTGTTATAACTTCAAGGTGGGTGGGACTAACTCACATTGGAGTAAATTAAAGTCGACGATACTGAAACGACTATTATAATACGATCCCATTTTTAATAAATGAAATTCACTGAGAGTTCCACTGCTTCAACTCGGGATTTCTCCAAGCCAAAAGCCCAGGAGGATTCCAACTCGTTTGTTTGTTTCCTATTGGGCCACCACCCAGTACCAGACAATGTGGCTCAGGGCCCGCCTTCAGTTAAACCAGACCTTTCTTGATCCCTCCCAAGTGCCAATTGCCCAGTGCCAATAAGTGGCGTTTTCTTTCCTAAAATGGAGAGTCCTGACAAACAAACACCCATTTGTACGTGCCATTTTCCAGAACCCTCACTTGTTGCAACTTGCAGCCCTGCAATTGAAAGCTAGCTCCATCCCCTGTACACTTTGCATGCTTGTGAAAGTTACATCTCCTTCCAATAAAGAGATACAGACAATCCCTCTACAATAACTAGGGCCAACGGTGACGTACAAAAAGTAAGAAGATAGAGGGATTAAAAGGTTTATAATGAAGGACAACTTACAAAGACATCCCTCTCTTCTTTTATATCTACAAATTCAAACCCAGTGGATTTTAGCCATATAATGACATTAGTGGGGATGTTTTTTAGGAGGGGTCCACCTAGGGACCCACATGGGGAGGGAGATTTCAAAGACTCCCTAGGACTCTCATTTCTATAAAAAAAATCAGCCTCAATTGTGATTTCTATCATCTCGATCTGGGCTCCAAAAGTTTAATGGTTAATAGTCCATTCGGTTCGGTACACGATTGATCTAATGGCCCAGTAAATTTGTATCTGATTGAAAGTTGGTGGACATATGCAATTTAGGAGGGTCTTCTGTTTGGTTCATTTGGATTGACCAATGGTAGGCTCCGCAAGCGTGAGCTTACGAGATTCTATCCTAAACTTGAGCTTAGAAGAGCATTGCTCATATATATATATATATATTTTCTCAAAAACTCCCCTATCTCAAAAGGGGAGTTTCTGCTCCTATCTAATAGTCAATGATTTGTTAGTATTTTAAGAGATTCACCTTTGTAGGAGAATACTTTGGAGAGAGAAACAAATATGTGTATCACTGATGACATGTGTCACATTTTATTGGCTAAAAGATGTGCCTTTTTTTTAGAAAAACGCCCGGAGAGTTTTGTAGCGTAACTCATATATATATATATATATAAACAGTGCACTCCTAAGGTGAAGCTTGGCTTATCCTAAGTTGGAATAGTGTTAATCCCACAAATTAATCAAATTTTGCATAATGGAACTGGGAAATCTCACCCAAAGCTCTGTGTGATTTTATAAATATTTTTCTGAAATGGGAGACTTTTTAGGGATGATGTGGCACCCCCACAGCCCACCTCCCCCTTTGCTTTAATATATATAATATATATAAAGTGGTATAATAGAAAAGTAATTGATTTAATCTCCAAAGTGGCCAATATAGAAAGTGTCATGCGCTAAAACCATATTGTTGCAATCAAAATTATAACCCCGTGATTTTTATAAAAAGGGGAAAAAAAAAACCTCTATGATTGGCATACACACTGAGGTGGGCCCACATCTTCAAACTTGTCGACCCTTGGTAGAATAAATTTTGTCCACTGAAAAGAAATTTGCATGCTTGTGTGTGGTGTTGTCTCTGTCTGTGTGTGTGTGTGAGAGAGAGAGAGAGAGAGAGAGAGAGAGAAGAGACCTGTAAAAGTGGTGAGGACAACCTCATATTGCTGGTTCATTTTAACCTGAGAGAGTGGCACTGGCTTAGCTTCAATGAAGTCATCAACAGCAAAGCTGTAATCTTGCTTCTGCTTGTAAAGAGGAATGAACTCAAAATAAGAAAAGGTGGGTATGACTGCAAATTTTGCATTCTCAGGAGGTACAGTAGGTTCCACATTAACCCCTATCCAGCTCTCTGTTGCACCATAATCAGCACTTATCAATGCCAAATCCCCACCATAATGCCTCAGCTTCTTCAAATAAGGCTGCATAGACCCCGTCATTATAGAATACACATACTTGGCATTAGGCCACAGCTCTGGAATCATAGACTTCCAATCCAACCCCTTCAACACCTTGCATTTCTCTTCAATCATCAAAGCTAGAGTTGGGTTTGGAAAGAGAGCCTTCAAGACAGCTTTTCTCATCTGAGGTGAGGTTATTCTATCACTGAGGGTCCCTTTTTTGATATCCCCACATATCTCCTCCCACAGCTCTTCAAATGCTGTGAAGGCCTGGACTATGCTGTAGGCAAAGGTGGAGGCCACAAACTCCACTTGATCTGAGAAGACAAGCCCCAGGAGGAGATGGCAGTAGGTGGACTGGCTGTAGTCTCCAGTACCAGAGATGACTTCAGGTGGGCTACAAGTGAATGCTCTTGTAGCCTTTTGCTTGATCTTGAACTCTTCACTTGCATAGTAGTGGGTTGTGGCTGTTGCTACTGTCAATCCTCCCTTGGTTTTGAATTGCTTGCTGCTGTAGATAAATTCAAGGATCCTCCCACCTTTTCTTATTGGAAAAGCCCTGGGACCCATGAAGACAAAGGGAGAAATAAGTGAATGGGTCCAAAATAATTAGCCAATAATGCATTTTCCCAAACCGAAATATCAGCCCAATACAGACATATGGATTATGGACTGATTCACAAAGATTATGGCTTTGGCTGATATAATGTCCCAAACCATGGTTAAGAATCATGGTAAGGCGAGGGACTAAGGGAAAAAATGGTCAAAATCTGGAACGGTAAAGAGAAAGTCATCCAATGAGATAAATTGCTAAAAACTGAAAAAACTTCATATTATATATGAAGTTATATTAAAAGCCTTGAGTAGTAGACCTTGATCTGAATGCAGCTGCCAGCCAGAAAGTCTGAAGAGTGGTTTTTGCACTATGGTGAGTGAAAGGAACGTGTTTAGGTCTCCCTTCTGTGGTTCCTGAACTGTAGTAGAATACACTTCTTGTTAGAGACAAGTGGAGAAACCATTAACAATTATTAAAAAAAATCTATGATAAAAAGGTTGGATATATTATGATAATAGTGACTTGGTATTTTCTTATATTAGACTCAACATTTGATTTGATTTATGGTGTGAATATGATTAAAATAATTGATTTGCTTCCTGATTAATTTCATTATGTTCTCTATCATTTATCGTAGAAAGTTTACACATTCAATTAACATTGCATTGTAGTCATTAGTTTGTCAGACTTCATCGATGAGAAGAAAAAAAAATCAAGAGAAAGGAAATGAAACATACTGTCACACCCCTGATCGTGAACCCAAGGTTATGCGTGAGATTAGGGCCACTAATTTTTTTTTAACATTAATAACAACACTTGGCCCCAATCATGTCCCAAATGGATCGAAGATCGCTGTGAGGTATAAACATTTCCTCCAACACATAAGCAATAACGGAAGCTTCATAATTACAAGATGTATCTCAAGATGTATAGTTAAGAGCAAATATGGAAATATATTAACTAGAATCCAAGTTGAAACAGTTTAACCAAAAGTATTATTTACATTGAAATGCCACACTAAACCTTGGGCCTAACCAAAAGATGAACAAAACACCAAAATATGAATCTATCCAAGTTAGCATGAAGGCTCTTGAGTACGGGGCCGATACGGCTATTCCACGCCGTCCGTATTATAATCTAGGAGGTCATTAGGCTGATCCGCCTAAACTTCCTCTATCGTTTCCTCCTCGAGATAGAAGGGCTTGGTACCTATGCATCAAGAGTAGCATCATCAGACACGACGATCGGCAAACAATATATATATATATATAAATCATCAAGATATGCAAAACGAATCAGAATAGACAATAGACAAGATCCTAAGAAATGCATTGCATTCTGAGCATAAGAAGTGCATAGCATTAGAGTCATAAACAAACTTGGCAAAACATCTGACAATTAGGCAACCCACGTAAGCTAATCAGGCTGAACAAAATCAGACCGCAGACCGGACCGGACCGGATTTGTGGTTTTAGTGGTCCAAATCCGGTTATATCTGATCCGGTCCGGTCCGGTCCAGGCCTTTTGGAATCCGGTCTGGACCGGACCAGATTTATTGAAATAATAAGTATTTTTTAAAAAAAAAATTAATATAAGATGATGATGATTATTTGGTTATCCATGGCCCACCAAAGATATAGAAAAGCCTATGAATTAACTACAGGACCAAAATGCCCTTTTAAAATTACAATATAGGACCTAATATGAGGCATGGGTTCAGCCCATGAGCCTGAGTTCAGGCCTGCACCCAGCCCATTTGCAACATACATACAATGAAAATGAAAAAATAAATCTTAGGAAAAAAATAATTGAAACCAGTCTGGACCACTTATAAGCGGACCGTTTTGGACCGGTCCGGTCCTTTATTTTAGGACGGACCGAAAATCCCGTCCGACCTGATTCCGGTCCAAAAACCGGACCGGAAATCCGGTTATGCAGCCCTATAAGCTAATCACCACGGGATAGTTTCACATGACCCTCCTAGCCCAACATAAGAATTGTGGTAAAGTAAGCAATGGCACGGGATAAAACCCGGCAAGCAAGATGGATACCAAAAGGCCATTAGTCATCAAAATCAAGTGTTCAAGATGTATCCGATGGTGTACATCCATAAAAAATGTAAAAAGTTATATTGCGCAGACGTTCATTTCAAAGTCCTCACATAGATGGTGCCCCATCTCTGTTGGGCGTTAACAACATAGTGGTGCCTGACGCAAGGATTCCTAAACATACAACAGTGAGGGGCTAGACTTTTTGTGTGAACAAGATTCATCCGTCAAAAGAGAAACTACCTTTCTATCATCAAATCAAAGCCAAAATCATCAAACTTCTTCAAAACATCATCATCATAGGTAGTTCTCAACAAGCTTTTACAATTAAAGCCGCCTAGCCTCAATACTTTCATCAAACTTTGAAACAAACGGAACATCAAAATGGATCCTAAGTTCATCATCTAGGTTCTTCATATGATCCCAAACAAAACAAAGTAAAGCAAGCTAAGGACCATGGACATTGCATGTGGACAAGTACCAGACGGTACAATTCGGAATCAGAGGCAATAAACAATTAAATCCTAAGTCAATTGTTGTTCCTGGAATCTCGCTTCTCAGTCAACAAAAGGAGTGAGGGTCCGCGATACCCGAACGAAACATCTTCGTGCATAAACATAAAGGAGGGTATCCCGTTGTCCCGTACCATTCAAGATTGAGGTAAGTTGAAACCCGAGAAAATCGAAATAACTACGAGGAATCATCTTTCTCACACGTAGTCAAATGAGTCCAAAAAGGGTAATCAAGATTCCACCTAAGTCCATAGACCAAGGGACAATTCCTTTCAAAAAGGGGGAAATTCGGTCAAGAAATCAGGGTCGGTGGTTAACCGACCAGTTCGGTTAACCGAGGGTTGACCGACTGCACAACTCATCCAGAAACCATGTTATCTGGAAATGGGACCAAAATGTCGCCGAGTTACAGTTCGGTCAACCAAAGGGTTGACCGATAGGGTGACCGAGTGCCTAGCTCCTTCAGAAAAAGATGCATCATTCTAGAGTTGGAACCGACAGGTCACCGAACTGCAATTCGGTTAACCGACACACAGGTTCTGTTAACCGACTGCTCCTAGAATTTTGAAGTGAATTCTGTGTTGGTTCAAAAAAGGGGAGTTTCATTCCCTTCCTTCATTCACACCAGCAAACAAAGATAATAGGGCCTTGCCCTCTCCACATTCATCCTTACCCCCTCTCATCAAGTCCATACAAACCACAAAACCAATCTATTCAATTCAATCTATAACCATTATCATGTTTTCATCAAAACAAACTAAGCTAGAGCATAAAGTCATCTAGCATCATCAATCATCAATTCTATAAAGAAACAAACATATCAAAGCTTAACATATATATATATATATATTAACTTGCCTTGATGAAGAGCTAAGACAAAATCCAAGAGAAATTAGGGAAATCCCTCTTTTGAGCTAAAAAATGGAGGAAACAACTCTCAATCCCAAAATCACTCCTACAATGTATGCAAAAGGGTTGAAGTGAGTCTCCCTAATCCATTTCTAACCAAAAGGAAGGAGAAGAGTTAAACCTAAAAGCTTTGGGTGCTTACATTGGAGTACTGATTTGTGGATGAAAAACTTAGAAAATGGTATGGTTGGGCTCTCGGAAGCTTGAGGAAGATGAAGTGTAGGTTGGACGTTGTCCCCGGAACTCCGGTGACCGGATATGGTGAGGAGGAGTGAGGGAGATGAGAGAATGAGAGTTGAGAGTGAAATGAGAAAGAAGAGATAAGAATGGATGGGTGTTCCTTATATTAGGTTAGGTTATGGCTTTATTTGAGTTTAGTCCTTGGTTTCACTAAGGATGATCTTTGGGCCTCTTCGACACATCATCGGATCAATACGTGATTGAAGACTAATGTTCGTAAAATGACGAAACATAACCGATGCACCCAAACTCACAGAAACTCATAATCTCATATAAACCCCTGAAAACTTTCCGAAATTACAAACCACCCCCTACTGTACCCAAACGCACTCCGAGTCACGCGAGGTTTCACACGTATGATCCAAACGTTAAACCCGACTCGCTAAGACTCTAAACATTCTTACTCACTAATCACGTAATTAATTATAATTAATATAAGGTTAAGGGTCGGGATGTTACACATACTCCAGGCAATTTTTGCCATGATGTAATTATAATATTCTAGTATATTATGATAACACATAAAGTACTATAGTAGACAAATGAGAACTAGTTTATCTAATGGATTCTGTGGCCCATTTTAACCAACAGCTCTCTTGATTTCCCATATTTGAAAATGATATGGATGATGGGGAAATGGAAATCACTTCCTGTAAGAACCTTATACACTATTCAATATGTGATAGTGAAGGAATATATACGTCTTTTGGAAAGAAGAAAAAGATGTATCTTGTCATTACAGGGATTTATGGCATCTAACCAAAAGGAGGTAAGAAGCTACCTTAGAGAGAGAGTGGTGATTGGTTCTTGAGTGAGGAGGGGAGATGGGTCTCCATCTGCAATGCTCTGAATGTAAGGCTCAAAATCTGAATGGGATGCAAGTGGAACCGAGGAAGTGTATAGAGACTCAAGTGCACATGGGTCCATGTCTTGAATCTTGAGGTCTCCAAGCCAACACTTGAGATATTCCACACCAAGATTCAGCTGGAGTATCTGTTGGAGAGTCTGGGTCTGGACACGGGCTGCATGCTCCGATATCTCCTCAAACCAGCTAATTATCTCTTCATCTTCATCGCCATTGCTGTTGTTCATGGTTTTTTTTTTTTTTTATTGATAGTGGTGGTGGAAGTTTGGTTGATGATAAGAAATTGCCTTGCAAAAGGTCTTATTGCTCTCTCTCTCTCTCTCTCTCTCTCTCTCTCTCTCTCTCTCTCTCTCAAATAAATTAGCTCTTATAGAATGCCAATAATACAACAACAACAACAACAAAAAAAAAAAAAAAGACAAAATAAAAAACCACCAAATTTCTTAGAAGCCAACACCTCTTTGTGATAGGGCCCATAGCATCTTCACACTGTGAAATATACGGGTGAAATGGGAACCACAGATTTGCAATTATCTGATATCAGATTGGGACTCCTGTAAAAATGGATATGAACGTGAATGGGACCTGAAAGTTACATCTTGGACGGCTCTGCATAAATTCAATTAGGCATGTACTTTTGTGCAGCATGGCTGTAATGTCCTAGCTAGTCATTCCTCTCTCAATCAATGAGAGAGGCCCACCTTCAAATCATTAATTCTAACCAGTAAATCCAACTACCACATCTTAGGCCAACATTGATCAAACCCAACGATGGAGCAAAATATAGTGAGAGTAAGAACTCAACAACTCCCTCGCCCCCTGCCCCTTCGACTTCACCAAGTCATGGTAGACAACATCAAAGTTTGTAGTTGAGACGGACAAAAAAAAAAAAAAAAAAAAAAATTGGTACCACAGTCAAGCCAAGGGGGATGGGACCCAAGAGAGAGCCCACAAATGTGGAAAAAGGTAGGCCACACAACTGGAAAAGACAGCTCCCATACCTGGAGAGCAACCCAAAGATAGATGTTAGACAGTTAGGTGAGAGGTGGGGCAGGTGCTAGCCCAACCCCGCATTCTGGAGAGAAATCTTACTGATAAATGAGTCATTGATGTACTACTTTAAATTTCTTTTCATACTCTCTCCTATATCCATTTTTGGTTATTTTCCTTTAATCGATGCCTGCTTAGTGAACCATTATTCTAAAGTGTCATCTAGCAAATCTACATTTTGTATCCAATCCAATCATATAAATGTTCCAGCGATCCAGCGATTGTTTGGCAAAGGTCATTTTGATATCTAATTCAATCAGTTTTTAGATCTTTTGTGTCGTTTTTAGGTGAGAAGATCACTTTATTTTTAAATAGACTAGAATGTATAAAGAAACCAAACACTTTTTTCTTTTTTTCTTTTTTTCTTTTCTTTTTTTTTTTTTTTTTTTTTGAAGTTTGCCCATATAAATTTTATAATATGGAAAACCTGCTTCTACTATTTTATACTTTACAACAAACATGCATGATTATATTACTTTTATCAAATAACATATATGCCCATTAACTTTGATGGTATGACAAACTTGTTTTTTCTAATTAAATCAAACATACCAAACAATCTATTTCTAAGAATCTATTGAAATAGCTCTGTATCAAATAATTCTATTTGAATAAACTCTATTTCTCATGAATTAGATAAGTCTTGCCAAAGGAGCTCTAAGCTATTTTTAGTTCTGACTTGGTCATCTTATCCATCACCAAAGCCGCTAAACTACATGTCATGCTCACTGATTTGCTAATTTTCAACTCATTGTCCTCAAATGTCTCCCGGAAAATTTCAGTATATTACTTAACTAGCATAGTAATCCGTGCTAAGCACAGATATGGCCAACTTGCAATTTAAATATTCATGCATTAAAAAATTTCACAGATTTTAGAAATAAAATAAAAGAATAAGAATGTTATGAGAGTACCTGTTTTTGCAATTCAAGAGCTAGTGGCAGAAAGAGGACAATTTGAGTAGAGAAAGAATGGTAGGGTTTAGATTGAAATGGAGCTTTTGTAGAAAAAAGTAGGGAGTGGTTATGAGTGGTTTTGATAGTGAGATAAAGTACGTAGTTTGCATAAATGGGAAGAGAAAACTTGAAAACAGAATAACTTACTGTCAAAATTCCAACCGAAGTCAAAATTAGAGTCAAAATATTTCTCTTTAATATAGTATAATTGCTTTTTTGTATGTATGATTAATGAGTACAACATATGCAACTAATAAGAGCGTATGCAACTAAACTTCATCTTCATGATTTTCCATTGACCATACCAAGATAGGTTTGTTTGGTGCAATTCCACTCCCAACTATGAAATCATATGTTTACTTTGAAGATAATCTCATACCCAATATTACTGACACTTTATAAATTTATACACGTCTTATTAAACTTTAGTATAATGTAAAAATTTTCTTTCTTTATTGTCCATCAAATTTACTACAATTGACACTCTATCAGGCCTTCTCCGAATTAATAAGAAAATACTTTTTTTTCTTTTCTATAGCTTTTTGTGATTCTTATTAATAGGAAAATGACTTTTGTAATATACCTACCTAGCATAACCTAATCTAATTGTATTGTAAGTGTTACTTAATTACTCTCTCCTAAAACTTCATCCTATGTGACTTATAAGATTTGAACTCACAACCACTCATGTCTTAAAAGATTTTGAAAAGCTACTCTAGTCAGTGCACCATATCATTTACATGATTTCTTGTATGAATCCCTGCAAATCATAATGATCCCAATGATAGAGATTATAATAATAGAAAAATCGGCCACCAACTATGACTTCATTTTTTTTTATGAAATTATTGTTTTTTTTTTTTTTTACTCAGTGGAGCTCACTTTAGATTTATCTATTTTATTTTTATTTTTATTTATTTATTGTATTTATATTTTAGTATTTATTATTCCGGTTCTCTTTGTGTGTTTTAATTGCGTTTTAAAAGAAATCAATATTTTACAGACATTACACAAATGTGCAGTTAGTCTTTAAATCTTAGACATATATCAATAATAAAAGTCTATTTTCAATTCTATTTCATATATCTTTTTTTTTAATTTTTTACTTCTATATTTCGGGAATCTATCATTATAAGGTGTTGCAAAAAACAAATTCCATTTCTGATTCCATACCTGTTCTTATTAAATGTATAAAAAATACTTTTTTCTTTTAATTTTTTCAATTCTCACCTTAAATTTGTATAATCAATCTCTTATTTTGCATAAACTTAAGATGACTTTGTATTAAATTCACCTTAGCTTTTAATTGCTTTTTTATTTTCTAATTATTTTTAGTTGTTAGTAAAATGAATACTGCCGTAATTAATTTTTATTCCATTTTACTCATATGCATGTCCAAGCTTTAAGCACCGGTGGTCAAACTATTGTACATTATAAACAGGGCCGGCTCACCCTATAGGCAAGTGAAGCAAGTGGTGGGGGCCTCACCATGAGAGGGCCTCATAATTTTGTTGGATTAGTAACATTAACATGATAAAACTAAAAAGAGAAAATCATGGTACATTTGAAAACCAAAATCAAACCAGAGAAGAAGATAGACGAAGAAGAAGCACAGTAAAAATAAAAATATTCTAAAATAAGTACGTTTTTAAAGGTATCAAATCTCGCTGGGAATCATCTTAAATGAATTCAAATGAACTCGAGCTAGAAGAGAAAATTGATCACAATTTGACCCGTTTTCTAATGAAACTGAAATCATCGAAAAATTCCATCATTGAAAAATTTTCATAAAATCAGAATTTCAAATAAGTCCTTTGTTTTATAGAAAATACCCTGTTTTTCATAAAATGGCATTTCAAATCAACCTTGACTCATGGGGTCCACTAATTAGGATACTATTGAGTCTTTTCCAAACTTATATATTGCTTATTGAATACTATTAACAGTACCGGTTACAGTTGCTTCCACCGAAAAAAGTTTTTCGAAATTAAAGTTAATAAAATCTTATCTATGATCAACTATGTCAGAAGAGGGATTAAGCGGGTTAGCCATTTTATCTATTAAGAAGAAAATTTTGGAAAACCTTGAATACAAAAAATTGATCAATAAGTTTGCATCACAAAAGGCAAGAAATGTTAAATTCACTTAAAAAAAATAAATCCCTCAACAAGCTCTAAAAAAAAAAACCCAAAAAAAAAAAAACCCAAATTTTTTTTTAAGTCCGCCAATGTACTACTCATAGTGTACATTGCCGGTCCCAAATTAACCCGGATTAAGGACGAGGGTTTTCTCGTGTCACACATAGAAGCTAGGGGCCTCGTTTATACTTTCGCCTGGGGCCACATATTGTCTTGAGACGGCCCTGATTATAAACTTGTATCTTTCGGCCACATTTGTTTGAACTCAATTATACGTCACGTGTGTAAACGGAAGATGAAAATAATGTATAAATGAAGCCATTATGATATGAAGATTTTCACACTAAAAAAGGTGGCTAGTACCAAACTAACACACTTCATGCACACCCCAAATAGCATGGGCTCCTAATAAGTGGATTGGGTTCATTTGTGGTCAAGACTAAAAAATTTTCACGCGAGAACAATTTTGAAGGAGAGAAGGGAGCAGACTCATTCGGATATAGACAGATCACCAAATGGAAGGCACTTGCATGTCCATATCATTGACATTTTACATTGTGCCCTTTTTTTATTAAATGTTATTTTTATGTGAAAACTAAAAGCAAGCTAAGAATTACAAGCGTATTTTGAACTTAAGAAAGACTTCTAGACATACTGTTGGATTCATGTCTTGTATTCTGGATTTATCAGAGTAGTCTATTGGGTTGGTTAGGGACTAAGTTTGGGGTCAAAGGTATTTTGATCATTGTATCGGGGCTTTTTTTTTTTTTAATCCTTATTGGGGCTCTTTTAGGAGCTTAGAAAGAGGACGTTATATATATAATGAAATCTGCAATCCTTTAAGATGCGAACCAGCTAGTGTTCTTTTGCCGTAAATGTATGTACATTGCCGAATTATATAAAAAATCCTTTTGTCTGTCTTGTGTGGCAAGATTGTTCAATTAAAGGTATTTGTGTTTTCGCACGCCTCCTTGGACCATAATAGCCGTTTGATCAACAATGGTGTCCACTCGTTACCTTTAATTGAACGAATAGAAATATCTAATTAGCCTCATTTTTTTTAGTTACACTGACCTCTCTTTTATAAAGTGGGCCCCACTTACATTAAAGGTGGCCTGCTATCAAGATGTACCGCCACCGGCTCTCACTGGGAGCAGTTGTTTATTGCATATGCATATAATTCAATATCTTATCCTTCTCAGGCTGCTTCTCATCTGGCCGACAGACAACCAACTTGGCCGAAAGACATGGACTTGGGTAGGTTAATTGTAGGTTAATTGGTCCCATCAAGCACACTGGCTATTACCTACCTGCCCAGTTATATTATGATAAAGTCACATGATGATTTTTACCATAACTTATGATTTTGACCGAGAGTTATAATCCATCAATTTTAATACGTAAACACACATCTTCACTTTCAACATGTAACCACTAATTTTCTCCACTTCGTTCTTACCTTTCGATTTTCTATAAGAACTTCATTTCTATCCCTATCATAATCACTAAATCATTATCATAAGTATTTGAGGATTGATTTTGCGTGTAATCTAAGTTTTTCTTAATAAATCAGTCAATATACATTTTAGATCGTTGTGCTAATTCAATATTATTCAACGGTTATAGCCATCTAATGTAAGACGATCATATAATAATAATAATAATAATAAATCTTATTTTCTTTCATTTTTACCATGAAATTGATCATCTTCGAACTTAGATAATATAGCTAGAAATACCCAATAAAGTAAATTTTTGAGATACTCCTAATTCACATCCATCCATGCAACTGGTGGGCCAACAGCCCTCAGCAAAACGAAATGTATTTTACCTGGCCACAATTATGAAGATTTAGCCTTGGGCCCTGTATTATTTCCCGATTCCTTTCGAGAAAGAGAAACAAGATAGAGGTACTCATGGGCCGGGGCATCTGAGCTAATTTAGCCCAACCCGAACCTACATTAATTAATTGGGATGGCTTATAGCTCTATTTTAGGTTCATGGGCCATACATAATCTTTGGCCAGATTGGAAAATGGATTGGGCTGGACCTGTGCCTATACATGCTTAAAGTCTCATCCGACCCCAACACATTTAACACCAATGGATGTATTTATTTTGCAACTGGATTGTCCCTAGGCTTTCCATGGCTGAATTCTAGCTTGAACATTAAGCTCGCTAATTAAATCGACCCGGCTTGATAAGCTTAGGCCCACCCAGCCCAACCCAACCCATGAGCACTCCTAGACAATAAAAGATCATTTGGCATGCAAGGACTTAGAAGAGAAAAAATATTTTATAACAAGCTTTTATTATTTTTTTTTTTTTTTTGAGTGTACGTTAAGGAAACTAATATGAAAATGAAGAAAAAGTAATACAAAAGAAAGAAAACTGAGGAAAGTTACAAAAGTCTTATACAAAATCCCATATAAGAAAAAACAAACAAACAACACCAAAAGTATCAAATACCAATAAAAGGACCATCCCCAACCCTATCCACACCTTGTTAGAAAGTCTACAAAAACATTATTAGCTTTATCTTTAGTTTCCTCAAAATTTCCCAACACAAGGATCAAGGATAACCTTTGGGAAGCTAAATTCTAAAAAGACAACTCATAGTTCCGGAAAGGGTTTGTAGAGGGAGTTGATTTCATAAACAAAAATGTTGGGTGGGTAATTGGTAATGGAGAGAACATATCTTTTTGGACATGTAACTGGATTCCCTCCAAAAATGGTTTGAGAAAGCCTTTATCTTCTATAATTAACCCAGATCTTAAAGTTAAAGATCTTTGGAATGCTAATAAAGATTGGGATACTAACACTCTAAAAGAGTATTTTAACAACCCTCTGGACATTGAGGATATTGGTAAGATCTATATCTCTAGATCCTTTTCTAAGGATGAAAGAGTTTGGCTAATTTCCAAAAATGGACAACTTACTACTAAATCAGCTTATAGATTAATATGCACTAATAATGATGCTAACTCATTTTCGATGGTAAATTGGAAAGCTTTATGGAAACTTACTCTTCCTCAAAGGGTCCTAATGTTTGGATGAAAATGTCTCAAGAATGTTGTACCGGTAAAAGCCATCATTAAATCTAAGATTTTTTCTTCAGATATTGACAAATGTCCTATATGTGTAAAAGAGGAAGACTCGATTGCGCATGCTCTAATGCAGTGTGAATTTGCTAGAGCCAGTTGGTTCGGCTCGGATTCTATGCACCCTTTAGACTTAATGGAATGGTGGAAGATCTCATGTGAGCAAGGCCACCTGACTCCTCCTCTTGGGGATGTTCACTCAAAAATGTGGATCCTTTCCATGTGGTGGACTATATGGAAAGCTAGAAATGACTTTATTTATAGAAGTCAATCATTAGATCCCTCTAAGATCATTGGATTAGTCTATAAGATGCTTGAGGATCCCACATGCCACTATAGGGACATTCCCTTAAGAAAAGATTTGAAACCCCCTTTAGATCCTTTAGAGAACTCAAACAAAAATGATATTATAATCTTCTCGGATGCTGCCTTTAAGGCTAAGGAAGGGTATGCTTCATTTGGCTTCGTTATGATGTTAAATGATGTCATCGTGGATGCAGGTGCTATATAAGGGTCCAAAGTCATCTCTTCAAAGGAGGCAGAAGCGAGGGCGGTCTTAGCTGCTCTAGAAAAGGCTTGGAAGAATGGTTTTGATAGGCTTCGTGTTTTGATGGACGCTCAAGAAGTGGTTTTTGCTTTGAATGGAGGCCTTGATTGATCCATTAACTCAATTATTCTAGATATTAAATCTTTGGCTTCCTTATTTATTTCTGTAGACTTGAATTTATCGCTAGGGCTCTAAATGAGCAAGCTCATAGGCTTGCTAAATTTTGATTTTCTAGTAGACAGGATGTAGACTAGAAATGAGCCTCAAGTATCCTTTTGTCTAGGGGTTAACTGTTTTCTCTTGTGCTTTTTAATGAAATATCTTTTTACCAAGAAAAAAAAAGGGAAAACTACAGGAAAAGTCCACATAATGAGCCATGAGTAAGAAACTCACCCAGTAGAAGTTTAGAGACGGAAGGGGCCCTCTTGGCCCCCTCCGGTTTTTTTTAGATATCTATTGATGTTGTCGATATCGATAATTTTTGCGGTTATACAAAAACCGTAAGAAACCCCCTTGCTGCTGGAATAGAAAAAAATAGTCGATAGCGACAACATTAAGTTGTCGATATCGACTAGTCTATCAGTGAGTTGAATTAAGAGTTATAAGTCAGCTGCTGCTTAAAGAGATAAAAGTTATCGATAGCGACGACATTAGGTTGTCGATATCAACTAGTTTCATCAGTGGGTTGAATTAAAAGTTGTAAGTTAGCAGCAGCTGGAAGAGATAAAAGTTGTCGATAGCGACAACATTAGGTTGTCGATATCGACCAGTTTCATCAGTGGGGTGAATTAAAAGTTGTAAGTTAGCAGCTGCTGAAAGAGATAAAATTTATCGATAGCGACAACATTAGGTTGTCGATATCGACCGGTTTCATCAGTGTAGTGAATTAAAAGTTATAAGTTGGCAGCTTTTGAAAGAGATAAAACTTGTCGATATCGACAACATTAGGTTGTCGATATCGACCAGTTTCATCAGTGGGGTGAATTAAAAGTTGTAAGTTAGCGGCTTTTGGAATAAATAAAAGTTGTCAATAGCGACAACTTTTATCTGATAGCTAATCAACTTGTTTGCATGATTTTATAGTGTGAATCCAACATATTAAACCCAACTTATAGTTATTAGGAATGTCCTAAAAAGCAAACACCATGGAATAACTGAATACAACATTCTCCATTTATATTAAAAAAGTTGTTAGCACCATTCACATTCCAACATTCATTACAGCCATCCAATACTTACAAAAGTAGCAAAACACAATAGATAAAAAGCTCAATTTGCAGTGTTCAAATCTACATGGATCTCATTTACATGCTTCAAATCTACATGGAACCCATTGACATCACCAAACAACCCATTTACATCAGTAGCCATACAAGTCGTTTACATCAACAGCCATATAAGTAAAAAGGCACCGCACTGGTCAAGCTTGGAACAACTCATTTACATTACCAACTCCACCAAAAAATGAATGCAATCTCTTTTGGTCAAGCTTGGAACAACCCATTTAGCTGGGACACAACCACTGCACTAGAGAAATTATATCTTTCAGAGGGCTGGAAAGCTGCCACTACAAAACAATGCAAGACAGCACCACAGACAACACCCCAGCTAGAGCTGGACCAGACAGACACCACCAGCAACAGCTCAAAACAGAGAAGGGAGCTAACAAAAAATAACTGCAAGCTGCACAAAACCATGAGACCACCTGAGATAGGCAAAACAGGGCCCAACAGAACTGCAGAACTCCACACCTCACTGAGCAGAGAGATCTACCCGGGCTGCCTCCAGACTAACTTGAAATGGCAATTGAGTTGAGTAGAGAAAGGAGGATCTCTACAACTCGACAGAAACCAAATACTACAAAAGAAAGAATCCCATCCATAGCTTACAACAAGAAGCTTAGATGACTGGGCTGGAAAGACTCCCCTACAATCCTTTGCACAGCAGCTCCACAGCCACTACCCCAGCTAAAACTGGGCCTAAAATCCTCAGCTAGCACTAAACCAAACAGGCCAAAAGCTGCAGCAAGCTGCAGAGGAGCTAGAAGCTGAACACTTGAGAAGCTCTTCCAAAAATCTACTGACATGGAAGGCAAATAACTCCACTACCCCAAGCAGGCTGACGGGAAAATCAAACCAGAGGCTAAAAGAGCACCCACTACAATGAGAAAGGCCAAACCGGACGCTGAGCGAAAACAGGGGACTATCCCTACAGCTGGACCAAATCAGCAGCAGCTATAGGATAGCATAACCCATCAAGATCTTCCTCCTCCGAAACCGAAGCCCCATCAAGGCTGAAATCACGATACCCAATATCGGTCCGCACCTGAACCATATGCCCATCAAAGGATCTCTGCAGAGCTGAAGAGGGCTTCTCTTTTCGATCTGGGTAGTCACGAATCCGGCCAATGACTTCAACCGGGTGGTCTGTTTGTGGGGCTTCTTTCGTGGCAGAGATCGGATTGGGAGATGGGTGGGTGTTCTTTGCAGATGGAAAATACATACGATGCTTGGAATGGAGGGTTTTCGAAGGGGTTGTTGAATGGCTTGAAACTAGTTTAGATGAAGGTGTTGAAACCCCTTTTCAAACCCTAAAACCCAAAACGAAAATCGCCATTAATCAAGATCAAAACAAAAATTGCCATCAACCAAGCCCAAACCTTTTAATGGAATTCAACAACCACTTTGGCTAATTCCATGTAGAAGTTTTCTGAGAAGGAAAAATCTCCATAACACAAGTTGCAAATGATGAAAAGAGTTTGACGAAGAAATGCAAACACGGGGCAATGTATAAAGGGTTTACGCATATTTGTCGATATCGACAACATCGCTAAACAACAAAAGAAAAATAAAGAAACTCACCCAAAGGACCCCTTCCGTCTCTAAACTCCTAACGGGTCTTCTCCTTACTTATGGGCCACTATGGGGATTTATCCGATAGTTTTTCAAAAAAAAAAAAAAGGATGTATAGTCCTAGTCCAGCCTTGATCAGGATGGGAATCTCCAACCACAGACCACAGGACCAAAATAACATGCAGGTTCAAGGATTTTTCTCTGACAAAATGGCACCTTCATTTCCAAGTATAATTTCATAACTTCTTCAAATGATGGACTGGGACATCACTACTCACAGTTAAAGTTGTGGCCAACTTAGGAAGAATAAAGATGACTTTGTCAAAGTATGTTAGAGTTACCATCTGATTAAGATTTGTTATATTTGATTATTATGTGTATTCTACAAAAATATTCATTGGCTATTCGGAGGGAAACATTTTAGAATATCAATTTCATGATCAATAGTCACATTTCCATTACTTCGAATACAAACTGTCCCATCTATAAAATAAAGATGGGAAATTCTCCAAAGTTGGAACACCCCCAAAGAGGGTCCACTTATGAGAAGGCAACACCTACCCCTTGTTTAGGCTCAGAGACAGAGGTCCTGTTTAGTGGTGAAGCTTGACTACTGTTTTGGATTGAAGTGGGAGCAAAAGACGGGGAACTTAAATGAATTCACACAAACAGGCTGTCATGTGAACAAGAATTGGATCCAACCTTTTTCATTAATTTGATGACAGTACAAGGTCAGTGAATGCGTTTTTTCAATTACTTGAAACTAATTTGTATATTGAGTTCTTTTGTAATTTGGGGTAGGATTTGATAATTTGGGGGATTTTCTCCTTCGCGGATAGCATATGGGGTCTTCGCCGAGTGCCAGTAAATCAAAGCAAAGGGTGTCCGTTTTTGTGGATGGTGGAGATTAAAAATTTTGCACTACCTTATTGTATAAATTAAGTTGGAGAAAATTTCGCAAGAAGACCTTTTTTGATCCCTTGCTGCTAGGGGCGTTCATGCCTCAGCCTGGCCCAACTTAGAAATGTAGGCCCATGTCTAGCCCAAGCTCAACACGGGCCATAAATGTCAGCCCAACCTCACATTTAGTCAATCAGGACAGGCTGGAGCGAGCTTTTTATGAGTCATATGGGCTCTCTAGTAATTGTTCCGATTGATTATCACTAAATTATAAGCATTCCTCATTCGGGCTGGCCGGCCAAACCGGGCTTTGAACTTTCTATCACTAAATTATTACTTTCTAACTTCAAAACTAAAAAAAGAAAAATAAAACTTGAAAATTAGTTAAAATAATTAATAATGTGCCAAGCTAGTTTAACCGATGGGCCGGCAGTTAGATCTTGTTGTGTCCAATTTTATTCTAATGCTACCAATAAAGGTGCTAGTTTGGATGGATATAATGTTCAAAATGAGGTAGCTCAATTCGCTTAGGACCACAGTTTGTACCTACCTATCTGGAGGTTGTAGGTTCAAAACGGCACTACCATATTGGGGCTACAAGGGAGTTTATCCGGCTTCCGTTTGAGCCCATAAGGATTAATCGAGCCCAAAGGGTTGGAAACCCTTCTATAGAAAAAAAAAAAAAAAAAAGAGTTGTTCAAAAGTAGGTCGAACCCAGTTTTTATTCATTGAACAGAAGTCACAGAACGTTCAATTCTAATATCTGTTTGGTTCCTTTTGAAACAAGAAAGTGTAATTCAATTTTTAAAGAAGTAATAACTAACTTGTGCTCCATATGTCACATGAGGTCCCATGGTCTAGTGGTCAGGACATTGGACTCTGAATCCAGTAACCCGAGTTCAAATCTCGGTGGGACCTTTTTTTTTTTCCATTTTTGTCAATTAGCGTTATGATTTTATATATATAAATGCCATTCTTTTCTTTTTTTTTTCCTTAAACAACAGATCTTTCAACCATAGAAGGAGATTTGTTTATTATTAAGAGCTTTTTACAAAAAGGCCCCTCTATTTTCATAAAACCTCAGAAAGGCTCTTGTAGTTTATGTTTTTACTAAACCTACCTTGACTAGCGGTACATAGAGTAGTTGACTATCCCACTTTTTCATTTTTGACCGATTCACCCTTAAAAAAAACCTAGGTAAGTTGGACCTGGAGTTAAAAAAAATAAAAGACAATTTTGCCCATCCTATTGGCATGAATCAACTGAATAGTTTACTAAGCCCAGTTATGTGATTGACTCACATTGTATAGCTTACTGACCCTATAGAGTTATACGTTAGGAATACCAGTAGGAGTGCTTTTTGTTTAAAAAAATGATCTAAGCCATACACTTCAAAATTTTGGTGCACCCATGCTTTAATTGAAGGGTTGGGACCAAAGATGATTTTCATCATTTAGGTACTGTGCATTGGTTATTTCCATCAATTCCATCACAACTTCGTTAAATATGAATGAGCCATTCGTTTCGGTGATTTGGGCACAAAGGGATTTCATGAATAGTGAGGGCCTACATTTGATGCACCACTTTATCAATAGAGGGCCCCTCCATAGTTTTCACTACAATATCAACAAGCTTTGGTTCCGATCGTAAGTAGGCCCCCTTTTGATTCAATCATTGGTTGCACCATTCTGATTCCATCACATGGTGAAAAGTGGGCCCACCATGTTCTTGTTAATGGATGTGCCACAATAAGTCCGACCCATCATCTTTAATTTTGGAAAACACGGTGAAAATTTTGGGGTGAGGCCCACATTAAATTGCACATGATAGTAACTTCTAGAGAAAACACGACTTTTCTCTTGTCTGGCCCACTTAAGATCTATTAAATTCACCTGATTAATTGTCCAATCGAATCATATTGGTGATGATAACCGGTTAGATGATATAAGGAAAAAATTGTATTTTGATCTTTGAACTCAAGGGGGTGGCCTTTCGTGTTTTTTCCAAGGGTAAATCGGTCAAAAATATAGAACTGAAGAGTCGGTTACTTTATCCATGGTTTGACCTTTGACGGTTAGTCAAGGGAGATTTTAATAAAAACCTAAAAATATAGGGACCTTTTTAAGGTTATGCGAAAATTTAGGGGTCTTTTTGTAAGAAACCCTTATTATTATTATACTACATTGGGACTCGAACTCGCGCTCTCAGTGTCTTGCTCACACCCCATATAGGAGAAAAATAGTCAGATAACAAAAATAGGCTCTATAGATGGGTCAGGTTGCGGCCAGGCCCAGCAGCCCAAATACATTGCATTGACACACGTGACATGAGTCCCATACTTGCTTCTAGAATGCTGTGTGATCAGGTCTATACTTAATCGAGATTCATCTTTCTCTAATGCTTCATTGATGTTTAAAGCTCAATTTCCAAGATAATATAGGGCCATATGTTTGATCCGTGTATTAAATTGTAAGAAAATCCAAGTAAAAAAAAAAAAGGAAGAAGAAAGAAAAACAAAACAGAAGAGGCTAAAATTGGAAGACTGAAGATCCATGAAAAGGTAATTAGATATAGTCTGCAATTTGTTAAGAAATCAGACACCCATGACGGCCCTAGTAAATCAAATTATAGAAAAGCTTAGGATCCCATCTTTCTCTTATAGTGAAATGCTCTAATCAAGAACCTGAAAGTTGAGGTCGTTAGTAAATTTTTTGAAGCTCAGATTCATCTTTCTCGTAGAACCAGTAGCTATAGAAGAAATGACCAATCAACTAGATTAGGCTGACTAAGCCTACCACACTCTGCCCATTTTACTCAGATTGTTACCGAGTTTCTTTGATCTTTTCTGATATTTTTGCCCTTTCCATTTGCCTCCTTGTATGGCTCCACATCAAGTTGAGTTATTTGTTCTTAGCCGGGACGCTTGTGGGTGATCTCGCAGCCGGTTTGGATTTTTGGTGGTTAGCTCCTCCCTTTTTTTTCTTTATCGAGGGTAGGTAAACAATCTTGGAGCCAACTCACGTTCTTTGGTTCTTTGTAATTTCTTTTTGGAAATACAAGCTCAAAAAAAAAAATTAATAATAAAAAGGCTTAGGGTCCCATCATACCTTGTATTTGTATATCCCACACTTTTCACGTCTTTAATCTTCCTTCATTTGGAACCCAATTTATTAAGAGAATTCAATGCAAATATGCAAAAAGGCCCCATAAGGAAAAGATGCAACTCAAAAAACTGAGAGAAAGAGAGAGATGAAAAAAGAAATGAACCCAAGACAACACTAATTCAATAAATTAATAAATGTAGTGTGTTACAAACTTTTGATTCGCAATGCATTTTCTTCTCTAAATTCTCTACGGAACAAATGAATGTTGTTGATTATCTAGTCTTGAGATTTCAAGGAACAAAAATTCTATAACAACATCGCCATTGAAGAAAGGCATTCTTTAAAAGGGCGGGCCTTCAAAAGGCACACATAATGCAGGATCTAAACATATTCTAGGCACTGCCCTGTGAATGCTCGCTCGTCGACACCCACCCAGCAGCTTTTCAAACTAACATTGAGAAGATACTTCCCATGTTGCTGAAGTGATTTGCACGAGGGCCTAAAATAGCAAAGCCGGTACACCTGCAGCACATTATCAAAAGAAAGTACCAGAAATCATGTACGCAGGCACGATAAAAAGTCTTTCATCTTACCCCTAGGGAGTTTCATGAGACTCCCTTCTAGTTCCCTTGGTTGCATAGTGAAAAGTTCCATCACCATCATTAGAGCCATAATCGCAAGGTCTGCTTAGGAAGTTCTATTCTAAAAATCCTCACTTCAAAAGCTCTGACAAATTTAAGACCACAAAACCTACCTATATATACTCTGAAAAAGAAAGTAAAGTCTCTCTATTCATTTCAATGTGTGTGAGAATAAGAGATTCTTTCTACCTAGCATATTAGGGTATGTATAGAAAAGCAAGTGTTGCCTTTCTCAGCATCATCACAGCCTTGTTTCAATTATGTTGGGATCAGCTACGTGAATTCTGTTTCACCATTCCGGTCTATTTTGAGCCTATCTTGAGCCAAATCCTTGGATAAGTTTCCACTTGTGTGCCTATATTATGCGAAGTAGAATTGGAGATACGGTGAACACAAAAGGGTGTACCTGGATTTATGCTCGAACGCAGAATGATGAGCTGAGAGTTGGGGGCAAGACACAGACCAAGTGAGGCCCAGGAGGGTTGCAGCTTATATTGCCATCACCCACGTCAGGCAGACTTAGCTGAGGAGGGCGAACATATCCAGAGACCAATGGCACACATATAATTGAAATTACTATCCTTGAACCTGCAGCTATCTAAAGGTTTAGATGGGATTAAGTGAGAGAGAATAATAAGTTTTTCAAGTTAGGAATAAACCTTGCTTTGTTGACAGTGATACATATCCA
Organism: Litsea cubeba; assembly: GCA_012931725.1. Classification (NCBI taxonomy): domain Eukaryota; kingdom Viridiplantae; phylum Streptophyta; class Magnoliopsida; order Laurales; family Lauraceae; genus Litsea; species Litsea cubeba. The sequence goes on from CM022945.1 coordinate 114,251,385, forward strand.
CGCTTCCTTCCAGCTATCATCCAATTTTCTGGATTTGCTTTGACTTCATATAAGACTTCATCCTGTTCCAATAGATATACCAAAAACACAATAATCCCTGAATCAACGTTTTAAAAGAGGGTTTAAGGCCATGTAATAGCCAGGCCAAAACAGTTACATAACCGCCTGAACTATGGTATCATTATCACTCCCTTACTGAAAAAAAAATTAATGAAAATATTTTTTCCATAAGGGTGGTTAAAACAGCAGTGAAATCGGTGCTCTAAACACCCAACACAAAACAGAAGAGAGAAAACAGGAAAATGACAATGTTTACCACAGGACGACATGTCCAACCACTAGAACAATGTTTCCCATGAAAACCTCTTCTCTCTCCAATTGAAAATTGTATAATAAAACAAAATCCATAATAACATACAGGTGTCCAGGCAATGCACACACATATGTGTGTGTTATGCATCTTTATATAACCCTAAAGTGACAATCAATTTCTCCACATTTATTGGTAAAATAGTTTCTCATCCTCTCCCCAGTGAAATTAAATCATACCGCATGTGGGAACATTTCAAGGTCTTGCCCGTGTTCTTCTACCTTTTCATGTCTCCTCTTCAACACTCCACTTCATCAGATACCAACATATGTACATCCAAATAGTCCAATGTGAATGCAACTCAAGCACTCAACCAAGTTCTATGAATTCAGGTCGGTGTTACACATCTTCAAAACCCTTCAACAGATTAACTGGAATTATTATCCCATACTCGGAGATGATATTCATCTTTGTTATAACAAAACAAATTCCTCATCGTCAAGATGCATATGAGGTTAATGAAGCAACTCTTTAAAAAGTCAGATATCAGGGCATGCTTCGGGATATCCTGCACATGTTTTATAAATAAGCAAAGCTTTTCAAGACTTACATTGTTAGATATTTTATCTTCCAAATCCTTCAGTCTTTCAACTCTCCATCTCATGGTGACCAGTTGCCCAACCCTCAAGCTAACAGTGGGGAAAGGAAGAAACCCAACAGCCAAGCATGGGTTCAGCACAGGCTTCTGTAAAAGAAGTGCACTCCTAAAGAGCAGTGCTCCGGCACCACTAGGGGCCTCAACTCCAGCAGGTGTTGCTGTCACAGGTGCGTGTGCTCCGACAGTTCTGTCGCCAGAAATTCCGTACTCTATATTCAATATACTCTCTGATTGAAGTGCCTCAGTCTCGTCTGTAATTAATAACTGTAAGAGGTTAGTTCAGGGATGTAAACAGGTTGGGTTCGTGGAAGGTCCATCATGAACCCAGAACCAGACCTGACTCAAGATCTAAATACATTAAAATATAATATTAATATATATATATACATATCATTAATATTCAGGTAAAAACTAGTTCTCACATGTTATATGATAACTTTTTTTGTGAGGCCCAATTGTAGGCCCCATTTGGGGATGGGACCAGGGGGTGGAAAGATCTATGTGAGACCACCCCAAGTATCAAATTTGACCCTAAACCCATGCCCCTAGCCCCTTCATCCGTGGCCCACAAGTTTAATGGCTTCATATTCAAAAAAATATTCAACCCCCGATCTAACGGTTCAACCCATTCAGAAGTGTGCCACTCCTTGGGATTAGTGACTATCATGGGGTTCCCTATTGGTTGCTAGGTTTGGATGGGTAGCAAAAAAGTTCTCATATAATAGGTGAGAAGTGAGAACTAGTTCTCACTTGAGTTTTTTCCATATATATATATATATATATATATGGAAAATATTCAAGTGCATCTATCCATCACCATAGGGTGAGGGACATTCCTCTTTTTGGAAAGTTTCAAGTACAAAAGTGGCTTTTTAAGTACATAGGAATACTCCCTATGTACTTGAAACTTCACAAAAAGGGGAGTGTCCCTCACCATATGGTGAGGGATGGCACTTGAATATTCCCCCCCCCCCCCACACACATATAACTGAAATATAATGGTGGAAACATGCCTCAAACATGTGACCCTATTGGCAACCATGAGCATCACCATCACTGCTGCAAGCTCATAGAAGTCTAAAAAAGGTCATTACCCAGTGGGGGCCCAGCGAAGCAGGGTCCTGGGAGGGTTGTATACAAATATTTTTTTACATTATGTATAAAATTGTCATACATGACACTCAGATAACAGATAATTTTTGGACCTGAATGGACCCAGACCCAGGCCTGACAATTGGGTCCATAAGAGGGTTCAGACCCAGATTTTTTAGGTCCAGTCCAGGTAACTGGGAAATCAGAGGTCCATTGACATCCCTAGTTTATTAGAAAAGTCACATGGTGCAAACTACTAAAGATATAGGGTTGACTGAAAGTGATTGTAACATTGAAAATGGTAGAGAACAAAAATGATCTTCATGGAGAAAATCTTACCTTCTCTCAAGGGTCGTATAAGTCATTAAATCTACTTCATCCAATCTTCCTTTATCTTGTTCCAAAATTTTAAACTTGGTGGTCGTGGCAAATAAGCTTGAAAAAGAAAAAATCCAATGGAATTTCCTTTGGGAACGCAGAGAGAGAGAGAGAGAGAGAGAGAGAGAGAGGGGCAAGGATATGGGGGTTGAGAATTTGAAGGATCAATCAGGGGGTTGTAAATCAGAGGCTTGGGATATGGGGCTTGAGAATTTGAAGGATCAAGCAGGGGGGTTGTAAGAACAGAGGCTGGGATATGGGAGTAGAGCATTTGAAGGATCAAGCAGGGGTTTGTGTGTCTGGGTTTTTTTAGGGAAGACTAACAAGATGGGTAGGGAAATGTACGAGCTGACATTTCTTTTCTTTTTAACATTATGCAGCGAATGTAAGTTCTGATTGCCTTCCTTTCTTTCACAATCACACATGCATTTTCACAAGAAGTAACTTGACAAAAAATGCCTCACCTTCAATGGTCTTGCTCCTTATGCGAATGCCAAAAAGGATTCCTGCTTTAGTAGATGGAGATATCATGAGGGGGAAGAAGCTTGAAGTTGGTCTTCCATTATCCTTCCCTAGATGGACAAATCCAGCTTGGAGATCCAACCAAGCATCATATATTGTTAATGTAGCCTCCACTTGTGAGTGTAATATAACCTTGACAAACCATAAAACAAAAGGTGATTCGAGGGCAGAGTAACTTGCTAAGAAACACAAATCTTTGGCAACGATTACAAGGCAGGTTAGTTCTTTAAATATTTTGTGTTCCAACAGCCACGTTGGCACACATTTCCAAATAGACACTTGACTTTTTTTGACATAATCTCAGTACATCATTTTATTTGATTCTAGCAAATATTCATATAAAGTCAAATGGTTTTAACACATTTTATGTAATAATTAAATGCATTTTTTAATAGTAATTAAATGCATTTATCAACCAACTTGTATGAAATAGTAATGGTTTTGCCAACCAAAAAACAAATAGTAATGTTCTCCTAACAGCTGATGTATACCTGCATATAATGGTTTCAATCTAGAAAATAGTATGTACAAACTACAACAGTAGGTTTTTTCCCCCCTGAAAAGTAGCAGATCACTTTATCAACCAAAGAAACCAAAAATAAAACAGAAACAAGGAATCCAACCCGTTCAGACTAAGCCTCCCTAGACACCCCCACCAGAGAATCCATCACTTTCTGCAAAGTGTGATTATTCCTCTCAAGCCATAACGACCACACATCTTGAAACCCACCATGATTCCAATAGAGCACATGCTAATGCAGGCATCAGCCACCAAACCCCGAAAAGGTTAAAAAATATCCTTAAGACTATTGAAGCAAATGAATGACAAAATATTAAGATGATTAACATTCTCTGCCGCATGCAAGCACATGACACAAATATTGAACAATAAACAATACCTCATATGCCCTTTTTTTCTTTTTCTTTTTCTTTTTAATGGTAATTCTTCATATGCCATTGCAAGATATTTGAAGTCAAAAGTTCTGTCCAAAATTGAAGTGATGGAACCACTCTCGAAGGAGCAAGAATTCACCATAAAGAAAAAAAAAAGAGCCAATGATTAAGCCATCCAGCAGGTAAAACAACTTCACCCCAATTGAACCAGGCCCAAACCAAGCCCAGCCCATTGGGGGCAGCAACCAAGCAGGTCGCCTGGACCTGGTGTACAAGTTCCAGCAGCCAGCTGGTCAAACAGGACCAGCTAGCGCGCTCCACAGCCTTGTTTCTCCAGATTGCTCCAGATGTCCAAGCAAGGGAGCCTAACCTTATACATTTGCTTTCAATTAATTCTTTTTAAGAGTACTATTGTAATAGGAATTCCCTCATTTAGGAAACTAGTGTTAGCCAACAGATGTGTGAATATGATCAAAACTAGGATTTTATTTGGCTTTAAACTCTTTTTTTTTTTTTTTTGAATGGTGGCTTTAAACTATTATACATGTATGTTAAGAGGATATGCCTAAAATTCCTGCACACGCATCTAACCAAGGACAATAAAGAATCTAACTTTAAAATCCTTAAATCAAGGTTTAAGATGATCAGTAACAAGAATATTTTGAGATATATAAATACCTGTAAAAGTATAGTGCCATCATTACACTTATCTGTGACCCGTGTGCTCACATGGAAAGGCTCAGTGAAATGCATGGCAACAGTCCTGCACAAGTTCAGTGGTTCAGCAATTTTGACAAATATATGGATCAATGACAAAATTTCAGAACTACACTTGACATTTTTCTGAACAAGGAGAAGAATAAGTGCCTTTCAAATGTCTGGTTCTGACAAACTCCAAATTCAAGTTTCAGTGCAATTGTCCTCATTCCATCCACAATGCTTGGTTTCTGGGGCATGACTAACCACAAAACATGATTCAAGTCAGCTATGTAAACGATACAGCTGCTAGTTGATGCATGCATATTTAAAATTGCAAATAAATAATAAAGTAAATCTGCAAACCTGCAGAAGTTCCTCTTGCAAGCCTGTTGTCAACAGCACAAACTGGAAACCAAAGAACTGATGCTATATTGCTTGCCCAGTCTGGCAATTCAAGTGTACCATTTTTTAGTGTGAATTGCTTAAACTCTACACTAACAAGAGAAGAACCATCCCGTCCTGCTTCCTCCAAGTCTCCTGTGGGAGAGGTGCTCTTTAATGTCTTTGTACAGCTCTCCATCTCAATCATACGAGACTCTTCAATCATCAAACCTGGACCAGGATCTATATGTAGGATAGCACCTTTGAGCGAATAGTTAATAGGCCGTACAATTAATCCAACCCACTGAGTTTCATTCATTAACAAAGCAGATGAAATAGCAGCAGAAACATCAACTAAAGGTCTCGGATTGAACACCTAAGAAAAGAAAAGTTCATCAATGATTCTTTTTTTTGTTGGAAAACAAGAGGAAAGAAAGAAAGAGATATTGGCTAATCAATCTACTAATAGTACTGCACATAAGACGCATGAAAGTGACTTGCACTGTATCCTAAAGAAAAGATAAAGATATGCACTAGTAAAGAAAATTGCAAATACCCTGCAGTCCTTTCTATCTACAAGTCTCATCTTTATAAGAATCAAATTATCTAAATAGTACCTTCAAGACAGGTCTTGTTGGTTTCTCATAACTCATAAAATCATCGCTGTCCGGGGGCCCGCCTTTTGAGAAGCTATGAGATCTAAAGCTTAAGTGTCCAATCTTTCCTGTAAGAACTCCCAAGATATAGGAACCTGGTTTTTGTGGAGGTAGGTCAAGGTTAATGGTGTTTCTGCCAGGATTTAATATGGTGGCAGAAGTTCTTCTTATAGCCTGAGAATTTAGAGAATATTATATATGAGATTAATAGCCAATAACCTAACAGAAACAATGCGTCTATTAAAATAGCAATCTGCCACAAAATACGCCAAAAATTAAATTATACCTTGACGCCTTCATCCGCACTAAATGTTGCTATCAGTGTGAGACTGAGCGACTCAAGAGTTATATCATCAGGAAAACCACTCCAGACAGTCACAGATAGGATGCCAGGGTCCCCATCACATAATTCAAGTGGAGGACCAGGATTTCCAGAAAAGGTTATTAAGGATGATACATCTAAGGGTACTTGGTTCTTCATTTCACTATGTGCAAGTTGAACAACCTCTGACTGGAAGGCTTGGCGTTCTTTCGTCAGGAACAGACCTTTATCCAAAGACAACAATCTGACACAAGAAGAGAGATAGCCAGCTTCATCATTGAGTATCTTCTGGCACTCAGCAAGATTAGGAAGAACTTCTGCCAAAAGGTCCTGCCATCCTTCACCAGCATAGAGTGCACAAACCTTTTCATATGACTTTGCAGCAAGATCAAAATTCCCATGTCGATGGCAGACAGCTGCAATTTCACCATCAAGGACAACTCCATGTCTTTTCCACCAAGAACGATGGTAATTATCAGCAGCACCTTTTGTTAGCTCAAGATACTTTTGCTGCCAAAGAAAAATTATGATGCTTAATTAATGAATAAAATAAAGTAACAAGAGAATAAAAAATCAACAACCAATGGCTCAAAATCCAGACCCATTTCATTTTGAAACAACACTTCGCAAGAAACAATATGCAAGGTACACAATGTTAAGATGGTCCCATGAGAATGCAGGAATGACCAGAACACCCTGCTACCCCACCTGAGATCTTCAGCACTCAAAGCGCAGGGATGGGAAGGTCTACATGTGTAAAGAACACCTGAAATCACTTTAGTAACACCTCTTGGCATGATTCAATCCAACAGTGAATATTGCTCCAATCATGCTTGTCGGGCACATTACAAATCAATCATAGAAAGGTTGATATCTAATGGCTTGTCACTACCACAAGTGAGCAATTGTAATATCAATTCAAGTTGGCGGAATGGTATAGCCAGCAGCTACATAACCATATCTGCCACTGCCACTGCCACTGCCACCACATACCCACACATGAGAAGTTGACACTAGAGCTGTCAGGTCAGATATGGACCCACCACCACTGCTCGATTAGATGAAAAGATTCATGCTTTGAAGAAAAGAGCCATGAGACTTTCTTACAACCAGAGATGCTCTGATACCAAGTCAGAACTTAGAAGAATCAAAGAAAATAAATTTCTGAAATGAAATCAGATGTTGATCCCTTACGAGGACTCCCTATTTTATATCTGTGTATGACATATTTAGAATGTTCACAAAAATTATATTCCCTTTAATTGGGGATTACAATCAAAATCCCCCTGAATGGTGCAACCCATGCATACAGAATAACTAATCCTCCTCAGTCATCTTTGTGATATATAACATGAGGGCCGTGAACTTAACACATCATCTCATATTGATCCATTGTGCTTTAATTTCTTTTACTCCTTGAAGCTAAGTACTTCACCTTCTCCAGCAGAAATTGCAACTTCAGCCTCTCTTAAGTTGCATCGTCACACAGAGACCCTTTTCATATCACCAAAGCACAGGAATAGCATATCTCAGAAATTGCAACTTCAGCCTCTCCTTTGCGCCTCCACCAAAGCATAGGATCATCCACCGAGTACATGGTAGTTGTGTCGACCTTGGCTTCCTCCTCGACCCTAGCCACCTTGAAGTAGTTTTCCATTTGCCATAGGAAATTCACTTAGCTCCTCGGCATCTCGAGCGCCACTAAAAAAATTTGACTCTAGAATGTGCATCCTTACACTTTTCCACCAACCCATTCATCCATTTGCAATGCCTTCTCCAAGAGGCAATAGCGCTGCACTAGTCCAAAGGCTTTCATTCTCTGCCTTGAGTTCCTTCATGAACTCCTCCTTCAAAAATACAAAGATCTCTTGAAGATCCTCTTGCATGGCCAAGAACACCTCCCTCACTTGTGCATTGATCAAAGAAGGGAGCTCTGACACGTCCTTGGTTAGCTCTTGAAGACATTCAACCAATGTCCCTGGCCTTCTTTCAACGAACTCATATGATCGTCCGCCTCAACAAAAGCATGCTCAATGCGCAAAAGACCCCTATTTATCCGTCTACCTTGTATAATGAATGGCTAAGATTGAACATGGAACTCATCCAACGGATGAGAAACCTTCTAGGCTCGACTCTAGAAACTTCCACACAACTCTAACCTATTCCTACACTGATCCTCAATATTCTAAAAATCCCAATAATCTCTACATATATTTCCACAATGTAGAAAAATATCCTAGATAACTCAACACGATTCAAGACTTCCTAGAGTCTTCCAGGATCTTCCAAACCCTTCAAGATCTCCATTGATCCTTCAAGATCCATTTGCCCGTTCAGTTGGCTGATCATGATGCTCATGCGACACTAGGAAGACTCGGACCTTGGCACCCTGTCATCTTGCGTCTTAAGCTGAGTGCATGAAACAGTGGTGTTACCAATTTTGCAAAACAAGCATGCTAAATAGGGATGATTTACTACTGCGCACTGTGCATCGGTGCCATTAGTCAGCAGGACCCAGTGAAATTCAGGGGAGGCCCCACCTATGGGAGGGTCCAAATGCGCACTCAGAGGAGAAAATTTTCCTGCTAAATAGATCCACCAAAGGCACAATATACACATTACATCAATCTTGATTGCTCAATGGTCAACATTATTGTGGGTAGAGCACAACCCACCAGTCAATCAATTCTGGCAATCATGACAATCAGATAACCTGCTGACCATTTTATTTTTAGCTGTTGTATGAGGGCCACCAAACATCCACAACTAGATTCCCATGCTGATTCAGTATATGTATGCACACCTACAATGGATGAGTTGCTTATGCTCCCTTAGAAGGACTCTTGCAAATAATTGCCATCTAATCAGAAGGAACATCCATTGTGGATGAGTCATTTGTATCAAACTTTCTTAAATGATGCTTGCCCTTGAATATTGCAGAAGTTGGGTCAATCTTTACTCAGCATGTAAATCAACATCTTTTTCTACCTGTGTCTGCTTGAAAGCCTCCTATGAATCTTAAAAGCAGCTGACTAAAGAGGTTGTAAAAGTAGATTACTTTGGCATGAAATTCCATACCAGGTGGAAGTTGGCTTTTTAGTCTCCAAAGTAAAAGAGCATTCCTCAGGAACAGGTATAGCAGATACCAAGACAATGGTCAACTTTTTGGCAAGGCAAGATAAACTCATTACTGACCAAGGGCAAAGCTTGAAAAGAAAACAAATCCAAGTGTAATCAAAGTTGCATATTAAATCTGATGCCAGGACCTTTGCCCAAGCAACCAGGCAACACAATTGGCTGATCCAGATTCCAGCCAACTCAATGAATCCAAAAGAATGCAACATATACATGAGAGGGACACTGTACAAAAAGGAAAAAAAAAAAGATGCAACCTATATTTTGTCAAACTGGATGCATATATTGACATGGAAAGATGAATCAGTGCTCCTAAAGTATCAAGGTAATGGAAAAAGAAACAGTAGGGGGAGTAAGAGAAATTGAAAAAATAGCAAAAAGAAAAAAACTGGAAATATATATTAGAAATACTGTCAAGCAAAACAATTCTCTTCTTAGCGCTATGAAGGATAATTACCTCAAACTCTTGAACAGATGATAGCGACTTCCATAAATCAGGATCAGAAATTGTACGCTGCAGAGCATATTCTGCTGCAACATGGATTTCTGAAAGTCTCATAGGTCGATCAATTGACAACGAAGAGCTCTCAAGGTTTCCTGGTCCAGAGTTAATTCGCATCATAGTGCTCGCCTGTAATTTGTTCGGAGACATCCTTGAAAGTCCATCTGGACCTGAGCTGCCCGCATAACAACTATTTAAGGACTCGAAAGCATCATGAAAATGTGAAAGAATAGGTAATGTGAATCTTCGAAAGATAAGAAAACATTACATCTTCATTACCCATCAGTAGGATTTTGGCGACCATCAAGTAACTCAAACACATTTCCAGCTGAAAAAGAAGCTCTCCGTCGATTAGCCTCTCGCAGAAGAAGAGAAGGTTCAAGAGGTAATGGTTTTCTCTGGATACTGAAGTGCTTAACTCTAGGATTTGCTTGAAGAATCATCTGTAAAGGCAAGATGAGTTCGAACTTCAATTTGTTACATAAGCTACTAACAAAGCAACAAATACAGATTCATGGATGACACCAGCAGTAATGTATTAAAATTTGAAAAAGAAGGAAGCATTGATTAAGTGCATAAACTTGAAATATAATTCAGTGTATACTGCATATTGTAGCCCCCATTGGCCCACCAACCTTGACTTCAACAAATCAATTGGAGAAGCCCACTGTGAGCAAGACAGCAAGTAGCCAAAATTGCCTTCACTGGATTATGAAAGCCATCAGTCAAGAGCCTGCAAACTGGGAGATTAGTTTGGTCTAACCAACCATTTTGCAGGAAATCTTCAACAGAAGGCTTTGATAAACAATAATACCATCAGGGCATGGGGCTAGGTTAAATTTATTGGAAGCTTGGACCAAAATTCCGGAAATGATAGACATTTAGGCTGCATGTGATCAAGCATGGCCCCCCTCCTATCCAACAGCAGAGACTAGGTAGTTGGGCACCACAATGCAGCTTGCAGTATATTATAGTGGGGGCAGTGCATAATTTAACAACATTTTTTTGGATTATCAGTTTAAAATAGAACAGTGAGATATCATAAAATAAAATAAAATAAAAAACAATGCAAGTGAAGCTGACTAGACACATTAAGATGTCCATTGATGGAAAAAGAAGGGCACATTGATAGTCGAACAATAATTAAAATAAGCCTTCGTTAAAATTAATTATGGTAAGAAAACATATATAAAACAGGGGAGGGAACAACCCACCCCACAAAAACCAAGAAAGGAGCCATGGAGGAACTTGCACATGAGCAATCTCAGGAAGACGATAATGAAAATAGCCTTATACTATTCTAGGCATGGTGATTGGGACTAAAAAATCTAATGGTTATGTCCAAGGTTCAAACTATCAATATCAGACGGTGCGCTGGCCGGGCTGGAAATTGATATGTATCGGCAATACATAATGGTTATCTTGATAAATGATAAGTATCGACTATAGGAGCAATTCCTTCATCTATAATGATAGCTCCTATTAATTAAAGTATTTTAAAAGAAAAAGGATTAAAGGCCAGTACAGTATATCCAATAATTCAAAAATTATCTAAAAACCCCAAAATATTAGAAAATGTGAGATTTTGATTTTTAGTTGCACTATCATGTAGTATATAGGTATGTATGGGAATAATGCAGGTTTGATATCGTAGTCTGATTCTATAGGAACTAAATTGTTGAATCCATTAGTCAGTTACATCATTTAATCTATTGGCTGAGATTTATACATAGAAGTCAAACTGTATGTTAATTGTCGTGTAGGTCAGTCAGTAAGTGCATGGGTGCATGCATCGGTTTTACAAGCATCAAAACCATTAATCACTAAATGTACTCTCTCTGTTAAAAGTTAAAGCCCTTTTTTTTTTTGAAGTGGTAACAAAAGATTACATTAAGAAAAAAGGGAGAGACAAAAGAAAATCAAAACAAAGGAACAAAGGAACGGGAAGGCGCAAGAGAGATGCACCAGCCCAACCTCAATTACAATAACACACCCACCCAAGGAATCAACCTATTGACCCTTGCTTGGCTAATACATCCGCCAAAGAACTAGCATTTAGCGGATCTAAACACATGACAAAAGGAAACGTTTATGTTGGTCAATAACTCCCTAATTTAATTAAAATGAAATTGGAATCTCCACGGATTAGCCTTCTTGTTGGACACCCAAGCGATCGAATTAGAGGAATCACTTTCGATAAGAAGTGCACCCCCATATCTTGTAGAGAACAACCTAAGACCTTCCAGAATAGCTAGCACCTCCGCTTCATTGGAATCACACACACCAATATTCTTGGAAAACATAAGTAACACCTTGCCCTTGCTATTGCGAAGGTGCTAGCCCATAAAGATAGCAAATTATGCTGCCAAGACAAATAGCAAATTATGCCGCCAAGACAAAGATACAGACATGGCTACCTTCTTGTAAAGGGGTCAGGAATATGACACTGGATTCTGAAATCTTGGAAATCTTGGATATGGATACAAGTATCCAATTCATTATATTACATGTCCAACTTCAAATTAACATCTACTATTCGTTTAGAAGTTTGAACTTAGAAGTCAGAAAATTTGGAAAGTAACAAAGTTAAGCTGTTCTTATCTCCTTCTAACACCTTTATGTTATAAAGTAAGAAAATTATTGGAACTTAATGATATAATGGATCACGTACAATAGGATATGTTGAAATTTAACCAACAAGTATCCACACAGTATCTAACACCAATACCAGCAGTGGTGGACCCAGGATGTTCCTTTGAGTGGGGCGGACCCAAATTGGTAGTTGGGTTTTGGAGACAAACATTTAATTTTCATGTAGATTTTGGGGGTGGACCAACGAATTTCATGAGGATTACGAAAGTAGCCCCAAAACTTTAAATTTTGGAAGCAGACCCACATCCGGCCCCAGGACCATATATGTAGGTCCATGAAAGTGATAAAAATAGCTGGCTCGACTCTACATGTCTTTCTCTTCCGATTTACTTACAGATGAAAAAAAGGACAAAATTACTTTCCATGTGTCGAACTTAGTTTAAAAAGAGACAAAAAGACTCCATTCTCTATTATCTCTCTTTTACTAAGAGAGAAGGAAAAAAAATCAAGCCTCTGCCAGTGGCTTGAAAATGTGTCCTTCGTTTTCCGTGTACAAGAAAATATCTTCCCTGGGTTCTTCCTTCACCGAGTTGCAGAAATAGGTAGAAACGAAGAACCGAGATGATAACCTGCTGATCTACAGCTCCTGTCGCTTGATCCAAACCAGCAGGCCAAAGGGGTTATCATCTGAAAGGGGAGGGGCGAAGGCTTAAACTTAAGGGGGTGCATGGGCCGCTGGCCCATAGCCCACCTGGGCTATTGCCGGATCCAACCTGGGGCGACCACACCCAAGACCTTACACATGGGTCCGCCCCTGAATACCAGTATTGTATCCTGTGGAAGTGAGGATACAAGTATGTCTAACAATTAAGAAGATGACACGATAGCTACCTGGAAAGTAGACATACAGAATTGTTGCATCACATAGACAACTAAAAAATAGACAAAAGGAACAATTACAAAAAAGAAAAAAGAAAAATCACATATTGTCAGTAGTGTCGGCTATATCGCAAATTATCAGTTATATCAACCAGTATTGTCAGTAGTGTCAGCAGTATCAACTGATACAGGGAATGTATGAGTTGGCACATAGATAGCCAGCTAAAAATTCGAAAAAAGGACTAAGTACAAAGCAAAACCACATAGAAAACTGGGAAAAATTGTAAGAGATTGTCAGCTATATGGGCAAATTATCAGTGTACCGACCAATATTGTCAGTACTGTCATCAGTATCAACTGATACAGGCAACATGTATCCAATGGCCAATACATTCAAATTTATCGTATTGGCCTCAGACAATACATGATATATATTAGCCAATAAGATACATATCAGCTACTACTTTATTAAAAAAAGTTTATAGGAAATGGTATTTCTATTTAAAATAGAAATGCAAAGAGACCAAAGAAGAAGGGGAAAAAAGGGAATAGAAGAAGAAAGAGGAGATTTTGAGTGGTTAGGAAGTCCAGTAATGAGCTGGAGGTCCTGGCTTCGAAATGTCTGGGACCTTATCCGATACACAGTGCTAGTGGGTGGTGTTGTGTATCCGGGGTTTTACCAATGATCAACCGTAAGGGGGGTCGGCAGGTTCCTCGTCATCAAAAAAAGAAAGAAGAGATTGCAGTGAAATAACTCTGCTTCTCAGTCTTGCAGCTCTGGGGCCTGCACTGAGATGTGGATGTGCTGCGAGACATTGTAATCAAATAACTGGGAGAAGTATGAAGCTGGACCCAGTGGTAGATTATAAATTGTGTTTGGAGAAATCAAGGATAAACATCTAAAATATTATATTTACAGAGTACCAGATGTTATCTGCTTAGAGCCCTTTTGCATGCAAACAACTAAATAAGGGATAATGTCAGTAAAGGAAGCCAATCACCCTATTGAACATTTCAACCAGCAAAAGAGATGTTGACAATGATCAGATGCATATTAACTGCATGCATGTGTGTGATATCTAAGGCACATTTCAATTGGCACTTAACAGTCAGAATCGCAGATAGACTTGCCTTCTCTTTTGCAAGGACTGAAGATGAAGCATCAGGGGGGACTGAGGGCCAAACTGCAGGCTTGGGCCATGGTAACATGCTTAAAGAGGCACTGTGTAAAAAAAGGATAGATTTAATAAAGGTGAATAGCATAGCTATACAATAGAATGAGAAAATAATGCAGTAGTAGCACAACTTCATGGCACCACTAACAGGATTGGACCTCAGAAGTTAGCAAATAAAAAAAGTAACAAACCACAGCCATATACAGTTTAAAAGTGACGCATAAAACTACTGATTAGATCTATGAGAATCAAATTCTACCTGTTGACAGGACTCCTTTCTATCTCCATTCCATATCCAATCAAATATGCAAGCCTCATTAACTGCCAGATCCATAAATAACGTTTCAGTAACCTAGCGCACGGCAAATTTGGACTTGACAAAATATTACCATCAAGTTCCATAAATAACCTAATTATTGACATTCTTGCAATTTAACCCCAAAAAAAAAAAAAAATTGGTACATCATTTACACCTCTCAGATAAAATATATGAACTAATGTTGTAACTTAATTTTAGATTCATAATGCCCCACGTATCATTCCATGCCAAACCAGACAGCAGTTAGTAATTACACTTACTATCACTCTTGAGAAGCATAGTGAAATTTACCTTAACCCGGCTAAGTGAGTAAAGATCACCCTGGAGACGATAGAACTCCTTTTCAACATCAGGTGCCACAAGTCCTCCATCATAATGGGAACTAGTTGAATTGATTAATGCAAGGCACGCAGTTGTTACCCAAACTTCCCTCATACAATAAGGTAAGGTACTCTATAAGAAAACCACGGAGAAAGTTATAGGAAAATACAGCATTAACAGAGTGTTCTGGAATCCAGTAACTGAATATAGAAATTGTACAAGAAGTTCAAACTAACAAAGAATTAATACATGAACAGAATGCATAACACATACTTCATGCATTGCCAATGCCTTTGAGAAGCCGATTATAAATGAATAACCACGAGATGCAACTTCGAATGGACGATTAAGCTTGAATAAAAGCTGGGGATTTCAGAACAAAGAAAAAAAGGATTAAACTACCACTCAAGCATTAATAATAAGAACAATAGCAGCAATAACGATAAAACTCAAACGAATAAAATAAAATAACACAACATAATGCAAAAGAAAAAAAAAACTGCACAAACAAATAAAAATTTTAAAATAAGTAAAAACTGAAGGGGCTGTTTGGTGAAGGGTTAAGAACCGCAGACTGCGTATCCTAGAAAAAAATGGACAGTATATCCTTATCCTGTGTGCGGGATCACAAGGAGAGATAGGATTAGGGATGAGGAGATTAGGGGCAAAGTAGGAATAGCACCGATTGGAGATAAAATGAGAGAAAATCGACTGAGATGGTTCGGCCATGTTAGAAGGCGTCCAACGGAGGCACCTGTTAAAAGGTGTGAAAGCATGGAGATTGCCAGAAGGAGAGGGAGAGGGGGACCCAAGAGAAATTGGAAAGAAACTATTAAACATGACCTTGCCTACATGGATCTAACGGAGGACATGGCCCTAAATAGATTTGATTGGCGTCGTCAAATCCATATAGCCGACCCCACCTAGTGGGAAAAGGCTTGGTTTGGTTTGGTTATATCCTTGTCCTTAAATATGGGTATATATTCCTTGACTCTGTCAGAACATGCAAACACAAACCACATATGGCTTTTATGCAGGTAACAAACAGCTGACAACCAACTTTGTTGAAGCAACTCCATGAAGCCCTAATCCTACACCAAACAGCCAAAGTTCCTAGCTGCAATCCCCTCTTTCAAAATATGGTACAATAATATTGAAATATATATTTACATAGGAAGGTACTATCACATTTATATCAACATCAATAATAATGACACAATAGAATGCAAGCAGATAGTAGTGGATTTGGGAATTACTAGGTATTCTCCACTTACATCAAACAGAAGAAGATGCTGGGACAGAACTTAAATTGAGAAAATGCTTAATTTAGCAGGAAGAATAAGGCAAACAATATAACAAAAAAGCACAAAGAATTGTATGCTCTGGAGAATGACCAAAGGAAATTTGAAATTAACATAATTACCTGTGGAGAATGAAAAATGGCTTTTCCCCCATTCACTCCAATCTTTTTCTTTTCTTTTCTTTTTCCTTTTTCTTTTTTTTAATTGGTAACATAACTTGAACCCACAACCTCAATGTTGCAATAGTGAGCACGTTCCACTACAGGCTCATTTCCATTAACTACAATCTTCTTTAACAGAGTTTCTTTTTATTTGTATTGGTGACAAGACTTAAACCTGCAACTTCATGGTTCAGGCAAGGAACACCTTCTGACTGTTAGAGGCACTCATGTTAATTAGATCAACACTTGATTTCAAGTTTAGGAATTAACGGTCATACTTATTATAATAATTCCTGCGAGCAGCCACCTTGTGCAAAATTGCCAAAGGTTAAGTCTGTCTCCAGTCTGGACCCTCCCAGGACCCTGCTTTGGCGGGACCACACTAGGCGATGACTTATTATGATAATTACATCAGCATTTTAAAAAAAAAAGTCAAGGAAGTATGCCATATTTACAATGAAAAAAGTATTTCTATCCACTATCAAGTATCAACCAATGCAGCCCAACAGGGGCAACCACAAAATGGGCTTTCAGATAATGGGATACATCCATCCCATGGTCCATAGGCCGTACTCATGGGCTAAAATCCCACTCATGTGTGAGCGGAGACCCATGGCCCTCCACACTTCTAATAGTCACATGATGGAACCCATTTGCTTAAGTGTGCAATTCAGCACATGACATACATCACTTGTGTGATATGAGACCCATTTTACTTTTGTATTAGAAATGTGGGATCCACCTACACATCTAAAAGGAAAGAAGAATACTACACTTTAAATTTATTTTCATCATCATTTTAGTTGTTAGATTTGAAATCTTGTTCTGTTTAGAAAGTCTAGTAGAGAATCTTCATGTAATTAGATTTCAATTCATAAAATTTAGGATAGAGACTCTATCCAGTATGTGATAAAGTCGGAATGCACGCAAAAGAGATTTCAACTACAGTCTATATAGCATTATAGATCCATGCAGTTCTCTATTTGTAGCAACAATGAATGATATAGAATTAATGATTTGAGTATTTTCTTGAGGTTTGTGTCGGAAGACTAGTGTTGCTGAATCCATGGTCATGATTGCGTGATCTTGACTGTTGAGGCTTCAGCTTCAGAGGCTGACCCCACTCGTTGATCTTCCCCTTCCCCAACTGCGTCATCAATTAAATAGGTTTGCAATTGACTGCTCTGTGTTGCACACTTCTGATACACTGACTAGATTCTCTGATACACTGACTAGGAATCTTTCAAAAGTTCACGCAAAATACAAGATGATGAAATCTGACAGTCTTTGAGATGCCACTTAACACGATCTATGAAGTGAGTCAAGAGTGCACCAAATAAATAGTAAACAATGTCATACTCATACCGATCATTAAAGAAATAAGTCAGTTTCATCCATCCCTCAGCTGTAGCTGAGCAGGTTAGGAACATAGGCATGTAAGTAGAGTGTGTGAGTTCAAATCCCCCTGTAGCAAAAGTCAGTCTCCTGGACTAATTATTTTTCTGTTCTTCTCTTTTCTTTTCTTTTTCTTTAAACAGTAATCACAAGCCAACTCACGCTAAATGAACTAGTACAGTAGATGATGCTAGTGTGACACATTTGATTATATAGAAGATGAAGAATCAAACACTTACACGGAGTTCCAGTAAGAGAATCAACTAAGTAAAATGTTACTCAGTTCATACTATATACTAATCTTTTTTTCTTTTTCTTTTTTGAATGGGATACTATATACTAATCCAGCACCATAATTGGTGTTATCATTATCAATTTACATACCTTAGATTGGCAGGCAAATAAATACTGTCTAAATTCGAATTCTCTAAATGAGTCATCTTGAACAATTTGTGATAATGGCTTGTATCCAGGCTTTAGAAGCGCGGCCTGATCGTCACCACTGTCCAAACCTCCAAACTCTCTGTGTCTTATAGCTGAAGAATTTACTGCATTATGAATTTAAAATCAACATCCATCATCACAAAGCTTGGTAGCAAAAAACCAATGTCCGTTAGAAAGTACATATTCAAGTGTCCTATTTTTTAAATGCCTGTACCTATCGCTAATAAATGAAAATCATAACTATAAGGAAGCAACAGATATTTACAATTTTCCAGAGCAATAGCATATAGTGGTAATTGCTAACGACTGTAGAATAACCATGTCAGATTTGCTTTAAGAACTAAAAAGACAATCAATGCATTATATAGAGGCTGATAGAATCGATCATTGAGTAAATAGCTTAGTAATTTTTTTTATTTTTAATAGCTATAACAATTTCATAAAGGTTCATTTTTACAATAAATAAATACAAGCTGGTGGCTTAATAGCAAGACAGACAAGTTTGGGATGACGAGGCAAACAGCTGGGTGACACGAGGCCTAGTTTCCAACTTTGTGGCCTCAGGAAAAGAAAATTTGACCTTAAGGTTTTATTATAGGTAACACAACTTGAAACCGCAACCTCATGGGCGTGACAACGACCATGGATGAAAAAAGCGGCCGCCACGCTACATCGGCCGTGGCGGGGGATACCGCCACGCCACGGCCGAAATATCGGCCGTCGCATCCGTGGCGGCCCGTAGCGGCCGCTACAAAGTGTGGCAGCTCGACCCCCGCCGGGGGATACCCCCGGGCCCCCTCTGCGAAGCGCATGTTTTTGAGAAAGTGGCAATCAAGAAGACAAAATGATCATACTTGACCATGATAGCTAAGACTCTTTTGCTGGTTGTCTTTCCATTTTTGTGCTTGGATGTCTATTATTATCATAACTTGCTAGATAAGATATTAAACCTGTTTAATTATGTTTGAAATTGTATAGTAGTAAAGATATAGTTACCTATTACTACTAGATTTCAAATTGGTCTTAATTAAATTATTTTATAAAGAACCCTCATTGTGCTGGTGACTAAGGTATTCCTATTTCCTTCACTAACTCTCTACTCTGTCATTTTTAAATTGGTGTTGAATGTTGATTATTGATCACTTCATAACTTCATAGTTCATTCACTTGATTGAGTTTGAACCTAGAATGTTGAAGCATTGATATTTAATTGTTCAATGTTCATTAATGAGTAATGACCTAACTCTTAAGTCTTATGCCTTTATTTCATGTTCTAGTTTTTTTTTTTTATGAGCTTTCCATTACTTTCTAAGTTAGTATGACTACGAAACATGAATACATGTGAAAAAACTAATCATTAGTATTATTTTCTATTTATACAGCGATACAGGACTTCATATATTGAGGGCACCGCTACGCCCCCATTTTCTTACTTACTTTTGCAAAAGAACCACATATTCTTTCATTTTACAATTTTCTGGATTTTCTGGAATTTTTTCAGATTTTTTAGGCAATTTTTTCAAATCGCACCGCTACGCCGCTACGTATCCCCGCTACGCTACGTATCGCCCGCTTCGTAGCGGTTTGGCGGCGGGCGTAGCGTACGCCCGCCGCTACCGCTATTTTCATCCTTGACAACGACCACCTTCCAAGTTGTAATTGTGCCAGTACAGGCTGTGGTTAATGCATGGACTTAGTTGAGTATGACAGAAATAAGAACAATAAATGGCAATCATAGTGGTGGTGGTGGTTGTGATGATGATGATAATGAAAACAACAACAAAGCTAAGTCTATGCCTTCTGATTGCCCTCCAAAGAAGAACCATGTCTCGAGAGCAAGCTGTGATTTGGTTTTGTTGCAAATTGCAATGGGTGGAGTGAAAACATGGGGCCGGACCCAAGAAAAGAGGCTCCTTTAGACCTCTGACAAATTGGCCCTCCAAAAACATGACAAATGCAGGCCCTAAAGACTGCTTATGCTGCCAAAATCTCAGATGCAGCAAGAGGGCTCCTGCGCTCCT
Organism: Litsea cubeba; assembly: GCA_012931725.1. Classification (NCBI taxonomy): domain Eukaryota; kingdom Viridiplantae; phylum Streptophyta; class Magnoliopsida; order Laurales; family Lauraceae; genus Litsea; species Litsea cubeba. The sequence continues at coordinate 114,271,542 of CM022945.1, forward strand.
TTAGACCTCTGATAAATTGCGCCCCCCCCCCCCCCCCCCCCCCCCCCCACACACAAAAAAAGCACAAAAACTACATGACAAATGCAGGCCCTAAAGACTGCTTATGCTGCCAAAATCTCAGATGCAGCAAGAGGGCTCCTGCGCTCCTTTAGACCTCTGATAAATTGCCCCCCACCCCCCCCCCCCCCCCCCCCCCCCCCCCCCCCCCCACAAAAAAAGCACAAAAACTACATGACAAATGCAGGCCCTAAAGACTGCTTATGCTGCCAAAATCTCAGATGCAGCAAAAGGGCCCCTGCACAGCGCTTGCCTATGACCATGTCGTCACAACCCTTAGAACACTGTTGTCTCTCTTCCACCTAAAATAGGATTCTTCCACCACAACTTCCTTTTCCTAGTAGTTGATTGATTTGAAATCCCCTCATGTTGCCAATCTCCTTTCACGATCTAAAAAGCATTCAACATCCTCTTGCCCTTCCTGTACACGATTGTACCTAGCAAATGAGGGACCTCCACTCCACATCATCAGCAGAGGTCAACTGAGAGAACTAGGACTCGTCAAACTCCAATTTGTCATAATTGTTGCCCTGGATCCAACCTCGTTGTTGCCTGGGGATTCCTACACAGAAACTCCATCAATGTATGAATCCAGAGTCCAGACTCCAGACGCACAAAACCCCTCCTTGCCATAGGATTCCTTGCACCCGCTGAAATCCTAGCGACAGACTCTTCCCTAACCACAACCAAGAACTGATTGTTGAAGATGTCTGGGATTAGATCCTTACTGATCAGCTTATGGCCCATTACCTTTAAGCAGATTCTGCCAAACTCTAGACAGGACTTCTCTGTGGTTTTTTTTTTTTTTTTTCTTTTTTTTTTTTAAAGTAACTGTAAATTTTATTGAAAACCCAAAAGAATTCAATAACACCAGTATAAGAGACTTATACCCAAGACAATTACACAAGAAAAACCTCCCAGTGAGACGACCTTTGAACCCCTTGTTTGGCTAAGGAGTTCGCCAACCCATTAGCCGATCTAATCACATGATATAAAAAACTACAGAAAGAGAAGAAACAAGCTCCTTGATCTCATTGAGAAAAAACCTGAAATTTCCAAGGCTTGACCGCTGACCTCGTAACCCAAGCGATAGCATTAGAAGAATCACTCTCCACTATCACACGACCCTGAAAAGAGCGAGAGAAAATCCTTAGAGCCTCCAAAATAGCCAATACCTCCGCTTTATTGGAATCCCTCACTCCAACACTTTTGGAGAACATACAAAGGATCACCACTTTATCGTTGCGCAATACTCTCCTAACACCCGCTGGCCCCGGCTTCCCTCTAGTTGCCCAGTCAACATTAAACTTCAACATTCCCATCGAAGGAGGGGACCAAAAGGTCAACCTCCTCTCCTCGGTCAATCCACACACCATACAAGCCTCCCAATTAGAAAGAATGCCGTCCATACTAAAGTTGGAGAGTTCTTTCCTAGCTACGGCCCACTTTGCAATTCTAACAAGGATTGCTCCTCGAATTTCCTCCTTCGAAGAAGAGACATTTCTAAAAATTATGCTGTTCCTTTCCTCCAAAGGATAGCGAGGGGATGATCCGCCAAAGGATAAGGCCACACCCGAAGAAAGGACTGCCTCGCCAAGATTCTGCCAAGTCTGAGATCGACTAGGGGATACACCACTGCAAGCCACACTTGTGAATGAAGAAGCTCCAAAGATATGAGGCCACCTCACAATGCAAGAAAAGGTGATTCATCGTTTCCTCCTCTTTACCACACATGATGCAAGTGTTTGATAAGGATTGTAAAGGAATACCTCTCCTTCTTAGGAAATCTATAGCAGACACCCTCCTTGCAATCGCCAACCAACAAAAACCCTCCACCCGGGGAGGAACTAAACCAGCCCAAGCAAGAGCACAAGCGGGACGCGGTTCCGGTGAGTCCGTCAAAGCCAAGTAGAAGAAGGCCTTGGTAGAAAACTCACCAGTAGAAGACGGTTTCCAGATGCGCTTATCTGCTTCATCCCTGCATAAAAAAAACATTAGAAAGATAAACCAACAACTCTTCATATTGAACTTCCTCCCCATGACGCTAAGACCTCCTAAAGGACAACTCCCAAGAAACCACATTGTCCCTCACAACATAACAATCCTTAACCGAAGACTCTCTGTTGAACACAACTCTAAAGACCCTACCCTAGGAAAGCGGGAATGCCAAAGCCCCACCCCCAACCAATCATCCAACCAAAAACGGACCAAACTACGCTCCCCCACCAAGAATCCCACCCCTTTACAAAATGTTTCTCCCCTAACATTGGACTCACTCCCCATGCTAGCAATGGGACCCCATAAACCCCGACAATCTATACCTAGGGACTTTCTTTGGAACCCATCCCCAGTTATCCACCCCATATTTATTGGTAATAATCCTTCTCCAAAGGGCATCCTTCTTTTCCCCAAATCTCGAGCACCATTTAGCCATGAGAGACCAATTATGGGCCTCCGACTCCCCAAGACCGAGACCCCAGCTGATTTCTCCTTTTTGACATCACTCCACTTTAATGGATGAATTTTCCTTCTTTCACTTTGACCTTCCCACAAGAAATCCCTTCTAATCTTGTTCAACCTCAAGCTCACTGCCTTAGGCATTTTGAATAAGAACATATAATAAATCGGCAAACTGGAGAGACAAGCTTTAATCAAAGTAATTATGCCCCTTAAAGAAAGATATCTCCCTTTCCACATAGATAGTTTCCTCTCAAACTTCTTCACCACTGGATCCCAAATAGACGACGCTCTTGTCCTAGCACCCAAAGGGAGACCCAGGTACAATATTGGTAACCTCCCCGTCTTACAATGAATGATACTAGCCAAAGAATTAATCATATCATCAGAACAACCAATCCCCACCAAAGAGCTCTTGTTCAAGTTCACCTTTGACCCTGATACTAATTGAAAACATCGCAAAATCCTCTTCAATGCAACGACTTCCTCACTCCTGGTTGAGCTGAACAAAAGTGTCATCTGCAAACTGAAGATGAGTTATGGACTCTCCATTCTGACTGGCAGCAAAACCCTCGATAAGGCCAATTACTTTAGCTTTCATCAACAGATCACTCAGTGACTCTGCCACTACAATGAACAGGAAGGGGGATAGGGGATCACCTTGACGCAAACCTCTAGAAGCTTTAAAAAAGGGATGGGGGGGGGGGGGGGGGGGGGGGGGGGGGGGATCCGTTAACCAACATAGAGAAAGAAGTAGAAGTAATACACTCCCGCATCCACCGTCTCCATAAATCACCAAACCCGAACCTGCCCAACATATAATCCACAAAGTCCCACTCCACATGATCGTAAGCTTTTTCCAAGTCAATTTTCAATATCACACCTTCCTTTCGAGCTCGCTTCCTAGAATCAATGAGCTCATTAGCTATAAGCACACCATCCAATATCCAGTGGCGGAGCCACATGTTTGAAATTGCCCCTCCTCAACTTTTGTTTTATTTTACTATGCTTGGGGTTTTGGACAATAAAGTGGGTATATTTGTCATTTTGCCCCTCCTCAAAAAGATTTGAAGGTATACTTCTTGGACCAATACGATGGATACAGGTTATTTCTTTCCTACATTGATGGTTGTTGTACTTTTTTTTGGAGGGGTTTTTTAGGGTACATTGATGGCTCATGGCTTTTTGATGCAGTACGGAAGGCCATGGGCCCACATGATGTGGGCGGAACCCAATGGACTGGGTTGGATGGCTGGGTCCACCATGTGGGCCCAGGGCCTTCCGTGCTGCATCACTTTTGTACTTTTTTTTTGTAGTAGTCCTTTCATTTATTTTTTATTTTTAAATTTTGCTCCATGTTCTTTTATTATTCTTTTCACTAGTTGTCCTTGGGCCCTTTCACTTTTTTTTCCTCCTCCATCTCTTTTGACATTTCTTTGTTCTGGAGAAAGGCTACAATATGGAAGTTGTGATGAACACATTGTTAGTAATGAATCGATGTAGTTAGAATTTGATATAAATTTTAAAATTGACTTGTCAAGGTTTTTGATAGAATCAATGGGCTTAGAAGTTTATATAAAATAGATTTGTGAAGATTAGTGATGGAACTAGTTGACTTAGAATTTTATGCTTAGAGTTTTAGATAGGATGACTTAGAAGTTGTAAGTTTTTTTTTATCAGTTTAGAAGATGTAAGGTACAACATTCATTTGATCAATCACCACCACGATATGAGGATCCAATTCTAGTAAAATATAATGATAAACAATTAAAACGCAATATATCTATAGTGTCCAAAATATGAAAAATAGTGGAGAACAACTGGATAAATTCCTCATTTGCGGAATCGAGTGATTGACTGATATCTAACTTTTTATGTTTATACAATTTTCTAATTAATTTTCAGACATCTTTACTTTTGTGAGGGGCTTTTAATTCCTCTTTTTTAATAAAATTTAATTAGTATCTTATATAAGAACTGATAAATTTTCTTTTCTTTTTTTCTTTAATTGTTAATAGCAAAAGAAATGTGGCCAAGTAATTATTGACATTGTGTCAGTTGACAATCTTTGCCCCCCGTGGGAGAAATTCCTGGCTACGCCGCTGCCAATATCTGTCTGCTTCCTACGAAAGCTCCTTGGTTTCTTTGGCAATGTATATCACGCATTCACCCCTAACTCATCTACCAACTTCATTCTATCCATGGAGGGAAACCTGTGATACCTCACCCAAATTGTCCTAGGTGGTTGGATAATTGTTGGCTTCCATCTCGAGAGAGAGTGGAATATTTCGGAAAGTCACAGTTCTTCATTGTTAACAAAGAGAGCTTCCGCAATGATACTAAAAAAAAAAGAGAATAAGCTCTCATCTCCAATCTTGCTTATTTTCACAATCTCCAGACCACGAGCTTCGTAAAGACTGGTGATGGAAGGAACAGCACCGTCGCACCTCACTGTACCAAGCTGTTGGAGAACCAGGCTGTAATACATCTTAAAAGTCACAACTTCTTTCTCCACCAACAGAATCCTCAACTTCACAATGCGAAAACTCTTCACAGCATCCATGTACAAGCCTCTTGTCACCTCAAACTGAAGAGAGTTGAGGATTCCTAGTCCCTAGTCCCTACCCATAAAGTTCATGAATCTACTCATCTTGAGGTCCAGTGGTTCTGCTTAATTTCTACTAATACATCTGATTCGAGGATGCTTTGAGCATGGGCAGCCTCCGATCTTGCTCCTTTTTTACCACCCAAAGGTCGCTTCTTTCATCAGTCTCCTCCCTGAAACAAGTCTCCTTCCTTGTAAGCTACTCCATCGAACGCCTCCAAAGTTTTCATAGCTGTCCTTCTGCCTCTAAATCGAACGCAAGCAAAGCTACTTCCTCTACCTCTCCTACCTGAAGTGATGAACACATCAACTGCGCTGCCAGAGGACACCCTTAACCATTCTACAGACTTATCTTTCAGCATATCAACAAACTTCAGGATGGTGTCTTCCTATTTCAATAGCTTCCCCCCTTCCCCTTTTCCTCAGTTGCTGATCCAATCTCTGCCCGTCATGACTCATGGCTTAACCCTCCCATAACACAGGTAAGTTGAAACTAATAATCTAATTGTGTCACTAGCATCAATTGTGCAGTCAAGAATGATTCCTGCAAAATTTTGGTATGCTTCTTTGGGTTGATCGGGATGGTCAAATTTTAAAATTGAGCAAAAACTGTGGCAACTGATAAGACACTAACCTTTTTGCATCATCCATTAGTGGAACCATATCATTAAAAGAGACACATTAAATGTTATCTACATGGCCTTGGTGAAGTGGAAGAAACCATGGAGACTCAAGTGACATCCACTTTGATATTATAGCTGTCCAGTCATACTTAGATGTTTCCTTGTGGCCATGCAGTCAGATTCCAATGTTCATGCTTATAAATAAGCCAAAATTGCGGTAAGAATGATGACATGCAGGGAAATATTTGCCCAGCATTAAATGTAATTTCTAAATGTATCTGGAACATTCTTACTTAACTACCTTGTAGCACTCTCCTCAGTTCTGCGCAACAATAATTTAAAATGAATAAACAAAAACATAACTCAAAAGGATATGTAGAGACAGAACAGTAGCATATCAACCAAAACAAGTTGAGACCTAATAAAGATTTTGTGAACAAAATCTTGGATTCATACAGACCTGTTTCCAAGTAGCAAAGCTCTAGCTCATCGTATTCTCGTAATGCATCCTCATGAAGATGAGCCATCTCAAACATGAAAGCTAAGCTCTCCTGCAAGCATAAGAACAAACAGGATATAAAACTCCAATTCATATGAACAAAGAAACAAGGCAGAAGTATTGGTACTTCATAAAAAAAAAAAGCTATGAGTAAATTAAATAAACAAAAAATAATAATTTCGTGTACTGTTTAGTAGTAGTAATGATAACAATAATAATAAAGCCATTTCTCGCCAGTTTAAATGACCTTGAGAATGAAAAAGTTGCAAAAATTCCAAACTGGCATGAAACGCTGTTCACTAAGCTTGCGAAGTTCATCCTCATAGAATTGAACACGTTTATCCAATGTATTCCGTATAGATTCAATCATCTTAGACTCCAAATCTTCCCAAAAGTTAGCATCAATTCCAAGTAAATCTAATTTGCAGCACCTGAGCCCAATGTACAAGACAGAGAAAGTAAGTAGTGTCTTCAGATTCTTAAAAAAAAAAAAAACACTCAATATATTATTAGATAGCCTACTAATATTAGAGAACAGAAATGCTTATTCCCCAGAAGAACAAAAATATCCATAAATTCAAAAGAAAGGAAAAACAAAAACCAAGAAAAAAAGGGAAAAACAACGGTCACAGAGAGGTCTATGGCAAGAAAGGAAAAATAACTATCATATTTCAACTCAAAGGAATATGCTTGATTGGAGAATTAAGTTGGACCTCATGAAATTAATTGCAAAGAAGCCAAATGTGACAATGTTGCATACCTTTCTCTCCTCCTTGAGCTAAAATCAACTTCAAGTTTGGCATATACTTTTTTTGCTAACTTAGTCGCATGGTCATTGCTAGGTTGAGCTTTTGACACGAAGACAATAAACCATTCCCGGTCATCATTTTGAACAATCAACTTTAGCCGTGGTTTTAGAATGGTCTTGAACTCATCAAGGTCCTAGATGTGAGAAAATGATAAATATTACCATGATACTCAAAAAGGCAAAAGGAAATGACAATAAACATGTCTCCACACCCAAAAAAAAGAGGAACAACGGCTACCAAAATGTCTCTTCAATTCTTATTACTAAAATAGGTCTCCATCTAACCTAATGGATGGATGAAGAAAACTATACATTCCAAGCCATAGCATGAGGGGATTCTTCATGCAAGGGGAAACACTTGCTCACAACAATGATTGGGAAAGAGAGAATTTTTCATTGATTCACAAATGAGAGATTACAAGATACTCAGAGGAGGGTAGGTCAATCCTTCTTATTAGGGGCCTAGATAGGATTTTCCCTTTTCCCTCCATGAAATTATCTTTTATTGGTTGCATGGCAATCATTATCTTGCCAGTTATGAGATAGGATTTTCTAAGATCTTAGATACACGAAACTTTGTTGGAAAGCTACTTACTAAGAGAGAAAGCATAATTGGGCTATAGGGCCTGCTGTCCATGAGTTAGGCCCAATGGATCATTCATTTATGGGATTGGCCCAATGGATCAGTCATTTATGGGCTTGGCCCAATGGTCTGGCACAATATGTCTAGTCTTGAGAGATTGACCATAATATGTTAGGCCCAATGGCTGACAGTGGGCTAAATCTTGGGTCTATGATGCTCTTGGGTTGCATCACACCTCCAGTCATTGCTTATAAATACCTAGAAAATACCCTAAAGCATCTAGTAAAAAACGAAGATGCATGCAAGCTAACTTCATCATAGGTTGTAATAACTCAAAGAAAATAAATAAGATGTGCTTGCTAAAGTGATAATGTATACTGAGATTAAATTTGACCAAAGAACATCTTTATTATAGCAAATATTAGTAATTAGCCACAAATTATATCAAGTTAATGCAAAGTGGCGCACATCCTGCTAACTTTATGCAAGCACTCAAAGCTACCATAGTAACTTAAAATGTTTAACATAAAAACTTTCATTTCTAAGATTTTTTTATACGTATGCACATAAAGATTCTCATTTCTTGATATCTTGTTATCATCAAATGCATTTAAGAAATTCCCCGTAAAGTTAAATCATTCATATACCTTAAAGAGCTGAAACTACTATGAGAACTGAAGCTCAAGAGATAACACAAAGAGATTCATTACGATACTTTGGCTCGATTAGAAAGGATGGAGAGATTAAGGAAGATGTTGAACATAGGATAAGAGCATGATGGTTGAAGTAGAGACTTGCTTCTAGAGTACACGGTGATCGGCACATACCAACAAGATTGAAGGAAAAATTTTATAAGGAAACAATTATACCAATTACGAGTTATAGAGCAAAATGTTGTCCAATCAAGAAGTAACACATGCACAAAATGAGTGTAGCAAAGATGAGAATATTGAAGTGTATGTGCAGTAAAATTAGGAAGATAGAATAAAAAATTAGTGTTTTTGAGAGCATTTAGGCGTATCATCAATAGATGATAAATTAAGAGAAACTCATTTAAGATGGTTTGAACATGTCTAACGCAAGCCAACCAAAGTGATAGGGAGAAAAAGTTTTTATATGTAGGTTGATGGCCCACCATGGGGGAATAGTAGGCCGAAGAGGACGTAAATGGAAGTAGTAGCAATAGATCTAAAGAAGTGCAACCTATCTGGGGATAGATCGGAATAAAGAAATAGAATTCATGTAGCTGACCCCAACATTGTTGGAACAAGGCTTTGATGATGATTGACTCGTAAGTTAAAATCAAATTATTTATGAAACTCCCACCTCATTTCCCATGTCTATTTATTTTCAACATACCATTTTCATTTGAGCAGAAAAATACATAATCAAATCAACTTGATGAGAGCAACTACTTATCAATTTATCAATGCATGCTTAAATTGTAACCAAAACTTAATGGTTCATGAGTTATAATTGAAGAATGTGTAGACGTTGTGACTCTCGTAAGCTGCAACTGGAACAAATGCAAAGCAACAGTAAATGAATCAAACATTTTTTTTTAAATTTTTCTTTAGATAGACAAGTGAGAGGATACCTCACAAGTAACAAGGACAACAGTTGCATAAGGCTCCCGAAACCAAAATAAGGACTGCTCCTGTGGAAAACGACTACGTAATCTTGCATCTGTTGTTAATATGAACTCAGCAGGCAGTTTCTCCACATTCACAAGATTACGAGTCTTGTTGTTTAAAACTGCCCTCTTGAATGGCAAGCGTTCCTCAAATGCGCCTTTCACACTAGGCCACAAGTTGCTTACATCCTCAACTGGAAACCAGAGCGACAGCATTAAATATGATATATCTCTTATTAAGAAAGATAAACTTTGGCATTTATTTACTCAATAGAACAATCAGAACACTCCCAAACTAAAGAAAGAAAGTATGGACTTGTACAAACCCTTAAAACAAACAAAACTATAAAGAACTTACAAGCATCTCATCTCTCAAAAGTTGAAAGTCGAAACAAAGGCATGGATCAGAATTCTTAGGAGTACACACAGAAAAAGTAGCTTGCTGTACATTACATCATTTTCTAAAATAAACCACCAATCTAAGACAAAAGAAAAAAATTCAACTCACTTCCTTTCTCCTGTAATCTTTGCCAGCAGATATTGCAAATATTATAACATGTTTGTATGTACTTCAAGCTATTATCAGTTTCAATATACTTGATTGTTGTACGTGTGTGCTTGTGGTGAGTGGTGACACACAATAGGAAATCATACCAAAGGTCTGATTAGTTTAGGAATTATATCAACGCTTGGAATGGAATTTTCTTATGTGGCTATACATTAGGGCTGCACAGTGTACACCAATGTGGACTTTTCTACTTCATAATTTTGTGTTTGGTTGGCAGAATGGAATTCTGATCATTTTATTGATTTGAAAAGGTACCTTTTACTTGCTTATTGCCTCGTTTCTGGATAAAATTTGATGACAATATAATATCATCATGGAATGTATTTCACAATAAATTCCCAATTTCTCATCACATGGGATAATTCCATTCCAGTCCTTCCTACCAATTCCTCAACGAAATGGAAACTAACTAGGATTCCATTTTCCCATATTTTCTGGCCCAAATCAACAACTATTTTCATCCTCATCGTCAAAGCCTGGTACTTTCAATATGGGATTGACTAAAAGAGTTATAATCTAACTCCACAGAGAACACCCCACCAAAGATTAAGACCAAAAGACCCACATAAACACTGCAACCTAGAAAGTATGGCCTCTGATTGTGCATGTTGCACGCAGGTTAGATGAAAAACTACCAACACCTACACATAGTGAAAAAGATCTGAGCTGAGAATAACAATTTAAAAAAAAAAAAAAATTTGTTTCTTGATTCCACACACAAACAGAGGCAAGCACACACAACATTTGCGATAATGAGCAAATCGAAACACCTCATAAAACACTTTAAGGGAATTCACGATCCCCGTGAACAAAGACAAAAACTTGATTTTTTTTTTTAATGTACACGTGAATTCCGCGCCTTTAAGGAATAGATCTAGGAAGAACCTCTTCTCGAAATCCATCACAGAACCTCTCGAATTTAATCTGAAACTCAAAACCCTAGATATCTGGATTCAAAGGAAAACGCATCTCACTTCCCAAGATTGCATTTTTAAAACAACCCACAACCAGCTAGGGCTTTACTCTTCGATCGAGCAAGACATTTCACACTTTCTCGAATAAATTTAGGGTTTTGAAAGAAAGAGACAGAGGGAAAGAGAGAGATTTGCCTGCTATGATGAGGTGATCGCAGGAGCTTTTGATAGTCTGGAACTGAGCCAGGAAATTGGCCATGGCCGATCTGCGAAGATCATAGACGTGCGAGGGATCGCAGAGAGGGTTTCGGGTTTGAGCTTTTGGCGTCGTGAGAGAGCAGAGAGCCCGAGAAATGGGCAACAGTGCAGGAAAGTCTGTAGAGATTCACCTTCTCTTTCTATCTCTGCTACGGTTACTCACGCTTTCTACTGTCTGGCATGGGTGAAACGGGCCGGACTCATTTCAGGCCCAGCCCAGCCCGACATTCTTTGGTTTCTTTTCTTTTCTTTTTTCTATGCACGAGCCCCATCCCCATCATGGTCCTGGGCTTCAGCCCTGGTGATGGCCCTAGGATTTCGTTTCAAGGAGTTTTTTTTTTTTTTTTTTTTTTTTTTTTTACAACGTAGGGTTCTCAGTACTTTGGGTCAGAATAATTCATACGGGCCTAGGAGAGAAAGCCGGATAACATTCTCATGTGGCCCAGTGTGGTAATGCAGTTTCGAATCCACAACCTCCGAGTGAAAACCGTGGTCCTAGGCCAGCTGAGCTATCCCTCGGGGCTCATTTCAAGGAGTTAAAATCCAAACGAGTAGATGGATTTTGTGGACAAATTCAGAATTCTTATATTAATATTGGTTTTCAGGGTGAAACCTATATCTAAGCAAAATAATAACAACATCAATTCATAAGAGCGGCAACAATATTGTAAGGACCCAATCCCTAGGGGCATGTTTGTGTATGCGCACTTTTCCGCGGAAAGGGAAAAAGTGTGTGGTTTTCCGCGGAAAACTCAGTTTTCAGGCATTTGGTGCAGAACAATTCCTCGGAAACGCTTTCCTGCCTCGTCGGCATTTTCCTTGATAATTGTGGAAATGGATTTCCTATGGGGGTATGGGAAATGGATTTCCTCGAAAAACTCTTCCCACTTTTCCTCACTCTTGTCCATTTCAACCCAAAACTCTTCAACTCTTTCATTTTTTACTTCTTTAAATAAATTATTATTTAATGTTGAATAAATAATATACATGTTATGTTATTTTTCTTTAAAAAGTTATTTCACCAAATAAGAAAATTTCATTTTCTATAAGGAATATACAGCCGCACCAAACAACATTAGCACCAATTCAACGAGGAAATTTTTTTAGCACCAAACATAAATTTCTAAATTCTACGGAAATATTTTTCCAAGGTTTTCATTTCTATGGAATTTGCTGACGTGGCAATTTTCCATTTCCGCGGAAAGGATGTGTACACAAACGTGCCCTAGGTCTTTTTGTGATTATTGTTATTATTATTGTTGTTGTTGTTTTTGCTATTTAATTTTATCATAGATTAGATCATGCTTGGACCCAACCCATTCATTAAATTAAATTAGTGCTTTGTGTAATTTCATCATATTTTGTATGGGAACCAATATTGATGATGGAGATTAAATCTCAGTATGCTTGATTTCATAAGGGAATTAGACCCAGTCATATTGGAATCCCATGTTGTGGATATTGTCACTTAGAGCACTCTCTCCACTTTCACGATCTTCCCTCCCACTAGAACTTCATCTCTTCCTTATTTAGAGGGATCTTACTTATACAACCCATTGTTTATACACCATCTTTCAATCTCTTTTCCACTCATACGAACTTCTCTTCTTTTCCAAGCAAGGTTATCTTCTCAATCAGGTACATTATTTCCCTTAAACTCCTCATTTTGTTACTGTTATGATGTTTATTGTCCCGTCCTTGTTTCATTCATATTATTGTGTTATTTGGTTTTATTTATTTCTTAGTTGATGTTACATTCTATTTACACCATTAGAAATTACCACCATCTCTACATCAGACGGTTTTACCATCTGTTTCACACCTCCATTCCATCTCTTCCGCCACCCACTTTATGAGCCCGGAACCCAACTTCTCCTTATCACCATCAATAAAGCTTTGAGAAGTTGCAGACTGCACCCACCTTCACTTGGCCACCAATACAGCTGATCATGCAATCCAATCAGTGCATTGTCTCTTGATTCCAACAACCATGCATACCTATACATCATTCAAATCTAATCCCTTTCCACCTAAGCGCATCTACAAAACCTCAAGGCTCAGCCTCCATCATCTTTCTTGTCTCTATTTTTCCATATGCTATGTGGCGTCCAAACCCACCATTTTCTCCATCTCTGTTCTCTGTCATCCCTGTCCATCCGAGCTTATTCCTTTTCTCCATTACATCTGTAGACAAAGAGACATATCTTCTTCCTCTCCATTTATCAATCTGAACCCACTTCCAGTTTCACCTATCCCCAACTTCATTTATCCAACGCCATTGATGTGCCCACTTTCAGGTCAGACCATACTTACAAACAAATATGGCAAACCCATTCCATGAACCTAGTGTGCTACTCTTCATTCCAATCCACCAAATATTCATACAGAACTCGCCTCTCTGCACTCTCTATGTAGAATCCACCTGCTCAACCATTTCATACTTCTCAACTCCTGCAAACAACTAGCCTCATCTCTATTTCTCAACTACCATGCAAGCCGTTCTCATCACCATTGAATCATCCCTCCATCTCATAAACAAACCCAACGAATCTGGACCCATTATGATTATCAATTTTCATCTAAGTTGTGCTCCATTTCTGCCATCCCTCTAAATAAACAGAGCATTAACAAAAATCTTAGCCAATGCACCTCGCATGACCCACCCCAAACCAGCCTAGATCGGGCCCACATTTGCTTCACAAAATGAAACTCACTTGCACAACTTATTTACCCTGGGCCCAATCCAAACTATGCCCACTCATCACTTTTGTAGCTCATGTCCCTAGGTTTACACCTTTACACAATACTAATCAATTTTCAAACCATCTTTCACAGGGACCCAAAACGAGTCACTACGACATTCAAGTTAGGACGGGTTAAATTCATCATCCACCGCTAATCGAGGCAAGTAACCTTACTATGGTTCTCTAGTAGTTAGAGTTTTCCAACCCTTGCTTTCCAATATGTTAAATTGATATACAATCATTTTGTTTCATGCGGGGCCCGGTCTTGGCATCTTAGCTTATTTTAGGCCATTGATTTTACTGATATAATTGTACCTATATGAACTAATTCGTGTACTCATCAATGATTAAAATTATAATTACTGAACTTGTTCCATGTCCATTTGATGCTACCATGAGATATAGAAAATTTTATTTGAACCTTTGCTAGAAATATTTATATCATGGTTGGACTTCAAAATTATGTCACAATTCCAATTATGCTGGAAAAATGCTCCAAATCATATTTTCCTTAGAAACTCGAATTATGAGATTTATGGTTCACCATTGAATGTAAACCTTGATCTCTAAGGCATCATCCAACGTATTGGGCAACGCGATGTGGGGTAACCCAACGCGGACTTATCCCTCATTATGGGTATGACATTGAGGCCTGGGAACCCCTTTGTGCGTGATAACTAGACTGCAGCTAATCCCTTATGGCTTCGGGCCCTTATGTGTGCGTTATTATGGCTTCGAGCCCTTATATGTGTGATCATATTATACATGGTCAAGGCTTAATGCTGATGGGTACTTTTGTGTACTGTGACCATGGATATGCCTTTTTTTATATTAGATCACGTGATCTATAATCACTGCCAATATTCATGAATCCTTGCAAAATTATTCATGCACCATTGTTCAAGTTATTTTGTTAATATTTCCTAGCATTTCAATTTTATTGGGATACCCTTGAATTAACCGTATTTGTTCATCGTACACAAATTGCAATCATTTGATTGAATAATCGTTTGCTATAGCTCTATAGTTTGTTTACTTGTGGAGCTTTATGCTCATATGTGTATTATTCTTTTTTCTCAGATGCTGAGGTTGATTCCGACAATGAAGAATCTTAGTTTGGTAGGGACGAGTGAAGCTTGAGAAGCGAACCACTATTTAGCACCTTAGATTTCATTTTCTTTGTAGTGGCTTAGATGGACCATGTTATATTTCTTTGGATATTTTGAGACTATTGAGCTTTGATATTATTGCTCAACTTAATTAATAGTGGTTTGTTCATTGATGCATTAATTTAAATTAGCTGATTAGATTGTCTTCATTATGTTTAATTATTAAGTTGATTGACCCCTCATGTTTAAAGTGGGACCGTCGCGTTCCAAAAATTTAAGGGTCACAAGGATCTCAAAATTTGGGGCGTGACAAATATCTAGCAAAATAATAACAACAATAATTCGAGCAGCAACAACGATATAGTTACTATAATAAAAGAGGGCACAAGATTTTTCTTGTCCTTTACTCAGCTGCATTGGGACAAAGCATGTGTGAGAGAGAGCACGTATCATAGGGTGCAGAACTCAAAAAGATCCGAGCATTGTGCATATTGGCACTAGAGCTCAGTAGGCCTTCCCTTTAAGCCCATGAGCCAAGTCCATTCAAGGCACAACAAGCAGGGGCTCCTCCCCAACTAGAACTTTGGAGATAACTATGCCGGAGATTCTTAGGCCCTCTTTGGCATCGTGCCAACGGGGTGTTTTTTTACTTCCAGAAGGATAAATTCGAGAAAACGCGTTTGGTAACTATAATATGATGTTCCTTGGGGATGTTTTGGCTGACACGATTCGTGAAATCGAATTGACAGGAGTAAGAACATAAAAACAAATAATTTTCATTTTTTTTTTTTTGAAGAGTCCCGCTAGAATGAAACCATCTTCAAGGATTTCCCGCGTGTTAGAGTCGATATAAGAGACTTCCGTCTCCTCCCTTATCCGCTTGTTCCGTCTTCATTTCCAAGCCTGCAAACATCTCCAGTAAGATTTTTTGCTTTGTGTCTTCTTTCTCTTTGATACTCTTGGCTTGCAACTCTCCTTAATACCAGGAACCGCGTTGAAACGATGCCAAACGAGGCCTTAATATCTAAGCACTCTCTCTTTTGAGAATTTATTAATCAAAGTTAAGGTGGAGTAAATCCTCATTTGTGGGACAAGACACCGCTAATGGTCATATTAAAAGTACTCAAGTGTCAAGTCAAAACTCCCTCTTCCTTTATCTAAAGAAAAGAAGTCAAAAGGCGGCATTCTTTATCCACTAAATGACAAAAAAAAAAAAAAAAACATCCACTTCTTAACTAAGCAAAAAAAACAAGAAGGTTTCTTATAAAGCAACTAAAGACAACAATCCACCATAACCTATTTATATTTTATTCTCTATCGATTTGAGAATTTATTTTACTTCATTCTACATGTAAAGTGCCCAAATAGACAAGTCTTTCTTGAGTTAGAAACTAAAGAAACTCAGAGATAATCCAACTGTTACTAAATATAGTGAGGGGTAGTAAAAAAAAATAGATTAGTGGAAAAAAAAAGTGGTGGTTTGAATGTATAGTTAGCTTTTGTAAAATGAGAATGAGGTGTTGGTAAAATAAATTGTATTTTACTTTTGGGTAACCCACAAGTAGCAAAATAAATAAAAATGCTTACATATAATAGCTCCAACAAAGGAATGATCATCATTATACGAGCCTTACGATAGAGTCCTAGAGACATGCATAATACTTCAATAGCTGCAAAAGAGGAGCTGAACTCATCTTCAGCACTACCAATCATCTCCTCCCATTAAACTAAAATTTCAGAATATATCGTTAGAAGGATGAAATTCATTTTGAACTATTTGGATCGTCATTATATGGGTCCCACGATATAGTCATGTACATATGTCACATAGTTTCGTATAATAGTGCAACAGGGATATCCCTGCCAAATATCATATCTTTTTCCATTATATAATTATAAAATAAAAGACAGCAGGTGAATTCGCGGGAAAACGACAAGTAGCATAACCTCAAACCTTTTGCCAACAATGTCATGGCTTAGTACATAGATCCATTTTGGCTTTTGGACTTCTGGCACGTCGATTTAAGGGCCCAACACATGTGGCAACAAGTTAAAGGGGATGGGCACCAAGAGACCCGTTGTTTTTCATTTAGATTTATAGTCGGTATAACATTACTTTTCTATATCTAGTTTATTTATTATTATTATTTTTTTATGTTACGTTGTTGAATGGATTTCAAACTTTGTATGTTCCTTTTAGATTTATTTTTTAATTATATTTCTAACTATTTAAATCTTATTTTAAGAGATGTTTATATCTAATTAATTGTATTGGTAGCAGTGAAGAATATGACATGTAAATTCCTTGAAAGGTGAGTGATTGGGTTGGATTGATCATGTGGACCAGCTTGATTTTATCTAACCCATAACCACATAGTGACATGTACAATACAACTAAAACCTGGAGGGGTAGCTCAAAAATCCTTTAAAAAAAAATTGAAATAAACTACATTCACCAAACAACAAATTAAAAGAAGAAAAAAGGTCCACAACAATAGACACCTCCAATGCGAGGATTTTACGGGTAAAAGCCCCATAGGACCCCATACCACTAATGAGATCTCATATAGCACCATATAGACTAAAGGGGTCCTCTTGGTGCGTCTTGTCCCTTTTTTTTGTCATTTAGCAATATGGCTGATATCGATCATTCTGCGGTGGTTGCTCTCGATTTGCAGAACCCAAATAGAAACTATGTGTTTTTCTCTCTTGGTTGCTAGTGTTGCTCCAGAGCGGTGGATGGGGCTGGGGGAGGTAGGGAGAGGGAGGATACGAAACAATGGAGGGCGACGAGCATGGGGTCGTATTCGTTCGAGGAGGAGGGGTGATCACCTTAGAGGGAGAAGAGGGGAGGGGAGGGGAGACGGAGGCGAGGTTGTAGGTGGAGATGATGAAGAGAGCTGAGCCTGGAGGTAGTGGGGGAGGGAGGGGATGGGGGCCAAGGACATGCAGACCCAAGGATAGTGAGAGGAAGCGAGGGTGGAGGATATGCATGTGGACTTGCAAATTCTTTTTTTTTTTTATTTCTCGATATAGCCGATATCTGTTGTGTTCAATAAATAAGATAGTTACAGGGTGGAAAAAGAATCGACTGACAGAACGATTGATATCGACCATATCACAAAATGAATTTTTTTTAAAGGGCCACATGAGGAGTTCTCCTGTGTCCAACATGATACGGGGTCCTAGCAGGACGTATGGAGTCCTACGAGGATTTTTCCTTTAAATTCCTCGTAACTTGCCATAAATTGCACCGTCACCAATTACGGTGTTATTTTGAAATACCATAACATGCATTTAAAATGAATCTTTTTAAAAAACATTTTATTATTTTTCAAAATAATCACTAAGAAAGAAAATAGACAAAATTTTTTTTTTCTTCAACCAACCTCAAATCCCAAAACTCTAGAAATTCTTCCCGGGGTACTTCAGTCATTTCAACTTCCCGGGCCCACCATTTACAGGTAGAAGAAGAACAATTCCGATATGGTTTCGGATAAAGAGCGCCAAAATCTCTTCCTGCAACTCCTCCAAAACTCATTTCATGGCGTCTCTGCTATCGTGCGCCATCTCCCCCTCCCACGCTTCCTTCCTCTTCTCGACCTCTCTCTTTCCACACCCTCCTTCGCTTCGATCGAGATCCACGCGCGTATGCCGAACGAGCGATTCTCGTCTCCAAATTCATTGCTTTTCTTCAAAGAATTCTTCGCCATTCCATCGAAATCTCCTCGAAAACCGTCTCATTGTAATCCCCTTAAAGACTTCTTTTTTTTTTTTAAATTTTTTTTCTGATTGGTTTCGGGTTCTAATCTAGATAGGTGGAGTTGGGTTCATGAGAATGTTTGCAGATGTTCGAGAATTTTAGTGCAACTGGTCATGGGCTATTGAACTGTAATTGCAATCAATGTGGTAAAACTTGTGGGCTGACTCGTTGTTCGACTGAGTTGAATCGGCTCAGATTCGGATTCGGCTCAGTCTTGTTCGAGCTCGAGTTGCAAGTTCTGCACTGTCCCACTTGTTCAATGTCCACGAGTCTGTAATTTTTTGTATCTGGATAATGTTTCTGTGATGTTCTAGAAATTTTTGTTTTTTTGTTTTAGTTTTGATGTAGTTGACTTTTCTTAATTTTTACTTTTTTTTATAGGAAATTTTAGTGATGATTAATTCCATGCCTTCGCGACCCCGCGCCCACACCCAATTGATCGAAATTTGGCTGAGATTGCCAAATTAATTGGTGGTTCTATGGAAAACTCAAAATGATAGGTGGTTGTTTATAAAATTCCCTTATTTTTTTTTTGGGAGTACTCAGTGTTTTATAATTATGAGAATTTAAGTCTTCTCAACATGGAATTCATATGAAAACAGTCTTTATTCATGAAAATCTTCAACTTTAAGAAGTTATGGTGCCTTTGGGTGTCCTCTGAATTGCATGTCAATCCAATATTCTGGCAGAACAGAGTGTATTTTGGCAGCAGGTAGAGGAAAGCACATTATGGTGGCTACCATGTGAATGGATGTGGCAGTCTTCTCTCTTCACTTTACTCCTGATCAGGATGAGTGAGTTTGCAAGTTGGACTAGAAAGGAGAAACACTGTTATAGGTTATTCTGCCCATTTTCAGGATAGGCACAAGAGTTTTGAAGTTCAATACCACACCCCTGCAAATAGGCGACTATTTCACTAGAAATGTACTCTCTAGCATTGTCAGTTCTAAGAGGTTTCACAGAGACATGAAATTGAGTTTTCACCATCTTATGAAATTGTTGGAGTATGAATTTCCAGTCAAGGATGATAAAATTTGTAATCTACAAATGAGTTAACTTTGTGGATGTCAATAGTCTGCTTCCGTCGTATGCATATTCTTACTTTTCATTACGTCAGTGTAATCCACAGTTGTGCATGTTTAAAGAAAATTCCATGTTCTGAAATTTGTTGGTTCAAAATTAGGATTTTTATTTTTATTTTATTTTTATGTCAGGATGTTCCACCACTGTTGAACTTCTCATTGCTGAACCATGGAATCAAGAAACTTGAGAGGGCAATAGCTGCAATCCTTGTTTTAGTTCAGATCTTGTCTCCATTACCTTTGGCTGATTGGGACCCTTGGTTTGTTTCTCCTGCCAGAGCGGTGCTTTATTCCCCCGACACCAAGGTTCCTAGAACTGGGGAACTTGCTTTGAGAAAGGCAATTCCAGCCAATTCGAGCATGAAGGCTATGCAGGTGAATCAATTAGTGGAAACATCTCTTTATTTCACGACAAGATTATAATTTGTGGATATTTCTCTTCTTGAGACTGTCACTATATTCTAAGCATCTATCTTGCCTTTCTAGGATTCTTTGGAGGATATCTCATATTTGCTGAGGATTCCTCAGAGGAAGCCTTATGGTACTATGGAAGGTGATGCAAAGAAAGCTCTGAAGGTATATTATGTTTTTGGAGATATATTTATATGAATGAATTTCATAGGCATGGATTAATTCATTTCCATCTAAATTTGTTTATTATGCAATGAAGACTGCTAGCCAGGGAGACTTCCATGTGTTGAGATAGTTGATTCCAGCTACATTGTGGCATATTTCACTTATTCTGATGCACATTAGAAGTTTTCTGAGGTTGTTGCATGGAGTAGATTTGTGCAATGTGCTGCTAAAGGTATTATGGTTCACATGGGCATGCATTGCATCAGTAAAAATCATAAAAGAGTAATACTTCCATTCTTGCTCCTCCCCTGCACTTCCTCTCATTCCTTTCGTCTGACTACAGTTTCTGTAAATGGGTTTAGTCTGCACTTAGTTTGTTGTTTAATCTTCTCTACCAAGGAGCCTTGGATCCATGTTACTTAGAAATTTCTTGCTGCGAAAATGCATTAACCTCCTATGGCACTGGGTGCAATTTTATCTCTAATGGTTCCTGCCTTATAACATGTTTTGACATTTAGTTTAGCTTGTTTGGTTTAGCTCTTTTATTTTTCTTCATTGTTCATTGTCCATATGTGATGAAAGCCTCAATCAAGTGAAAGGGCTGTATAGAATTGAAGAACACAGTCCAATCATCTAATCTCCATGTATTAAATAGCCAAAGGGGCTAAACCTATAATTAGTGAAAATTTGTCCAATACTGCCAGGGTGGGTGCCAGCCCTTAGCATGTGTGTGTGTGGGTGGATGGGCTCAATAGATTATAAAATTTACTTATCAGTCCAAGAGAGTGATTGTTTTCTGGCCCCTGGTCGGTCTTCTTGCATGTGATGAATGGATGTTGGCTGATTTGCATCAATATTTACTGTGTAGACTGTAGATAGGGTAAACTAATAAAATTTAAATCTGCTTCATTTTGTTATGATTATTTATCATGCCTCCACTGTCTAGACCCATTTTGGAATTGGACCGTAGGATTTGAAGCAGTAAGTAACAAATTTGGACTTTCATTTGTCCTTCCCTTTTTCAAATCTATACTTTCTGTAAATTGAAATGAATGCGTAGTTTTATTTTTATCTTACTTCTCTAGTAGTTGAAAAATATTATCTTATCTTTCTAACACGGAGTTATCTGCTGCCTTTGAAAATCCTTTTCTAAAGTTGCGTTATTTTCAGATTGCAGTGGATGAGAAGGAATCCATCTTGAATAATATACCAGCTGGTCTACAGGAGAAAGGTTCTGTACTGTATGCTTCTCTTGTAGATGGCAAGGTACTATAGTATTTTGCGGCGCAGTTTTCCAACACGATAAGTGTATGATAACATGGGAAATGAAAATATACATGGAGTTCTTTTGTGTGAATGAGACTCTTTTGATTTTATTATTTCTTTACTTTGATTAGTGATGGTACTGATTTTGTAAAAATTGGTTATAGCTAATGAAATAATTGATTCCCCATCAGGTTGGTAATGTTTAAGCTCTTATATGATTTAGGCTAGGAATGCAAAACATTGAAGCAATCAGAATTTAATTGTTAGATTTTGGAAAAACCCCAAATAGAGACTCACAAAGCCAACCTAGATAGATGGAATCGAAGTTCAGTGTAGAACCTGGAGTTTCATGTTTAGAAAAGTGAAGAAAGGAAAAGAAGCAAAAAGGAAAGGAAAAGAATAAAGAAGGAGCTGCATGGATGTTTGGGATGGCAATAAATCGGGTTTGGCATTGTTGGCATAAACCTCAACAATTTTATAAAAATGTATAATTATGTAACTAATATTTCCTTTTGTCTTTGGTGACTTCTGAGAGTCTTGAAAAATGGAAAAAAAAAATTGATGAAGTTAAAGGTGGGTGTTGATGGCATCAAGATCATGGTATCTAGTGAAGGTAGGGCAAGAGGTGGTTCTGAGGTGGGAGACAACTGCTGTTAGGGATTCCTTCAAATTGGAGGATGAAAATTTATACTAATTGCATTTTCATGCTGCAGTTTATATGTATTTTGTCTTTTATATGCAACTTTCCCACCAAGTGTAAAAATTCTAGGTAATTCATGTTGCTTACACCTTGAATATCACCTTGTAGCTTGTACACAAACTACCAATTTATGCAAGTTCTTGGGTTTTTCTTCATTTCTCCATTCCCAGCTACAAGATTGCTTATAAATATTCTACAACATTTTAAAATTATTTTTGCTCTGTGTTTTCTGCTATTTAACTTATATGAATATATACAGGGTTGGTTATAGTTAATTTTGGTTTTCCAGGGAAGATTGAAGACCCTAATTGATTCCATAAAGGACAATGATGCAGATAAAGTATCCGTAAGTCTAGCCTCTTCACTAGATACCATTGCGGAACTAGAGTTGTTACAGGTAACTTGAACAATGTAATTTTTTTATTTTTATATTTGCTTGTACCACTAACTAATTTAGAACTTTTGATACACAACATAATCCATACGTGGTTAAAAAAACTTACACATGAGAATGGATTAAATTAGGGCTGGTTGCAGCCAATCTAGCGGTAGCTCAGTGGTGAGTCACCTCTCTCTCTCTCTCCACAAAAACAAACTAGGGACTGTTGTAGTGCTGATGGTCATGGGACTTGGATAGGGCCTCTGTGTGGGCGTGTGAGTATTTACCAGAGCCAAAGAGGGGGGTGACAGGATGAATGAAGAGATTGATACTTGTGGAAATTCTAGGATCCCTGTAATGGACGATCCTTTCTCTCTTTTATAAACATATTTAGCCTTAATCAAGGCAAATCAAACTAATTACAATCTATCTATTATGGAAAGAAAGCTGTACAATTGATTTGATTATATCCTAACTGATCCCACGATATGTGTAGATAAGTTACAATGAAGGCCTAGTGGGCTTTATGTTACATGTGTTAACCCCCCCCCCCCCCCCCCCCCTCTCAAATTGATGATGGTCAAACAACAGCAATTTGCGAATCAAGAACTCATGGCGTGGCCGGGGCAATCCTTTTGTGAAAATATCCGCAAGTTGGAGTTGACTGGAAACATGGGAAAGACTAATGATCTTGCGGTCATAAGCATCGCGAATAGAGTGATAATCCACCTCAATATGTTTTGTTCGTTCATGAAAGACTGGATTCTCAGTGATACGGATGGAACTAGTATTGTCTGCATGAAGAGGGGTGGCAGAAGTCTGAGGAAACCCCAGATCTGCAAGTAAGCCACGAAGCCAAAGGATTTCAGAACAGGCAGAGGACATAGCACGATATTCGGATTCAGTGGAAGACCGAGAGACCCTTTCCTGCTTTTTGTATTTCCAAGAGATGAGCGATTCACCCAAATACATACACCAGCCTGTAGTAGATCGGGGAGTATCTGGGCATCCGGCCCAGTCGGCATCAGAATAAGCATTTAGGGTGAGTGGGGTGCCAACCGGAAAAACCAAGCCTCGTGTCGGAGAACCAAGAATGTACTGAATAATCCGTTTGACAGCAACCGGATGATGATGCCGTGGGGCTTGCATGAATTGACTAACAACATTCACAGCATATGAGATGTCAGGTCGAGTGATAGTCAAGTAGACGAGACTCCCGACTAAACGTCTGTAGGAGGTGGGGTCGGAGAGGAGGTCCCCATCATCTTTTCGTAGTTTCACATTGACTTCTAATGGAGTGTCCACAGGAGTTGCATCCTTTTGGCCGGCAAGATCAATAAGATCAGTAGCATACTTATGCTGATGTAAAAACAATCCCTTCCTAGACTGTTGAACCTCAAGACCCAAGAAATATGTTAAAGGACTCAAGTCTTTCATATGGAATGCAGTTTGAAGCGAGGACTGAAGACGATGGATCATTTTACTGTGAGTGCCTGTGATGATGATATCATCCACATATACTAGAAGGATAGTGGTAGCTTGAGTAGTGTTATTTAGGAACAAGGAAGGATCATAAGGACTTTGAGCAAATCCAAGATGAAGCAGAGTAGACCGAAAATTTTCAAACCAAGCTCTGGGCGCTTGTTTGAGTCCATACAGTGAGCGACGGAGCCGGGCCACCTCGTGTGTAGAGGTAGTAGCATATCCTGGAGGAAGACGCATGTAAACTTCCTCTTTAAGATCTCCGTGGAGGAAGGCATTCTTCACATCCATCTGATAAAGAGGCCATGAACGAGATGCTGCTATAGCAAGAATAGTACGCACTGTTGTCATCTTGGCCACCGGAGCAAATGTCTCATCATAGTCAATACCATACTCTTGACGGTTGCCAAGTGCCACTAACCGAGCTTTATAACGAGCAAGAGTACCATCAGAATGTAGCTTGATAGAGTACACCCATTTACAGCCAATGGGTTTGATGGATGGAGGACAGGGAATGACATCCCATGTGTGATTCATTTTAAGTGCGTCAAGTTCTTCCTGCATAGCCTGCCGCCAACACTCATGTTGCACTGCTTGAGAAAAATGATGAGGAATGTGAACAGAAGACAAAGTAGCAAGTAAGGATGTATGGGTAAAACCAAACCGATCAGGGGGGGCGGGAAGTCCTAGAGGAGCGACGAACAGGAACTGAGTGGGGGATGTCTGGAGCAGGAGCTGGGTCAAGTGCCGAGGAAGCTGACAAATCAGGAGGGTCAGTTGCAATCGTATTTCCCCGCCGACGTCTTTCATACACAAGGATAGGCTTGATAGAGTCCAAAGAAGGAACGGGATCATCACAGAAGTCAGGAACAAGGGAAAGCACAGTAGGATTTTCATGATCTAAATGATGCTGAAAAAAATATTGATTTTCGAAAAACACAACATTACGAGAGGTCCTGATACGTTTTACTTTAGGATCATAACAGAGAAATCCTTTTTGGTCAGTCGCATAGCCTAGAAAAGCACACTTAGATGATTGAGCAGATAGTTTTGTTCGTTCAACTGAGGGAAGAAGAACAAAACATACACACCCAAACGTATGGAGATGAGAATAAGTAGGATGCTTGTGAAATAAACGAAAATAAGGTGTGTTATTCTCTATACGTGGGGATGGTAGTCTATTTATAACATGAACTGCTGTGGACAGAGCTTCAGGCCAAAATTTGGCCGGAACAGATGATTCTAAGAGAAGTGATTTGACAATGTCCAAAAGGTGTCTGTTTTTTCTCTCAGACAGCCATTCTGTTGTGGTGTATAAGGACAGGATTTTTGAGAAATGATTCCTTTGTGTTGCAAAAATTTTTGAAACTCATTAGAAACATATTCACCACCAGAATCTGTGCGAAGTGTTTTAATGGATGTGGAAAAGTGATTTTCCACATAAGCTAAAAAGATTTTAAAAGTAACAAACACCTCTGATTTTGAATGTAAGAAATAAATCCATGTAAAGCGACTGTAATCATCAATAAATGTAACAAAATACTTAAAATGAGAATGGGATATGACAGGTGCGATACCCCATACATCACTATGAACAAGATCAAAACATTGCAATGATAATGATGTACTGATTGGAAAGGGAAGAGCCTTACTTTTGCTCATTTTACAACTAGAACAATCAAAAGAAGCATCTTTAAGAGAAATTTTATTATCATTAAGCAAACCAGATTTAAACAAAGACAACAAAGTACGAGAATGAGGATGGCCTAATCTATTGTGCCATAATTGGCTTTTATTTGAACTTGAAGCAGAAAACAAAGCAGAGGCAAACAAATTCCTATCTTGTGTAGAGAGTTGTAGCGGAAAAAGACGACCACACTTAGGTCCCTTCGCTATCACCTCCCTCAATGCTTGATCCTGTATCACACAACCAGAACGCGAAAAAGAGACAGAACAATGGTTATCAACGAGTTGGCCAACAGATAATAAATTTGTAGATAACTGAGGAGAAAGAAAGACATGACTCAATGGTAATGAATGTGAGATCTCACCGATGGCAGTAATGGGTATACTGCCACCATCTGCGGTATTGATGCGGAGATTTCCATCATACGGCTTTACTTGAGATAAATTATCAGAAGAATGAGTCATATGATTAGAAGCCCCCGAATCCATATACCAAGTGGAGTGGGATTGTTTGGGTTTACCTGAGAGACCAAGAGCAGAAAAAGCATTTACTATCATCTGTTGAACCATTTTCGGGGTAAGAGCGGATGAGGAAGAAGGGTGAGCAGGCATGATGGTAGTGGCAGCAGGACTAACTACAGAAATGGGCGCATCCAAAGTTGCTAGATTCGCCTTCTGGGAGGAAGACTGAGCACGGCGCCGACATTCTGGAAGAACATGGCCTTTGCGTTTGCAATAAGAACAGAATTTCTGATCGCATTGAGTGGAGACATGGCCATACTTCTGACAAGAGTAACACTGTACTTTGGACATGTCCCTGTTTTGCTGTTTAGGACGAGCAAGGTAGGCAGCAGTTAGTGGTCCTGAAGATATGGCTTGTTGAAGAGCAGCTTGGGTGGTAAGTCGTTCCTCGCGAAGAAGCTCTCCTAAGCATGAATCAATAGATGGAGGAGGCACCCGGCTCATCAGATTTGAACGAACTTGTTCAAATTCAGACCGCAGTTTCATCAAGAATTGATCCCGTTGACTAGTGGAATGAATTGTTTGAACCACCGCAATCGAGGCATCAGGGAGACTTGAGTAAATGATCTCAGTATAGTCCGTCCATAAACGGATAAAATGAGAGTAATATTCTTGAATGGACATTGTCCCTTGATTAAACTGAGATAGCTCATGTTCTAAGTGAAAACGTCTGGCTGAGTTATCCTGTTGATACACCTGGCGGAGATAATCCCACATTCCCTTTGCTGTTTTATATGGCCGGAGATTCAGAATGTATTGTGGATCAACCGACCCCAGAAGCCAAGTCATGATCTGGGCATCCTTGGTTGCCCATTTAGAGACAGCCTTTACATCCTCTAAAGGTATAGGATCAGTTCCGTCAACATGTCCCCATAACTCTTTGCCTTTAAGGTATATTTGAAATTGGAATGCCCAGGAAGAATAATTTGTCCCATTGAATTTAATCAAGTAAGTTTCACTTTTGTGGCTGTCCATAATTGTAACTCAAAAGCACAAGTAATTCCAGACACCAAGAAGATAAGTTCTGATGAAAAAAACTAATAGAGTAGCTGAATATCCAAAGTTCCAGAGAGTGCAAGAAACTGTTTGCAAGAGAAATATCTAACAGTGCATCCCAATAGTGCAGAAATTTTCTGCACAAAATTTCACCAAAAAAATACCAAAAAATAGGGCCAGGCGAGCTTGATTTTGGCCTCAAAATCCCTGTGTGCGGCCCACAGCTAGATCTGATTGAGAATCAGATCAGCAAAGTTCAAGGAGACTCAAAATCTCTTTCCAACAAGACAAGATGCATCCAAATCCATCCACAAACCAAGATGTTGTACGGTTGTGATCAAAACTATCTGAGAAAACTGGAAAATCACAAATTGTAGCAAATGACCTACCTCTGATCTTGAAAAAATATTGAAAAAATCTTCAGAATAACTAGGAGAGATAGACGACCACTGCCGTAGATGATTTGTAACATGCCATGATGATCACTGGTGGGCCACTTGTGATCATATCATCACAGACGTCTGTTAGTGAAAATTGCATGCAGATCCCTGATCTGATTGATTGCAAGAATACAGATGGCTGGAGATGATTCTTCTGCTGATCAGAAGAATGGAGATGAACAGAGAAAATGTCCTCTGTTGATTTCTTAGTTGACTGAACAAGAGGATCCACAGAGATAGAGTAGTAGTAGCTCTGATACCATGACAGGATGAATGAAGAGATTGATACTTGTGGAAATTCTAGGATCCCTGTAATGGACGATCCTTTCTCTCTTTTATAAACATATTTAGCCTTAATCAAGGCAAATCAAACTAATTACAATCTATCTATTATGGAAAGAAAGCTGTACAATTGATTTGATTATATCCTAACTGATCCCACGATATGTGTAGATAAGTTACAATGAAGGCCTAGTGGGCTTTATGTTACATGTGTTAACGGGGGGGCGGGGGGGGGGGGGGGGGGGGGGGGGGGGGGGGCTGGGTACATCATTCTAAACTCAAGACCTGAAAGTAATGGTGCTTCTCTTCCCTATGCTTTATTTCTTCTCTAGTAACTGAATTGTAGCATTGAGATTTCTGACCTTTCATTCACTACTTCTTGTCTGTATACTGACTGTATATTATTTGTAAGTGGCAGTGTATTGATTACTGTTATCAATTATGGGTGTCTTCATAATACCGTGTTGTAACAGGCTCCAGGGTTGTCATTTTTGTTGCCTCAACAGTATCTAAAATATCCAAGGTATGGCTTCTCCTTGTTAGATTGTCATATATCACATTAACTTGTGTTTTCTTTTCACAAAAAAAAGGCCCTTCTATTTTTCTGACAATCCCAAAAGGCCCCTGGCGCCCCTCATTATTAGTTTTTACAAAAACCTCGCTCGATAAGTCATCAGACTAGTCAATCTCTCCTTGAAATTTTAAATTGCCTTTTTTTATACTATTTATCACTTGAAAATTATCCATATATGTGATCCTGAATCTTATATAAAAAGGATGAAAGTGAGGTCTATTTTGGTTACATGTATAATAGTAATGTAGATGCTTTTTTTCTTCTTAACTATTATGTAATAGAGGAATGACTATTTAAAGTTGGTTATATGATTTGGTCAACTAAGATTAGATCATCAAATTTGTAAAAGTGTGGTCTACTTTGTGAAGAGACAAACCATTCAAAAGATGTCCCACCCGTTTTACCTATGTAGATTCATGATTCACTACAACAATCACCTTTTGGATCAAGCAAATTTCAAAAGATGTTGGTTAAATCACATTTTCTTAATAAAAACGAATTTTTCATAAAAAAAGGGCTCACAAAATACAAATCCAAACTGTGAACTCAATTCCCTCCCTCCCCACCAACCCCCAAACACCCCCCCCCCCCCCCCCCCCCCCCCCCCCCCCCCCCCCCCCCAAACGCCCCCCAAAAAAAAAAAAAAATGTTGCCTAAATTTATGATCGATCATAATAATAATTACATTTGGATTGGACAGATAAGAAAAGCGTGGCAAAATTGTGTTTGTCCAATCGACAGTCTGCATCACCAAAAGGTGAACCCGTTTGTGCACCCAAAATATTAAAAGTCATTATCAAATAGGGCTTTAATCACACTTTCCTTCAATCCAATGGTTCATTTCCCTTTCGTCGGAGAAAAACGTCAAGTCTGCATAGGTGAAAAAAGTGGGGCCACAGCTTGAACTGGTCAGAATCTTAGGGAGGTGAGTGAATCTCACGTGTAGATTTGATTTGACTTTTGTTGACCATACTATGTGCTCAACATTATGCAGTCACTTCTCTATCACGTTATTATATTGTAATTTTTATATACAGTTTTTTTTTTTAGTTTTTTCCTTTTATTTTAATTTGGAGATTTTGCTTTGTATTTATAATCTCCACTGTTTATATCCCAGATCTATACTTGGTAGGCCCCCAAATGAAATTTTACATATTTCGGATAGTTCCATATTTCCACTTGAAAAAAAAAAAAATCATAAGAAGCTTATGTTGGTGCTCAGTAAAGGTTGTAAAAAGAATCTTAGTTTCGGCTATTTTTTAAATGAAAGATGTCAAGATGTAGGATCACATATGAGCTATTTTCAATGGTAGAATAGCCAAAACAGTCAATTTTTCATTTTTTTTTATCGGTAACAGAAAAATCTCATTAAAGAGAAAGAAGGTGGTAGGGATTGACTAGTTTAACTACTAATCAAGGGAGGTTTAAGTATATATCATTAGTGTAGGGACCTTATTGATGTTGTTTGAAAATTACAAGGCCTTTTTGTTAAAATCCCTATTAATTTTAGGCCTTCATCATATCCATATGCACAGACTCTCTGAATTTGTGTGTGTCTGCCTAAATACACATGAATAGATTATCTTGAACCTGAAATACCTTGGGTTTGATTTTGACACCTAAGTGAATGCTGATGAACATTGGATAAAAACCAAAAATTCATGGGGCAATTCCCAAAGTAAAATTTCACCTCATGTGTGTTACTTGTTTACGAATGACTCTTAAAGGTAAGCCTTTGCTCAACAGTCAACTCTTGTGGCCATGTAGTTGTATGTGAATGCAGAGTAGTAGCCAGGAAGAGATAATTTGTTGTTGCTGTCTTGTTAACTTTCATGAACTCAGTAGATCAGGGTTTTATTATAAGAAGAGTTTTATATTTTATTAAAACTAATGAATAAATAATATGTTTTCAAGAAGAGCATACATTTTACCAAACACTACCCTTTTTGACAAAATAAATTAATGTGCACCAGTCCCCCTACATCTCACAATGGATCAACCATCGAGAGTTTGGAATTCAAAATGCTGAAATGCTTGCTAGCCTGAGTCTTCTTGTAGAAACCAACAATTTTAGGCTCTATTGACACGTAGGGAGAGAATAGATTCTGTTTGAAAAAGAAATCGTTCATGATAGAAATTTTGATGGGGTTGTTGTTCTCATGAAAAACATTTATGGGCAGTTTGTTCCTGTTATCACAATAGAGACGTGTAGGAGGAAAAGATACCGGTATCCTTAACTAATTGACCCCAGTTGTATTTTGATCTGTTGAAAGGTTTTGGGCACTGAGTATGAAGCTATTCACTCAAGAGTATTGGCAAATGGACCTTTTCCTTCACTAGGTATAGTCTTCTATTTACTTAATGAGAATAAATTCATCTATTGTGATGAACATGCAAATGGGGCATTATGATAATATGTGAAAAGGTACCTCACAACCATTTAGAATTTTACCAAAAACTAACAGAGTGAAAAAAACCCCTAATATTCTCAACTCTCCTCCTCAAGCTAAAGCATAGATATATAGTCAGATTGAACCAATCTAACATGCTAGGCATCTTGTTCCAATTTGAGGGGGAGAGTTGAAAATATCAGTACATATATCCTTTTACTTTTTGGCTACATTTTAAATTTATCTTTCTATGAGGTTTTTTTTTTTACTCGAACTCACACCCTAGTCCCATATAATAGGGGCATTTGGTGTCCCTAAATAGCTGAGCTGCAGTTGGGGAACTATAAGGTTATTTTTGTAATCTTCTATTTGTCAGTTAATAAAAACATGTTTCTCTCATTAGAGATACCTGACCACCTCACCTTTCTATCCTTCTCTGTCTTTACCTTTCTTCTTACTCTTTGCTCTCTTTTCTAGATATCTTCTCCTGGAATAAACCATGGACCTTCATCTTTAACTTGAAACATGCACTTTATCTGATCAGGTCGATAGGGCTCTTAAAAACTCCATGAAATTGCTATCACGGTCCAATATAATACTCTTTGGAACCCTGTGTAGTAGCCTCACAACCTCCTAGAAATACAACTGTGCTATGTTAGATGCCCTGTGAGTTTTCTTATGCCAGGAGCAGAACTTTTGGTGTGCGCTCCGGGGGGGGGAGGCGGCGATACAAGTTATTTATTTTTTTATTTTTTTAAGTTTTTCATATGTTTTACCCAAGAAAAATAATTTTATCCAATGGCCCACCAAAGAAAATCTTCTGGTTCCACCCTTGATCCATGCTGACGACTTTTGAATGATGCATATGAATTGACTTTGAAGTGTGCAATTTGGAGTTCTTAGCTTGCCCCTTTGCTAACTGGAATCCATGACATCTTTGTACACACCTAGTAACATCAACCAATCATAAATGGCCTTCATCTTGTCTTGATCTACCATGATACCATCTTCACTCATCACATACCCAAGAAATATTACCCAATAAAGCCTCAAACAACACTTCTTTGAGTTAGCACGCTATTTCTCCCTTCACAGTTCTGAATACTTCTTTATGATTGCACTAACTTAAGCACTTGATTAGTCAGTCATCACCCTCATACAAGTGCTTGGGGGCATCATAAAGGCCAAATGGCATAACAAGCCATCCATACTCCATACAATATCTCTTTAGTGGATTCTAATTTGATGGTACCTGCTCGACAGGTCCATTTTAAAGAAGACCATAGATCTCGCTAGCATGTCAAGCAAATCATCCAAGAGGGAGTAATGAATCAGCATTTTATAGTGATATTATTTATTGCCCTACATTCAATGCATATCCACAATGCCATCCTTGTAAGGAGCTAATAAGGCTAGACTTCAAATGGGCTCAGCTCTTCCTTATGTACCCTTTTTCCACTAAATTAGTCACTTGTCTCTTAAGCTCTTTGTGCTCTTTCGGCTTTCGAGCTCATCTGGTGTGCTGCTAATTGGGTGCACTAGCTGCCTGCACCAAATCTATGCCCATAATGTGTGTCCCTCATTGGTGGCAAGCCTGAGGAGATCTCTTTCGGAAATGTATCAATGAACTCCTCTGTCAATGATCCCAACACTGGTTGGTATAGGTGTTCATTCACCTCTTTTCTCACCAACATGTCATCCTCTTCTGACCTGTCCAGAAATTACACACGAGAAGACACATCTTCTTTAGAAATTACCTCATGGGTCTGAAGACCAATTTCATGTTCCTTCCAAAAAATATATGTACTTCTACATTGTAATGGATGGTCCATTTATCATACTGCCAGGCCCACCAAGTAATATGTGGCATGTATCCATCTCTGGAACTGCATTGAACCACACATTACCATGTTATAAACCTCTGATTGAGAAAGAAACAAGGCAACAATGTTTAAACATTGCCTCACTCCCTTTCTTGAACCAAGATAGTCTGTAGGATGTTCGATGCATCTGTAACTTCAAGTATATCTTGTTGACTGCTTCTTGGGATATCAGATTCTCATGACTGCCCCTATCAATGATCATGCCAGACCTTGCATTTCTTCGTGCATGACGTATAGTACATATTAGTGTAAAGCCAATCCTCTTCTTTAGGTTTCTTGGGTGCCGAAGGACACTTCCAACTCACCAAAGTCTTTGGCATCTCGACGATTCCTTCAACGCTATCTACATCATAAATAGGTTTACCCTTGTAGCCCTCTTCACAATAAACCAATCCCTCACTTTGCCTTGACTCATTGAGCCCCAGCTAGATTAGCTTGTTGCTTTTGGAACTTCAAGGATACATTGCATAACTCCTTGCACCTGAAGCAATGAACACTCTATTGAGGGTTTCTACCGACTCTTCCTAGTTCCTTCCATTCAGGCCCTCAATCTGAATGTTTGGGCCCTTTCTCTGAATGTTTGGTTGGCATTTTAACTCAGTTTGTGCCCTTCTCCAATCTATTACTTTTGTCCCTTGTGGTTCCTTGTTGACTTGAAGATGCATGAGCCTCCTCCAATGCCCTGTTTCAACCTCATTTCTACTAAAGGGTCATGCTTTCATGCTTGTTCGGATGTAAAGATTAGATGAATGCCAGTCTCATCTGCAATCGTGGACCATAGGTCCTCCACGAATCAGGCAACCAATTACTCTTCACTCTTGGATACCTCATGGTAAAATAATTTCCCCCTCCTTGTGCAAAAATAAATAAATAATAATAATAATTTCCTCCATTTATCCCTACATGATCCTCTTGCCTCAACCTTTGAAAGTGTTAGAAAAGGGACTGCGCATGGTCATTCAGCAAAACAGCTTCTTTCATGAGAATTCATCTTCTTCCATGAGTGAACCTTAGACTTTCCATTCTCTTTATAGCTGCATTGACTAGTTCCCACCGTACGCTTCCTTCCAACTTCGTTGCATTCAGCTTGGCTTCATAATAATTGACTATGTCTTTGTACCTTTGCATCCATCATATCGAGGAAATCATCTCCTTGCATTTTTCCCATGCCATTCCAAAATATTGGTTTTGGCATCAAGATGGTCTTCAGTGATCCTCCTTATCATCCCTTATTCTCTTTTACCACGGCTCATCACATGGAGCACCCCAATAAAAAGGGTGAATGTCACTTCCATTAGATCCATCATCGGCACTTTGACCAAAAGTTCTCTTCTTGCTGTCAACTTAGGAAGTTGCTGGGTAATGTTCTACATCTACCCCTCCAATGCGTCAAATTGTTCCCGACCAGATCAACATTCTCTTTTTCTTGATGACCTCCTTGGTTTCTAGGTTTCTACCTTGACAACGTGACACGGACCAAAAGGGAAGCTCAATAGATGGAAATGTCAGCTTTGATACAAACTAATCTGGCACCATTCAATGTAGAAGGGAACCACATCAAAAAGGGTGGCTGCTCTGCACATAGACAACAACCAATTTCCAATCTCCAGTCCAAAACAATTCAAATAGCAATAGAAACGTAGTAGACATGCATAAACCAACATGTAAACCTCTATTATTTTATTAGAATCCAATGCAAGTCAAGTTTCAATGTTGAAAGCACACAAAGATTCCAAACTAGGGTTTGCTCAAGTATAAAGGAATAAACAACTACTGGTCAAGAGTTGAGGTCAACTGGTATGGATATATATATATATAGGGAGATGCTCCTATGAGAGTTACTCTCACCGTACTATGAGAGTAAGGGGTGGGGACCCCCACATTTAGGTTGTTGGCATCGGATATGGATGTGAGTGCCCCCACCCTTACTCTCATAGTACCGAGAGAGTAACTCTCATAGGAGCATCTCCCATATATATATATATATATATGGGGAGTATTCCTATGCATCTATCCCTCACCATATAGGGTGAGGGACACTCCCCTTTTTGGAAAGTTTCAAGTACATAAGGAGTATTCCTATGTACTTGAAAAGTCACTTTTGTACTTGAAACTTCCCAAAAAGGGGAGTGTTCCTCACCCTATGGTGAGGGATAGATGCACTTGAATATTTCCATATATATATATATATATAAATGCTACACAGCGCCCGAGCGTTTTTTAGGAGAAAATACCCCTCCTAGTTGGGCCCACTTGGATGCATGATGATTATGGAAGTCCATTGGATGGAAAGATCCATATGAAGCCTACCTATATGCAAAATCTTGAGTCCATAAGATCATCCTAGCCTTTTGACCCATGACCCTAAAATTTAATGGTTTAGAGGCATCATTTTATCATGATTTCAATGCAACGGTGATGAAAAGTTGAATGAGTGTCACACTTGGACTTGTGACCATTCATAGTGAGGTAGTGTGTGAAAAGACTAGATTGACTCAACATAGGCTCCATGACAAAAAAAAAAAAAAAGAAAGAAAGAAAGGGGGGCAGAAAAAGGGGTGTTTTTAAAGTGGGGTGTTTTTGAGAATTTCCCATATAAATATAACCATATATATATATATATATATGAGTTTTAAATTTCAACTGAAAGTATCCCTATGGTTCATCCAGGCTGTACATCTGGTTCAATCCAGTCCTTGGATGCTTTGATCCCAACCATTTAAAAGGATATAAAAGTGTGAAAGTCATGAACATTCCTATATTTTTAAACGACTAGCTAAATAGATAAAGAAATAGGAACTGTTATAGGGAAAGAGGTTCCACATCTAGGCCCATTATTGGGCTGGTCATGTTGCTTGTTGGTCCCACTCCCAGTCTTGACTTGCTGGCCTAGGGTGGCTGGCTGTTTGACCAATGAGCCTGGCTAGTCCTGCCAGCTGGCATATGTGCCAGTTTGGCAGCCATGCTCCCTCCTCAGCCCTCATGCAATCAGTGAAGGGGCCTGCCCCCCTTGATCATGTCCTTTTTGTTCATGTAGACCTTGACCATGGCATCTACCTCATTGAGATAGTCTCTATCGTTACAATTATCAAAATAAAGAGGAGGAGTGGGTCAAAATTAAAACCACCTCGTGCCAGAGCGTGTTAGGCTTCAATCTTTGGTAGCTACTAGGCAACTATAGAGCAAACTGGAGGGCTTGGTGAGTGTTAAGTAGTTGTCTGTGTAGTTTCCTATCACCAATTGGTTTTGGGATTACTGGCTAGCAACTCTGACATGGTATCAGAGCCAGAGGTCTCGAGTTTGAAACCACACAGGGCAGAAATGCCCCATACCGCGTTGTGTGTTTGTGCGGGCGCAAAATGAGCAAGGTAAAAAGGCCCCATGTTGCGGTATAGTCTTGTGCGGGCCTGTGCTTCGGATCCGGGCAGTGTCCCGCCCGAGGGGGGTGTTAAGTAGTTATTTGTGCAGTTTCCTATCACCAATTGATTTTGGGATTACTGCAACTCTGACAGTGAGTATATTAGAAATATGATTACTTTGGGGAGGGCAAAGAGAAGATATACTAGTGAGAATTATGCGATTGTCAAGTGGCAATTTTGATTAATGAGATATTTTTATAAGACGGTAGTTTGACTTGCATTGTTACCTGAGATGAATATTTGGCAGCAAAGAAATGATGAGAAGACGGAGTACATGTGGATGAACTTCAGATGCTGGGATAGATGTATGGAGTATGTAAAGGTAGGATTTGAAACAACAGAGGAAATCTATAGGTGGCTCTGACATAGAGAAATCTAATGATCTGTTGTTGGAGAAGGTTTGACATGTGCATACAAGATTGGATGTAGCTCTCATATAGAGAATTGATGTGTTGTTACGACAATGTATAAGGGAAGATTTGAAAATAGTAGCTGGAAGCCACAAGCCAGGTTCTGGGGTGTCAGAGATCTTAGGTATAAGAAAGTATGAGTGGAGAAGTAGAACTCATGAAGCCAACCCTAAATACATGGGGTAAGACTTCCATGATGCTGTTGATGATTTCATCTGGTACAGAAAATGTGTAGTGTCCCCTCATGAATGCCTGTTGCTGTTGTTGTTGGTTTGGAAGTTTGGACTCTGCCATTGTCATCAAGTTTTTTTTATTATCATAATTAAAATTGTTACCTTTTTTTTTCCTTCTAGTCATGACTCATGACCATTGTTTACCACAGAAGAGTTATTGAACCTAACAAAACCATGATTTTTGTTGTGTTTTGTAGGCTAACTGGGAGAGGAACTGTTGAGTTCACAATTGAGAAAGGAGATGGTTCATCATTTTCTCCAGATTCTGGGGGTGAACAAAAGAAACTTGCCACCATCCAGGTTTGCTGAAAGCCTGAAACTCGTATCATATATGAGAGAAGGTTAGAAATGTCTTAAAAAATCTCTACCTTTAATCAATAAACGTGCTGGCAGTTTCATTATTTTTTAACAGTGGAAAACCAATGGTCTGATATTTTTTACGGTGGAAGCCTAGATCATGATTTTTTTTTTCAACTGGATGCGAAACACAGCCCAGACATCCCATCCAAGTGTCACTATAGTACAGTTGTCATTTGTTCATAGAAATTTTCAGGTAACTTCAATAATGATCCACTGCTGTTTGTAAATACCCATTCCCATTCTAGGTTTATCCTTCTAACTGATAGCATGAAAATTTTTACTTCAAGTCCCTTCCAAGTTCTATAAAGTTCTCTGTGAAATTTAGATACTTCCTATGCCTTTTGGATTTGCATCAGGGCTTTACAATTAAATTCACATTCGGTAGCTCCTCCATTCAAAAGATTGAAAACAAAGGAAAATAACATTATGAAAAGAATTAATCAATAAGGTTGGGCATAACTCACTACGGAAAACAACTGTTAGTATACATATCGCACCCGATATAATGGCAAGTCTGGATTTTTGAGTTGCTATATTGGACACCTTAAACCTGTGTCTGATAACAACACCTGCAATCTTTGTCCAAGTTGCATAAGGAGTCCCACAATACTTAGGTGAGCAGTAACATAACTGAACCATGGAAGGTTTTTCATTTCAAATGATAGTTGGACATTATTGGCATCTTTGAATGTATAATTCATTCCCATCCTAAGAGGAAGCCAATTCAACTTCTGAATTTTTGGCCAAAGAGGGGGCCGAACAGGCACATAACTAATATTTCATGCATGCACATGCTTTGTAATGGAAAATAACTTTTTTTTTTTTAATGGCAGAAAAAAACTTTCCATGTTGCCATCTAATCATCCTTTATTTGCCTCACCTTGCTTTCATGCCCATCATCGATGGATTTTTGAAGCTCCTAGTAGTTATTTCCCTCTACCCTTATTTATGTAAATAAATATATTTCAGTTGTCAAGAGCAATGCTTAATTGATGGGTGATCTTCTTTACCTTAAACAACAAAATTATATTGATGAGTGGGTACACTTTCAGGTTGTTCTTGATGGATATTCAGCTCCACTGACAGCGGGAAACTTTGCAAAATTGGTAAGGTAGCTGAATCTAATTAAGAAGCCATCTTTCTGTCCCCTTTTCTCATTATATATTGTTATCTACTTACAATGAAAATGATCATAATGAAAGCCTTGTCCCATCTATGTTGGGGTCAGCTACATGAATTATGTTTCGCCATTCTAGTCAATCCTGGGCCAAATACTATATGCCCACATTTCGTGTTTGAGCTCATTTCTTATTCTAACCACAAAAACTGTTATCATGCTTCACTCTCATTTGATAACTCTTGGTTTATACAACTATTTTGCCTATGTTTGGTAACTTGTTGATCTCAGAAATTGAATGTGTCAACTGGGTGCTGGGCACCTAGTACATGCATCTAAACTTACTTGACATGATTTTAGCAATTTTTCTTTGTTCTCTTTTGGGTTAAATTCAAAGTTTGACCATCCCAATTTGCATTTGGTCTTCAATTCAAACTGTGTCCAATTTTAGCATGAATTTAACAGGACCTCATAATGTAAAAATTTTTTATCAGGTGATTGATGGGGCATATGATGGGGTAAAGCTGAATTGTACCAACCAAGCAGTTCTGTCAGACTACAAAGTTGATAATAATGGGTATAAGGTCCCTTTAGAAATAATGCCTGCTGGACAATTTGAGCCATTGTACAAAACAACATTAAGTGTGCAGGTCAGTTCATCATGAGCTTATCGCTGCTTTGACCACATTAATTTTATTTTGCAAATAGTAATTTTTATGTTGTTCATGTGAAAGGACGGGGAGTTGCCAGTGCTTCCTTTATCAGTTTATGGAGCAGTTGCTATGGCACACAGTGAAGATTCTGAGGAATATTCTTCGCCATTCCAAATTTTCTTTTATCTCTATGATAAGAGAAGTGTAAGTTTACTACACTATTTCTCAAATAATAGATATTACAATTTTATTCTAGTAACTCTGCTCTTGTTCTCTCATATCTGACTGACCTCTTGGAGAATTCAAATGCCAATCAATGTGTGATGTGGTCATCATCTTTTTCTTTGGTTGAATATGTACTCTCATTAAAAGATTTGAAACGACCATATAAGTCAGCAAAGCTGGGTAAGAATAGGTTGAAAAAAAAAAAGGTTGAGAAAATAAGCTATTTTAAGAACCAACTTGTCTAATCCAAGTAGAAATTTGTGTAATGAGAAGCTTACATAGAACCATAGTTGTCACTTTCATCCAGGAATCCCGAGGCTGTTTTGGTTCCTCTAAAATGGAATGTTTTGGAATTCTGTTTAGAAAAGATGATAAGAAAAAATGACAATTACATAAGAAAGAAGCTCTCAACTCCAAACGCGAAATAAAGATTTTCACACTTAATCTCCACTTATTAAGACATTCCATTGGATTGGGGAAGCAGAGGGGGTTACTGGGTAAGAACTTTTCATCCAATTTCTATCTTGATTAATGGGTAAAATGGGACATAAAATAAAAGTAACTCAAAGTAGTACAAATTGTGCAAGAACAACCCATTTTGGCCATTCTGGTTTGTTTTATCTGAAACCAGCCAAAATTGACAACTATGCATAAAACCCATACTCAATTTGATTTACTTCATTCACATTTGTCCCTTTTTTCCCAACTCCTGAACTTACTAGTTTTTTTGACCTTATAAATAAACTTTGCTCTTCTTATCCTTTGTGTGCCTATTGCCTCACAGGTTTCTTCCATTATACTAGGGATCGAATCATGGTCTTCCCCTTAACAGGGGTAGGCGCCTTATCGTTGATCCAATCCTCATTCGGAAATACTTGGAAAGGGACCCAAACCCTTCCATTCAACATACTAAACATAAGGCAGTTCTTCTTCCTTACCAACAACAAAGTCAGGATGACAAGAGTGCCTGCCAAAGCTTCAAACCAATATCTGAAAAAGTGGAATACAACCACTATGACCACGCAGCGAAACATAGTGTGATTGGACAATCCTTTCATACGGTGGCAAGTTTCTAATAGGCATTCCCAAACTATTTCAAATGAGGAAACAGAATTAGTATATTTTTTTTGGTTTTATGTACATTCCCAAATGGGAACACTTCGGTTTGGCCTTAAACATTCCCAAATGAGCAACACTTCCACTTTATTTTTATACATAATGAGCAACAGAATAATCAAATGGGCAACACTACCAGTTTAGTTTTGTACATTCCCAAACCAGTCCAAATAGATCATGATTAAAAACTCAGACTCAGATGCGGCCTTGACTGAGTCAGGTCCCATGGGACTCAGACCCTACTACATAAGGACTCAGCTGACTCCCAGATGACTCGGTCAAGAAAAAGTTGTTCAAAACCAACCAAAACCTCATTTACCCTATGTACTGCTTTGAGTGATCAAACTGATTTATCCTCTGCACAGGGCTAATCTATTCAACTTAAATAATCTGGAGTCACAAAATGCAATCGAATCATGAAAAATGTATTAAAATCAAAAGATTCAGAAAAATTTACATCGGTGCGGCACATTATCTATTTTTTCATGATTTGTAGGGTTTTTTTAGGACTCAGGAAGAATCTGAGTCCGGGTTTTTAATCCTTGAGATCATCATCATTATCATCAAAGCCTTGTCCCAACTATGTTGGATCAACTACATGAACTCTGTTTCTCCATTTCAGTCAAAAACCATTTCAAATAGACATTCCTTGATTCTCTTCTGTTGTTGCTGCCTTTAAGTTTCTCCTTATTCCTCGATTTTCTCTTCTATTGGAGCTGCCTGTACATTCCTACCTCCCCATATCAGCATGCCATGTACTTCTTGTTTTTTTGTTGCCCAACATTCAGCTCCATAAGACAAAGTAGGTTTAACTTCCATGTTGAAAAGAAAAAATGCTCTCATAATCAAAGTGACACTTGATGATCATATAAGACTCCACTACCTTGTCTCCATTTTGGCCACCTTATGCTGATCATATTTGCAACGACCAATTAAACTCCTACATTTTATTCTATAGTTGCTAGTCGATTTCAAGTCCTACCACATTGGAGGAAACAAGCATATGTGAGTAAGCATGACTGCTAACAATTAGTAAAAAATATGAATATCAATTAGAGATGTCTTGAACATTGATAACACTCCAAAAGCTAAAACTTGGCCATGTATACTTATCAATGAACATTATAAGCAAAATGCTCCTTCAACCTATGTGCCGTGCTACCCCTTTTTATTTGAATATCTTCGATTTGAGCTGCACCAATCTCTGTTCTAATCGTTTCCCAAGGAATCAATCATTTTCTAATGAAGAATCCCATGCAGCACAAATCACTCCACTTTAGGAGCTAAAATCTTCATGTTGGGTATCTACCATTATGTAGTCAATAAACAAGGAGAAAAAATAGAGGCTCAAGGCAATCTCACACCAATTGGGAACTCAAATGTCATTTTGCACGATTCTCATTCTCCTTACTGCCTATTTGTATGTGCCTTGTATCGTTTTGTAGTCATTTGTGATGCCATTTGTCTTCAATGTTTACCAATGAATTGCCTCAACGCCCTATCATAAGCCTTCAACAAACCAATAAAAACCATTTGGCAGTTACTTTTAAATTTTCCATGAGTTGTCTTAATAGGAAAATGGATTCTGTAGTACACACAACTCACACAAATGCAATCTAAATATTTTTATTTATGTCGTTGTCATCACTCTTTTACTTCTAAAGTTTCATTTTTAAGACAACTTTGATAGCTTTGCAGTTTGCATATTTTTGGATTTCTCCTTTATTCTTGTAGAAAGGAACCACAATGTTTTTTTTCTTTTTACTCCATTAAATGGACATTATTCTTGGACTAAAAAATCTTGTTTGACCAGTTTGTTAACAAATTAAGCGTAAACTCTGATGGGATAATGAATTAATCCCAATTTTGGCTATTGTAAATCATGCATTTATGTATACCACTGGTTGCTAA
This sequence comes from Litsea cubeba, assembly GCA_012931725.1. NCBI lineage: Eukaryota > Viridiplantae > Streptophyta > Magnoliopsida > Laurales > Lauraceae > Litsea > Litsea cubeba. The sequence goes on from CM022945.1 coordinate 114,313,865, forward strand.
TGCTTTATTCTTCATTCGAACTATGGTAGTCATTACTTCCATTCTGATTGCATTTACATGGGTAAGGGGCCAGGCCATTTAGTTCTGGCATTACCTATTGGGCAGGAAAGTGCAGATAGAATCCAAAAAAAAAAGCAGGCTGAGCCAAGCATATCATTATCATGAATTATTCAACATTCTGTATAACATATTGACATTTCACAAATGCCATTTATTTCTTTTTCCTTCTCAATGTAACAAGATTGCCACATCTTTATTTCTACAGGCTGGCTTAGGAGGTTTATCTTTTGAGGAAGGTCAATTTTCTGTTTTTGGGTATGCTGTCAAACCTCCTAGGAAAATTGTGTTTTCATTCTTCCTTCTTCACATGTTATTTATCATCTTATTATGAATGCCGGAAAGAGTTTTTGACTTACCTGTATTGTGGGTTGTGTGCCTTTTCAACTTAATGTACAGATATACAACAGTAGGGAGAGAAATACTACCACAGATTAAAACGGGTGATGTGATTCGATCTGCGAAGCTACTGAATGGTCAAGATCGTCTTGTATTGCCAGATGAGAAATGATCTGTTATGCTGTTCATCACGGGCTCTCATTCTTTTGTTTCTGATGTAATTTTTGTTGCCTATTTTTTGGATGAGACTGAAGTATTGATTTTGTTAAGGTATCAATCTGATTTTCTAGGCGTAGATCATCTTGTCTATTTGCATCATATTTGTTGTAATAGTAATCACTGGGCAATCAAAACTGAAGTAGTTGCAGACTTGCAGTCAAGCTGCCAGTGTGGAAAAAATCCTTATTAATAATTCCTGTTTATTTCTCCAAGCAATAGAAGGTGATTTAGAAATTTAATACTGGCATGATCTGATCCTTTTTACTGGTTATCTTTCTAATTCAGTCACTATACAGTGTTATTTTTTGATATGTCCATTGACTATTCTAGAATAGACCTATTTGAACAAATAAGTAAGTTAAAGCTAGATTTTTTCTTCTTTTCTAAAGAACTTCATCATATTGCAACTAATCAGAGCTTTGTGGGGTGTGTTTTTTGGACTTTGGACAAGCTTAATATTCTAATGTTTCACACATTTTTGGACATGTTACGATTCTTCAATTGGCATGTTGGAATTTTATATTATGACAAACAATTTAAATGTTGTGGATAAATTGTTTTACCCAAAGATATTTATTTGAATATTACAATTTGCTTGAATGTTGCAATTTGCGAAAGGGACAAGGGTCATAATTGTGATTTTAGTTCTTACTTTTTGGGTATGTGAAGCCCCATAATCATCTTTTCTCACTCTCAAAAGGTCTTCTTTGTTCTTATTCAAAATAAAAAGACCCTATATATTGAAAGTAACGATATCCCCTCTGTGTTTCAACAGATTTCATGTCTCCTTTCCAATACATTCAACAAAAAACAGAAGGTCCTTTGCGGTAACTTGTGGTACAGTTACAACTTGCAACAATTGAATGGTTGTCATTGCAACTCTAAATCTGTGGATAGTTCTCAAATCTGCTTCCATCTATTTTGAGACAGAACATGGAGAAATTGATATTACTTAAGCATCACCAAGTACTCTCGGTCGGAAAAGAATTTTTTGTGTAATGTAGCTTATGTTAACGACATGACAACAAATATCATGTCAACAAACATTGCTGTTCATGATGCTTTATGTTATTGTACATTTTAAAATTTTATCACTGAAAAACTGTTCTGAAAAAAATTCATTTTTCATTTGTTAAACAACTTGGACTCTTATCACATGATTAAATTGTTAGTTCAGTGGGAAATAGATGTTCAATCAGTATCCCTTTTTTCTATTTTTTTTTCTCAGCTTCACTTTTTTCAAAATAGTTTGGTACTTTGGAGTGATAAGAAATATCTTAAGATCTAAAATTTGATTCAATTTTTCTGATAGCAACATATGAATTGATTATGGTTTCCAGAGCATTGGTGCCATGATATCATAATATGACAGTGTTTGATATTTTAATACTGAACTGTTGGTGGCTGTCCAATCTTCTAGGTTAAACTATTGCAAGATTTGACAATTCTGCTCAACATTGCAATATTCAGCCTTGTACAAAAATATAGCTTTAATTTCCCTCCTAGAATAATAAAAAAGAAAGCAATTATTGTTTAGTAGAAAATATGTTTCTCTTAGAGTTATAAACAATGTAGTTTGGACTTTGGAGGATTATATTCTATTCATTTTCTGGTGAAATGGATGGTGTTTTTCATGTTCTAAATATCTATTTTATTCTTCTTTGGCTTCTTTATTACCTTTTCCTTTCAGTAGTCTCATCTTCACATAATCCACTCAATATTTCCATTCTCACTCTCTGGTTTAGAGCAGGCCAACTAAATGCAGCAAACCAGATTCCAGTGACTGAGATGAGTCATTAGCCTAACTCCAGTTAGTTAATTTAAGTTTTGTGATTTACAAAGGTGCAAAAACAACTACCAAAGCCGTGATCTGAAAATTTCAGATGAATCTTGTAGTCGCTCTTGATATTGTCATTGTCTTATCCTTAACTATCCATCTGGGTCGGATTTGTGAGTTTGATGATTCCCCTCAACCCTATTTAGAGCTCTGTTCTCTCCTCTAACTTTGCAGTTTGATAAACTGCTGCAATCAAGGTCTTTATTGGCTTCCCTTTCTCTTGGTTCTTTATGACTCGTAACCTTTCACGATGTGTTACATGTGTTGTTTCTATTCTTATAGAAGCTCTTGGCATGGTTGTGAAAACAAATTATTATTATTTTTTTTTTGGGGAGAGTAAGGAATCTTAACCTAAATCAATAGAGGTGATCGTTACCATAGGATTAGCTCAATAATTGGTTACTAGGCAGTTTTGAACGGCATGCGGATTAGCAGTTAACCATCTTAAGAGGCCCACACACAAATTACAAGCAACACAAGAACAGGGGGGTAACCATGAGAAATGTAACTGCAGTAGAAGTAGAACAGAAAACAATAATAATAAAAAGAACCAAAGATAAGTGCATGAAAAAGGACACCATCCAGGGCCTCAAAACTAAGAATTAGAAGCCAAGAGAAGCTAGATGATCTTCACAAATTAACATTCAGATCATCTCAGGACTTTTCATGGCCTAACCTTGGTCCATCCTGCTTAGGGGTGGGCTTTCAGGCCAGCAAGTTTGAGCAGCAGCCGCAGCACTAAACCCACTCCTAGCTCATCTGAAGCATCAGAAGAATTGAGAAAATAACGTGTAGCGGCTGAAACTGATGTCTAGAGTTGCATCTGAATTAATTGATTAGTAACAAAGAAATGTTTGGCCATTAATTAAGAAGGTTCCCAATCAGTTATTTATTTAACCACACTAATTTTTCAACTTCGCGTAAATGAAAAAGAGATGACAACAATAATTAGCATAATTGTGACTAAGGTAACATGACATTCATCTAGTCCATAACAAATTCCACACCTCTTATTCAATCAAGACTTCTCCACACCTCTGATTCAACCAAGACAAGAAATCGCTGCGAACAAGCGCCGCATTCTCATCTGTCTCTCCAAACGCCAATGAATGCATCATACCTTCATAGATCTTTATGCTCTTATCCTTACTCTTGGCAGTTTCATAGAGAGTAACACTCACACCTGGATCAGTAACAGCATCCGCGCTGCCATGTAATACAATGAAGGGAAGACTCACATCAGATAGCCTGCTGTGCAGATAATCTGTAATGCGCAAAAGCTCCACCGCTGTGCCCAACCTTGGTTTCCCATTATATCTCACCGGATTCCTTTCCACTATGAGCTTCTTCTCCGGGACCTTGAAGGACTTATCAAGAAGATCGGCGGTGGGCACAATTGGCAATGTGGGGAAGAACTTGGCGGCGAAGGTGAGAATTTGGGGAATTGGCCATCTGGGTCTCACTTCGTCGGCAATCTTACACATGGGCGCGACCAGGACTGCGCCGCTCCAGCCCTGAGGGTCCTTCAAATGGATCAACAAGCATATAGCTCCACCCATGGATTCACCATAGAGGAAGCATGGGAGGGTACTGAATTCTGGCTTCTGCTTGATTGAATTGAAGAAGGAGAGGCAGTCGTCGACGACGATATCGACGTTGGGGACGAAGGCCTTGAGGCCCTGAGAGCGGCCATGGCCTTGGAGGTCAAGAGCAAAGCAAGCAAAGCCCATTTGGGAGAGGAAGATGGGTGTGGCCTGGAAGGTCCAGCTGATGTCATTGCCATAGCCATGGACCATGCAGATGATGGCTTTTGGAGGGGAGTTGAGGGGTTGCCATGTTCTGGTGAAGAGGGAGAGGCCTCTGGGGGAGGTGTAGAGGGACTTGGAGCCATGTATGCCTTGGGAGGTGTAGTATTCCTCCTCTTTGGTGCTACCCCAGTAGTTGGGGTAGTCCTCCATCTTCTCTGCAGAAGGTCTTTGTTTTGGTGTTTGTGTGATTCTTTCAGGGGACTTTTTTTTGCTATTGGGACTAGTTGGGGTTAGATGGGATGGGATTTGATTGGATTGGGTGGTGCTTTTCTTGTTCAGAAGGTTTTGTGGAGTGGAGAAGGTTAGAACTTGGACATGTTCTTTCCTTGGCCGGAGCCCTGTTTGTTTTTTATTCCCCTCCGGTACCACGCTACTACTAACCACTGGCACATTTACTGGTAGGAATTTCATTGGCTTCCATGACAGTGAATTGTAAATTATCCGAGCCTAAACTAGCCTAATTGGTTAGCCCGGGGGCATCCCTGCACAGATAGCTCCGCCCACGCACGCGCCTGGATATTTTCTTTTTCCTTATCTTCCATTCCGCCCAAGTACACTTCCACTGCATTCTCCACCTACGTATACTCAGGAGGCCAGTACTTTGGTGACAATCCTTGGCATTGTGGGGAGAAGTAACGCCTCTTTCCTCTTTACTGATTGAGGCATCTCATGTTTCTTTGACACACTCGACTCAAAAGTCCTATAACATGATTTTAGGGTGATTTTTTTTTTTTTTTTTAGTGGGAGTCTCTGACAAGAAGGGCTGGTGTTTTGAACTATAAAAAGTCTATCCGGACATACTTTTTAGTATGAATCCAAGATTTATACCAAAAAGTATGTCCCGGTAGCATTATTCTTTGAACTATGATTGTTCTTATGGGGAGGGAGGTGCCCCTCCATTGAGCTAATAATGCGTGAATTAGTGGCCCGACGGTTTAAAAGATGTGTCACAAATATGGTTCTTGAGAAACTATTAAGTCTGAAAAATGTTGAGATATTTTCAAATTTAGAGATTTCAAAGGATACATGTCAAGCAAAATTAGTAAATTCTAAATATCTAAAATGATTGATAAATATAGAATAAACATAAGATAGCCTAGAATAACTATATTTTTTTTAGAAAATTCTCAATTTCCCATTTTTTATTTTGATGTTATCATGTGTTTTCAACATGTTTTCAATCTTGGTTATATTTGAAAACTATAAGGGTTTTACAATTCTCAACATTTTAAAAAACATTGTGAGATTTGCCTGTTAATTCAGGCTCTGCTCCAGTGGGTACATAAACTATAGCCCACGAATCCAAAATTTTAACATACAATTATAAAGTGGGCTTATGCATTGCACACGATATAATAATAGATTCGAGTATGATTTGTGTTCTTTCTTACATGGAGAAAATTTCTCATTTTACAAGCCCACAATGAGTATATAGAGACATGCCTTACCTTTTTTGTTTGTTAGTTAGGTAGCTTGCTGGTCTTTGCTTTGTGGGTTGTTTTTTTTTTTTTTTATTTCATGAGAACATTTAGAGTAAAATTCTTTTAACCTATCCAGGGAGCCTTTTTGTTTCTTGTAATTGAATATATAGGAATTATAAGGCTTTCAATTTTTTTTTAAAAAATGGTTAAGTTTGAAGAAATAAATGTGAATTCTCAATTCCAAAAAACAACTATCAAATTCTCTCCCATCTAATGGAAAATGAATCAAGGGGAGGTATGAAATGAATACGGAATTACCATCCTAGTAGTTAAAACTCTACAATAGTGACGGTTGCATCTACATAACCCCAAGGGGTAGCTCAGTTGGCCTAGGACCACGGTTTGTATCCGGAGGTTGTAAGTTCAAACTACCACACTAGGGCTACAGGGGAGTTTACCTGGCTTCACTCTGGGCCTGGAGGGATTAGTCCAACCAAAGAGTTGAGAACCCTCTTATAGCCAAAAAAAAAAAAAAAACAAAAGGTTGCATCTACATCTCTACATGGCCTTCACCCCCCACCACTTTGGTAATCCTTTAGTGGAGCTCATTTGCCACGAGTACCTATGTATTTAGTGCGAATGTTCTTGGCTTTTTGGGTAAGATTAAGTGTAGTATCTATTTTTCTTTTATAAAGGCCTTATAAGTTTTTTTTTTTTTCCTAAGTTGTGCTGCCAGACTAAGTGTGATACTTCTACTTGATCCTTGGGCTTGGCTGGAGACTAAGGAGCCAAGGACCACTCAACCATCCTAGTAGAGGTATAAAGATTGGCTGCTGCTGCCAACAATCCAGGTCTGGGTTGATTAGGTCTATGGTGAATCTGGGATAATTGGCCCTATTCTGGGATAATCAGGTTTTGGGTCTGTATTAGATCGAGACCCAAACCCAGATTATTTAATCAAGACCATAAAATGGGCCGGATCTCCCAGGCTGGGTTCATCCGCCAACCTGATAATAAGGGCCACATTTACATCCTTATTAATGGCATCAAGAACCCATTCCTAGGCCTTCTCATAGCCCAACCTGAGCCTCACCCACCCCGGTATCACATTGGACTGGATTTAGGCTGTTCTTTAGGCTGGTAGACTAGGCCTGGGTCTAATTTCCAGTCAGGATTTAGATGGGCCAGGCCTTGCATAATTATGACCAAAGGCACAAGTTGCCTCAACATTCTACTGGGGTATATATGCAGTGGCGGACTTATATGGGCTCCATTGTAATGTTCCGCTCTTTTTTCTCAATATATGTCCAAGTGCAATGGAAAGCTCAAAACAAAGTAAAACCATATAGGAACGAAGAGGGAAGAGGGTGTTTTGCATGCTTAACATGTAGCCCCATTAAACAATATAGGCCATTTGATCTCATTCAAATCAAAAGGCCTTTCACGTATAGAATTATAGAAATTATAGAAATTGAGTTTTAACTACTTATTTATTCTTCTTCTTTAAAATGCATTACATTTTTTCTTTCACTATTTGTTGATGTAAAAAAAAGTCTAGCAAAGTCTACAATATTCTCGCCCCACCCAATTAAAAATCCTGGGTCCGCCTGGCCTAATTCTCAGGCCTTTGTACTGGAGAAGGGCCTGAATATTAGGCCTGATAACTAAACATAGAGGACTTTTTTTTTTTTTTGGGTGGGAACAGGGAGGACTTGAACTGGGCCTAATTCCTATGTATAAGAGCTTCCCTATTTACTCTTTGTTTAGCCAAGGAATCCATCATTATATTAGCCGAATGATTGACATGCTTAAAAACCACTAATGAAGAAGCTAAAATTCTAATCTCCTCCATGATCTAGTAAAGTTTCCACGGAAAACTGTAGACCCAACCTGAATCTAACCCATTTATCACTTAGGTTAGCAATATTACTTATTAAATTCAACTTGGAAATAACAAAATAATCTGGGCCCTCTCGTGTTGATAGGGCTATGTAGGATCCACCTCTTTTGCATGTTTTGTTCTGTTATAAGTCATCTTTGCTGGCGGAGAGAAAAAAGAAAAAAAAAAATGGAAATTGCAAATGACAACCTAAACCAAAAAAAATTTTTGGAAATTGCAAATGACAACCTAAACCAACCCTGAGGGTTGGCGCAGTTGGCTAGGACCAGCACGCAAAAATTAGAGGTTGTGGTTTTGAACTTGCGCTCTCTCCCTAGGGCCAATTGCCTAGGCAAAATGCTAACTTATCTAGTGCACGCTAAGTGCTCTCTCCCTACGGCAACTTGCTCATGCAAAAGGCTAACTTACCCAGTGTGCGCTATCTCCTTCGGGCCAGCCCAAACCCATCACAGCTCAAGTCTGATTGGGTCAGTAATTGCCATCCCCAAAGACAAAGCCCAATCGACCCATCTCGATATCAACTTCCAGTCATAACTGGATGCCAACAAGACAATCTCCCTCGCAAGTCAGCTCGACCCAGCTTGAGCTCAACCTCGGGTCATTGTCTCACACAAACCAAGCTTAAGCTAGGTCGGCTCAAGTTGGGTCAGCTTTAGCTAGGCTGGTTAAGAGGCTTGACTAGGCTCATCTTAAGCTTAACTTGTTAATGGGCTAGATGAAGCCTTGTTTGTGGATGTCTTCGGTAGTTGTTTTACACAGAATAGTTTTATTGGTGAACATAAAATCAGTATTGATGAGTCAAGCCCAATCCGGATCGCGGTAATGAGTCAGGTCCAAGTGACCCGGTCCGTCTAGGATCGTGGGTCAGGCCAGAATAGCTCTGTTGAGATCCGGATCTTGTAAAACGAAGCCTCGTCACCTCATGCTCCAAGTCATCGCGACGAAGTCCTCCCCTCACCTGCATTTACCAAATCTCACGGAGAAGATCTCACCTGCCTCCCACCTGACTCGTTCCTCGAGGACACGACTGAGGCTCCAAAGAGACGTTGAACTGATCGCATCCCCAACTGGTTGGGAAATGTTATAAATAGAGCCCTCTCATCACTTGAGAGAGGATGGTTTTTCCCTACTTTCTCATATCTGTAACTCTCTACATTAATCAAACATCACCATTTTGAAGTGGACGTAGGTCACGCTTGACCGAACCACTATAAATCTCTCATCTCTCTTCATTTACTGCACAGCATTAATTATCTGACCGGTGGTGTCCGAATTTACCCTTTTTTGGCATCATCAGTTTGGCGCCGTCTGTGGGAAACGAGAAAATTCAAACCCTTTTTAGAATCATGGTGATCAGTACGAGGTCTGTAAGACGAGAGGATAGCCCTGGCCTAACTACGGGTCCGGGCCCTACTGTACAACCAAACTCTCCCAGACAGGGAGAGAACGGTCCTCCACCGGGTAATCCTGTCCCGATTACTCCCGCTCCTACTCCCTCTCCACAGCAAATGATGGAGACCATGCAGCAGCTGGTGACTCAAAACCAGCAAATCCTCCAGCTTATGTTCGCAGGGCAAGGAGGAGCGCCATTCGGTGAGATACAGCAGCAGGAGGCGACACGCCTGCGGGGCCCGACTGCTCCGCGAAACGGAGCGCCTCACCCGGGCGCTCATCCCCTGGGCGCCCAGGGCAGAGGACTTCATATGGGCGCCCAGCCCATTCTCCATCACCTGGGCGCCCATCCCTATGGCGCCCAGGGTCGAGGAGTTCCCCCGATTATGCCGCCCCAGCGCGCCCAGGATGCCTCTGCCGGCGCTCCCTTGGACCCCCCACCTGGCCCGATCCTGGTTGATCCTCAAGGTCATGATTATCATGCAGTGCCTCCACCTCCAGGTGGAGCCCAGTTTGCAGAACCTCAGGCTGACGATCCCCACTTCCAAGAAGGGGGAAGTGAAAATAATACAGTGGGGGAGGAAAGCTATCTCCCTGGTCCTTCCAGAGAACCCCATAATCAATGGGAGGAAAAATTTAAGGAGATGCAGAATCAAATCGGGGACGTCTTCGATGCTGTGAGGGCGCAGGCCCCAGAGACAGTAGATTATCTCGTCAGACGAACGAACACCCCGTTCAAGTCTGATGTAGTAAACTACCCCCTTCCTCGGAGGTTCAAAATGCCGTCCATGGAGACCTTCGATGGAAGGAAGGATCCATTGGATCACCTGGAAACTTACAAGACCGTTATGCAGTTGCATAATATCCCTGACGAGATTATGTGTAGGGCATTCCCAACCACACTGAAGGGTTTCGCCCGGCAGTGGTTTGCCAATCTCGCCCCTACCTCCATCGCCACCTTTGTGGAATTAAGCAAGTCCTTTGTGTCACATTTCATCGGAGGACGCCGCCACCAGAAGCCTGCCACACACCTGCTCAGCATAAAGCAGGATACAAATGAAAGCCTCAGGAGTTACCTCACTCGTTTTAACGAGGAGGTACTTTAAATTGAAGAGCCTGACGACAAGGTGTCCATGACAGCCTTCCTCGGAGGTCTCCGTTCATCGAGATTCCATTTCCCAGTGATGAAACGCCCGCCAAAAAGCATGCCAGAGCTACTAACAAAGGTTCAGAAGTATATAAATGCTGAAGATGCCACAAGGGCTAGGCGGGGGGAGTCCTCCAGAGCAGTCGACAACGGGAAAGGGCGAGACAGAGAGGAAAGGAAGGATAGAAGCAACAAGCGAAGCAGGACAGAGAGGCTACCTGTCAGAGACCAACGCGGTCCTGCTCCGCAGAGAGACAGACAAGCATTCACTCCTCGCGATGCAGTGGTTGAACACATTGCCAGGGAACGCGGAACTGTTGAAAATGAATTTCCAGTAATACCATAAGAAAGTCAAAGTAGTGAGGGTTTGGGGGCTTGGTTTTGTTAATTTTGTGTAGCACTAAACAATGGATTAATAAAATCATTTTTTATCAGTGCTACAAGTTAAAAAAAAATAGAGTCCCCTGCCCTCTAATCACTCTCGAAGTTGTCCTCGGCATCACCATAGACATCATCAGTTTGGCTGAGGCATGCTCCATGGCGAGAAGCACCTCACCGGGCGTCATCACCATGGCGCCCAGGGTAGAGGAGCACCTCACTTGGGCGCCCATCATCATGGCGCCCAGGGTCAAGGAGCACATCACCATCGACATCATATATAAGAGCTGCCACTACAATCATCAAGCCCCTCAGTCAGCACGAAGCCTAAGAGGACAATATCTGGGAAAGCAGTTCTCTCATGTACCGCCCCAGTCATTGTCTCCACAACGGTCTCTCTGAGCATCACCCTCTCACGGGTCTGTACAAGCTTAGCCTCATTGAGCGAAGCCCTCTCGCGGGTCTTCAGAAGCTCACCTCACTGAGCGAAGCCCTCTCGCGGGTCTTCGAAAGCTCAGCCTCATTGAGCGAAGCCCTCTCGCGGGTCTTCAGAAGCTCACCTCACTGAGCGAAGCCCTCTCGCAGGTCTTCGGAATCTCAGCCTCATTGAGCGAAGCCCTCTCGCGGGTCTTCAGAAGCTCACCTCACTGAGCGAAGCCCTCTCGCGGGTCTTCGGAAGCTCAGTGAGCCCTCTCACGGGTCTCCAGAAGCTCAGCCTCACTGAGCGAAGCCCTCTCAAGGTCCTTCACAAGCTCAGCCGCTGCCTTGGCCGCCCTCTCTCAGGCTACTAAGAGTTCGGTCTCAAGCCTGGTCGCGCCTCTCGCAGGCCGCGGAAAGATCAGCCTCGGAAGCCCTTCCAGCTGGCGCAGCCCTCTTCTAGCTGGCGCAGCCCTCTCCTCAGCCTGAGAAGCTCTCTCATTTCTTCTTCTGGGATGACCCATCAGAAGTTACCAAGGGGCAGAGTCTTGGAATTTACATATGTAAAGGGATATATCATGCGCTATGCAGAGGGGGTCCCGGGGTGTCCCCCGGCGGGGGTCGAGCTGACCGGTCAGCTCGCGAGGGCCCAGGGGGCAGCGCCCCCGGCGGGGGATCGGGGGCAGTGCCCCCGAAAAAAAAAAAAAAGGAATACGTAACGTCCGCCACGGGATCAGACTCCCCCGGGCGCCCAAAGCATCCCTCGGGCGCCCAGGACTCCCCGGGCGCCCAAGTCCCTCTCTCCCCCTCTCGCTAGGACTACTCCCCGGGCGCCCAAGTCCCTCGGGCGCCCAAGGGCCTCTCCACGCCCCTAGGAATCCCCCGGGCGCCCAGGCCCTCACTCCCCGGGCGCCCAGACACTCACTCCCCAGGACGCCCATCACTCCTCAGGCGCCCAGGGCGCCCACCTCCTCCTCGCCCAGCGCGGTGTCGCCCTCGCCCTGCGCGGCATCACCCTGCGCAACGCCCAGCGCAGGGACGCCCATCACCTACACTGACTCCTCGCCCAGCAGTGCAGGGGCGCCCGCCAGTCTCCTCTGCGCCTAGGACTTTCTCCCCGGGCGCCCAGGCCAGGACATTCTCCCCGGGCGCCCAGGACTTTCTCCCCGGGCGCCTAGGCCAAATAACCCCCGGGCGCCCAGGCCCATCTCCCCGGGCGCCCAGAGTCCCCCGGGCGCCCAGCCTTCTCTCCCCGGGCGCCCAGACTCCCCCGGGCGCCCAGACCTTCTCCCCAGGCGCCCAGACCCGGGCGACCAAGTCCCCCGGGCGCCCAGACCCGGGCGACCAAGTCCCTCGGGCGCCCAGGCCATCTCTCCCTGGGCGCCCAGGCTTCTCCGGTTCTGATGCTCGCCCAAACCTGGATTAAAACCGGAAAAGAGGAAAAAGATTTTGGAGGGAGAAGAGACCTGAATCTACCAATGCCCCCCTTTCAAAAAATTATTTGGGCCCGGGGCATTGGGGGGGCAAATGATGAGTCAAGCCCAATCCGGATCGCGGTAATGAGTCAGGTCCAAGTGACTCGGTCCGTCTAGGATCGTGGGTCAGGCCAGAATAGCTCTGTTGAGATCCGGATCTTGTAAAACGAAGCCTCGTCACCTCAGGCTCCAAGTCATCGCGACGAAGTCCTCCCCTCACCTGCATTTACCAAATCTCACGGAGAAGATCTCACCTGCCTCCCACCTGACTCGTTCCTCGAGGACACGACTGAGGCTCCAAAGAGACGTTGAACTGATCACATCCCCACCTGGTTGGGAAATATTATAAATAGAGCCCTCTCATCACTTGAGAGAGGATGGTTTTTCCCTACTTTCTCATATCTGTAACTCTCTACATTAATCAAACATCACCATTTTGAAGTGGACGTAGGTCACGCTTGACCGAACCACTATAAATCTCTCATCTCTCTTCATTTACTGCACAGCATTAATTATCTGACCGGTGGTGTCCGAATTTACCCTTTTTTGGCATCATCAAGTATCATAATTAAGGCCTTGTCCCAACTACATTAGAGTTAGCTACATAAATTATATTTATCTATTCCAATCTATTCTAACCCAAATCGTAATTGGCCACACTTTTTCATATCTATTATTATTAAGTTACTTTTAAAAAAACTAATTTAATTAGATTCTCATATTGCATATTTAAAATATAATAAAGCAAAACCTGAATTTGCAACTTCTTGAAAAGTAACTCAAAGATCCAAAATAATAATTTCCTCCCAATAAGAACTATATTATTTTTCTCGTACATAACCACTCAAAAATATATTTAAATGACCATAGTTTTAACTTTTCCCCTCACTTCTAATATTTTTTAGGCCTTAAGATCTATACCTCTTGACATCCAATTAACTTCCTTTTACTTTTGGGCCATTTCCATCCATGCATAGTGGTGCTCCAACAGTGGACCCTACATAGTGTTACTCGATTAGGAACTTCACCTCTCACGTAGTTATTTAGGGATCGATCTTTGGTGTATGTTCTCTCTTTGCGTATGCGGATGTTTTGTTCAGTGTTCAAGTGAAGCACAAGCTGGGCTAAACTCGGCTCATTTCGGCCTGTTTACATTCATATTCCGTTTCGTTTTTTTTTTTTTTTTTTTTTTCTCTCTCTAAATGCAAGATCCACTGATTAAGTACAGAACCATATGGATATAACTTAATTGAACTGATTACCATCCTATTGATCTTGATGATAGTGGTGCAGGAAAAGGGTGATGAAAGACAACACCTACATTGGAGGCAATTTCAACTTGCCCATACAGATATAAACCCTGAGTGGGTGTCATGTTTTATCATATGGAGACAAAACTGATACCCACACATCACTAAAGGAGAGAAAAAGAGAGAACCAATGAAACTCCTCAACCATCTCTGATGATCCTATTCTAATCTGCCTTAATTCCATTGTCTTTGGCTTTTAAACTAGTGGTGTAATGTGTGAATGTGTGATGCACATGTACAGGAGTCAGAGAAGCATGTTGAGATTGACTAGAGCAACCAATTAATAGAACAAACCATTGAATGAACTGACATGGAAGTTGGTATCCAAGTCATGCTTCAACCATTGAATAAAAAACTCTCCCATGGTCTAATTTTTGGGATAATTCAACGATATTTAGCCACAATATCCACGAGGTAGGATCGCCCCATAAATCCCATTTTTCTACTATTTTGATGATGAAGCTATATGCTGAAATACCAACTTTTTGGTTTTTTAATGCAAAGGCACCTTCAAAGGCAATCTTTACCTTCCCCTTTGAATTTAAACCGCAGGTTGTGCAATGGACTTGACCCAATCTCTCATGTCATGGTGTTGTTTTAGTGGAAATAGTCAATAAATGAGTTGCTCAACTATTCAATGTAATTGCATACAGTTTTTCCCCATCAAGTGCTCAGTCGTTTTTTTACAATTTATGAAAGGGGATTTTCCTGTGGGTCATCATTTGCCATCGATTTTCATGCCTGTTGGTCAAAGAAAAACTTTTTTTTTTTTTTTTTTGTACTGCTCTATTTTTATAATATTGTAAAATTTTATTGTGACATCGCAAGACTTTTATTGAATTATGGGATATCGCATAAAATCACACCTTTTCTTTGTATTTTAATATCCAGTTCTAATAATATAATAAAGTTTTGCGATATTGTAATAAAGTTTTGTGATATCATAATAATGAAGTAGTACAAAAAACATATGGGGTAATATATTGATTTTGGTCACCAATGGCAAAAGTTGACAGTTAATGGTAGTCGTATAGGAAAAAAGTACCCTTTGTAAAACCATCAAGTGCATTTGGTAATAGGTGATGAATTCATAAGGAATTTGCAGATTCCAAGATTCTTCACTGTCTGAAGTATGTGTAAATTCCTTACTAAGTATTTGTATAGTTGATTTCACGTGATATTGATGCACATCAATGCCTATAATTGAAGATACTAATATTGATGTATAAATCCACAAAAAAATGAGAACTTGCAAATTCTATGAGAGGGGGATAGACTTGAAAAACTAGCCCATGAAGATTTACAATTTTCAGCCATTGATTTTCCACAACTTAGTCGAAAATCATTGATGAGAAACCCTCGAGGATTTAGTTTCCAAACATGACCTTGAGAGTTGATTGTATTTTACCTATGGTATATAAAATCTTGATTTACCTATGTAAAACTTATACTTGCAAAACACATTATAATGTTTGTTTGCGTGCACCATTTTAAACGTGAGTAAATATTGAATGGTTCGGATTACATATCAAGATTTGTATTATATCAAAATATATAAATATTTATTAAAAATGGAATTTAATGGGTCAATAAAAATCTTGAATGGCTTGAATCAAAATTTTGGTACCCACATGAAGATGACAAGTCTTGAAATTGTGATTGGTTAGGCACATTACTTGCACGTGCGTTCTTTTAGCTAAAGAGGTGGATCAAATTTTGTAAAGTTTCTTAGTTAGCTAATTCATTAGGTTTTGGTCAAAACTCAAGTCCATATTGAGTTGTAATTTTCTATTTTTAGATGGACTGAAATTGCCTTCGTGATTGAGGTATGAATATATTATTTGAAGAGAATCAAAAGTTAGGTTGAAACTGAGTAGAAATGCACCCGGGATAGAAACATTGCTCCCTTGAGCGAGCCATCTGGTTGCTCAAGCGAGCCTGGGCAATCGCCATACAGAACCTTTGCTCGCTTGAGTGAACATGTCTGTTATCAAGCGCACATTGGATCTGTAGTTTCTGATTTTGAGCCAAATTGCCTTTCTTAATACCATTCGAATTGCCTCTAATTCACACGACTTTTGGCCTATATATTCATGCTCCTTGCATCCCAAAACATAACTCTCTTTAACTCTAAAATCTAGAGAACAATTTGAGAGATCCATCATCCTTTCCAGAGCCATCATTCTGTAGTGCTGAAGATTCAAGCTTTGGAGTTCTTTCCATCAACTCTCTCGCAGTAGATCCATTTTGAGGACGTATTCGAGGTGTTGGTTTCAAGCACGGTAAAGGTTCACGACGAAGCGTTGGCAAATCAAACAGTTCTTAGGTTGAGTTGTAATTGGTTTAGTACGGTGAGTTTTATAACTTTCTTTATTATAGTACTTGGTTGTCTGTTTGCCTAAATGATAAGGCCTGTGGTTTTTCCCGAGTAAAATTTTCCACATATAAACCTTGTGTCTCATTCCCTTTGTGGTTAATTATTTTTAATTAGACTTAGGTTAATCAACTAATTTAATCATTGAAATTGAAACCTAATGAAGATACTGATTAAAGGGACTGTAGCCTGTGTTAAGGCTTAATTCCGTAACTTTCACAGTTTAACCCTTCGTCACATGCGTTATTATTATTTTTTTAATGTGAAATGACTCATTTATACATCATTTTTAGATTTCATTTATGCATGTACCTCATAAATGAGATCCAACAAATGTGACTGTAACATGCACATCATTTACAATATATAAATGGGTGCGATGACCTTAATTAAGAATCTAATTTCCTATTTTCTGTTTAAATATTCCAAGACTAATTTGACATGGTGAAGGAATTTGTGTGTTCTTTTTTTCTTCTTTTTTTTTGGTACCCAGCTTAAGGGCCGGGACCCAAGCCCTCTGGTGAGAGTGTAGACCTCGGGAGAGGTGAGGTAGCCCTCTAGTGAGGGAAGAAGCACACCTCAGGTGAGGTAGCACGGCCATTTGGCGAGGGAAGGTGTTTGACCAGTTTCGTACCTAGGTATAGCAGTTAAGAACTCACAACTTTTATCACTAGGTTGTTAACACTACGGAATTCGTGTGTCCTTTTGAAAAATTGAGATGACTACATTCATTTGACACCTGCATGTTTTCCGCTTTTTAAAACAAACCTAAATTTCTTGATTATCAATGTCATGTGAGCTAATGGACATCCACTTGGTCTATTAAAGGTGAAGCTAATCCTACAATCATGGTAGGAATGCACACGAGTCAAGTTTGGGTTAGGTCTATCTTGAACTTGATCGAATCCGATTAATGTCGCTTTCACCAAGACCCAACACTGGTATGACATTTCATCAAAGCTGACTCAAAGCTGAAGTTTATCATCATGTATACTATACATAAAACTGTGCGGATTGGCTTTTCTTTGGGGCCGCTTGGCCAACCCATAATGAACTTATTCCCCCACTGTCATGATTCACCATGAATTCTCACAAACTCACTTATGGGGCGGCTCCACATTAATCACAGTGGGGTCAATTGACCTTACCATAAATTCTCACAAACTCACTCATGGGCGGCCACATTAATCACAGTAGGGTCAATTGACCCCACCGAGATCTAAAAAAAAATATTTAAAAATAAAAATTTTTATTTCACGAATTGAACTTTTGGGTTTCACCCCACATAAACTTTTGAGTTTGACCACACTCAATTTAAGAGTTTCACCCCTACACTAACTAACTTTACACATTTTCTTTGTTTATGTGGTAGTAAACAAAAGTCACCATAAAATACCCACCGCCAAAGTTAATGGGCCAACTGTCTACCAAAATAATAAAAAAAATTAATGGGCCCACATTGATGATATGTGCTCTAGCAACGGGTTTTTAGAATATAAAGGAATTGATGTCATTGCTATAAATTTAGTAGAGACAAAGAAAGATATCGTATACCAATTAGTTTATTTGCTTCAAAAATTGGCGTTGATTTTACCAGTAGCGACTAGCAACTGCGATGGTAGAAAGAGCTTTTTCAGCAATGAAGTACGTAAATAACATGTTGCGTAACCGAATGGGAGATCAATGGATGAATGACCGTTTGATCACATATATTGAAAATGATGTGGTTGCTATGTTGATAATGAAGCTATTATGCAACGATTTCAACACATGAAAACCTGTTGAGGGCAACTGTAGGAGTTTATATATTTGGATTTTCTTTTTGGATTAAGAACTATTAGTAACAATGTATTAGAATTTCTACTTTTTTTTTTTTAGAATTCAATATTATATTTGTTGGATTATCGGAAATGGATTATAATTTTATATTATATTTGTCCAATTATCGAAAGTAGATGACAGATGTTGATAAAGGAAAAAATAAATTTATTCGATTTGCGGAATATAAGTCTTTTGTTGACCCCACTAACTTGAATTCTTGAAGCCGCCAATGATTACCCACTCATCCAACTGTTGACCACTTCTACATGGAAATACAAAATAGGAGCCTCCCAATAAAACCAGTAAACTTAAGGGGGCATAGATCACAAAAATAGGATGATTTGATGGGATTGATACTTTGCACATCTCTAGATTTCACGGAGTCAATTCAATCCCCCTCTCCCATGATTGGCATGACTCCAAGTGGGCACCAAAAGCTAGACTTGACCAATGTGCGGAAGCTTTTCACTTGAATACAGCCTGTTAATCTAATATATTATAATTATACTTTTGAACATATAATATATTAAATATACACTCTGGTGTTAGGGTTGGAACTTGATCGGACCTAACTAAAATGGTCAAAAAAATATTCCAAAGTCCAAACCGGATTTCTTTTTTATTTGGGGTCCTCTTGATGACCAGACCATGGGATCGATTGTCATCTAGAGAGGAGAAGGATTTGAAATGGCTCTGATCTCAGCTAAACAGCAACAAATATGGGGCCTCCACTTCGCCCCTACCCTGCAAGAAAAGCTGCCAACATGACTATGAAGGTTTTTTAGGACCCACTAGAATGGAATACTACTAGTTCTAATTTAACCAATCAATGCAGCGGAAATAAACCAATCAAACAATATAGAACTAGCTATCTACCAATCACACACCACAAGAAGGCAGACACAAATTTTACCGTGGAAACCCTTTCCGGGAGTAAAACCACGAACCAGAAATCAAGAGTTCACGAACAGTTACAAGATATACTCACTAGCTCCTGTACCTCAGTCTGTACCTCGACCTCAGGACTATAGTTATTCTTGCAAAGAATCCACTGACACGAAATCCACGTGCCCCGTTCTCCTTACTTGATCTCCTCGCACCTTGCCAGCACAAGATGAACAATCTTCTCCTTCGAAAAGCAGAAGCAACAGCAACCTTCTAGATCAGCCTTCAGAACGATCTCTCAATGGCTCTAGAGAATAAACTCTCTCTTATGATCTCTCTAACTCAGATTAATGAGAGTGGTGGTGTATTCTTTGGGTTGAGAGAAACACCCAATTTATAGGCCTAAGTTCGTGCATTAGTCTTCTAATTAAACTCCAATCAGAAGAGAAATCAGCCTCAAACTCTATTTAAAGAGTTCTACCCGAACTGGGCATTCCCGTCATTCTCGCTATAGCGAGAATGAGTCTCGCTATAGCGAGACATCATTCTGCCAAAGGCAGAATTGGCACTCTGTTTTGTCTTTTGACTTTTTAAACCTAACAATCTCCCCCTTTTGGCAATTCTTGGACAAAATCCCTAGAAAGAAATACAATTCGATCTACCCAAAAGTAAAACCCAAAATACATTGAATTTTAAAACAAAAAAAAATTCAGCACTGTAGATCATGTATTTCCTTTGCTTGAACATGTAGCTCTTGAATTGCCTTGGCTTGTAAAGCTCCCCCTAGCTCCATTCTTCTCCCCCTATTTTTGTCCATAATTGACAAACAAATATTATCATGCAACTTCTGTCAACCTGGATGCAGTAGCTCCCCCTTAATATTGACTCCCCCTCAATATGATCTTCGTATCAGCACTAGGGTGGGGGCTTGATCTTGCAGATCAGGGGTGATGAAGCTTAGGCACACACACTTGTAAATTTAAATATTTCAGCAAAGTGTGTACCAATACAGAAGAGAGGTCTTCTTTCTTGACCCAGACAGCTTTGGTATTCTTCTTTTTCAGCTCAGCCTTCTGCGTTTTCCATTGCTTCTTATTCGGTAAACTTCGCAGCTTGTTGCAATGGGGTCGAATGTGTCCTTTAATTCCACAATGATGACAAGTGGGGATACGTTCAAGACGTAACACATTCTGCTTCTCTGGAGCTTTCTTTGCAACACTAACAACTGGATTAGTAATAACTGAATTTTTAACAAAACAATTTTTACCTTTGGCATTTGAAGTGGATGCTCCATCAGCGTAGCCAATACCATGCTTATCAGTGTTTGCCTTTTGACTGCACAGGATGTCATCTAATTTTCTCGATCCAGTGTTCATCCTATTCAATGAAGCTTTAGCAGTGTCTAACTCTGATAGAACCATCTTGAGTCTGCCATTCAGATCAGAATTCTCTGCTTTCAAGGTCTTCATATCAGAATCAAGTAAGTCACACTTTTGTGATTCTGCAGTCAATCTGTCAGCCATCTTGTTATTTTCATCCTCCAATTTATGTACTTTTGCAAGTGAATCTGCAAGTTCAGCTTTCAAGGAGAAATTCTGCTCTTCAGACATTTGCCAATTAATAGCAACTTTTTCATTCATCTTCAACATCTTCATGGTCTTTGCAAACAAAATCTGATATTCAGCTTGCCAATCATGTTCTGTTTCTGACTCATTATCATGATCAGTCTCAGCTTCAGAAAAAACATGGGAAGCAACAGAACTACAAGTTGCCATAAAAGCAATAAACTTCCCCTTGCCAGTGTCAGACTTGTCAGACTCAGGATTTTCATCACTCTCATCAGAAGTGTCATCTTCCCAAGTAGTATTCAAGGCCTTCTTTTTAGATTTTTTGTTTCCACAATCATTAGCAATGTGTCCATAGCCTTGACACTCATAACATTGAATCCCTTTAAAAGATTTCTTCTTTTCAGAATTTTTAGGGATCTTCACATTGGTTTTCTGTCCCTTCATAAGAAGCTTAAATTGCTTCATGAACTGTACAACAACTTGGGGATCAATTTCCTCGGAATCTGAATCTGAATCTGAATCACTTGCAGCTTTCTTATATGATTCCTTGGACGCTTTCTTGAATGATTCTTTCAACGCTTTCAAAGCAATACCTTGAGATTTTGTCGTCCCATTAGACCTAAGGTTTGCTTCAAAAGTTTGTAGATTGCCAACCAACTCATCAACTTTGAGTGTATTCAGATTTTTATTTTCCTCTATGGCCACAACCTTTCCATCAAACCTTTCTGGGAGAGACCTCAAAATCTTTTTAACAATTCTGTTTTCAGGAATTGGTTCTCCTAAAGTAAAGGTATCATTCACAATTGCATTCAGCTTCGAATTAAAATCATCAAAAATTTCATCATCTTCCATCTTTATGGTTTCGAAGGCTGTATACAATTTCTGAAGTTTCGACTGTTTGACAGTGTCAGTCCCTTCATGTACAGTCTGTAGAATAACCCAAGCTTCTTTTGCAGTAGTACATGTAGAAATTCTACGAAACTCAGACATATTAACTCCATTATAAATAGCATTCAAAGCCCTAGAGTTACAAGTGGCAGCCAACTCTTCTTCCTTATTCCACTGATCTTCAGGTTTGGGACCAGTTACCCCATCAGCAGTAATAGTGGGTAAGGAATAGCCATTCACAACAGATTTCCAAACTTTCAGATCTATGGCTCTCAAGAAGGCAATCATCCTGGCTTTCCAATAAGCATAATTGCTACCATCCAACAGAGGAGGCTTATTGGTTGAAGTGCCTTCGCGGTAGATATCCATTCTAGCAATTAAGGATCAACACAATAAAATAGTGTAACCCGCTCTGATACCACTTGAAGGTTTTTTAGGACCCACTAGAATGGAATACTACTAGTTCTAATTTAACCAATCAATGCAGCGGAAATAAACCAATCAAACAATATAGAACTAGCTATCTACCAATCACACACCACAAGAAGGCAGACACAAATTTTACCGTGGAAACCCTTTCCGGGAGTAAAACCACGAACCAGAAATCAAGAGTTCACGAACAGTTACAAGATATACTCACTAGCTCCTGTACCTCAGTCTGTACCTCGACCTCAGGACTATAGTTATTCTTGCAAAGAATCCACTGACACGAAATCCACGTGCCCCGTTCTCCTTACTTGATCTCCTCGCACCTTGCCAGCACAAGATGAACAATCTTCTCCTTCGAAAAGCAGAAGCAACAGCAACCTTCTAGAGCAGCCTTCAGAACGATCTCTCAATGGCTCTAGAGAATAAACTCTCTCTTATGATCTCTCTAACTCAGATTAATGAGAGTGGTGGTGTCTTCTTTGGGTTGAGAGAAACACCCAATTTATAGGCCTAAGTTCGTGCATTAGTCTTCTAATTAAACTCCAATCAGAAGAGAAATCAGCCTCAAACTCTATTTAAAGAGTTCTACCCGAACTGGGCATTCCCGTCATTCTCGCTATAGCGAGAATGAGTCTCGCTATAGCGAGACATCATTCTGCCAAAGGCAGAATTGGCACTCTGTTTTGTCTTTTGACTTTTTAAACCTAACAGACTAAACTCCATGTCAGATGCCACCCATAAGACCCTACACACACACATTTTCATTTTAATACTATACCATTTACTCTTTGATCATGGACTCATGTCATGTCTAGAGAGCACACACTCTCATCATCCTATCTCTATATAAATGCATCTACTCTCCCCTTGTGTTGCATTGAAAGGCCCTTGAGGAAGAGTTAGTAGTAGGTGGTGGTTTGCCATCTTCTTTGATCGAATTATGGGTCTGAGATTAATGGTTTTGTTCTTCTTCATGTGGTGGGGTGTTGGGGTCTTTGGGGTGGACCCTGTTCTTGTAGAGGGAAGACATGGGTCAAGGCCACATGTGGATCATCAAGTGACTGGTTTGCCTGGTCAGCCCAGTGTGGCATTCAAGCACTATGCAGGCTATGTGACTGTGCATGAAAAGAATGGAAGGGCCCTCTTTTACTGGTTCTTTGAGGCCATGGCTCGACCCGAGGACAAGCCCCTGGTCCTATGGCTCAATGGAGGTGAGCTCATCTACCATTCTACCTGCACCTTTAATGTGTCGTATAATTTACCCAAAAAAAAATGTGTTGTATAATGGGTGCTTGGATTTCTAAGATACAATCACACCGTAGAAGATAAAAGAACATGAAAACTAGAATGTAGATGTAGATTTCGTTATTGGAAAAAAAAAATGAAGATAAAAGAGAAAAAAAATTGACTTGGGGGTATGGATTAAGGTTTTAAAACACATTAAAAACAATAAGATTATGAATCTTAGTTTAATTACATGTAAGGTATTGTATAATACAATTGAACTACTTAATATACATACATAATGTATACAATAGGGTTGTCACATTGGGAATTCTGGTCCCAAAAAATGAATAGGTCTAGTTCGCACTTATATTTATGCATATATGTTTATACTTTGCACATTTATAAGATGAATGTCAAAAAACGAATTAAAGGAAGATAATAAAGGAATACCCCAATCATTATTCTAGTAAGAGAGCTGCTAATGCCACAACCCAAGTTTCTTTTTTTACATCCCTTCTCTTTCTAGAATTTCACTCTACATACCCCATTATTCCCAAAAAACCCTTCTCTCCCTTCTCAGTTTACTCCCCTTCTTCCCCCCTCTCCTTGCCGCCGCCCTCCTCCCGCCGCTCTCCCTCTCCTTCTCCTTGTCTCTCTCCCTCTCCTTGTCGTCGCCCTCCGCCTGCTGCCCTCTCTCCCTATCCCTCTCTCTCCATCTCCCTGCTGTCACCCTCCGCTTGCTATCACCTCTCTCCCTCCCTCTCCGCCCGCCGCCCTCTCTCCATGTCCGTCTCCCCCTCCAACAGTGCTGCCAGAGGGGACGGTGGTGGCTGGGGTGGGGGTAAGTGAGTGTAGAAAGAAGTTGGGGGAGGGGGAGATTTTAATAGATGTCATTTTAGGTAATTTTACACGGGGATATATTGATCATGTAAAAAAGGACGTGGAAAGAGAAGCTTTGGTTGTGGCATTAACAACTCTCTTCTAGTAATTTAAATCTTTAAAAAGTCAAGGTCTCATGTACACAGTCGCCTTATATCTATTGCCTCTCACCTCTTTAATAATTATTTGATGGAGTTCATTTGATCATAAATTTTTATGTATTCATTCATTGTGTATTGCACAAATAGATCCTTAGACTCGAATTAAAGTTAGGCCCAAATATTATACCTATTTCAAAATTTCTCAATCTGGATCTGAGGATCTTCTGGTGTTCCATTCCAGTCTCTCTGCAATGTTGAGTAATAGTCAGAAAGCCATGGGCAGAAGGCACCAAGTCCAATGGAACCCATCACAAAATTTTGCCGGTTGGCCACTAGTGCATTAATTGACTCCATATCCAAAACTAGTTGTCCCCACCAATAACCTGATTTCAATGTGGACTATAGCCATAGGTTACCACTTCCCAAAATCATTTATTGGAAAATATGAATAACGCATCAGGACTTTTCTTTCTTATGGAATGGTTAATTATGATACAAAATTGAAATACATATGTAAATGGTAATATAAGATACATACATTCCTTCTTATGGTGACATGGGTGTTTCTGTTGCAGGTCCAGGGTGCTCTTCAGTGGGCTACGGAGCAACACAGGAGATTGGTCCTTTCATTGTTAACTTCGATGGACAAGGGCTCAAGTTCAACCCTTACTCATGGAATTTAGGTTGTAAAATTTCAACTGTCTTACATATATGAATCGATTTGTTTGATCGGGCTTGAATTATTAATATTTCTAAGCATTATCATCTTCCTAACAGAGAGGCTAAATTAGTTGGAAAAAGGTTTGAGTCTGCAAAACTTCATCAAAGAGTCTTCTTTTGGTAGGGATATATTAGCAAGCTATCACCACATAAAATTAAATCCTTGAAAGTCTCACAAAAATCCAAGTTCTGAGATTTGAAATAAAATAGGAGATTTTATTTGTAAACTTCTTATTTCCATTGTTTTTTTAGGAATTCCCATGGTTGTTTTTGGGAATTGCCAAGCAATATTCACCCTATTAAACCAAATCTTAAGAAAGTGAATGTCCCATCTATATGTCCACCTTTGTACTCTTCAATCCTCACTTTTTTAATACTCTTTCCTTTAGAGAACACACTTAATCACGATTTCCTAATAATTCGATACAAAGTATGAATGATGCAATCAACTTAAGTCTTGGACCATCTTGTTCCTAATGTTGCAGAAGCAAATATGTTGTTTCTTGAGTCTCCTGTTGGCGTTGGTTTTTCCTACTCAAACACCACCAGCGATTATGATATTCTCGGAGATGACTTTACAGGTAAACGTTTAATTATGAGCCTACCCTGCATTCGTCTATATTCGCTTTAATGAAGAATGTATTTTATTTTTAGTCAATGAAAAAAAAATTATTGGTGTTGTTTGGGTAACCATTTTTGTCAAGTAAATTTTTTTTTTTTTTTATCTACTAGTTCAGTCTTCATATTTCCCATTATTGCATTCTACTTCTATACTCAAATCAATTAAGTGTGAAGAAATGAGTTGGAATGCATTTTTCACCTGAGTGAATTTCATGACACTTCATTGAGTATTCATTGAGTACTGCTATCTTGTTGATAATTACATGATCATAAAGTAAATGAAAAATCATATTTAATATTAATCTTTTCATGTGAATATTTATGATTTGACAGTAATATGCAATTTCTGAATTTTAAGTGTTTTGGTTTCAGTTTTTTTTTGGTCAAAATTGTTTTGGGTTAGTGGTCTTGCAATCTTACATAATTATTCTTTCATCTGTCAAAACCATGTCCATTAGCCAATGACACTTACACTTTCCTGCACAAGTGGTTCAACATGTTCCCATCCTATAGGAAGAGGAACTTCTATATTGCCGGTGAAAGCTATGCAGGTAGTTTTATATTTTTTTAGATTGTTCATTTGACTGATATTATAGTGTTAGTTCTAAGCTGATATATAGTTCATTTGACATGTGCAAAACAGGAAAATATGTCCCGGAGTTAGCTGAGCTCATATATGACATGAACAAATATCCTTCTCTTTATATTGATCTCAAGGGTTTCTTGGTATATCATCTTGAATTATAGCTAGAAAACATTTATGTTTTTAATCTCCTTTGACACTATGCACTGCTTTTGAATTCTCATTAGAATAATTTTGTTTTGCTCAGTTTTTTTTTTTTTTTCTCTGCCTTGACATACTTGAACGATTAATAGGTTTAGTGTACCAGAAGACTGGGCCGACTCGGTGGGTCGACTAGGTGGGATCAGTAAATCAGTTAATTAATCTTTAGTTTTATTGTAAGCTCATAATATATACTTTTTTTTTTATCAAAAAAGAAAAGTCTAGATGAACTTCACATGAATTGTAATTTCAATTTTCAGTTGTTATTTGAGTATATATATATATATATATAATTCTCATCCGATGTTTCAATAATTAATGTAGAAAATATGTTTAGCTCAAATTGGAATGGTCGAGCCTAAAGATGAATTAACCTATTCAAACCCAGTTCGATCAACTTGACACAGCCACTCAGTATATGACTAGGCTGAGTTGAATCAATGATGTTTCTAGCTAGTTTACACACCCTATTCAAGACAATCATGGATTGATCGCCTTTGTTTTTGAAGGGAGGCGCCTTACCAGTTACCACTGATCCACCAATGGATTGACAATTTTTGCATAATTTCTAGTTTATTTTTATTTGAAAATCTTCAATGAAATTTAAGTGCAATTGTCAATACTCAAGTTGCAACCAATTTGAAAAAAAAAAAAAAAAACTATGCCATCTGATCAGGCTTCCATTTTGTACACTACCATTTTAAAACTATGCTATCCGTTTGAATTTTTGCTTACTCCCACACCATCATCTCTAATGATCATTGCTTTTCCACATAGATTTAATACAAATTCTGTTTGGTGCCTCCACCATAGGATATGTCCTAGCTTAATTGGTAAATGAGTGTTGTGTGAATTCTAATTATATTCAATACTAATGTTTCATCAATTCAGTTAGGTAACCCTGAAACATCTGACGGTCATGACTGGAAAGGTCTGGTGGATTATGCATGGAGCCATGCTGTGATCTCAGATGAAACCCACAAAGTTATCGAAAAATCCTGCGATTTCAATGGTACATGGAGCGATGAGTGCAGCCAAGCTGTTGATGAGGTCCTCCATCAGTATAAACAAATTGATATCTACAGCCTCTATACATCATTGTGCACAAACAGTTCTTCTACGAATCCAGATGACAACAGAAGGAATATTATGCAAAAAAAGTCCTCATCTAGTATGGTGAGTGATGAGAATAGATAGTTTTATGTTCTTGTTGGTGTTTTTCACTTCTTCTATATGATTTGGAGGAGTGATAATGGCCCGGGCCAGCCCATAATAGGCTGGATTTGGGCTGCATTTTTAGGTCCGTGAGCTGGGACTGGGCATAGAATTCTGGCCTGAATGCCTGATTGATAAATGGTTTGGTCTGGACCTATATATTATTGGTTAGGATCCAATTGACCCGAGATATTAAAAACAAAAGAGTATATATTAGTATTATTAACTTTTTATGTTGGGTTCCATCTATTAGCAAATAGAATATAGAAATATTTCATCCATAACTGATGAAGTAACTTACCATGTTTGGTATCTCTACTCTTTTTCTAACAAACCCAGTAAAAGTAGAGCTATAAAAAAAAGAGTCATATAAAGAAGAGGGCAAAGTTCTATTTTTCAGTTGCCCACTTTTTAAGCATTTGGATTTTAGAGGATTTGCTTCTAAATGTCTAAAACGGACAGAGGCCCGAATGTTGTGCAAAACGCTCTTATTTTTATAACTTCTGTCCGCTTTAGACATTTAGACAAGTAGAGGCTGGAAATATAGGTACCAAACATGAGCTTAGTTATGCTCTATTCTATGGATGGGAATTAATTTCACTGATAGTAATTAATAGATGCCCTAAACAGATTTGATTGGCGTCGTCAAATCCATATAGCCGACCCCACCTAGTGGGAAAAGGCTTGGTTTGGTTTCGTTTGGTTTGGATAGTAATAGATGGAAAAAAGAAGTTGATGTAGATGATGATTATTAAGCAGATGCCCAGGATAATGGGTGGTTATGATCCATGCCTTGATGATTATGCCAAAGTTTTCTACAACAGAGCTGAGGTCCAAAAGGCCCTCCATGTTTCTGATGGTCACCACCTTAGGAGCTGGGACATATGCAAGTAACTCTCTATCTCTCTCTCTCTTTGTCTCTCTCTAGTTGGGTTCATTTCCTTATATTAAAATTCCTTGTAGAAGTAAACCGATAGCTTATGAAAGATAAAAGGGAAAGTTACATATAACCCCCTATTTTTTAGCCACTGACGTTTCTAGTTTACAAATAACCAACTCTGATAATTTAAAAATCTCGTCAAACCACCTTGAGGGTTCTTCATGGGCCAATTTTCTTTTATTGAAAAAACCCAAAGGGTTAAAACTTCGTTATCTATCCCCATTCAAATTAATTTTAGGCACTAATTAGAAAGACATTTGAGCCCATTTAATTAGGACTGAACCCTCAGTTTATTCAGATACAGATCAAATCTAATAAAGTTTCCACTCTTCAATAATATCATTAAAAATAAAATAAAAATGGTTTTCATTTGCAAATCAAGGTGGTGGGCTGAGATTTTGAGATTAACAGAAGCGGTTATTTGCAAAATCTGAAAAAAAAAGCATGTGGTTATTTGTAATGAAAAGATGGTTGGTTATATGTAAATTTCCCAAAATAAAAAAGAGTATTGTTTGTTCATTGTTAATTAGCTCTAAACTCTAAAGCATGCGCTGACATTTCCTCCTTTCTTTGATATTATTAATTGTTCTTAGCATCTTGCCATGAATTCAAAATATTCAATCCTTTCTCTCCTTCTTTCTTCATTATTGGACTAAATTAAGAAAATGCAATTTGAAGTTTAGTCCAACAAGTTCAGATAAAAAAGAAAGTTCAGATGCAATCACCTGCCTTCTCTCATTAGTATCTATAGTTTTTACATACAACCACTAGACACCCAAAACAGTCCTATCTACAGCTTACTTGTGAGTTTTCGTTAAAATCACTGAAAAGGATGAAAATGCCCTTTTAAGTACAATCAGCCTCTTGTTTTTTGGTCGGTACAATCAGCCTCTATAGTTTACCTTTAGTTAAGTTTAACCTCGAAAACAAACTATGGTAAAAATACAGTGGAACTCTGCACACTTAGGGAAAAATTGTTACTTTGATATTTTGGTTAGCTATACTAACTAGGTCAAATACTAAGTTTCCTAGGAATTAGTGTAAGTTAGGAGTGTTTAGTGTCTAAGAAGAACATTAGTCTGATTCCATCAACGTTATGCAAAAAATGGTCTGAGCACCAATCAAGGTGGATGACCAATATTGTTAAAGCAATAGGGTGGTGGTAGTATATATGTAAAACCCGAAAAATAGAGGTGGTTATTTGTAAATATTAGAAAAGGTATTTGCTTGATGGAGGAAAATTTTCTACAGAGAAACCCTTTTTCCCGTGTTCAATGCCCGTTGTAACTAATTCTGAGGAAAGTAGAAGAAATAGATTTCTCCTCAATCGAGTACGAAAACACAGTTTCTAAGTTTTTGTAAATACTCACACAATTAACCACACATGACATACAAACCCCCCTATACAAGTTTCACGTAATAAGTGCTACAACCATGGATCAATTCATGTTCATGATTACTTCTACGAAGTGGAGGTACCTCACCAATTGAGGTACTAGTGGATGTGCCAAAATGTGTTTTCACTAATGAAACTAAATTTTTATATTAAAAAGTAATTTTTCACAATTTCATAATTATTTTTAATAAATTTAAAATGTTAATTTTCTCATGCATTATTCTCCATTCAAATCCAATATGTTGGAGAAACACTCCTTTATTGAATCTTCACAAGGAGTTTCTCCACCTTTAGATTTCTCCTCATTTCCTCACCCAATAGAGAGTTTCCCACTTCTTTTTTTCCCCTCATCTAAACTATCCATTCAGTTTGAGAAAAATTGAAATACCGGACACAATTGTATGGAATTTCACATTTAGTTTGGATGCAGCAATGACATATTTGAAGGATGGATAGACTCAAAGCCTTCAGTTCTGCCCATATACAAGAAGCTTATTGCAGCAGGACTTAGAATATGGGTCTACAGGTACATGAAGGGCAATGAATTCCTATATGTTTCATTTCTTGGTATCCAATATATAGATCCATGGGGAATTTTCTCTTAGAAGCAGACAGCCTACGGTTCATAAGCAGTTTTGCTTGTGGGGCCTTAGAAGTATGCTTTGATGTGGGGCAGGGGGAAGGAATAGTGTCTTCATAGATAAGGATTATAAAATAATAATAATAATAAAAAAAACAACCCCACATCAGATTATCATTTCTTTAATTGCACAAAGTTTATGGGTCCTAATAGTGATTAAAGATCAAATGAGTGTCAAATTTGGCCCAGTGCCAACTCTAAGGTTGTGGGGGTACTGAATGTGAAGGGGTTGAACTAATCAAAAGTAGCCAAGTGAGCCCTGTATAAATGGACCAAGTGTGAGCACCACGCCGTATGCTCTTATATGAAAATAATTTTGATAGATACATAGGTATTGCAATATTAGAATTTATTGATTTGTTTGGAGTTTTGGATGCAGTGGAGATACTGATGGAAGAGTTCCAGTGCTTTCCACAAGATATAGTTTGAGTACTTTGGGACTGCCTATCACTAACTCATGGAGGCCTTGGTACCACCAGAAACAGGTTTGATCTTTAAAAAGTCAATTCACCAAAATAAACTCAACTTTACACTAACAATATCACTTTTGATTGCAAAAACCTTTGCCTTCATGATATGGACCGATTGGTGGATCCTTTATGTGTTTATTTGGTTTCTGATATCGCACATGGGAGGAGTGGATGATTGTGGCTTTGATGGATGAGTACGGATCCCTATCATGCCGGTTACGATCTTTCTATGATCGCTCATCTTGAATGTTATCCCCTCCATTATCACATCTTTAAATTTTACTTGAATAGGAGTTTGTCTTGCCGTTAGATTGTGCCCATGGCTGAGAAAATGAATAGCAGTTATGTATTATTAATCAAGGGGAATATTCATATGCATCTTTCCCTCAAGGTGAGGGAAACTTCCCTTTTTAGAAATTTTCAAGTACAAAATGTACTTTTCAAGTACATATGATGAGTACAAAATGCACTTTTTATGTACAAAAAGGGAAATGTCCTTCACCCTATGGTGAGGGATAGATGCACTTGAATATTTCCCTTTAATCAAATATTTTAATCTTGTTGTCAATCATGACCACAATCTTAAGGTGGGACAAATTCTTTTTGAAATGAAATTTGAAGATGTTACTCGAGAGGATGGGATTCAGGAGAAGTAGTCTGGATTATCATCATGTGGGCCCCATGGTTAGGGGTGTACATCGGGTCGGGTCCCGGGTTATCGGACCGGGTTTGACCTGACCCGATTATTTTATGCACACTGGGAACCCGACCGAAAGCCCGGTAATCTGTAGCCGGGTTTGGGTTACCGGGTTTGTCAGGTTACCGGGTCGGGTTGCCGGGTAACCCGGTTACAATTGATAAAACATTTGAGTCTTCTAAATCCGGTTCGGTTCAAAACATTTTATTAGTCCATATCTCCAACACCAACAGGCCAATCAAAACCATTTACCTCGTGACGGAGAGGAGTAAAATCTCATCGACTTCCTGCTCAGTCCTCGAAGACTTCTTTCTTCTTCCACTCCCTCTAAACAGTAAACACCAATTTCCCAAATCTCTCCCTCCAAAACCCTAAAACCTACAATTTCTCTCCCCCAATTCGAATTCAATTCAATTAAATCGAATTCCATGGCTGTGAATAACGTGATGCTTGCAATCCGCGAGAAGAAGACGATGTCCGTCAATCTCTACCGGCCCCTCCACCAGCACATCTCCTTCCACTACTCAGAGTGCGAGGCCCAAAACCAAGAAGACGACCTCCAGACTGTCCGCTAGATGTGATCCGATCTCGAGCGCCTGGCCGAGTCGCCGGAGGCTTGTCGCGACCTCCTCCTGTCCTACTTCCGGGCCCTCTGCTCCATGGAATCCCGATTCCCCTTCTCGCCGGAGCGGGATCACGTGAGCGCCGTATCCTTCACGTGGCAAGACGCCTTCAAGTCCAACAAGAAGGCCACGCTGCAGAACATCCACCTCGAGAAGGCCGCCGTGCTCTTCAACCTCAGTGCCGTCCACAGCCAAATCGCGCTTGCTGCCGATCGGATGGTTGTGAATGCGCTCAAGCAGGCGTGCAATTCGTTCTAAGCGCCGGTTTGGTTTTAGGCTTAATATATAAATTTATTTTTTAATGTTTTTTTTTTTTATAACCGGGTTATTGGGTGACCCGATAACCCGATTAACAAAACTTCTTAAACCCGGGACCTGGTCCGGATTAGTATGTTCCGGGATCTAAGAACATGTTTCACCCGCCCGAATACGTCCGGGCCGGGTCGGGTTACCGAGTCGGACCGGGTTTCCAAACCCGGTGTACACCCCTACCAATAGTAGAGTTCCTCGCACCTGTTACGGGGAAATCATATAATTAACGTGACAGGGGATCTGGATTCTGAAGTCTAGATGACTGGATCTAGCATAAATGCTCACCAAAATGGGTTTTGATTTTCCTTAAGGTCACGTTTGGCAAACAAATTTTCAGGGAAAAGGTTTTCGGTTTTCCTAAAGATGTTATAAATCCATGTTTGGCAATTGTAAATTCATGAGGATTTGAACGAATGGAAATCTTCATTTGTTAGGATTTTCAGATCCGACCACCTCCCCATACGATTTGAAAATCCCCACTTAAGTGGATTTGCACATCGGACCCTATTTTGCTCAACTATATGCATCGATACACACTAATATCATGTGAAATATTTTTCTCAACTATATGCATCGATACACACTAATATCAATGTGAAATCATCAACTATACAAATCTCCAGTGAGGAATCATTGTTCCAATGGTAATGAAGAATCGTCAATTCTATGGATTCCTCACCTGTTACCAAACATGCTCTAAGAAAAATGTTTGTAGTAGCTCGTGGAATCACCGGATCAGATCCGATGTTTTGCAGTGAACATGAGGATTGTGACACATAATCTTTTTTTTTTTTATCAATATGACCTAAGAAGTGGGCCTTATTTGCCATAGAACATCATCCATTATGGTCCACAATGGGTGGAGCATCCTTACTCAAGGATCATCCTGTGAGGCCCACATGACAGTTGCTATGTATGGTTGTTAGATTGAAAGGTTGAATGCCACATGTATATTAAGAGCCCATATGCTTTAGTTCATGAACTCCAAAAATGTCCTGAAAAGGTTGGCTGGTTCCAAGAGTATGAGGGGGGGGGGGGGGGGGGGGGGGGGGGGGGGGGTGTGTTTCTTTTTATAGGGAAAATGACTTTTTACAGCGCCACACAAACGTGTTCTTAGGTGGTGCTTATTTGACAATAAATTTATATGCATTCAGTTTCTATATAATCTAATGCTAACAAACATGCCTTAAATGAAATCTAAGCAAACTTTTTGTAATTCAGAGGACTTCACTAGGGGCACCTATGTTTAATAGGTAATGAATTCCTGAGATTTCAAAATCATGGATGTATTAAATGTCCTCAATTAAAAATGAGTACCCACATTTTACTCTGGAATTAAATTATAGAAAAGGTGATTGTCACATCTATATCTTCTCTATCTTATATCCTTCTCTCCTCACCTCTTTTAAATTTCTATGAATTAATTCAAGTAGTCAAACATACCCTAACAAAATAAGCCAATGGGCCCTAGACGAGTCACTACAAAACCTTTTACATGGAAGATGTATCAAACTCTAGGTATGGGTGCTTAAGGGCTTCCTTTACCCAAGCCCAACCCAATCCATGCCTACACATCAGGCTAGATTTGGGTTGTACTTTTAGGCCCATGGGCTGGACATTGTCATAAAATTTATCGCCGAAAATTAAATGGGCCAGGCCTGGGCTTATTTATAACAAAAGGTCTGACCCAGCCCAACATATTTATCACAAAGGACTAGGGCTAGGCCTGGGATGGACCAATCTTGAATATTAGGCTCAATAACTAAACAAGCCAGACTGAGACAAGACTCAGCCCGGTTCGATCTGGGACATAACCCTGACCCTTGTTTCATATTGAAGTATATATCAATTATCAAAGCTAATTGTGGTGGGTATTAATGAATTCAGGTGAGTGGCTGGTTCCAAGAGTATGAAGGGCTGACCTTTGCAACATTCAGAGGAGCTGGTCATGCTGTGCCTATTTTCAAACCAAGTGGCTCATTAGCTTTCTTTGCTTCTTTTCTTGCTGGAGAATCTCCACCATATCAATGATGACTCAATGGCCTCTGTCACTTATATTAATTATATTTTGAAAAGTATTTATGTTGCTTTTACTAATGCCTCGAGGCTTTGGTAGGAATGGTTAGTTGAAGAAAATTAATACATATAGAGATACTTCATAGATTATATGAGTATTAGCAAGAAGTTGCTTTGTAAGCCTATGGAAAATGGGAGCTGAATGATGATGGTTTTCTGGCAATTTTTGTTGGAATCTAGCCTCAATCAACTTATAGCTCCTGTTTGTTTATTAAAAAAAAGGAAATAGAGATGAATGAGGAACTAAATACAATGGGAACTGAAAAAATCAAATACAAATTAAAAGTTAAACTAAATGCAATGTGATGAAAAGAAGCAAAACTATATGCAAGGAATTAAACTATGGAAAAAAAAAACCCAAATTGAATCTAAGAAGTTAATTAGTTGGAAAGGACTCATCATTTTTATTGTAGTAATCCCGAGTCGCAAATCTGAACATCTAAAGCATAATATTTTGTTTGGTCTCCAAGAGATGTTTAAAATGTTCAAACATACATGAAGCTAATAGTTTGAGAATTTCAAAAGTCAAAAAAGATTGGCTTTCAAAATTCTAGCATTTAAATGGATTGGAGAATTCTAAATGCCCTCGAGATAGGTTTCCACCTGTGACACCTGCTCGAAAATTCTCAATATTTGCAATTCTAGTCATAAATACCTCCACTTATAAGCAGCATCATACCATGAATTAAAAAAAAAAAAATCAAGTACAACACACTAAATAAAAAGTGAGCCCACCTTAGTTGAAATTGAAATAACCCCGAGGGTTAGCGTAGTTGGCTAGGACCATGACTCATAATTCAATGCTTGTGGTTTCTAGTTCACGCTCTCTCCCTAGGTCATTTGCTCAGGCAAAATCCTAATGCACCCGATGTGTGGGAGAGAAGCATGGACACCCAATGTGTGGGAGAAAGGTAGTGACTTCATGTGCTCAAGAGGAATAATCGGTTCTTGAAGAGATGGAACACTTTCGTCATGAAAAAGAAAATAAAAAATGAAATAGCTTAAAAAAAAAAGAGGAATTTACCTGAAAAAGGACCTTAGATGGTCACTAGACGAAAAAGGGGACACTAGTTTATATGCTACGAAACCGGTATTCCCGCCAAAAAAAAAATATATTTTTTGCTTATTTTCTACAAGCGACGACGTCGTCACAGATTAACACAGTAATTTTCGCATTACCTTCTGTGAAGCAACGACGTCGTCAGATATTAAAGCACACTTTCTTCCACTAGCTTCTGTGAAGCAACGACGTCGTCAGATATTGAAGCAATCTTTCTTTCACTAGCTACTGTGAAGCAACGACGTCGTCAGATATTAAAGCAATCTTTCTTCCACTAGCTTCTGTGAAGCAACGACGTCGTCAGATATTAAAGCACACTTTCTTCCACTAGCTTCTGTGAAGCAACGACGTCGTCAGATATTAGAGCACACTTCCTTTCAAATTTTATCTTCTGTGTTGCAACGACGTCGTCACTGACCATTGCAATCGAAAAAAATGATGTGTGTATTGGTTTTATGTGCGAGCGCAATACAAGACATGGACACACAAGCTTCGTTTCTTGCCATAAAAAAGCACATAACTTGGCATTCATATATTCATATTAATCAATCCTCATCAATATAAAATGTTGATCTTTCAAAATCATCAATCTACATAAAAAGTCACAATCATCAATAGCCTTACAGAATAAGTTGGTTGGTACGAAATAAACCCCAACTCTTTCTCCATTACAAAATATTAAACATCACTCCACAGCTGAAGCATCTCGAATTGTATCATCTCCACTAGTATCTGTTTGGCCTTCTAGGGTACCAAGTTGTTTGTTGTGAAACAGAAACACACAGAAGTAAATCTCACAGAATAGAAAATGTTTCCCTTCTAAATCTATACTACACATGTTGACTGCACAATAGTGGATCGATCAGATCCACTTTTTCTAGGCTGGCCACCTTCTTTCACCTCTTTTGTATTGGTGTCCCTCTTCAGATTCATATTTAGCTTATCCTCCCTTTCCGTAGCTTCTCGAGTTTTCCTCTCAGAATCCAAAGCTCCCTTATGTGCTTCATCCACTCTTCTTGAGGCCACGAGTCTTGCCTGTATCAAAATAATAGCAATATTATACCATCTACCAGAACTAGCTCATTGAATTCCAACAAAAAATGAAGGGAAACAGAAGATTCATTTGCAAACAGGTTATGATTTTAAAACACCAGATCACCAATTCACCTGATGAACACGAAAATAGCAAAGAATAACATCAAGCACTGCTTGTCAATAACATCAGGCACTTGCAAGCAAACTGTAATTAGGAAAAATGTTAATAGGTTTGAGAGAGAGATATCTCTGATGCCCATTCCCACATGACAGAACTGAAGAAAACAGAGGGAGAGACTTATCCATTCTCAGTCCTGCAAGTTCAGTCCTCATTCTAATCATGCAGAATTTGATAGTCAGGTCAAATAAGACCATGTTGGACGGGTTCTATCTAACTTTTCAAAATACAGCGGTATCATTTTAATCTTCAACACCACAAAAAACAAACACAATCTAAGGAAAAAAAAAAAAACTACAACAACAGGGTCTAATATATCACAACAATATCTCTCAATCCATAACCATATCACTCAATCCATAACTATATCAAATTTCCTTCAATCATCTATCCAATCAAATCAAATCCAGCTGAAACCTAAATCTCCAAGACAAACTGAAGTTCTCATTTCTCCAAACAAATAAATCATCAATTGAAATAAGAAATCTAAGAACAAGAGGAGCAGCAGATGCTTGAAGATTAAAAAGGTGAAAGGAATCTATCTACTCACTTCATCTCTGCTGGATATCTAAAAATCAAACCACTAGATCTTCGACTGTGGCGATGTATGGAGTTGGTAAGTTCCATAAAATAGAAACTGAATCATGCGGAGAGGAGAACGGATAGGAAGCATCCCGCCAAACAAACAAGTCTACGGGATGGATGGATGAAGCCGGAAGTTTCAACGAAGAAGAACAAGGAAGGAGGGAGGAGCGTGCACGACACAGAGTCCGGCCACCTCTGGTCGTGTCGGAGCAGGTGCGCTCGCATCCCATCACAGAAGGTCGGGTCGCCATCCCTAGTAGCAGTTGCAGCAAAGAAAATTGGAGACGAAAGATAAGGTTTCGAAATCGGGAGACTTGGGGGATTTCATTCTGTCCATGTTGCACACAAACATGGGTTTTCCGTGATAGCACAGATACACGCTATGGATTCCTATCAGATGGTTTTTACCAAACGTGCTGAAAGAGATGGGTTTGTTGGGGGGGGGGGGTTTCGTCGGAGATGATGGTGGCCGGCGGTGATGGTGCCGGTGGTGGTCGCGGACTGCGACAGGGAGCTCCGGGAGCATGGTTGGGTGAGGGAGAGATAAGTGAGAAAAATGAGAGATGGTAGAAGAGAGGAGCTCAGTCATGGTAATGGCAGCGGCGTTGTCCGACGGCAGCAAGGGAGCGAGGAGAGGGAGTGGAGAATGAGAGAGAGAGTGATGAGCGGAAGAGAATGAGAGGGATGAGGGCTGCTGTGTTGTGGAGAGGGGTAAAGGGGAGTGGTCTAAAAGAGGGAATGGGGGAAAACGATGGGAGGAAGATGGAAAAATAGGGAAAATAATGTTTCAGAAGCGACGACGTCGTCACTACGGAGGACCACTTCTATGCCATATTTACTAGTAGCCCATTTTTTGTTTAGTGACCATCTTGGATACTTTTTTTTACGTAAAATCCTCAAAAAAAAATATTCGTGCCACTCAAATAAGAGCTGGCTCACATTAGGTAGATTTATCAAACGAAAGTCCTGTTTTTGGACCTTACTGCGTACACTGACCGTATCTGCGCGTCAATCCAGGCCGTTAAATCGCAAAACCTGGTCATCCATACATACTTTATACTGTATCTACCATCGTATATACGCTGGTGAGAGACCTAAACTTCCAAAACTAACGGTCCAAAACCCTCGATCTGGATCTGAAGAGAGCAACTTATCCAGATCTAGATCTGAAAACCCTAGATCTCTCAATCCGAAGAGAAGAAGAGATCGAAGCAGAAACCATGGCGAATCTGCAACCGTTGGAGGAGGAGATGAAAGAGAAGAAGCAGAAGCAGAAGAAGAATAAGAACCATGGCTCCACTAGATTGTTCGTAATCCTCGATTACCTCTTCCTCCTCGTTTTCTTCTGTTTCCTCTCTTTCTTTGTCTTGAAGATGGTCGGTCTATGATGCAAATCATTCAACACGACTGTAGCAATCAAGAAGTCGATGATGAATTTGTTTCTTCTTCTTCATCTCCTGATCTGGCAATGGAATGAGGTAATTTCATTCTTCCGACTCTGTTTCCCGAAATTGGTGATCTTTGAGATGTATGGTGAAAAATTCGAGATCTTGGAATGCTTAATGAAAGGAGATGGGTTTTTGAGGGCCTGAGTCTGGAATGCCTTTTTGTTTATCTGTCAATGGAAGAAGACCGATCTCGATATCTCTTTCTTGCTATGGAATTGAATGATGAAGAGGATGTGATGTGAATTGAATGTGATTGATCTCTGGTTTATGAAACCATTCTGTTTCTGTTGATTCTAATTCATGTCATTGAAAAAAATTAAAACTTTTTCACAACAGGTGGGTAACTGTTTTTTGCAGTCTAATACTAGAGGCAGAAACACAATTCACCATTTTCACACCAAACAGGAGAACCTGTAAAACATAGAAAATGAAAACTTGTGCTTAAAAATGAACTCAGTGTGGAAATAAAGAGGATTTGAGCAATGGGTTCCATTGGGACCGCATGGACTTGCATGAAATAGAGCAATGTATACCTCTGTGTACATGATTTGTTGATGGTATATCTTGACTACTCTGCTATCAACCAGCCAAAATGAATGAATTTGAAGCTTTGACATCTTAAAAAGCCGCAGTGGATTAATCTCCAGTAGAGCTTGTTATAAATTACATAAGATTAATAGATATTGGGTCTATCTAGAGTTGCAAGAATTGATGGCTGAGATCTACATAATCAATCATAAACATTAATTGATACAACTCAAGGCATACCTGCTGCCATGAGGAAAATGGACGGTTTGCATCCTTGAACTATGATCTAAACTTAATAGATCTGTGTCGGCCGCTAATTGTCATTTTTTGTCTTAGTCTGAAAGGAGACCGGCCTGTATGTATCATGCTTCTCCTTTCAGAGCTTTCTTGACAAAACTCCATGGAATGTTCACCAGATTGAATCTAGGCAATGGAAAACATATAATCATCATTAAAGCTTTATCTCATCAATATGTGTTCAACTAAGGATGCAGACTTCTGAGGTTTATCTATTATTATGCCATCCACCAGACCTTCGTTTTTATTTTATTTTTTTTCTTTTTATCTCTGTATAAAGTACATTTTTTTGTGAGAATATAGACAAAAATTGTTCATGATAATTTCACCGGGACCACTTTTCCCGTTCATTCCTGCTGAATTTCATTGTTTCTTGTTGAGATACTCAACTAGGATTTGCTTGGAAATACTTGTCACATTTTGCTTCATGAGAGACCAATGGCTTGGAAATATTTTTCACACTTTGTTGTGTACGTCAGAAACGTATAGTTTTGTGCTGTTCAATCCAGCTGATTTTCTCTGTGTCTTGTCGAGACACCCAACTAGGAATTGCTTGGAAATATCTTACACTATTTGCTTCGCAAGAGGCCAATTTCTTGGAAATATTTGTCTCAATTTTTTGTGTCCTTTAGAAAAAAATATAGTTGGTTGTGTCCTGTTCAATCTAGCTGATTTCTTTGTTTCTTGTTGAGACACTCATTCTCATCTGGGAGTTGCTTGGAAATATTTGTCAAAATTGGCTTCATGAGAGCCCAATTGCTTGAAAATGTTTTTCACATTTTGTTGCGTCCCCTAGAAAATAGTAGTTGCTTCATTCTTTCTTTTGATATTTAGACCATTGAATTTTTTGGGGAGGTTGTCTTGTTGGACATTATCAGTGATATTGACTTAACAATTTGCTTAATTAAGTCTTGGTTCTTCACTGTATTCGATGAAGCAATTTACATGCCAAATATCCTTTTGAGTTTGAATCATGTAATGCTATTCTAATTATAATGCCTTTATTCTTGCTTTGACTGGCATTTTGAGTATCTTCATTTAGAAAATAACCTCTTAAAATCTCTACTGGATCACCACTTAAATGATTTCCCCTTTAGAACATTAACTACTTGTCAGATGATAATGAGTCATCTTCCCTATTGATGTGCCCCCTGATTTGTTAATCACAGGTGTCTTCCTGATGAACTGCATTTCAGAAATTAGCATCCATAATTCAAGGTGTAAAAAGCTTCTGATTGTTGCTTTATTGCTTCAAGATAATGTAACTGGAGAATGTCTCGTTATTAATCACACCGGATTTGTCTCGTTAGTGATATTGGCTTTTCCCCCCCTATTGGGGATTATCTTTAGTCATGACCCTGCGATACTGTTTCAAAATTTAAAACTTGTGCGGAAGACTTGATGTCTGTAACCAGCTGCTATAGTGCAGGCTGAGATACCATTCTATAACAGGCCCACATCTTCTTTGCTTTTTGAGAATCCCATTTGATTTTCTTCAGAATTACTGAAACTCCTAAATTTTACTATGTATCTGAATTATATATTAAATGGCAATATGACCCAGACCCCCAAGCTCATGGCTGTGACAATGAGCAGCATCCAACTGGGCTCTCATCAATTTATCTATTCTATATTTACATAGCCTCACCATGATGATTATAACTGGATCCAGGTCTGTATAGTTGAGGCTGACTTGCGAGTCAGGTACAAGTCTATTTAAAACTCAGAAACACGACCTTGATATGGAAGTTCACCAAGTCGAGTAGTATTTATTCAAATATGCTTAGACTAATCACCTCACCTGACTTAGTGATTTATTGAGTCTAACAAATTCTAAAAACATGATTAGGTTCAGGCCTTGGGTCCAGAGTCCAATCCGTGTCCAACCTCAGTACAACCCAAGCCTGATCCATCTAACATGCCCATGAGTGAGACCTAAATGAGTCAGCCTCTTCACTTAATGAGCAACACATGCAAATGTTGCCATTAGAGAAATGCAGAGAAAACTGCTTAGATGAGAAAGAAACCCAGCTCTTATTAGTTATTTATTATTCAGAAGCAAACGGCCAAACAGCTTCTACAGATCATGAGCATTCCTACTAACAAGTCTCCTGCACCTGAAATGAAAACAATGGACTTAGACCTGATATGAAATCCCAAACACTACTCGCACACACCAAGGGAAACATACTATAACTAGAGCCAGACACCACCAAACTCAGACACTGCCAAACCAGGTCAAGGAGCATTTGGCCCCGGAACTAACCCCCGAGCAGGATTAGGTACCTCAAAGCCAGGATTAGGAACAAATGTGTCATCCCCACCAGGAATATATCCGCCATTCACACCTCCTCCAATGCTGTTGCCGCCACTGCCACCAAGGTTTCCATGACCAGCTGAAGGAAAGCTGCCAAAAGGAGGTACCATGACCCGCCCAATGCCGGGAATCAGAAAGCTTCCGTCATGACCAAGAAAGAACTCAGGTTGCTTTCGGTCGGCATCCTTGGCGGGGTTTGGAACTTTGCGGGTAGCGAAGGTTAGTTGTGTGATGGACATGAGGATGGAGAAGAGGAGAAAGAGGGAGACGAGAGGGGAATGTGGGTAGTAGTGAGCCATTGTGAGATAAGAAGTTGGAGAGATGAGTGATGAAGGGATGGAGGGGAGTTTTCTTTTATAATGGGAGGTCTGTGGGAGATTGGGTAGGAACAGGTCGGTGAGTTAAGAGACTAGCTGTAGGCTGCAGTGAAATGGTCACCAAGTTAGTTCCTACAAGCATGCAGAATTTGCTAGAGTTACTGGAGTTTGTACAAGCGGCCCATTTGCTGTTATTTAAATCCATTGATATTGTGGTCCTCTTTGGGTTTCCCTGAAGAGAAACCATCCAAAATTATCTATCAAAATTCTAAACATTCCTTTTTTTTTTCTTTTCCCTCTGAAACTGCTTTTTTGCTGCTACTGCTTGATTGGTTTGGTTTTTTTCATGCTGGTGATTCTTGATGCATGGGTCATATTAGTGATCAGAGGAGAGATACAGTAATAGTCCGCAGTGCACAATCCGGTGATCCATGCCCAACTCAAATCTTTATGTAGGCAAACCCCAACTCGAACTTGACCCAAATGAAACCTGAACATACCTGGCTGAACTCAACCTGAATTGCAGATTCCCTACCCAAGTACAATTCAGGTTGAATTGGGTTGACTGGTGTTAGGTCAGTACTCAATTTTTGGATTTGGTTTGGTTTTTGGAGGGTTTAAAATATAGAATATGTATACATTGTGTGCATAGTATTAGTTTTTGTTATAGACACATCTATAGGTAAGCCGGGTATGGGATTCTCTTATTCTCAGCCTCGGGGTATCCGTTCAAATATTGGGCCCTTGACCAAAACGTTGCAATCTAATCCATGTATCCATTAATAAACTTTTCAACCCCCAACCACCCCCCCCATCCCCATCCCATGATTTGTTCATCTAGATGGGTCCCACATTCAAGGTTTCCTAGCCTAATATTACTGTTAGGTTCTTCTGACGAAAGTACAAGTTGGTGTCCCACTGTCAGTTTGAATCAATGCACAGTGCCCTCCCTCACTTGGATTAAAGCCACATCTTCCACACCGGCTGGAGCGGCTATTAAATTAGATGAATTTTGGTGGCCACTTTGGTTACAGGTGGCCCACCTGATATACAGATCTGGGCAGTGGTAGCAATGCCAGTATTACTTCTCCAACTGACCATCAACCAGTTCAAGCTCTTTCATCATTGCTCTGTTGAGACTCATCTACTTGTTTGCTAGTTATGGTCACCTATATGAAAACAG
This sequence comes from Litsea cubeba, assembly GCA_012931725.1. Taxonomy (NCBI): domain Eukaryota; kingdom Viridiplantae; phylum Streptophyta; class Magnoliopsida; order Laurales; family Lauraceae; genus Litsea; species Litsea cubeba. The sequence goes on from CM022945.1 coordinate 114,357,179, forward strand.
ATGAAAGAGTTCTCAGTTCTGCATAGTATCTTCTGAATTTATTAGCACTGTACTTTTACTGGTCTGTGAAGGGGTGAGAAATGGATGGGTGATGAAGGGATCAATGAATCTGACAAATCATTTTCTAACAAAGTGGAGTTGGTTTGATGGTTCCTTGTAGACTTCTACCCTTGATCCTTTACTCCTAACTCCTCTGCGAAGCTCATTTCTTATGATGTTTTTATAAGCAGGAGTCAAGCAGGAGAAGTAGGTGATTTACTGGATGAAATGGGAGAAAACAACCACTACAAAGTTACAATGTAGAAGACAAGATTAGGGCTTAAAATGGGTCAGTTTGGTTTTGAGTCCACACTGCATGGGACCGAATCTGAATAACTAATAGTAGATGAATACCTTGGTCCAGACCTGAATTGGATCCTAGTAACAGGACATGTATCCTTACTTACCCTAACTTAAAATTAGGGACGAAACTCGACTTACACTGAAATAGAGGGTGGACGTGATCCAAATTGATATGGGCCCCTGTAAGGATATAGTACATACATGTTTTTGGACCATCCCAAATATCAAATTTGAAATCAATCCGATGTCTCTAACTCTCTGACCCCTTCATCCATGACCCACAAGTTTAATAGCTTTATATAAAAAAGTAAATAAAATAAAATTCACCCTCGATCCAACTGTCTAATCCATTCATTTCCATGCAAGCCCATGGGATAGGGATCCGCGACTATGGGGGGTGGGTGTTGATGATGGATTAACGGTCATAAGGTGGGCCTCATATTTGAATAACATACTTAATATACATCTATACATAGATAATATATGATCATAGTATTGCGTATTCAGGTCCTTGAGTATGAAAACCATGGACTTCAAAGTTCAAACCATCCATCCAGATTTTATTTGGGTCAATATAGGGTACTTAAACTAGAACCCAAATGAAAAGAAAAGCCCATATATAAGCCCATATACCCAATTTTTTTAACTACCAAAAAGTCTAGTCCAGTTGTAAGGTTTTTGTCATCCCAACCGCTTAGACGGGAGATCAAGTTCACTTACCTTCTAACAGACCAATGTAAAAGAATTTCACAAATAAAGTTAATCAAGATTCATGTAGTGGGATGAATGTTTGCCTTCTAATTGGTTGTAATTATATATTAAAATGGTGTGGGCAAAGTAAACATGTAATTCTTTCGTGGGACATCTACCAAAAAACCCCCTTTAAATAGGGTGTTCACAGTTGATGACCTTAAACTTTTATAATGACGGCCAAGGCCCTCCAGCCCAAATCATCTCTATTTTTTTTTCGTTTTGCCCTTTTTTTTTGTTGAATCCAAACACAAGATTCTAGATTTTAAAATTTTAAGTCGCAATGGAGTTTGTTCATGTCTTTATTTTCATATGTAGTGGCATTATAAATGAATTTCAGTTTAATCCATCAAATTTTGTTTCGAGTTTTATGAGATTTTCTTATAACTTTCTTGTGAAATTCAGAATCCTTACTTTTGGAAGCGGTGATGATCTGGTCCCTTCAATTACATGCATCTACTGTACTTATCTTTTATATTTTTCCAGCCCTAATCACATCTGATATACAATGGTCCAATGTATAAAAAAGAGCTTAAAAAATAACCATACAACTATTTTTTCCCATGTAAATCTCTCAATTCACATCTTGCAGAGTCAAAAAAATTCACATTCACTCAAATAATTAATCTGTATGTCGTCATAAACAATTCACCAATAGACCAAAAAATCCAATATAAAATCCTCTCTCTTTGTAGCTTCAAATGAGTTACTGCACCCACTAAGGTAATTTAAGTTCCACTCAAACCACGGACATGTTACAAAGCCGGCTCGGCGTTGACCGGAAATTCCACCGCCGTTGGCACCGGCTTGGACGCCGCCGCATTGATGGCGACAGCGCCCTCTTTATGATCTCCCTGTCGATGGGCCGCCTTCTGAGCCTCTCACTCACAGCCGCCGATCGGTGCTGGCTACACCTGAACGAGCCGGGGTGGTTCGATGGCGAGCACGAACACATCGGTTGTCGCCTCGGCAATGCCGGAGCATTGTTCCCGTCTATCCGGTGACCAGAAATGGACACCTTGGCCTGATTCCGGCACCCTTTTCCAATGGGTGGATCTGAGTTTCTCTCACTCTGCATTTTGTAACTGAGTAACATTAGTAGTAGCTGTAGAAGCAAATGATTGAAGTGTTTCTGTTGGTATGTGTTTCCTTTCCTTCTTCTATTCTTATATATGTAGTAGGTAGATGGGGCTTAATTTGAAAAGTCCAGCTTCTTCTTTTTGACTCAATTAAGGCTTTTGCTTAGAAACTTCATGTTTCAAAGACCCCTAGTCAATGTGCAAATGTAACAAATTTGACCTGATCTTGTTCTCAGGAATTAGAGATGTAGCTCAGGCGAGTCAGGTTGGATATTAAGTCAACTCAAACCCAGCCCAATTCAAACCAACCTGAATAGTACCCAATGATTAACCAACTCAGCCCAGCCCAATATGCCCGACTTGAGCCTGGTCAGGTTGAGTTTGGAAGACTTGGGCCGAGTTGAATTCTCAAATTTTCTTTATTTGGTTTGCTACATACAATACCATATATGTATTTGGTATCTCGTGATTCGAGCCTTCGACACCCTACACAGATAGCTAGGGAAGAGATCTTTCGACTCACCAATCCCGTCCCCAAATGGGGCCATAAGGTGAGCACGGAGCTAAGCAAAGGGGGACTGTTTATATAGATAAGTTAGGTAACCAATTTGATTTTAGATGCTCAAGCTCAACCAAAACTACCAAAATTTCATGAAGGTCTCAAATGACCCAAGCTTGACTCAAACCAAAACAAGCCCAACCCAAACTTCACTTTCTTTTGGGTTGGGCTATGCAAGTTTGATTTAAGCCCGAACCAAGTTACATCACTAGATGAAGCTACATTTACCGGAAAGTACTAAGATTTAAAACACATAAGACATGGCCCCATCTATAAAATCAATACAATGGACCTAACTTCTTAAATCCAACCTCTACAAAATGCAAATGCTACCTCGTATGTTAGCACTTGCTTATATTCCATTCAAATCAGAATTATATTCACCATAGGACTGATTCTGCAAATAGGAAGGAAAAAAAGGTGATTACATAGGATTTAATCATGTTAATCACATTTTCTTTTTTGATTTGATGGTGAATATCAATAGCTATGTTGACCCTGATCGTAAAACTGGAAGACGAATGGCTTAGATCAGCCTTCAATGAGTGGGCTCATAGGCCTCCAAACTTCTTTTTCTCCTCTCTCTTTTCCTTTCAGACCGTGGATTTTCATTTGGACGGTGCACACAATGGTCGAATTAAAAGAAGTTAAATAATAAAATAAAATCTTTTAAGGCTTTACTTAAGAAATTTCTCGAGTTTCCGCACCCGCGTGGTAATATGTAGGTTCAGCCACTGGCCACACTCTCTCAGTTCCTCAATCTGAGGCAACTTAGGGAAAAATAGTTTTGATTATATGTATGCACGGTCCTAAATGACATTTTTTTCTTTTGGGTAAGTCTTATTGAACTAAAGGAGATAGGGGTAAACAAATTACATCTGAAATGCCGTTCTTAATGATCAAAATTTAGAAAGATGTTGAACAACTGACTTAGCTGGGCATATATGAGAATTTAAATCAATCCAATCATCCCTTGATCTGTGACCCAAGTGTATCACATAGACAGCAAAGGCCCCCCTAAGCTCGAGCTTAAGAGAGAAAATTTCGTAAGCTCAAGCTTTTGGGGCCCACCTTTGGTCCATCCAAATGGACCAAACACACGACCTTCTTAAATTGCACATGTCCACCAACTTTCGATAAGATCCGAATTTATTGGACCGTTGGATTGACTATATATCAATCCGAATGGATTGTTGACCATTAAACTCTTGGGCCCATATGGAGATGATAAAAATTACGGTTGTGGCTGATTTTTTGCAGGGAGGAAGATCCTAGGGAGTCCTTGAGATCCCCCCCCCCCCACCCCCATCCCCAAGTGGGCCCCACCATACACTTGAGCTTACCTTATCCTAAGCTTGAGCTTAGGGGAGCCTTGCTATATATATATATATATAAAAGAATGGTCTAACATGTGGGGTCCATATGGCGTCCTTATAATCAATCTAAGACCTTCACATGCATTTAATTACCCCCTCCGATGTGTGTCCCCAACTTGAGTTCCTAACTGCCCAAATTCAACACTCAGCTGAATTTTGTTGGCCCCCTAATTGATCATGCAAGTCTGGTGAAGATCAGGTCTTATCCAATGGTTAGCATTTGGACATCTTTTGTGGCCCTCAAAACAACTCCTCCATTAATTGAATGGTTTTCAATATTTTTTAATACTAGGCATGTTATAGGAAGACCTTTCAAATCACCAACCCAACCATGATTGCCATGCTTCTGAGTGCGCCCAATGATTAGCCAATACAGTTTTATCTAGGTCAGAGATTTAAAACCATAATTCAAGTAGACCCCACACAAGCAGGGGGTTGGCACCTGATGTATGTCCAGCTTTCCATCATGCAGTTGAACCCATGCCAATGAAGCAGACCATTTGAAAAAAAAAAATTATAACAAAACCAATGGTGATGAAGAATCCAGTAACAAAACTAGTGTCTTTATTGCATTCAACAAAAGAGAATTCCCTTTGAAAAAAAAAATCCTGTTTTCTTACATCTAAACCATCTACAGAACTGTATATGAAAGGCAGCAATGTTCCTCTTCATGAAGGTGGATACAACCTTCAACATCTCCATCCATCACATAAACAAACTGTGGCAATTCATGCCATGGACATTTGAGAAAGCCGGCTCGGCGTTGGCCGGAAGATCCTCCACCGGTGGCATGACCTCGAACGCCGCCGCCCTGGAGGTGCCAAGGCCCTCTTTACGAGCACCCGATCGGCCCGGCTTGTGGGCTTCTTACTCACAGAGGCCGATCGGTGCAAGCTACACTTGAATGCTCCGGGGTAAAACAATGAAATAAGACATTTAAAAGAAAAGGTAAAATAATGAAATAAGAAGACATTTAAAAGAACATCTAAGCAAAGCATAGTTACACTCTTCAGGTTATCCCGGAGGAAAAACTGCAACCACAAGCAAAAAAAGGGATATAAGAACGAGTTCAAAGAAAAGAATCAATTATAGTACTGGATATAGTAAAACATATTTGATAAAACGCAGTTTCAGAAACAATCTATATGCATATTACAATATCATCGATCTTGGGTACTCGGTCTTGACCAAAACTACTAAGATTTCATTCATGTAGGTTTCAAGATTCAGACGACTCAAACCCAATAAAAAAACCCAATCCAAACTTCAATTTCAGTCGGGTGGGGCCATGCAAATTTGGTTTAGGAACAGAACAATTTGCACTACAAGATGATACCATTAATCAATGTATATTCTCAGGAAAGTATCAAGACTCATGAGACGTGCCCCCATCTATAAAACCCATAGAACAGTAGTATCTCATATGTTAACACTAGTTTAATATCATTTAAATCAGATATTCACCGTTAGACTGATTGTGCAAGTAAGGAAACAAACAAACAAAAAAAAAGAGATGATTACATAGAATTTAATCATGTTACTCACATCTTTGATTGAAGATTGAAGATTAGAGGAGTAGATGGACGCCATTGAAGGTAGAAGTAGAAGAAGAATGGCTCAGATTGAAATCTCTCTGCTCTCTTTTGCTCTGTAGTGTACCTCGATCAATGGAATGTTGTATTTATTGCCACAAGGCACAAGCGTCATGCACTTTCCTTCTTATAAGGATGTGTGTGTGGATTCCTTTCCTATTCTGAATTCCGAGAATCTTAATACTATGCAACTTCTTTTTCTATGCAACTCCCCTCAACCGTATGAAACGAAAAAAGGGAAAGAGCTCACTTAACGATATTAGTTCTTATTCCAAACTACCCTTTCTAATTTCTTAACAACACCATTTACAATAGTATTAGTACCCATGGAAACTCCTAACTTATGGTACAACAAATTTTATATGGGGGACAAATTGTACGTGGGTTTGTGGGACAAATAACAAGTTGACACTTGTCAAAACTAGTTAGATCAATTTTAACTATGGTTAGTTAGATCAATTCTAACTATGGGTACACATCATTGTAGTGGGCCATCATGTCTTCATCTTTAAAGTTAATTCTCAATGACTATTAAAAGTTGAATACATGGATCTTTGGGTGAGGTCCATCATCATCATCTATGGGCCATGACCCATTTGATTGATCATGATAGGATGGCAGGTTTTCATTTTTAATTTTTTTTCTTCCCCTACTTCTTGCTCAAAATGGATTTTTAATGAATGGTTCTTGTTAATGTATATGGGTTTGATTGAATGGATTTTTATGAGCATTTTGGAAGCTCAAAGATACCCATTTGTAGTGGGTTAAGACTTGATAGAATGCCTTCAATGGCTTGAGAGAAACAAAGAAGTTTCAGATTTTCAGACACAGGATTTTGGCAGTTCGCTCGAGCGAGCGTGAGTGAACGCTCGAGCGAAGGGCTCTCTGGGAGAGTTTGCTCGAGCGAACTTTTGGTCGGGTCGAGCGAACAGCTCTCTGTCTGAGGTCCGCTCGAGCGAACATCTGGACGCTCGAGCGAACCTGATACCTGCAGTATGCAGATTTTCCAACGACTATAACTTTTTAATCGTATGTCCGTTTTTGGAGATCTACATACCGTTGGAAAGCTCATGATGTGTAGAACCCAACAAAACGTGATTTTATTTGATTTGAACCTTAGAAAATAATAAATGTTGGATTTTATATAATTGTGACAAATGGATGTTTTCAGGAGCCGGACATTGAACCGTAGCTTGTTCTAGTTGATTGGCCTGATAGATGGACCTGTAGGATGTGCACCCTGAACTTTTATCATGACCGATGGTTTGTTGAATTGTGGATATGGATTGAGCAACCGTACCCACAAAAGGGGCATTGTGTTCTTCTGATTGTAACCGAACCAAATGTGTTATATTAAGGAATTTAGCATCCAAATTATGTAACGCCAAGGGGTTCCTTGTAGCCCAATAATGCTGAAATTCTTAATACTACCCCGAGTTGGACGGTGAAGACCACGAGTGTTCCCAAGACCGTAGGCTTGGCTTGAATTACATCTTGACTCTGTATATGATCTATATGTACATGCATTGCATTCCGTTTCCAGTATTCTAGTATGACTTGATCATCTGTTCAGTTACGTATTTCTGTTACACATCTGTTATGTTATATTTATTTCTGACTTTGTTCAGCATATTTCAGTAAGTCCCGATTTGTTATCTATATGACATGTCCTGCATCTGTTCTGTATCTAATTAACACTGTTCTGCACCTGCTCTGTTGTTTGTACATTGCACTCTATGAGACGGCACCACTTAGCTTCGACCCTATCTAAGTCGGACCCGGCTAAGTGTGGGTTTAGTAAATACTTCTGGCCCTCTGCAGATGGAAAAATTATTCTGAGGGTTAACCGGCACCCTAGGTCTACGATGGAGAATTCTGGGTACCTCTGTCTCATAGTAGCACCACCCTGTCCTGTCCTGATATTCTGCTCTCATTTATTTCATGTTATATGATTAACTTGAGAGAACATAGCTTATGTGGATGTGCCAACTAGTACTGTTAATATGTTTATATGTTATCTATGACTTGTATGTCTCATGCTAATTCATGCACTGATATGCCTAGTGATCATTCCTTGATCTCTTATGACTTATTCCTGTATGGCTATTCATTTGTTACATGTTATATGGACTGTATATGTTTGTCTTGCTTAGCTTAGTCTAACGGTGCTACACTTGGCGTTACAGGTGAATACATCGACGCCGTTGCCCCGGAGATCCTTGAGGAAGAGGAATCTCTCCATAACATAGCAGAGTGGACTCGTGATGATGTCTTCTAGACATCCGTACGATGAGATTGGACGATAAATGTACCATGGACCGTGGCTAGGATTGCCACATCTTTTGTAGTAGCTTTAATGAACTTGTTTAGCTTTTGAGATTGTAAACTTAACTTAATTTACTTCTTCTCTTTCTATCTCTTGAACTTGAAATCTAATCTATGCTCATGGACTCTTATGCTCTATACTTTGTTACATGATAAATTATGGATGGATATCTATTTGACAAAATTGTACAAGTTATGGAAATTTATAAACCTCACACGTGATATCCTGTGGGTAAATTCCATACGTAGGGACCTAGAGTCAATGAGTTTGACTCGAATTTCCACGCGGTCATTGCAGGTATATAACTAATCCACTGTGATTGAGTGGGTTAGGAAACTGGAACCTGCATTAACCGAAGCTTTTTTTTTCTTTGTTTTTGATAGTCATCAGAGCCTTATCTTTGTTAGTACTTCCGTGATTTGCTTTTGTGGTATATTTAGAAGACGAGAAGTGGGCCTACTTGTTGTATGTGCCTAAATTTTGGGCAATGAAGAAGCGAGAATAAGCTAAATGGATGTGTGGAGTTACAAGAAAGGATAGTGCTAGGTGTATTTAAAAGCTTGGTGGTGTATTTAAACCATGTCTGTCACACTGATTTTATTAAATATATATATATAGAGAGAAATGTATAGTTATTATTTAAGTACGTTAAATATTAGGTTAATTAATAGTACAAACAAACTTAGAACTGCTAAAGATGGTTTTATATTTAAAGATTTCATTGGTTGTGAACCTTCCACTGCAACTTTTATTCATTTGTATGCATTAGTGAAACTTAGACCCATTCGAGAATTATGTACGACATCTGTTCGGTAATGCTTGACGTGAGGGATTGGGTCATCCGGAAAAATAAAAACCGGCACGTGCACTTCGCTCGAGGATAGAGTAACTTGTAGAAACTGACGGCTCGAAATTCTGACTCCCGGATTGCTCATATTCCGAGCGCCCAAACCGAGCAAATGGGCTCCGGTGCCCGTGAAACTGGACGGGGATAAGCCCATAGTCATTCCCGACTTGCCGAAACTGACAGTTCGAGATTCCGACTCCCGAATTGCTCGTATAGTTGAAACGTAGGTTTAACTTTCAAAATTTTAATTTTAATACTTAATTTTGTTGATATTTATTATATATTGCCAATTTTTATAATTAACTATTAATATTTATCTCCCTTTTTGTCTTCAGGTTTGAGAGCATCGGATCGATCACAGCACCCTGCCTAGAAAATATAGTTATTTTTATTTTTTTTGCTGAAATTATAATGATTATAATTTGTTAAAACTTTTGTAATGTTTTGAATGTCATTAATATAAGACTTTATTTTGTTATTATTATTTTTAACTGATTGTTCTAGTTGTATATAATATATTCATGTACAGGTTTAAAAAGCAGGAACAAAATTGGAGAATTTGCTAAGAATAAAAAAAATTTATAGGCATCAGCGACCGCCATTGGCGGTCCCAAAAAGTATTTGAAAATGAAAAAAAGTTCTAGTGACCGCCATTAGCGGTCGCAAAAAGTATTTAAAAACTAAAAAAAAACTTTTAGCGACGGCTCTGGGGGTCGCTAAAAGTTTTTTCAGCATTTTGTTGACCGTCGCTAGGCTGTCGCAAAAAACTTTGTGGCGGTCGCTAATACTTTTTTGTGACGAATTTATCGCGTCCCTCTCTTGGCGGTCGCCGAACCGTCGCTAAAGAGTATTAGTGACCGCCACTTCACTTTTAGCGACGGTTTTTTGCGGCCGCTAATATCCCATTTTCTAGTAGTAATTTAATTTCCCAATATAGTTCTTCCTTTGACTCATTACTATCATGATTAGTCTCATCATCAGGAGAAACATGTGGAGTGGCAAAAATTGAAATTGCCATAAAATTCATGAATTTTTCTTGCTAGTGTTTGGCTTCTTAGACTCAGACTTTTTCTCCTTATCATCCCTAGCCAAATCAAAAGCCCTTTTATTTAGTTTCTTATTACCACAATCACTAGCAATGTGTCCGAATCTTTGGCACTCATGACACCGAATCCCTTTAGAAGATTTCTTCTTCCCAATAGATTTAGGAATTTTGGTCGAAGTGCCTTCGCGGTTGATATTCATTTTAGCAATTAATATGGGTGTTGATGATGGATTACTGGTCATAAGGCGGGCCCCATATTTGAATAACATTCTTAATATATATTTATATACATTTCAGGTCCTTGAGTATGAAAACCATGGGCTTCAAACCACCCATCCGGATTTTATTTAGGTCAATAAAGGGTACTTAAACCAGAACCCAAATTAAAAGAAAAGAAAAGAAACATCAAAGCCCATATATAAGTGCATAGACCCAATTTTTCCAACTACGGTCCAACAAAAAAGTCTAGTCCAGTTGTAAGGTTTTTGTTATCCCAACCGCTCAGACGGGAGATCAAGCTCACTTACCTTTTAACAGACCAATGTAAAAGAATTTCACAAATAAAGTTAATCAATATTCATGTAGTGGGATGAATGTTTGCCTTCTGATTGGTTGTATATGTTAAAATGGTGTGGGTAAAGTAAACATGTAATTCTTTCATGGGACATCTACCAAAAAATCCCTCTTAAATAGTTGAGGACCTTAAACTTTTATAATGATGGCCAAGGCCCTCCAGCCCAAATCATCTCTATTTTTTTCCGTTTTGCCATTTCTTTGTTGAATCCAAACAAAATATCCTAGATTTTAAAATTTTAAGTCACAATGGAGTTAGTTCCTATCTTTATTTTCATATGCAGTGGCATTATAAATGAAGTTCAATTTTATCCATCAAATTTTATTTTGAGTTTTATGAGATTTTCTTAAAACTTTCTTGCGTAAATTTTAGAATTCTTACTTTTGGAAGAGATGATGATCTTTTCCCTTCAATTACATGCATCTACTGTACTAATCTTTCATATTATTCCAACCCTAATCACATCTAATATACAATGGTCCGATGTTTAAAAAAGAGCTTAAAAAATAACCATACAACTATTTTTTTCCCATGTAAATCTCTCAATTCACATCTTGCATAGTCAAAAAAATTCACATTCACTCAAATAATTAATATCTGTATGTCGTCGTAAACAATTCACCAATAGACCAAAAAATCCAAAACAAAATCCTCTCTCTTTATAGCTTCAAATGAGTTACTGCACCCACTAAGGTAATTTAAGTTCCACTCAAACCATGGACATGTTACAAAGCCGGCTCGGCGTTGTGGCACCGGCTTGGACGCCGCCGCATTGATGGTGACCGTGCCCTTTTTATGATCTCCCTGTCGATGGGCCGCCTTCTGGGTCTCTCACTCACAGCCGCTGATCGGTGCTGGCTACACCTGAACGAGCCAGGGTGGGTCGATGGCGAGCACGAACACATCGGTTGTCGCCTCAGCAATGCCGGAGCATTGTTCCCTTCTATCCGGTGACCGGAAATGGACACATTGGTCTGATTTCGGCAACCTTTTCCAGTGGGTACACCTGAGCTTCTCTCACTTTGCATTTTGTAACTGAGTAACATTAGTAGTAGCTAAAGAAGCAAATGATTGAAGTGTTTCTGTTGGTATGTGTTTCCTTTCCTTCTTCTATTCTTATATATATGTAGTAGGTACATGGGGCTTTGAAAAGTCCAGCTTCTTCTTTTTGACTCAATGAAGGCTTTTGCTTAGAAACTTCATGTTTCAAAGACCCCTAGTCAATGTGCAAATGTAACAAATCTGACCTGATCTTGTTCTCAGGAATTAGAGCTGTAGCTCAGGCGAGTCAGGTTGGATTTTTAAGTCAACTCAAGCCCAGCCCAATTCAAACCAACCTGAATAGTACCCAATGATTAGCCAACTTAGCCCAGCCCAATATGCCTGACTTGAGCCTGGTCAGGTTGATTTTGGAAGCCTTGGGCCGAGTTGAATTCACAGATTTTCTGTATTTGGTTTGCTACATACAATTCCATATATATATATATATATATTTTATAACGGTAACAAACATTTCATTAAAGAAGGAATAAATGAATACATCAAAACTTAAAAAAAGAGGAGTTGGAAGGTGCAAGAGAGAAGCACCTGCCACAACTCCAATTATAAGATGACACCCACCCAAGGAATTAACATATCCACCCCTTGAATAAATTCCATATATGTATTTCGTATATGGTGATTCGAGCCTTCGACACCATACACATGTATGTAGGGAAGGGATCTTTCGGCTCACCAATCCCGACCCCAAATGGGGCCCATAAGGTGAGCACGGTGCTCAGCAAAGGGGGACTGTTTATATAGATAAGTTAGGTAACCAATTTGATTTTAGATGCTCGAGCTCAACCAAAACTACCAAGATTTCATGTAGGTCTCAAAAGACCCAAGCTTGACTCAAACCAAAACAAGCGCAACCTAAACTTCACTTTCTTTTCGGTTGGGCTATGCAAGTTTGATTTAAGCCCGAACCAAGCTACATCACTAGATGAAGCCACATTCACAGGAAAGTATTAAGATTTAAAAGACCTAAGACATGGCCCCATCTATAAAATCAATACAATGGACCTAATATAACTTCTTAAGTCCAGCCTCTACAAAATGCAAATGCTACCTCGTATGTTAAGCTTGCTTATATTCCATTCAAATCAGAATTATATTCACCATTGGACTGATTCTGCAAACAGGAAGAAAAAAAAATGGCGATTACATAGGATTTAATCATGTTAATCACATTTTCCTTTTTGATCTGATGGTGAATATCAATAGCTATGATGATCCTGATCGTAAAACTGAAAGACAAACGGCTTAGATCAACCTTCAACGAGTGGGCTCATAGGCCTCCAAACCTCTGTTTCTCTTCTCTCACTTTTCCTTTCAGTCTCGGTCGATGAAATGAATTAATGCGCGCACGAGAAATTAGTCTGCCACTTACATATCCTACTTTGCAAGGAGGGACCCATCGGATTCAAGTCAAGTTCTATGGGACCTTAATAAGGCCATACTCAATAGCCGACCCCAGATTTTCATTTGGAAGGTGCCCGCGATGGTTGAACTAAGAAGTTAAATAATAAAATAAAATCTTTTAAGGCATTACTTAAGAAGTTTCTCGAGTTTCCGCACCCGCATGTAGGTTCAGCCACTGGCCACACTTTCTCAGTTCCTCAATCTGAGGCAACTTAGGGAAAAATAGTTTTGATTATATGTATGTACGGTCCGAAATGAGATTTTTTTCTTTTGGGTAAAAGGATAGTCTTATTGAACTAAAGGAGATAGGGGTAAACAAATTCCATCTGAAATGCCATTCTTGATGATCAAAATCCAGAAAGAAGTTGAACAACTGACTTAGCTGGGCATATATGAGAATTTAAATCAATCCCATCATCCCTTGGTCTTGTGACCCAAGTGTCTCACACAGACAGCAAAGGATCATTTGCCATATATATATATATAAAAGAATGGTCTAGCATGTGGGGTCCACATGGCGTCCTTATAATCATTCTAAGACCTTCACATGCATTTAATTACCCCCTCCTACCTATGTTCCCCAACTTGAGTTCCTAACGGCCCAAATTCAACACTCAGCTGAATTTTGTTGGCCCCCTAATTGATCATGCAAGTCTGGTGAAGATGAGGTCTTATCCATCCAATGGTTAGCATTTGGATATCTTTTGTGGCCCTCAAAACAACTCCTCCATTAAATGAATGGTTCTCAATATTTTTTAATACGAGGAATGTCATAGGAAGACCTTTCAAATCCCCAACCCAACCATGATTGCCATACTTCTGAGTGTGCCCAATGATTAGCCAATATAGTTTTATCTAGGTCAGAGATTTAAAACCATAATTCAGGTAGAACCCACACAAGCAGGGGCTTGGCACCTGATGTCCATCATGCTGTTGAACCCATGCCAGTGAAGCAGACCATTTGAGAAAAAAAATTATAACAAAACCAAAGGTGGTGAAGAATCCAGTAACAAAACTAGTGTCTTTATTGCATTCAACGAAAGAGAATTCCCTTTGAAAAAGAAAAAGAAATCCTGTTTTCTTACATCTAAACCATCTACAGAACTATATATGAAAGGCAGCAATGTTCCTCTTCAAGGTGGATGCAACCTTCAGCATCTCCATCCATCACATAAACAAGCTGTGGCAATTCATGCCATGGACATTTGAGAAAGCCGGCTCGGCGTTGGCCTGAAGATCCTCCGCTGGTGGCATGACCTCAAACGCCGCCGCACTGGAGGTGCCAAGGCCCTCTTTACGAGCACCCAATCGGCCCGCGTTGTGGGCTTCTTAATCACAGTCGCTGATCGGTGCCGGCTACACTTGAATGATCCAGGGTGGTTCGACGGCGAGCATGAACATGTGGATCTTTTCTTCAGCAATGCCGGAGCATCGTTCCATTTCTTCGGTATTGCCGGAGCATTGTTCTGGTTCTTTGGCAATGCCGGAGCATCGTTCCGGTCTATCCGGTGATCGAGAGTGGACGCCATGGCTGCAGCTGAATCTCTCTCATTCATCATTTTAGATCTGTGTAACATTGATATTAAGTCAAGAAGCAAGTAATTTAAGTGTTTCTGTTGGTATATGCTTCCTTTTATTCTTCTATGTACATATACCGATCATAGACTATATATATAACAATTCACATGAAATGAAAGAGATCAAAATGCTAGCATATGAGAGTAAAGATGCATGATGATGTCTTAACTTTATGAGAACAAAGGTTATGACCGTCTATGCCTAACGAATAGATAATATTAGTGTTTGGAGAAGGCTATAGTTTTTTCTTCTTTTTTTTTCATTGTTGCCTTTGTTTGCAAGAAGCATTGGGCAATCCACATACACATATGACAATAAATTGCTATTAATTAAAGGACTTTTAAGAAAAACTTACCCAACAACATAAGTTGTTTTGATGAAGACATGCGGGTTCAAATGAGCCCTTTTGAAGTAATCTTCAATCTCTTCAACGGTTGTTCCTAGTGAATGAAGTTGACCCAATAATATTCCTTCTTGAGGCAAGTACCAGACCATACAAGACATTTGAGTACTGATGGCATGCGGGTACAAATGAGTCATTTTCAAGTAGTCTGCAATCTCTTCAACTGGTTTTCCTAGTGAATGAAGTTCGCCCATTGGTCTATCCTGAGGCAAGTAACAGACGATACAAGACATTGGAGTATTGGTAGTACAAACAATACTAATGATCATTGATCAGGATTAAGTAGAGATTAAATTTCTTCTAGGTCAAAAGAATGATTCTTCATAATGGGTCTAAAAAGAATCATCCATTATGCAATGAACCAGAACTAATGTCTGCACACACATCAGTTTTTGATGTCTAGAGAGTAGTTCATCATCACATTCTTTGAGAAGAAAAGCATATAAAAACAACCCATGAAGTGAAAATTAAAGTGCAACTACTATCTAGAATGTATATTGTATTCAATGAAACTGTTGCTAAAAAATTAAAAGTGCAATAATGAATTAATTAAGTGAAAATGATAAGATTGAAACTAAAAAACCAACAAAAGGAAAAGGTAAAACAATGAAATAAGACATTTAAAAGAACATCTAAGCAAAGCATACTTACACTCTTCAGGTTATAGCGGGCGAAAAACTGCAACCACGAGCCAAAAAAGGGATATAAGAACGAGTTTAAAGAAAAGAATCAATTATAGTACTGGATATAGTAAAACATATTTGATAAAACGCAGTTTCAAAAACAGTCTATATGCATAAAAAGGGGAAACTTATTACAATATCATCGATCTTGGGTACTCGGTCTTGACCAAAACTACCAAGATTTCATGTAGGTTTCAAGATTCAAGATTCAAGATTCAGACGACTCAAACCCCAAAAGAAAAACCCAATCCAAACTTCAATTTCAATCGGGTGGGGACATGCAAATTTGGTTTAGGAACAGAGCAATTTGCACCACAAGATGATACCATTAATCAATGCATATTCACTGGAAAGTATCAAGACTCATGAGACGTGCCCCCATCTATAAAATCCATAAAACAGTAGTACCTCATATGTTAAATTTCATTCAAAATGATTACATAGAATTTAATCATGTTACTCACATCTTTGTCTATCTGGTGGTGATATCAGTATCACTTTGGCGTCGCAGAAGCTTTGATTGAAGATTAGAGTAGTAGTTGATGGTAGAACTAGAAGAAAACTGGCTCAGATTGAAATCTCTCTGCTCTCTTTTGCTCTGTAGTGTACCCTGATCAATGGAATGTTGTAATATTTATTGCCACAAGGCACAAGCGTCGTGCACTTTCCTTCTTATAAGGATCTGTGTGTGAATTCCTTTCCTACTCTGAATTCCGGGAATCTTAACCGTATGAAACGAAAAAAAGGAGAGAGCTCACTAAACTATATTAGTTCTCATTCCAAACTGCCCTTTCTAATTTCTTAACAACCCATTTACAATAGTATTAGTACCCATGGAAACTCCTAACTTATGATATAAACTATAAAAGTGGGTCCGGACCTACAAAACAAATCTAAATGTATCAAATGGGATAGGGGTCGGCGACTATGGGGGGTGGGTGTTGATGATGGATTAACGGTCATAAGGTGGGCCCCGTATTTGAATAACATACTTAATATACATCTATACATAGATAATATCTGGTCATAGTATTGCGTGTTCAGGTCCTTGAGTATGAAAACCATGGACTTCAAAGTTCAAACCACCCATCCAGATTTTATTTGGGTCAATACAGAGTACTTAAACCAGAACCCAAATGAAAAGAAAAGCCCATATATAAGCGCATATACCCAATTTTTCCAACTACCAAAAAGTCTAGTCCAGTTGTATGGTTTTTGTTATCTTAACCGCTAAGACGGGAGATCAAGCTCACTTACCTTTTAACAAACCAATGTAAAAGAATTTCACAAATAGAGTTAATCAAGATTCATGTAGTGGGATGAATGTTTGCCTTATGAGTGGTTGTAATCTATATTACTAAAGGGATGTATACACTTCATGAGAAGTCTTGGAGGAGGACACCTGGCATGTCTTGGAGATGGACACGTGGCAGCAAAGGGTCCAAGACACGTGGCAGCAAAGGGATGTATCACCCTTCCATTCCTCCCTTCCAATTCCAACCCTTCCATTCCTCCCTTCCGTTTCCAATCATACAGAAATATCTTCCTATAAATCTCCATCATTTCCTAATATTTATCCATCCACCTTACTACAAAAAGAATTTCCATTCAAGTAATATCTTTAACGATTTTGTGGATCAAATCCAAACCTTTAAAGTCAAAAAATTTAATTTATATCAATCAATTCATGGGTCCCGGCCCGCATCATTTGATTTTATGGACAGTTAGAATAAAGATGGTGGACCCCATTCATCTGGGTCCCACTTAAAAATATTTGGTCAATTTGTTAGGTCTATGATCATTAGATCATTTGATCTTTCTTAATCAATTCATGGGTCTCATCCCGCATAATATGATTTTATAGACGGTTAGAATAGAGATGGCGGACCCCATTCATTTGGGGGGGGGGGGGGGGGGGGTTCCACTTAAATAGGTTTGGTTTGGTCAATTTGTGAGGTCTATGATCATTTGATCATTTGACCTTTATCAAGCAATTCATGGGTCCCAGCCCGCATCATATGGTTTTATGAACGGTTAGAATATAAATGGTGGACTCCATTCATCTTTGGGGTCCCACTTAAATAAATTAGGTTTGTTCATTTTATGAGGTCTATGATCATTTGAACTTCATTAATCAATTCATGGGCCACTTAAATAAATTAGGTTTGTTCATTTTATGAGGTCTATGATCATTTGAACTTTATCAATCAATTCATGGGTCCCGGCCCGCATCATATGATTTTATGGACGGTTAGAATAGAGATGGTGGACCTCATTCAAGTAATATCTTCAACGATTTTGTGGATCAAATCCAAACCTTTAAATTCAAAAAATTCAATTTATATCAATCAATTCATGGGTCCCGGCCCGCATCATTTTTTTTATGGACGGTTAGAATAAAGATGGTGGACCCCATTCATCTGGGTCCCACTTAAAAATATTTAGTCAATTTGTTAGGTCTATGATCATTTGATCATTTGATCTTTCTTAATCAATTCATGGGTCTCATCCCGCATAATATGATTTTATGGACGGTTAGAATAGAGATGGTGGACCTCATTCATTTGGGGGGGGGGTTTCCACTTAAATAGGTTTGTTTTGGTCAATTTGTGAGGTCTATGATCATTTGATCCTTTGACCTTTATCAAGCAATTCATGGGTCCCAGCCCGCATCATATGGTTTTATGAACGGTTAGAATATAGATGGTGGACTCCATTTATCTTTGGGGTCCCACTTAAATAAATTAGGTTTGTTCATTTTATGAGGTCTATGATCATTTGAACCTCTATTCCTCCCTTCCATTTCCAACCCTTCCATTCCTCCCTTCCGTTTCCAATCATACAGAAATATCTTCCTATAAATCTCCATCATTTCCTAATATTTATCCATCCACCTTACTACAAAAAGAATTTCCATTCAAGTAATATCTTTAACGATTTTGTGGATCAAATCCAAACCTTTAAAGTCAAAAAATTTAATTTATATCAATCAATTCATGGGTCCCGGCCCGCATCATTTGATTTTATGGACAGTTAGAATAAAGATGGTGGACCCCATTCATCTGGGTCCCACTTAAAAATATTTGGTCAATTTGTTAGGTCTATGATCATTAGATCATTTGATCTTTCTTAATCAATTCATGGGTCTCATCCCGCATAATATGATTTTATAGACGGTTAGAATAGAGATGGCGGACCCCATTCATTTGGGGGGGGGGGGGGGGGGGGGGTTCCACTTAAATAGGTTTGGTTTGGTCAATTTGTGAGGTCTATGATCATTTGATCATTTGACCTTTATCAAGCAATTCATGGGTCCCAGCCCGCATCATATGGTTTTATGAACGGTTAGAATATAAATGGTGGACTCCATTCATCTTTGGGGTCCCACTTAAATAAATTAGGTTTGTTCATTTTATGAGGTCTATGATCATTTGAACTTCATTAATCAATTCATGGGCCACTTAAATAAATTAGGTTTGTTCATTTTATGAGGTCTATGATCATTTGAACTTTATCAATCAATTCATGGGTCCCGGCCCGCATCATATGATTTTATGGACGGTTAGAATAGAGATGGTGGACCTCATTCAAGTAATATCTTCAACGATTTTGTGGATCAAATCCAAACCTTTAAATTCAAAAAATTCAATTTATATCAATCAATTCATGGGTCCCGGCCCGCATCATTTTTTTTATGGACGGTTAGAATAAAGATGGTGGACCCCATTCATCTGGGTCCCACTTAAAAATATTTGGTCAATTTGTTAGGTCTATGATCATTTGATCATTTGATCTTTCTTAATCAATTCATGGGTCTCATCCCGCATAATATGATTTTATGGACGGTTAGAATAGAGATGGTGGACCTCATTCATTTGGGGGGGGGGGGGGGGGGGGGTTTCCACTTAAATAGGTTTGTTTTGGTCAATTTGTGAGGTCTATGATCATTTGATCCTTTGACCTTTATCAAGCAATTCATGGGTCCCAGCCCGCATCATATGGTTTTATGAACGGTTAGAATATAGATGGTGGACTCCATTTATCTTTGGGGTCCCACTTAAATAAATTAGGTTTGTTCATTTTATGAGGTCTATGATCATTTGAACCTCTATTCCTCCCTTCCATTTCCAACCCTTCCATTCCTCCCTTCCGTTTCCAATCATACAGAAATATCTTCCTATAAATCTCCATCATTTTTTAATATTTATCCATCCACCTTACTACAAAAAGAATTTCCATTCAAGTAATATCTTCAACGATTTTGTGGATCAAATCCAAACCTTTAAATTCAAAAAATTTAATTTATATCAATCAATTCATGGGTCCCGACCCGCATCATTTGATTTTATGGACAGTTAGAATAAAGATGGTGGACCCCATTCATCTGGATCCCACTTAAAAATATTTGGTCAATTTGTTAGGTCTATGATCATTAGATCATTTGATCTTTCTTAATCA
The DNA here is from genome assembly GCA_012931725.1 of Litsea cubeba. Lineage (NCBI taxonomy): Eukaryota > Viridiplantae > Streptophyta > Magnoliopsida > Laurales > Lauraceae > Litsea > Litsea cubeba. The sequence continues at coordinate 114,377,254 of CM022945.1, forward strand.
ATTCATGGGTCTCATCCCGCATAATATGATTTTATGGACGGTTAGAATAGAGATGGTGGACCCCATTCATTTAGGGGGGGGGGGGGGGGGGGGGAGTTCCACTTAAATAGGTTTGGTTTGGTCAATTTGTGAGGTCTATGATCATTTGATCATTTGACCTTTATCAAGCAATTCATGGGTCCCAGCCCGCATCATATGGTTTTATGAACGGTTAGAATATAAATGGTGGACTCCATTCATCTTTGGGGTCCCACTTAAATAAATTAGGTTTGTTCATTTTATGAGGTCTATGATCATTTGAACTTCATTAATCAATTCATGGGCCACTTAAATAAATTAGGTTTGTTCATTTTATGAGGTTTATGATCATTTGAACTTTATCACTCAATTAATGGGTCCCGGCCCGCATCATATGATTTTATGGACGGTTAGAATAGAGATGGTGGACCTCATTCAAGTAATATCTTCAACGATTTTGTGGATCAAATCCAAACCTTTAAATTCAAAAAATTCAATTTATATCAATCAATTCATGGGTCCCGGCCCGCATCATTTTTTTTATGGACGGTTAGAATAAAGATGGTGGACCCCATTCATCTGGGTCCCACTTAAAAATATTTAGTCAATTTGTTAGGTCTATGATCATTTGATCATTTGATCTTTCTTAATCAATTCATGGGTCTCATCCCGCATAATATGATTTTATGGACGGTTAGAATAGAGATGGTGGACCTCATTCATTTGGGGGGGGGGGGGGGGGGGGTTTTCCACTTAAATAGGTTTGTTTTGGTCAATTTGTGAGGTCTATGATCATTTGATCCTTTGACCTTTATCAAGCAATTCATGGGTCCCAGCCCGCATCATATGGTTTTATGAACGGTTAGAATATAGATGGTGGACTCCATTTATCTTTGGGGTCCCACTTAAATAAATTAGGTTTGTTCATTTTATGAGGTCTATGATCATTTGAACCTCTATTCCTCCCTTCCATTTCCAACCCTTCCATTCCTCCCTTCCGTTTCCAATCATACAGAAATATCTTCCTATAAATCTCCATCATTTTTTAATATTTATCCATCCACCTTACTACAAAAAGAATTTCCATTCAAGTAATATCTTCAACGATTTTGTGGATCAAATCCAAACCTTTAAATTCAAAAAGTTTAATTTATATCAATCAATTCATGGGTCCCGACCCGCATCATTTGATTTTATTGACAGTTAGAATAAAGATGGTGGACCCCATTCATCTGGATCCCACTTAAAAATATTTGGTCAATTTGTTAGGTCTATGATCATTAGATCATTTGATCTTTCTTAATCAATTCATGGGTCTCATCCCGCATAATATGATTTTATGGACGGTTAGAATAGAGATGGTGGACCCCATTCATTTGGGGGGGGGGGGGGGGGGGGGGGGGGGGGGTTCCACTTAAATAGGTTTGGTTTGGTCAATTTGTGAGGTCTATGATCATTTGATCATTTGACCTTTATCAAGCAATTCATGGGTCCCAGCCCGCATCATATGGTTTTATGAACGGTTAGAATATAAATGGTGGACTCCATTCATCTTTGGGGTCCCACTTAAATAAATTAGGTTTGTTCATTTTATGAGGTCTATGATCATTTGAACTTCATTAATCAATTCATGGGCCACTTAAATAAATTAGGTTTGTTCATTTTATGAGGTCTATGATCATTTGAACTTTATCAATCAATTCATGGGTCCCGGCCCGCATCATATGATTTTATGGACGGTTAGAATAGAGATGGTGGACCTCATTCAAGTAATATCTTCAACGATTTTGTGGATCAAATCCAAACCTTTAAATTCAAAAAATTCAATTTATATCAATCAATTCATGGGTCCCGGCCCGCATCATTTTTTTTTTTTATGGACGGTTAGAATAAAGATGGTGGACCCCATTCATCTGGGTCCCACTTAAAAATATTTAGTCAATTTGTTAGGTCTATGATCATTTGATCATTTGATCTTTCTTAATCAATTCATGGGTCTCATCCCGCATGATATGATTTTATGGACGGTTAGAATAGAGATGGTGGACCTCATTCATTTGGGGGGGGGAGGGGGGGGGGGGGTTTCCACTTAAATAGGTTTGTTTTGGTCAATTTGTGAGGTCTATGATCATTTGATCCTTTGACCTTTATCAAGCAATTCATGTGTCCCAGCCCGCATCATATGGTTTTATGAACGGTTAGAATATAGATGGTGGACTCCATTCATCTTTGGGGTCCCACTTAAATAAATTAGGTTTGTTCATTTTATGAGGTCTATGATCATTTGAACCTCCATTCCTCCCTTCTATTTCCAACCCTTCCATTCCTCCCTTCCGTTTCCAATCATACAGAAATATCTTCCTATAAATCTCCATCATTTTCTAATATTTATCCATCCACCTTACTACAAAAAGAATTTCCATTCAAGTAATATCTTTAATGATTTTGTGGATCAAATCCAAACCTTTAAATTCAAAAAATTTAATTTATATCAATCAATTCATGGGTCCCAGCCCGCATCATTTGATTTCATGGACGGTTAGAATAAAGATGGTGGACCCCATTCATCTGGGTCCCACTTAAAAATATTTGGTCAATTTGTTAGGTCTATGATCATTTGATCATTTGATCTTTCTTAATCAATTCATGGGTCTCATCCCGCATAATATGATTTTATGGACGGTTAGAATAGAGATGGTGGACCCCATTCATTTGGGGGGGTTCCACTTAAATAGGTTTGGTTTGGTCAATTTGTGAGGTCTATAATCATTTGATCGTTTGACCTTTATCAAACAATTCATGGGTCCCAGCCCGCATCATATGGTTTTATAAACGGTTTGAATATAGATGGTGGACTCCATTCATCTTTGGGGTCCCACTTAAATAAATTAGGTTTGTTCATTTTATGAGGTCTATGATCATTTGAACTTTATCAATCAATTCATGGGCCACTTAAATAAATTAGGTTTGTTCATTTTATGAGGTCTATGATCATTTGAACTTTATCAATCAATTCATGGGTCCCGGCCCGCATCATATGATTTTATGGATGGTTAGAATAGAGATGGTGGACCCCATTCATCTGAGTCTCACTTAAACATATTTGATTAATTTGTTAGGTCTACGATCATTTGATCATTTGATCTTTTTAAATCAATTCATGGGTCTCATCCCGCATAATATGATTTTATGGACGGTTAGAATAAAGATGGTGGACCCCATTCATCTGGGGGTTTCACTTAAATAGGTTATGTTTGGTCAATTTATGAGGTCTATGATCATTTAATATTTTGATCATTATCAAGCAATTAATGGGTCCCAGCCTGCATCAGATTATTTCATGGACGGATAGAATATAGATGGTGGACCCCATTCATCTTGTGGGTCCCACTTAAATAAGTTAGGTTTGGTCAATTTGAGAGGTCTATGATCATTTGATCATTTGATCTTTATCAATCAATTAATGGGTCCCGGCCCGCATCATTTGATTTTATGGACGGTTAGAATAAAGATGGTGGACCCTATTCATCTGGGTCCCACTTAAAAATATTTGGTCAATTTTTTAGGTCTACGATCATTTATCCTTTGATCTTTTTAAATCAATTCATGGGTCCCATCCCGCATAATATGGTTTTATGGATGGTTAGAATAGAGATGGTGGACCCCATTCATCTGGGGGTTTCCACTTAAATAGGTTACGTTTGGTCAATTTGTGAGGTCTATGATCATTTGATCATTTGATCTTTATCAATCAATTAATGGGTCCCGGCCCGCATCATTTGATTTTATGGACGGTTTGAATAGAGATGATGGGTCCCATTCATCTTGGTCCCACTTAAAAATATTTGGTCAATTTTTTAGGTCTACGATCATTTGATCTTTCTTAATCAATTCATGCCTCACCTAAATAATATAACATTTGGAAAAAAAAATAAAGATCAAATTAGCAACAAAAAAAAGGACTCACAAGTTTACTAATTAATAAATTTATTAAAAATAATTCATATCAGTCTGTGCATTTGGTGGTTTCGTGGTTATCCACGGGGTTTTGCTAGTTGTATATTAAAATGGTGTGGGTGAAGTAAACATGTAATTCTTTCATGGGACATCTAACAAAAAACCCCCCTTAAACAGGATAACCATAGTTGAGGACCTTAAACTTTTATAATGACCAGAAAGGCCCTCAAACCCAAATCATCTCTATTTTTTTCCATTTTGCCATTTCTTTGTTGAATCCAAACAAAAGATCCTAGATTTTAAAATTTTAAGTCGCAATGGAGTCGGTTCATATCTTTATTTTAATATGCAGTGGCATTATAAATGAAGTTCAATTTTATCCATCAAATTTTGTTTTGAGTTTTATGAGATTTTCTTAAAACTTTCTTGCGTAAATTTTAGAATTCTTACTTTTGGAAGAGATGATGATCTTTTCCCTTCAATTACATGCATCTACTGTACTAATCTTTTATATTATTCCAACCCCAATCACATCTAATATACAATGGTCCGATGTATAAAAAAGAGCTTAAAAGATAACCGTACAACTATAATTTCCCATGTAATTCTCTCAATACACATCCTGCAGAGTAAAAAAAATTCACATTCACTCAAATAATTAATATCTGTATGTCTTCATAAACAATTCACCGATAGACCAAAAAATCCAATACAAAATCCTCTCTCTTTATAGCTTCAAATGAGTTACTGCACCTACTTTGCAAGGAGGGACCCATCAGATTCAAGTCAAGTTCTATATATGGGACCTTAATAAGGCCACACTCAATAGCGGATCCTGGATTTTCATTTGGGCGGTGCGCACAATGATCGAATTAAGAAGTTAAATAATAAAATAAAATCTTTTAAGACTTTACTTAAAAAATTTCTCGAATTTCCACACCCCGCGTAGTAACATGTAGGTTCAACCATTGGCCACACTCTCTCAGTTCCTCAATCTGAGGCAACTTAGGGAAAAATAGTTTTGATTATATTTTATATACGGTCCTAAATGAGAGTTTTTTCTTTTGGGTAAAAGGATAGTCTTATTGAACTAAAGTAGATAGGGGTAAACAAATTACATCTGAAATGCCATTCTTGTTGATTAAAATCCAGAAAGATGTTGAACAATTGACTTAGCTGGGCATATATGGGAATTTAAAAAATATTGAGAACCATTCAATTAATGGAGGAGTTGTTTTGAGGGCCACAAAAGATGTCCAAATGCTAACCATTAGATGAGACCTGATCTTCACCAGACTTGCATGATCAATTAGGGGGCCAACAAAATTCAGCTCAGTGTTGAATTTAGGCCGTTAGGAACTCAAGTTGGGGACATATATAGGAGGGAGTAATTAAATGCATGTGAAGGTCTTAGATTGATTATAAGGACGCCATGTGGACCCCACATGCTAGACCATTCTTTTATATATATACTAGCAAATCCCCGTGGATAACCACGAAACCACCAAATGCACAGACTGATATGAATTATTTTTAATAAATTTATTAATTAGTAAACTTGTGAGTCCTTTTTTTTGTTGCTAATTTGATCTTTATGTTTTTTTTCAAATGTTATATTCTTTAGGTGATGCATGAATTGATTAAGAAAGATCAAATGATCATAGACCTAACAAATTGACCTAATATATTTAAGTGGGACCAAGATGAATGGGGCCCATCATCTCTATTCGAACCGTTCATAAAATCATATGATACGGGCTGGGACCCATTAATTGATTGATAAAGATCAAATGATCAAATGATCATAGACCTTTCAAATTAACCAAACCTAACCTATTTAAGTGGGACCCCCAAGATGAATGGGGTCCACCATTTATATTCTAACCGTCCATAAAACCATATTATGCGGGATGGGACCCATGAATTGATTAAGAAAGATCAAATGATCAAATGATCGTAGACCTAACAAATTGATCTAATGTATTTAAGTGAGACTCAGATGAATGGGGTCCACCATCTTTATTCTAACCGTCCATAAAATCAAATGATGCGGGCCGGGACCCATTAATTAATTGATAAAGATCAAATGATCATCGATCTCTCAAATTGACCAAACCTAGCCTATTTAAGTGGGATCCCCAAGATGAATGGGGTCCACCGTCTATATTCTAACTGTCCATAAAACCATATGATGCGGGCTGGGACCCATGAATTGCTTGATAAAGATCAAATGATCAAATGATCATAAACCTCACAAATTGACCAAACATAACCTATTTAAGTGGAACCCCTAGATGAATGGGGTCCACCATCTCTATTCTAACCGTCCAAAAAATCATATTATGCGGGATGAGACCCATGAATTGATTTAAAAAGATCAAATGATCGTAAACCTAACAAATTGACCAAATATTTTTAAGTGGGACTCAGATGAATGGGGTCCACCATCTTTATTCTAACCGTCCATAAAATCAAATGATGCGGGCCGGGACCCATTAATTGATTGATAAGGATCAAATGATCAAATGATCATAGACCTCTCAAATTGACCAAACCTAACCTATTTAAGTGAGACCCCCAAGATGAATGGGGTCCGCCATCTATATTCTAACCATCCATGAAATAATATGATGCGGGATGGACCCATGAATTGCTTGATAAAGATCAAATGATCAAATGATCATAGACCTCACAAACTGACCAAACGTGACCTATTTAAGTGAACCCCCAGATGAATGGGGTCCACCATCTCTATTATAACCATCCATAAAACCATATTATGCGGGATGGGACCCATGAATTGATTTAAAAAGATCAAAAGATCAAATGATCGTAGACCTAAAAAATTGACCAAATATTTTTAAGTGGGACCCAGATGAATGGGGTCCACCATCTTTATTCTAACCGTCCATAAAATCAAATGATGCGGGCCGGGGCCCATTAATTAATTGATAAAGATTAAATGATCATAGACCTCTCAAATTGACCAAACCTAACCTATTTAAGTGGGACCCACAAGATGAATGGGTCCACCATCTATATTCTAACCGTCCATGAAATAATCTGATGCGGGCTGGGACCCATGAATTGCTTGATAATGATCAAAGTATTAAATGATCATAGACCTCACAAATTGACCAAACATAACCTATTTAAGTGGAACCCCCTAGATGAATGGGGTCCACCATCTTTATTCTAACCGTCCATAAAACCATATTATGCGGGATGGGACCCATGAATTGATTTTAAAAAGATCAAATGATCAAATGATCGTAGACCCAACAAATTGATCAAATATGTTTAAGTGAGACCCAGATGAATGGGGTCCACCATCTCTATTCTAACCGTCCATAAAATCATATGATGCGGGCCGGGACTCATGAATTGATTGATAAAGTTCAAATGATCATAGACCTCATAAAATAAACAAACCTAATTTATTCAAGTGGGACCCCAAAGATGAATAGAGTCTACCATATATATTCTAACCGTTCATAAACCATATGATGCGGGCTGGGACCCATGAATTGCTTGATAAAAGTCAAAGGATCAAATGATCATAGACCTCACAAATTGACCAAACCTAACCTATTTAAGTGGAAACCTCCCCCCACCCCCACCCCCCCCCCCCACCCCCCCACCCAAATAAATGGGATCCACCATCTCTATTCTAACCGTCCATAAAATCATATTATGCGGGACGAGACCTATGAATTGATTAAGAAAGATCAAATGATCAAATGATCATAGACCTAACAAATTGACCAAATATTTTTAAGTGGGACCCAGATGAATGGGGTCCACCATCTTTATTCTAACCGTACATAAAATCAAATGATGCGGGCCGGGACCCATGAATTGATTGATATAAATTAAATTTTTTGAATTTAAAGGTTTGGATTTGATCCACAAAATCGTTGAAGATATTACTTGAATGGAAATTCTTTTTGTAGTAAGGTGGATGGATAAATATTAGGAAATGATGGAGATTTATAGGAAGATATTTCTGTATGATTGGAAACAAAAGGGAGGAATGGAAGGGTTGGAAATGGAAGGGAGGAATGGAATTTGCTGCCACGTGTCTTGGATCCCTTTGCTGCCACGTGTCCATCTCCAAGACATGCCAGGTGTCCTCCTCCAACACTTCTCATGAAGTGTATACATCCCTTTAGTAATATAGATAGATGGCAATTGATCCTTTGCTATCTGTGTGAGACACTTGGGTCACAGATCAAGGGATGATGAGAATGTCATAGGAATACCTTTTAATTCCCCAACCCAACCCAACTATGATTGCCATACTTCTGAGTGTACCCAATGATTAGCCAATACAGATTTATCTAGGTCAGAGATTTAAAACCATAATTCAGGTAGGCCCCACACAGGCAGGGGCTTGGCACCTGATGTATGTTCAGCTTTCCATCATGCAGTTGAACCCATGCCAGTGAAGCAGACCATTTGAAAAAAAAAAATTATAACAAAACCAAAGGTGATGAAGAATCCATTAACAAACAAAAGAGAATTCCCTTTGAAAAAAAAAATCTTGTTTTCTTGCATCTAAACCATCTACAGAACTATATATGAAAGGCAGCAATGTTCCTCTTCAAGGTGGATACTGGATACAACCTTCAGCATCTCCATCCATCACATAAACAAGCTGTGGCAATTCATGCCATGGACATTTTAGAAAGCGGGCTCGGCGTTGGCCGGAAGTTCCTCCGCCGCCGGTGGCATGACCTCGAACGCCGCCGCACTGGAGGTGCCAAGGCCCTCTTTACGAGCACCCGATCGGCCCACCTTGTGGGCTTCTTAATCACAGTCGCCGATTGGTGCCGTCTACACTTGAATGCTCCGGGGTGGTTCGACGGCAAGCATGAACATGTGGATTTTTTCTTCAGCAATGCCAGAGCATGGTTCCATTTCTGAGCATCGTTCCGGTCTATCCAGTGATCGAGAGTGGACGCCATGGTTGCAGCTGGATCTCTCACATTCATCATTTCGAATCTGTGTAACATTGATATTAAGTCTAAGAAGCAAGTAATTTAAGTGTTTCTGTTGGAAACTTGTATTTATTGCCACAAGGCACAAGCGTCGTGCACTTTCCTTTTTATAAGGATGTGTGTGTGGATTCCTTTCCTATTCTGAATTCCGAGAATCTTAATGCTATGCAACTTCTTTTTCTATCCAACTCCCCTCAACCGTATGAAACGAAAAAAGGAGAGATCTCACTTAACGGTATATTAGTTCTTATTCCAAACTGCCCTTTCTAATTTCTTAACAACCCCATTTACAATAGTATTAGTACCCATGGAATCTCCTAACTTATGATATAAACTATAAAAGTGGGTCCGGACAAATCTAAATGTATCAAATTCCTAATAGCTTAGGCCAAATCATAATTTCTAAAGGTGGCCCATGTTTGGGTTTTGGATGTTTCACTTCACAAAGGGTGTTAAACATTGTAATTAGTGTAAATGTGGGCCTCATATCATCATTCCAAAAGATGAGTCTCCACTTATCATTTCTAAATGTGCGTCCCACACAATAATTTCTAAAGATGAGCCTTGCATATGACAATTCCTAAAGTAGGGCCATATTTCAATTCTAAGGATAGGTCATGTGTGATTTTTGAAGAATAATAAAGGGCCCACTACATAACATCTAAACGGCTCAAAATCATCATTTCATTATAAATCAATTGCACATTTTTCTTTTCCATTTTAATCTCATTTGAAAAAAAAATGAAGAATATGTTAGTTGGGGATACTCTAGTTAGAGCTTTTATTAAAGGGCATATTAAAGGGGAAATATTCAAGTGAGAACTAGTTCTCACCGTGCTTCCGTAAGAACTACGGTTGTGGCCTACCTAGCAACCAATCGAAACCGTGCATAGATAGGGACCCCTAATAGTTATGGCAAGTGGGAATACATTCAAGACGTGATACATTCTTCTTTTTAGCAGCTCTAGTTACAACTTTAATAACATGACTAGTATCAACTGAACTTTTAACAAGGCAATTTTTATCTTTGGGGTTTGATGAGGATGCTCCGTCAGCGTAGCCAATGTTATGGTTTGTCAACTTTTGCCTTTTGGCTGCACATGATGTCATTAAGCTTTTTTGATATATAGTTTATCTTGTTCAATGAAGTTTTAGCAGAATCTAACTCAGATAGGACCATCTTGAGTCTTCCATTCAAACCAACATTCTCTATTTTCAAAGTCTTTTTTTTCAGAATCAAGCATGTTACACTCCTGTGATTCTGAACTTAGTTTGTTAGTCACTTTGTTGTTTTCATCTTCCAATTGTTGCACTTTTCTAAGAGCTTAAGACAATTGATCATCTTTAAAGGAGGAATTCTGCTCTTCAGACATTTTCCAATTAATAGCCAATTTCTCATTCATCTTAACCATCTTCATGGTTTTCTTGAAAAGTGTCTTATATTCAGTTTTCCAATCTAGTTCTTCCTTTGACTCATTATTATCATGATCAGTTCCATCATCAGGAGAAACATGTGGAGTGGCAAAAACTGAAACTGCCATAAAAGCTATGAATTTTTCTTTGCTAGTGTTAGGCTTCTTAGACTCAGACTTTTTCTCCTTATCATCCATAACAAAATCAAAAGCCCTTTTCTTTAGTTTCCTGTTACCACAATCACTAGCAATGTGTTCGAATCCTTGGCACTCATGACACTGGATCTCTTTAGAAGATTTCTTCTTCCCAATAGATTTAGGAATTTTGGTCAAAGTGCCTTCATGGTTGATATTCATCATCTACACAATAAAATAGTGCAGCCCGTTCTAATACTAATCGAAAGATGCCCTTTTAATCTACTAGAATGGATGCCAGTCCAAAATTCAATGCAGCGGAATAAAATTAAAGCAAACTAGCAAGAAAATCTACCAATCACACACCATAAGAAGACATACATAATTTTTATAGGGAAACCCTATCTAAGGAGAAAAACCACGATCAGAGAAACCAATTACTATTGAACGGTTATAAAATATTCTTACGGTTCTCTTTCTCAGTCAGTACGTCGACTCTAGGACTACAATTGTTCTTGCACAACTCCTCATTACCACGACTACTCGCCGCGCACCGCTCCCCGTATTTAATCCTCCAATAACACCTTGAGAATCAAGATGCACAAATCTTTTACAAAGAAGTAAAAGCATGCACCAAACAATCTAGAGCAAGTCTTTAGCCCAATCTCTCAATAATAGCTCTAGAGAACAAGAAATCTCTCTTAGGACTTTCTCATATCAAAACAAGAGAGAGCAACTTCTAGTCTTACATAGGGTTGAGAGAAGAACTCTTTATATAACCCCAAAATCGTACAAGAGCCTTCTAATATTGATCCAATCAGAATTGTAACACAACTCAAATTAGAAGTCGAAACCCGTTGGGGCTCTTTTCCAGGCTCGCTATAGTGAGCTCATTCTCTGACTCTCGGGCCTAACACTCACCATTGAGGTAAGAAACAATGGATTGGCACAGTTGATTATATTAATTTAGCTTAGTTTTTTTTTTTTTTTAAACATCTTTGTTTTTTTTAATCTTTTGGTACCCAGCCCACGTAAGTGGGAAGAGAAAGCCCACCCCATGTAAAAGAGAGCCCACACACGTGGAAAGAATGACATGCCCATAAACGATCCGTGTGAAGAGCGACATACATCTTTGTTACTTTTGTCTTGAATTTCCTTTATTAACAAAAATCAATTGATACCTAACTTGTAAATATATATATAAATATATATATTGTCATTATTAAGACTGCTACTTGCCATTTTTTGTAGTTACTGCCATTTTTTAAAACTGCTGCTTGCCCCACTGCCAGATAATCCTTAATCTGCCACTAACCCCTCCCCCACCCCGAATGTTATCGATCCCAAGTGTTTACGTACAGGATCCAAAATCCAAATTTGACTCACAGTTGGATTGAAATTAAAATAAAAATAGGAAAAACATATATTCTAAAACCATGAAATTCAAGGGCCACTGAGAGAGGGGCTATAGTGATCTGATGAACTTGACATTCTGCACACACGTCCTGGGTCACATCCAAATCTTTTGATCCCCACCTTCCCATGAATTAACATGCCCCCAGGTGAGCCCCACAAATTTAGCATGTGGGGCCATATGGCCTACCTACCATCAATCTAATTCCCTCACACACATTTACCCCCTCCTATCTCCCACCTTTAATTCCCATGAACTGAATTTAGTAGGCCTCATAATTGATCATGCAAATTTTGGTGAAAATCAGGTCTTATCTAAGGATTGGGATTTGGATTTGGATAATTTTTGTGGCCCTCAAAACAGAATCTCCATTTCTCATGAGTTTTTCCATATACGTACCTAGGCCATAGGGAGGCCTTTCAAATCCCCACCCCACCCAAACCAACCATGACTATCATGATATGCTTTCAAGTGCACCCAATGACTAGGCGATACAGTTTTATCTCGGCCAAGATTTAAAACCATAACTCAGGTGCACCCCACTCAAACAGGGGCTTGGCACCTGATACATGTCCAGCTTTCCATCTTGCAGTTAAGAATCCATGCAACAAAAGCGAATTCTAGATCTCTTCAAAGAATCTCATTCTCTTATTACATCTAAAACATCTACAGAATTATACATGAGAAGGCTGCATCAATGCTCCTCCTTCACCATCTCTATCCATCACATATATAGAAGTTATGACAATTCATGCCATGGACATGTTACATAGCCGGCTTGGCGTTGGCCGGAAATTCCATCGATGCTGCAACGATTGAGCTGACCGGCGAACCGGCGGCGATATCGCCCTCCTCAACACCTCTCTATCTCCATGGCGCCTTCTCAACCTCTGGACAGGAGCCGTCGATCCATCGCGATGGGCTGAGCCTGATCGAGGCCTTGGCGATACCGGACATTTGTTCCGGAAACTCGAGCTCTTGGTAACCTGGCGGCCGGATTCTGTCGTCCTTGCCGGAGCATGACTCCGGTCTCTGGCGGGTTTTCCTGTGTCTCTAAGTATCTGCATTGTATGAAAGTTGATGGGAAGAAAATGTGTGTGAGGCTGTGACTTGGTTAGGTTTGTTTATGTTTATATAAAGCAATGGCCTTCCTTTTACTTGTCTATTTGATTAATGTGTTTTGTATTTGTATGACCATTGACCTTTCCACTGTTGACTTTTTTGTTGGACTATATAGGATTATAATTGAAAACTTTGACCGGATTTTTAATGGGTGTGCGTTAGGTTTAGAATGGTAGTTTGGTTTACTGTTTGAACAAAAAAATTGGTCAAAGAGCTCAAGTTGCTGTGGGGGCAAGGATGAAAAAATGGTTCCGGGTCAAGTTGGGTTGGGTTTGCATATAATATCCAGAATTGGACCAGACCCGAATTAATTAGGACCCGTCGAAATAAAGACCCTTGATCCATACCCAAATTGAGACCCGACCCGTATAAAAAATAAAGGACCTTGATCCATATCCGTACATATTTCAACTATATAGTTAATATACTCATCATCATCATCATCATGGGGACATTATTTTATCCAAATGACTAGAAATGTCCAATGAACTTACAAATGTGCCGAGCTTTTACCTAGGCAAAATGGGAAAGGACCATTACTGCAATAATCAATCTCAGGAATATTATGCTTAAAACTCTTTCTCCAATTTGTCAATTGATTTAGATCCCTTCATAAAGAAAACTAATTAAGAAAAATGAGAAAATAAATTCTAATTGCTTCTGATGATATTTTTTCTATTCCATCCAATAAAATGACTTAAATTAAGGATACAAGTACATGAGATTTTGACAAATTAAAAAACAGCGAAAACTAATCCCAGTTATTAGAGGAAAAACTAATAATTTGAGAGGATTCCTAATCAAATAAGACACTTAAAAGTAAATAAGAATTTTTCATACAACAGGAAAATTGACTTTAATGGCTTCTGCTTCTTATTCAAATGAACTTCTCTTAGCAGTGTTTTAAAATTGGACTGGACCGTTAGGTCATACCAGTTCCACTGGAACTTGTACCTTCACCTGTCCAGTTAGATCAAAATACGGGTACAGGTCAAAAACTAATCAAACCTGGTCAGCCACTTTGCAAAGATCATTCGACACCCAATTTTGAAGACCTCAAAGTTTTGCAATTCATGGCCACTTGTTTATTCATTTATTTATTGGGTACCACGTACAGGTGGATGAGACCACAATTCTCTGGTGAGGGAAATAGACCCCGGGTGATGTAGAATATTCCATATTTAAATCCTGAAAAGCCAAATAAGAACTGATGCCTCTTAACACAATAGTAAAAGGCCGATCTTAATTGATGGCCATTTGTGATGAACCCCATGGCTACACAAGCTTAGTCGCTTCATTTTAGGTTATTATATTATTCTTTATTCAATAAGTTATCACTGGCAATTGACATTTTGATAAAATTGACCATCACCTGCCGATATTTTGAACCATGTACATAGGTGTCGTGTGACTTCAGTCCAGTGCCAGAAGATAGGGACCAAGTACAGAAAATGACTGATGAATGTACTGATTATAACATTCTTTGACTTCCACCATCTCATGGGCTTCAACAGCTGGTGGTTCTTGGAAGCCAATGGCTCTTGACCAATTCAGCTGTGTTTTTTGGTGGATGGTGAATGTACTGATTATAACATTCTTTGACTTCCACCATCTCATGGGCTTCAACAGCTGGTGGTTCTTGGAAGCCAATGGCTCTTGACCAATTCAGCTGTGTTTTTTGGTGGATGGTGATTGGTGTCTCAATTGCCAGTTTCATACAATAATTGGCATTTGACTTGTTGAATTCGAAGTTTCGATTCAAACCCCAACCATGTGTCCTGTGTCAGTGGGCACTTTGACCCCTGGCTGTGAGGAATGGGAAAGGAATCATAGAAATCTGGTGTCAGCATTTCCTTGCAGCTTCACTAGGGAAGCAAATTGATAAAGCAACAATTTTGGGAAATATTTTCTGAAAATTATGGGGGAGTGGGACAGGTGAGGTCAGGTCTACTTTGTGTGGGTTGACCTCTAATAGTAACATGTAAGTCCTCGACCCAAATCCAACCTGTTTATTAATTACATTATAATTGTCAAAACCCGAAAACCACCTGAAAGTTACCACAAAGAAGAATGCTCCATATTGGATTGTGGTTTGGATTCAGGTCGTTTTTGGGTTTTTTTCTTTTCTTTTTTAAGAAGTAACAATGATATATAATTTTGGGGGGGGGGGGGGGGGGGGGGGGGCCTCGTAGGCCTACATGTAGGTCTGCCCTGAATAAAAGGAGGGGGGGAAGGCCATGGCCCTCCTAGGCCTACATGTAGGTCTGCCCTGATTAAAAAGGGGGGGGGGGGGGGGGGGGGGGGGGGCTCGTAGGCCTACATGTAGGTCTGCCCTGAATAAAAGGAGGGGGGGAAGGCCATGGCCCTCCTAGGCCTACATGTAGGTCTGCCCTGATTAAAAGGAAAAATCAGTACCACCAAAAGCACTAAAACACAAAGACAAAGACAAAGTAATGCTTGTAAAAGAGATGTACCAAGCACCACCTTTGACACCTAACCAATGGCGGCACTTAAATTACAAACACGATCAATCCCTTACTTGTGGGGTTCTTGTTATGGAGCTACTACCATCAATATGGAGCAAAGAAGAATTGCTCCGCATAAGAAATATTTTATTCTTTCTTTCTTTCTTTTTTCCTTTTTTTTTTTTCTTTTTTTTACTTCATAAAAAGCGCGGCAGAGGCAGAAATATTGTTTGGAAGCAAAATGATTCTAGGGATAATGACCGAGCAGCTGCTCTTATATCCGACAATTCCCCTACAATAATAAAAAAAAATATAATTCTCAAAGAGCTGTTAGTACCGAAAAGGGCGATCTAAAAATAATAATTTTTATCTTTAATTTTGTGCAATATCCTAAGCCTCTAGGATATCGCACGTTGCGATATCTTATCACGTCCATCACCATGCAGCAACCTTCATCCGAATCTTTTTATCTTGAGTGGCATGTGAAGGCTCCAAATATTCCAAAGGTGATTCCATGAGAGTTGAGGCCCAATGGGTGCAGAGGTAAGGTATTTGTATAGGGCTAACCTACAAAATGATCTAGGTGGGCCTGGGCCCAGCTTATGCTGAAAATCATGCAGTGTAGCCCTAATAACAATCACAATGGTCATGCTAAATTGGTTATGGAAAAGAATAACTCCTAATCTATATCTAAACGGGCCCTTCAGATTGCAAAGCCAAGAAGATTGATAATTAATAAATATTGGTTTTTAAACAATCATGGCCCAGACCTATTTAATTCAAGTTGTATCCAGTCATGATAAAAAAAAAGGTGGGTGGTGTATATTGGGAATAAAAATCTAGAAAAAAAATTAGTACACTGAATAAACCATGAGATCTATCGCTCCATTGGTTCAGATCATGCACAACTTATAATGCCCAGAAACGGCATGGATACGGCAAGGATACGATATAGACATAGTAAGGACACGGATTTTACACATGAAAAGTGAAGTGTTGCCCACTTAAAAGCATTAGTGCATCATAGTGCATAATCCCTTGGACTCTTGCTATTTTCCAGATTTTTCAGATCAATCTGATCATATGAACTTCGTTATAAGCTTTTGGATTACCTTAATCAGCTACTAAAAAACCAATCTGATATGATCTTGGCATATGTGAGAGATTGTGGGTGCAGCGGAAACACCTCAGATGGATGAAGAGATTGTGTATCATCAATCGATTGACTCACTCCTTTTCTTTACTACGTGTAGATTTGTAAATATTAGGCTGGATTAGGATTGTGAGGCATGACAATCACAATCCTAATCAAACTATTAAACGTTCCTTTCTATCTATAATATAATGATAAAGAGTAGATAATGTTTCATCCAAATAGAAAGAGTAAATAATGTTTTATCCAGTCGAGATTTGCCAACGGTATAAAATCTCATCTTTATTTGCTAATTTTGAAAGAGGTGCATTCTTATAGTTTAAGGTTGGGGGCAGGGTTCACCCACATGTGATCACATGTGGGTCCCATCCAATATCATCAATCCGTGCCCTTTCTCAGTTTCTTGAAACCCCAATATCCAGCCAGATATGGAAGATTTAAAATTAAAGACAAAAAGGACTGATATGCCTCCTTCCACTTCATTCATGTTTCTACTTTCTACATCATTAATAGCTAAAGTAACTAAAATCAAATCCCAAGGGCTAGCTCATTTAGCATAGGACCACTGTTTGCAACCGAAGGTTGAGAATTCAAAACTGCACTACCACATTGGGGCTCTAGGGGATTTACCCGGGCTCCCCTAGGGCCCGCAGGATTAATCCCGCCTAGAGGGCGGGGACACCCTCCGTTATAAAAAATAATAATAATAATAAAACCACGTGGTCTTGGTGTTTACTCCGGCCTCCAGGTCTTTTTCCAGGTCAAAGCATAACAAGTGGGCCCATCTGTTGGGTCCACTCCAGTTACTCTTCATGTGAAATCCTAACCCCTTAATCGAAATATCGGACTATAGTATAAACCCTAACCCTAGAACCCCTATGCATACCATCTAAATGCAATTGGGCCCCAATTGAAAATCCCTAATCCTAATTTCAGAAACCTAAAGTCCTAACCCCTAAATCAAAACCTATAAAGGAGATCTATAATATTTGATGACCAATTGAAAAACCCAAATTTCAGAAATCTAAAAAATTCCATAAATTTGAAACCCAAAGCCCTAAATCAAAATTAGAAATTAAATCCAACCTAGATGAGATAACAAAACCAATCCAATTAAACATTGAATTGAACGTAGAAAATAATACGAAAGTTGATTGAAGCCTTGAGAAGAAAGGAGAGAAGATCATCTTTTTCTCCTCCTCAAGGAGCCGAAGATATCAAAGGTTGGGGATTCTGAAAGGTCCAACATAATATAGACGATTTCCACCAAGACCTAAGATACCGCAAAAAATTAAGGATAAAATCGTAACTTTCATAGCATCATTTCTTGCACAAAGAGCTCTATGGAAATAATGTTATTTTTTAATGTTTCGGGGGCAATTGCCGGATATAAGTGCAGCCGTACGGTCATTGTCTCATAATTCTATTAAAGGAGTTCAATTTCTAGGATTTGATTTTTCTCAGATTCAACTGACCTATTCTTCAAAAGATCCATTTTCCATCAAAAGTTCAGAGAATTAGTTTTTCTAAGCAATGGGCAGTAATAAAACAAAAGAAACTTGATGCTGTGATGAAATGGTCAAAAAGTTAGGCCAGACCAGGCCATCGACATCATGTTGCCACTAATCTTCAAGTATTAGGTCCTGGAGATTAAAGACACTATTTGCATTTTCTTCTCAAAAACCTAGTAAATTAGGCACTTAGCTAAAGAGTTTTTATTCAAAAGCAAGGAAAATGGTCATAAAAGTAATGGGATTTGGTGTTGCCAGCTGTAACTATTTTCGAAGTACTAGGACTTTTGTATGAAAGGAAGATGTTTTCAGCAAAGTAGGTTAACAATCTTTACAAGAAGTACTGAGCATCTAATTAAAAAAAAAAAATCTATAGTCACAAAAATTGAATGGTAAATTCACTTAAATAATAGAGATGGCAACCCGCAGGACTGAGAACGGCCACTTACCTCATTGGTAAGTGGCAGCAGTTCTCAGCTGGTTGCCCAGAATTTGAATCCTGAATAATCCACCTCTTTTCACTTGTGTGGGCCTTCTTCCTGCTTGTAGATATTATCCTCCCGTATATGTGCGGGCTCTTTCTTGGTCTTAGCACCCTTGGCTGGGTTACCAAAGAAAAAAAAAAGAGGCAGGATATGGAATCCAGGCATGTCCATGTTAGGAGCGGGTTTGGTAGCAAACTATTCAAGTTTGGGACAGGTTTGAGTTTTGGCTGGCCTGGTCAAAATCACCCTGTTTATAACTAATTTACAATCTTCTTGTTCTTCTTTTTTCATGATTATTTTACTTTTTTTTTTCAAAGTTCTAATATATATAACCTATGCAGCACAGAAGGTAATATATATAGCTCGCGGTAAGACTATTACCTCAAATGAAAAGGAGCTCAACAGAAGCTTCCATTGATGATATTATTCACTGCAAGCTCACATCAGGTTGCACATGCACAGTTCTGAAATATCTTTGAATTTCTACAAATTAAATGGGCCTCCATCCATTAACAGTTACAACATACCAAATCAGCGAAGTAACTCCCAAAAAACACGAATCAGGCAGTCCCTCTCTCTTCAGAAAATCTTGGAAGCTGCACAAGTGAATTGACTCTGGTTACACCTTCCAAGCCTAACCAGTTCTGATCCTCAGAGACGGCCAATGTTCCACTTCCTTCAACTGCAATTGGCATTCTAGCTTTCAGGTCGCCACCTTCTGTTGTCCTGACAGTGAAATTCCGCTGCAGATACGGTTCCAGATTCTGCCCGTCATCTGATTCATTCGCCAGAGAGTAACAGGCCGCAGAGACACTTGGCTCCTCTGTCTCAGATTCACAGTCCATTTTGCCATCCAAATACAAGCACACCACTGCACAGTCATCCATCTTTGAAGTAGGATATTTGATTTTCCACTCGCGAACAGCAGAGTCAACAAGGACCCGTGCGGCTGACGATCGGATTGGAGCGGCTGACACAATCTCGACAACATCATCATTGCTCAGCACATCCCAGACCTACATCACAATGGCTCAAAACCCATCTAGAAAGGATAATCTTTTTTTCTCAAAAGATTTTGCCCAGGCATACACACATCCTCTCTACAGCTAAATCATGCAATCTTTCTAGATAAACTCATACAAATGTGTTTTACAATTTTGATTTCTTATATCTGATTCAATAGTGCAATAGAACTGGCTACATTGGAATGACAACTTCATGAAGATATGGAAATACTTTAAAGAACCAAAATATGGCATTCATATTAAAATGCCATGTGACCACCAAGTGAAAATAGGCTCAAATATCAAATGAGAGTGAGTGAGTTCTCAAGCAAATTTACCACATTTTCAGGTGCTACAAAGGATACTGTTGAACCTAACTACCACATGTAGTAGAAAATTGACAGCAATTATAAGCTTTACGAATACAAATGGAAGAGAATGACACAAAAAGATAGTGCTGACACTAGTAATAACATAGATATTGCTGATTACCAAAAAAAAAAAACATAGATACTACTGGCTAACACTTGTGTCGATCTTCTATTAAGGTCTAAAACTCAAAGACCATTGTTAATTGGACATCAGTCCTTTTTTTGCCAAGTAGGATATGACTGGTCAGGAGTGAAACCTAACCTGTGAAACTTGGATTCTTTGATGAATTGCCTACCGGAAGCAATATATATATATATATATAGATAGATAGAGAGAGAGAGAGATCTCCCTTCCCCAAGATCCGAACACTGTCACTTGAGATTGAAACTCTAGAATTAGTGGTTATTTAAGGTTTCATTAATTATCTACCAATTGGGCTATATGACCAACTAGTATGCTGTTCATCAAACATTTTAACATGATTGGGACTCACGAGTTGCCACAAATTTCCTGTTCTGTTTTCTTACGAATTTGGACATTGGAGGATCTGCTCTATCTTCTTTTTTTTTTTTAATAACGGAGGGTGTCCAAGCCCTTTGGGCTGGGATAGGCCAGGTAAATCCCCTGTGGCCCTAGTGTGGTAGCACAGTTTCGAACCCTCAACCTCCAAGAGCTACCGTGGTCTTAGGCCAACTGAGCTACCCCTCGGGGTTTGGATCTGCTCTATCCTATCATTCCATACTTGATACATGTACCTTTACAGAAAAAGAAAACTGTCAGCATCAGTTCAATAGTTGCTTCATGTGAAGAATTTTACACACAGAAATAATTAAGCCCCAGCACCACTTTAATTCTATGTACAAATGAAATTCTCAAGCAGACACCTATGATCCAACGGACTGGGCGTCATTGGTGGGGTGGACGGTGGACTATGATCAAACTAAACTATTGCATCAAGCCCTTTCCTTGTAAGTGGCATGCACCTCTCACTCTCTTCTTGTAGGCGATCGCATGCCATTCTGAATTGGTTGGATTGCAGTTGTCTTCAACCAACAATCACATACATCCGTGGACAGTTTACTGTTATTTTTGTTCCTTATTTGCCTTAGACAAAAGTATCTACCAATCACTAAAAACAAATAAGCCATTGACAAATCTGAAGAAAAAAGTAAAGGAGAGATTTACAATGTTCTATCTCTTAATGTTTCGGTCCTGACCTGTTTTCATATTTTACAAAACTTATAGTTGGGCCAAACCTTCACCTAAAAACATTTTGATCACTACTTGACTTCAATTCATCAGAGAAATCAGTGCAGTGAACTTTTATTGCTCATGTTCATAATCAACTCTCATAATACCATTTATCAAGTTATCCTTCTCCATTTCTTTCAACTGTTTCAACCATGGCCAAGTGCAACTAAAGTTTATTGATGTAACTTAACAGTGAGGTGATTTGTACAGCATCAACAGTCGGTACTTAAAAAGAAAACAGTGTGTTGTAGTTTAATCTCACACTCCATTAGTAAGCTCTCATGATATTATTTGCCTAATTATTGTTCCCCATTAATTTTAAATGTTTCCAGCATTGCCACATATAACTAATCTTTATGGATGCAACTTAAACTGAGGTGATTTGTATTGCATCAATGTTGGGATTCGGTACTTGATGCAGCTGTTCCCAGTTATATTTGTTAATTTATCTTTCAGTTTTTCTTGGCTCGTGTTTTTCTTAACTGACCAAGCTAGGGTTATGAATTAAGGCATGGATTTGCTACAGTGAATCCTCCAAATCCCAAAATTGACGAATCCAACTACGAGACACCTCATACTGACATACAATCTAGAATACACCCAACAATATTTGCAACTTCACCCAATTGGTACTATTATACAAAGTTCCTAAAAACCAGTAGCTTTAAAGTTCAAGATCCACGTAAATCCAAAGTTCAAGTCTCGGTGAGGGTGGAATGGTGGATCCTTGTACGTACCCTAATACAAGAGTCCAACTCAGGTACTACTCTGTCAAGCGGATCCAAGGTCATAGGTTTATCACCTACAATTTCAGAGCAACAATTTACATTTATAACAATTATTTCATAAGATTTCTTCATGGATCATGCTCTACCATTTGCATACACATATGCACACACAAACATCATACGGTCAAATC
Source organism: Litsea cubeba (assembly GCA_012931725.1). Lineage (NCBI taxonomy): Eukaryota > Viridiplantae > Streptophyta > Magnoliopsida > Laurales > Lauraceae > Litsea > Litsea cubeba. The sequence goes on from CM022945.1 coordinate 114,399,472, forward strand.
TTTTTGTTTGCTTGAGTTCTGTAAACAGATGACTAGGAAAGTGAAAGTACATGCGCTTAATGCAGAAATGATACTAACCCCATCGGAAGCTAGCACAATGAATTGGTCCTTCTCGGTAAGTAACCTATAGGAAAATTCAGGTATTGAGATCAATCCATAGTCCTTCAAACAGAAGTCCCCAAAAGCCCTAGCCATTGCTAATCCAGGAGCATCATCAAATGGCAACCACACTCTCTGCACTTCTGGCTCATCTTGTAATGCAAAAACCCTGCCTTTACACCGTTTGATCCTCTCAGCTTCTCCTAAAGGAAGAAGAAAGACAGAATAAGCTTCGACCCAATTTAAATAAACCAAAGAAATTAATAAACAAGACATACTCGGTAGATCGGGTTTTAGATCAACAGTCAACTGTATTGCAACCATGGAATCCATGCCACACTTTGATCCCAAAACCGCTCGAGAATCTCCAATGTTCCCAATGAAAAGATTTGACCCCTATAAGGAATATTTATTAGAAAAAGATGAACAGACATAAAAGGAGATAAAGTGAAAGAAAACAAAGAGAATGTCTCACCTGTTTCACCAAAGTAACTGCAGTGCTACCACTGCAAAAGCAATCAACAGAAGGATGAGATCTCAACTCCTTGTCCATTGCCTTGAAAGATTTAAGGAAAGAATCTCTCCACAAAGAGATCAATGGATCCTCCTGTGAGCTTTCTTTCACAGAAGACATGGAATCATCCATGTCAATCTTTGCCTTGAAACAATTACCACTTCCCCCATTTTCCCCCATCTCATGAGATTGCAAGAATGACATCAATTTCAGAGGCAGAGCATCCCTCACTCTTCGGGCAACAAGATGCCCATGTGGACCATGCCCATCAAAGACACCACAGAAGATTGCATCTGCTGAAACAAAATCCTACATACAAAAGAAACACACAAATAACGCACAAGAAGTAACTTATGCACACACAGAGAAACCTCAATGAAAGAATAGACAACTTACTTCCCATATGATCATGGCATCCTGATTAATGCCCTTCCGTCCTTGCTGAGTAAAAATACAGGAGGTTTTGCTACTTCCATTCACAACAATTCGGTTGGGAATAGAAGGCAACTGCTGCAAGGTCATGACCTGTTCTGAGACTGATCCCTTTGCTCGTCTCGCCCTTTGCGATCCGCTTCGAGCCCATGGTGAAGAACTCTCTCCACCACCGCTACGAATGCGATTACCAATGGAAAGACAACCACCCATCCAATCAGCACTGAAATAAACACATCAGAAAATCCCCACCTCTCGTAAGCAGAAAACTGAACAAGAATACAACCACAGATGAAGCTCCTCCACTTTTGAAACAGAGCTCAGCCCAAATCCCAGTACATGTTGACGAAACTGTGTTTTCTTTGAACTATTTCTTCCTTTGTTTACCAAAGTCAATTAGCAAAAGATAATCTGAAATCCAGATTCTCACATGCCACGGATTCTTTCCAAACCTTGAATTCAGGTGCAACCTCCCACTTGTGTTTAATTATCTCAATAAAACCTGGATCCAACGCACGAAACGTGAAGGGTAAGATCCCCAGGTTAACAAGACCTGATTGATTTATTTAATATTATTTAATAAATTCATTCAAGGGATCAATGTTTGATACTAAGAACAAGTCAAGGACAATGCAATTTTTCACCATTAACCCCTTAAAAGGACAAAAGCTCTGGAGTATTTCATTACAACCAAGGCAGAAAACTAAATAATAGATATGGTCAAATGGGGAAGGAGACGAGAAAACATTAAAAAACTAAAGCATCATCTACTGATAAAAACAATAAAATGTTAGAAGCCAAACAAAACAAAAGGAATAAGCCAATTTAAAATTCATCGTCCAAGAACATTGCCAATACCAAGGATCCTCCCTACCTCCAAAGACAATAACAGCATAGACAACAATTTCTCAGTATATGGTAGCCAATTCTTACTTTTGATCTTCCATTATTCATCCCAACTATAGCAAAATTCCAAAAAAACGAATAACCCCAGAAACCAAAAACATAGAGAAATCTTAAAAAAAAAAAAAAAAAAAAAACTGTAGTAATTTCAATGGAGAAAGCTGTAAACGAAATGATGAAGCAAGAAAAATCAGATCTTTATGACTTCAATTGAAAAAAAGCAACGATTTTTAATAGAGAAAAGCAGAAAGCAAAAGAAAAAAAAAAAAAGGAAAAGGGCCATTAAAGAAAGCTCCAAAACCATCCATTTCCCCGTTTTTCCTTCCTTGAGAACACCCAAAAGGGTGAATAGAAAGACGGAAAGGAAGCTCTAAGCAACAATTCAACGAACACGTGATCTACAACAACTTGGGTTTCTTCTCAATGGCAATAAGGAAAAGAGGAAAACAATCCAATCAGAAAAAGACGAAGCAAATGAAGCTTATAGATTCAATCAATCCACCTTCCTCTAATCCAAAGGACAAAAAGGCATAAAACAAACGAACAGCTCTCTCCGCCTCCTACCCATCAAAAGAAATGAAAAAACAAGGAAAACGCAAACATCAAAGCAGAGAAAGCCTTTTCCTGCATTTTTGCAACAAACCCAGATAAAGATTGGAGCTAAGAAAAGCAAGCAAACCACTTCTTCATAGAGAAAACAAGAAGAAAATGAGTAAACAAACAAAGAGCAAAAGAACTGTAAAGCAGATAACTTTCTTCTACCTTCTACTTGGAATTTGGTTTCCCTGTAATTCTAATTACAAGTAAAAAAGAAGAATAAGAAGAATAATTACCTGCGATCTGCTGCTAGTGTTGTTCTTTCTTTGGCAGTGGAAAATGAAGAAAAGAGATTTCCTGGAAAAGAAGGAGCAGAGGAGTTTTCTACAGGAAGAAATGACAAGGTGGTGTGAAAGCTATCATGATCAGAAGCGCATTCAATGTACGCATATGAAAGTGGAAGGAAAAGGTTGGGAAGTTGGAGTGGAAAATTCTCTAAGGGCGAATTGTAGAGAGTTATCTGATGCCGCTATGGACAAAAAAGAACTCATTAGTCAGTGGTCCACCAAAATAATCATCTGTGTCTTGACCATCACCATGAGATTGATAACATATTAAGTATATGATGATTAACATTGCTCGGATTAGAATTTTTTTCTGTGTGTTTGTAATGAGAAGGAAGAGAGGAAGTGGGGTGGAGTCGCATAAAGGATTGGTTTGATCTCCATGTATTATATTGAAAACCGTTTTGAATTTGTCCGGTGTGCCGTTTGAGTAAATTTAAGGTACTTCTTTATTTAATTAATTAATTTTTTTGAGTCAAAAACTTTAGAAATACCTACTTCATCATCATTAATGTCTTAATTCAGTTATATTAGGGTCCGTCGCATGAATCATTTTTCTTCATTTCGATCTACTATGAGATAAGTTCTGATATAAAATTTCACTTCTTCCCCTAAAATAAAGTTAGGAAGTGATTTTGTTTTGGATTTTGAATGTGAAATGGGATTGAGATAATTATCTTGGTTTGCGTCTTGAGAAAATCATTTGAGAAGATGATTGTGGGAGCAGATCCAGCTGCCCGTGCATGGGTGAGTGACCTGAGTCATGATTGAATGAGGGGAGAGAGAGAGGGGTCAAACATCTGCCCGGGTGCCACGTGGGACGGGCAACTTTACGAGGGAAAAGTCGGGCACAGACATGCCCGTTCCCGTGGGGCGTGGGTTCCGTCTCTCTCTTTTGAGATGGAAAGCGAGGGGAAACGGGGGGGCGCACTTCCTATTTAAAGCCTTTCTTTTCAAATAATTTCAAAAAAATGCTCTCGACTATTTAGAAAGATTCAAAAGAGTCCTCCAAAACGAGATAGTAAAGCAGAAGGTGAAATCGGATTTGGACCCGAAATCAACTTGAAACTGGTTTTTGGGCTTCGAAATCAGAACTAGAATTATATATGGGACAAATTTGGATTCGGGTCCGGATTTAGGTAGAGAATTATATTAAAAAAACATGATTTTTATGAGAGATTTTAAAAAATTACGGGAATATGTCGGGTTTCGAGTCCACGGTCCAAACCCAGGTGGAATCGGATCCGGACTCATTTACTTATTGGGGCCTAAATAGAGACTCATATCCAGTTTTTAACTAGTTGGAACCTTCAGGTAATCGGAGAATTGAAGACTCATTTACATCCCTATCCAAATCAAGAAATCCCCCGAAAAAAAAAGGGTGAATTAGGCAAAAGTCCCTGAGCACGGTCTTTTAAGGCATCAAGGACAGCAACTTTTTCTCTAATGTCTCTAGTCCAGACAGCTGGAGATATTTTGGTGAGAGGTCCCTAATATGCCACATCATATATTTTTATGACTAATTTGCCCCTTTCAACAGTTTCATCATAACACCTTCCGTCTTCTTCTCTTTTGTCCTAGAGATCCCCTTCCATCTTCTTCTCTAGGAACGAGAGATTTCACCAGAGAGCTCTGCAAATCGAGGGATGTAGTTTTTATGAGACAACATTTTCATTCAAGGATGCTGCCCTTGATCATTCTCAAGATTTTTCTTTAAATCCAGTACTTCCATTAGTCATTCCAGACATCCATTTTTCATCCATCTCAGGTCCGGAATCAGCAACTCTGCTCCAAACAGAACCATTAACTATTCCTACTCACTCACATTCTTTGGACATGTCCCATCCACCTACATCAAAACCTGGTCCCATTCCACCTATAACCCAACATCCATCACCACCGCTTACTATGCATGATCCAATACATGGGCCCGCCATTCCAACACCTGCACCCAATACTTCCACACCTAATCTCTCCATTTCAACACATAACCTTCATGTTGTCATTAATCCATCACATACCCCTGACAAAGATAAATTTACAAAACTCTGATAATGATAAATTTGCAAAACTCAAATAATTTATCTGAGTTTTTGGAAAATTTATCTGAGTTTTCGAAATATTTGCCCAACACTCAGATAAATTTATCTGAGTTTTGGCAAATTTATCTGAGTTTCTGGCAAAACTCAGACAAATTTATCTGAGTTTTGACAACGTTTCTGAGTTTCGAACAAATAGCTATGTGATGTGGTGCCATGCGACGACCCACATTCACCAAATTCAATCCCTAAATTATAAGTAATTCAAAACGGATTGACAAAATTTCCAGAAATTATGCCCAACTTGTGAGGTATTCTGCTATGATATAACAGCAGAATCTTGACTTGGTCTCTTCATGAAAGTTGTAGCTCTAGATGTGTAGATGATTCTAGGGTTTTGAATCACCCGATTTGGACTTTAGAAACTCAAGTTATGGCCCATTGAAATTTACTGGTAAAGACAGTAATCTCGGATCAATTTTTCAGACCTAATTTTGAAGCAACGTTTGGAGGCTCAAACGAACTCGGATTTTTGCGAACCAGGCCTTTCTGAAAATCTTAAGACGTCCTCTAAAACCTTCATGAAGACCACTTTGTCATTCTGAAGCTCTAATGCCATCCAAACCTCAATGGAAGAAGAGAAGTTCATTTGAATTATTGCTGAGTTTTGCCAAAACTAAGATAAATTATCAGAGTTCTGCTTTTGCTGACGTGTACAAGGGCGTTTTTATCTTTTTTAGTGAGTTACTTTTACAAGAGGACTGCCGTTAATATGATAAAATATTGTGGACAGTTTATAAAAAAAATCACAGTTGAGGAACCTATGCCGAAATGCCTAAAAAAAATAATTACGGAGCAATACTCACGCTACTTTTCATATAACTTTTTGTTTGCAACTATTTTTGGTATAGCTTTTTTATTGGCAGACTGTTATCTGTACAACTTCTTCTTTCTGTACTTTTGCGTAGGCATGTATTTCATTTATACGTACACGCGCGACTTGTATATGGTGATCATGGTATATATGTTCGTATATATGCACACACGTTGGCTTGTATACAAGATACATGTACTCGCGCGAGTTCAGAAGAAGAAAAAATTGTGTGAAAATTAGTGCCTGATGATAAAACAAAAAAAAATTAAGAGTTTTTTTGTCGACAGAGTTGTCCAAACACTGTTCCAAGACTTTGTTGGTGTTTTCGTGGTTTGGAATATTTTTTTTATTCTTTCAAAATATTTGATGCCTTTTCTTAGTAATTGTCACTTTAAAGTTTTTGGCACAAAAGAAGAGATGTTTTAATTCCCTCCGGCTTTGCAACAAAAAAAAAATCATAATAAAGAGAAGATTTATTTTGATTTTTTGTGCGATTCACTTTTTTGCATTTAGTGTGATATTTTTTTTTTCACGTGCAAAAACAAAAAAAAAAAAAGTTAACTAGTTTTCCTCAATAAAGAGGGTTTCTATTTCTTCCGTGAGAGGTCTGGATGTAAAATTCTTCTCTCTTGTGGAAAAGAGAACATGTAGAGTAGAAATTTTCTTCTCGCCCAAACATATCCTTAAGGGCCCATTTATTTATTAGAATTTCTGACAAGAATTTGATGTGCCGGGTTTATTCATGGTATGATGGCTTACCTCTGATATTTGCGGATGCCATATTTTTTTACTGTAATCCTAAAATCTCACCCACCCAAAAAATCTCAAATGACTTTAGGAATTCTTGGAATTCCAACCCCTTTCTTTTTTTTATGAAGTTTCTCAATGCTCAAAGTACATAGAAATATCCAAAAATCTCATTATGTCTGACATAAATTCTCTAGTTTCCAGTAAAGAAACAATCCTTAGATATACATGTGCATCAGAGTTTTACGGGATATTCTTATAGTGGTTTGATTTTACTCGAAAGAATGAAATAGAAAGACCTCATGTGTATAGGTTAATTAATTAAGACAAGTCATTCCACACAAGTGACCTCAACCTTAATTCATGCCATTCATATGACCTTATGAATTTCTACTCTTACAAATTTTACATCGCTTGGAGTGACATATACCAATGGAACAATTTGAATGTAAAAGTAGGGACTTAAATTAATACTTAATCTCATTTTTCACATACTTTTCAACTTAATGCAGAATATTACTTTATGTAGTGAATTTTGAGCCTTCATCTATTCATTGGATAGTGTGTGATATGGATGGCTTGGATCAAAATAGTGAGGCTCATATGAGACTACAGTTCTTGGTTGGGTACGAAAACTCTCACGTGAATGTCAGAATATAATCAAACTTCTTTTTTTTTTTTTTTAATTTACTGTTTCAATTGTATTATTGAGTGCCACAATGTTTTATGTGCAGTCTAGGTTTGGATCTTTCTCTTATGTAAGACTGCATAAAGCAGTTCTATTTATATCACCCTCTTACTACAAAAACTGTGAAAGATAGTAGGAAAAGGGCAATTTAAGAAGGTTTTGAAGAGATTGGAGTGATCAAAGGCATGCCTTCTATATGAAAACCCGAGTACTAAAAATATTGGTTTCTCTAGAAAATTACTCACAAAACACCATGGTTGTTTGTTGAATTGAATATTTTATTGTTACTTTTGTAGTAAAAGAGTGGTCAAAAGTAATTCCTTCTGCATAGCCTATTCCATTTCAACTCAAGCATAGCAGAAAACCATTGCCAAGAAAAGCAATGGTAAACAGTTCCATTTCAAAACAAACAAGCTGCTGTTGGACCATAGCAGATCATCCTATAGTTTCCTTGTATGCCACAGGGTTGATGGATGCATTAGTGTGGCCGTAGGTTATATAGCCCCACTGATGAATGTTCCTTTGGCATCAATTCCCCATAACCAATGACTAAGTGTAGGCAACTGTAAGGCATTAAAAGTACATTTTCACTGGAATGTGATTCTCTATCAGTCAAATTGGATTTGGTTTATCACTTGTTGTGAGGACCACTTGATGATGAAGAATAAAAATCAATATAACTTGGTCAAATGAATGTGATTATGCACAAGAACAAGAGATTAAATTATTATAGCACATATTTGATAGTGGGACAAAAAGCTTACATCTATTCTAATGAGGGATGGATGTAAATGCATCTCAATATGTTCATCATTTGATTTACATGTTCTTGGAGTGTTGGAGTAGTGAGATCAAGTGACCTCATGAATTGTATGTTAGCCTCCTATCAAAAATTAATTTTATGTAACATTTGACTTGTCTTCACAAAAATGAATTACTGACATACACAAATACTGAATTAATTTTTTTTCCCACAATAACAAAGACACCCCTACATCATTTTGACATCCTCAGGTACACCCATTGACTGGTGGCCAAATTTCATGCTTTATTTGTTGTGTGAACATGTATTCTAACATCCTTAAATGAGTATTGTTCTATTCTTGGTATGAGTTCTTATTTGGGAAAATTATATTCCTAGTGAGGGAGAGGGCTGTTCTCCATAGTCCCCCTGCTTTTATGTTTGTTGTTCTCTTTTGGCCTTAATCAAATTCTGTTTACCAAAAATAAAAGTCTATATCCTCCATCAAATGCTCTTCTTTAATCTCCTTCCATGTGTTATTACTTTAATCATCTCCATTCCTTGAGAACTTTTCCTTAATGTGAGTGTTTTTCTTTTTTTTTTTGGGTATAATTCCGTAATTTAGTTAGACAACACTTGACCCAAATGCTAAAGCAAGAAGTAAAACAGTTGTACACCAATTGCTTCATGCTCCTATTTTTGTGAAGATGGAATTAATGCCCTGAAAAACATTTCTATCATTTTTTTTACAAATTACAAATAAATTCTTTTTATCAATGAGAGAGGCAGAAAGGAACTTTTGCCTAACTGCCTTATTGGTTTGGGCTAAAATGAGTTAAGTTAGGGTCAGGTCAAGCCTATATAGTGTTTTTCAGACCATCAAGACTTTCTAAACTTAGGCCATGTTTGGTATCTCTACTCTTTTTCGGAGCCATAAAAAAAAGAGTCATACAAAGAAGAGGCCAAAGTTCTATTTTTCAGCTGCCCACTTTTTGAGCATTTGAATTTTAGAGGATTTGCATCTAAATGTCTAAAACGGACAGATGCCAAAATATTGTATCAAACGTTCTTATTTTCATAACCTCTGTCCACTTTAAACATTTAGACAAGTAGAGGCGGGAAATAGAGATGCCAAACATGGGCTTAGACTTATGCCTGGAAATATACCGGATTCCAGTACAGATTACAAGACTAGTACAGATTTAATAAAAGACTTGAATGGACTTGTAAATGGGCCCTAGCCCATAGAAAGTGACACTAATCAATACCAAGTACTTATTTACTCTAAATAGTACATTTCATCTGCTAACAAATTAACATATATAATTTAAGGTGCTGGCATTGGTTTTTCAATTCCACAGGTATAAAACCCATGTACCTAGACCTGACTTTTAATTGGGATGCATGGATTGGACTCAAACCTTAACCCAAACCCAAATCCGAATAAAGAATAGTTTCAAAACTATCCCCTTTTTCATCAGTTCAGTTTCTTTGCCCATTCGGGTATTTGGGGACCATTTTCATCCACCAATGTTGGTTTTGGGTCCACTTCAATTGATGATGTGCTCTAGAGTTACAGATGAAAATGATATGAAACTTCTTTTCCCATGATGAAATTTGTTAATTTCCTAAGCGCGTACAAGATAAAATTGAAGGGGACAGCCCAAGTATTTGACAAAGAGAAGCATTTGTTGGAAGGAAATGGAGAATTTTAAATTCATGGTTAAGAAAAATGTTGGACAAAGTTACTTTGATTGTATTTTAATAAAACAGGAATACACACAAACTCATTATTCAATTCAAAGATTATGACAGTACCGGTCAAAATGAGACAAAATATAATTTTTCCCACTGTTCATATGGTTGATTTTGAAGACGTATGGATAAAAAGTGAAATATTCACCTATGGAAACGTCTACATGCGAACATTTACATAAAACGGTCAAAGAGGGGTGAGAAGGATGCCCCTAATTTAAAAGCACGTATACTGTGACAATAGTGACGTGCATATGTGAAAACGTCCACAGGAGAAAATTACTCAGATAAAAACGTCCAAATAGACCTCTAATTCACATATCATTTGTGCATCTGATGGGGTCAATGGACCTCCATAATATCACATGCCATTGGAAGTCATTGGTCCAGTCAAATTCTTTGAAATGCCAAGGAATGATTGTAGTTGTTTAATAAGCATGATGAATGGTTTTGGACTTTGGATCCTCAGTCCAAAGTTTATTCTTATTCTGTTTTTCCATTCATTGCAAACAAGTGTGAAAAGTTGACCCCAGTAAGCCTCATTTTAGAATCCTTTTAGCTACAAGGGAAGTGCTTTTGACAAAGAGACATTTCAGCCTTTTAGGTATCAGTTTTCTTTTTCCTTTTCTTCTTTTTCTTATACTTATTTACTAAGAGAGGGAGATTTGACTGAAATGCCAATTATTTATCTACATATTGTGGAAACTAGATAGAAAAGAAAGTGGGACCCAACTCCCAACTGAGACCTAAAGCATTGAGTCATAAGTGGGGCAGGTGAGGTAAATGGTAAGGCAGCCCCTCCCTTGGGAAACATTTGGAGTGCGGGTCCTTGAGGCATCTACTCATGTATCCAGTGAATGGCTTAATATCATATAGATTAGCAAAATCTAATTTTCACATCACTCCTTTTTTTAATGGTAACGATAATTATTAGGGGAGAACGACCACTTACCTCACTAGTAAGTGGCGGGAATTCTCACATGATTGCTCAGAGTTCGAACGCTGGATACGTTTGCGGGCTGTCTCTTAGATCCCAGCCCCCTTGGCTGGGTTAAAAAAACGCATTCCAATTTTCTTAGTGGACTCTCGTGAGGCTTAATGGTGTAGCCGACCTACTTTAAATTCAGAATCACTTCAAAGAAATGTCCCTTAGACATATGGCACAATTTAACTTTATTATGTTTTTGCTCTTGGATGAAGATTTAATAAATATAATATATTTAAATAAAAAATAATAAAAAAATTCCTGAGTCTTATCCTCAGGACCTCAGTAGAGCCTACCTATTTAAAATCTAAATCACTCATAAAAAAACTCTTTTATTTGGCATGAGATTTGATAAAATTTTGAATTAATATATTAGGGGACTATTGTAAGATCAAGTGAAATACACTTGGATTCACATGTTTTTTATACATGATTAATTTGGTGGTGGCATAAGACGTGGGTTTGCTCTTCATGTCTTGCGTTTGAAATAGCCCGTGATCTACCCAATGTGCATTTGTATGGATTTAGCGGGTGCCACCCGAGGATTAGTCCTGCTGGGTCAAAGACCTCAGGCGTACCCACGTCATTAAAAAAAAAATGGTGATGGTTATGTCTCCAATTAGAGTGAGATTTGACGAGAGCCTATCCAAGAGGAGGGGGATTTATTTGAAGCAATTCAAATATTACTATAAAAAGGAAGATTAAACTTGATCATACTTAAAAGAATACAATTATATTTTATAGGTTATAAATGAAATTGAGGTGGAAAAAAAAAAGGTTTATCATACATTATGGATGGCCCCATAATAATTACACGATTCAATTTGAGTGGACTTTTCCACTCACTGTTGTCTGCATTGCAAAAGCAAAACTTAGTTGAACTTGAACCACAAGCACACTCATTCAACTTCCAAGGGACATAACAGAAATTAGCTTTTATCAAAACCCCATAAATTGCTCTTACTTCTGGCTCTTTGAGAGAGAAGAGCCTTGGCCCTCTAAAAGTTCCTGCACCAAAATAGAGCAATTAAACATTGTCACATAACCTTTTTTTTTTTTTTCCTATTTGTGGGTTCCCAATCTTCTGGGTTAGACTAATCCCTCCGGACTCAGAGAGAAGCCGAGTAAACTCCCATGTAGGCCCAGTGTGGTAATGCAATTTAGAACATACAACCTCTGGATGCAAACTATGGTCCTAGGCCAACGAAGCTACTCATTGGGGTTACATAACCAAAGGTAGATTACCATTAAATGCTTTGAAAGTAACATTAGAAAGCAAAAAAAATTTGATGAGGGCCTTTATTAGTACAAACTCTCTATTCATTCTAACATTTAGAGGAGTTCTACATTCTTATATGCGCGTAAAATAATGTTACGAGGTTTAAGAGAGGGAGAGAGAGTAAGATGTCGTAGAGTGTTTTTTATGCATAAATTTTCATATGAAAATGACTTTATTTACACATTATTTTTACACCCTATCCCAACTAAACGGTACTATGCATATGTAAATATTCTGTATGTGCATCATTTGTATATGTAAATCGGTGCAAGCATACAACCCCTCAATAGAGAACTGAATCAATTTCATTAATCTTTTGAGAAATACACAACTATTTTTATTGAGTACGGGGGGATAAATTAGAAGACCAATCGGGCTTTAAAGGCCAAGCTCAACCCAAGCTCCATCGAGCCCCAAACCCTAACAATTCCAATTTAAATTGCACATTAGCATGTGGGCTTGGGCTTATTTCTGCTAAGTCCAATACCAGCTCTCAAGTTCAAAACTGGGTGTCTTGCGCCAAAAACATATCTGTGAACTCTCTCTCTCTCTCTCTCGCGCCTTTTTTTGAACAAGAGGCAAACCACATGGTGTATGGTCTCCTCCCTCTCAATCTCAAAACCTCCATTTCCCTCCTCAAGCAATGCAAAACCCTCAAAACCCTCAAATCCATCCATGCCTCCATCTTCAGATCCCACCTCCACCTCAATCTCTTCCTCTCCACCAACCTCATCTCCCAATACTCCTCCCTAAACCACATGCATTACGCTTTCGCCGTCTTCTCCGCAGCCCCATCCCCCGACGTCTTCCTCTGGAATGTCCTCATTCGTGGCTTTGTCGACACCGGCCACCCCCACCGCGCCATCTCCCTCTATCACCAAATGCGTGAGGCCGGTGTCCAACCCGACTACTTCACCTTCCCATTTGTCCTCAAGGCATGCGCGGGCCTCGGAGATGTAGAAGAAGGGAAGAGAGTTCATTCTGATGCTGCCGAGTTCGGGTGTGAATCCAATGTTTTCGTAGGCAATTCTCTCGTGTCCATGTATGGGAAGTGTGGGCGGGTTGAGGCCGCACAACGGGTGTTTGATAAAATGCTCACTAGAAATGTGGTTTCTTGGAGTGCGATGGTCGGTGCATTTGTGCAGAATGGCTGTTTCGGAGAAGCGATAGGGTTGTTTTGGCGGATGGTGGAGGAGAGAGTGAGGCCCAATAGAGTCACTATCTTGAATTTGGTTCCGGGTGTTTGTCGAATGAGCGAGGCGGATGAGATTTACCGTGTTGTTTTGGAGAATGGGCTTGATTCGGACATATGCATTCAGAATGCTTTGATGGTCATGTACTCAAAATGTGGGAGCGTTGATCTTGCACGGGGTTTCTTTGATAAGATCAATCAGAAGGATTTGGTGTCTTGGAGTTCAATGATTGAAGCCTATGCTCGGGCAGATATGCCCATGGAGGCTTTGGAGCTCTTCCAACAGATGAAGATACAAAGGATTTTCCCTGACTATGTTACTGTTCTTAGCGTAATCAGTGCATGCTTGAACTTAGCTTCCGTTAGGCAAGCTCGCTTCATTCATTGTTTCATAGTTCGGAGCTTGTTTGAAGGCCAATCGGTGGTAGAAACTGCCATGATTGATCTCTACATGAAATGTGGGAGCACAGAATATGCTCGTCGAATTTTCGATCGAATGCATGAGCAGAACTTGATTTCATGGAGCACCATGATAGCTGGATACGGGATGCATGGGCAGGGGAAAGATGCCCTGGAAATATTTGATCGTTTCAAGTGTTCAATGAAACCAGACCACATCACATTTGTTTCACTCTTGTCAGCATGTAGCCATGCCGGTTTGATTGCTGAAGGTTGGCAGTGCTTTAATTATATGACCAGAGAATTCGGCATTCTACCAAGAACTGAACACTATGCATGTATGGTGGATCTGTTGGGCCGTGCAGGTCACCTGAAAGAAGCTCAAGAGTTCATCCAGAGCATGCCAATAAAGCCGGATTCTGGTGTATGGGGGGCTTTACTTGGTGCTTGTAGAATCCATTCAAATGTTAAGCTTGCAGAATTTGCAGCAAAATCATTACTCGAATTAGACCCAGAGAACTCTGGTCGATACGTATTGTTATCAAACATTTATAGGTCCTTGGGTAAAACTGAAGAAGCCAATAGAGTTCGAGGTTTGATGAAGCAGAGAGGGGTAAAGAAAAGTGCCGGTCTTACATTTATAGAAGTGAAGAATAAGCTTTATAAGTTCACAGTGGGCGATCGGTCTAATCCACAATCAGATTTGATCTATAGAGAGCTGGAGGTATTGATGGAAAGGATTAGAGAAGCAGGCTACATACCCGATACTAATTGCGTGTTATATGATGTGGATGAGGAAATGAAAGAGAAGATGCTGTACCTGCATAGTGAGAAGCTTGCCATTGTATTTGGGCTCTTGAATTCAGGGCCTGAAACTGCAATAAGAATCATGAAGAACCTCAGGGTTTGTGGGGATTGTCACACTGCTACAAAGTTCATCTCTGCGGTTACAGGAAGGGAGATTGTAGTTAGGGATGCTCACAGGTTTCACCATTTCAGTAGAGGGATATGTTCTTGTGGAGATTATTGGTGAACATGGTTTTAGGAGCTATTGAAATGGTGTCAGCTTTGCAAACAGCTGATGGGGTCCAGATTGAAGATTGATTCCAGACTGTACATTTGATGAGCTGCCCTTGGATGATCCATGGCCCAAAAGTGGGCCAACTGGAAGCTCTTAACCATCCATGTTTTAAGACTCAATGAGATTTACCAAAAAAAAAAAAGATGGGATGAGACTCGATTCAACTTGACCAACTGGACTAAACTTGGTGACCTGCTATGAGTAAGCCATGGACCAAAATCTGCTCTTGCATACAAATGATGTCATGGTTGTAATCAAACAGTTCAAGTTTTGTTTGATAGAAAATCAATTTAATCTTACCATTTTCTATGTAAGCTATGGATTGATTTGATAATTTCGATTAAAGTTCTTTAAACAATTATCTTATGGACATTTGATCATTAAAATGCAGTTGTCTTTATCAATTCTTGTGAATTGTGACTCTCACCTTTCTTGTCTACCGTCCATCTAGGTCTGCAGGGGCTATGCCAGCTAAATGATAGCCCAAATCAGCCTGTTTGTGCTGGGCTTGAGCCTATTTCTGGCCTGCAAAAGGGGCCCTTTACAGAAGATTTTTAAGGCCCAAACTTGCATTCTCAACAAAATTGGATACATATTTTTTATTAAATAGATTGGACTCTGCCCACCATACATGCCATAATTTCTATGGAAGTAGGAGTCTATGATGGTGATGATGGGAATTACTAGATGATTGGCATTGATCAACATGATGATGATGATGATGAGGAAGATTTTCTCTCCTCCACACACACTCCTGACCGTGACCAAAGGCGGGACCCCCCTGAATTTCACTGGGTCCTGCATGATGAACGGCACCAATGTGCAATAATAACAACAACAACAACAATAATGATGGTGATGGTGATAACAATGTTGGGAATTACAAAATGAGGGGAATGGATCACCACATCTCATTTCTCTGATAACAACAGCAGCAGCAACATCACACCCAACTGAAAGGCAAAGGCATTACAACAGCAGCAGCAACAACATCACACCCAACTGAAAGGCAAAGGCATTACAAAGAACTCCATATGTCCATTTCAAAGTAAAAGCAATAACTTCTCAATTAATGACTGAAATAGATTTATAGCAACTATGGTCAATTGATGCTTGATGTCCGCATACTCATGAGGACCCACAAACATCAGCATCATTTTCATAGAACACTGCTGAAGATTCATAGAAAATGATGGTTATCAAGAATGCTACTATTGTTACCCCTTCCTAAAAATAAGGAAAGCTACTATGGTAAAAGGTTATTGATGCATTTGGGCCTTAGGTGCGGGGCAATTGATGGGCCGATAGGCAGAATATTGGGTTGGGGCATTTTCGACGGTGCTGGGCATGGATCTAATCCGATGTAACAGACTCAGATCCATGTTTAGAGTCCAAAACCCTTTACGGACTGGATATTGGCCCGGTATTTCAACCCCTTTGGAATGTTTATTCCCAGATATATATTTGTATATATAAATATTATATAAGAGAAGTTTTAGGAACATTCCACCATGGGTGAGAACCACCACAAGAAAAAAATTTGACACTCATCTGACTACGTCGACAACTTTGAAGCCCTCAAAAAACACTTTTTGCGATTGATGGTATTTTGTATGCAAAGAGGTAGGTTATATGAAGAACTTTAAGCGCACTACGATTGTCATGCTTTCGGGGGGACCCCACAAGTTGGATCGGTTTTAAGCTAGGAAAGGTCTGATCATTTCTAAACATAACTCATCATATATAAATATCATAAATAAACTTAATAAAATAAAACTAAAATGTTAGATTCATGATGAATGTAATAAGGGATATATATATATATATATATAGAGAGAGAGAGAGAGAGAGAGAGAGAGAGAGAGAGAGAGAGAGAGAGAGAGAGAGAGAGAGAGAGAGAGAGAGAGAGAGAGATGAATTTTTAGACTTGACTCTAACGCCTGGATCTGGGTTTGAATGTACAAACGAGCATTAAACGGACAACCTCTGCTTACCCATTTCAGAACCTAGTGGACTTTGATTTGGGCTTTAGGGTTGTTGTCAGACTCAGTCTTGGACTTGAACTCATCAATTGTAAATTAACTCTTGAGCATCATCACAGGAGTGTCTGGCAGCATAGGTGGGTGGGATTTGGCAAAAGCTTGTTCAGATCAACCCATTTAGGTGTTGGGGTCTCTATTCGGGCCTGATTCAGCCTGTGGGAATGAAAGCTAGGCCCAAATATAGCCTGTAAGCAAAATTTATGTCCCTTTTCATTAAATATGTAGGGCCATGCTGGGCCTATAATCAGGCTTTTATGCACCCATAATCCAGACTGGTCTGGGTACCCAGCCTTCTTGCCATTCAACAACAAAATCTGGTTGGGCCCAGCCCAGAGTGACTAATAGGGGTAGACTGGCTCAAGTTTGGTCCCACATCAGCCTGGTCCATGCTATGCCCTAGGTGTTTTAATTTGAGTAACTCTTATTGAGCGTTTACATGGTCACCTCCTCTTAAGTTGCCTGCAAGCGATAGCTATTTTGTTCTTTACCATAAACAAATAGAGGTAAATAAAGTTACAGTAATTGGATTTACAGGTACACTGAATGTAGGAAATGATCCAAACAGGATCTAAGAATTTAGAGGGCCAAATGCAACTTTACCAAAAGTTCCTTTATAGCAATAAATAGCTGTAGTCAGGTCCTATGTTTGGGTGTTGCTTGACAATTTTGCTAACCACAATATTCTAGATCATTTGGTGATATTTTCAATATTAGGAAATGGTGGGCCATGCTCTGATTTTTTTTTTCTTAATTTGAGTGGATCGCACCGAAAACTTTTTTTTTTTTTTTTCTAAAAGAAGATTATCTAGCTCATTTATACAAATAGGGCTATTTTGGACTTATAGGACAAATGGAAATACATTATTATTTTATTAAAGCCCAATGGAAAAACATGAATAAGTATGTCTAGGGGCTTTTGAAGATTCAACAAAAGAAAAGAGTCCATTCCCATTCATTAATTTATTATGGGTTTTCTATTACAAATAGGCAACAAGGCAAGGGGCACATCCAAAAGAACCCTAGCTGTTGATATATCTACTTTTCATGAGGGAATCCAGTAAGAAATGAACAGCAGTGGTGCCAATTAAGATCATCCAACAGCTATCTGAAAAGAATATATATACTTGTTTGCACATATACCCCTTTCTTTTGAGAATTGAGATTGATAGAAAGATAACTAAAATTCATGTGCCTAATGCCATTGAAATATTGAGTGGAAGTAGCTTATTAACTCCCCTTTTCTTTCTTTATTTTTGTGGATAGAAGAAGCTTAACAACACTTTCATTGTTAAATATTTCAGTGGGCATTTTCTTTTTCTCTTTGATAACTGCTCGGATTAAGACAAGGGCACTCGGCGTTTTGTCCCTTTCAGAAGAAAGGCAAGTGAAATCATTTGTCCCCTGCTACATCTAAAACCAGATCAAAACAACCATCAATAAAAGCATCCTTTAGACCACCCTTTTAATCTTTCTCTGTAGAGTAAAGCAAAGCAAGCCCAACCCCACTAGAATCATCTTGATGGGAATTTTTACCCTCTAAGCATAAATATGCGACTGTGGCACACCTTTTTCTCACATTTTGCTTTTGGTTTTGAAATGAGAAAATGACAATCCCATCATAAGAGGTGGATGATGAGGCATCAAACTAATATCTTTTGTTAGATGCGGCATCTTGAGGGCATGAAATGGCATATGGATGTAGGGATGGAAACAGGTACTTGATTCTTCGACTGCCCTAATTAAGGTCTTGACCTATGAAAAATTGGGTCTAGAACCTCTACTAGATTCCGATTCATAAACGGATCCAAATTTGGAATCCAGTTTAGGTTTCGACTGGCAAACGGGTGTAGGCTCGGATCTCTATATGTTTCGATCTGTGAACCCGAGACTCAGCCTGTGGATGTGCATGTTTAAGACATGGTTCTTGACTATGTATACTTCATATATCAACTTATAATATATTGGTTTTAAAGATGTTGGAATTTAACAGTTGTGGAAGGTAGACTTGATGTGCACTATTATTGGATCGAATGATATCAATTTTTCAGACTTCTGGCCTGAATGATATACCTATTTTAAGCAAAAATAAAATAAGATAAGAAAATAAATTGAATCTGGTTCTTGACCCGGACCCAATCCTATTATCAGAACTAGGTCTAGAACCACGTAAATAGGTTATGAGCCGGAACCTAAACTCCCTTTACAAATTGGGTCCGGTTTTGGATCCAGTATGGAACTGACACGTTTGTATCCCTAGATTGATGTATTAATTCTTGGATCAAGTAGTTAAGTTCAATCTAGGCAGCCAAGAAATACAGACCAGAGTAGATTTAAGTCATTTAGTGGGTTGATATTAGTGGAACCATCAACACTAATGCATTTATAAAAAGATACTTGTGAGTATGGTTTTTTGCAAGTATAATAACTTGGTTGATGACTGTTTAATCATTAATATGTGTGTTTTTTTATTTGGTAGAAGACTGCTGAGATGAACTCCATTAACAAAACTCAATCATGGGTGTGGAGACTGGTTTAGTAATGTTATCATTTTGGAGAGAGCAATCTTAACCCTCAAGAAAGAAAAGTTGCAGGCACCATTCAACTCAACTATGGGCTCTACTTCATTAATGAATGGTTTGTAGCTGGCATAAGCACTCCATACAAAGGGTTCTTAGGTTGGGGATTTTTATTTTTCTTATATGAAGGCTTATTTTGGCATATAAGCCCTGTGTTTTTGCTAATTTATGAAAAGATCTAAGTATTAATTGGTAATTGTAGGAAACCTTAATTTTCATTGATATGTTCAGGAATATCTTGGACGGCCAGCCAAATATGTTATGATTGGTTTTTTTTTTTTTGGTAATGATCTTATTATGATTGGTTTCAAGCAAAAGAAAGACTAATGTTTTTTTTTTTTTTTAAAGATCAAAATGTGCTCTAGTTTATGTTAAAATGTTAGCTCCTTTTTGAAAAGTAAAAAGAAACTACTATTTCCAGATAACATAATGTACAATTTCAGGTGGGTTCATCCAAAATAATGGTGAGGACCAACACCTGCTGGTTGTGGAAATCAAGGTGAATGAAACACATTGGCACCAATCAAAAGTTGTATGCAGACAGAGGTGGGGCCCACTTATAACCCATATCATGATGCATAATGTAAGTGTTAGGTTGATCATATAAATATCTTTTCCATCTTCTTCCTTAATACTCAGTGTGGGTGGCAATTCTTGACCCGGCCCACCAATCCAACACGAATCAGACCTCATAATTCAGTGTTCCGTTGGAAACCCGTTCTTTTTCTATTTTTTTATCCCCCAAAAACTTGGTCCGGGTTCAACTCACATTTCTGGCCCAATCAGTAAATGAGTTGGGTTCGAGTTGGGTGAATTCCTGCCATTTGACCAGCGAACCTGACTAAACCTGAAAAAAATGAACTATGACACGTGTATGCAGCCCTAACTCAACATGTTAATTAGGGCATGCGGTTGACCATTTTAATTTCTTAGTTCAGTTCAGGCTGACATTCTCAACCTGATTAATACATTATTTTATTTTGAGAATATAGGGATGTCCTGGTGGTCAGGCTCCCGCTCCCCATCCCTCCCACCGGGGATCGATCCTTGGTGGGAGGTTTTAATCCCTTCCCACTTGGCCACTGAGCCAAGCAGCCAAAAAAAAAAATTTGTTTTAATCTAAGTTGAGCATATACATGTTAGCCACAGTTCTCAACACCTGATCAACCCATATTTGCCACCCTTTCATCTACTCTTTTCATTCCGTTCCTTCTAAAATTTCCTCATCAAATCCAATCAATATATTCAGTTCAATGAACATCGATCATGTAAAATCAATCTATGTATGCCATGATTCTCAATGTCGTATAATTTACTTGACCCGAGTCCAAATGCTCATTAGGGTTTGACCCAATTCACTGAATAAATGAATTGCACCGAATCTTTCAATCCATCAATTGGTCCTAAACATCCGTCTCAATTATGTCTGTATGTAACTTAATTCAGCTATCCCAATTATGCCACCATGACGATCGACAATAACACCACCACCACCATAAAAAATAACAATAAATATTGCCTTGAATATGTCAAAATTTGATATGATATGGATGTGCATGAACATAATCTGATTACTAAGAACAGCAATCTTATGCCCTAAAGCGCGCCTAAGTCATTCCTGATAACCCAATTAATTAAGCAAGATATGTCATTTGATATCGATTAAGCTTGGACTTTTGACTGATTGATGAAGTTTTAGATCACACTTCTAATCCGATCATTACCACTAGAAAGGGTGCAGAGAGAATTCTTGTTATAACTGGCATCGATTCATCATTGACCATGGATCGATCGCAATTATTCAAGGCAATTCCAGTGAATCAATCAATGAATTGAATTGAACTAAGTTTTTGACCAATGCGCCTAACTTGTGGTGGATAAGGATGAGAATTTGCCCATAAGGTCGCCAACGACAAATCGCCATGTGGAAACAGGTCAATGGATCTTACATAGGATGCCATGTCATCATTTTGGCATTCTCCTTAGTTGTCCACAGGCAGTTAGTTAGCCCCAATTCATAAGAGCTGGCAGGACTGTAGGAGATGAGAATATATATATATATATACATATACATCAGTGGTTCTTCTTACAGAGGCCCATATCTTTGAAACGCAAGCCATATATTTAAAGGGTCCTTTCCCATTTATGGTATTGATTGAGATGGTTAGAACATTGGTTGAGCTAAGGAACAGGCAGTTGATAAAGGGTCATTGTTAGGCATCATTTGTCACACATACCATTCTCTCAAAAAAAAGAAGGCATATATTCTCTAGATTTTGGTTTTCCTTGGTGTTGTTGAGAAAATATAGGTGAAGTTAAATTTATTTCGAATACTGAAAATTTAAATATAAATTACAAATTTGCTATTGATATATGTGAGTTCCTTCCAGTGGCTCTGCCTTTTCAAACTCTTATTTTGAGCTTGTGATTCATGAATTAAAGAGTTTCTTTGGTCACCACAAAATATCCAATTCAAACTATCACTAATCTTAACATGTAAAGTAAAATGATTAACTCCAATGTTGGGAATTATTCTTTTACATATGATCAATCTAATAGAGGAGCATTGTAGATTAAATCTTATATGCATGTCAAACACACGAGAGGGGATAGGGGTATTTTTACATCCGGATTACACTATGCCCACATTTTATCATTTCTCCATTTCAGTCTACCCTTAGTCAAATTCTACTTCCATCAATTTTTTCAATTATGGAATATTATTTTCTTCAAGATGATATTTGGATTGTGAGAAGTTATATGCTTGCTGTCAACCCACCTAACGCAACCCCTATATTTTTTTTATTCAGTTTTAAGACCTGAGATTATGCCTACATTAACAAAATAAATAAATAAATAAATAAAATGTCCCAAATATTTTTAACACTCCAGGGATTAGTTTCTTGTGTGGGGTGTGCACATGCCAGTGATGATGATTGCCTGTGAACAGATGAAAATAACGTCCAACTGCCTCTCTCACGTGTGAGTCATGTAGACAGAGCAGACAAGAGAGAGTAAAAGGAGCCTTCTTCCATGCCTTGTTTTTTCTCTTGTATGTATCCATAGCGCAGTACCATTCCCACCTATACTGAAAAGCACATGCCGTAGTGAAGAAAAGAAATGGAATTTCCCATGTGAGATTTCACACTCTCCATTAAAGGTTTCTTGGGTCTTGTTCTTGTTTGAATTTTACTCAATCCTGTCCCATGCTGAAAGCATTGTAAAACTGTAGTGAAGAAAAACAATGAAATTTCCACGTGGGGACTTCTTAAACATACTTCCAAGGGCCCTGTCCTTTGAAGGGTCTTTTTCTGTTTTACTCAATACCAAAAAAAGATGAACCATCTTTAGACGGTTGAGGTAAAAAAGGCCCAAGAATGGGAAGTGCCACCTTGTCCATTGACCTGATTAAACAATACCTACTACAAACAAACAGAACCCAGATGGGATTTTTTCAATCCACATCAATGAAATGAGTCTGTACTGTGACCATTGAAGATTGGTTTCATACTACACTATGATGAGAGGGGTGGGGGAGATTGAATTGTTTGTATGTATCTTGACAGTTGTAAATTTTGGTTGTGATGATATGATTCATTTGTGCCTTTGAGGAATGTTGAAGATGGGTAGAATTTAAGAGATAATAGTCAATGATAATAAGATAGATTATTGTAAGATCAACATATCAGCCAATACTAATAATTTTGGCCTTGACCAATGCAGCTTTCAAAACTAAGTTTAAAATCATCTCATGAAAATAGTTTTCGTATACATAGCATGGTGGAAAATTAAAGAGTAAAGACAGATCCTTATAATTAGGAGCATCAGTGTTTCAGCTTTTGCTTATCCCGTTGAAACTGTCAAGTCATTTGTGCCAGCCAGTGGGTCACCTTACCGACATATATGTGTTTGTGATTTCCTAAGCCAAGTCACCAACTAGTCCTAGTAATTTAGGGTCCAGGCCGACCCCTTTTACCATTGGTTTGGGTAATTCAATTTTAAATAGGTGAGGTTTGAATTAAGTCCATTTTTGCTACTCAACTTGTTAACCTGGCTTGAATTCAGCTAATTGCACTATAAACTGCCAAGTTGGAACATTAGTGAAGGATTTAGGTTGATCCTGACAAATTTTAGATCAATATTTAGGATTTTTTTTTTGTACCCCAGCAAAGGAGGTAGGACCCAAGAGAGAGCCCGCAAATACAGGAAGAAAGCTCACTCACGTGGGAAAGGAGTCTACACACATGGAAAGAAAGCCAACACAAGTGGGAAGTGGGAAGATGTGACATATCCCAGGTCCAAATCCTAGGCAGTTAGGTGAGAACTATGTACCTTTCCTTACTACTCTAGTAATGAGTTGTTCTCGATAAATATTTAGGTTGAAAATGTAAGCCCAATTAATAAGTGATCGGGTTTCGATTGAGCCTTTCCAATATACTGCCAAGGCCAATTCAACCCAACCATTGCCACTCTAGGCAACTCAAATTAGCTATGATTTTTACGATTCCATAAATCATGAGGCCATAATTTTTCCCATCGTCTAGATCATGTCTTTCTCATGATCAATATAACAGTAAGTATCCAACCTGTAAGATCCCACATCGCACATGAAGCATCCAGAGTTTGAGCTAATATAGAAGATGCCGTCTGTGATTAGTATAACGTGTTTTGGGTCTTATAGTGGCCATGTCTCTTCATGAGAAGAAGGTTTCATCGATGGTCTGACTATGTGAAAAGTGAACCCTAGCTAGAGAAGGCATTAGGTTGCATTTTTATAGACTGTGAGTGGGTGGTATTGATCTGTGATGGCACCGAACTCAACTTTTTTGAGAATGAGGCAAAAATTTCATATAACAATACATTCATGTCATAATATTCCAATTGAGACGGATAAATCATCATAGTGTTCGTGTTTGTCAGGCCATATCGAATTGGACCCAACCCATCTTACATGGGATTCTCTAGTTGGGTTAGGTCGCATCACAGATCAACACCACTCACTCACAGTCAATATGCAAGCAACCTAATACCTTCTTTATCTAGGGTTCACATTTCACACAGTCAAACCATTGATGAAATCTTCTCCCCATGAAGAGTCATCATGTCATTTATAGCACTGTGATTGATCCGGTACTTACGGTTATGTTGATCATGAGAAAGACATGATCTAGACAAGGGGAAAATTTTTGGCATGGAACATCAACATGTGATTTTGATGACCTGATTATTATTTGGGTCCAAGTTTGAGTCCAACTTGAGCTTTAAGTACCCTCCATTCAGATTCGCAGTCCAAGTTAATTTATTCATTCGGATTTGTACCAACTCTTTTTTTTTTTTTTGAGATTTTTTTGTACCGTTGCCTTATCCTTAATTTAATTTGCCGTTATCGATAAAAAAAAAGTTAATTTATCTTTCTTGGTTGGTTTTTTTGTCTCTGTCCCTTTTAATATAAAGGCTTTTAAAATAAATTTTACTTAAACCCTCTCATTGACCTAATTGTCAACTATTAATGCTGCTACTGTTGTTATGACTTCAGGGAAGAACGTAGACCCCATTGAGAATACTGAAGTCAAAAACAGTGTTGACAATTAGGTAATCACTTCAGGAATAAGGGGTACTATATATACTTCGGGGAATATGGAGTAATCCGTTGAGGCAAGACCAAGTGAAGTGATTTTGTGAGCCAAAAAAGGAGAATCCACAAGGGTAAGAGTGGATTGCTTCTGCAGCATCGTGAGGCTTTGCCCAAGTTCCACATCGGAAACATCCAAGTCCCAGCCCTGGGGCCGTCTTAACTCAATATATATAACGCGTTTTAAAAGCCATGTAGTCCCAGATCCCATAAGAACTCCAGAGTTAAGTGTACTCAGGCCGGAAGTAGTACCAAGGATGGTGGGCCAAAGGAGACAGTAGGGGTGTACACGGTTCGGATTGGTGCGGATTGAGCCAAATCCGTCACCAATCCGTTACATACAGATTGATGGATTTCGAATCCGTCATTGATCCATGGCTGTTAAAAAATGATCTGATCCGATCCCCAATATAATGTTAAAAGAAAGATATCAAACATGTTGTAAAAAATTTCATACTTGACCCCTTAAATTTTTTTTTCTTATTTTATATTTAGACATCTTAACTTATATTTAGACCATTTAAATTTTTTTTATTTATATTTAATGTCAACGGATCGGATCGGATTGAATCAGCGGATTGAGGGTGAAATCCATTACCGATCCGTTGCTAACGGATTACAAGATTTCAATCCGTCACCAATCCGTTTACCTTCGGATCGGTTAAAAATCCGGGGATCCGATCGGATCGGTTGTACGAATCGATGGATTTTTTGTGCACCCCTAGTAGATAATATCATGTTGAGTTGGACAGAGATATGACAACATGTGTAAGTGTATGTGCATGCATGCACAACACAAGGCAAGATTTTCCCTTAAAATGACCCACTTGAAAGTGGGGCTCTCCTAGATGCATTATAACCATGGGAGACTAGACAATGAAAAGGTTTGGATGCTGATTAGAGGAATATAATATAGGGGGTTTGACCGTACAAGTTATATAATACCCCATATTCCTCAAAATAGTGTTGACCGAAAAGTAATCCCAATGTAGGGTATTGAACAGTGGAACTTCAGCTTTTGTTCCAGTTTTACCCCTTCATGAAACATTTTGTGCGATATCGCACAAACTACATCTTCATCGTCGATATGCGTATTGCCGATCTGCGTGTTGCTTTCTCCGAAGAAAGAGGATTACCGGGGATCTGTCTGGAGACCAGAGAAGAAGTAGCAGGTTGCGCTACATCCCAAGTTCCTTTGCAAAAGAGGAGGCCAGGTTCTACAGAATAAGAAATCATATCAAGGAAGAAGAAGACTCTTGCGACATGGTCTGGAATCGACTATGAAAACATTTTGTGCGATATTGCACAAACTAAAATTCAAAAGAAGGTTGAAGACGATCAAGAAGATGGAGACACTCGATTCCCTTTCTCGAGATAGAATAGATCAAGAAGATAATGATGATGAGTCACCCTTTTTCGGATCCTTCCGGTCGACAGAAGGAGTCTTTTTCGGATCAATTAGACTCATAGTTTTGTATGGTTTTTGTCTTGCTTCATCATAGGCCTTACTCCATGGATTCCTACTTGATAGAAAAAACTTCTTTTAATGATGGAGAGAGTTACAACAAAAAATGAGGAAAATTATATGGGGAATACGAAAGAAAAATGATTTGACTATTCAATTTGTGCGATATTGCATATAATTGCGATATCGCACAATTAGCACTGAATCGATATTTCAGTTTGTTCTTCCTCCATTTGATTTCTTGTTCCATAACTGGAGCAGTGTAGTACAACCTGGCCTCTTCTTCTGCAATGGAATTGGGGACGCAACGCAATCTGTTGCTTTTTCTCCAGACGGATATCTGACGGTCCTCTTCTTCTGGAGAGAGCAGCTCGCAAATCGACGATGCGCAGTAGCCGATCCTCCTCTCCAAGAATGGATGACTGCAGAAGGGTCATTGGAAAACGATGGAGAGGAGGCATTGGGAAAAGAAGTAGGAGGAACAATGGCAGTAGGGGAAAGAACGGGGGAGAATGATGTTGCACCAAACGTTTTCATAAGGGGTAAAATTGGAGTAAAAATTAAATTCCACTGTTCAATATCCTACTTTGGGATTATTTTTCGGTCAACACTGTTTTGAGGAATACGGGGTACTATATAACCCATACGGTCAAATCCCCTATAATATATTCCCTTCCCCTCCCTCTACACTTTCGCCTATTATAGTGGATTGGATGGCTCTTACGTGTCCATGGCATTATTCCTTTTTTTATTATTTTTCACATCTAACTAATGCATATTCTAGTTTTGATTGAATGGACACATTTAAAGTTTTTTGATCAAATAACTAAAACATAGCTAAAAGCTTATCAATATTTCACGATACCAAGAATGTTCAAAAGCATTGGAAGTCTGATTTAACATGCACCAAAAAAAAAAAAAAAAAAAACAAGAGAAGCCAAAACTAGCTATGCAAGTGTGAAATCTGGCCACAACTTATAAGAAGATGACATTTATTTTTAGCCATTTAGGACCCAAATTCAAAGTTTTAGCTCTTTGTAATTTAGATGCACAAAAACATCCATGCGGTGGAAGTTCCACTCATGAAAATAGCTTGAGCAGGTAAAATTGGATAGGGACTGTGGTCGGCGCCCTTGCAACTGCCAATGGGTCCCTCTTGCACTTAAAGAGGAGGACAAGAATATTATCATCTGTTTTAAGTCACTATTAGCATCTGGTCTGAGTCACCTCACCCAGGCCAGCTTCTCTCACTATCATAGTGGCAGGTAAAATGCTTCGGGCATGGTCAGGTTGGGTAACAAGCACACCCAAGTTCAGCCTGAATTGAATTTGATTAACCCCAAGTTAAGTCCCTACTTTCTGGACAATGGATTCTGTGTCTCTCAAAATCGCCTACTTTATGTAAAATGTTGAAACCAGGTGATCAGGGAAGTCACTGTTTTGAACCAGATGGGGACAATGTTCTCCTATTGGCCTTGTGTGACGCACTTAGATGCAAGATTTGCAATTAAGCCGGAAAGGTCTCCTTGCAGACAAGGAGATCCAAAAAGATCAGTACCACCAGATTATCCTAACTCTTGATTTAACAGCCTTAAAATTAATGGCAACTTAACCATAAATTTTTTTAGAGATTTAATCTTACTGTGAGTGAAGGTTCATTGAGTGTAAAATCGGACCGGGTTCTAGATTATGTACTGAAAAGAGCATGAAAGGGGTTGCATCGATGAAAGGTGGGTGTAAGTAAGCCCACAATGCTGGACTTTACTTGAAGTTGCCCGTAGAAGAATATTTTCCGATTAAGTAGACTATAAACACAAACAATGTTAAATTTAATATATAATGTTAAAAGTAGCAAACTTCTTTTGGGTTTTTATCTGGATACAAGACACTTGAGAGAGACCAGCCGTCGAGCTCATTGAGTCATTTTATAATTGAGAAAAATGGGACTAGGAAAGGAAGAAAGGCTTCCTGAGCATACACACAGGATTCTCTCACAATCATTTAAATAGGAATACGAATCTTAGCTAAAGAAGGTAATTGGTAGAAAGGAAGTGTAGGTGGAAAATCATCAGACAAAAAGGTTTGGTCATTGTGCATGAGAAGGTCTGAATGGCTGGTGAGCAGAACACCCTGTTCACCTGAGACCTGTAGTCAGTGGGGGAACTAGAAAATCTTCCATAGGAACAATGGGGGTAAAAAAGACTTTAGTAGGTGCCATACAGATTGCACTCCAGGAATTGGAATGGTGGGCAGTTAGGTGTAATACAGATTACACTCCAGGGATTGGAATGGTGTGAAGCTTCAACCAATGCAAAAATGGTTTGGAATTTAATTTTGGTTCTGATAAGAGAAAAATAGATATAAATATGAAACATATTGTCGGATCTGGTAACAAATCACATCTGATTCCAAATCAATTACAAGTTTTGACCTGGGATATTTCATTTTCTATTTACCACATATCTAGACCCATCTGATAGAGTTCTATGGAGGATCCAGATCAATCAATCTTTTAGAAAACAGTAATCAGAAGAGTTACAAAAAGGAGTTGGCATGGATCAGAGATGAGGCCATTTATACCCAAACAAATGATCAAAAACCTTCACCACAAAGTCTTAAAATATGATGGTGCCTATTATGAGTCCAAATTTGTCTCTTTTTGAGGCAGTGGTCGATAACAGTCATATCAATGTCAAGTTTAAATAGCTGCAAATAGACAAGAAGTAGGTGTGTGCCATTTGTGAGAATCTGATTTGAACATAAGGGGGCCCCATCTTCATAAAATGAGTGCACTTTTCCAAAATACTTATTTCTAGCCACATTCATAAGTGCAAACTGAATTCATTGTCCCGCTATGTGCTGGTCTTAGCAATGCTTCTAATAAGACATTTATGCTCATAATCCCTTGGTTTAACTTATAAAAAGATGAGTTTTTTTTCGGGCATCCAGCGAAGCATACTGGGACCCATGAGAAACTCAAGGATCGATCGTGGTGCAGTTGGGTGAGAAATGGACAACCAATCAACTGGACAACTCATAGTTCTTAATCGAAGAGGAGTTGATAAGAATTGTCTAGCTTTCTATCTTTTGTTGAGTTTTCTTCTCATTCACATTAAACTAGGAATAATTGAATGGAGGCTTGGCCAATGGCAATGGATAAAGCAACCGAACCATCAAGATGGGTCCGATGTGGACGTCACATATGCAATGAAAATGTTTGGTCATTTTCATTGGATGTGATATGTGGTTTGGATATGAACTTAAGGGTTGGTTTTGATTCTCTGTGCAGAGATGTCCTGATGCATAGACCGGCCATGGCAGACATTATCCATTTTGGAGAACTTCAAACTATCACCTTATTCCTAGTATTGCCTTATCCCAACAATGACTAGGCAACATATATATCACCTAAAACGCTTCACCTGAAACTTAGGTGAAGAGGTACAAGTGCAATGTAATTGACTTGAGTAGAGAGGATTGATGATGTGGGGCATTATTGTTGGCAGGCAGGGAATTTCCAGTGTCCCATGTCAAGGGAAGAGCCCAAATCGGTTAAGTGGATATTAGCCTTTTCATCTTGGGAATCATGATCTGGCAGTATGCCCATTTTTGTGCCCATTGAATCCATATTCACCCCTAATTGAGTCTTGCAAAAAAAATTATAGTGAATTGACCATTAAATTGTAAGTCTGTTAATCAAGGGTTAGGATATAATTTAATGGGGCCGATTTTTTGCATGATCCTTATTTATAAGAGATCATTCCATCCAACCTACCCTCAGTGACAGGAGTTACAGGAATACATCCAAATGGATCCCATATGCTGGACCCCACATTCATGTTAAACGTTCTGCTTGGAGGAGAATGTTTTTCTTGGGTTGAAATTATTTAGATTTTAATTCAAACTAATTCCTGATCCTCTAAGTCGATCTCTTATTAGAGATTTCATGAGTTAAAGAGTATAACTCTACAGTGTAACCCATCTACTGACCGAGCTGTTCAAAATAAATGCCCTCACCAAATGTGGGATGTCTCATGATTTTTTTTTAAATAGGAGTTAGTCCCATCTTAAGATTAACCATATGATGAATAATGTGATTAATACAATCTTGTGCATTGCATTTTGAGCAAGCTACAACACGTTTTAAAATCATTGTTTTTGTTTTTATTTTTTTTTTGTTGTTAAAAGAATTTATGTTAGAGCTAGTTATTCCATACATAATGACCCACATTGTAAGGTTGGAAATGGCTCGAGGTGTAATTTTCACCAGCTGGAATGTCCATGAACTTTTGCTTTTTAAATGTTCTAAATAGCGGACCATCAAAGAGGCATGAAGATTGGGAAACTTTCTGAATTAAAGGCGGCCGTAATAGTAGTGAAGTCCAAAAATTTGTAGGGAGGCATCATATAAAAATATGAAATCCTTGAAGGAGGGCAATGTGAAAGGAATAGACAAATTCCCATAATATGAATGGGCTTTTGAAAATACCAGGGACAGCCATGGCCCCAACTTGCCGTACCCTATTACCTACCCTGGCCAACCATGATGACCGGGAGGTCCACATGCAGGGACATCTGCAGGAGAAAATTTCTAATGGTTTGGGTGAGTAATATAAGATACCCGCATTTGTACACGAATAATCTTATCCAAACTTAGGCCCATTTAGGACCCATCCTTGGTGGACCCCAACTTGCCTTGATAATCATATCCAACGGTGGGCATGAGAGGTATGGGCCCCACACCAAACAGTTTCATGAGTGATAAGGGGTTTCCGGATTTTGGCAGCCGCATAAGAAAAGCATGACATCGAACAGCGTAGAAGCAGTTCTCACCCTCAACTACGCTCTTTTGTTGCCTTGTGCTTCCCTGGTCCCCACTCCAAAAAAAACAACCCATCACATCCACGTGTCTCGCTCTTGTTCGTCGATGCCCCACACGCGTCGCGCGATCTCTGGTGCACGTTCGGTACACCAGCGGCATCAACGGCCCCATGACGTCATCTCCCTCCCACACCGTTTAAAACAAACTTTCTCCCTTTCCTTGCCACCCCTCATTTCATTCTCTCTCTCTCTCTCTCTCTCTCTCTCTCATTCATTGAGAGAGCAAAAAACAGAAGAAGAAAAAAGCTCTACTCTTTCTCTCTACATATCTCTGTTTCTTTGAAAGGGAGGGAAGAAGAAGAAGAGAATTGGAGTGTTTTTTTTTTTCTATTCAATTTGACTAAGTGAATAGTGGAATCAATGGAGAGTACTGATTCTTCATCTGGGTCACAGCAACCACAGCTGCCGCCGGGCTTTCGATTCCACCCCACCGACGAAGAGCTCGTCGTCCACTACTTAAAGAAGAAAGCCAGCTCTGCCCCCCTTCCGGTCACCATCATCGCCGAAATCGATCTCTACAAGTTTGATCCATGGGAGCTTCCAGGTAATCTTGAGTTTTTTACTGCATTCTTCAATTATTTCAATCCAATTCAATTATGTTTTCTGTTTTAGTAGAGACCAATTTTGCAAATTTTGTAGGTAAGGCGACTTTTGGAGAGCAGGAATGGTATTTTTTCAGTCCTAGAGACAGGAAGTATCCTAATGGAGCAAGGCCTAATCGGGCGGCGACTTCGGGGTATTGGAAGGCTACTGGAACTGATAAGCCTATCTTGAGCTCCGGAGGTAATCAGAAGGTTGGTGTGAAGAAGGCGCTGGTGTTTTATGGAGGAAGGCCTCCTAAAGGGATCAAGACTAATTGGATCATGCATGAATATCGCCTTACTGATAGTAACTCAACAAAGCCACCCAACTCTGATATGGCTTCAAAGAAGAACTCACTAAGGGTATTCAATCACTGACTTATGATTCTAGTTTTTATAACTAATATTGGTTCATGGGTTCAATCCCAATTGACCCAAAAGCGGATAATTGGGAATGAAAATTGATTTAAGTACACCAAACATGACATTGAACAAAGTGGATGTATTGAATTGCATACATGTAAATGTAAATGATGATTTGTTTCACAAATATGCTCTTCTTGGTCAGCTTGATGATTGGGTCTTATGCCGGATTTACAAGAAGAACAACTCTCAGAGGCCTATGGAGCGAGAAAAGGATGATTCCATGGATGACATGCTCGCATCATTGCCTGCTTCAATGAATGGCCAACACCACCCGAAACCACCACCTCAGAAGCCAACCAACTTCGGCGCATTGCTGGGCAACGACGAGAACTTCTTCGAAGGGCTATTAACCGACGACGGTATCAATAGCAATCCTATGCCCCAATTGGCGACGTCCTCTACCAATACAAAGTCTGACCTCTCCATGGCCCCTTCCACTGGTGCACTGCCAATGAAAAGAACCCTCAATTCTCCTTATTGGAACGAGACGGTCCCCACCGGACCGCCTCCGAAGCGGTACCAAAGTGGTGGCAACAACACTGATGTCACTGGTGGGGGAAGGAACAGTGGAGGCAACTCCATGGCAACACTGCTCAATCAGCTCCCACAGGGAGGCGCTGCCTTCCACCAAAACGCCCTTCTTGGGTCCCTCACTGATGGCACTTTCCGGCAGCAATACCAACTACAAGGCCTCAATTGGAACTTGTGATATGGCCATGAGCCTTCAGAAGAAAGAGAAGAATTTCCATTCCGTTATTATATCCTCATCTTCCTGTATTCAGTACACAAGGTTTAACAATGAAGAATCAAGATTTGGGAGCCACAAATCGGCATGGAAAATCAAGTGAAGACCAAATCAAAATGCATAACTATTTATATATTGTTGGATTTGGCGTCGGAGATCTTCTAGCAGATGGAGCAGGTAAAGATCAATAATAAGGATAGTAGCTAGGCCATTAGATTCTGTGAGTTACCTATTTCAACAAATTAAAGGTCAGGTGGTAATCATATAAAAAAAACAGATATTTTTATTATTATTGATGAATTTACATATATCCACACTCACATATTTATATATTGCAATAGATTTAATTAGCTAGATAGATGAAACATGAGAGCCTTGGAAGAATAACATCACCCCATATTAAAGGCAGAATGATATATCAAGAGAATACTAGAAACTTGTATAAACATTTCTATTGTAGAACTAGTAGTCTTTTGTCCTCTTTTTTTTTTTTTTTTTTTTTGCACTTATTTGTGGAAATTATGATGCTGATATTTCTCCCTCAATTGAATGACATATCCCACACCATGGGGTTAGCCCAAAAGCTGGAGCTTATGACTGTGTAATTGCACCATGATGACATTGTTGCAGTGCATATATTTTGAATAGCCCATGCAAAAGAGACCATGATAACAAGTTCCTCCTATACCTAAGTTCCACATCTTCAGAACTACAAAACAAACTTACTGTATCTTGGTAGATGACTGATTATTACATATTGACTTTGGGTTTCTTATTGTGTCCTTTTCTTTTTCTCTCTCATGGATGATAACATACTAGTTCAGGTGGTCTGAATCTGTTACAAGTAGTGACAAAAGGACTTGATCAGTTGATTCCATAACTTCCCTATAC
Organism: Litsea cubeba; assembly: GCA_012931725.1. Taxonomy (NCBI): domain Eukaryota; kingdom Viridiplantae; phylum Streptophyta; class Magnoliopsida; order Laurales; family Lauraceae; genus Litsea; species Litsea cubeba. Next base: position 114,433,321 of record CM022945.1, read on the forward strand.
ACATGAGTGCTCTTACCCACTCAATCATAAAAAATGAAAAATGATAGTCACTATTATTATATTTGTATAATTCATTGATTGTTATGTTTATAGCAACTTTACCGACAATGTCAAAAAGATCAAGCAGTTCATTGGTTACTATGTTGAAAAAATCCATGATTTAATTAGACTAAGAGGGAATTTAAAATAATGGTCATCTAATTGTAGTGGTTTCACAAAAAAAACAAAAAAAAAAATGTTAATGGCCTTTTCTATATGGATATTATGCTGTTCTTGATAAATCTCCACAAGCTTTTCGAGGAAATCAGGTTCAAGACGTCACCGTTGGAAATCGCATTAGCTGTAAAGCACCATTGATTAGTACTTGTAATTCTCCATGGTCAATATCACTTGTGCAGTTAAGAATCCAGCAATTCTTAATTTCCCTAATCACCTTTATTAGCCTAACCAGAAAGCGTGGACGCCTACCATATGCTGTCTGTAGGCAATTGGTCATGGCCTAGACCCTGTTCATGAATTTAAATTTCAACCCCATTTTTGAAAATTGAAATTAGATTTCACAGTTTAAAGGTTTATTTAAAGTTTGGCATTGACCTTATGGGATGTGGAGAAGTATGCCTTTAGCTGATGGTGGGAAGAAACCTAAACATACCATCATGTAGCACTTTTTCAGAACTCTTTTTGCTAATGGCTTTACTACACTGTTCCTTTTGGGTAATATGCAAGCGGGTGCTGCAGAAGAAATCATGCTTCTAGACAGCTCTCAATGCTTTGAATTAAAAGTCAGTTTTCCTTATCTTCCTTTGCAACAACCTTGGTATTTATCTTGAATTCTTTCAGATACATCTTTTGGTAAAAAAATTCAGGTACTTGTGGGATTCATTTTCTCTTCATGGGTTGATGGGACTCGACAAGGTATATTCCAAGAACTATAGGTCACACATATTGACAACAGGGGCTACCTCACGAACGTTCCTCTTGTTGACTATGGGTCCTTCTCACCAACAAGGAATCTAACCATAAATTAAACAAGATAATCAACCTCTAATTAATACCTTTCCATTTCAAGGAAAGAGAACAGACAAACTTTATAAGCCTTCAAATCATGGGGGACTAGTTATAGAATTATAACCATTAAAGCAATTAAAAAGGAAGGTTATCCTCATCTCTTCAGTAGTGACGTTTTCACATCATTTGCAACTTTTCGCTATGTCATATCCACAGAAATTTTACAGCTCTGGGACCCATCACAAATGGCCATTGTCGAACAGATTTTTGGGAACAAAATATTTTTGGCAGGCAACTCCAGATGATTGGCCTAGATCGCATCTAGGTGCAGTTGCCTGCTCCAGATGATTGGCCTAGATCGCATCTAGGTGAAGTTGCCTGCTCATATTGCTATCTTCCTGTGTAATTTAAGGTACTGTTTGGCTGGAGGATATTTGAGAATTCTTGTCTGGGTGATCTGATCTGAGAATTTCAAATGTTGTCCCATGAGGTCACATACGCTCAAAGGCTTAAAGCGTTTCGGAGACATTCGAGAGTTTGGAAAACCCTATAAGCTAGAAAAACCATATAAATTTGGAGGGATTGGAAACCAAATAGAGGGATTGAAAACCAAATAGAGAATTCTAAATGCTTGGGAGATATCTGCTAACATGCGGTTAGAAATTTCTAGACGAACGAGAATTCTTATAAACAAACAGGCCTTATGGTCATGGCTCATGATCTTTACTCTCAACTCTGTATACCAAACTTTATACAAAGGGTTGAGCATTCATAGGGGTAGGCTTGTCAAAGGCCCGGCCCGGCCTGATCCTACCCTAACCTCAATAATCAATATATGCAAGGCCAGGCCTGGATGGGCCAAATCCCTTGAGGATCCTGCACTACCTAGGGCCCTTACCCTCGAGGACCCAATGTATGGCCTCGGGCTTAAAAACAAGAATACCAAATTTTAATTGTTTTCTATACTGCCATGAAGCACCAATAGATTGTTAATATAATTGTACGTAATTGCTACTGCCCAAAACTTAGAAAACAAAAAATACAAAAGTGTACACCTACCAATAAAGACAGGTGCCGAGACTTTCAAGAAATGTAAATAGATTAATAGGTACATAAAGTTTAAAAGCGGTTCTATTGGCACATTTAGATATATCTAGAGGAAAATTAAAAATATCAAAACCTTTTAGCAACTGTCGTTGAATAAATGTTAAAGATTAAAATAAAGATCAACATTTATTGGCACCATAAATGTTGGATATTTAGAAAAATAAAAACAATGAAATTCAACACCAATCACAATTACTAGTTGTTTCTTTCTTTCTTTTTTTGGGTTTTCACCCACTATTGATACATACATCACCATCTATCCTTATCTCCATTTTCTATTATTTGACTGTGAGTCAAGGTTTTTTAGGCTATTTATGTTAAAAAATAAATAAAAACACTAGGGCCGGGCCGGGCCTGGTACTGTCCAAGCCCAGCCCTCAAAATAGAGGGCCCTAAAAAATTCTGTCCAAACATGGTCCTAGAGCATTTAAAGAAATCTAAAACCCTCATTTTAAGGGCTTTCTAATGGCAGGGCTTGTCAAAGAGCTGGATTGATGGGCCCAGTTGAGAGAGAGAGAGAGAGAGAGAGAGAGAGAGAGAGAGAGAGAGGGGTAAATTCTGCAAGAAGCATTCACTAGGTGGGCAGTGTGTGAGACTTTTGAATAGAAGACAATGATCAGTTACGACCATGAATCAGCAATTTTAGGGCAACATTGTTTTCTTCATTTTGTTAGGCCGCCACATTGAGCATATCTTTCTACATGGTGAACTAGTCCACCAGACCCATAGTCAAAGACTACCTAAGGCTGTCAATAAGCACATGGATGGGTCTGATGGACCAAATCTAGCTTAGGTGCGGGTAAGATCCGAGTCCATTGAGGTGAACCTTGGGATGCATGTGATCAGTCTGATAGACCGATCAAGAACCCATGCTTAAGGTCCAAAACCCTTAGAAGGTTGGATCCCTTTGGCCTAGGGCCTTAAGCTTGCTGAACTATTATTACTGCTGTGCTGTTTATATTTTACAAGTATAATATTTGTCAGTCACAAGGTGTTCTTGCTTTCATTATGGTGATATGGAATCTTACTGGCGTATTATTTTAAAAGGAGAGTCGTCCATGACTCGGGAGAGGTTAAGGAACTTATAATGTTTCTTGTAGCACCTGCTGGTTTTTTTCTTTTCTTTTTTTTTCTTTTTTTTTTTTTTGTTTTTGTTAAAAACCTGCTGAGTTAGTTGTGGATATTGTAATGACTCTCTTGTTAAGTCATGATCATGGTCGGGACGGCCACAACCATGGGCTTGGCCGTAGCAATCACAATCATGACAAAGCTCATGGTGCAAAGTAAAGGATCGGGAAGTGGAAGACTCTAATATGCAGTCGGAGATTTACTGCATTCTTGACAGAAAAAAAATCTCGATGGATCTCCTGCGTCTGGATCTCAATGTAATGATTATAATAATACATGACTCAAAGGCTCCCAACTCCCTTATATAACTGATCTCAATGAGTCACGTTTCAAAGAGACTTCTCTGTAAAGAAACTCATATCCCCTAATTATGATAGGAGTATGCTACGTGGGGATAATATCCGATCCTACTAATCTATTAGATTACTGCAAAATATCTACCTTATCTACAACAATTCGAGTCTTTTACTATAGTGAGACTCTTATTCTCCACTGGCAATTATCATTTGTTTGATCTGATGTGGGGCCCGTGGCATGTAGGCCATATGATTTCCTTCAATATCCCATTTGATGTGGGACCTATAGGGCCCATGATCCATTGAATCTATTATTAACTTTACCACAATGGATTTTATTTGAAAACTATGCTAAAATTATTTGATACGATAACGACAAGCCAATGGACACTCCTGTTTGTGGACATAGAAAATTGTCAAACAATCAGAGTCTCACTAGTATAAAGGGCAGACTGTTGATAAAAGACAAGCCTCATGCGTAGATAGTGGGAGGAGCTTTATATATATATGGGATGTTGCGTGACTAGAATTTCTCTTGCCTTGGTTATGTAGTCAGATTCCCAAGTAATCCGGATGTACCAGTTTAGCAGGTGAATAAAAGGAATATGTGATACATCAAAACATTTACTATGTTATTTGTGACGTTGTTATTGACATAGTTGTTGGATGCCCCAGTTGAAGTAGTTTGTTGTAGATAAGATAGGGATCTTACAGTAATCGAATAGATTAGCAGGAGATCCGTAGAGACTTTCCACCGTAAAAAATACTACTCATTCCAATCATTCAAAGAGCATAGACATAATCGAAATATCAACATACAAGGCGCATATATTCACATTGTTGGAGACTTGATTCAGAGCAAAGGGGTGATGATTAGAGGGGCAATCATGGGGTACAAGCCTGATTTGAAGATAGTCGATTCGATATGCACACTCATCTTTACAGTAATTGTTTGTCAGTTAGTGGCACCACATTCAAAACCCTGCGCAGTATGTACCATGTTCTGATTGAGAGCACCCCAAGAGAGATCGATGCAACAATGCTTGATAGGAGCCTCTGTGAAATGGATGGTGTTGTGGCTGTTCATGAGCTGCATATATGGGCCATCACCATAGGGAAGGTCCTCATAGCTTGCCATGTTTATCAGGAGAGAATATGGTATCAACCATGTAACCATACAGATAGAGCGCGCTGGTATGAACTTGTAGGCATTAGCAATACAAGTTATAAAGTTTAGTCTCTCTCAGAGAAAGAAAATGTCATTCACTTCAGTAGGGATACTATGTTTTTTTCAGTTCTTATAATTAAAAATTATTTCAGAAAAGCATGTCTCTTGTCAGGTGAAATATTAGTCCAATGTTCAAAGTCACATGGGGTGCTCCTATCCCCTTTTGATTTAGGCCACCCAAATGGTACAAATGTGTTGGAATCCACCAAAATATTTTGGATTACTACTCATCCCCTTCACCCCCAGCAGCACCGCCTGCTGGCTTAGGTGGATGATGGTTTTGACTTGCATATTTGGAAATTTATGGTGCTCCTTTTGCAAATCATTATCATTTTGGCTCCTTTTGCAATTCTTCACCATTTCCATTTTTTCAAAGCCTTGTAAATTTGATGGTATATATGGAAAATGAGAAATCACTGCCTCTTCACTCCCTGTACATTCACCCCATTAAACTCAAAAATCAGAACTGGACTAATTTCAATCGAAAGTGACCCATGTTTATCTACTGCTGGTTACTCTCTCAGGTTTGCAAACTGAAGTTCAGTGACATCCCTAGGAAGGCCTTTTTAAATTAACTTTTGATGGAGCTGTAAAACCTTTCAACCAACCAGCAAGGGTGGGTGGAATCATAGGAGATTACAAAGGAGATATGTATGCAGTATATACTGATGCAACTGTTGCAGAGAAGTCCTTCGCCCATCTAAATGAGTTCAAAAGGATGATTTTACTGATAAAACTTGTGGCTGATGGACTCATAGAATTATAATCAACTCCTGCCTCATAGAATCTAGTCTTAGAGTGGGGGGAATCTAGTGTGAAAAACCAATAGATCATCTTGAGATTTAACAAGCTCTGGTTATGGATCATGGGCCTGCAAAAATTCATGCTCACATTTGTTACCCGAGTTAATTAGGATTAACTCTAACGAGCTTAATGTGGTTTAAGTGTGATTAGTTAACTTAATGGTGATTAATGATTGTAATGGATCCAATTAGTCTTGAAAGACTGAATTAAGTTTAATGGGAGTTGTGGTTTGACTCAAAATAGAATTGAGTTAATGCTTGGGGGTGTAAATGCAAAAAATTGCATTATGACTACGCTCAAATAAAGCATGAGCTGGAGAGATGGGAGTGAAAAAGTGAGAGAGTGCCAGCAGCAGCTCTCCATGCCTTCGTTTGATTGAAATTCACAGGAGTAAGTATGCGACACGACTCGGGGTTTCTTCTTCGTTTCTTCTCTTCATTTTTTGGTTAAGTGTTTGAAGAGAGATTTTTTTTAAAGGGAGTTATTGACAGAGAAGTTGACATTGTCTTCTTCATCATCTTTTTCTTAATTTCTTCAAGCTTCTGTGGTTTCTCTTGGTAGAACACCAAGGTTTCAATTGGGTGTTTTGGAGATACATAAAGCTTGGAAACAAAGGGGTTTTTGTGTTAAGCTTGAGATAAGGCAAGTATAAATGGTAACATATGATTAGATGTTAATTATGTAAAAAAAAATTAGCTTATAGTTCAATTATGTGTTAGAATGAACTATTTATAAGACATGAATTGGAATTTGTGAGCAAAAGAATTGATCTGATAATCTTTGAACGGAGTAGAAGTGGTTTCTTGTGTTGGGACGAAGCAAATCTTCCAAAGTTTGAATTGTTCTCTCAGACTGCCCTAAGAATACTGTCATTGACACTGTTATTGATTTAGTCTAACCTTGAATTAGACATATTGATAATATGAAAAACATATGTAGTCATGAAACTGTTTATATTTTTGCTGAATTGGTAAATTCACATTGTGTTATTGATGGCGTTACAGGCCCAGCTACCTCTACTTGTCCCGAGACCACAACGACAAAGGAGGAGACCGGTCAGGCTCCTCCAGGAGGCCTCGTAGAATGGAAATTTTTTTTGAGAAACTAGTACAATTTACAAATCAATTACAATTATAATTACTAATCAATGAGAGTCTTTATAAGTTGGCAAACTACCATAGCATTTCCAATCAAATTATATCTCCCTATAAAGGAAGAATTGCATCTATTAGCATAGGACTGAAGAGCGCATCATTCATGACTCAAGCCTCAAGGACTTATCAAATAAGTGGAGTGTACTCAGTGTCATGATCAGAGACCACTAGCATCACCACGAAGTTCCGGAACACTCCCAAATAAACTGCTGCAGCCAGTAACAGCTCAATGAGCTTATAAAAATCATCACAACAAACTGGTCTAGATAAGCAGTAAAAATTTTGTTCATCAAAGCCATAAACACTGCAGGTGCGTTTGTTAAACCAAAAGGCATAAAAATTCATAATGCCCATATCGGGTTCTAAACGCAGTCTTCTACTCATCTTGATCTCTAACACGAATCTGATGATACCCAGATCGAAGATCAATTTTTGAAAAATGCGATGCACCCTAGAATTGATAAACAACTCATCAATTCTAGGCAACGGATACTTATTCTTGATTGTTATCTGATTCAATTGCCTATAATCAACACACATGCCTAGGGTGCCATCTTTCTTTTTGACAAACAATACAGGTGCTCTCCATGGTGAGACACTAGGTTTAATAAAACCCTTATCAAGTAAGTCATGTATTTGTTTCTTCAGTTCATGCAACTCTGAAGGTGCTATTCTATATGGTGTCCGAGAAATAGGTGCAGTACCCGGCATAAGTTCAATAGTAAAGTCTACTTCCCTTGCTGGAGGCAGACCTGGCACTTCCTTTGGAAATACGTCTGGAAACTCACAGACGACAGGAATATGTCTCAATTCTTTCATTGGCTTCTTTTCAGTAATAAATGTGATGTAGCCTTCACAACCACTTCGCGTCATTCTTTCAACTTTAATTGCTGAAACAAGCCTTGTATCATAGGTTTTCTGAGTTCCTTCAAATAAAACACTGGCATTGTCTTCATCCATCTTAAATGTGATGATCTTGCGCGGAAACAGTTCAAACAAGCTCTGTACTTCTCATGCCAATCCATGCCAACACTACCAAATCTGCTGCCATTGACACCTCTCCAATTCTAACACTACACTGGGGTACATATAATTCACATACTACTTTCCTTCCCAATGGAGTAGTTACAGTGAAATCATATGATAATTGTCTAATTCGTTAATTTTCACAAATCCTTCCGTATGAAAAATGGTAATCCTTCATGTTTAGGGAGATGGCAATCCTTCCTTTTAGGAAGATGGTATTGTGGTATTGATTGAAAATATTATGTTAGTTACCAAACTTGTAATAAGACTCGCATTGACAAGAATACTGTCGTTGACACTGTTATTGATTTAGTCTAACCTTGAATTAGACATATCGATAATATGATAAACATATGTAGTCATGGAACTGTTTATATTTTTGCTGAATTGTTAAATTCACATTGTGTTATTGATGGCATTACAAGCTCAGCTACCTCTACCTGTCCCGAGACCACAACAACAAAGGAGGAGACCGGTCAAGTTCCTCCAGGAGGACTCGTATAATAGAAATAAAATTTGAGAAACTAGAATTGATGAGAGTTGAATTGAGAAACGTTTCATACTTTTTGGATCCTTGCATTGTACGTAAATATGCAAGTGAATGATTGTATAGAGTGTAAATCAGTTTTGTTTTATTTATGAATAATGGACATTTGTTTATAAGTTAATATTCCGCATAGTATATTGTTTGATATCCTTTGTGAGTTTTATTTGATTGAGATTCACAGGAGTAAGTATACGACACGACTCGGGGTTAACTCGATTTTATAATAATCTCGGGCTCGGGTCGTATCAACATTGCAGCCCTTCATTATGGGGGATGAAGTTTCATAGTTCTTTTATATGTTTTCTTAGTTGATCAATAAAATGCAGTGATATTCCTATTCCATGTAAAATCTACGCTAACCAATAGGGAGATACTTAATATATTCTGAACACATATGCCTTACGCATTGGGCACATGCATATTTGGTTTGGACCCATTAGACTTGAACTGGATCCAATTATTAATCAGGATGTGGGCCTAATCCCAATGATCCCTATATCCTAAAGAGATGTCGCATGACCGGATTTTCGGGCTGGATTCTTCGAATGACTGGACAACTAGGGCCCGGCCCTGTTGACCTCCTTATTGTGAATTCTTATACGGCCTGGGTCGCATCCGTCCTGTCTAACCATAGCCCTTGCCACATTGGGCTGGATTTGGGCTCTATATTTAGGTCCATAGGCCACAACCAGGCCTAATATATTGTTCCAATTTCAACATAAGTGAGGCATGGGCCAACATATGGGTCGGTTATGGGCCTGAACATTAGGCTAAAACCCAGACTATGAGGACTCTACTATTTGGGAGTGTTTATCATGCCCTACTTTGGTAGGTAAGGAAGCATTGCATGTGGCCCTTGTTCCAGACATGTGGTCGTACAAGAGGAAGGTGGAGATCTTTGTCAAATGGCTTACATTTGGGCCACTTTGATTTGATGGTTGGCTTTATACAAGATATACATGACACCTACTTTAATTACTCAGCATTACTCATTGTAATTCCATTCTATTCCAAGGCCCTTTTCTAACCCTTTTGGTGTTACGAAGATAAGTTTTAAAAGAGACAGATGGGAGTTTGGTTGGTGTTTATTGAAAGTGATTGAAGATGCAACTCTGATAATCCATGGCATCAATTGGCCCACTCGGCCTTTGTCAGTCAAGCAACATATAACCCCTCAAGGCTGAGGCTATTTAGACCTAAAATGAGTTGTCTCTAGTCAATTTTTCATTTGACCATTCCTCATGGTAGAGATGATATTGGAAGAAAATACAACAGCTTCAATATTCTTCTACCTCATCTCATCAATATGGTATTTTAGAAATCAGTCAACCTTCAACAACAAATTCATCCCTCCAAGGAGTTTGAAGGTCCTTTTCTCAGAGTTCTTTAGTGGATTTCAAGCTTCCGATCTTGGTCCTTCTATCCATCCATTCCTCTCAATTGCTTAGTTTGGTAGCCATCAACATATATGTACATAAGCTTTTACTAGCTTTCTTTTCGTCTTTCTTAATCTTTTGGCTCTTTTATAAGCTTGTATTCCTTTGGGGGGGGGGGGGGGGGGGGGGGGGGGGGGGGGGGTTTACCTTTCAGCAATAAAAAAGAAAGAGTCAAATTTTGGGGAGGGGGGTTACCTTTCAGCAATAAAAAAAAAAAGAAAGAGTCAAACTTTCATACTTTTTGATAGATTCCACCAAAGGGTCCATCCAAGTCATGGCAATTTGAGAACAAAAAAAATAAAGGCACCTGAGAAACACCTGTATCACATGATGAGTAACAACCATAAAAGAATTACCCAAGAACTTGTATTTAGTGGGTAAGGGATAGCCAGGTGCATGTCGCAATGGTGATGATCTCATGATAATTTTGCGCAGACGTCCGCACGTAAAAATCTCTTTAATATATAAATTTATATTAATCAAACTATTATATTTAATTTAAATCTCATCATGACCAACCAACAGGCAAAGAGAGCTTATGAGAGTGGTCTTCTTTCAGTCGTATGGATGTCATGCTCAGCTGCAGCGGCTCGTGTCTTCGCAGTCATCTCATAAAGAAAGATTAAGAAGTCGTCTCCAATTCAAATACAATTCCGTTTGAACTTGAAATCCTAGTCATGAATCTGGTGTGGAGAGATTATCTTCTCACTTCTCTGTTGTGATCGTGTGTGCGGAAGCGTGCGATCAACAAGCAATCAAACAAGCCACACAAAAGGAGAACACAGTTTTACGTGGTTCGGTGATTTCACACCTACGTCCACGAACAAAGCCCGTCTTCTTCTTAGTTTTCACTAATCAGAGTTTTCTCCCATGCTCATCTAGGGTTACAACCATAAGGATATATATAGGAAACTCAAATACTAAACTACCCTTGAACCCTAATTACATTGGGCCTACAAAACGAGCCAAAACCCAAAACCCATAAACCTAACAAATCTCCACCTTGGCGAGATTTGCAGGCCACAACATTTTCCACCTTGGCATGCAACTACACGCCTCCAAATGCGCCCGAAAGCGCCATACACCCGAAGGTGCTCAAAATCGCAAGATGTTGATCAAGTCTAAGCAATGCTTAAACTTGACCCCAGTCACAACCTTAGTCAGCATATCTGCGGGGTTATCAGCAGTCGCAATCTTCTTAAGGAGTATATCTCCCTCATCAACGATCTCCCGCACAAAATGATACCGTACGTCGATGTGTTTCGTACGTGAATGATGAACTTGATCCTTTGCCAAACAAATTGCACTCTGACTATCACAATGGACATCAATGTGCTTCTGAAAGATCCCCATGTCATCAAGCAAACCTTGAAGCCAAATAGCCTCCTTAATGGCCTCTGTCACCGCCATGTATTCTGCCTCAGTAGTCGACAAAGCAACTGTAGACTGTAACGTTGACCTCCAACTCACCGGTCCCCTTGCAAGAGTGAACACATAACCTTTAGTAGACCGACGCTTATCCAGATCACCAGCGTAATCCGAATCCACATATCCAACCACATGCTGACCAATACTATCATCCCGCTGAAACGACAAACCAACATCCACGGTACCCAGAATATACCGTAGGATCCATTTCACCGCTTGCCAGTGCCCTTTTCCTGGATCATGCATATATCTGCTTACTATACTGACAGCTTGTGAAATGTCGGGCCTAGTACACACCATCGCATACATCAAACTACCAACAGCACTCTGATAAGGAACCTGAGCCATGTACTGACGCTCATCATCTGTGCTAGGAGACATAGCAGCGCTAAGCATGAAGTGAGAAGCAAGTGGTGTACTCACAGGTTTTGTTTTTGCATCCATACCAAAACGCTGTAGTACCTTCTTCAAATACTGTTTCTGTGATAGACAAACCTTGCCTTGCACCCTGTCTCTCTGAATTTCCATACCAAGTATCTTCTTGGCTTCACCCAAATCCTTCATTTCAAATTCATTACTCATCTGAGTCTTCAATTTTTCAATCTCCACCTTGCTCTTAGAAGCTATAAGCATATCATCGACATATAAGAGCAAATAAATGAAGGTTCCATTTCGTAGTTTGCGATAGTAGACACAATGATCAAAAGAACTCCGTGTGTACTGCTGTCCAATCATAAACTTATCAAATCGTTTGTACCACTGTCTCGGAGATTGTTTCAAACCATACAACGATTTTTTCAGTTTACAAGCCAAATGTTCTTTACCAGCAGCCTTATACCCATCTGGTTGGGTCATGTAGATCTCCTCATTCAAATCACCATGCAAAAATGCAGTTTTAACATCGAGTTGCACTAACTCAAGATCAAATTGTGCCACCAAGGCTAACAAAATACGAATAGAAGAATGCTTCACAACGGGAGAGAATACCTCATTGTAGTCAATGCCTTCCTTCTGTGCGTAGCCTTTAGCCACCAATCTAGCCTTGTACCTGACACTGTCCTTTCCTAGAGATCCTTCCTTCATGGTGTAGACCCATTTGCACCCAATTGCTTTCTTCCCCTTAGGTAACTGTACTAGCTCCCAAGTGTCATTCTTATGAAGAGATTTCATTTCCTCATCCATTGCATTCTGCCACTCTACACTTTCTGAATGCCTCTTTGCTTCTTTGTAGGTAGTAGGAACACATTCTTCAACCATTGGAAGTGCATATGCCACCATGTCAGTGAACCGTTTAGGTTTTCGAATATTCCTTTTTGGTCTACTGGCTGCAATAGAATCTTCTTCTTCTTGCTCTGGTAGAGGCTTTTGAGCTGGAGTCTCCTCCTCATCTGTATCATCACCCTCTAACTCAACTGGGACGATATCAAACTCCACCTGCTTCGATTTACCATTGGTCTTGCTTTCCTCCTGAGAGTCATTGTGCTTGTTCTGTTTACACATAGCAGCTTCATCAAAAGTCACATCCCTGCTAAGAACAAGTTTCTTTGAATCTGGACACCATAGCCGGTATCCTTTCACACCACTGCTGAAACCCAAGAATATAGTTTTCTTGGCCCTTGGATCCAACTTACTCTCTGTGACATGGAAATAAGCAGGACAACCAAATATATGCAATTTATCATAATCAGTAGCGGGTTTTCCAGACCATACCTCAATGGGTGTTTTACCCTCGATCGCAGCAGAAGGCAACCTATTGATGAGATGACAAGCATAAGCAACGGCCTCACCCCAAAATGCTTTGCCTAATCCAGAATTAGACAACATACACCGAACTTTCTCCAATATAGTGCGGTTCATGCGCTCTGATACCAATTTGTTGTGATCGTGTGTGCGGAAGCGTGCGATCAACAAGCAATCAAACAAGCCACACAAAAGGAGAACGCAGTTTTACGTGGTTCGGTGATTTCACACCTACGTCCACGAACAAAGCCCGTCTTCTTCTTAGTTTTCACTAATCAGAGTTTTCTCCCATGCTCATCTAGGGTTACAACCATAAGGATATATATAGGAAACTCAAATACTAAACTACCCTTGAACCCTAATTACATTGGGCCTACAAAACGAGCCAAAACCCAAAACCCATAAACCTAACATTCTCAGCTAATAATAAAGAGCAGATCATGAAACTTTCTTAGGGTTTATTATAGGAAAATTAAGAAAAAATCATCACAAGGCCTTCCTTGTTGGATGGAATATTATTCCCTGAGTACTTACACTTCCCAAAACTAGCTCTGCCCTAGTGCTTAGGTATAGTGGCGGATGGAGGATTTTCATTTAAGCCTTTAAGCAGTGCGGATCTAAATAAGTAATTGGATTTTGGGATCGGATAGGATTTTCATGTGAGTTTTGGGGGCGAATGCATGATTTTTATATGAATTCTTAAATTAGCGATTGAATTTTCATTATGATTTAGAAGCGCACCGAAATCCAATGGATGCGACTAGCGACCACCCCTACATGGATACACTTAGGTTTGCCCTTGCTCATGTAAGTATTGAGATAGTATAAAATGGTTTTTTAATAATAAGAAATATGAAAAAGAGTTAGAAGGTAGTTTTCTTCCTAATTTCTTTTCATTTACATTCCAAGTCTTCTTGCATTTCAAGTTATTTAAAAATGAAAAAAAATTAGGAAAAAAAATTATTTAAAGAACTACTAGCACAATAACCCATGCTAAGCATGGACAAGGCCCATGTGGCTAAGGTCCCCCGATCCATCAAGCTACTTTTGAGGGGTTTTTTTTTTTATAAATAATTATATATTGTGGTTTGGTGGTTAGGTTAATTTTATTTAAAAGACTAAAGGTACTGGTTTAAATCTCTCAACCATTACATTATTTTAGCTTTTTATCAAGTATCAATAAAAATGTCAAAATTGAGAGGAATTTGTTCAAATTTGAACCCAAAACCCTCAACTTTAATATATTATAATAAGGCGATTAACACTATGTTGCAAAAATTATTTTTTAAAGGCTCGCTTGGTTTGATAAGAATGTTGGAACTTTGGAACTTAAGTTTTCTTTTTCTTTTTCTTTTTCTTTTTCTTTTTGGGTAAAAAAGGAGTTTCATCATCAAATGAATTATATATATATAGCACTTTAAGTCAAATCTCTAATCCACGCTGGAAGACAATGAAGCCATAACAGATCTCATACTTGAGTCTAGATCCTTCCCTTTGGATCCATTAAAAACTCCAAACCCGATTACATTGCACTCCCATGAAAACTAAGCCGTGTTTGACATCTCTAATTTTAATTACTACTTGTCTAAATGTCTAAAGTAGGTCGAGGTTTAGAAAATAAGAGTGTTTGGCACACATATCTACCATCTACCCACTTTAGAGAAGTAAGTATAAAGCCTCTAAAAACCAACTATTCCAATTCTAGGGAATTCAAAATAACAGGCAAAAAAGTAGAGGCGGAGGATGTCAGGTGAATAGTATTTTAGACGACTTCCTAGCCCTGCCCTCTTTTTTTTTTTTTTATTCTAAGAGAGTAAGTCAAGATCCAAACCGTTGGATAGTTTCAGTTGTTTGATCAATGTATATTTTGAAATGTTTATAAAATACTCCACATACATAGATCTACGTTTTTTTACTTCTATGGGCCCCAAACACATGTTCTAAACCAAAAACCTTCTTTAGAAAATTACGAAGACTTTCAACTGTTGAATGTAAACCGTTGGATTGTGGACGTGTCCTTAAGCAGTTTAGTTCTTTTCTTTTCTTTTTTCTTAAATTCTAGGATCATAAATCATATTTCAAACCATTGGGTAGATTAAGAAGGTCAAACACGGCTACGGTTCTAATTTTCATGTGATTTTTTATCATATATTTTGAGATATTCACACAAAAGAAATCCACACATTTATATCTTTTTTACGTCTATAGACCCCAAAAGTAAGATCCGAACCGTTACTTCTCTTTATAAGGCTAAACATGTATATAGAATCAGATTTCAAAGCTTTAATCTTTGTGGATTTATAGAAATTCACGAAAAACTTTCAACCACCAATTAAAAAAAGAAGAAAGTCTATTTCAATAGGTTTTTCAATACCACCAAATAGACTATTTCTAAAACATCTATTTCAAATAGGGTCATTTGAAGTAGATCTATGTACATCTGTTTCATATATAGAAAACAGGAGTGCTATATGGACAAACTTTTTTGTCAAAATTTTGGACAACCCCTATAATATCTTTATATAAATAATATCGGCCAAACAAGGCCTAGTTATGTGGATACCCGAGACGCAAGAAACTCATATAATATGTTAAAAGTGGTTTGACTCTTCTCGATTGTACTTTTAGTTTTCAAAACCTGCCTTACTATAAATATAATAATAGGATGCACATTTTAATAACACAAAGCAATCAAGTTTATTAAGAATTTGTTGGGTAGAAGCATCTTGTGAGAGTGGTAGCTTTGCTGGCTTTCTTAGCACCATAAACAAAATATACTATAATATATTAATCACTACTACCTGTAAGTAGGCATGCAAAATGCTCAATCTCTCATTCAGTTTTGATGCCACTAGAGCCCACATAATCACAAAAATTAATGGGAGAACAACAAACTTCAATATATATACTAAAGTTTCAGAAAGGCTTAACTTTTCCTTAGCTTAGAAAGTCTCAGCATGTGAGGCCCCCATGCACCTCACTTTTTATATCATTCTATGCCCTTAGCCCATTATTTGTTTGTGTCATTGTGTGTATAAGCACGATGCAAATCTAACAGTCATGCAGATTGTGTATATCATTTGATTAAATCATGCAAGTTTTGACATTATTTTAGTTTATCTAACAACTAGGAGTAGTTTGGCAACCTTGAAGCATGCAAAAATAATGATATTGTCAATTGCTAATTCTTTTGAATCTCGTAAGCTATCATTCAACTAATCCTACAAATGAATCTACGTACAGCTTTATTTGATATTGGTAATTACTCTTAGAAAAATCATAAAATGCATATATAGGCCTTAAACAAAAGATTAAATAGTTTTTTTTCATTCTACCCTGGGAGAATTAATATCATCCTCTCAAGTGAAATTTCAAATGTCGAATTCTACTTCAGCAATTAGAATGCTGGAATTTTCAAAATCTAAATATCTAGAAATGACTTTTCATGTGGATTAGCATTTAGAATTATAACGAATTTTTCAACACTTTGAAATTTCAAACATAAATCCCACAATGTTAAATGTAGCTGATCATTTGTTAATAATCAAAACCAAACCACTTACTCTTAAGACCAGTGGGGTCCAAAGGCGCCAGCTCAAGACGTATGCAATGTACTCTAATCACAAAGAGAGAAAAAGAAGAAGAACAAGCTGGTCCAAGCCCCACACAGAAAGCAAGGACACGTGTTGCGTGCACGAACGTAAGCGCATACGTCGGTAGAGCATGCAGTCGTTCAGCAAGCAATAGCATCAACTGCCAGAAGTCAGAACTTTGACCAGCATTAAACACCACGTGTGGGACAAACGTGTAACTCATTCATAGGACTAAATCGTCAATGGCAATCCACAAGCTGACATTGCTTGCAAGCTATGTGTTAATAATCTAATCCCACACCATCATTCTAACGTGGGCAGTGTGGGTGCAATCTAGCAACTAATTACCTTGTTTTTAAGGTCTTCATGGGTTCAGTTTGGGCCGGACTCACCTATGTCGAGGCCCCCAAGTATGCTTTCAAATTAGTGTTTATGTTCGACCCACATTCTATAAATTAGTAATTAATTTAAATAGATGTTTGAATACCTTAAAATCTGTTTAGTTCAGCTGCAATAATTCTAATATATCTTGTTTTACTGAATCTGGATTCCTACCGAGCAAAGTGGTATTTATTAGGACCAATTTCATTTATCCTTGTTATTTATTTCAAAATTTAGAATTTTTAAAATACAACAACGACGTTTCTGTCAAGAGTTTCTAATCAAACTGGTCTAAAATGTCTAACATAAGCTTTATGAATTTCTATTTCAAACAGCTTTAACATCATCTTTTTTTTCTTTTTTTTTTAAAGTAATAAAATGTGCCTATTGAGCATTCATATAAAATATATATATATATACACTAAATATTTGAATACAAAAAGGACAACCAGGCCTAGTATTGCCTTGTGACCCAAGGCTTGGATCCAATTAACTTGTAATTGGTCTCAACCCCTAACATGGGTGCTCATATACAACCAAACTTGGTCCACTTTTCAGTCCACATATTATTAAATGCACTTGTAGCTAGGCCGGAACTACTTTCTTTCTTTTTCTTTATTCGTTAGGTTTTTGTGATTGGTTCACTTTCTTTAAATGGTGGGAATAAATGTCATTGATGCAATTTCAACGTTACTTTATTGTTGGCATGTGTTGCAACTTCAACAGGGACTTTTATATTGGGGTCTTTCTCCCAGTGAATGAAACAATCTACCAGTCGCCACATATTCACATACTCTGGCGGAGTCCACACTTGCCACTTGGTGGTCCTTTCCACCATTGTCACAAATGTCTGTTTCCAAAAATAATTGTCAAGACAACTATCAAATTAGTAAATATAATGATTTGAACAGAAGAAGTTTTAAACTGATTCAGACATCTTAAGAAAAGAGCTTATAAACTCTTTAATTGCACATTTAATTCATGGGTTCTTCTAATTGGATTCCCTTTTTATTATTCTTCACCTGTTTATATCCTACTCTTTGAGAAACTTTGAGAAAAATAAGAAAGAGACAAATAATTAAACTCGTTGTCATTGGCAGGGACTACTTGGGATTTTTTTAGCCTTGAATTATTAGTAACCTGACTTCAGTTCCTTATGTTTCATGTGTTGAAACCTTATGATAAATAACACATTTATTGGTCTTTGATTCATTATTTATGTGCAATCCAGTAGATTTGATGTCATTATTTAGTCCCATTTTATGATCAAAACCATCATAATCAGAGTGGGACGCACCTATCCTATTGATCCAACCCATTCATATTGCTAGTCCCAGATGGGATGTTAATATCGGATTTGTGCATATGGACATCTTTGTACATTTTGACAGTGGGGTAAATAATGCAAACTTAATGCTAATGTTGAGATCTCTGGGTGATCGAACAATCGGCTCCCAACTCCCTTAACTAAGTTGGCCTTAAGTATGATAGTTCCACATCTCTTGACCAGCAGGGAGTCTATGCCACACCGAGTTAGATGCTAACCAAGCAAGTTTAGTCTGAACCACCGAAGGATCCCAATGCGACTCAACAACGGATTAAGACTTAATTGATAGATTATCCTTGCCATGGCCAACAACGTAATCTGGCATGGGACCCGTGGCTTGCGAGTCACACGATTTCTTATACATATTTCATGAGCCTTATTAATTATACACAAATCCTACTAATGAATTTCTTTCTTTTCAAGTAATATATATCATTAGTTTGATTACGTTATGTGTATAACCCGAGGGATAGCTTAGTTGGCGTAGGACCACAGTTTACATCCGGAGATTGTAGGTTTGAAACTGTATTACCACACTGAAGCCACCGGAGAATTTTACCCAGCTTTCTCTCCACTACCTCAAAAAGGCCAAAGCCCGACTCCTACATGCATGTTAGTTTTACCGACTGCTTTGGGCCATCATCTTCAAGAGTCATTTTTTGGCCTTTTTGACGTAGTGCTTGCACGATTGGTTGGGAGGATTCTTTTTGTGGCAATACATATTTGATATATGCAGTATCAAATTTTAGAAGGATAGGGCCCACATGGACTAATATTGTGGCCAGCACAGAACCTATGAGTTTGTATAATTTTTAAGTGTATTTATAAATCAATTCCCATAATCTTAATCTGAAGTTTTATACTTCCTGTTCAATTCCTGGGCTTGGAATCAGGTTTTAGGCAGAGGTTGGAATGGATCAATATGGGTCAGATTGTGCTATGGGGTAAAATGTGTAGTAGAGTCAAGTTCCAGTGCAGGCTATTTATTAATCAGGATCCCTTAATTAATCGACCAAGTTTGAATTAGGTCGACAAGTGTGGTGCAACCAGTCTACTCGAATTAGATTAGTTTCAGCTCAAGTTAGCAAGAAGAGTAGAAAAATTAAATTCAATCTTAACTGGTTCATTTGTTAAGTGGATTAGATGATGGATCAACTCAAACCCTAAATTAGAAGTTACGAGCTACTGATGTGTCCAATAATTTGAATCACAAGTCAGAAGTTTATTATAAAATGATTTGGATCCAGAAATGTGAAAGCCCCATAAGTCATCATCACAGAAACATCAAGTAGATATGTTCAAGTGATGGGAACTGACTCTAAATACACTGCTAACAACAAAACGACCCTAGACCTCTAGTGAATAGTGATTCAAACTTTGATTGCCTACTTCTAACTATATCACAAATCTCAACACATCGAATGAGTATATTGATTATTTGTATAGTGGAAAGTGGAAAGTGGCCTCTATATCAAGAAAGTTCATTCAATCCAATTATTTCAGCCCTTAATTGAATGCAGGTGAAATTTGACTTATTGTTAGAAGACATCCTTTGTGCGAATTCATGTGTAACATGTGAGTGCGAACTGCTGCCATTCTAATTAGTTTAGGACTTGATGTGTGGTCCACGGTCCACCCATATGCAAGAAAATCACTAGGTAAAAGAGATTGGAAGTTCTTACCATGCATTAGTTAATGAGCTCCACACGATTAATTATTATATGATATGATTTGTGGATTTGTTTAAGGAGGACTTTCTCCGATGAGCATATTATATATGGAGTCCAACTCTATCGGGTCCACTTGGGTCCATCTATAAACACAACCCCTCTCACACTCTGTTTTAGAACTTTACCTGATTTTACACTAATCTAACCTTCACTTACCATCGGATTGAGCCTCAAAGAAATCTATGACTAGAATATTTTTAAACTTTAATTTACTGTTATTAAATCAAGAGCTACGATATTTTGATGGAGTTGTTTTTTTCTTTTTTTAATGACAGTAATTTATAATGTTGTCTTTCCATCTACTTTCTTTCTCTCATTGGTAGGCTTGCTCCGAGTGGGCTCCACAAGCTGGATTGATACTATAGTATGCTAGTAAAGAGAGAACTTTCCTTTCATCAAAGCTTAAATTTTCAATTTTTACTGGAAGGTAAAAAAAAGACTCATTAAGAACAATGGCCAAAACAAAGCTAAAAAATTAAAACAATGGGAAAAAAATAAAAAATGATAGGAAGAGGTTACAAGAGCTAGCATATTGTAACACACCAAACCACAATTAAATTACCACATCCAATGAAGGAGGTGAACTCTCAGCCCTTTACTTGCCTAACACATTTCCTTTAGAATTGTGGAATCTAACCTCGTGACAATTACATTACCACACCCAATGAAGGAGGTGAACTCTCAACCCGGGCACGTTTGGTAATTTTGCGAGTAAAGTAAAGTCAAGTTAAGTCATCTTACACATCAATTTAAAGCACTTTGTACCAAAATTTTCTCCAACTTTTCTAACAAAAAGTCAAAAAATAACTACATTTATTAACTAAAAGACAAAAAAACTCCATTTATCATCCAAAAAATCAATAATATTTCATCTCAAATAATTAAAAATAAAAATATCATCATAACCTACCATATATTTTATTTATATTTTTTATTTCACTTTACTCCACTTTATTTTAACAGCCGTGCTACCGGGCCTGGCGTCCGGCCACTTTTCGGACCTAACGTCTTTTTCTTATTTTAAACGTAAAATGCCAAACGTGCCCGCCTGACACATTTCCTTTAAAATTGTGTAATCTAACCTCCTGACAAGGAAGGAAAAATGATATTGCCCGATAGCTCCTTAATTTCAACAGCTCAGCTTTTAGCAGTTACTCAATGACGAAGCTACTAGGCCCTCTCAATTCCAACAATTTGGATGCATTGAGATGGGTCCAAAACAAAGATTTGGATGCATCTAGCTGGGCCCACATCCAAGATTCTGGGTGTGGCCCTTTCACAGCCATCTGTTGCTCAAAAAATGAATACATCTCCACCGTCCAGAAACAAAGATTTGGATGCATCTAGCTGGGCCCAAATCCAAGATTCTGGGTGTGGCCCTTTCACAGCCATCTGTTGCTCAAAAAATGAATACATCTCCACCGTCCAGCCAGTAGAATGATTGCACGCACTCCCCCAGCAGAAGAAAATGACACGAGTCGTAAAACGAGAGGAGTCAGCAAAGCAGCGAAAGGAACCCCGATACGATACGTGTGCAGGTGTCACCAACCTAAAATCGTCCGCTTTCGTCCTTTTCTCCCGTTCCGGCCTAATCCATGGACAGCTGTCCTCCTAGGTCACACGTGGAGCCTCGCCGCACGGGCACCGCCTCCTTTTTTTCTTGCCGACGTGTTTCTCACACGTGTATAAAACCTCGGGCGCTTGCAATCGACACGAATAAGCCGTGTGGCCTTCTAGAAGGAATATCCCATGCCCCTGCTGGGCGAAATGCCACGTGTTATGATTCGCTGGCTGAGTCAGCACCTAATCTGGCTTTGCTTTCTAAACTGTGTTCATGCACCGAGAGTGACTTTTCGGAATCAAACTGCCACGAATATCGTTCTCGAGATATTCTATTCTCGAGAAAATGAAGGATTTGAAAACGGCGCCGGACTCTCTCTCACTTCCACTTTGGTCTAAAGGAAAGAAAGAAAAAAAAAACGTTTTCATTTTGGTGCTTTCTTTTAACCACTTTTTGGCCAGCTGTGACTGGTCCCCCATCTCTTTTGACTTTGAGTTTGGTCTTGTAAAGCCTTTTGAATATTCTCAGCATATTAACACATAACAAGGGATTTAAAAAAAAAAAAAACAAACAAATAACAAAGGGTTTCGATAACAAATGGAGTTGGTTTTTATAATTACTCTTGTTTAAAATGGCATTGGTCTTGAGGAGGAGGCTCCAGCAGAGGGAGTATTGAAAAATATTTATGATGTTTAATATTAGAGGGAGTTTTAAAAAAGTATTTATGTGATCCACATGAATGTCACGAGTTGGATAAGCAACTTAATATGGTATTATATGTAATCGGTCGCAAGTTCAAATCTCAAGATAAAGGATTGGATGCGAAAGTGTGTGTGTTGCTAAAAGTAAGTAGACCAAATCCAACCTGAGAAAGAGTGTTAAACAATAGCTCTATCAAAGAGTATTGAAAAGTATATATACTGCCTTAATTAATACATCAAGTTTTTAGTAGGATTGGTTAGGCAACGAAATATAATACTTGAAAGCAAAGTTAAAATTCAATAACACATATTGGGTATAGGGTATTATTCTCAACATATAAAAGAATATTTGATGAATTAGTTATTTGTAAAATATAACTTCGACTGAATCTTACCAAATCCTTCTCTTAAAGACAATAAAAATAAGTGTTTGTTTATGATACTTTCTTTTAGAAACTCATGAAAATAAAGATTTTATACTTGAAATTCTTTGTTAATTTAGTGGAATTAAAAACTCAATCAAAACATTCAAAAATATCACTTTTGGCACTTCAACCTCACTAAGTTCTAGCATAGGGTATATAGTAGGATTACAAAACCCTAATGGAGGCAACACTCGGAGAATTTATAATCCTCTCTTATGCTGATTAGATTGATATCTTCATACTTATCTTCTGTTGATCAAATGTTGAAAAACCTATTTACATACTTCCTAAAGCAGAATAAACTGATATTTTCATCTCATGTAGAACCCATAAATGAAAAATCCACACTTTTTACAAAGTTATTCTCTCTTATTTTTTCTTTTGATTACACTAGGTACGTCCCATGTAGTATCAATTAAGATATCATCACTTCTTTAAAAGTGGTTGAGTTTTTAGCTTTTATATTGAAATTTTTAAAATGATTATAAATGCCTATTTTATTTTTCTTATAGAACCCATATAGTTCCAAATAAGGATGGCATCGGGTCAGATCCAAACATGTTTATATGTTGTAGGTTGGAGTGAAACGAGAAGATGTGCCATTTCGAAATGCTGCAGTGTATAAAAACAAAATTAAGAGTGTTGGGGAAAGGATGTTGAAAAAAAAAAAAACTAAAATTTTCTATAATAACATTAGGAGGTTTTTCAAATTTTTTAGAGGGGTGAATATAAAAGACTTTATGATTTTTATTACACTAGGGGGATTTCTAAATTTTAGTGCAACAATAGCCACCCAAAACCCCTTTGTTGCTCACATATTTGTAGATAATCATGGTTACAAGAGTCGCTTTACAAGTGAAATACTTTTTAGATAACACAAAACCATATCAATAAGATTACGAAGGAGTTATGTATTATAATTTTCAACTCCATCTATACTCTATAAGAAATTTTTAACAATCAAACAAAGTTAAATTTCATTCCAAACTCTTTTTGAGACGGATTAAAACTTGGGCAGAAAGACTTGACTATTTGACTTTAATCAATGCTTAATTCAGCATGAGGCCCAACCAATGAACCCAATTTCTAGTCAAAACTACAAAAAAAATTTCAAGTAATACACCCAATATAACCATAACATAATATGACTTTCTTCTTTACCGACATTATCAGTTTTTCGTCTCCTTCCTAAACTATCATCTCATTATCTGATAATAAACGTTTCTCGGTAAAACTCATCTTTATCGATGACACTGCGCGGATTCCAGGATAAGCTCGGGTCGGAACGATAACGCATAAAACGACAAAAACACGTGTCGGCCTCTCGCCAAAAGGCCAGCTCTGATGGGCCCCACAAGATAAAACGCCACGTAGATTCTACCATGACCGTACTTATTATCTCCCCTCTCTATAAAAACCCTCCGATGGGCGACTGAAACTGAAAGAAAGAAAGAGGACAATAGAGAGAGAGAGAAATCGCTAGCATACGCCGAGTTATTGAAAGCTAACCTACGCCGAGTTATTTGACAGCCGAGGAAATGGGCCGTGGGCAAGCAGAGGACGTGTCGCAGCTGTCTCTCCCTCCCGGGTTCCGCTTCTTCCCGACGGACGAGGAGCTTCTGCTCCACTACCTCTGCCCGAAAGTCGTCGGGCAGCACTTCCCCATTCAAATAATCGGCGATATCGATCTTTACAAATTCGACCCTTGGGTTCTTCCAAGTAAGCCTCGCGTTCTCGAGTTCGACTCAGCACCTTGATTTTCCGAGTCATTGAACGAGTTTGATTGATTAAATTGGACCCTCTGTTTTTTGTATTTTGTGTGTGTGTTTGCAGATAAGGCTCTGTTTGGAGAGAAGGAATGGTATTTTTTTAGTCCCAGGGACAGGAAGTATCCGAACGGGTCTCGACCCAATCGGGTTGCCGGGTCGGGTTATTGGAAGGCAACCGGTACGGATAAGTTGATAACAGCAGGAGGGAAGAAGGTGGGGATTAAGAAGGCTTTGGTGTTTTACATTGGAAAAGCTCCAAAAGGAAGCAAGACCAACTGGATTATGCATGAATATAGGCTCCTGGAGAACACAAGGAAGAAAGGAAGCACTCGGGTAAGAAGTGGTTTGAAACCCAAATACTATCAAATCATTATAGATCTTGTTGGTTTTGATTCAATTGAGAATGACCCACAAAGTTGAAATGTCAAATTTGGAACTTTAGTTGGATTACTGAGTTCAATTGTGGTTACAATAAAACCCATTTTATCTAAATTTTATTAGAATTTCAAACATAAATTTCATCGTACCATTCAATTGAGAAATGATATTAATTTACACGCAGAGAAGTCTCTTAATTACCAACTACACTAATCCTTATCTATCAATCTCTATTAGTTTATAGTAGATTAGACCAACAATGAATAGTTTTTGACATTTTCAAATAACCACTCACCTTTTTTAATTTTTGTTTATAAACAACCATTTCCATTAATCTGACTCTTGACTATATATTCTAAAAACCATCTTGATTGACAATCAAAAGCCAATCATCATGCTGGTTGATTGATTAAATTCAATATATTTCATCGTTGAGAAAAGACCCATATGAAAATTTTCATAGGGAAGATTAAAAAACAGTACCCATATAAGAATTTCATTGATTTCTCTTTTTGCAATCAACTAATCTCATTTTCATCTCATTTTATGTATGTTTCAGTTGGATGACTGGGTGCTATGTCGGATATACAAGAAGAACTCCGGCACGCAAACGCAAGTATCGGTATCGGTATCGGCCAAGGAACGTAACGCTATCGGATATCCGTCCCCATCTCCCTGTCTAGATGACGTCATGCTCGATCTCTCCCAGAAATCAACGACCGATTCTTCTCCCTCCCACGTATCAACTCACTGAAATCCTTCCAAAACGACAAGCAAACCCATCAAAGCATCGGAAACGTTGATTGGATGGGCCAGAGATCAGAATTCGGATCCAACGATCAGAATCAGAGCCAAGGGACCATGGCCCACTTCAGCTTCCCCCAAATACCACCCCTCTGTCAGGTGGAGTCGCCGTCGGAGATGCTGGGCAGCTCGGTCGAGGACGAGGTCGAGAGTGCTCTATTCGAGAACGGGTTGACTCATCACCAGAACCCACACTTGACTCAGTGGGTCGACTCGTTCGTGTCCGCTTATCCTGCGCAATTTGCGCCCGTAAGCTACGGATGTCGGCAGTGAAGTTTCGGAGGGGGTATACTTGTAATTATCAGATATTCTTTGGGTCTTTTTGGGTATACAAATTTCAAAATGGCCCCTCATGTTTTGTGATTTTGGAGGCACACACCCTTTTGGTGGATTTAGATGTAGTGCCATACTGATCAGAGGCAGAGCTGTAGTGGGTTGACAAAGAGGGAAGAAATATTAACAGAATAGCCACTATTAGTCATTGAAAATTTCGAAGGGTCTTCTCTGGCTTTGGAGAAATGGGCTGTGGGTCAATTTTGGGTGTTAATACTTTGGCCTGGAAGGAGGATCTTAGATTGCTTACAAGGTAGGATTATTGGACTCATCTTCATTGTAAACTAAGATAGTATATAAGGTGATGGGAAAACCATTCATTTGTTAAGGGCTTATAATGGGTTTGTTAAAGGTGAAAATTATTAAAAGGTTTCTGCAATATTTGCCTTCAAAGAAAGATGTGTTTTGCTTTGCTTCCTGTGGGCCTTTGGGCAGTCTGTGGCCTTTAAATCTGACTCTCTGTAATGCTTGGATTCTGGGCTCTGTGAATAATGTCTGTTTTTGCACTTCATTCCTCCTTCCTTGTATGAATAGTTTTAAGGAAAATTAACTCTCTTTTTTGTGCTGAAAAAGTACTACATCAAACTGTAGAAGTTTGTGCACAACTGTAGTATTTGTATAATCCAGAATCTGATGTTTGTTAGCCAGGTCTTTTCAACAACTTGATTACAATGGTGTACCTGACTGATCAGATTTGGGAAAATCTTTGTATTAACTTTTTATGGCAATGTTTACATACATTTTTATGTTTATGAAATTGCAAAATGAATTATATTATAATGTATTTAATAATATTTAAAAGTGAATATAGACGTCCAACCAAGTGCTAGGATTCAGTGCTGGGTCTACTTTTCATAAAGATTGATGAGCGAGACAGGTTGGTCTGATTGCTAGCAGAGGTGAAGGGAGAAATTCATAGTAGTCTTTAGGTTTAAAGCTTGTTCCCAAAAATGGATTGGGATTTAATGAATTACATTATAAAAGTCATGTGTGCATGAGTATTTACTAGAGAATAAAAAAAGAGTAGGATTATTCTTTTTACAAATCTAATTTTTTTGCATTGCAAGTCCCACGACCATTTTTACAACTAAGAAGTCTTCACAAGGTGAAGTCAATAAAAGAAGGATGAAGCTGGCATTTCGACATGATTTGGAAGATGTAAACAAGTGGAGGTGTGAAAGTCTCTCTCTTTTTTTCCTTTGTTAGATAAAAATTTATCAACATCCACAACAACCAACAGAAACCAGGCAAAGCAATACCAAAAACACAAGGCAAAGCAACACCTAGGTCCCAGGTCAACCCCCAAAAAACAACTGACCCATATAGTCCACATGCCACAAAAACCTGCCTGGCCACTAAAGAGATGTAAACAAGTGGAAGTGTGGAAGTTAATGGAACCCAAAACACAAAATGAGTGAGTTGGAGGAATTTGGTTTGAGAACGTAAATAGATGTTGGTGGTGTATGCTTGTATTTCATGACATTATGGTATAATGCCAAGGGCATGTGCAAATGCTTCACTCAAAAACTTCACAACTTTTCTTATATTTTCAACTCATTGGACACATTTGAATTAAACCAGAACTCAGAGATTGCTTGGAATTTTCATGGGGTGAAATGTAGTCACAAGCAGGTGGAAAGTGCAAAGCTTTTGTGGGGTATAGTTTACACAGTTTTTAAAGCTTTTTCCCCACTCAATAAGGGACACGAACTCTACTCACAGTGTCACACACATGCCCTTAACGAGCTGAAAACTATGGCCGAGGGAAAACATTCACTACTCTTTTTTTTCTTGAAATATCATGGGGTGAATGTTTCTATTATAACCAGATTCTCATTCACAATTTGGGCGGAGCCATTTGGGATGAATTCACCTGGGCTTATATCTGGGCCAAATAAGGACTGAAGGATCGGAATCTGAGTTAGCATATTATGGACATACGGTCCAAGCCCGCCCAATAAGATTTGGGTCCATTAAATGCTTTCTAAGGCACTTTTCAGCTTGATAAAGGATCCAGACCCTAAACCAAAATCCGGGCTTCGCCAATGGCTCCAGTGGAAATGGAGTCGGGCTCAATCAGATACAGGCCGAACGTGGCTCCATCGCCAGTCCGACCCTAGACTCCACAAGATATCTAGTGAGAGGGAATGTTCCAACATGTGGGGCCCCATCTATGACCAATTCAACTCTCTTACAAGCACACACTTGTTATTGGCTCACCCCAAATGTATCTGCTGATGGGTTGGATCTTGACAAACAACGGACTTATAAACCCATAGTCATTTGTAATTGGGTCTATAGTTGTCCACTGTGTATAATGTACCCCAGTCTTTTAGAAATAGGGGTGTTCATGGCCCGCGATGAAGCCCGCCCAAGTCCGACAGGGGCCATTAAAGTCAGGCCCAATCCCCCATTGACTCAATTGGGCCGGGCAGCACAGTGCATTTTATGATTTGTACGGACTTTCTAGGAATTTTTTTGGACAACTATCACTAAATTATAACCATTCTTTATTCATGCTGGGTTAGGCGATGGGGTTTCACCACTTAACCCAAGCCCAGTCCATAATGGGCTGGGGCCCATCCCATGAGGACCCCCTATTGAGAAACAAGCCGAAAGTGTCTTAACAAGAACAAATACATTTCCAGAGATTTTCAAGGGATATATTCGTTTATTAAATGGGCTGACCCAAACTTGTAACCAACACTGGTCAATCCGACCCGACCAGCCTAACCTGCTTAAGTTGGACCACAGATGTAAATACTTGGCCCAAGCCTTGCAGCCTCATGTATTCATATTTTAAGGCTTGGGCATTAGCCAGGCCTGGCCCATTTGACTCAAGCAAGCCTAAGCCTAATTAATAGCTCAATTGTTGCCATATACTTGACCTTATACAGCATTTGGCCCAAATGATTAGTCAATGAAAATAAAAGTTGAACTTTAATTATAAATAAACACCAACATAATGGAAACTACTCCCAGTAAAACTTACAGGGTATTATTTGTGTTATTTATGTAAAACTAATTAATTTAGGTGCCACAAATACATAATGTAAAATACAAAATGAGTAACTCAAACAAGTTGGATACCTGGATCAATACCTCGCTACAATGATGAATGGGTAATCATTCATGCCAAAGGGAATTTGTTTCATAGTACAGTTTTATTTCTTCAATTTAACGACTTCAATAAGATCGTATCTATAAAGATTCCTACTAATCTAATAATACCCATGCAAACAAATGCACCCTTAAATGTTAGGACAAAAAATCATATGCCTAAACATGAATTTACCGACCAAGACTCATATGCATAAACATGAATGTAAGAGGCTAAGGGGTCGTTTTGTCTACATATAAATATGGTGAATATGCGTAATATTTACGCATCAGTCATGTTTGTCTACATGTGTTTACGCATTTTGTTTGTAAATTAGATATGAAACTGAGCTCATTTTCACACCAAGATTTTTCACACCTGTTCAGGTGAGAAAAAAAAATATATCAAACCACATGTGATTTCAAAGAACACCAGTTGGAGGCGGACGGTTTGGTTTTGGACAGTTTCCTTCAAAGAGGTTTTGGGTTCGAAACCCCCTCTAACGCATTTCCATAAAAGAGGTCTAAGTTTCGAAACCCCCCTTCAATGCATTTAAAAAATATATAAAACCAATAAATGAGAACCCTCCCTAAATCTCATCTCCCTTTTATGAAGGTAACCTCTCTATTTTCTCTCTATTACCGGCTATATTATATAAAAAAAAAAACATTTATAAAATCTATTTACTCTGTAGATTTATTATTTCAGAATTTGATTCTCTATCTTCTCTTCTCCTTTTAGATTTTCTCTTTTTCACGTGTAGGATGATGAGACTTGAAAATCGCTCAATGAATTTTTAATAAACAAAATCTGCAGGACAAAAAGAAAAAGTATTGATATTAATAATCTTAAGAGACGGTATGTAAGGCAAATATCTCAATGGTTTTTCTATCAACCTTTTAACTTGAGCAATTACCCTTATTGTTTTAGTTTTCTTCCAATATCTCAATGAGTTTTCTAAAATTATTTATTGTTGCATTATGCATTATGGTATCATTCAAAAATCTTGTATAAATGCGATTCTATCCAACCATAACAAATTTGTGATATCTTTAATCTAATTGAAGTTACCAAACAAAATACTCATTTTAATAACTTTTTATAATTGATTAATATTAGCCTATAAAGCCGTAAGATTGCATGGGTTAAGTTCTATGCAAATTGAATAATGAATTAAGATAATATTAAATTGAAATATTAATTATAAGAAAATTAATATTAACCATTAAAATATAAACTCATATTTCATTAACCAAACATGTTGGAATGCATTTTATTTTTAAGGTGATCATGATAGAAATATATATTTTTGAAAAGTATTTTCATGTTGAAAGACATTCCTTTTTAAGTATCTAAAATGCAAATGAAAACTTTGATACAAATTAGACATTTTTTGTCTCATTTTCATATCATTATAGTAGAATAGAATTTAATGATTAATAGTATCATTTACAAAATCGTTTAATACATATACACATATGTAAAAAGAAATACATGTGTAAACGTTACATACTTAAAAATTGAATATTCATCATTTACATGTGTAATGGTATTTACATATCCTACGCGTAAACAGACACACGACCCTAAGAGCTCTCTCTCTCTCTGAATGTAAGAGGCTAAGATCTCTCTCTCTCTCTCTCTCTCTCTCTCTCCTGCACACATTAATCCGGAAGTTACATCCAAACAGTGTGATTTTTAAGTCACTAGGGCTTCTTTATCTTTTTTCTTATAAAGAACCTACCTATACATGATTAATCGAATCCCTTCACATACACTAATCCCTCTTGAATTGACGCATGTCTTTTTTAAATTGATCAAAATGATAATACCCGTTTCATTTGATCCTAATAAATTCCCATTAGATAGTCGCCATTAACATTTGAAGAACCTAAAACCAAGGAGTCCGGATCCCTGTTTGGTTGAAACTGGGGAATATTGTTTCATCAACTGATTGAACTGATATAGCACCCACCCCCTAATTCACTTCCTAACCTACCTACCATGATTTATCACTTGATTGACAAGTATTTACAGTAGGGCCCACAGGAGCTGGTTGTTTTTCCAAAGAAAAATGTCCGAACTTTAGGTAGCATTGCTTCTTTAAACATTAATTTAAAACTAAGAAAGCATGACAAAGTAGAGAAGCTTAGCAAATTAAGAAGAAAAGCAGCTATCATCACAAATGTTAAGGAACAGAATTCCCCAAAAGGAAGAAAACAAGTGGACATCTTTCAAGAGTAAACATCTGCCCTCTCCGGCAAATTGAAGTTAAATGGTGGAGTCCTAGATGGGCCGTGTCAACTTTCTCACCTATTAATTAATTTACAGTTGGAAACAGGAAAAAAGTCATTGCACCTCTTTCTCTCTCATCAAATTTGGATCCATATTCTACCAAAAAAAAAAAATTGGATCCATAGGAAGCTCTAGAGCTACCTAGAAGCAAGGTTGGCAGCAAGTCGGCATAAAACAGGCTATCCTCCCGAGTCCCTTCCACGTTTCTATTTTTTGGAAACTCACATATGCAAAGAGACATAACTCATACATAAAAGGTGATATAAACTTACATATGTTAGGAGACAACTCACAAATATGAGATAACTATTGAAAAGTATTTATGCTGCTTCTACTAATGCTTTGAAGTTTTGGTAGGAATGGCTAGCTGAATAAATTCAAGATGGTATCAGAACTAACTGATCGTGAGTTCAAATTCCAAGAGGAACGACTCGGCACCAGGAAAAAAAAATACGTCTTGTCAAAAGTGCACTGGCAGGGTGCCTCTACTAACGTCTTGAGGTTTTTGTAGGAATGGCTAGCTAAATAAATTCAAGAATAATAACAACTCACATATGCAAGGAGGGAGGAGGCCAGGCTTGAACCCTGGACTTCCCAAATGCCAGTTCTTACCACTAAGTAAGGCCGCTATCCCTACCAAGGGCAGAACCAGACAATAGGCATTGGGGGACCATTGTGAAAAAAAAAAAATCTATGAGGAGGGGGCATGTGTAAAAGTTGCTTTAAATTCTAAAATATCTAAAGGGCCTTTTTGTAATTTAGGGAGGGGGGCCATGGCCCCTATCAGCCCCCCTCTAGTTCCGCCCCTGCTCCCCGCCCCGCTCCTATTAGTGGTTGGTTTGGTCATACAATCTATTAAGTTTGGGATGGGATATGGATGCTCAGATCTTGTTTTACCTAAGTCATATTTGGGGCAGTTTCGATTCTTAGGTGTGCTTGACTTATCTCGCCTCAATTATATATTTTATACACATTTTGTGTATTATTTTACTTAAGTCTACTTTCTTTTTCCTTCTTTAGTGTCCAGCTTAGGAGGGCTGGGACCCAAGCCTTCTCACGAAAGAAGTAGACCTCAAGTAAGATAAGGGATCCCTCAGGTGAGGGAACTAGACTTAGGGTGTGGTAGGACGGCTCTCGTGTGAAGAAATGTGACTGCCCAGATTCAAATCTTGGGCTAGCGGGTAGTAGCCGCCGCCTGTTACCACTGCGATAAGATGTTATTCATTTCGGACACTCTACTTGAATATGAGATTACAAGTTCAATGACTTTCCTTCATCCCCCTTTATAACGAGAGTTATTTATTATTTGAAGTCCACATTATTAAACCCATACCTCTCTTGGGTCGGATTTTGTATTACAGAAACTAAACCCTCTATAGCTCAGGTCGATCGGGTTTGAGAACTGGAATATGTTAGTAAGGTCACCATTGGGGCGGTCTAAAGAAGAACCCGACCCGACCTGTTGCACATCCCTAGTAGGAGCTGAGTTGAACTCAACTCATTTTCACCTATATCAACACTTTACCCATGCCATCTTTTGATCAACAAAATTCAGTTTCATGCATATCTATCCATAATTGGCCGCAGCATAATAACCCGTGCTAAGTACGGGCATCACCCCATGTGTTGCTCCAAATAACCACTTTAACATTTTTTATTTTTTTTAGAAATATTTGCATAAAGTGTAGAATGGTGTAGTGGTTAGATTAGGTATTTTAGAAACTAAGAGGTTTTTGGTTAGCACTAAAGCCTGCGTGTGATGCAT
The DNA here is from genome assembly GCA_012931725.1 of Litsea cubeba. Taxonomy (NCBI): domain Eukaryota; kingdom Viridiplantae; phylum Streptophyta; class Magnoliopsida; order Laurales; family Lauraceae; genus Litsea; species Litsea cubeba. The sequence continues at coordinate 114,466,385 of CM022945.1, forward strand.
GGGTGGAAATCTCATGCAAATTAAGTAATAAATATATTATTATTATTAAAATTAATTCTTAATAAATAAGAAATTATTTGACTGAACGATAAACCATTTGTGTAGTCATCAATATTATAAAATAGTTAAGAAAGAAAAAATTCATGTGTAGCACTCAAATAATATGTGAGTAAATGATATTATCAAGATCCTTATTCTGATAGTAAAAATCTAATGGCAATAGAAGCCTTATGAAAATCTGAGGTATAGCTCATGTGGATGAAAATTAAGTGCCCTTAATGGGTTAAATTACCCATATAAAAATTATGATAATTAAATGGGCCTAATGGATTAAATCAACGACCTCAATAAATATGTGAATTAAGTTGCCTTCAATGGTTTAAGAATTAGAAGATGTGGGGGTGAAAATAAATATTGTAGAACACCAAAAGTCAACAAGAGGAGAGATGACTGACGTGCTCTCACTTTCACTTAAGACAAGTCATTCTCATCTTGCTTGATAATATCTCTCACTTTCACTTATTAAGATAGGACTCACGTCTAGTGTTCAAAATTCACCTCAAATTTTTCTCTTTTTTTTTCTTTTTTTTAAAGTGCACCACTTGAGGATATAGCTTTGTTGGGTCGTTAAAGATCCCTAGAGATACCCATGTCATAAAAAGAACGACGGGTAATTTAAACCCATTTCACTTTGATTACTCCGTGTGTGTTTTTTTTTATTTTCTAACGTCCACCACGTCGGGGTATATCTTTGTTGGGTTGTCAAAGACCTTAGGATACCCATGTCATTAAAAGAATGATGGGTGATTTAAACCCATTTACGTATAAAATGACTTGCCACCACTTTGATTACTCAATTAAATACCTTTTCTTTATTTATTTGTTAAATTTTAAATTTCAACTAATTGCATTGTAACCCATCAGATACATTTTAGGCTTGGACCCATGCGTTACCTGAAAAATAGAATAAATCAACTTTAGACTGAGCCCCAAGATGTTACCCTCTCTGTTCTGTAGTGCTCCACCTGACTCCATCCCATCATCATAATTATTCTGTTTGACTTGGACTGGGTGAACCAATGGTCCAGATCTCACTAATACCACGTGTGTGTTGGTTATGGGATCCATCACAAGCCAAGATTCTGCATACATTATTCCTGGCCTTTGAACTTTTCAAAAGAGAAAAATAGTGGTTCCTGAGAAGTATGTTTTTAAGGATTGGCCTTGGTCTTTTGTAATATACCAAACCCTAGAAAAGTATCTTTACCTTTCAATGGATGCCCTGCAGATAATGGAAAAATAACAAATGTGAGGGACACTGAGCTTTCCTATGCCCACAATTAGAGGTTCCATACACATGGAGTGATGAATAAAAGTTTTGGGACCACTTTCTTATTGGATCCAACCTAATATAGGCCGGCATAAAGTCCAAAATATCTATTTTTTTCTGTTGTGTGGGACCCACATATGATCAATTCAATCAATCTCCTTCAATTGGCATTTGACAATTAGTAATTGGAAATGCTACCAATTTGCTATGGATCAAACAATTATCCATTTACTGATCAAGTGGCATGCATAATGCATCCCTTTGTTGATATTCTATGATCTTTTCTATATATTTTTTTGGTTTTTTTTTTTTTTGAGCTTTTAAGTTTTCATCTAAAGCTAGTTTTTAATGATAATAGATTGGTGGATGAGAGCGCAAGAGATCAGGTGGCAAGTGAATAATGAGGGTCCTTTTGTTTACATACTCATCCAAGTCTCTATCTTGAAGGCTGCAGCTATGTATTGATCCCTTATTATTTTTATGAAAGAGATGTGTCTCATTAACTCAGCTACCAATGAATGAAGGTGAAGATTCACAAAAGATCATCAAATAAATTGCCTTCCGATGAGAATCGATTACCCATCAATCACCTTACTAAAAGAAACATAAGGAGCTTAGAGTATATTCACATCTTAACCTTCTATATCGTTCGTCCCTCGCCTCTTGAATATTCCTCAATGAAACTCATTTTATCATGAACTTTTCATAATTAAATGTCATGCCAACAAATGGGTCTGGACTCTTGAGTGTTCGACTAGAGGACCCGAGTTCGAATCTACCATGGTTCTCGGCCTCTTGATCGGACCTATCTGTACCCTTAGGAGGGATGGAGATGAGTCGGATTCACATAGGGTATGTATGGTTTCTAGATCTGAACCCTTATGACTGATAAGGATCTCTCCGTCAAAAGCGGCCTCTTACCCCACTGGTGAGAGGTGGCAGTTCTTACCTAATTGTCCAGGGTTCGAATCTGGGCAGTCACCTTCCCTCGCCTGAGGGTTGTCCTATCCCACCCGAGGTCTACTTCCCTCGCCAGAAGGCTCCCTCACCTCACCCGAGGTCTACTTCCCTCACGAGAGGTTTGGGTCTCAGCCCCCTAAGTTGGGTGAAAAAAAAGATAAGGATCTTCGTCCAAACTAGGAATTGAAACTTATCTTGGTCACAAAACCCTATTAGTACCCGAACTCAAACTAAAGAGCCCACTCAAAACCCAAAGTCGAATAAAGAACTTCATCGAGCCCAAATCACGGCCCACTTGGTTATATACTACTATAATATATTTATAAATCATATACTTAATATACATAAATATGGTTTTATCGTCGGGTATTAGGAGTGGTTTTGGACATGAATCCATACACCTGAACAAGCCCAAGTATTAATTTGGCCTATGGACCTAAATTAAAAGCATGATGATAATAAATGGTCAGATTTATTGGACCCGGACCCCATTTTTGCAATTAGTGTAAGGGTGGGGAGAGCACCAAAAAGAAATTTTATGGTGTGAATTTATTGCATGGGCTTGATATAATGAGAACCTCAAGATAAATTGCATTTTGTACTGTATGTAAGCATGAACAAATCGAAATGATAGTCAATGGATAGACTAATGGTTAAGCTAATCCCAAATCTGATAAGCTAATGGTTAAGCAAATCATCCCAAATCTCACCCTAAATAGATAAACTAATGGTTAAGCTAATCCCCAATCTGATAAGCTAATGGTTAAGCAAATCATCCCAAATCTTACCCTAAAATATCCTCCAATATATATCCCAAAGTATCCTTTTTTATCCCAACAATGATGGCATCAGATTGGTCATAATTTATATGCATATAAGGTCCACTATCCAATCATGCATTCTGTGAGCCAATGGAGAGGCATCTGTGGGCCAGTTTGGTCCATAATTTTGACCCAGTTGGACATGGTTTCCGGTTGGACATATTCAAAACTCAAAAGTTTGGGTTTCCCCTATTGCTATTCCTAGCCACTTTTATGGGCAATTTCACATCAAAAGTGGGTCACCCACCCCAAACCACTCTGTAAATATGTTCGAATGAAAATTCTAAAACAATGGCCCAGCCCATGGTTACCTTCTAATGAACCTTGGATTTGAAATATCTCAGCTATGCCTACTACTCTTTATTCTCTCTCTTTACAATAAAAGGAACCAAAGTGGAAGGAGAATCTGTTTGGATTGGATCAAGTCAAATCCGGGCTACACATACACCTAAATCTATTAACTTATAGCTTTATCTGGATTAGGTTTTGACTAGAGACAGATATCAGGAGAGCTGGTTTGGTGTACGGATAGGATAAGGTCAGGTGGATTCTGATTTCTGACTATTGTTCCATCTCAATTCATTTTTCTAATCTTGTGATTCCCTTGGACTCGATCAAAACTAGGAGCAAAACCCATTCAAGGGCCCACAAAGAAAGGAAAATGTCTATAAAGCAAGAAAATTCAAAGTAATGACAAGTTGAATAATATTTTTAATGAAGAAGAGAGTGTTTACCAATGTCTGAACCCTTTGACCTCTTTTGCAATTTGCATGCTTCTGATTATGAAACCATGGAAGTTTAGAAGGAAGATTATAATATTCAAGATTGAGTAGGAAGATTTTTTCTTCTTTGTTTTTGGCCTTTTCAAACTTGAGTTTTATAGGAAAGAATGGGAGAGTGGAACTTGGGTACAGCATAGAAGATGATAAGATATAGTTAATCAAATACGGACAATGTTTTAGACTGATGGGGCCACCACATAAAAAGAAAATTAGAAGATATCCATCCAAAAAACTTGGGCCAAGAATGTCATTTTAGTTAATATATGGTATTGGGGATTGTTATTTTAGTCTTACGGTCAATGTTAAGTTATAAATAGTTATTAAATATTGGTAATCTTATATGCTTCGATTTGTTAAATGATCTTTCCATTTTAACTATAAGAAGTGATTGAAATTATGCAAGCCTTCAAAAAAATTGAGCATTGGTATAATTGATTTAAGATGTATTTAAATCATCAAATGTAAACATTTTTAGTATTTTTTATTTCTTATTTCAAAATTCTTTTGTAATATATTAAGGCTTGCAAAAGCGACATGAACGGCTCTTTAAGTCTCGGCACAAAATTCGACATCAAGATTTAAAACCTTGAGTGAAATCCCATAATGGAGCCCACCTATTGAAAAATAGAGTCTCTCAAAATGAATGCACTCTCCATGTATGGGATTCTCCAAACTTTACTCCAATAGAAGTCAACTCCATCATAAGATTGACCATACAATGAACAACCTACTTAATCAATGGTAGTCGATATTACCGTATGACTAACTCTTATTAGAGTAATGTTTGGGGAACCCTGGTGGTTAAGATTTTTAAAATATATTTCACTGGTGGATCCTTTAAAGCTCTGATTTAGAAAATTCTTGAGTTGAGAATTGGAACTCCTTAGTGGGGTATGCTTTTTGAAAACTTAAGCCGCTCAAATTAAGCACTCTTCCACGTACGGGAATACGGTACGGGATATCCAAAGAATTTCACTGCAACTCAGAATAAGATTAATCATTGATTAATAATGTGATATTAAACATCACACTGGGTCCACAGGAAAATTTTATTCGACTTTTTTTCCTATGTCCGTAAGAATTATTCTAGTCCCAAGGACTGGAACCTACGCTATCAAAAAAAAAAAAAAATTGATACGAAACATGATCAATAACATATTAACCACATTATTAATCAAAGATACCAATCATAATGTGGGACCAACATTTATTGCAACCAAATTTGAGGAGAGGACATCCATTTTTAGCTGATCATATAGCAATGAATGTGCCTCCACCAATGAATGTGCCTCCACCAAATTCCACTCTTTCTTTCAAGATTGACGAAAGTGTCACATTAGTACCCACCAAATTCCATTGTTCTGTCAAGATTTGAGTCTCATTCTCCTTGGAGTTGGACTCATTAAACCCTACAAATTCTAGAGAGAATAGACCCCATCACATGCCACGTGGTCTATTAGAAGAAACGACAGAACTACTTCTCATCCTAGCGTTTTCAAAAATAAAACTCCATAGGCAGAAAGGGTGGACGCTTTACCTGACATAAGAATCGAGTCGCCGCTCTCTCTCTCTCTCTCACTTGGGACGAGGGAAGTGTTTTGTTTTTGGGTGGTGTTGTAAGCATTTTTTCTGTTGCAAGAGAAACGCGTTACAACTTACACCGCTCTAAATTCGGTTTTGCTTCCAACCGAGTTTCTGTTTTGAGTTCTGCTTTTCAAGCTCATACCCAATCAAGCATTTCTCATGTATTAAATGACACATTGAAAAGAAGGTAAAATCCGATCATCTGCCCTCTTTTTGTCTTGAATTGTGAATTGGGTTTCGTTAATCAATCAGGTATTTCTCCAAATAGCAGCAAGTGGTTTAGATGTTTGCTTCGAAGTTGGAGGCACTCTTCTAATAAAAATTGGTTTTTTTTACTTAGACTAGAAATGGAGATTGAATGTTTCTTCTTTCTTTTGGGGGGTGGTGGGATTTTGATCAAGTGGTTTGAATTTTAGGATTTGGGTATGTGGGTCAGCTCTGTTTTGATTGAGTTATAAATGGTTTTGTTCAAAATCCTATCTTTTTTCCTTGTTTGTTTGTGGGGTTCGATTATGCTATTAAGGGGAAACGTGGGTTTTCTTTCAAGACTTGGAATTTGATGAATTCAGGCTTCGGGGCAGGTTTGAATTCTTCTCATTTCCATCTGAAGAACTGGTTTTTTTTTTTTAATTTAAAACTATGATCTTGTCCAACTGCAGACCCAAGTAGAGACCATTTTTTTGGTTTTTATATCTGACATTTTTATACAACTGCTGTGGCGTTTTTGAGGGAATTGAATTTGATGGTGTGGATCTCTGGATAGGTTCCATTTCTTTTACTCTTTATTGAAATGAATTTCGATTTGTAAACGATTGCGCAGAAGACGTTGATTTTACATGCTTTTGATGTTTGAACTTGTAACCACGGAATCTGATTTTCTTCTCTCTCTGCTTTCTTTCCGTAGCAGACACTAATTTCCTGCAATTCTCGTCAAAGAAACGCGTTTCTTGGATTGTGCTTCACACGCAGTCGAGTTCTCTTGAAGATACAAAAAACAAAAGAAAAAGAAAAACAAGAGAGAATAAAACCTATTAAATTTTGGTGGGAGGAGACGCTGTTGCCGCTAAAGATTACAAGGAAAAACAGTTGGCAACAGAGGGAGAAATTTCATCATTCTGGCAAAGATTCTGCAAAAGACATTTAGTGGGTGTTCTTATTTTCCTTAAATTCCTTTCATGGTTTCTTCAATTTCCCATGTTTCCTTATGGATTGTATTTGATGATTCTCTCTTTCTTTTATATTTGATTGGCAGGAGTCCCTGTTCCCGCCATTGAAGGTGGGGATAGATAGGATTAGATGGGCGTTAATTCCTTCCATTTCCTAACAATTAGCTGTCTCTAGTCAAAGAAAAGAGTTTCTTTGGACCGATTTCTCCTCCTCTCCTCTCCTTTAAATAGAAAATATAACAAGAGAAGAAGAAAAAAAAAAACCCAACAATCTCTCTTTCTCTCTCATCAAATCAAAGACTCAAGTCCTTTAAAGGGTTTTTCTAGTCTCTCTCTCTCTCTCTCTCTCTCTCTCTCTCTCTCTCTCTAGGATGTCTATTCTAAGAGGATCAGGGAGATCAAACCTTGAATGTTTCCTCCATTGCACGACGCCCGTTGTTCCATCACAGTTTCTTCCTAAGGTTTGTTTATTGCTTGCGGTTTTGGCATCTGGGTTTTAATGTGGTTACTCCCTATCATTGAAATTCAATATTATTTTGTTATTGATTGGGTAGACTTCTTTGAGAAATTTGAATCGACTCTGGCATCCATGGGAGAGAGAAAACATCGAGTACTTCACATTGGAAGATCTTTGGGGTTGTTATGATGAATGGAGCGCGTATGGAGCAGGAGTTCCGATCATCTTGAACAATGACGAAACGGTCATTCAGTACTATGTTCCTTATCTCTCTGCAATCCAGATCTACACCAGCGGTAGATTACTGGCTAATTTCAGGTAATCCTTTCATTTCCCCAATCTGTACCTTCTGTAATTTAGTTATTGAGATTTGGACATTATAAGATTGAAATTAGTTAAACCGGTATGATCGATCACCAAAGCATTGCATTCATTGGATTTTGTTTTGGAAACAATTGCCATGGAAGTACTTAAATTGCATTTGGCTCCTTATGGGTTTAGAGCTTGGAAAATTTTCTTCTGATCATGAAATTCAACCTGAAATGACCTGTAAAACTCACCCTTAGTCATTCCTTAAATAGCTCAAATTTATGGATTATCTGTTTTGGAACCTTCTCTGTTTTGGAACCTTATCTGTGTGACATTCTCCTCTAATGGCCCTGTGGCATTTATTGAGTAATATATCTTGATTTTGGTGATTAAACTACTCTCACCTGCTTTTGGTGATCTCTCATGGGTGTCATATTTCATCCACCCATGAGAGATTATTATATCCCTTTATAAAGAAATTCATTGCTATTTAATGTCTCTGGCAATCCATTTTATCGACTAGTGTTAGGATATGGTAACTTGATTTTGTTGACAACTGCCATTCTAGTGGGGTAACAAAAGCACCTCTCTAGTAATTAATTGCAAGAAGTTTTCATCTGATAGGAGCTTCAGAGAAGAGAGCGAAGCGGGTGATTCTGAGACAAGGGATTCATTCAGTGATTCCTATAGCGATGAGAGTGAGAGTGAGAAGCTGTGTAGATTGGATGGTGGTTCTTCAGAGGATTGTGGGTTGGAGCAAGAGAGCCCATTTCATTTGAGTGATCGACTCGGATCTCTTTACTTTCAGTACTTTGAGAGATCAGCTCCATATGGAAGGGCTCCTCTCATGGATCAGGTAGATTTACTGCTCTATCTATCTTGGAAGCCTATAGTCATGTTTTCTTCTTTCCCAACACCTTGTTTGCATTACCACTACAAACAACTCCAGATTCCCTGATTTTTTGTTTGGAAGTTCAAACTTTAGAATATTCCTTCTATAATTAAAATAAATGCGGGTATTATCTGGATATTGATTGAGTTCATTTGGTTCCTTTTTGAGATATCACTTTGTTTAGGAAATTATGAAATCATGAGGGAAAAAAGTGGTATTCTTTGCATCCATTTTCCTCCAACTTTTTGACTTTGAAGGGAACTATCATTCTTTACTTTTTCTCTTTTTTTTAGCGTCTTAGGTGATGGGGCATATATCATTGTACAACTTTATTCTATGCTTATAGTTTCAGTTTATAGCAAGATTTTGTGAACTTTATTGGACAGGAACTTTTTTTATAGAATTCAATCTTATATCTTTCTTGGAATTCTTGTTTGGTCATTGTCGACGTGTTATGTTGTTTTCTCACCTTATAATTGTTCGTTGTTTCACTGAATCTCCTTTTAATCTTTCTTTCCCACAAAAATAAGTGGTTTCGAGAGTTTTACCTAAAAATTTGTATGTTATTTCTAACCATCGATCATTCACTATCTACTTCAGATAAATGTTTTATCTCGAAGATTTCCAGGATTAAAGACATTGAAGAGTGTCGATCTTTCACCAGCTAGCTGGATGGCAGTTTCCTGGTATGATAAAATTTATTTATTCAAATCAAGTTGCATATTTTCCTACGTGCAACTAACTAAATGGAATTTTTGTTTCGAGACAGGGACAAAATACATATAGAAAATAGTAAAAGTGTAATTGCTGAAAATATGCCATTGGATTAATAAGACAGTTTTTTTCTAAAAATCGTTGAAAGGGTGGGAATTATTCTCGGAAACTTTCTTTATAAAGTAAAAAAGTAATCTCATTTCTTTCAGGTACCCAATTTACCACATTCCCATGGGGAGAACAGTTAAGGATTTATCCGCGTGCTTCCTTACTTACCACACCCTCTCATCGTCATTCCTCGGTAATTTACATTCCCTTGATTTTTTTATGCGTTCGTGAATTATATGTTAATTTGGAATTGGACTTTACCGAATCAATGTGCACATTGCACTGGTGTGAGCAGAAGCTGGGCCTGAAGAAGATACTGAAAGCACCAAAAGGAAGCAAAAGGAAGAAGAAGGGCTAGCACTTTTTCCTTTTGGTTTGGCTACTTACAAGATGCATGGGGGCGTGTGGGTCTCAAATGATAGTGGGAGGGACCAGGAAAGATTGATATCAATGTTGAGCGCTGCAGATTCATGGCTAAAGCAGCTCAATGTCCAGGTCCGGCACCATGACTTCAACTACTTTACAGGAATTCGCCATTGCTAGAGCACAAAAAGAAGCTCTTCGTTTATGCTCTCTCCCCCTTTTTTGGTTCTCTCTCTGTCTGGGGGAGATGTGAAACAAGTGAAAGCTTTGCAGTGCTTTTGGTGAGACTTTGCTTTGAGGGAATGTAGAATTGTAGATGGTGAATTCTCTTTGGGAGATTGGTGGGTTGCCATGGTAGACCTGGCCCAGCCCAGACCAGGCCCACCCCAAGTTACTGCTTTTTTTTTTTTTTTTTTGTATTGTGCTTGTCGTGCATCCAGAGAGAGTGAGCAGTCTCTTTTGTGGGCTTTCAAATTTGGGCTTCTTGTTGGAAAGATGGGCTTCATGAGAGATGAAATCCATGGATTACTGTGGTTCAAAAAAGTTTCTTTTAAGTTTAGTGACAAAAGGGATTTTCTTTTCTTCCATCTGTTGATTTGATTTTCATGGTTATGGATGGTCATGGTCATAAAGATTAATTTATAAAACTAAAAACAAAATAAGAAAGATATTAACATCATTACCATCACCATCATTGGGCTTTTTGAATTTCTACTGGGGAGAACTGCAACTTTTTTGAAACTATTCTGTGCCATTTTTGGGCACGTTTGGTAACACTAACCGGAGGGGAATCTGTATGATTTAGGATTCCTCTATTTAAAGGGGATTTGCATAGCTAATGATTCCTTGCATTCCACGTTTGGTTGTAATTGTGGAGACACCGAGGATTTCATCAATCCATGTTTTAATAGTAACGGCGGTATGTCTTTTTTCAGGGTGTCTATACTCATAAATCTTCTCCTTTCTAGATTTTTTTTAACTTGTGAATTTTTAAATGCTATAAAATGTGTTGTTTATCACTTACGTAGCTTAAAATCATTTCAAATCGGAATCCTGATATTAAATTTTAATAAATCTTGAGAATTTTCATTTTATCTTTTCATTTTTATTTTGATCCCTTTATCTCTCCAAACATCCAATCTACCGTCACAATATGTGAGTTTACGGGAGAAGTCGAGACAGTAGAAAGTGTGGAGGATTTGCATATCCGATGGGGAGAGATCGGATCCCAAAATCATATCAATCCAGATTTTAGGCGTAAAAAATTAGCAACGATTTGCGGCTACCAAACTTAGATATAGTATACTATAGTGGAAAGAGAAAATCTTTTTTCCGTAAATTTTGTTACCAAATGTGCCCTTAATGATAAGTCTAAATTCTAAATGAGTGCACACTTTCTATTTCAGCCTCCACTTTATAAGGGTGTAGACTTGTTTTTGTTTTCAGTTTCCTAATCTACATGCAAATTTCCACTACCATTGGCCCCCAAATCTCCTTTGTATTCTTTGCTTCTTCAGTCTCTGTCATCCCCACATGGCTGCTAACACATCTCTTCTTCTTGATGTAGGCACAAGAAAAGAACCAATCCAAGCATTCATAATTCTTAGTTCATCTGCTGTCTCCTCATTGAATTAGTACCCACACAAAATTCAGTTTAAGTGGGTCAGGTTGGGTTGGCCCATATTCAACCCATCGAATGCGGGTTATGTGGGTCGTGTTGGGTTGACCCAACCATTGGTGCAGGTTGTAAATTTCTGACCCATTCTGAAAATGGGTCAGTACGGGTTTAGGTCCAAACAGGGATCCCACCAAATGACCCAACCTGACCCTTGTGCCACCACTAAGCCCACCACCATCTCCCATGGTTAATTTATCATTGTTGTTATTAGATGTTATTAGGACCTGATCGACCAATATTATCACACTAGCATGTTCCTTTGTTAAATTTGTGGATCCATGCATTTAATGAGTCCTTCTTTTTTTTTTTTTAATATTGTGGCATGTTGGAATTGCTTTCCAGCTATTTATTTTGTTGCCCTACTTCTCATGTCTTACGATAACAATGCAATCAATTGTTGACACCCAACACCATTTTGTATCTGTTGGGCATCTCCTAACTTTTCCCTCGGTACAAGTACAAGTACAACCACAATAGGATTGATTATTTCATGAAAAAAAAATTAATTATATTTTTAATCAAACAGTCAATCTTACGGGATGACTAACTCTTGTCCCGATAAAATTCGAGGACACCCCATACATTAAGAGTGCCGGTAATAACCCAAATCTTCAATATATGGCCCCTCATTGTGGAGTCTATCCTAGTGGAGTTCCACTCCTTTTAAAGTCTCAAACTTATGTTTCCTTTAAAAAATCACTAGCAAAAGAGGCCGTGCTGATAAAAATATATTTAAATTCAGGTTTCTCTTTAAGTTATTATTAAATATTTTAAATATATATTATTGATCATTTTAAATAATAATAGACACTATTTCAATAATAGATAGAAAAGACATAAAAACACTTAACCAAAATAATAATTTATAAATAATAATATCTCAATCATCATTTAGAGAGTTTCTTTATATTAAAGAGTTAAATTATCCTAACTCAATAAGAAGTTTCTCATTAGATGAACCAAGGTGTGCTTCTTTGGTATCCAGCAATTGAGACCAATATCCTAAATACTACTTCAATGAACATCCTTTTTTATAGAAAAAAAAATAATGTCATCATTTAAAAAAAATGAATATGCATGAGTATTCATATGCCTTCTTTCAATGATTCAAGTCCTATTTTTATTTTTTTTTAAGTAGGTTTATGTATTTAGGTTAATTCACTATTAAACCAGGAATCCATTTATTTAATGCCACAGTTTTCATTTTTGAGGCAGCTTCATCTTTTTGGATCAATTGCTCATCAGTTTTTTCAGGGGTTAGCTGATCCCATTTTGATAATCCGCCTTGTTTTGATGGTTGGATCAATATAGGCTAATGAATTTTAAAACGGAAGCCCTTCAAATTAAAGAATCCTAAAAAAAAATACTAATAATAAGACAAATTGTGAACCCCAATAAAATCCAGGTGTTTGTATCCAAAATCCAAAGAGAAACTCAGATAAATTTTAAAGAATACCAACATCCACTAAAAAGAATTATAGCTATCAGAATTACATAAACAACACTTTTGACATCTCAAAAATGCAATCAAAACCATTAGAATTAAATTAATAAAAAGAACTTATACATCTAAAGAAATCAAAACAATAACAAATAAATAAGAAAATAGAATTTAAACATCCGGAAATACCGCAGTTATGTAAAATAGCAATTCTATTAAATTTGAGCAAGAAAATAGCAATTTTAGAATAGAGTAAATAAAAATTCCTAAGTATTTCTCCATTTTCTACTTATCATCTGAAACTAACAAATATATAAAATCTTGCCCAAATAAATCTCAACATGCATGCTCACTCCAATTGCCAAGTGGAGGGTGACACAGACTTCACAAATTAAGTGGGACCCCTCCTCAACTGATTAACACATGGCAGGTGAGGTGGCAATGGTGTGGAGGCTCTATTTCTAAATTGAGAGCTCTTGCCATCCAACCTTGATGCTTTACTATATATTGCATCGAAAGTTTTTCAATTCAATTTTGACCACTTCCTCTCGATTTTGACTTTAAGAGGAGCCACGTAAATCTTCTATGATTTTAAATTACCATTTCATTAACAATCATAATATCTTAAAAATACTTTCCTTGATCTTTTATGATTAAATGTCTGACTCTTCAATCATTTTTACTATATAAAAATACTTTCTTTAATTGTTAACTCTCTTTAAAACTCTTTTCATGATATTTAAAGAATGAATTCTTATATACAACTTTTTTTAATAAAAATAACTACTTATCATAACGCAAATGTAAGTACTTTATCACTGTTAACAGTTTTTTAATAAAAATATTAAAGTAACATTGGGACTCCTCATTATTTATTTCTCTACTTAAAGCCAAAATCAAACAATGATAATATCTTAATTCTCAAACAATCATGAAAACTCATATTGAAGTTATCCAACATAATAAAGATAGATGACAAGGAGAAAAAAAGAAAGAAAAGAAAAGCAATTAATATGATTGTCAAAAACTGTCAAAATATGACAGAGAGTATAACGACTTCTATGCTCGTTAAATCCTCATAAAATCAGAAAAAAAGTATTTATAAAAAAAAAAGGTGAAAAAAAAATCATTTGAATCCTTTCCATTTTGACCCTTAGTTTAGTTTGGAACAAATTTTGACTTTCCGTTGACGACTCATAAATATAACATTTACCTTGTTTTTCAATTTTCTTCCAATACCTTAATAATCTTTTAATGATTTTTTGTATTTGTTCGTTATTTCACTACTTCAAAAATATTTAAACATGTATTTACGAATATAGGAGAGAATGATTTATTTATACAGTGTTTTTCTATCATTTATATATCATGTATGAATGAGGTTTTGTCCAACATCCATAACAAATTTGTGACACTTTTTAATATGGCATAAACTTGATCATAAAATACTCATTTATAAATTTTATATAATTAATTAATACGAAACAATAGTACATGTGGATTTATCGTACAATTATTTTATAATCTATAAAGTTAAATTATGGTTGACCCATGCAAGAATAATATCTAGTGGTTTAATATATGGTTTTTTTTTAAATAATTAAGCTAACCACTACGCAACACAACAATTTTATGTAAATGTTTATCAAAGAGATTTCAAAAGTAGTTAGATGGAGTGGGACCCCATCCACGTGCGGTCTTATAATTGCTTTTGAACGTTGACGCCATGCCGGTTAGACTTTAGTAGGTATGATATATTCATAAAGCTAATTATGTTTTTTGAATGTTGACCCTTGTTAATACAATTGTTACTATTTTTCTCTTTTATTTTTGCATGTTTTTGCATCGTCGAGCACAGGTTGTCAAGCTTTTGAGATAGTCATTATATACAATTTCATTATCTAGTCATCAATTTTTTGAGATAATTATAGATGTTTACAGAATAAAATATTTACAGATTTAAATATTACAAGAATAAGATAGTATAGAATAAAATAATGTAATAATACAATATTACAATATTTTTGTTGTTTGGTGATTTTTGAAGAATTTTACAAATTGAAAATTGAGTTGTTTGGAAGGTGTTATGATTAAAAGTAAATTACATTATTAGAATAATTTTTTATTAAATATCTTAATTTATATGTAATTTATCAGATTTGGATAAAAAAAGTAGTGTGGTAAAGTAAAGTTCAACTGCCATATTTTTACCTTAAGTTACTTTCTTTTATCACATAAAATCATGGTAAAGTATAGTAAAATTGAGTCAATACAAAAAATAACTACTTTACAACACTTTCTCCCACTTTGCTTTACCACATACTTCATCTCACGTTACTTTACCTCACCTTTACTATGATATGACACCAATCTTTATTTTACTTTACTACACATGTAAATAAGTCACTTTTTATTTACCATATAAAACCATGATAAAATATGATAAAGTAAAGTCAAATAAAAAGAAACTACTTTACCATTCCTTCCCACTTTACTTTACCAAATATTTTATCCCACCTTTACTTTACCCCAACTTTACCGTGCCATAACATTTACTTTTAGTTTACCTTACCATATATGTAAACATATTCATCATAATGGATTTGGTGAACTAAAGTCTTTACTTTACTCTACCACATTCTAATCGTTATTTTGAAAGATTTTTATCTTGTAAAAAGTTTTCTGCATGGGGGAGCTGTAGGAGAGAATATTGAGTTTTTTGAAAGAAACTAATATTTTCTTTAAATTTTTCTTAGGTTACCAAACGCACAAGATTCTCTTCTTTAAAAAATGAAAGATTATATTCTATAAAATATTATTTTCTTGTGTTTTCTTGTGCATCCAAACAGGCCCTTAATGTGTTTAGACTTTCTTTTGTTAAAATGAAGTTCTTATTCATCAAATTAGATATGATGTTTACCATTTATTATTGAAAAGTTATTTTTTTATTCGTGTTCAGTATGATAAAAGTTCATCAATGAAATGTGGCTCACAAGTAACAAACGTCACGTTTGTATAATAGGGAGGATCTTGATTTTCAAAAGAGCAGGTTTTGGATTTGGATTTTTCGATTTAGCAGCTTTACACAAGTAAGCCCTAATAAAGTGTCTACTTATTTATATGGGAATTGATACATAGGACTTTGTAATGGTCTCCAACTAGAATTATTAATTAAAGAGATGAAGGGTCAATGATATAACGTGGAGATGTAGATACAATCCTCACTCTAAAAGGTTTAAATCACAAGAGTCCTACTAGAGTTATTTTAAGAATTGAGCAATAAATGATATATGAAAAAGATGTAGACGGGATTCTCACTTTTTAAGGATTTGAATTACCCCAACAGTGGCCAGTATTCTTTTTCCATCTCCCGAAAATTCATTTTTCATTCCGGAGGAGATAATCTATTAGTAATTTTCAAAATTTTATCTTTGTATCTTTCATTTCAACCATTTTTTGGAATAAAAGTCTTACAATTCTTATATATTTAATTAAATAAAATAGATGGACTTTTTTTTTTTTTGGAAACATAGTTATTTGATTCAAGAAAGTTGATTACACATTACTTGATCCACAATTAAAAAAGGCTATTAATAGGAGTGTCTACATCAAAAAGGGAAGGAAAGGGAGTATATTTATCAATTCTCTTAAAAAAAAAAAAACAATCACAACTTAAATTTAAACCTATTTTTACGAGGGCATGAACTTTGATATTATTAATTATACGGATTGTCTTGAATTTCACTACTGTAAAATTCTATCCATTGACTGAAAATAAATATCTAAAGTAGCTAGGTGTGTGCAAACTGCAAAGAGGAAATTTGGGCAAAAGCCTTGTTAGTTGCTACTCCTTTTCCTATAATAAGCCTTACCAACCAACATGCCACATGTCTGATTTTGACACTTGCCCATATAAAAATGAAACTAAAAAAAAGCCACCAAGACAAAGGCTTGTTCAACAAACACATAGGTCAGCCATGCACCAAAATAGTAGACACATGACACAATGGTGCGGTCTAATTAATGTCTCCACCTTATATCCAGTGGGTTGTTAGTATGTAATAACTAACTCAAGTCAATTGAACTGTTTCATGATCCGATCACCATTTTAGACAATGGACTTTGTACAATTCACAGAAGAACAAAAAAGAAGAAGAAGCTATGATTAATTTATCATCTTAATTAAATTGCTAACAATGACCAATAAAATTATTTTTTTAGCCTCATGTTCACTTTCAAAATGGTTAATCACTTTGTTCCATTAAGCATATAACCAATTGGGAGTAAATCGTGCCAGCTTATCGCTAACAATAGTAATATAAATCACCAAAACTATTAACATTGATTGATTTGAATTGATTATATAATTTAAAAAAAAAATTAAAATAAAATCACATCAATAAAACTAATATCCGGTCGATAAAAGGGTATATATTGAGTTAAGTTCAATATTAAGAGTTTTTATTTCAAATATTATACCCCCCTTACACTTCATTTCTTCACATGCCATATGCACTTGATTAAACAAGACGTGAAGCACAATCCTGATGAAAAATACATAAAAGTACATCAACATGGTGGAAGTAGAAAGGAAAGGCAAAACCTGAAATCATTTTCAAATGGGCTTAGGTCAAATATAAATTTATATTTGCCCCCAACATGTAAAGCCTTTTTTTTTTTAAATCCCTCCGGGCCAAGGGAGACCTAAGTAAATTCCATGTGACTCCAATATAATAGTACAGTTTAGAAATCACACCCTCAAACTCTGAGAGCAGACAATTGTCCTAAGCCAACTGAACTACCCCTCCCCTCGGGTTCTTAAACATGTAAAGCCACTATCTTCATTACTTAATTGGAATAAACTGTTGTTCCGAGTACACATTTATAACAATCAGTATTAGGATTACAGATCCTCTCAACAGTGAATCAAACTAAGTATAAAACAGAGTTACAGAAAGTATTTTTGAATTGAAATTCTCTTACTGTTTGAAGGCAGAATAACAGTACTTTGTTGTTGTCTTTACGAAACTCAGAAATTCGCAGTAGATGGTAGATCAAGGCTAGTGTTTAACACTATGTCCTTAAGACAAATTTCGCCCCTGCAATGGTGCTAACAGGCTTCAGTGGCTTCTGTCTCCCAGGATACAATGATCAACACACAGTAGCAGCACTGCAAACTGTGTGTCTGTTTGAACCAGAGTGCAACAGCAGACTCTCTCTTGACTGACAATGCAGACTCGAATTGATGCAACAATTGCAGTGATTTTGATGATTGAAAATGGGAAGACAGTATGCATATTTATAGGCTGCTTCAGGTCTCTTCAATGGGGCTGCATCTGTTCAGAACAGTGACTGTTCAGTGAACAGATGCATCTGTTCTTTGGACACACCCTTTCACAAATGAAAGGACACACATCACTTGGACACACCCCATTTAAATAAAAATTTCTCCAAAAAATTAAATGGGTAGTGGGCCGAGCCAGGCCCAACCCGCGTGTGAAGCCCAAGCCCAAGCCCCAGCCCGAGCCTGGCTCGGCTCGGTTCGGTTCGGGGCGGGGCGGGGCGCGCGCGCGCGTGTGTGTGTTGTTTGGTGGTGACCCAACAAGGATCTATGTCCTCCCTCCTCCACAAAAGTGGGATGCCCCTTGGGGCTCATCTTATACCACTAAGGTAAACATATTTATACCAAAGAAATGTATTGCTCTCAAGCAATGTGGGAAGCAAGTTTTCCACTTCCCTTTCTTTCCATGTTTAACATGTTCAAGTAGTATTGTTTAGGAGGCAATTTCTCATTCACTCCTTAATGGATTAGAGCAACCCAATACATGTCATTAGTCTACTCATGGAGTAGATTACATTCCCATGTATTCTCACCTAAAACTATAAGTGGGTCCCACTTTTAGTTTGGCCCAAAGATAGCCTAAAGGTGGGTTCTCTTAGCCATTTTTCCAACAATCCCCCACATGAATGAAATTAACTGAAAGCAATGAAATGATATGCAGACACACAGAGAGAGTACAAATGAAAATTTTCTGTATAGAGAAAGGTAGCTTGTGGCCTTGAACCTTCCCTTGTGAAGTACTATCGAATTTACTGGTTGAACAGTGAACGTGATGTCTTGAACTACTCAACCTTTTACGTAAACCGAGACAATAGAGTTCACACAGAATCTTCCTGGACACAGTTGGTTCTAATGATTGTGTTCATTTTGGCCCTGAACAATGCCTGGTTTTCATGAGTGCTTTAGAGAATTTAGCCTTATTATTCTCATAGAAACGGCCCAGTTCACACTCACATAGGTGATTCTTATTAAGAGTATCCTGCTATACCCCACTTGATGAGTCAAGATATAAGAATCATTAAAAGCCTTGCTTACCCTAATTTTCGCTACAGGTATCACTATTATTATTATAGGAATGAGCAGGAGATATTATCTCCATAGTGATATCGTTAAGTCACACACAATTCGGTTGTCCCTTTGAACCTAGATCTTGGGATCTCCAGTCAGCTAGGTTGGGTTGCCATTATGGTGACTTTTCATTCATAGGCTTTAAGCCCATTCCCCTCGATGAACGATTTACTTGCTCTCTTGCTAAACCTTTGGTAAAGGGATCCGCAATGTTATCCATGGACTTTATGTACTCAATAGTCATAATGCCATTAGAGAGCAGTTGTCTCACGGTATTATGTCTCCGACGAATATGTCGAGACTTACCGTTATATATGTGATTCTGCGCCCTTCCAATTGCTGATTGACTATCGCAGTGAATGCAGATAGGAGGCACAGGTTTTGACCACATTGGAATATCTTCTAGGAATTGACGAAGCCATTCAGCTTCTTCGCCAGCTTTATCCAGTGCAATAAACTCAGATTCCATAGTGGATCTAGCAATGCAAGTTTGTTTAGAAGATTTCCATGATACCGCTGCACCACCAAGCGTGAATAGATATCCACTTGTGGATTTTGAATCATTGGTATCTGATATCCAGTTGGCATCACAGTAGCCTTCAAGTACTGCTGGATATCTCGAGTAATGCAATCCATAGTTTTGGGTGTATTTTAAATATCTTAGAACCCTGACTATGGCCTTCCAATGGTCTGATCCTGGGTTACTTGTGTATCTACTCAGTTTACTAACAGCATATGCAATGTCAGGACGAGTGCAATTCATGACATACATTAGGCTCCCAATTATTTGCGCATATTCGCATTGTGATATGCCTTTTCCAGTATTTTTGGATAGATGGATACTAATATCTATAGGTGTTCTCGCTGGACTGCTATTATCTTGATTATATTTCTGGAGTATTTTCTCAATATAGTGCGATTGAGATAATATCAGTCCATCCGATGATTTAGAAATTTTAATTCCTAGTATGACATCAGCAACACCCATATCTTTCATATCAAACTTATTGTTTAACATTCGCTTGGTAGCTTGAATGATTTCATCATTACTACCCATAATCAGCAAATCATCAACATATAAGCAAATAATGACACAGCCATTGTTAGTGCTCTTGACATATACACACTTGTCACATTCATTGATCTTAAACCCATTTGACATCATCAAACTGTCAAATTTTTCATGCCATTGCTTAGGTGCTTGTTTTAATCCATATAGAGATTTGACAAGTCGACAAACTTTCTTGGTTTGTCCTGGAGCATTAAACCCTTCGGGTTGTTCCATATATATTTCCTCATCTAATTCACCATTTAAGAAAGCGGTCTTTACATCCATTTGATGTATCTCGAAATTATGTATCGCAGCAATTGCAATTAACATTCGAATGGATGTTATCCTCGTAACTGGTGAATAAGTGTCGAAATAATCCAAGCCTTCTTTTTGTCTGTACCCTTTAACAACAAGCCTGGCTTTGTATTTTTCAATTGATCCATCTGCTTTCATCTTTCTCTTGAATATCCACTTGCACCCAAGAGTTTTGCAACCTTGTGGAAGATCCACTAGTTCCCACGTATGATTTTGCAAAATGGATTCAATTTCACTGTTTATTGCCTCTTTCCAATATTGTGCCTCGGGACAGGACACCGCTGCTTTAAAGCTTTGAGGCTCATCTTCTAACAAAAGTGTTAGAAAATCTGGACCAAATGTTTTTGATGTTCTAGCCCTCTTACTCCGTCTAGGTTCATCAATCTCTTGTTGGTTTTGTTCACTGCTATTAGCAGTATCTTGAGTTCGTTTAAGAGAACTCGATTCCTGTGAGGGTTTATTAGGAAATACATGTTCAAAGAACGATGCATTCCTTGACTCAATAATAGTGTTAGGATGCATATCAGGAATCTCAGATTTGTGAATTATAAATCGATACGCACTGCTATTATGAGCATACCCAATGAAAACACAGTCAACTGTCTTTGGTCCTATTTTAACCTTTTTAGGTGTAGGAACCGCCACTTTAGCCAAACACCCCCACACTTTCAAGTATTTGTAAGTAGGCATTCTGCCTTTCCACAACTCGTAAGGGGTCTTATTGGTTTTCTTTTGAGGTATTCGGTTAAGAATATAATTTGCGGAGAGTATAGCATCCCCCCACAAATTCTGAGGTAATCCAGAACTTATTAACATAGCATTCATCATTTCTTTTAAAGTTCTGTTTTTCCTTTCAGCAACACCATTTTGCTGAGGTGAATAAGGAGCGGTAGTTTGGTGTATAATACCATGTTGTGAACAAAATTCACCAAAAGGTGATTCGTATTCACCTCCTCTATCGCTTCTTATCACCTTGATTTTCTTCTCAAGTTGATTCTCAACCTCATTCTTGTAATGTTTGAACATTTCCAAGGCCTCATCTTTACTTCTCAGTAAGTAAACATAACAGTATCTTGTGCAATCATCAATGAATGTAAGAAAATATTTCTTACCACCTTTAGTTTGAACAAACTTGAGGTCACATATATCAGAATGAATTAACTGAAGAGGTTCAGAAGTTCGTTCAATTGAATGAAAAGAAGTTCTAGTTTGTTTAGCTTCTACACATGTTTCACATTTGATATTTGAATCAAAACTGCATTTAGGCAAACATTCCATATTAACTAATCTACGTAAAGCATCATAGTTAACATGACCTAATCTACCATGCCACACATTAGAAGACTCAAGCATATAAGCAGAAGATTTTTTCTTATTAGGGACAATGGTCATTACATTCATTTTAAAGAGCCCATCGCTCATATACCCTTTGCCCACGTACATCCCAGACTTAGTGAGGACAAACTTATCCGCCTCAAATACAAGTTTGAAACCCTTCTTACTCAGTAGTGAGCCTGATACCAGATTCTTACGAATATCAGGTACATGCAGCACATTGTTGAGGGTGAGTTCCTTTCCAGAAGTCATTTTCAGTACTACCTGTCCTTGGCCTTCAACCTTTGAAGAGGCAGAGTTACCCATAAAGAGTTGTTCTCCGTTTGTTGCATTATAAGTGGAGAACATGTCTTTATTGGAGCAGACATGTCGAGTGGCCCCAGTGTCCACCCACCATTCTCTGGTGTTGCCAACCAGATTGACTTCTGAGACCACAGCAGAAAGATTGATGTCTGAAACATCAGTGGAGAGATTGTCCATTTCTGTCATGTTGGCCTGCGCTGGTTTCTTACTTGTATTTCCTTGGTCCTTGCGCTTACGACAGTCCTTAGCACGGTGGCCTGGTTTGTCGCACACATAGCAATTCCCTTTGAACTTCTTGTTGTCCTTGGGACCTTGTCTTTGACCATTTGAGGGGTTCTTCCTCTTCTTGGGGTTCTGCCCATGTTCCACCACATTAGCCTTGGCTTCAGTGAAGGTTTTTCCTGCCTTTTTCTCAGATGTACGATTGTCTTCCTCTATCCTCAATCTGACAATCAGGTCTTCAAGTCTCATCTCCTTTCGCTTATGCTTAAGGTAGTTCTTAAAATCCTTCCAAAGTGGTGGCAATTTTTCAATGATTGCTGCCACTTGGAAAGACTCACTAAGAGACATTCCTTCTGCATGAATTTCATGGAGAATGACTTGAAGTTCCTGAACTTGATTGATTACTGCCTTGGAATCACTCATCTTGTAGTCAAGGAATCTGCCAACAACGAACTTCTTCATTCCGGCATCTTCAGTCTTGTACTTTTTGTCAAGTGAATCCCATAATTCCTTAGCAGTCTTCAATGAACAATACACATTATATAATGTGTTATCTAGTCCATTGAGAATATAGTTTCGACAGAGGAAGTCAGCATGCTTCCAAGCATCTACAGCAGCAACAACTTGCTTGTCTGTCTCATCTTCTTTTAAAGCAGGAGCTTCTTCATGGAGGAACCTAGCCAAGTTCAAGGTAGTGAGATAGAACAACATTTTCTGTTGCCATCTCTTAAACTCAGTACCGTTGAACTTCTCAGGTTTCTCCCCATGGTTCACCAAAACAGGGCCATGGGTAGTGACTGGAGTATTCTTCTCAATACCCATAACTGTATAACAGAAGAGACTTTACTTAAAATACAGCACAGAGAATTATGCAGGAATTGAAAGTAATAGAACTGTAAACAGTAACTCAGACTTACTGATTACGTTTCAGAGAAAAGAAAAAACAGAACACTGTTTACAGTAACTCAGACTTACTGATCACTTTTAGTAAAGACACAGAACAGACTAGAGTTCTGTTAAGTTTTGCATGAAGAGAGAGCCTCAGTTTCACAATACTGGTTTCATAGAAAGAAGAAGTAGAAACCAGTAGAGAACTGACAGAACCCGAAATCAGTAATACTGAATTAAACTGATGGTGTACTCAGATTGAGACAGAAAGGAAACTTTGTCTTAAGATTGTTGTTCCGAGTACACATTTATAACAATCAGTATTAGGATTACAGATCCTCTCAACAGTGAATCAAACTAAGTATAAAACAGAGTTACAGAAAGTATTTTTGAATTGAAATTCTCTTACTGTTTGAAGGCAGAATAACAGTACTTTGTTGTTGTCTTTACGAAACTCAGAAATTCGCAGTAGATGGTAGATCAAGGCTAGTGTTTAACACTATGTCCTTAAGACAAATTTCGCCCCTGCAATGGTGCTAACAGGCTTCAGTGGCTTCTGTCTCCCAAGATACAATGATCAACACACAGTAGCAGCACTGCAAACTGTGTGTCTGTTTGAACCAGAGTGCAACAGCAGACTCTCTCTTGACTGACAATGCAGACTCGAATTGATGCAACAATTGCAGTGATTTTGATGATTGAAAATGGGAAGACAGTATGCATATTTATAGGCTGCTTCAGGTCTCTTCAATGGGGCTGCATCTGTTCAGAACAGTGGACACACATCACTTGGACACACCCCATTTAAATCCAAAAAAGAAATTATTATTTTAATAAAAATTTCTCCAATTAAATGGGTAGTGGGCCGAGCCAGGCCCAACCCGCGTGTGAAGCCCAAGCCCAAGCCCAAGCCCCGGCCCGGGGCGGGGCGCGCGCGCGTGTGTGTTGTTTGGTGGTGACCCAACAAGGATCTATGTCCTCCCTCCTCCACAAAAGTGGGATGCCCCTTGGGGCTCATCTTATACCACTAAGGTAAACATATTTATACCAAAGAAATGTATTGCTCTCAAGCAATGTGGGAAGCAAGTTTTCCACTTCCCTTTCTTTCCATGTTTAACATGTTCAAGTAGTATTGTTTAGGAGGCAATTTCTCATTCACTCCTTAATGGATTAGAGCAACCCAATACATGTCATTAGTCTACTCATGGAGTAGATTACATTCCCATGTATTCTCACCTAAAACTATAAGTGGGTCCCACTTTTAGTTTGGCCCAAAGATAGCCTAAAGGTGGGTTCTCTTAGCCATTTTTCCAACATAAACTAGGGTGAGTAAGTCGTTTAACTTGACTCTTTGCTATCCCTAACTTCAATCAATAATTGGTACCAGGGTGATATTGCACAATATGGGTGATATTTTTAAAAGAAATGTGATAATGTAGCGGTATATACCTAAATTCATCATTTTTTGATAATTTAAATATATGTGCAAAATATTGTTAGATAGTGAAAACACGATGAGAAAAATGCAAGAAAATAAAAAAAAAGAATCTATAAAAGAATTGTAATGACAAGCACTCTATTTATTTATTTTGTTACTATATTGGACTACTGGACTAGAGTGGTACTTATAACATGATAACTCGAAGACCCATGAGCATGTTGGCCTATATTTATTTTATTTATTTAATAATCTAATATTTATAATCTATTTATTTTTGAAGACATTTTCCCAAATTTTGAAAAATATCACAATGATAATTTCTTTGAGAAAAATATCTCACAAATGGTCAGGTCACGAGTGGGCCGGGCCCACATCACCGCATCATCCCTCTTTATTACCCTGCCGACACCTATAATTGTCATAGAGAGAGAGAGAAGCTTTCTCTCTCTCTACACTCAATTTCCATCCATCTCCCTGTCAATCGAATTTATTTTCCCATCAAAACTTCCAGTGCCACCTTCATACACGTAGTCCCTGCATTTTTTCTCCATTCATTTCTCCATCTCCCTTATCCCATGATTTACAAATACACAAGACAGTCCCATATATATATATAGATAGTATATATCTGAACATCTTTTTTCTCTCTTTCTCTCTCTCTTCTTCAGATACCAAGTGAAGTGATGAAGGGGAAGGCTTTGGCTTTGCTATGTTTTATCATTTCATCTGTTGTTGTTCTCTGCACAAATGTAGAGTCGTTTCCTTCAAACAACAGCAACAGCAATGAGCATTATCAACACCAGTACAGGAGGTTCCTTCTTAACAATGGAGTTGGCCGTACACCTCCCATGGGGTATGTTATTTTATTTTTTCTCATCAATCTCTACTCACTCCCTTTTTGTTTTCTCTTCCTAACATTCATTTGATTTTGGGGAGTCAGTGGACTGCTACTATACATTTTTCTCTGGTGTATGTTCGATCCTTCTCCATCTATTTAGTTTGTGTTTCTTCTTTTTACAATCTGGGGGCCACTGTGTGATGTGAATCCAACGGTGAATATAATTTGATAGGATGTTATTTGGGCCCATTGTAATCATGGGGGAGGTTGAGATGGACGGTTTCTCTCCATCAATGGTTGGGCCCCCTCAAAAAGTTTAGAAAGGAATGTTCAAGGTTCTTGTTGAGTCCGGATCCTCAGAAATCTTGAGTTAAAAAGAAAGTGGGACTGGTGGGGCCCACTAATTAAAATCATATATATACCCTTACCTTGTATAGCATGTCCTGAATTTTACTTAGATTGGAAGTTGAACCGCCGTTAGATTGACCATAAGTTGACCCATCTATAATATTAGTATATATGTTCCTTTTACCTTATAGACTCTCTACTGCAGCACTACATATAGGCCTCACTTTCAAGATAATAGTCTAATCATGTTCATGTTCATGTTCATGGGAAAACCAGCCATTGCTTGGTTTTCAAAACTATTGATCTAATCACCCCACTTTGGAATATGCAATACATCTGAATTAACCAATAGATTAAGGAAAATCCTAACCATCTATAATATGCAGTGTTTCTCTTTCTTTGCCCTTTGTTGATAAATTCTTACTCAAGATTACAGTTGTCCAATTAGATAATTTTTTTGCATGGTAGCCTATTGGATCTGATCAAGATCAAGGATAAAAAATTTTTTTGCAGTTACTATGTGGAAAAAATTTCATCTCTATACTCTACCAATCTACCTTGCTTGTTTGAGGAATGATTATATAAAAAACATTTAAATGCAGATGGAATAGCTGGAATCACTTTCAGTGCAATATCGACGAATGGACAGTTAAAAGAACAGGTACTGGCTCTGTAATACAATCAGGCAAAAAACTTGATGAACAGCCCAAATGAATTTGAAGTTATGGTAGACTTAAGAATTTCACTCACACAGTAGTTCCTATGGTCTGTCTGTTGTTCACAATGACAGTGGAATAATTTCTCTCACTGAACAATCATAGAAATATGACATTGACTTGTACTTGTTGGGATTGTTTGATAAAGACGAATAAATTCTGTTCTTTATCCTCCAGAATAAATTCTGTTCTTTATCCTCACGGTTTAAACATTTCTAGGCATTAGATTGTAAGGCCTTGAAATGTCCATTGACTTCACATGGAGACCATGAGATAACCAAAACTTTTGAAGGATGAGTCCCACCATGAAAATACCAAGCCACATATTTCTTCAGTCTCAGAGTTTCTACTATTTCGCAATTTTCTAGTAACTTTTCCATTCCATATGTGAGTGTGACACATCCATACCAATCCAGCCTGTGAAATGGTGGGCCCTGCTGTTGATGGAATATAGCTTGAAAGTCTCTTTGACTAGAGCCATTCAAATAGAGGGCAGTCTGAGAAGATAACAGAGGGCAGTCTGAATTCAAGTTTTTTGTGAGACTCATCTAGAGGCATGCCAATCATGGGAGAGGAGGGATTAGAAGTCTAGTATTGTCTAAACATAGGCTCTATTACATCATTCAAACCCTTGTTTTTTAAGGTTCAAAGTTTGACAATTTTTGACCTTAAATGAAATTCTTATTTTCAAATGAGAATATAGTTAAATCTCCTAATCAGCTGATTGTTTGCGTATAACCTATCCACAGTGGGACTATGGTTTAGCCTGTCTGGATTGGTATGATGTATGCAACGTGTGGATGAATTGCCACATATTTTTGTTTGTAATAGACTTAAAATAGGACTGTGACTGTGACACATTCAACTGACTTAATCTCATAGTTTTATTTGTTTATTCATTTATTCCTTTTTGTGATGACTGAAAACAGCTGATGCTCTGGTATCAACGGGTCTGGCAGCACTCGGATACAAATATGTAAACATTGGTATGTATTTCATGAAATCTGATCCTAGCTGTGTAGACGAACATGCCAATTCAAATGCCAGAATGGTTGTCAAGTGATAATTGATGCTGCTAGTTCTATTTCACAAAGGCACCTAATCTAATGACCCGAATATCATAACTACTTTTCTAGAAATCATAGCTAAAAACTTGAACAAATTCTAAATCTATGAACCAGGAAATTCATACAAATTCCTTTTTTCTTCTAAAACCTTTACAAAAATAAAGCCAAAATGCACTTACTAGAATCCAAGTCATTATATTGCAAGGTCGTCTTCTTTCATTTTTCCTCTAATACATGCCTAAACCACTACATGGAGGCCTACAATATAATTTCTTCTTACATCACTCCTCCAACACATGTCTAAACCCTCTCCATGGAGGCCTACAATATAATTTCTTCTTACATCACTCCTCCAACACATGTCTAAACCATCTCCATGTAGGCCTACAATAGAATTTCTTACTCTTTGATTAGAGACATTTCAACAATCTGATGTGGTATAGGGGTAGCTGGGTACTGGGTAGGTGCCTTATCTAGGGACCGTTCATATGTTGCATATGCTTTAGTTCAAAAAATGCCCTAAATAGTTGGCTGTCAGTCTCCCTTAGTTTGCAAGATTGCCTCTCTATGGGAACAAATTTATTCAGCCAACTACAACCAACACCAATGCTGGAGTAGGTGCATCATAAGTTTCCTCATGTTTGTATCCATGAATGTTGGTTGTTTCTCTTGGGTCGTGTTAAGGGAGCTTCAAGCCCAAGCCTGACAATCCTAACCAAGACCCAACCAGAATTTCAGTTTGGGTAGGTCGGGTTTAGGTTGGTCCTGCCCAAGTTGCCCCCCAACCCCCCACCCTGCCAGAAAAACATTGAAACCTCATCTCAACACACCCAAGAACAACAACAACAAAAAAGGGGGGCCACCTGGTGTACTTCATAGCGCCCACCCATCCCAGCATATAAAGGGGGAGACTCCAAATCAAGCATCTGCTAAATTCAGCTTCACCAGTCCCCAGCTGTAGCTCACTTGGTCAGGGATATGGGTCTTTGTGTGTGAGTTTGAGTCTCCCATGTAGCAAAAGAAAGTAGGGGGAAAAAGCCTTCACCGAACATTTCTAGGCATTAGATGTAAGGCCTTGAAATGTCCATTGTGTACATGAACAGAGAGTTTATATTTTTACCATCTATTTCATGGCTTGCATGGATGGCTAGTAATGCCAATGGCGTTGAATTATGGTAGTTGCCTACTTTGGAGACTCCCTCTTTATCTAGTGGAACCAAATGGGCCCCATGAACACTCTAAGTGGCCACTTTTTGTGTCAAACATTGAATCCCTACTTCCTAGTGTCTTAAGAATTGAGAAACTCATTCATCTCGCCTAATTCATTGAACTATCAAGTTGAGCCAACTCTCCCTAGCTCAAGTTTTTTTTTGCAAAATGAGTTTCTAATTATACTATGGTACAAAGGATCTAGATTCTAGACTCCTTAAAATCAATAATATAATGGTGCATTACTAACAATATATATACCCAACCATCACAGATGACTGTTGGGGAGAGAGAAGTAGAGACTGGAGAGGGAATCTTGTGGCCCGAGCTTCTACTTTTCCTTCTGGCATTAAAGCTGTTGCAAACTATGTTCACTCAAAAGGATTGAAACTTGGGATATATTCAGATGCAGGGTATATAACATTTAATTTATTTTTTTTTGGACTTCTTCATGGGTACTTATGGTGGTTGTATACAATTGCATGTTAATACATATTTTTTTCAAGGATCACATATTCTTACAAAAAATTTCGGAAATTTATGGTTTAAACCTCCAACTCTGGCTCTTTAATCTATTAGTGCTGTCTGAAATTTTATGCTTATGACATCAAAGAAAACCTGAACTTGGTGGCAGTTTTTCCCCTTACACAAGATTCAATAAATTGTAATTAATGTTTGTACTTTCTCTTGTAACATTCACTTGAGAACTGGAGAATTTTCTTCTTCCTTTTTTTGCCCAGAAATTTCTGGGTCACTTGAGATGCTTTTTTTTCCCTTTTACAAAGATCCCCTTAATTGATATTCTTTCTTCATATAGAAAAAGGGGAAACAAATACTTTTTTTGTGTCTCTAAGGAGTAAAGAGAATAATCAAATTGAATGAACATCTAGTGGATCTTAGTTGAGGATGGTTGGACAGTTATGTTGTTCTTTTAAAGTTTAGAAGCTCTTATTGGAATTTAGTTATTAGTATTACCTAATAACCTCTATAGTAATTGTTTGATTTCAGTCCAATTTAAAGAGTTTCTATGGTATGATATTTTGGGAATCTTCTCATCATCAAGGCCTTGTCCCATCTGTTTGGGTTAACTATGTGGGTTCTACTTTTCCACTCATCCTCATTTAGAGACATTTTCTCAGTCACTCCACAATCTGCATGTCATTTATAAGTATCTTCTTAAATCTTTATCATTCTTTCCCTTCTCCCAGTTCCATGTACCACGTGCAACAATTAAAATCTTCATATGGAATCATTACTCAACAGGGTTGCAACTTTAACTGAGTTTATATGGAAGGAATAATATAGATGTCTATGGTTTTTTTATTCCTATTTTATTAAATCTCTGTTTTATATGTGTATCTCATTTTGGTAAATATTACATCATAATTTGAGGCAGCACTAAAATCATTACATGGTCCTCAAGGACTCAATCACATGACTTTGCTCCCCTAATGGGAGGCGCCTACTCAGTGTGCCAGTTGTGTTGTTAGTCTGTTGCATTTTAACATTAACTTATTGTAGATGAAGTACTAGATCAGCATATTCTATCGCAACCTTGAGGTTGGGTTCAAGTCATGTTACCGATAAAAAAAAATGAGCATATTCTATTTACCTTCGCAAATAATTAGAAGATAATACAGCTGTGTAGGTAAAAATGATTTCTTTTTACAGACACCATGGAAAGGTGATGAGAACCTCTAGTTTCTTATTAATGACAGCAAAAATATTGAACGGTGAGGTTGTGGGTTCATGTCATGTCATGTCACCGATAAAAAAAATGAGCATATTCTATTTACTCTATCAAATAATTAGAACATAAAAACCAGCTGCGTAAGTAAAAGTGCTTACTCTTTATAGACAGCATAGAGAGATGATGAGAATCTCTAGTTCTTATTTATGAAAGCAAAATTGTTGGTCATCTGTTCTCAATTTTATACAGAGATTTTTTTTTGTTCTGTCTCAGTTACACAACCTGTAGTAAAACAATGCCAGGTTCTCTAGGACATGAAGAGAGAGATGCAAGAACGTTCGCCTCATGGGTTAGCTTTTCCAATTTTCTATTCAGAGAAACGTTATTTGATTTTATTTTTTGATAGTTAGTAGTATGATACTATAATTTGTTTACCGGATTTTTCTCTATATCATGTTTGATGTGCCCTAAATATTTAACATAGAATAGTTGTATGGTCATCTGGCAGGGAGTTGATTACTTGAAGTATGATAACTGCTACCATGACGGGTCAAGGCCACAGGACAGGTA
The DNA here is from genome assembly GCA_012931725.1 of Litsea cubeba. Classification (NCBI taxonomy): domain Eukaryota; kingdom Viridiplantae; phylum Streptophyta; class Magnoliopsida; order Laurales; family Lauraceae; genus Litsea; species Litsea cubeba. Next base: position 114,497,392 of record CM022945.1, read on the forward strand.
CTATTTCTATTGGTCAATAAGCTCTTATTATGGCTGACTGGAGTGAATACCTGTACTAACTGACAGGCTTTTTCTATTCTTTCTTTAAAAATGATTTCAATGATATGGTTGAAGCACAGTCACTCTTGTAAAAACAATAAAGATTAGACAATAGAACACTTGAGGGTCCATGAATTCATCATTTAAATGAGACAGGTAAGATGAGAGTTCTTTCAATTCGGGATAAACAAAGAACTCTGGCTATGGTTATTAGACTCGATCTCTATTGAAGGTTCCTATGGAAAAGTGGGGAAAAGAAAAAAGAAAGTAGTATAAAATTTTATTTCAAACTATCTCTTACCCTTTTTTTCAGTTGAAAAAAGGCAGAGGGAAGTAAATAGCATTTCACTGGCATCCCTACAGTGTGCCTGGCAATAGTACTAGCTAATATATGACCAAGCTTCTCTTTCTTATCTTCTTCACTTTTTTAATATCAAATTTTGATTTCAGTATGCAAATGTTCCTTTGTTTTCTTTCTTACCCATTACATTTTTCAGATACCCAAGGATGAGTTACGCATTACTGAAGGTTGGCCGACCAATCTTGTACTCTATGTGTGAATGGTAAGCTGTTCACAACAAAAGCTTACACTATTGGTGACTTATTGTATGGCATAAGCTTTCAGTTCTTTGCTAATAATTATGGTAGCAGTTTCATAAACTCTCAACTATGGACATTTCTGTAGGGGGGAACAGAATCCAGCAAAATGGGCTGGCAGATTTGGTAATTCATGGAGAACAACAGGAGATATTGAAGACAAGTGGGAGAGGTTTGCATCTTATCTTTTGGATTAATCCCAGGGGAATTTCCTAAGAGTTGCTGATTGGTGTTTTTTTTTTTTTTTTTCCAGTATCACATCTATTGCCGACAAAAACAATGTATGGGGAAGATTTGCTGGGCCAGGCAGATGGAATGGTATAGATGTTCTGTTTAAAACTCTAATTTAATATTTTTTGAAACTTTGTGACTTTGGCATAGATGGAAACGCCCATAAAATCAAACTTTGCAAGCAAGACACACCAATAACTCCTTGCAGTATGCTAACTAATGGATACAGACATGGATACGAGCGAGTGTTTGATAACACACACATGTATGACCTTTGAGTGAGTGTTTGATGACTCAAGGTGTGCAAGTCGCAGACAATTAGGGATGAAGATGAGATACTTGATCTATGACAAGTCAAAGCGTCCAAACTCAAGGGATGAGAATAATGCAAATTCATGATCACTAAGCCCCACTTTGAAGACTTGAGCAATGCCCCCTAGGATTTTTGGCAATTAAATAAGCATATTTTTCTTGTTAAATACCCTTTTTTAGTCTCTTAGCTTGCCAAGTTGAAGAATGTGGCTAGGAGTCTTCAGTTGCTCAGTCTTAGAATTAAATACTCTATCATCAAGTATTAAGTTTATTGTAATTTTTTTAACTATTTTAATCATTATAGGGTTCTCGGCCATATCAGTTTTGATGAATGCTATTCTACTCTTCGGGTTTGAAGACCTTTCAGTTTTTATATGAAGCTTGTGAGTGAGCCATGTGGCCCATACCATTTGTTTGGAGTGATCCCTTTCAGCAAAGGATTGGATTTGCATATGAACGACAGTCACTGATTTGCTGCAACACTGCACTATGGGATCCACTTCACATAATACAAAATCCTTTAGTTGCTTTCCTTTTGTGTCTCTGGTAATCAAGACTCGGACATTGGTTCTCAAATCTTAAATATAGACTTTGGTTTGAAGGGTTGCTGGCAGGTATTCGTGTTTGTTTGCCATCAACAATACAATTGATTTTGAATGTACAAATTAGTTGTTGGGGCTTATCAGCCCGTAACCTTTGGATTGGGTCCATCATCTTGTCATTGAGGGCTCACAATGGATCCTTTTCCCACACCAGTTGTCAACTCCTTCTAAGGAAAATGGACTTCTGCTAATAGATTATCATCATTTTCAAGTTTCAGCTGATTTTTCGTGCTTCAGTCCTACTTTCGGATTCAGCTGACTTTCATTAACCTAAAATGGATGTGTAAAATGGGAAACCCGATAGTTTTTAGTGGCTCTCTGTGGTTAATTGCCTTGTGAGTTTTGCTCATTAATGGTTTAGAAATGGCTTAAATAATCTATTATAGATTGCTTTCCTTGTAGATTTGCATCCTTACATTTACTTTTTGGTGATGATTTTCTTCAAGGGGATGCTACCATGCTGACAACCTCTGTTATTGACAGATCCTGACATGTTAGAAGTAGGCAATGGAGGAATGAACATTGAGGAGTATCGTTCTCACTTTAGTATATGGGCTCTTATGAAGGTCAATTATCAACATCCTTTTTTTTTGTGCAACAGTTAGTGGTTACCTTCCCTTTATCTACATCTGATGATAGGAAGCTCACTTTGGCAGTCTCCTTTACTCATTGGTTGTGATATACCTCATGCAAGTAGAGAGACACTTGCAATCCTTGGGAACAAGGAGGTTATTGATGTTAATCAAGATCCACTAGGAGCTCAAGGGAGGAAAATTAGATCATATGTTGGCCTAGAGGTACCTTTCACCTTCTACTTCTCTTCAAATGAACTGTTAAAAGAGGAGGTTTGCATAAAACTTGGTGAGGCAATAGCCTAAGACAATTTGAAGTCCTGGTCTAGTACTGATTGAAGACATAGATATGAAAAATATGACATTATTATCTTATTGTGTTTGTACTGAATTCTGTTTTATGAGCTCTCAATAAGTTAAATAAGATTTTTTTTATTCAAAACTTTATATGGTATTGTAGAAATATTGACAGATTTCAATAGGTTTTTTTCCTGGATTTGGTATATTTTCTGGAGGATTTTTTATCGATATATGGATGGACCTTTTGTAATGGAATTCCTGATGAACAATGGTCAGCTACTTCTGGCTCTTTTTTTTTTTTTCCCAAGGAACACCCAAAACAATATTGTTTTGTATAACAAATGTTTTAACATTTGGTGAATGAATAGAGGAAATCACTGTTCTCTCTCAGTGGTGCAAGTGCTGTCATGATACAGGTTTGGGCTGGGCCGCTGTCAAGAAGAAGGGTAGCCATTGTGTTATGGAACAGAAGTGGATCGCGGGCGCCCATTACAGTGGGTTGGAGAGAAATTGGATTTTCTCCCTATTCTCCTGTAATAGTCCGAGACTTGTGGGCGGTATAAAACTTCTCCCTCAACTTTTTAAGACAATTAGTTACTAGCTGATAAACACAAACAGAATATGTGATTTGTTACTATGTTCTAATGATCAGTTTATTAGATGCTTATCATGTTGTTTTCCTTACAGCATTCATTTGTATCCAAGAGTTTGCGTTTCCGGCTAACAGCTGTTGTTGATCCTCATGCTTGTAAGATGTATGTACTGACTCCAGCATGAAGTAAACAAAGCAAGTAGAAGAAGAAAGACAGACAGACAGACAGATTTCTTAAGCCAAACTGGCAGACTTCTTTTCACTTGTTTAAACAATATAGAGATTCCATTTTCAATGCACGTAAATCAAAAGCAAAAGTTGTATTCTTTTGAAACCAAGGGGATGCTGATATGAAGATTTTAATGTTTTCTCCTGTTTTGTCCGTGAAAGCACAACTCAAGCGTTTTTAAGTATTTTGGCATGGCTTTTCTTCCTCTACTTAATCGCAATTCAATGGTAAGTCATGCTCAGCCTGTCCCATTCAGCAAGTTTTGGGAAACGAAATTGAATCATGCTTAGGCAGTCCGACCTACTTTGAGAACTCTCATCTGTATACGAACTGTCAATTAAAAAGCATGTGGAGATTGGGAAGGGAGGTCTCAACCCATTAATTTATTTTTTGCTACTACATTGGGAACTCAAAAGGGGTCATTGCTTTGGTGCAATGGTAAAAATAGGTTAGAGACTTGCGAAAGGTTAGGTGTATCTCCAGTCTGGATTCTCCTGCGTCCCGCTGGACCGCACCGGGTGATAACATATTTTTTTGGGGAACTCAAAGTCACACACTCATGTCCTTTATCAGCTGTGCTACAGCTTGGGGACGGTCTCAACCCATTTATTTGATTGGAACGTACAACAAACTATGATAAAGATTGAGCACTTCCATATTCGGGCCAATTACTTAATCATGTGTTCTACAAATCAATTAAACAGAAGGTTTGGATGAGTTCCAATTCATGGGGTTGGCAGTATCAATGGAGGGAACATGTTCTCCTACGAGTGTCTCATTTGCAGTCCAGTTCCATGGTGTCCACATGGGCTCACCTTTGATCAGTACAGCCCCATGTGATAATCTTGTCATATCCCATGATCCAGCATCGGGCCTAATTTTATACTCCTGCAGTTTATGTTCTTAATTTTTTATCCTCCGGGGCGCAGTAACAGGCCTGGATAAAACCATTTAGGCACCCAAAATTTCACTTTTGCACCTCTGTTTTGCTGAAGACGCTATTTCAGTCTCGCCCGATGATTGCATTTTGTAGACTTCATCAACTATCCTTATTTTTTTCATCCCTATCGCCCCATATTGCAAATCTGTCATCTCATAAAATGTCCTTTCAGTCAAAATGCAATGCCTTTCCTGGTAGAAAATGTTAAATCCATCCCCCAAGATCCTTTACCTTCTCCATTCACGTAACTTTCTTGCAAAAACGCTACATTTTCCTTGAGTCGAAAAATGGTATATGGATGATAAGGGTGTCAATAAAAGCTCTGCAAGTAGACTTTCAATTACAAACTGAATGAAATGGCAAAAAAGCCCATAACTTTCTGATATGAATAGGTGGCTGATGAAAAACTAAATTAAATCTGATTTGACTATAACATCTGTTTAGGCAATTTGGATACTGACCATAATTATTGCACAGAACCAGCCCATGTCAAACTTCACTATAAAACTGAGGCCAAGAGAATTCGGATAGGAACAGCCAAAGTTAAAGTGGCTATTGGTTTTGAGGTGAAAAGTGCAACTATGAGGAATCTCATATGGGTTACATGACAACTCCTCTCTGTTTACTGATCATTGCAATACAGACATGGGTGAGAGACTTTTGTGAAGCAAATATCAAACACAAAGGTGAGCAACCTATTTTAACAGTAAGATGAATGATAATGTTCCAAAAATAATCTGTTTTCTGCTGATAAGATTTGGTAAATATATATTTATTCTTACAAAGTGATACATCAACAAGAAAAGAAAAATTAAAATTAACCTTCATGAGCACTCAGTACTGGTAGTTGCTTTTCAACTTGCTGCTCCTCTGAGTCATTACTGTTAACAACTGCTGATGGTGGATTATTAACAGTTCTTTTAGTCCTCCGTTTGGCCATAAGATATATTTATAGCTACCAAATATGGGGCTGCGATATGATAATGACTCTGTTTGTGCCAAACAAAGCAGGTCCACATACATAAGTTAACTTTTGCAAGCTAATTGTGGCAATACACAAAATTAAAGATGATGATGACGACCACGCCGCTGATGACAACAATGATGAGAACTAGTATTAAAAATAAGTGAAACCTCAAGATTCAACAAAACTGGGGCACCCCAGTTGACAGGTTTTTGAACTAAGTCATATATCAAGTACCAGTTAAAAAAAAGAAGAAAAGAATCTGTTGGAATTTATAACAACTACTTATCATATCAGATGGAATTGCAGAGTGCCAAACAATTTAGTAACTATGTGCAGTTCGTTCAACCTACGTAACAGGAGCACTCAGGTTTTGGGTCATGGATGTGTTTGCATATAAACCCAAAAAACACAGGTCATTTGTGGTAGAACTAGAAACCACAAAACAAGGGATGTCTGATATCAATTTGCAGTATACTACTGGTAGGAGATATCATCCCAAAGTTGGAAAATTGCAGAAGGCACAGTTGGAAAGCCTTCATTTTCCTATCAAAGTAAACAGAGATTCTGGCTTAGATTTTCAAATTTTGGGGGTCATTCTTGTAGTATAAATAATACCAGAGATCCAAACCATAGCCCTGATCTCCACCTCCAACCAAAATCAAATCACCAAATGCTAGTGGCATTCCCTCAGTCATAATCCCAGTAGACATATTCTCCAAAAGCACTAGAAAGGGGGAATGGGATTGGGGTCGTGTTTGGATTAAGATGGACCCCAAATCTTAGTTTAGAAAGTGGAAGTTTATTGATTTGAATTAGTGTTTTGTTTTTCTTTCTCTTATCCTCACATTAACAATTTATATATTTGATTGGAATTTATTAGGGTTTGAGCCTTCCATGCGGACCTGTTGTGGGGCCCATTATGGGTTCCATTGGGGATGAGACTAGAGGATGGAAAGATCCATATGGGATCACCCTAGCTATTAAATTTGACCTCAAGTGGCCCACAAATTTAACGGCAGAAAAATTTTGACCCCTCGTCCAACAATGTGGTCCATTCAAATGGGTGCCAAATCTCTTGGTTCTTATTTGGTGTAGGATTTGAATTGGTGATAAGTGAGCCCATCACATGGTTTGCAGGTGTTAGAGAGCCGTAGGAATCAGTTCTCGCTTGAATATTTCTGACTTTTATCAATGCTTATACTTACATTAAAACCGGTCTTGTTTCGCATCTCTACTCTTGTTCTAACAAAGCTATAACAAAAAGGAGGCTACAAATAGGGCTTTTCATTTTTAAGAGTATTTGTCTTTGTTTTTCTAAAGTGAGGTAGATAGTAGAACAAAGTAGAACCGTGTGCCAAATGCTTTTATTTTTCAAACTTTTACCCGCTTTAAATATTTTATACGATTAGACGCCTAACTAGTTAAAAAGAAAAGGAAAATAATAATTTTACATGTGATGCTTTTGGGTTTTTTTTTTTTTTAATAACGGTGGGTGTCCCAACCCTTTAGGATGATGGACTAATCCCTACAGGCCCTTGGGGAGCCACATAATTTCTCAGTGGCCCGAGTATGATAGTGTAATTTTGAACCCTAAACTTCTAGGAGCAAACAACAGTCTTTAGCCAACTGATTTACCCCTCAAGATTTTGATAGTTCGCGAGAAGAGGAGAGGAAAAAAAAAAAGAAAAAAAGAAGTTTTTAAGGATGGGCAGGCAGGGCCCACCTTATGCTGGGCCCAGAAGTATTTCACAATTAGGGCAAGGCATGATGTGCCTTTGTTTCGGTAGAACTAGAAACTCTTTCGTAGCTGCTCTGTTTATCGTCCTTGCCCCTGCACTTGATCTCTCACCCTCTCGTCTTAAACCCTAGCAAGGGATCTTCTCTAGCGGCCACTGCTTATACAACGGTCTCTCTCTAGACTGCTTCATCTGTGTTGCCTTTTTTTCTTCTTCCTGAATTGAGGACTTTGGGGTGGGGAGTGGGGTTCGTGATTTCTTCCGTTATTCTGAATCGTGTGTTTGTGTTTGTATTTGTGTTTTTCCTGATATGGGTTTTATCTCTCGGTGTCTGTCAATGCCTTTTACATCCATATATGCTGAAGTGTTATTGTTGTTGATGATGATGTTGTTGTTGTTTTTCTACTTATAGTTGGATTGAGCGAAGATGACGACTGTGGTGGTAACAACTGAAGAAGATCCAGTGCTTGCGGCAGTTCGATTCACATCGGAGCTCGCTTGGGCTGATGCAGGCCCTGAGGTTTCATCCTTTTTTTCCTTTCCTCTACTTTCTGCAGAGCATCTTGAGTTTTTTATTTTTTTTTCGGAAGTAGTAGTTTTTGGGTTATGATTGGGTTGGATTAGTCGCTTAATCCCCTCAATCATTGAGGGTAAAAACAAAGAAGGAAAGAGGGAAATGATGATGTTATGTTTTCAACTGCTTATGTGAATTAGTCACTTTTTTAATTATATTTATGGATTTAATGTCTGATTTGAAGAGATCCTAGAGTAGACTTTGAAATTGATACTTGACATGTAGAAATACCAAGTTTAGAGTGGATTTTACTAATGGCCTGTCTGTTTGCCTATAATACGTAGGAATTGAAGTGATGACTCGTCCAGAGTCTGTTGGGGTCGACTACATGAATTCTAGTTCTCCATTCCGGTCTATCTTTAGCCAATGTTGTACTTGTTCTGAGGAATTCAAGTCAAGCCATTAGTGGTTAAAAAAATGAAGATTTAAGGTGAATATGAAAAAAAAGTGACCATCAAATAACCTTCCATATAATAGGGAGAGTGAATCAAGGGAAGATGTGAAATGAATACTTGTCCATCACCCTAGTAATTCGAGTCCTAGGGAACTCAAGGTACCAATTGCATTGCTACCTTATATCCTTGACCCCTTACCTCATATCCTTCTTGCTTTACCTCTTTAAAAGTCTTTTGGTGGAGCTCATTTGACCGTGAATTCCTATGCATTCAAAATTCCCATGTATTCTATTGCAAACAAACAGGCCCTAAGTGGCGTGAAGCCGTGAATTACCTTTTTAAATGTCAGTAGATTTCTACCATTACCCTATTTGAATTTCTTTCTTTTTTGTTAAAAATAATATTATTTTTCTTTTGTATCTTTCTTTAAATGAGTTGTTCAGAAGCTAAAACACTCCTTTCCAAAAACAGATGGGAACAACCATTCAGTGGAACTGATAGATATGATTGAATGTGGTGAATCTTTGTTTCATCCTTAGCATTTGGGCCAACATTGAAAGCTGTGATCTGTTGTGTTGGATTTCTTCTTCTTGATAGTTTGAATAAATTGTGCGCTGTTTAGGCACTCCTTCTCCATAGAGCAGGTGCAGTGTTCGAGTATGGGCTAGTGCTCCCTGATGATGCTATGATATGTATGCTATCCCATCTCTTTACATAAAATAAAATGTTAGATCTATATGAAAACTTTTTAACTTCATAAAGGGTAAAGCTCAAATTTCCGTGAGTCCTAGTTCGTTGTCACGGAGATTATTTTCTCAATTCATCCTTGAATAAAAGCTGCTACTGTACATAAATGTGCTTATCCTCACTCGTATTTGGATTTTTCCTTTGCCTCATTTCAATCTCCTGAACCCATCAGAGCACTTTTTCTATCTTCAGTTGAACATTTGTGGACACCCTAACAATTTATTTCCAAAGATACTACTGTACTTCAGAAAATTGGAGCACCTAACTCTGATAATAAATAAAGCTTCCCACTTTTTTTTGTTCTTATAATCTACCCTGTTATGAACTCTTTATATAGTAGTTATTGAAAGTTAGATCCTCGCTAAATGGTCTATAGATGCTTCTATTTGTTAAAATGTTAACATAATTTTAGTTGTGAGTCATTCAATCAATCATGAAAACCTGTACCCTACGTGTCAGGATTTGGAGTTTCCTTCTTGCTGATTCTCACTGTCTTAGTACCTCCATGAGCAGATTTTTGAGAAAGCAAACAAATATAGGAAAAAAGAAAAAGAAGGTAAGAAGAGATATGAAGAGACAGAAAATGGAGAGAGCTTTTAAACTTTTTTTTTTTTTTTCTTTTTAAGATCTGAGTACGAGCACTTGGCAGCCAAACTACTGTTTCCCCATGGAAATGCATCTTCAACACCACTTCACAATTGAGGTAAAAAAGAGGATCTGGTGAGCTTAAGAAAGTTCTGAAACATTCCTATCCCCAAGTAAGTTTTAGATGCCTCTAAAGTGTAGATTGGTTCTGTATTGATGCAAAATGATGAAGAGATGCTGAGCGGGTGGGAGGAGATGGAAGAAACTTGGGATACATCAAACCTCATGCCTGAATTGGATAGGCGTCACACCCTTGGCCTCACGCTAGGTCCTTTTGTAGGAGAGAAGAAGAAAGCAAAAGCACTCGCATCTTATTTTCTTTTTATAGTCTGAAGCCAAATGAGGCATTACATCACTAATATAGGTAAAATATAACTCTAGAACTAATCCGGACCTTCCAAACACATTGATGGTCACTATTAAAACATCCAACTACTTAAAACATAAACCATTAAAAATAATTAACTCTAAATGAAATTAAACAAAACATGAACTGAATGAGCTGGGCCCCAAGGGCTGGTTGGCCCATGGATCATGGGTTTGTCCTGCATCATCTATTTATAGAGTAACTAGTAACTACCCAAAGTCAGCTCTTGCCTCTGGATCAATCAGGATCCCCAAATTTTAAATTTTTTAAAGGAAGAGGAGATTTTGAAGTTAAGGCATATTGGCTGTTTCTGTCTAGGCATTTTTCAAGTCAACCTCCACAGTTGGTGGTCAGTACAGGTTCACCTCTTTTGGGCCCTAAATGGCAGGACTATCCTTTGGATGTCTACAATACTTATACCTGTACTTTCTATTCTATTCTTTTCTTTTTCCCCCATAGAAAGGTTTGCAGAAGCTAGAGCAATTCTATTTATGAACTGCCTTGTTGTGAACGTGAGAGTGGTTACTGGTTACACTCAATCATATGTCCAAATAAAGGTGCATTTTACATCCTTTTGTTCAGTAGAACTTGATTCCTTTTTTGTCACTTGGAGGAAGGTGTACTATTCCTTGGAGGAACGGTCATCCTTATCAGGTCAGTTTTGTTGAATTTGCCAATGTATGCCTAGTCTCTGTTATTAATTGCATAGAGAAGCTGCAGTGTGATTTCTTATGGCATGGTAGATGTAAGGAGAAAATTTTCATTAGTTGATTGGTCTTCGGTTTGTAGATCAAAGGAAGAAGGGGGCTTGGGTGGCCTCTTTGACAGATGAATCAAGCTTTGTTGGGTAAGTGGCTTTGGAGGCTCGGAGAGGATTCGGAGGGAGGGTCTATGGAGACAATTATGGGAGGGAAATAGGGATTTTCAAGAGATGGGTGGGATGTCCAGGACGATTCATAGAAATTGTCGGCTATTTGGAGAGGTATTCTTTTAGTGAAAAAGAGCTTCTCATGGAAAACATCAGATATCAGGTTGGAATGGGTGAGGGGATTCTTTTTTGGCTCGATAGCTGGGTATGTGGCCGGCTGTTGGCTGTCCAGTTCCCAGATTTGTTCAATTGTGCAGTGGACAAGGAAGCTATGGTTCAATGATATTTGACGAGAGTTGGAGATCAAGCTGTTTGGAGCCCTAGATTGAGGAGAAACGTGAAGGAACACCATGAGTATCAATCCATCTCTGTTCATAATCTCCTGAATGGAGTCTTCATCCCAGATGGAGGGGTAGATGAAAGGGTGTGGAATGCATCAAAGGATGGTTCTTTTTAGGTTTCTTCTTTTTCTTCTATGCTATTTCTAGAAGAACTAAGGGTAAGAGTTTGGTGACCGGCTTATGTAAGTATTAAGGCCCCTCCAAGATTGGTGATTTCTGGAAAAAGATTTCTCACCATGGACAATCTAAGGCGGAGAGGGAAGTTGGTGGTTAATGGCTGCCTCATGTGTTTAAGTGATGAGGAAATGGTGGACCATCTTCTCTTGAATTGCAAGACTGCTCATGGAATATGGGACTCGTCTATTAAGTGGTTTGATTGCAGCCAATATTCATCATAACCTTTTTCAAGCATGGAAGCCTCTGACTGTATCGCCTAGAGGCAAGAAGCTGTGGAGATTGACTTTTCTTGCAGTTATTTGGACCATTTGGAAAGAAAGGAATTCTAGGTGTTTTGAAGGGATTGTAACGAGTGATAACCGTTTGGTAGAAAAAAAAATAAGTTCACCGTAGCTTTCCGTGTGGCGATCAGTCCTTTTAAAGGTTGTTCCTTGGACCAGATTATTTTGAGCTGGAAGGATTTGGCTTGCTCCTTTGCAGGGTCTATGATGTAGCTTGTTTTTGGGTGGTCTGTTGTGTTGGTAATATCTTTCGCTGTTTGAACCTTGTAGTGGGTCTCTTCCTGTTTTTGGTGTATTAAGCTTGCCAGTATAGTCCTCATGTACTGCTTGCTCTATTTAATGAAAGTAACCATTCAAAAGAAGAAGAAAAATCCTTTTTGTTCACTTCAGTTTCTTAAATATCTCAGTTGGGTTATCAGGTAGTTATCCTATTTTAAAATTGTTTATTTTGACAGGTTGCAGAGCCTCAGGTCACCACACTATGCATTGAGGCACAAGAATGCATGGTTATGGGCAGATGGTTAGACTTGGTGTCCCTTATGCTCACTTCAGCAGACTTGATATTTTCTAGAGTTTCAGAGAAAGGTATCATAGCTGCCATCTATTGCTGCTTGAATTTACTGTACTTAGTTTAAGTTACTTAAGCTGCCTTGATCTGACAATATAGTATTCTATTCTCGTTGACGAGAATATTTGTTTGTGTGTTATATTTCTTATAATAGCTCTGCTAGGTCAAGGTGAAAATTATGTTCTAACAAAATCAGAACATCAACCAAATGTTGAGGCATCATTTTTCTTATAGGAATACTCTTTACCTTTTCAACAAATTAAACTTCATTGCAACTTTACTCGAATGCAGACTGTCCAAGTGATGACTCCTGTTGTGGTAGATGCCCCTGATGATTACATTGATTAGTTGATCCTTACCATTCAGTACGGTGTTTATTACCAAGTTGTCAATAAAGTGGTTATGTAGAAGTTCAAATTCAATTAGAAGATCTGATGGTTCAAGTTGTCCCTCATCTACAATTGTAACCACTTTTTGGATAAAGAGTCTGAACTGTGCGCGTATACACCATGTTTATTTTGGATGCGTTGTTATGTGGATGAAAAGCATGAACCCTTATTTGTAATGATTGCTGGCGAGACTGTTGGTCTATTTATGTATACAATTCAGTATTCTGCTTGCTAAGAATCATATTAAACATTTAACCAGGATTCTTCAAAATACCAATGGTCCATCTTTAACAGGATCCATTATTTATTTTTGCACATTCCAGATCTGGAGTTCATCTTCACTATTACCTGCAACCTTGTTACGAAAACTGATAGTCCAGATGAAGCACTTGAGATGGCAAAGCTTATATCTGCAAAAGTAGCCCAACAACCAAATGAGAAGCCTGCGCTGCGCTTGAAGATGTAATGTTTTTAATTTTTGTGCTTTTCACCTTTGGATTTCTGTTCTCATCTCTTACTGGTTTGCTTGCCTGTAACAGCTTGTTCAATCTTTACAATCTGCTGGAGACCCCTTACAGCCGCTTCTTTGTTTACACAAAGGCCCTTAATTTGGCAGCTGAGGGAAAAGTTGCTGAAAACATCATTCCCTCTTTTAAAAATATTGACAGTTTCTTGAAAGAGTGGAATATTGGGATCTTGGATCAGAGGGAACTCTTTCTCTCCATCTATAACATTTTAAAGGAAAATAAAAGGTACATGTCACCCTTGTAGAAATGAATTCGTTATTTGTATTATTCTAACTATGTTTTTGTTTTTGACTGGGGTTTTTGTACTTGGCAGTTCGGCAAAGGAATCCTTTTGTTTTTTGACAAAGTACTTGGCAACTTTCTCTAGTGAGGATGCCTATACCATTAGTGACGCCAAAGAGGAAGCTGTGCGAGCTATCATAGAGTTTGTGAAAGCACCCGACATTTTTCAGGTACCTCGTTTGTGTGATTACCAGATTATTTATTTATTTGAAATGACAACGAAAATGGGACTCAAAGAATGCTTGAAGTCCACAGTGGAATGCTTTTTTTTTTCCTTTTTGGGTCTAGTGGACAATTTTCTATCATATCACCACGTATTTATGAGTTCAAGGCTTCTTTCTCCAGTGACATTCCATGGGTTCTATCACACATAAAAGGGAGGGAGGGATTTAGATGTGTTGGGAAATAAAAGGTCAAGATTGAGCAAATTTTGCACAACCCTGCTGCTGAATGTGAAATTTGAGGTTCTATCTTTCACTAGAGTGGGAGAGATCATATGTTTTTGTTTCAGCAAGAGAAAGGAAGGAAAGCTCAAATGTAAAGTTTTAGGGGGAGAGGCTGGCACCTTCCAGGTTGTGTGGAATTACATCTTTGATTTGGGGACAGATTTGGTCACCTGCAAGTCATAGACTTGACCAATTTATGTGGACTTATACTATATTAAGAAGAAGGTGCATCGAGTCGACTACTGACTCAGACAAGTTGCACTGAGTCACATTCGACTCAGTGGGACTGTCTTAGTCATCTCAACTGAGACTGCTCAAATTCCTAGAGGTTTGATCTGTTCTTAGAATATGCTCGTTTTGACAAATTCTTTCCTCTAACAACCGTAGATATTTATAGTCATGGTAAACTATTGCACATAACTATATCACAAGCCCCAGTTAATATGGTTTTTTTGTTTTCTATATAACTGGGTGGTCTAGAATTCAAAGCCAGGTAGATCTATGATCCTTGTTTAGGTAGGGAATCTGTATACTTACAAATGTTGTGTACTCTCTCTCTCTCTCTCTCTCTCTCTCTCTCTCTCTCTCTCTCTCTCTCTCTCTCTCTCTCTCTCTCTCTCTCTCTCTCTCTCAATAAAAATAATGTAGACTGTAGGTTTTACTTTAAAGGATTGGGAACTCAGCAATATCTTAAAAAAGGGAACATAAGAGATTTTTTCTTCTTGTTGGAAGAAACTTTGGAGGCTTCTGGGTATCCTTTACTTGGATTTCAGAGGATTAAAACAATATTTTGTGGAAGATCCAGTTAATCAAAGATTTGATGCACTGTGGTTTTGGAGAGGATCAGAGGACTTACGGTTATGGTTCCTGTTTGACCACTTAAGTGCAGGCAGTTTGCTACTATGTCCTGTGACGAGCCATGGCTCTGTGATATAGACCGTTTATGTGATGGACTTGTGGTGGATGATTTCCCATAAAAGGACTTCAACAGTGGAAACTCCATTAATCATTGTTTATAAATGGACTGTTAAGAATCTAAGAATATCAGTGGTTGAGGGCTTAGAAGAAAATGTGTTGCTATGACCTCCATTCTGTGGATTTTGTGTTCCATTAAACTGCCTGGATACCATTTGCCTGACATGCATAAAATGTGGATGTGAGAGATGGATGCTTTAATTTCTCTTTACAGGATGTATGTCCTTCGTCTTCCTGGTGTTTTTGTTTGTTATAACAGTTAATTTCAAATCCTGTCATTTTCTTGCAGTGTGATCTGCTAGATATGCCTGCTGTAGGGCAATTAGAGAAAGATGGCAAGTATGCTTTGGTTTATCAGCTCCTGAAGATCTTTCTCACTCATAGGCTGGATGCCTACTTAGATTTTCATGCTGCAAATTCTACTTTATTGAAGAGCTATGGTGAGAATTTTTTTCCACCTCCCCTTTTGTTTTCTCACTCTTTGTTTCTGACGATCCATTTATAGAAGTCCAGTTCACGAAGATTCCTCTCTCTCTCTCTCTCTCTCTCTCTCTCTCTCTCTCTCTCTCTCTCTCTCTCTGTGTGTGTGTGTGTGTGTTTTCAAATAATGGATCTACTGATCTACAGGTCTGGTTCACGAAGATTGCATTACAAAGATGAGGTTGATGTCACTGGCTGATCTCAGTTCAAATGATTCTGGTGTGATTTCATATGCTGTTATCAAAGATACACTTAGGGTAAACTTTAATTGCCCCCCTCTCTCTATATGTGTGTGCTTCTTTCTCTATACCAATTGGTGTAAATCTCATTGCAGGTAAGTGACGATGAGGTTGAATTTTGGGTTGTTAAAGCAATAACAGCAAAGCTACTTGATTGTAAGATGGACCAGATGAACCAAACTGTAATAGTGAGGTAATTCTATATTTTGAACTGCAGTTGGCTAACTTTTCTGTTAACCTGCAATCTAGCATTTTGCTTATGATTACTTCCTTACACGTCTATTAGGCCTCCCTCTTTCCCAAGTACCTTGTAATCGTAACCCTTTGCTCTTTGTACCATTCCAAACCATGCTCGATATGCGCAAACATTTACTTTTCAAGTATAATAGACAAATAAGATACTTAAATTATATAAGGATGCCTCTCCTTTTTTCCTTCTTTTTTTTTTTTTTTTCAATTTATAACATTTTTTGCATTATGCTGCAATCCACTATTCTCTAAAACAAGGAAAGTTTTTTCTGAGAGAGTGGCACATGTCCTTTGAATGGAAAAACCATAATTTTACATTTGGAATACACTTCTCATTCTCCCCAGTCATGCTTCTTCGCACCTTACCTTTCTAATAATATGTAGTGTTACCATTCAAAAAATAAAAATATGTAATGTTTTCATTGAGTCCCCACCAACCCAATATTTAGTTTCTATATATATATATATTTTTATAATGTAGTTCCCATATAATATTATTTAGAAATATGTAATGAAGACATACCTTTCTATTGTTTCCATTGCCTAATTCTCAATTCCCAATTAAAAGTTATTACCATTCTTTTTTAAGCCCATTAAGTTTTAAAAATCTTGGGAACCTGGTGCAGCTCTACAGTTTCTATTTCCAAAGTCCGAGCTCCCAATCAGAAACTGCTACTATTCTTTCCGAAGCCCATAAAATTTTAAAAATCTTTGAAACCTGTTTCATTTCTATAGTTTCTATTGCCTAACACTCAGCTGCCAATTAGAGGTTCCTTTCTATCTCCACCAATGTCCATCTTGTTCCTCCCTTTACTGAGGTATGGCCCTAAATATCTCTGATTGATGTGAAAAAAAATTACTACTGGATTGAATCAGTGCCAAGGAATTGCTCTATGAAACACTCTATATTATTACAACTGCAGTGCCAAAACTACTAATCAGTTCTCATGTTTGTGGGAATTCTAGAAAAGAAAGACTTGTGATTGTGAATGATTGTTTGATTTAAGAACTTTTCTTCCCTTCTGGCTTGACATTGATTTTCTTGCAAAATGATTGGTCTTTCATATCTTTGGTTGCAAATTTAAGGTCAGTGCCTTCCAAAACATTTTCTAACTCAATTGGTGATTTGGTGTAATTCAAAACTTTTGAAAACCGAATTGAAGAAAAAATGCAGTTATGGATATGGATGTCTCTTATATTTGATATGGATGTTTCTTATATTTGTTACAATTGCTGCATTTAATTAGTATTAGAGGTGAGTGGTGAGGCCCAACTGATTATCAAGATCAAAAAACCATGGCCTGTATTGTGTGTTTACATGTATATGGAAATATTTACAAGGATAAATGATAGATAGAAAACCACTACCACTGTTTTTCATTTCTTAGCATTGTGTGTCTAAGATTTAATGTAGAGCTTGGCTTGTTTTTTAATGGTTGTATTAGAAATTTAAGATGAATTAAGTACCGTCATGTAGATACTCATCTAGGTAAGGAACATAGCATCTAATATAGGTGGAATGTTTAGTTAAAAGATCACAATGCAATCAAACTAAGCTGTCAACCTCTGTATACGATGAATTGTGAATCTAAATTTTATTAACCAACATATTAGTAAAAGGCTTGGATCTGTCCCCAGCTGTTGCTCAACTATATAGGAACATGAGTCTGTGTAAGAGTGCATGCATTCAAGTCTTCTATTTAGCAAAGTTAAAAAAGGGTTTAAGACTCAGGCTTCTCCTTTAAATTTTGCAGCATCCTAACCATTCATTCTCCATGGAATCCCAAGGGACTCCTGCATGGCCGCCCTCCGGGAAATTCGGCCCCTGCCTTTAATGCATGAGGGTCCCGCCTTGTGGATGGTGGGGATTGAAAATCTCACACTGCCCTTGTGCGGGACTTCCATAGGTGAAAATTCTGCTATATATCATATTGGAACCGCTGCCGCCAATGGCATGTTGTACGAATTTTTTTGTGGGATATAGTTTTTTTTTTTTTTTTCAATTCTGGACAGGCTTGTGATATTTATTTTATCGTTTTCTGTGTATTGTACCTGTGATGTGGAGTAGAAATCTTTGCGATTTAGATAAGAGGGCCCGTATCCTTACCTCAAACCACATTAGTTGCCTTTGGGCATGATCTTGTTGGGATAGAGGCCTATGTCCTGCCCTCGACCATTTTAGTGTCTTTTTTTTCGAAGTTGCAGTTGATAAGGCATGGTATCACCCATTCCCCACCAACACCAAAAAAAATCCACAAAAAAAATCCACTTTACTTCGAATTATAGGGATTCAATACAAAGTAGGCAACTTTCTTTCTTAGGCAAACTTTTCAAAGTTATGGTGCAATTTCCTCATTAAGATACCCTGTGACAGGAAAAAAAAAATGGAAACAATCCAGCCAATCATGTGATCTTTAGCTTCCAATTAGATTCCTGCTTCTCCAGCCGCATATAATCTTGGCCCCTTGATGCTAGCAGCTCAATCTGTTTTGTAGTATGGAGTGGCCCTAGGAGAAGGTAAGAAGAATGATTGGCTATGGTGGCTTGAGTGTGGAGACTGTCAAACTTCCCTACTTGTGGGATTTTACTTTCATAGGGAGGATGGGAATCTATTAGCAATGGAAGGTGGGAAAATTGATTCCATTAAAAAAAAAAGTGGGAAAATTGATGGCGACTTCTATATATATATATATATATATATTTGTCACTTACAATTCATTCTTTATCTCCTTTGTCTGTGGACTGTAATTTTAATCATGTTTGAACAGATTCCTTCTTCTTCTTCTTCGGCAGTATTCTCTTTTCATCCTAATTGATTGTTGATGTGCAGTCGATGTACCGAGCGCGTGTTTGGCTTGTCACAATGGGAAGCCCTCAGATCAAAACTTGGAGTTTGGAGGGTAAAACAATTCACCTTTGAAATTTCCTTGTCTTGAATCTGCACTCTTTTGAAATACTCTTAATCGAATGTTTATTTTTATCAGATTTGCATTACCTTAACTTTCTTTTCTTTTTTTTTTATTTTATAGGGTAACATTGCAGGCGTTATTAGCACGATACAAGCCAACAAAATTTCCGACGATGGGGCCCAGTCCGTTCAGGGTTTGATGATCCGTTGAGAGGTTTTTCATCCCTTTTTTCATCGGCTGTTTAATTTTGTTGTTACACCTTTTCTTGAAGGAGAAGGTTTAGAGAATGTCTTTATGGCATAGGTTCTACAATGCTCATTTATTATTGTTGTTGACTGTTGATAGTTAACCAGTTGTTATTGCACTGGAAATTCCCATCATCATCTCTCACTTTGGACGCTGTAGATTTGCAAACATTCTCCTGCTTTTAAAATCTGTGCCACAGGGCCACCATGACAGATCCAACCAGCTTGTACCACATACCCTCATAAATGAGCACTCTTCCTTTGGATTGATCACACATAAAAAGCCCAAATTATTCCATTGGGGTTAAATGTGAAAGAAAATTCCTAAAATTATTCTCACTCTAATTGAGGTGATTTTCTTTCCCTATGTATGATGGTTGTGTCAGAAGTGAGGCTTATATTTATGGATGGATGGATGGATGGATGACGTTTTTGAAAGTGGGCCATTATTAACTGTGGCAGACAATTTGTGATGTGAACATCCATTGAAAAGAAATCGTGAACTTGTTCACATTAGTCGCATTGTGGATTGGTGGAACCAAGGGGATGTTTGAGACAAAAATTGGTCAACTTTTCACCGGTTAATAATTTATAGTCACAATTAGATGCAGGGCACTGGGTCCCTCCATTTGGTCCCGAGGCACGCCTGGAACCCAATCCCAACTTTTGGCTGGTAAGCACATCAATTGAGAGATAATGCAGGTGTCCTGTCGAAGTGAAGAAATTCTACCTAGCACAGGTGATGTTTGTTTTTGTGTGGTAAAGGTAGATGCAACGTCATAGTAAAGTTGAGGTCTCCAAATGCCTTGTGAGAAGTACATGTAAGGATTAATGAGGTCCCCTCTCCCTGTAAGCTAGGATCCTGTTAAGCTTAAGCTTGGCTCTAGTTCAACTTTGTGAAATTGGATACTCTTTAATTAATTTTATTTTTCAAGGCTTGATCTATTTTAGGATCATGGCTCAGTTTGCTATTGCATACAAAACTTAATGTTTCCTTGCCCAAGTGTCTGTGGCTTGTGAGTGCCTGGACATCCAGCTTAGTCAGCTGGTAATAAATGAGCCATGGTTCCAAGCGTGTATTGGGGGATGTATTGAAAATTTGAAACTCTTCTCTTTCTTTTTGGTGAATAGAATTTCATTCATCAAAATAGACCAAACAATAACTAAGGTAGTGTTTGGGTAGTCTTATTTCAGCCTCTTATTGGCTTAAAACTAGTTCAAAACACATTTAGAGCGTTTGGAAAAGATTATGTCCACCTCTATTTCAATCTGCGGGAAGAGGAATTGCCTCTTTTTTAAATGGGAAGGAAAATGATTAGAATCGAAATAGAGGCATGCGTCTGAAGCGGAAATAGAGGCATGCGTCTGAAGCAGGAAGACTTGTGGAGCTACAGTGCCATTGACAATAATGCTCCGTCCAATGCTTTGTTTAATTTTTGTTAAACTATGTGACCATTAACGATGATCCACACTATCAGAAACATTAATATGGTCAAACACGGGCCATATACCAAATTTCAACCGTTGATCTATATCAGATCTCGAAATATTTGATAAAAACTGAATAACCACAATTCTTTTTTTTTTTTTTGAACTTTTGTTGGCCCCATAATTACAATCAAGATCGTTAATCTTCTTTGAAATACTGAAATCGGCTGACCATAAAATTTCTCACCTCCGATTTAATCTATAGCTACCAAAAATGAAGAAAAACCTTAGAACCGTTGATTTCACATGTGACATTAAATAGAGCCTCACCCATTTAGGAACATCACCCAAAACATGAGCAGCTTCAATTGCTGGGCGATCTTGAAATTTGAAACTCTCCTTAATTGGAAAAGAATGAAGTATATGTGAGTAATGGGGGCATACAAACTACAGAGCCTTGCCCAATTAGAAACATCAACATTCCAACAAAAATTCTTACCCAGCCAATAACAACGCCTAGCCAAAACATGAGCAGCTTCGGTGGTCGGGGGGATATTGAAATTTGAAACTCTCCTTAATTGGAAAAGAATGAAGTATATGCCAGTAACTGTCAAACTTTTTAGAATGTATTTGTGCACGTGACATGAAAGAGGAATACTCGTTTTTCCTTTCGTGGCTCTTCAAAGGAGGTCGAGCATGATTTCGGTCACCTCGCATAAAAAAGTGCACAAATTCCCTTGCCCATTTCTGAAGTGGATGTGCACCAAACACACTTTAAGGGCACGTTTGCGTAGAGGCAACTTATATGGAAAGATGAAATTGTCACATCAGCAAAATCTATGATTTTTAAATACCTCAGAAACGGTTTTCTGAGGAAGTTAGAAATTCATATTTGGTGCAAAAAAAAATTCTTTATGAATTGGTGCTAATGTTGTTTGGTGCAACTACGGATTTCTTTAGTAAAAACTACAGGGTGGGTGGGTGGGTGGGTGGGTGGGGGTAGGGGAGAGAGAAGAAGAGGGTGGCTGGTGGAGTGGGGTGGGAGTGATGAAATGGGTGGTCAATTTTTCGTGGAAATGGACTTCCCATACCCCCCCCCCCCCCCTGCCAATAGGAAGTCCGTGCCTATGAAGAAAAAAGCTAACGTGGCGAAAAAGCAGTTCCGCAGAAAACTGCCAAACACATGAAAAAAGGAGTTTTCCGCAGAAAACCACATCCTTTTCCGCGGAAATGGGCTACACAAACGTGCCCTAAAGAATGAGTCCAGGGAAAGGGGCTTGCAGACGATTTGGATGTTCCAAAGTAAGCATCTTTGGGATCACCTCCATCCGTGAAAGCATTAGATTAATGGCATGGATAACCCTGTGCCCTGCATGGGATTAGTAGTTTTCTTGGTTCCCTTCTCGGGTTGTGAACAGCTTGCAGTGTCCTCATGGGATTAGCAGTTTCCTTCGTTCCGTTCTTAAGTTGTGAAACAGCTTGCATGGTTGCATTGGCTATGACCAAGACAAGTGGTTTTTCTTATGATTTATGCCTCCATAGTCTCCGATAAACAGGGAGATATGTTTTATCCAATCATGATTTGCCAACTGTATAACATCTTATGTCAATTAATGCATCTCTCAATTGCTACTTTTCAAAGTGTAACAACCTGGAGAGAAGCTGAATTTTTCCTTCTAGTGCATTTTACTTTAACTCCTTCCTTTTTCCTTTATTCTTACTTTCCTTTTACTCTCCTTCTTGTGTAAACAATCAGACCCTGGTCAAGTAAGGCCCTATGATCTATAAGTTTGAAGGTAGATTAGAGTACATTGATTGACTTGGCCTGCATATTCTTGAGCATTTAGAGGTTTGCATCAATAGGTCAAGTGTGCAAAGGTTTAAAGCCTTTGATGTCACCTAACTTCGAAATGCCAAGGTATAATTCTAATCAAATGAAGTGAGGTGAAGGGTGAAAATAAGAGGAAAAAAAAAAGGAGGTCAAATAAAAAAGGTGATGATTTTTTTTTTCATTTAGTGAAATGAGAATTTAACTTTTTTTATTTTATTTTAAATATAGTTTTTTTTTCATTTAGTGGCATGAAAAAGTAACTTTTTTTTTTGTCATTTGGTAGAGGTGTTTTTTGAAATAGGGTACTTTCTAATTTGATTCATTTTATTTTATTGTCTCTTGCAATGATGATTTGCCCTACTTCAATAGTGAAGTGAATTTACCATACAGGCCAGCCACGTAGGGTTAGATGGCATTGGCCGATGGCAATCTAGGTCCTAGCAAGGTTGGATCTTGGGTTTTTACCTTGTCTTACATTGTCTCATATTATGTATTTTTTTATATTATATTACTCACATGGCTTGTACATACTTTTTTACTTGTTTAATCATACATGTTCTTCCTATTTATATTTGATGTCTTGACGTGATGGACATATACCTTGGACTTAAGATGGACCTAGCGACCCTTGTTCTAGTATGAACTTGTTGTACCCTTTTGGTGATAACTTAGTGCTAGATGAGCTTAGAAGTATAATGCTACACCTCTTGATATACTTGCCTTGTTAAATGAGTTGGTTGTGTATCTATCTTGTCTTGTTATCGTGTTCAGTTAGAGTTATCATTGTTCCATGCGTCGGCGCCACTTAGTTTCGATCCATTTTTATGTGGACCTAACTTGCGTGGATTTAGCCTTGTTTATGCTTGCTACAGTTAAGCCTCATTTTGGTGTAAGTATACAATCCGGTACCATACTCAATTATACTTGTTGGCCACAAATGAATTTCCATAGAGAGACCTACGATACCCTTGCTTGTTATATATATTATCTAGCTCTCGCCACGGACATCTTGCTTGCATCGTGCAGTTGGGATGATGAGCTTGCATGAATTGTCATTCTGCTAGTTTACACATGTTTAGACTTGCCTTACATGATCGATTCATGTCAATCTAACTGTCTTTAATTCTATTTTGATGCAAAATATGTTTTGAGTGAATCTACTTGTCTTTACATGTAGATTGACTTTGGCTCTATTTTGATCTAAGTTTATGCTATTATATTTGCTTACTTGCTTTGACTTATTACCCTTGGTATTGTAGGAGACATCGCCGCCACCGTTGAGACAGAGCTAGTGCAGCATCCACTCGCATAAGGGCGACATAGATATGTGTGTGTGTGTGTGAGGCTTGAAGATTTTCAGTTTGGATAGTGATCGTTGTTTAGCCCTAAAGGGCATTGGTTGGATCTTGCTAAAAACATGTAATAATGGTTAAAACTTTTATACTTCCAAATTAATTTACTTTGATGGACTTCCCTATGCTTTGTGTCAAGACATCTTATTGCCTTACATGATTGCTTTTATGCTATATTACTCAATAAAATGGATTATTACTACTTCCACTCAAATGTGATGGAAACTTTTATTCATCCTCACACTTGATATCCTATAGGAGCTTTCACATCCACACAGTGCGAGGCTAAAATTGCCATACCCGTGGACCTCGCACCAATCACACCCCAAATGCAGAAGGATTCTCGGACGTCTAGCCTAGGGGCATGACAGTTGGGGAAAAAACTTGAGAATTAACTCACCCTTGCACACATGGACCCAAATAATATACCTAGAGTAACCTTTAGATCCTTCATTAGATAAATAGATGCTCGATAAAATTCTAGCATAAAGTTTAGAAAATAGAGATTTTATAGTATAAGAAAAGTCAAGGCAGATGGAATATTTCAACGAGGAACCAATGCAAAGAATTAATAACTTGTGGAATTTTTTTATGATTACGATTTTCGTAGACAATGTAAATAATTAAACTATATTTACAAATAATTGTACTTGTACAAAAGAGAGCGAGATGGTGCAAACCCATAATCTAACAGTGACCCTAGTTCAAACTTATTTAAATTTAAGAGGATTTTACTGGAAAAAACACTTAATGCGCATGTGTGACCCGATCAAGCACTTTAGATGTTGGTGCACCAATTAAAGCAATTAGGACGAAAAACTCTTCTTTTTTATTAATTTGGCACGTGGTTGGTACCAACCTTAATTTACACTACCTAAGGTCGGTGCCGACCCTATTGTTATGAAAAGTTACAACCCTGTGCGAAAAAAATAAAAAACCTGCGTAAGCACCGACTTTATTTTTAACTAGTAAGGCCACTACCAACCCTGTATCAAAATTAGGGTAAGAAAGTTAGAACCTTTTGCCAAAAAATCTAATAACCTGCGTCAATACCGACCCTATAGTAAATTCAAAAATGACAGTTACATACTTGTAGCAAGTGACTTGCATGGGATTGTGATTCCATGCAAACTTATTACGTAAAAAACATCCGTGCATCATCTTCCTAGCTAAAAATAAACATACACATATTCTTCAAATCAAATATAATTTCAACACATAAACATACCCCATACAAAGACTATCATTGCGATTTAATAAACTTTTCATAAACATTATTCACATACAACCCCAAAACATCACATCGGCTGTTATATATGTCGTATACATACCATTTTTCTCAAAAAAAGGAAAAAAACCAAAATAATTAAAACATATTCTTTAGATCAAATCTCA
Organism: Litsea cubeba; assembly: GCA_012931725.1. Lineage (NCBI taxonomy): Eukaryota > Viridiplantae > Streptophyta > Magnoliopsida > Laurales > Lauraceae > Litsea > Litsea cubeba. The sequence goes on from CM022945.1 coordinate 114,522,219, forward strand.
CAAAGTTCATTGTTGAGCTGGTGGATTTTTGCAGCTCCCGCGGTTATAGCCCCCCTCTCTTTACAATTTGAACAAGTTATCAGCATTCGCTTGCAATGTCGATCTTCTGTTTGAATCTTGTTCTGTTTTGGTCGACCCGGCTACTTGCTAGCTAATGGTGGGAGGACTTTCTCGGTCAAGCGATGTTCCCATTGCTTTCTATCACAGGTGACATGAATGACATCATTGTACGTCCTCTAATAAGTGCTTTGTGAGGTACCAATGCTCGCAGTAATGTCATATAGATTCATATTCTACGCTCTTATAACGGCAACAGCATGGCAACGTGGGATCCCAATGACGTCTCATTTTGCGACATAAGCATGACTTGCATTCAATATTAACTACATCGACATACTCTATAGATTGCATTTGAAATTCATTCACGGCCCCTACCCATACGAGTAGCATGCGTGATTCTTTCATCCCGTTGCCAATGTACTTCTCTACGTACGGAGTTAGTCGTGAAGTAATGGTTTGTACTTTAGCTGATCGTCTTTGCAATAATCCCATCAGTTGTGCTTGTATCTCTTCCACTTTCTTCGTAATTGGGAGCACTCGGGTGTCTTTGAGAAGACTATTTGTGCACTCTGCAGCGTTGTCGGAAAGCAACCATGAGCAAATATCGTTGCCCAGAATTGACGCCCTATCGCATGACTTGACGCCTGTAGATGGGCGTGCATATAATTATATCCATGCAATCAGGCGTCAATTATAGGCAACGACATTTGCTTTGGGAAAAATGGTATGTATATGACATACATAACAGTCGATGTGATGTTTTTGTGGTTGTATGTTAACAATGTTTTATGGAAAGTTTATTAAATGGAAATGATATTCTTTGTATGGGGTATGTTTATGTGTTGAAATTATTCTTAATTTGATGAATATGTGTGTGTTTATTTTCAGCTAGGAAGATGATGTGCGGATGTTTTTTACGTAATAAGTTTGCATGGAATCACAATCCCATACAAGTCACTTACTATAAGTACGTAACTACCCTTTTTGAATTTACTATAAGGTCGGTATTGACGCAGGTTATTAGATTTTTTTGACAAGAGTTATAACTTTCTTGCCCTAATTTTTTGATACAGGGTCGATGCCGCCCTTACTAGTTAAAAATAAGATCAGTGTCGACGCAGGTTTTCTATTTTTTCCCCGCACAGAGTTGTAACTTTTTATGACAATAGCGTCGGCACCGACCATAGGTAGTGTAAATTAAGGTCGGCACCGACTACATGCCAAATTGGTAAAAAAGAAGGATTTTTCGGCCCAATTGCTCTAATTGGTGCACCAACATCTAAAGTGTTTGATTGGGTCACGCGTGAGCATTAAGTATTTTTTCCGGTAAAATCCTCTAAATTTAATTCAAACCTATTAAGAATAATAATTAATATTCAAACCTCGACATATTGTATCAATACTTTCTTGCACACTGGGCTTCCTTCTTTTTCGGATGGTGCAATTGATTACACTCATAACCCTTTTATCTTGGTTGTTGTCTTGCAAAAATGTTTATCGAATGCATTAGTGATTGATGCCTATTTGTATAGTTCACCACTGTCCCATTCCATTCTTTATGATCCTATTGAAGTTGACCACTCGCTAAAGTAGATTTGTTGTGGCCCATTCTATAACAATACTGTTTGAATTCCTGACAATAATTTACTATGTTGGGAGTTTCTGGACAAGATATGAAATATGGTCCCTTGATAATTGAAGCGTCATGTTTCTTTCACCAGAATCCAATTTCCAGCCACTTAAAAAGTCCCAAATGACCTTTTGGATTTCCTGAAACTCCATTTTATATACATTTGTTTTGAATTTCAAATGCTCAACCAAGAAGAGGGATTTAAAATTCCACCTCAAGGAGATAGCTTTCGGAGAATTTGAAATTCCTTATAACATGAATTCTTCGAATTCTGCTGTAGAAATATGCCCTAGAGGTGAATAAGTTTTTCACACTCATTACTACTATTAGAAAGCATTTATTGCGTGGACTGGCATGTGATAAATTACTAAAATTTGAATCGAGACAAGTACTCGACAAATTAATTATGCAAAATAAAGTAAACGCATCTTTCTCTCTCTCCCCTCATTTAGTCATACTAGCTATGGTCTCGACCCATATCTCTTTTTGTCAGGAGCAGACCCAGTAAATTCAACTTGGGGGCTCTATGTGAAAGAAATATTGGGTGAAGGGGCAAATGTAAAGAAGGACATATTAATTTTCATAATTTTTAGGGGGTTCTTAAGAACCTTAAGTTTTTAAAGGTATGGGCTCTTTATAGGTCTCTTATTCATTCAACGTCCTTCTTCATCTCTCTCCTGTATGGAGTTGACGCACAAAAGAGAGATCGATAAAAAAAAAACGAGAAAGTCTCTTGCATATTAAAACCTTATTCTTTTCTATGTTTAAAAAATATTTAGTTTTTAATTATTGGTAAAAAATTGAAAAGATCATAAGAAAACGACTAGGAAATCAAAATGAAAATAAGAAAATTTGCTAAAAAGTAATCTCCATCGTCGTTTGCTGCAATAACACAGGTGCAATGGTTTAGCTTCATCAAATAGATGTGGGAACATCTCTTGTAATTTGAAGAAGTAAAAGCATCATTAATCATCTAATCTGATGTAGCACAGGTTTAACAGTGATATTTTACCATGCATTGAAGACTATGAATTTTTAAAAAAATCGTACCCTATTTGCGTACAAATTAATTCTCTTTCGAGTATTGAATATTCACCATTGTTTTCATGTTGATAAATTATTTTCAAAGCTAGTGGATTATTTATATAAATCAAGGGCTGTGTGTATTTACTAGAATCGTCATCATATAAAAAATTTCCATCCAATATTTGTAATGCCCATGGAAGTTCAGTGTGGAAGCCACCATAAATTATATTTGCTTGGATAGATGGACTATTATCAATAGATTGTGTCAGTGAAGTAAGTATAGACTCTCCCATAGACTATTGGGTTGACATGTTGTATTTTAAAGAGCTGAATCCATATATTTGGTGATCAGTAAATGAAAAAGTTTATCTTTATGAAAATATAATCTCTTACTTCAGGAGGATGAAAATATAATCTCTTACTTCGGGACCGGGGGGGGGGGGGGGGGGGGGGGGGATATTCTTGTGCATCATTCCCTCGCCATATGGTGAGTACAAACTTAATAGGGCCGACCTAGGGACCCACTAATCGCGGGACTTGTGGGGGATGGGAAAAGACACCTTGGATGAGACCATATATCAAATCTGGAGTCAATCCCATGACTATAACCCCTTCATCCGTGGCCCGTAAATTTAATGACTTTATATTAAAGGAAAAATTTTGACACTCGATCCAATGGTCCAATTCATTTGGATTGGTAAAAAATCAATTGGTCTAGTGTATTTAAGGGGTGTGTGTGGATGGTTGGGATGTATTATAAAGTCAACCCTACTATGTTGTCCCTCACTATATCATGGTGAGAGATGGATGCACACGAATATTTTCCTACTTCATATATGTTTGCAAATTATCTTATAGCCACATGCTGGTTTCAAAAAACTTAAATATGACTAACCAGACTCTTTTTTTTTTTAATCACAACATAGTCAACTGAAATAGATGGCAACTTGTCTGAAAGAAATATTTCAGACATTTTGTGAGAGATGACCATCCATTTGAGAAAGAGAGAGAGAGGATGAGAGGGGGTTTGAGAGATGGACAAAGAGAAGAGAGAGGTAGTTGAATGGAAAGGGGTTATTAAAGAGAGATGAGAAATCTAATGAAAGAAGAGAGACGAGATCACACACTGAAACAAATGTCTAGGACTTTTGAGAAGTTTGTCATCTATTTAGATGTTTTTGGGGGACTTTTGTAAGGATTCATCTTAACCGTATAATATCATCGCTTGTGAGTTGTGTGCAAGCATGAGAGAAGCTACTCCGCCAAAGCAAGCAAGATGGCAGGATTTTCTGACCGTGTTCGACATGGCGCTCGAGTAGTTGCATGGTCAGAACAATCAAGCGGCAAACGTGCTAAGCTCTAAGGCCGAGTTGGCTGCATTGAAGATAGAAGAGCAAACTACACTAAGCCGCCTTAGAACGAACTTGCGAGACTAGATACGCAAAGGATTAGAGAGGGATCCTCTTGCGAAGACCCTAATTCAACTTGTTGAAGAAGGGAAGACTCGATGGTTTTGAATCGATGATGGACTCTTGGTCACAAAGAGGAACCGCTTGTCTGTACCTAGATCTGGGGACTTGAGGAACGGACTTATCAAGGAGTGCCGCGATATTTTATGGGTGGGGGCACCCTTGGGTACATCGCTTGTTAGCCTTGTTGGAATGGGGCTATTACTGGCCAAGGATGTGGGACGATGTAGAGTAGTATGTTCGAACATACCTCATATGTCAGCATTTATAAGAGGCGTTATCTCACGTGACCGGGAGATACTCATGCTCTCAAGATACAGTGAGAATAAGGTGCAGGGGCCCTCACATCCACATAACTAACTATCCAAACAAGCCATGATTCGTTTGTTACTTTCTAAAAAAGATACAAAAGCTTTTAATGTTGAATCCATCATAATTTCACGTACTTTCTCAAATAGTCCTTACGCTTAGTTTAACGAATATATAAAATTCCCAACATAAAAAAAAAGAATCTGGAGTTCTCGAAAACAAATGCCCCTTAAAGCACTCAAAAATTAGTTTAATCAGTTTTAAGTCAAGTGTGTCAAAAAAGAAAACAAGAAATAGCACCTTAATTTTTTTAAAAGGACGTGAAAATCAAAATTCCAATTAAAAAAAAAGTGTTTTTATTTTTTTAATCATCAACTATGGACCTTCTTATAATTATGAATGAAACTAGGGTGTTACCTGTAATAAAACGAAATTACAGGGGTTTTTCCCGATTTGGGCATGACCTTCCTTTTAGTACTGCTAGATACTAGAAACCCTAACAGCCCCATTTTCTCACCTCAGTTCTTACTTCCTCGCTCTCTCCCCACCTCCTCTCTCGACTCAAACCCTAGCGAGGGATCTTCAGCTTCACCTTCCGCGGCCACTACTTGATACAACGGTCTCTCTCTCTATCTCTCTCTCGATACTGGAGATTGCTTCGTCTGTGAAAGTTTTGTTTTTTCTGATTGCTTCGTCTGTGAAAGTTTTGTTTTTTCGGAAGTCTAGAACGATCCAGAACAGGAAAAGGATTAGAAGCCCTTCGCCTTCTGAAATCGGACATTTTACGAAGTGGGTTTCTTTCCTTTTCTTATTCCTGAGATGGGTTTGGTTTTTCCGTGATTTCCAATGCCGTTTTTCAGTTTTTTTGGTGATTTCTCTTGTTATTCTGAAGGGTGTGTGTGATTTTTTCGCCTTTTCTATTGATTCCTGAGATGGGTTTTATTTCTCGGTGTTTGTCAGTCTTTTTTTTTTATGCGATATATCCAGATATACTGAAGTTTTGATGTTGTCGTTGTTGTTTCTTAGCTTTTCTATTTATTCTTTGACATGGGTTTTGTTTTTCGGTGGTTTTTAGTTCGGATTCTCGGTTTTTCAACTTCTTTGCGATTTGGGTTTAGTAGAATAAGGTGTGGGATTGATTTCTCTATTCATTTTCCATCCTAGACTAATCAAGATCTCGCCTTGTTTAGACCCTTTAAGTAAAGACCTTCAGGACCTTAAGGGCCTGTTTGGATGTGGAGGAAATTTTGAACCATTGGCAGGCTTCTCCACGTCTATTTTATCTTCATGCTCTCCTGATCTAAACAGACTCAAATGAATTAGTTTAAACCATGGCTGCGGACATTGCTGAAAGCGAGCCATGAACTCACAAAGCCTACCCCAATTAAATGGATAATGTTTCAGCTATGTTGATAATGATGATAGTGTTGTTGATAATGATTGTTAGTGTTTTTTTTTTTTTTTTTTGGTAAGTTGCAATGAGGGGCAGATGGGATGCATTTGTACATAAACTTATGTTGCATTTCATGCCCTACCTGTTAAGTGTAATGGATATTGGTTTAAGCTATGAGTGCACTGTAAAATGGATACGGATGCAATATCCTGATTTGAGTTGTAATGTGTGGCAAATGATTACATGCATTGATACGATGCACAATGAACATAAAAGCATCCATCTATTCAATATTCAGTTTACTTGTGGTGTTGGGTACATTCATATGCAACTGAAGAAGGCACGAGCCTGTTGCGTGGTTGGAAAAAGCTCAGTGTTACAACCTCAAAGTTGCGGGTTTGAGACATGTTACCATAGAAAAAGGCCTCTGAAATGTTGTATGTATTGTTGGGTTTAGAACGAAAGAAGCGATTCTATGCAGTAACGTGTTTTAACTGCTTATTTTACATGCTTTCCAATGTATGATGATTAATGGAGTGATATAGATCTGTGGATTGGCATGTCATATATATATATTGTTGGCATTGGATATGGATGTGAGGGCCCCCATCCTATCTCTCACAGTAAGGTGAGAGATTGTCTCATAGGAGCATCTCCACACATATATATATATATGCATGCTTTCATCCATGATTAATCAAATGTTGCACATGATTTTGTTGCAGTGGAATTTAACTCAAATTCTATAAAGATTGGGCATTTGATATGAGTGGCTTAGTTCGAGCAAAGTTGGGCCCCACACATGTTAAAACAAGATGGTTAGCTTTACCGACCTTTCATGACTCTTCCAAATTACTTTGTTGGGTGCAACCGAAGTTGCCATGGTAAATCACGAATAAATAGCCATTAATTCCTTTCTTCCTTAGATTTCGGAGCCTGACACCGCCTTCCTTGCAATTGCCATTTCCTCTCCCGCTTTCCTATGCCGTGGCCTTTTCACAAACAAGCCCTTAAAACGAGCTATATATCTTCTTCCTGTCCATTTAATGTGTCTTTCCATCTTTCCTGGTAGTGTAAAATGTTGTGGCTAGCTTATGTAGTATTGATTTTCTTTGTTTTATGCAACCGAAATTGCCATGGTAAATCATGAATAAATAGCCATTAATTCGTTTCTTCCTTAGATTTCGGAGCCGGACCATGTAATGGGTCTTTCCATCTTTCCTGGTAGTGTAAATTGTTGTGCTAGCTTATGTAGTATTGATTTTCTTTGTTTTATTGGATAAGATTGGTGAGTAACTCACTCATGTTTTGCAGGTTTACCAGCATTGGGATTTATTTTTCTGATGCATAGGAGGAACTGAAACCCAACTGATTCCAATTGTCATGGGTTTTGATAACGAGTGCATACAGAATATTCAGTCTCTCGCCGGAGAGTACTTCTGTCCCGTTTGTCGCCTCCTTGTTTATCCAGATGAAGCTTTGTACACACAATGCACTCATCTATACTGCAAACCTTGCTTAGCATATGTTGTAAGCACAACTCGCACATGCCCCTATGACGGCTACCCAGTGTCAGAAGCGGACACCAAGGTTTGTATAACTATTATCTGAGTTTCTTCTACATATTATGTATCGCCATTGGACTGTCTAATATTGTAATCACTGCAGCCTGTGACAGAAGCAAATAAAGCACTTGCTGAAACCATTGGTCGAATAGCAGTGAATTGTCTCTATCACAGGAGTGGATGCGCCTGGCAGGGTACATTGTCGGAAACTACTGCCCATTGTGCTGGATGTGCATTTGGCAATTCTCCTGTTGTGTGCAACAGGTGTGGGACACAAATTGTGCATCGCCAAGTTCAAGAACATGCGCAAATATGCCCTGTAAGTCTAATGCAGCCTCTCCATCTGTATATACAATCTAATGGTACATTCTTGTTGCTAATATGACCTTTTATTTATATAAAACAGGGAGAGCAACCTCTAGCACAACAGGCTGAGAATCCAACAGTTCCTGTAGAGCAAAACCAGGCTGCTACTCAAACAGGAGTGCCTGCTTCGCAAACCCAACCCTCTGAGACTGCTGCTGCTCCAGGGGCTGGACAAGGTCAAAATCAAGGTACTTCAAATGCACAACCACAAGCTACGCCTCAGGTTGCTCCCACTCCGGAGCAGTGGTACCAGCAGCAACAACAGTACTATCAACAGTATTATCAGCAATATCCGGGATATGATCCTTATCAGCAGCAGTATCAACAATATGTACAGTATCAGCAGCAGTTTGCTGCTCAGCCTCAGCAGGTAATACTAGGACAGCCTCAACCTCAGCCGTTTGTCCAGCCTCAGTCTCAACCCCAGCCACAGACCCAGGTGCAGCCCCAGCCTCAGGCACCATCCCAGGGACAGCCCCAGGCCCAGCCCCAGCCCCAGCCTCAATCTCAACCACAGGCCCAACCCCACCCTCATCTCCAGCCTCAGGTAGCATCTCAACCTCAAATCCAGGCTCAAGTCCCACAACAGCAACCGCATGCACCTGTGCAGCCTCATCCTCAAATGCAACCACAAAGTCATGTGCCACCCCTTGCACAGCAGCAAGTTGGTCATCCTCACCTGCAGCCACATCCACAACAGCATCCCCAAATGACTCAACACCCTCAGCCACATCCTCAAATGCAGCACCCGCAGCCGCATCCCCATCCTCAGTCTCATCCCCGGCCTCAGCAACCACAACCACAGCCACAGGCCTATCCTCAGCCTCATCTCCAGCATCCTTCCCAACTGCAGCCCCAGCCCCAGCCCCAGCCCCAGCCCCAGCATCCAGCAGCACATGCTGTGACTGGCCACCAGTCTTATCCACAGCCTCAGCCTTACCAACATATGCCGCCTGGTGCCCCACAGCATTCCGCGCACATCCATCCTCAACAGCAGGGTGCACCACACCAAATGTTGCAACAGCCTGTTCAAATGCAGGCTCAGTTTCCTTCACAGCAACCATCTCAGATGCGGCCTCCACACAACCCTGTGCCACAGCAACTTCCTCAACAGCCAGTCATGACGCCTATGCAAGGCCAGCATCCACATGTTCCTCCAGTGCAGCAGCAGCAGCTTGCATACCATCCAGGTCAACAAATCCATCATCAAGCAATGCAGCTACCTCAACAGCAACCTCTGCCTCACCAGCAGCCGCATTTCCCACAACAGCAAGGTCATGCACCTGTCCAACAACCCCAGCCTTTTCCTGGACAGGCACCTGGCACAGTTCACAATCAGCAGCATCAGCAAAGCCCCTTTGCACCACCACAGCCAATTCAGCCTCTACAATCTTTGCGTCCTCAAGGCCTGCCTTTGCAGCAGCCAGCTCATTCCCAACCCCAGCTGCAGCAGAACTTTCCACTGGCACAGGGTTTGGCAACTCATCATTCCCAAAATCCTGCTGGAAGGACTATGGTACCTAATCAGGCAGTGATGCATCAACTGCCTAACCAGACTCCTGTTGGGTCGGCCGGTTCAATTCTTGGACAAGATATTCATAGTGTGACTAAAGTAATACAGCCTGGTGCGGGCCAACCTTCTCCAAATCAAGGTATTCTGTCATGGACGAATAATCACCCCCCGTTAGCTTCCGATCAGCAGCTGGGTCCCTTGCAACAGTCTTTACTGCCACGATCTGATATCCAATCCACTCTGCTGTCAGGTTCTTCACACTCTCGAAAAAACGCTCAGATATCTGCTGCTCAAGCTACCTTAAAACCAATATTCTCTGAGAAGAACCAAGGGGACTCGATGCCTGTGAAAGCCGGTGAAGTGCCCAAGTTAGATGCTGATGGAACAAATGTAAGTGTATCTAGAGTAGCTGAATTGAAGGCTCCAATATCAGAAAATGATTTGAAGTCCTCAGAGGGTGAGGAAAAGATGGTTGATGGAAGCGATGATAAAGGCCGACCTGATCGTGCCGTAAATGAGATAGACTCCTCAATGAAGCATGAAAAGGATCTCAAGTCATCAGAAAATGATGGGGATTCAGGGGAGCCGGTAATTAAGCAAATGGTGAAAGAAGAGACATCTGAAAAGTTTGAATCTACAGAGGCTGGAAGTGAAGAAAAAGAAGATGAGGCTTCCCAGCACAAAGTTAAGGAAGTTCAGGATGGTCCAGCACATAGAAGTCTTTCATCTTTAGTTGCAGATAATCTTGAAGGGAAGGATGTTAAATTGCGTCAGGATACAGTAGACTCGCATATTCTCCGACCGTGGTCTGATGGTAGTGGGAGTCTGAATTCTCATCCGGGGACAGATAAAGGTCCACGGGGACAAGCTCTGGTTCCAGTGCCGGAGAGGAGCATGCATGCGCTTCTGCGTCCTCCAATTGTTGGTCCAGGTTATGAAAGGCCAGTACCTCATCCTGGTTATCATGACAAAAATTTACCCCAGTTCCCTCATCAAGGGTCAGTTCCAGATGAACACCGGGGCTTGCTGTCACCTGGTCAAATGCCAGGCAAGAATTTTGTTCAGCCATCTCATCTTGCTCCAGTTCCTGATCAGGATCGGTACCATTTGCCCGCGCCTTACGGGCCTTCTCTCCACATGCAAGAACGTGTATCTCAAAGGCCGCCTGGTCCTGGTGGAATGTTCCCCCCATCGATGTCTCTACCCGGGACTAGCCATGAAAGGAACTTCCAGGAACCTGTAGCACCTCAGATGCAGATGCATGGGCCACCAATGGTCCACATGAGGCCCCAGGGTCGTAATGCCCTCGAAGGTTTCCCTGAGCACCAGCAGGGACAACCTTCCATTGCACAAGAGCATTTCCAGACTCCCATGACGAAACAACCTCATGGTTCTTTTCCTTCTGAAATTCCACCTGGTGGCTTCCCAGGCCGAGGCATGCCTCCTCTGTTTGGGAGGGAACCAAGTCTTTTGGGCCCTCCACAGGGTTTCGAGCTCCAACCATCTGGTCCTCATGGGCATAGGCAAGGCCTGATGCGCCCACCTTACGCTGGGAGCCAAAGAACTTCTCAAGGTGAGCCTTTGTCTAGAGTGCCTCCTGTAGCCTTTGATTCTGCTAGAAGCACGATTCCATCAGGTCCTCTTGGCCTTGAAGGTCAAATGAGTAGGCTCTGTCCTGCTAATCCCATAGAAGCTGAAATGTTTGAAAGCAAGAGGCCTTTTTTTTTTTTTTTTTCCTCTGAAGGCCATCAACTTGATTCATGTTTTCCTGTAAATGCAGAAAATTTTGCCTTTTGGACCGCCCTCTGGCATCCAGTCTAATACTATGAAAGTGAATGGTCTTGCAGGCAAGGGAGCAGTAGGTGGAATGCAGGACACATCATTTCTCCATGGTCTGCCGGAGGAAAGATTCAAACCTTTTCCAGAAGAGAGGTATAAACCTGGTTTGGAAGAAGGATTCAAGCCACATGCAGATGAACGTTTTCAGCCTTTCCCATTGGATTCTGGTCGGCGAGTTGTTGATCGTAGGGAATTTGAAGAAGATCTTAAGCAGTTTCCTAGGCCCGCAAATCTGGATGGGGAAAATATGTCAAGACCCCTTGATCGGGGACCCCACACTTTTGGTGAAAGACCATCTCATGTGTTAAGTCGTGATACTGGACTGAAATCTGATGGAAGTGCTGGTGTTCCATCTGGCAGTGCTTTTCCAGTTGGCAGTGGGGGTCCTTTACATCTAGTCGAAGCTGGTGATAGATTGCGGCCAGGTTCTCTTCCTGATAACTTAGGAAGAAATACAGATCCTTCTGGGGCTCCTCCCGACTTTCTTAGGCATTCAGATTTTGGTCGGCATCCTGCAAGAAGTCCTGGTAGGGAACATCCTGGCCTGCCTTCAAGTAGATTTGGAAACAGTCCTGCTGGTCTTGGTTTAGGTAGCCAGCCACGCTTAGAAGATTTGGATGGCCGAGATCTGCATGGTTTTGGTGAACGTTGTAAGACTTTTTGACCTTCTTATTTAACTTGTAATGTTGGTACATTCCATGAAAGTAGTTCTTATGCTTCCTTTTGCTGCAGGGTTACGCCGAGCTGAACTAGATGGTCCTGGAAGTTTACGAATAAATGAACAGCTTGGGTCTGGTAGGCCACTCCATTTAAGGAGTGGTGATATGGTTGGTCCAGATTTGCTGCCCATCCATCTTCGTGGTGGTGAACCCATTGGACATGGTAGTTTGCTAAATCATGTGCGGAGTGGAGAGCCTCGTAATCTGCCTGGTCATTTGCATCTTGGCGACCCACTTGGTCCGGGTCAGTTGCGTATTGGTGAGCCAACTACTTTTGGAGGCATTCCCAGCCATTTACGAATGGGTGGACCAGGGCATTTACCTTCACATTTACGTATTGGTGAGTCTGTCGGAGGTGGAAACTTTCCAAGCCATCTGCGGATTGCTGAGCCAGGATTTGGTAGTGGTTTCCCTATGCAAGGTTTCCAAGTGGGTATTCATTTCAGCATATTCTGTCCATGCATTTTTTTTTTGTTCATTATAGCTGGTCTTCTCAACCATATGACTGTTCATTAAATTTAGGGCCATGCAAAATTCAGTATTTCACTTCTACCTAGGTTTTAAGTATCCACCAATGTAATATTTGTTTTCATTGGTGGTTTATGCAATGCAGTTAACTTGTTACTGATATCAGGCTTCTTAGCCAGTTTGCATTTCTACTTGATGGAGATGCATTCAGCTGACTGTTTTTGTGTAAAATCTGTGTCCCTGCTGTGTCCTTGCCGTATCCATGTCATATCCATGCCGTATGTGTGCATCATAGATTGGGCATCTATAAAAAGCACTGAATAGCATCAAATTCTGCTGAAGATCAACAGAAAGGGGAATGGGTACACTGGGTGGGTCTGTTTCAGTTATAGCAAAAGAAAAATCATTGTAAGAATGACAGCTGCTGGCACCATTTAAAAGCTTCACAACCTGGATACATAAGGAACCCCAAAAGCATTAAAAAAAAATACTGAAATTAGTTTGACTGATTTAAGCATATGCAAGAAACAGAATGTTCCCATCATGGGTATCTAGGGAAACTTACAAGGCATCGAATTCTGCTAAAAGACAACTAAACTTGGAAATTGTGGGGCACAATTGCAGCTCTAGCAGATCAAATGAATGGTTATTCCCAAATGGGAATCTGCAAAGCACCACAAAACCATAAAATTATGTAGGAGTTAAATGTAATTTGCCATTTTTTACCATTTAAAAAAATATTTATTTATTTATTTTTTACTTGACTAGGGTGGTCCTCAAGGTGATACGGAGTCTTTTGATCATTCAAGAAAGAGGAAACCTGGGAGCACCGGATGGTGCCGAATATGCAAAATTGACTGTGAATCAGTTGAGGGTCTAGAACTGCATTCACAGACACGAGAGCACCAGAAGACGGCGATGGAGATGGTTCTGAGCATAAAGCAGGACAATGCGAAGAAGCAGACATTGTGAGTCCCTGAGTTGCTTGGGCTGTTTTGCGACAAGAACATCTGATCCAAATATTTATTTCTTTTGCAATTTTTTGTCAATGCAGTAAGCTTACTTTAGTTGACTCCATTTTGTAGATCTTCTGAAGAACATGTTTCTCGTGAAGATGCAAACAAGAAGAGGAAAACCAATTTTGAAACTCGTGGAACTAGGAAATAGGACTTGTGGTCAAGTACTGCAACATGCAGGGAATAGCTGATGCTGAAGTAGAATTGGCTGTTGCTGGGGTTTATGTTCCATTTCTTCAATCTTCAGTAATTTTCATCAGAGTTGCATAGGTCTTTTGGCATTATAGAACTGCTTTTAGCTTTCAGGTTGGTTTAAGTCAGTTTTTCCTTCTGAGGTTTGCTGCCATATTTGTTAATATGGTCTCTGGAACGGAGTTTCAATGTTAAGTTTGTGTTTTGAATTTTCTAACTTTGATGCTCTTTGTTGAAGTTTCTATTTGATTGTTATAGTCCGTGATAGTTTCTTGCCATGGCTTATGTGGCGGCCCTTCTTTTTTAGTTGTTCGTATTGCTTGTGGTAAAAACTGATGCTGAATACCTGGATCACATTATTGTTCTACTCTGATAGTTTCTTGTCATGGTTGGCCCTTTATTTAGTTATTTATTTATTTTTTATAGTTGTTTGCATTGCTTATGGTAAAAACTGATGCCCGTTTCTTCGATGCAATGAGAGTTTTTAGAGGAACCATTAATGGCTGCCTCATCGTGGAAAAGATTCAGCCAATGCAGGCTGCAACTATTCCAATTACCAATTACAGTCCTGGGTTGCATCTGGAACTCAGACGAAGATGATAAAGGACGGAAGAAACCCTGTAAAGCTAGGATTTCTTGCTTTCAAATCTTACAAAGATGGGATGGAAGCTCTTGTTGGTTAGGATTCTCTTCATTTGGAGAATGTCAACTGATGAGTGCATTAACTGCTGATTGAGAACTTCAGAATACACTAACTGCCCAGGCAAACATATCTACGAAACAGATCTGTGAACCGATGAACTGATGATTTGTCAACTGCGGCTGAGATTTCTCTCGTTTATAGAGATTAGGGCATGGTTTGGTATTTTCAGCTCCAATGGGAAGCAAGGATTCTTTATGCGAAAAGAGTGGTTTTGTGTTGAGAGCTATATGGGTAACTCCTTTTGGGTGACAAATGAAGAACATCCAGGCATATTGAAAGAAGAGATCAAGGGCTTGTTTGTGTACAACAGCGGAAGCGCACCCTGGAAACTAAAATCCGATCTAGATAAGAAACTCGTTTCTTTATGAGCTAAGAAAACTAGGTCACTTTGGCAATTTTTTTTATCGCCGAATCCACATTGCACCGAACATCAGAAAATTTCAGGTGCAGAAATGTGACTGGTTTTCCACTCGACTTCTGCAGAAAGCCCTCTGCACAACCTTAAAGGGCACGTTTGTGTAAAGGCAACTTCCATGGAAAGATGAAATTGCCACATCAACAAATTCTATGGTTTTAAATACCTTGGAAAAAGGTTTTCTGAGGAAGTTAGAAATTTATGTTTGGTGCAGAAAGTTTTTCCTTGATGAATTGGTGCTAATGTTGTTTGTTGTAGCTGTGGATTTCTTAGTGAAAACTACTGGTGTCTGGTGGGTGGGTCAGTATGTGTATGGGGTAGGTGGGTGGGGTTGGGAGGAGGGGAGGGGGAAAAAGATGGTGGCTGGGTGGAGTGGGGGACTGGGGGTGGGAGTGAGGAAATGGGGGGTTGGTTTTTTGTGGAAATGGACTTCCCAAAACCCCCATATGATGTCTATTTCCAGGCCTAGGAAGGAAAAAGCTGACGTGGCAAAAAAGCAATTCCACGGAAAACTGCCGCACCAAATACATGAAAAAGGAGTTTTCCGCAGAATAACACCTCCTTTTCTGCGGAAATGGGCTACAAAACGTGCCCTAAAATAAAAAGAATGGAAAACCAAAACCTGAAACTAAGTTGAAATTTATGGTCTAGCTATGATACAAAGTTGATATTTATGGTCTACAGCTAACAAATTCTGTATTCTGTTTTGTTGAGAGTGGCCGAGTACAAACAAAAACATTAACCTAAAGCAGGAAACCTATTTAACATGAATTTAACTATTCTTAATCTAAGAAAACCATATCCTCATAGTAACAATTTAACCTTAATTATGAGAAAATTACAAATTAGTCCCTAACTGTTTCTTAACATTGTCATTCATTGTTTGCTCTGTTTTCCAGTTTTGGCAATATATTTATTCCTCTTATATTGCCTCTTCTCTTCTTTGTACTCCTTTTTCTTCGAAATTTTGTAGTTACCAATTTATTAAAAAAACTGATGCCTGCTGGGGGTTTTAACTTTTAGCATGTTCTATTAGTCTTTTGCTGGAAATTAACTATCCCACATGGTTTTTTATTGCATGGATAGCTTTCTTTCAACTTTTTTTGGGAAATGGCCATTCTTTTTTTTTTTTTTTTTTGCCCTTGAACACACACACAGAGTACATGAGTCTGTATCTAACAGGGCAACAAGCGGGAATTGATCCCTGGTTGTCCCGGTGAAAAGGGAGAAGCCTTATCACTGAACCATCAGTTGATTGGCAAATGACCTTTTGTTTACAAGTGGGTCATGAACTACTTATGGTTCTTTCTATCATTTTTCACTTTCTTTTTTTTCTATCCTGGTCTTCAAACTCAGTATTTAAACCATCTCATTTCTCTTGGTCTACGAGGATAGCCTAAAACTTTGATCTCATTTTTGTTCATTTTTACTTTTTGTGAAATTTTGTGTGTTGGTTTTCCCGTTTTGAGTATGATTTTTAATTTTATTTTATCATATTCATACATATATATTTTCCTAAATATTTTATTTTACCTACTTGGTTAAGTGTGTTTTACCGTATCTATGGTAACTATTTGTCAGCTATCTCTCTGCCTTTACTATTCATTTTTAATTTTTTGATAGTCAGCTCTTTCTTTCTTTCTCTCTTATTCATCTTCTTCTTCTTTGGGTAAAAGTCTAGATTGTGTCATTAGTATCACTAGATTAACATTGTTTCTGTCTTCATTAGGTTTGCAAGAAAAATCTCATGAAATGTGACACACAACTTTTGGAGTGGAGGATACATCAAATTTTAAACTAAATGTGGAACATGAGATGGCTTAGTTTTAAAGCCGTCTCACTCTCACCGACAGCGCCGGGGATTGATCCATGGCGCTGCTAGAGCACATTGTGTTGGATCATGGATAAGAAGCATACTATGACGGAGCAGAGTTGTGGAATATGCTTGCACAAAGTACCCTAGGGTTGAGCCTGGGATTCTATGCCAGGCTATTTTCGGATTAGGATAGTTTTCATTCCCTCCCATGTACGAGGTGGAAAAAAAATACATACTAGATTTTATATTTTTATGCTTCTTGGCTAGGGTGGAAAAAGAAAGTGAAATCTCAAAACTTCTATCCTGCAGAAAAATTGAATTTATAAACTGGTTCGTATCTCATCATTGCAATTGTAATTGTAGCCTTATCCCAGATAGGCTTGGTTTTGTTAGTTCCCGTTTTCTTACATCCTTAAATAGGGCTGTAATTGTCAGAAGTAGGCCTGTCAATCTGGCCTTGAGACAAGGGGGCTTGGCCCGGCTCTCAAAAAGCTCTTAAAATAGGGGCTTCTGTTTGTAAGGAAGCCCTAGGGCCGGGCTCGTACAATCTTTTGCAAGCCCTGAAATTTGAGGGCCGGGCGTGGACAGTACTAGCCCAGCCCTGGCTCTCCTATTTTTCTCTATTGTATTTAATATATATTTATTTATGTAAATATATGCTAAAATGCTCTTATAAAAGTCACTTAGCATTAATAAAATGGGGATATGAAAGTGTGAAGGCAATTTCATACCCCCATAACAATTATATGCCCTAAAAGCCTTTACACACATACTTGGTTCATTTCATCTTTCCTTAATTTTTTACATTTAAGTATTATACTTAATGCATAAGAAATAAGTGTTGCATGGTTGGTTCCAATCCCTTTCTTCTAGTTCTATTACTTCTTTTTATATTATTTTTATCTATATTTACTAGTGCATTATACTTTTTCTTGCATAGAGTGACTTGGGATGCCAACTAATTCATATGGATAGTTTGTATAAGCATGAAACTTTAAGGATATGGGGCGATCTAAATATACTTTTAATTAGATAATTATAACTCCTAATTTTTAAAAGTATAAACTAATAGTGATTTTTTAAGTGTAATAATTTTTGTGACTAAAATCAAACAATGCTTCATAGTCAAATCAGTGTTAAAATTGAAAACAATGTAAATTCATAAAAGGTAGGTGAATGTAAATGGTTCAAATTTCTCAAAGACATGACTCTCCTGAAATTAACCATTTTCCTTCTTTGACAAAATAAATAAAATTGTACACCTAGAACCCAAGTCAACAAAACATGTATGACTTTGTTCAATAAAAGAAAGTTTTTAGAGATAGTTTTATTCTCCAAGAGAATGTTGGCAACGAAAGAGGAATCCTCTCTTTGGAGGAATGCTTGGTGCCACTGAATCATACTTTCCTTAGTGAGGATTTTTGAGGGAGAGGATTCATTGAATTCCACGTTTGGCTAACATAGAGGAATCAGTGATAATTTCTTTAAATCCACACTTGGTATGCATATCAAAGTCAGAAAAAAAAAATTGGCTCTTAACATTTTATAATCAATAAAACATTCACTTCACATTTAACTGAAAAAACATGGCTCTCACATTATATCATAATCAACATCCCTTTCACATTCAATCATAATTAGTATCACCGAACCATGGCTGACATTCAACTGAAAAAACCCAACAAGTAAGAGCAGAAATAAAGAAATATATGATAAAAATAAAATAAAGAGAAAATGAAATTTATCTTTGATATTTCCATTTGAAGAGACCTCAAATGATCCCATCAATGTGAGTTTTAGAATATATATAGGTTACATTGTAGTGTTATCACCCTTCACTACATGGACAAATGCTCCAACGTTGGATTTTAATGTTTTTTTTTTTTTTTTTTTTTTTTTTTTTTTTTTTTTTTTCTGACAGAAAAAGAAACCAAGTTGATTTGATTAAGAATCGACTTGCAGGAGTATAGAAAACTAGAAATTTAATAGTCCAATATATGAATGATTACATGTTCTAAGTTAGAATCAAGTATGCACCAGGCCACAACTTGATACCCTCCACATGAACTACGCTTATATGACGACGGCGATGACGACAGTTTTATGATTTGTAGAGATAGCATTAGGGATGAAATAATTTTGAAAGCCTAATAATAAGTCCTTAAAATTCACTGTTATTAGTGTTTTCTAAACCTTAATTAGTTTGGGAAATATTAACTTTTAACATCTAGTTTTCATTTATGGTTGTGTTTGTGTATTGGGACAAATTCATACCAAGATGCCTCTGTACATGGATGAGATATAGTTCTATACTGTATTGCTGGTGTACAACATTGGCTATGTAAATGCTATTAGTGTGGGTTGTCTACATGGTGTCATGGGGCATCACTTTGTCTTTGGTATTATGGATGATTGTCTCTTTAGGAGCGATACCTTGATCTTGGAATATACTGAAAATAAGCTTTCTCCAGTGCCTACCATTCATGGTTCGGCTTACAAATTGAGGTGGTGAATGAAAGTCTTGAGAACATATTGTGAAGTTTGGTGGAAGATCATGTTACTACTGGGGATCAAATCATACTGATGGTCAGATTCTCCTAACACACTTTGGTGAATTGTTGAACCAATAGATATGCATTTTACTTAGTGATGGTTATTTGACCATTACATTGTATTGATTTGATGCTATTTTAACTGAGTCGCATCTTAGTGAAGAGACACATCCGCCACATGGGCGAAGAAGTAAAAGTCCTGTCGAGAAATTGTTGCTTGTAATGAAAGTTGTGGAGTTGATGTGGGAGACATTGGTGATGGTGCTACTTACACTTGTAAGTTTTTCTAATGCCGCATCAATATAACCACATTGTCGGTAAAAAAGCACATTTTTTTATTGGACAAGCCAAAATGCAAGTTGTTTGGTGGGGCATTTGTTTGGGGTATAGCAATGAACTCTCCATTGCGGGTTTATATGTATCTCATTGTGGAGGGTAGTGAATTGAAAATCCTCATCCAAATAAGGCACTGAAAAGAATATCAGAAAGAGTTTTTGTAACTCTTTTTGAAAGGTTCCTTTCAAAAATGATGTTTGCACTTTTATGGAAATGGAGATGGGTTTTGGCAAATTATTACATTCAACTTTACAATCCTCTTCAAGTTAATCTACGAAAGAAGTACATGGTTGATCTCTCTCAAGTCAAAGATGAATTTAACCACAGAACCAAATTCTGCCTAAAGGAAAGTTCAATATTATGAAGAAAATAAGCCCTGAAACTAACTGGAATTGGCTGAACTAGGCACTGCTTGGGCAAATACTCGAAATCACAGTGCTAGTGTTCTTTAATCTAAGCCCTAGTGATATTATTGGTTTGTCATACATCATATACGCATTTTTTTTGCATAGGTAACACGGCTTGTTGCGACAATGAGCACCTGCCAACGTGTTCTACATTTGTGTTCATGCATGTGCATGGGCACATGTGCGGTGTGTAGTGGGTGTGCATGTAGGGCTGTCACAGTGCTCCCATGCATTTTTCTTCTTGAAAACGACCCATTTAAGTGGAGCCTACCTAGATGCAGGGCAATATAGGGAGTGCAACAAAGGAAAGGTTTGGATGTAGTTAATGGAAATATAAGTACCAGGCCTATCAAATGATCCTAGCTTTTAGCTTTTAAGTTCTCGAAGTTTAGTGGCTACATTGTGAATTTGTGGTGACAAAATCCAACGGTGAATAATGTTTAACAATGTGAAATTAGGATCCGTGCCTATTAAAAGGGGGTTCGGTGTGTGTGAATGGTTTGGCTTGATTAATAAGTATGATTACTGACAAAATGCACTCAAAAGGTGGATTATGTGGAGAACTTCACTCGCACATGTATTAGTATAACATACATGTTATCCTGGTGCCTGAGTCTTAAGCTTGGCTGGAGTTCCACACACTTCTTGATTAGGCCAAGCCCGAACTAAAACAAACTCACTTAGTTTGTGGGCTTGTACATGCAAGCTTGGTGTTTGCCTGATCCAAGTTATACCCCTGATCTCACTATCTGTTCCATGTTCATTGTAGTAGTAAAAAAATAGATCTGCAGAAGTGCAACCTTTTTGAGGATCCGGCTCAGGATAGATTAGAATGGAGAAAGAGTATTCATGTAGCTGACCCCAAAATAGTTGTGACAAGGCTTTAATCATGATGATGTCCATTGTGGAAGACTTGATAAAAGACGACTATAGTTGGCCTACTCTGGATGACCTTGAATTCGTCGCCATTGGCAATTTGGATACAAATAGGCTTGAAAGATCCTTTAAGGAGGAGGTTAAGGAAGTAGTTTTTGATTTGGGAGCAGATATAGCACTTGGTCCAGATTGGTTTCCTATGATATTTTTTTCAGAGATTTTGGAAAGATGTTAAGGGGAAGTGATGATGGCTTTTATGTCTGAACTTCATTCTAGAGGTAGATAATCGAAACAAGGGGGGGGGGGGGGGGGGGGGGGTGGTTTAACGTTTATTGCAGTTATTGTTAAGAAAGCAAGAATGTAGGAGGCATAAGAGGCTTTTGTCATTTCAGTAATCTAGGTAGCATCTATAAGATCTTTTTAAGGTGCTTGCACCAATAATTCAAAGAGTATTGTCAAATATTATTTCGGAGACTCAGGCTGCTTGATGCAGTCCTCTTGGCAAATGAATGCCGTCATTTTAAATATAAAGATAGGACACCGTACCTGATTTTCAAGTTGGATCTTGAAAAAGCATGTTATAGGATAGGGTTTGGGATCAAATGGAGTAGATGGATCCAAGAATGCATATTGTCGGCCATGTTTTCAGTTTTGATTATTGGATATATCCTAAATGATTCTTTCAGGAGCAAAGGAGTTTCGAGACAAGGGTACCCATTAACTAACTCCTTTTCTCTGTTCTATTTGTAGAGGTCTTAATATAATGATTGAGGTGGCAGGAGAGGCTAATTTGATCCAAGGATTTAAACCTGCAGGTGAGGCTCTTACCATAAATCATCTTCAATTTGAAAACGACAATAATTTTCTATGCGTCGGATATTGATCAGAAATAAATGCGAAGGCAGTTTTGCTGTGTTTCAAAGCAGCATCAGGACTTGATGGTGAACTTTTTCAAGCATGAGATTGTAGGAGTGAGGATTTTAATCAGCTTCAGGAGCTTGTAGAGTTGATGGGGCTTACATCTAGCTCTCTGCCAGCTACTTATTTGCATTTACGTTTATGCTTGGGTGCTGCTACAAAATCCCTTTGGAACCTAGTCACTGAAATGGTTGAGAGGAAATTGAGTTCATAGAAAGCTAAATATCTTATCTCTGGACGGTCACATTACCCTCCTAAAATCAGCCCCCTCTGATCCTCCCATCTTTTTTATGTCTCTATTCAAATGCCCTATTACAATAGTTTTGACTTTTGAGAGCCTTCAGGTTTTTTTTTTTTTTTTTTTATTCGCAAGGTAGTGGGAGAAACACAAGTTTCATCTCAGAAGTGGAAGACAATTTTGCATGTGCAAAGAGGTGGACCTTGGTTCAAGACCAATGGAGCTAATGAATCTATCTCTTTTAGGAAAGTGGGTATGGAAAATTGCAAGATTCAGATGGGTTATGGAAATAGGTCAGCATGTTTAAGTATGGTTTATCCAGTAATGGTTGTTACATTCAAGATTCTCCATATAGATATGCAGGTATTTGGAGGCGTATTATGCCTGCGAAGGAAGTTTACATATCAAGTTTAGATGAAAGATTGGCTCAGGTGAGCAGATTTTTGGCTGGATGCATGGGTTGGAAATAAACCTTTAGATTAGCTGTTTCCAGATCTTTTTCACTGCTTAGGACAGTTGAACTCTGGTTAGCAACTATGTGACTACTTTTGGCGGCATAGTGGTCTTTGGGGCCAGTGTTTAGAAGGAATTTAACAGAGATTGAGGAGAAAGCCAGTACCAATGCATGCTAGTTCATGATTTCTTATTTAGGGTGGTATCTTTGTGATGGATAACCTTTGAAAGTGGAAAATGATCATCATGTGCGGAAGCAGAATCGTACATCTTCTATTTGCCACCTTGCCCAAGTCCTATGGAAATAAGTGGCTAAATTGTTTTGGCTGCAATTGAGTTTTCCTGAAAGAGCTCCGTCCTTTATTTTTGAGGCTTGGAAAATGGTTGTTGGCTCAATTACAGGAAGAATAATTCATTAAAAAAAAGAAAAAAAAGGAAAATAGAAATAGAGGGTGAATGATGTGGAAGGTATTCTTTTTTCGTGGTTATTTCGGTGATGTGGCAAGAAAGAAATTAGAGATGCTTTGAGGCTTCGTTTTCTCTTGTGGAGACTATAGTAGATAGATTCAAGTTCTTTTTGGTCTTGTGGGTGTCCGTTCTCCATCTATATAGAGAGATTTCTCTGAGCACTATCATTAGAGGTAGGGTGATGTGGCTTTCTAATCATTTTATAGTTCCGCCCCAACCTAGATGGTCTCCTCTGCCGAAAGGTTTTGAAATCCAGGCTTGGTTGGTATTAGGGGTACATCCGTGGCAACAAGGAATCTTCCATTGTTTCCTTTTCAGGCCCTGCTGGATCTTGTTCAGTTAAGAAAGTAGAAATTTTAGTATTAGGAATGGGGCTCTGTGAAGCTTCTCGTCTTGGTTTCTGCTGCATCCTCGTTGTAGGTGTCTCCTTGTGTGCTTATTAGATGGGCAAGCTGGCAATGCAGTCCTCCACGGGAGTTAGCAGATGTTGCTGAAGAGGTGCTGGACCTAGCTAGGTGTCTTGAAGCATGCTTTTACTTTGTTAAATGAAATGAAAATTCAATGTCGGACCTCTTTCAGAAGTGGGAGTTAACTGGGACAGCTTGATAATCTGCCAATTTGTGTCTCTTTTTGTTTGGTCTTATGGGTACTTTTTTCTTGCTTTGATGCATCCCTATAGCTATTCAGTATACCCCTCCTATCCTGTTGGGCTTTTGGTTTTTAATAAAATTTTTGCTATAACCATTAAAAAAAGAGTTAACATTAAAAAAATAGGGTAAAAAGAAAAAGGAAACCACTTTTATTCATTTCTGGCTTTGTGCTTACACTGGGATTTTGTAAGTGCACAGGAGTACAGGATACATACGTAATTTGATAAACCCTTGAGGACAAGTAGTAATTGTCAAGAAAACTTCTGTCCTTTTAAGTTCTTTGTTAACCAGCTCCCAAATGGAAACTCAACTATGGTTCTACAATAACATAACTTTCGTCTGCAATTCTTCTTGTTTACTCCACTCTACACGAAGACCTTTCCCTCAAGTGGCAGTACTAGGGTTATTATATATCAGTCTTTTGTGTTTTGATCCACAGTTATCTACCAACTTTTGGGCATTTAGTTTATGAAGTTCCACACCCTGCTGATGCATCCAATGATTGGGCTCTGCCTTGGCTTTTCAGACTGGTGAAGCTTGAGGTGAAGTCCGGCTAGAAAATAGGTGATAACTGGCAGGTCTAAATGACTTATTTTGTTGGACTTTGTTGCTCGGTTTTATAAAATAAATATTGTAATTGTTATGCAAATGAATGCCTCCATATTAAATCAATTAAATGATGTTTGCTAGAACACAAAATGAGTTCTGAAAACATGTGAAAACATATGAATGAAATTAAGAGTGATATCCTTTACTGACGTGAAACCTCACACTTATGGGTACTTGGTAATCTGTTTCATATCTCTACCATGTATTCTTCACGACTGTAGTTTGGAAACCTATTCTGTCTATTTCACATCATTTCTATTCTTTTACTGAAGGCACAAGGGCCTTTTCTCACATATCTTAATTTTTCGCGACGTCCTAAATCACTCTTTTGGATTCTGCCCCTTGTGATTTAATACATAATCAGCCATTGATGGCCATGACAGTGGTTTTGTAGATGATTGCTTGGTCTTCCTCCAGTGATTTGATACACATGCAGAGATTACGGTGCCTTGTTGCATTCTAATTATTCGTTTGATGGTTGGAGTTTTCATGTCGTCAACTCTGCTTTATGGTGCTTGAGGAATTTGTTAAACTTGGGGCCTTGCACAGATTGGTCAGTTTCAACTCATTTTCATCAGTGTGCTAATTATTGATAATTGAGACCTTTTGCACATACCTTTCATTGTTGTTATTTTTAATTTTTATTTTAGTTGTTCCATTATAGACATGGATTGGAAAAGTTATGTCATAGTATCACCGACCCCTAAAAAATAATTATCCAATATTGACCAGTGATTCATACCTACTTATCCTTTATGTCCTCTTTTATTACCATGTGTCTGAAAGCTGATACATATTAAATACTATGTAGTGCACTAGGGCCTGTCCTTTACATTGGAGGGCCTGTCCTTTACATTGGACTTGGGGGAAACCATTTTTTGGATTGGACTACTACTAGGGAAATGATGAAATTAGGTAATTAGGTTGCTACTAATTTCAAACCGTTTTTGTCACTAACATA
This sequence comes from Litsea cubeba, assembly GCA_012931725.1. Taxonomy (NCBI): domain Eukaryota; kingdom Viridiplantae; phylum Streptophyta; class Magnoliopsida; order Laurales; family Lauraceae; genus Litsea; species Litsea cubeba. Next base: position 114,547,186 of record CM022945.1, read on the forward strand.
ACAATCACTATAGTTGTGATATTCAGTTTGTTTCATCTGAAACCGCTGAATAATTTCAGTTCAAAACCGAACACCAACCAACCATGAAACAATGCAGTCTGGATTTCGGATCAATTCAGCTGAAACCTAGGGATTCGGACTAGAACCTTGAATTACCAATGAAATGGAAGAAATCAGAGGATTTCGGTCCTTTAAAAAACATTAGAAAAGAGCAAAAAAGCACATAAAGACTGATGTGCTTGTGTCCCAGAAAAGAATTACAGAAAAGGGGGAGAGATTGGGGCCTGGTTTGGGGCGCCCCAAGTAAGATTAGTGGGCTCCACAGTGAAGCCCACCTATATGGCGCATTAAATATAAAATTTTTATATAAATTTTTTAAAAGGCCTTCAAAATTTTAATTTCTTGAATAAAATTCAGATAAAATCCGAAATCTTGGCCATGTAGAAATAACATATTGAAATTGCTGATTTATTTGAATAGATTTAATGTATCAATTTATATGTTATTTTTAAAATTTAATATTTGTTTTATACTTTAAGAAATACATATATGTATATGTGTGTATATATATTAATATTATCTTTTATACTTTTCCGAAACGTAACTCCAGAACACTTAGTTGAAATTTTGAATCAGCTCAAACATTTTGGTTTGGAGGCCAAACCAAAACGGGATCCGTCGGGAAGAAGATTTTCAACCATGTTTGCCTCTCTTTCATCGCACTTTATGCCTCATTTTATGACCCTTGATTAATTTTACTGCCCTTCAGTTAGGTTCTTTGCAAAGGATCATCTAGAGCAGGGAGAATTGGATAAAGGAACATGGCATGTATAGGTTAATTGTCTTTGGACATTTAGAAGAGGTTTAGAGGTCCAGTGGATTATTATACAATTTGAAGTTCAGAGGTCCTATTAATTACAAATTTGGGTGTCTCTAACTATTTTGAATTCATTTAATTAATTAAGAAAACACGACAAATCTTAAAATATTAAATTTAAGACACCCCAGTGGCAAGGGTTTCTTATCTTGCACAGCTGCCCAGGGACAGGTAGGCTGTCTCAAAGGTTGTGTACCACTCACCTATCTAGCCATAGAAGAAAAAAAATCTTTAATTATTATTTTCAAAGAACTATACATGTTAAATTTGGGTTAGTTGCCCCTCAATTCTGCTTTTAAAAACCTTTTGTATTACTGTTGCGTTAGAATCTGTTTACTTTGTGCATATTTAGTGATTTGAGTGAAATACATTGGCTAAAAGTTGTAGATATATACAAACCATGTATCATGCAAAGAAATTAAATTTTTAACCAAAAAAATTAAAAAAATGTTTATCTCTCTCTATAGTTGGGGTTTCATATTGGCAAATATTTCATGTATGCATCAGGGCAACAATAAACTAACCCTTTCTAACTAAGTACACATACAATAATTGATCTTATTTCGAAAACAATGCTTGCACACATACATTTGTAAAGCTCGCTCAAGTTGAAGTACACATACACTATTTTATCTTACCATGACTACAATATTTGGATTTTTCTCCCCCAAAATCACGATCTCACAAGATGGGAAGGATTACGGATGTTCTTTACACAAGAAAAGACCCTAAAAAGGACAAAGAAAAGGGAAGGAACATGGTTTAAAATATCTGTTGATATTGGTAGCAGAAATCGAATCAATATTCACAACTTATCGGCTTGGTTCTTGAATTGCAAAAAAATTGAGAGAGAGAGAAGAGTCATAATATTAGGCTATTAGCAATCCTTTTTTTTTTTTTTTCAGGACAGCAAGAGAATCCTAACATTTTAGATTGAATATTTGGATTTATTTTTATTTTTTGATTTAAGGAGAACAAGAACTATTGCAACTTGTTTATCTTTCTATTAACAATGACAGCTTAAGCATATTTAACTATTAGCGTATATCAATCATGATATATTAATATATTTTATTGACGCTCTTCAGATGATTCTATCACAATCTTTTAGGCCGTTGTATTTATGTTATGAATGGAGAGTCATAATATTAGCAATTTTTTTTTTCGATTTTTACGACAGCGAGAGAATCCTAACATTTTAGATTGAATATTTGGATTTAAGGAGAACAAGATCTATTGCAACTTGTTTATCTTTCTATTAACAATGACAGCTTAAGCATATTTTAACTATTAGCGTATATCATTTATGATATATTAATATATTTTATTGATGTTCTTCATATGATTCTATCACATTCTTTTAGGCCATTGTATTTATGTTGTTTTGAATGGATTATGAATATTTACCTTTTCCTTTTTGTTTTTAATTTTTATAAGAAAAGTGAAAGAATCTTTCAATTTGCGATATGATTGACAATACCATTCGATTCATCCCCTAGAACGATTTGTTGTACGATCGTAATTTTCAAAACAATGCAAGGGCCTATTGTTAGATTGCTTTTTTTTTTCGTCCCGTTTACGTATGTAAATGACCCGTATGTAAAACAGTTACACATCATTTACGTTTGTTTGCTGCATTTGCACACTAGGTGTGTAATGAGATGTGATTCCGGTATGTAATGACCTGAAAAAGTGCCCTTCATTTTTCACATCTCCACCGGTGTGGAACTGTTTCACGCAATCGCCTCATTTCCACACTAGGTGTATAATGAGATGTGATTCCGGTGTAAATGACCTGAAAAAGTGCCATTCATTTTTCACATTTCTACAGGTGTGAAACTGAATCACACCATTGCCTCATATTGCGAATGAATAGTGAATCAGGCATTAACATGCCCATCACTATGCTTTTCAATTTTTGGTTAAAGTAGGTCTCTAAATAACAATCTGAACTGCTAAGGATAGTAGGAAGGTCAAAAAAGGTTGTGGTGTCAAATTTCAGCCATTGGATCATTATAGATTGTGAGATTTTTGCGAAAAAGTTCAGCCAATGGACTTTTGTGGGCCCCAGTTTCATGATCCTAACCATCAATCCTCTTCAGAAGGCCAACTACGGCCATGGGTCAAATTTTAGGTGTTGATTCACCATGGATCTTAATTTTTTTCGAAAAACCCAGACAAAAAACTCGGAAGACTCGGGACCTGACTCGGTTCGGGCCGAGTCCCAATTTAAAATAAAAATAGCTGGCTGAGTTGCATGGCCGAGTCACATAGGAATAGCCAAGTGTCATAATTCGAGTCTGAGTCCCATGGTACCGTACTCGTTTAGGGTTGAGTCCACGTTGACTCAGCCAATATTTTAATCCATGCGAAAAACTGATAACCGATGGAAGCATATATTGTTGCTGCAGTGTATTCCATGAGTAAAAAAAGCAGTATTTTTTTTTTCCTTCAAATTTTTGAATCATCTTGGCACCTAATGCAAGATCTGAACGGTACACCCTCTTCATATGGTCAATAATGGGCTACCAGCTTGCTCTTCCGCTGATCCTTCATGGATTGTGAGTTATTTGCGTGAATTTCTAGACCGTTAGATCTTCAGTTCTGATTTATGTGGCCTCCTTTTCCCAATCCGACCCATTGATCCTCTTTAAAAGGCCAACAATGGCTAGTGGGTCGAATCTCATCACTTGATTCATCATGGAATTTTCAAAATTTGTGAAAAACTGTGAACCGTTGGAGGCACTCAGATTCACATTTGAAGAGATGTGAAAATGACAAACAATGGAATGTATTTCACATGTGATTCATTTGCATATGAAAATGATTCATATGTGAATCATTTACACGTGGATCATTTTTCTATCACATGTGAAATTGACAAACGACCCCTTAAGTTATATCATATGAGTCCATTGTCACATTGATCAAGCTACATCTCCTAAGAGAGTGAGATTTGGTCATTAGGGCCTCTCCAATTGATGACTAAAATATTTGGATATAAATTCAAGTGGCTTATAGTGGTTAATCTAATAATGGACCCAACATGAAGTCTTTCCAACTATCTAAAGTCATTAAATGGATAATAAGCACAGTGTATCTTATTGGCCAATGATTCTAATTGTGCGACATGGTTAATTTGATGATGGTCCCACCTTCGATTTAAGTGGAAATTTTCATGAATTTGATATAAAGGAGGGTAGTTATTTGAGTGCTTTGGATTTTACGTATGGGCTGCCTTGATGGATTTATAAATTATAAAGATTGGCAAAATATTAAATAAAAAAACTTAACATATTTAACAATTAAAGATTAAACAACGATATAGGATTTTATGACCGGGGAGCGATATTTTGGTTTATAGTGTGTTTTAATGAAGTAAAAGTTTTTTTGTTTTCTATTTTTGGGGTAATTTCTTCAATTTATTTTTGTGGTTGAAAAAACTCACATTTCGATGGGATGGAATGGTTGTGAATTGCGATGTCACATGAGAGATCTCACCCTAACTTGTAAGCTTTAAACTAGGGCATGACCTCTTCTGTTATTATTTAAAGTATAAAGTTGGGGTGGTTCCTATCTTGGTTGTCGCTTGGCTCTCACTATGGTGGAGGTAAAGTACCTGTTCGCTTCTGGACTTTCTTGTAGGCGATTGTGACCATGACTGCGATTTTGAACCATGAGAAGGAAGCAATAAATAAACCCGTCGGAATTTGAATAGATACTGGCTTATACGATTGATAACTGGAATTTATTGGCTGGCATGTGTCAATAATTTGGTGGGTATAGACAATAATTTGGGGATTTGATTTGTTGTGGAACAAACATTAAAAAAGCATATTGGTACCTGGAATACCTTTTATGTTGGCTGATATGTAGCGTTTCGTCTGATATTTGGAACCATTATTGCATCCTCTCAGCTATTCCTTTTCTTATTATTATTATTATCATTTTCTATTTTGATTTGATTTAGATCCTGATCTATGCCCATGATTTCTTGTTTCTTGACATCTATATAACTTCCTTTTCTGATTCTACTTTCCATTATTCAACTCCCAACTGAAGTATGGAAACTGTTGGGGTTTCTGTATTCTATTATTATTTTTGGCAAAAGTCAGCTGTTGACTTTACTTTTTCAGGCAGCCTTTGAAGCACCTTCAGCCTACAGCCTAATTGGATTGTTAAAGGGCTCGGTCCATACCTTGTTTCAGGACAAGGAATTTTTTCTTAATTATGCGGTCATTGTGAGTAGCTCTCAACAGTCTGTTACAAAATCATGTAGATCGTACAAGTTTAAATCGATAATATAGAACTTGAATTTATTTTGGCAATATAGAACTTGAATTTATTTTTGCGTTTATTTCTAGCTTTTCAGATTTTTGATTCATTGTTAAAAAATGTCAAACGCGATTTGTTTGTCACCTGTCTTTTACATAGTTCAGCCATTATTTGAAAATGTAATTCTTGATTTGTCTATCATGAAAATTATACATCTGATCTTCGTATGGACAGTTTTGTTGGTTGTGGAAGTGAACTACTGTGTTCTATATCCCAATTCTGTGGCATTTTAAGGAGAGTTTGAAGAAAACATACAACAAAACTATAATAGATCATTTTAACCAATACATTCAATGAAACTATATATGAATATAATCTCTTAAATGCTTAAACACACAAGAGGACTATTACTAAAACGTCATTAAATGCTCAACTTTTTCCTCAGAATTTTACGAACTCTTATGGCATTATATACTTGAGCAACATCATGAAATAGCAGCAAAGAAGATTTGATACATACAAAAACACTGGTATGTTAAAAAAAGAGGAAAAGACTTAGGTTGCACCTCTATGTGACTAGATTCAGAATTTATTCAATCAGTCTTTAGTGCTTCAGATTGTTTTTCTTCAGTGAAGCGCCTTTTTTTTTTTGTTTTGTTTTGTTGTTGTGACTTGTTTTGGTTTCTTCCTATTTCTTAGAGAGTTGGATAAGATCTGAATGGTTTGGTAACTTTCGGTTATGTTGGTTGTTGACGCAGCACAGGTAATGTAAGAGTAGCCAAACATTACTCTCCAAGAGCTTATGGATAGACATCCAAACCGCCTTGGTCTCACACCAAGAGATAATACTCAACTCAAAGAAGAGGGATTACAGTCCGTTATAGAGACTCATACCCTAATTCTATTTTGGAAACAATTCTATTTGAAATAAAACTCTAAACCAAAGAGTATAACATTTTCTGATAAAATGAAAATTTTATCCTTAACATTTAGCTACTCATTATTTTAACTGAATAGGAAATACTGACTTGGACGATAATCTACCGGGAAGATCTGAAAATCTTCTTTAATGGGCTTTAGTGGGCTTGGGCTCTTTGGATTTGGTTGAATAGACCATGGGTCTGGCCTGCATCAGTTGTCCAGTCGAAAACATTAGTCATCCCTTGGTAGCATTGTAAAATTTGCCCTATAGTTCCTCCATTTAACCTTCGCCTGGTATTTCAATGTGGAGAGTCAGTCTAAACCAAGGATTAAAAAATTGGACTCGGGACTCGCCTCGGACAAGTTGGCTAGGACTCGGCTGAGTCAGGTAGAGTCCTACAAAAACCTCAGGAAATTTAAAATAATAAAGAAAAAGTAAAAAATAATAAAGAAAAATTATCCTAGGAGACTCTCCATCAACATAGATTTGTTGTATTTTTATATAATGATACTTTTTTAATGAATAGAATCCTTTATATTTCCTATTTTGTGTGTAGTAGTATGAGTATCTACAATATATGCCATGCCCACAATTACATGAATCAATCATGATAAATTTACTATTAACTAGTTAAAAAAAAGTTATTACCCAATGGGGGTCCCACTGAAGCAGTGACCTAGGAGGGTCCAGACTGGAAATAGACCTAACCTTTGACAATTTTGCACAAAGTGGCTGCTCACAGGTCTCAAACCTGCGTTATCACGCATGGCACCGTAGACTTTTACCATTGCACCAAAGCAATGTCCCTATAAACTATTAACTATTAAGAGACAAAAATCATTCAATTGCAAAAAAAATATTAAATGACAAATGAAGATTCAAGCATGAAGCCATGAACTATGAATAGATAAGTAGCAACTAGTAACAATACATTAACTCATTTTAATACCATAATGAATGCGTTTCTAGTTGGATGCTGCTCTCTTTGTCGTCCTCATCATCATCATTTTGAGTTTCCCTCTTGTTGAACTGGTCCATATCCATGACTTGTAGGCATGAGGTGTTCTTATCATATGATGGATTAGGATAACCATAAACTGTTGGTGGTGGTTGTTGCACTTGCACGAGTATCCAAACCCCTTATTGTGGCTGCCCATAGCCATATGGAGGATCACAATACTGCTGTCTACACCTATGTGATGGATCACCGTACCCCTCATACTGCTGCCCATACCCGTATGAACTATCAGAATTTTTAGGCCAAGAACTTGATTCCATTTGTTGCCGATTAGAATACTCTCCTGATACCTCTCCATTTTTGCCCCAACCACTAGCAGGCTCTCGCGGATCACCATTTAAGGGGTCATGGATGTGAACATTGTGCTCATACTCTCCATCACCACCACTACGACCACCACCTTGCACTTATTCATTCACGTTATGATCTTGTGGTTAGCTTGTATTGTTAGAACTTTGAAGACGATGTCTTGTGTTGTTGTTCTTTTTCTTCATGTGTGGCAAACCTGTGACTTTGAGTCTCAGTGCTCTTGCCACCTTTTGTCTTCCTTTTGTAGTGGACAATTGGGTCCTTAAGACATTTCTTTGCTTTAAAGAAAGTTGAACATGAAGCCGATTGACTGTTACCCCCCGTCACGCATTCCGATCTAGAACATGTCATCTTTGGCTCATGGCTATGCTCATGCTGACGTTTGAATCTTGCGACAATGATGGTGTACACTTTTGCCCTTCGTAGTGACAGATTTACGAAGGGGATGTGGGGATGGGGATGCGCGTTCTGGGATTGATGACTCTATTAATTCGCTATCACCACCACCATCACCATGATTACCATCTCGACCAGTCATCAATATCATGCATTTCTGCATCAAGGAATTCTGTATTGGTCCTCCTTTGTAGCCAACCATTCAAACAAAGGGTCATCTTCCTCGAATATATAATCCAAATTAATTGGATCATAGTCTATTTTCTTTTCTTTGTATGTTTCTTGCCCCTAACCTCATTATAATGCACAAAGACGAATTTTTCCCAACTTCTATTTTATCAGGCGATTTTGGCTCTCCATGTGGATCAAACTAAATGTGCTCCAGTTTCTCTCTCATTCGGACGATGATGCTGTTTGGCTCAAAATTCTCCTTGCCTACTCTCTAAGATCGTGAGCATCATCGCAAAAGTTGTTCCACCATTCAATTGTATTAAAAAAAAATTATACAAAGCTATATATACTTGAATAAAGTTGTATTTGTTGTATTTAAACTTTCGCATAAGTTATAGTCATTACTTATTAGAAAGAAATGAATGATAATATTAATTTACCTAGGTCCATCTTCGTACGAGCTAATCTTCAAATGTTAGACCCAAAACTCCCAAGAGCGCCTTTATAAATTTTCAATTATAAACGTTAAAACCGAAAAATTTAGTAACAAGTACCTCATAAACTAAGATTATGATAATTAATTGAACTGAACCTACCTGATTAAGAATATCAATTTGTTTATGCTTGCTTTTAACCATTGTCTCCAAAGATTTTTGAAGCCTCAGAGTACTTCTTCATGGTTAGAGAAGTTCTTGCTATAGTAGCATGATGGGTTCAAGAAATATGCTGCATGATGTCCAAAATATTGATTTAGTAATACATTAAATTCTAAAATAAATAACTTTTTACAAAACCCAAATACTAAAAATAAGATTTACCTGCAGCATGTATATCTTGATGTAATTGGTGATTCCATCTATGGTCAATAATTTTCCACAACTTCTTAGAATAATCCCCATATTTGCTTTGGACCATTCCTCTTTAGCAAGCTTTGCCGGATCTAGGGCATCATACACAAAGCCCATTGTGGGCTTCATATCAACATCTACTAATTTCAACACCTTCAGAAGAGGCTTGAGTATGTGTGTAATTCTATCAACCCTAACCGGAAATCTATTGCAAGAATAATTTGTGATAAATGTGACGAGGGCAGGTGGGGAAAGTTTGAGTTCACTTATGCTGTAGTCGTGAAAACCTGCATTAGATTGGCCTTGTAACCACATAGGCTCTCTAGGGCCACAAAATGAGTGGTAAACCTTGTAATACCCGGCCTCAGAAGGTCATGACCCTGATTGAGTTCTCTTAGAAGATAAGTCATAAACTGATGGTTATAAATCGTGCTCGCTATCATCTTTCCCTCAATTGGTTTTTTGGATATCTTCTAATTTACCAATGTCCTCCAACATAAGATCAACACAATGTGCCGGACACTGCACACAAACAATATGTGGCTTCTTCTCACGTAATATCATTCCCGCAGCCTTAAAGTTTGCCGCGTTGTCCGTCCCAACTTGGACAACGTCTTCCCGTCCATCAATTAGCTGTATCGTTTCTTCTATCAACATGTATAAGTATAAGTATTCGGCATCCTGGCGATGTCCGGATGTGTCGACTGACCAAATAAAAACGGTTCCCATGGCTTAGTAAGCCATGAAGTTAATTATGTGCTGCCTATTACTGCTTGTCCATACATCCCACATAAGTGTATTATGCGCTGAAGGTATTATGCTAGACATACTTTTGTAGGAGTGAGATTTTGTAGTATTTGATCCATTTGCAATATTAGAAAATGGGGAAGAGAGAAGGATAATGTTTGTCATAAGCATCATTTGAGTCAAAGCACTTGATCTGAAAATTTGAAAAGCAAATAACAGAAGGAAAGACAGAAATAGATTGAACTACATGCATGGCTGAAGGTATTATACTAGACATGTATAGGAGTAAATTATTGTGACTGTTGGCACAGTGCCTCTCTTGGACCTGGGAATCCCTAGGCCCTGCGTCTACTTGCATGGTGAAACTGAAAACTGGAACATAAACCTAATTCTATTCTTACCTTTATCCACCTGGGCTAGATTCTGCACTCCTTTCTCCCTGAACTTGGATTGCCCTTACCCTTTGCGTTTGGCCTTTAGATACATAGATCACTGACTCAAACCGCATCACATGTGAACAGAATGGAATCATGCATGGTGTAAGTTGACTCAATTTGTGTTGATTGGGGTTGACATAGTTGCGACTAGCTGTGAAAAGTATAAAAAAGACGTTTGTTGTTGTGACCCTTTCTCCCTGAACTTGGATTGCCCTTACCCTTAGAGTTTGGCCTTTAGATACATAGATCACTGACTCAAACCGCATCACATGTGAACAGAGTGGAATCATGCATGGTGTAAGTTGACTCAATTTGTGTTGATTGGGGTTGATATAGTTGCGCCTAGCTGTGAAAAATATAAAAAAGACTTTTGTTGTTGGGACCCTTTGCTCTCAAGATCAAGTTAGACAATTCCATTTCTTATTTAGTGTTTTTGACAATAATGACATCCTTCGATCATGGGAATGTCCAAATGTCTTGAAATGCCCTTGTTTTCTGTCTAGATAGTGTTGTTTATGAGTTGTGTTAGGATTGATAATAGGAATAGTATCAAAGGTTGTAATCTTCAAATTGCATAGAATGTATGTCTTTTTTGCATTTAGCTTGGCAATATTGGCATTGGTGGACAGGAGCAGAAATTGATATTATGATAAATCCATGTAAAGGCTTAAATTCAGATCTGAGGCCTTCCTGGTCACTTCAGAGTAGAAGTTATAGATGAATCTCTCTTTGATATTATTATTAATTTAACCGACTGATACAAAATAAGAACTTTTGACTGATTTTATTTTTAAAATTTATTTTCTGTCAAAAGATTTCATTTGATATAAATTTGACTTTACAGAGTCCAGTTAATTAGTTAGAGAAACAACCTTAGCAGTCCCAAACTTTTCCAGGAGGCATCCTGATCGCGGCGGCTTATCTGAATTTGTGATCCAGGTTTGAATCTTGTTATGGTTTGTCATACACTTATCTTCACAATTTTCTGGCTGTTTATATCAGTAAGTTCTAATTAAATAGGCAAGTATGTCTCAACGATTGTTATTGACTGTGATGCACTGATACTTCAAAATGGGCAACGTATTGTGGTGTACTGAATTAGATACTTAACTTTTTTTAAGTGTAAAATCTCTGTCCCTGCCGTATTCCTACCATTTCTTGGCATCATAGGTTTCTGATTGCTCTTACAAACATGGGTTTAATTATGTTTGGTTAGCATGGGAAGAAACAAAGGCCACAATAGATTGATTTATTCCAGAAGCAGCAACTCGTTGGTCGATATTTCTAGACGTAATCACAGCCTGCTGTTAAAGAAAAATAAGGTTCTACATTCTTGAAGAAAAGGATGTAGTTCTTGCTTGATTTAGGGGGATATAAACATTATCTGGTTTTTTTTAATAAACTTAGCAGATTAGGAACAGGAAGGTTGAAGCGGGTTCAAAGAGACTGTAATTCTGTCACTAAATGAAATAGGCAGTATTTGACAATATAATACGTGTGTAGTGACAGTATTTAATGAATATTTTTGAAATAGCACTTGTAGAGATTTATTTGCAATGAGAAATGGCATTTTTGAAAAATTGAAACAATAGAAAATACAAATAAGTAGCTATAGGCATTTGAAAAAAAGGGTGGTAGTTCTGTAAAGGAGCTTTCACATCTAATCAGATTTGGCCTATTAGATTCAAGAATCACAGAAGTTGGCAAGAAGGAGTACCTTGTGAAACTCGAACCTTGTGAAACTCGTGTACATGATTCATCCTTTAATCTACTTTGGATGAATGTCAGTGAGTCTACCTAAAGATTAAAGGTCACAGTTGGGGATTTGTAGAGTAAAAATATGATTCTTGAACCATCAAGAATGTGGCTTTGATGCCATGTTAGACTCGGTCACATCAGAGTTTTGAGACCCAAACTGGACCAGCTGGTTGAAATGGCTTCATCTGGACTGGTGTCTGGCCAATAGAAACTGTCAAAACCAGTCGGAATCAGTGCAAATTTCAATCAAGCTGGTTTTAAGTACTGGGTTTGCCCATAAGGTTTTTATAATATAATTTTAAAATATAGAGTTCATGTACCTGACCACAACATAGTTGGGACAAGGCTTTGATGATCATGATGATATTTTTACCGTATTATGTTTTTCTATTCCAGTTTTTGATTTAATCAAAACTTGGTCTGGTTGACCGATCAAACTGGTCGCTCCACTCATCTGTCCTTTTGTGCATTTTTAAGATCACTAATCACCTTCACAACCATCCAAGCCTTATCCCATTTATTTGGCCTAATTGCAATTCTACCAATGCGATCTTTTTTTTTTTTTTATTTTTTTTTCGCTGCTTGGCTCAGTGGTCAAATTGGATAATGCAATCTATTTTTATCTGTCATCTCGCAATATAACTTGTCTTGCATAACTATTTCCAAGTCTTCGTTGGCCTCCTGCTCCTACGACTTTGTACATGCCTTTACTCTCTGAGATGTCTATCCTTTATGCTAGCATGTGCTCAGTTATTACGCAGGGTTATTTCTGGCCTTCCATGCAAATGCACATTCGTACTGAGATGCCTAAGCTGGATTCTCATGTAATAACCTGTTCTTTCCTGTTATGTATTCGTCCTTTAATTTTATCCGTTCTTGAGCCTCCATTGCATCTGCTTCTTTCTACAAATATCTTTTCCATTTCTTTGTTTTACATTTTTAAGCTCCAGACAAACATGTTTTTTTAATCGAGGTGGCATTCGATGTTTACATATGTTCTGTTGGCTTGCGTCCACTTTGACGTCGCGCACCAAATCTAGTTATAGTGTTATTGTTAATCCCTCCATTTCTCCTATAGTTCTCAAGTATCAGAACCTAATAAACCGTGGCACATGCTTGTTTTAAATTTTGACTCGATCCTTTTTTTTTCTGGTCTAATGAAAACCAGTTTTTCTCTCCGAAGTTCTAAGGTTATCATTTACTGCCTACGGCCTACCAGACATTAAGTTTTTCTCGGAAGTTGAAATCTAACTTCATATGATTTACTTTCCATTTTGTCTGACTCATTAGCACATTATTTGCGACCAATATACACCATACAACTTCATCCTGGATACTACCATACAACTTTCATTGATATTTTTTATGAAGTTGTTTATAAGGGCCAAAAGTAGACCATTGGTGTGGAACACATAGTGTTGTGGTTTGCAGGAATACAGTGAGAATTTTTTATTTTATTTTGTTTCCATTCATGCATTTTCTGGCTGCCAACCAGATTTGTTAGTTGTATTTATTTCGATCAATACAATTTTCAGTGACTTCTGATATATTTTAGAGAGTCTGGATTGGCATGCACATAAGTATTTCATGTTTAGTGGATCCATTTCTACAAAATCTTGTAGTCATCATGCACTTGGATGTGTATATATTGTTATATTGGTTGGCTTTAACCTCACTCCTTGTCTTGACACTTGAAGTACCAGTTCGTCTATTTACTGTTTTGGATATTAGATCTTGTTGGAGTACTTGTGGTCTTAACACTTCTGTCTTGTTTTTACCCCATTTATTATTTATAACCATTTATTGTAGACTTTATTCAAGCATCTATGATGATCAATTTCCTAATGTTATCCTTGCACTTTGATTGTCAGTGATGAAATTAAAGGGGAGATAATGACTGAGATGCCCTTTATATTTATTTAACAGGCATAATGTTTCTTGATGTGTATGTTAGTCTATATCCGTGTTATCTATCTGCATTTCTTCTTGAGGATTAAAGACGATTTTTAAGGAACTGAGATTCAGTTTGGCCAAATCTATTCTTTCTTACTTTTTGATTTTGTTAGCTTATATTTCCTCTCTTAAGAGTGGATTAGGTATTTATTGATATTTCTCAAAGCACATGCGCACACAATAACACAGAGACGAAAAATGTTAGTTGAGAAACAATTATCGTGTAACTATATGTGCACTTCATGGGTCCATCTGTGATCAGTCTGACTACACCTCTTTTAATTCATGAATTGATGACACCAATGTGTAAATGTGTAATCACCTGCACAGTTGAATGGTAAAATGGCTTCCTCTCTGTTGCTGTTGATTATTGGATTGCATTTGGTGAAAGGCACTCTGAATTGGATCATGTAAGAATTATGTAGTGTAGTTTCTAATTCGGTCTTAAGGCTGTAAACCATACATCATTTTCTCATCTAGTTAGATTGTGCTCTACCCTAATTTCTGCCTTACAGGGCATGAGTCAGTTTAATATCTGAAAGGGAAGGGGTTTGTTGGAGAGTGTAGGCTTTATCTGGGCATTGCCCTGGTTAGTGAATCGTGAGGCAGACTAGGGATGACATACATTCAATTGTTTGCTATACTTGTCAAGTTACGGCCCCCCTATACGTAAAGGCATCGACTTGACTCCACTGGTACTATTCATAGGATAAAGCATCTCGCATCTGAGAGCAATGTTCTTTCTTTTGAGGCGTGCCCCTTTCCAACTTCTTGGTGATAGAGGAAGGCGTCGCATCTCGTGTTGGAAGGAAGTCATAAACTACGGATTTAGTCTCGCTTATTCGCTCAACCAATGGGACCGATCCACACCAAAAGCCTCCTTATCAGGGCGCAACTAGGTGTTAGGACCAGAAGACCAAGTCGGTTTCCAGCGGAAGCCAAGTCTCAACGGGACAGCCATGGTTTTAGGTTCCATGGAGCCTAACATCAGACGGGCTGACACCGCTAGGGTATTCGCAATGTCGACTGCGGACTGGGACTGTAACATCTTTAAGTTATTTAGTTTGATCAGAACTAGAATTAAAGTGCAATCTATCCATGTTTTACTTAGTTTCTTTGGTCTGAACTAGAATTAAAGTGCAACTCATCTGCGGATTTGGGCCGGTGTAGATTGGAATGGACATATGAAAGTCATGTAGCTGTCCCCAACATGGTTGGGTCAAGGTTCTAATGATGATGATAATATGTCAGGAGTTTTTTCTGGGTGTAAAAGGTACTTAGGTTGTCATAACTTTATTAAATCTTTTTTATTTGATTGGCTTGATCCTTTTGTTCTTGTTTTTTCTGGAATGCTGCTAACTCTCTGTTTCAAGTGTCTACTTGTGTGTAACTAGGTGTCTTGAGGCTCTTCTCCTTAGTGTCTTGAGGCTCTTCTCCTTAGTGTTACTCGTATAGAAGGCATGTCCTATTGGCTTTGTATCATTTGGTTGGTTCTCTGGATGGTGGTGCATAAGAAATCTTTGTATTTTTATTTTCCCCCCATTTTGGGGTTGGTTGAATTTTATCAATGTTGCCGATCATAACCAAATGGGAACATTGTTTTTTGATGGTTTGAATGTTACTATTCCTTGGTGGTGTTGATAATTTAATGACCACTGTTCTTTGCAAATCTAATTGCTCTCGATGTGGTAAAAAGGAAATGCCTTTTATAGTAGGAACCAATAGGAAGTGGGAAAAAAATTAACTTTTTATGGACTTTATTAGTGTTTGTTTACCGACTGATCTTGAATTATTCCAAGAGTGGATTAGGTCGTGACTGACGTGGAATCAAATTAGGAGTTGCACAAAGAACCGAAGATACATGGTATCCACATATAATCATTGGGTTTTCTTTTTGTTTTTTAATTAGCATATACCACTGGATTGTACTGAACGGTAGTGAGAAAAAAATAAAAACTTTGACATTTTAACACACCCTGTCAAGAATGTAATAGGTCATGTCCAATATCTGTACATTGAATATTTGGTAGGAAATAGCTTAGGGTATTTAGTTTTCTGGCTTTTCTTATGCTGGCCGACAAACCTTTTTCCTTTTGCCAGGGGACAAACCTTTAACCTTTTGCCAGGGGCAACAAATCATGGCTTGTTTGGTTGTAATCACTTTAGAGATTATTGATAAAAATGGGGAGCAGCGTATCCATGGGGATTTTGAATTGCTTGTTGGAGTCTTAGAATGATATGGATTAACTGAGCTACCATGGGCAATTCTGTCAGTTTTTGCCTGCAGAAATTTGCAAATCAGAATTTTATTATGGGCCTTTGCGATGTAGAATTCTACTTTTGGGGACAGCAGCATTTGGAATTTGTGTAATGCACCAGACAACAAATCTTGGAATGCTTGCTACTGAATAGTGGGCCTTCTGTGAGTCCTACTAGCTTGCTCTTGCTAAATATGTGATGTCTCTGCTATGGGCATATGGTTTGAAGTTGTAAAAGTGGCTAAGACCTTTTTTGTAACACGATATTCAAGTGATAACTTGTGGGACGGTTTTGTGTGATCCTTTGTTTCGGCGCTGCCCTACTTCTGATCTGAAAACTCGATGCCTTCTGAGGTTGATATTTTGGTTTCCCTCATGCTTCAGTGCAGGGTTTGCATGGCATTGGGTGGGGCTGCACAGATGAGCTGGTGCGGTGCCGTTTCTTTTTTTTTTTTTTGGGAGTTTACGAACCATCTTCATTTAATATATGCATTCTAATCCAATCAATGTTTATTCATTTGAAAATAATGTTTCTAAAAGAAAAAAAGTTAGCGTTTTACATTTAACTTCGAATCGCTAACATTTACGTATGTAAGTTTTATTTTCATATCCTATGTGTAGAAGACGGACTCCCGGCCATCATCATAGTAATTTAAATCTTAGGAAAACCAATGTCTCATCTACGTTGCTACTTTATATCTTTTTTTTCCTCACCTAGCAATATTCACACTGCACCTCTTTATTAATAGTTGAATTGATTCTGTTTATTCTATTCCTATGTATTTTATTGGAAACAAATGCGCCCTTATATAGTGTATTTTCTGAATAAAAACGAACCTGTCAGTGAAAATGTTTGGCCAACGGGATTCACATGGGAAATGGGGAAAAAAACTTACATCATTGAACCTGAATTCACAAAGGAATGAGTGAAAGATAAAGGATCTTCAGGAAAGAAGTGGCACACTGTAGAATATATTACATGTGTAAATATTTCTTTCTACATACTTGACCAATTATTCTCATCTGCATTTTTAACATGTTTGCAACAACTTCAAACTCAGAAGGAAGGAGAATATCTCATCACTTGGATGAATTCCATTGGATTGCTTCTTCATTGCTGATAGAAGAATAGTTGGCAAGAAACTCTTTATACCATTTTGCAGAAAATTTGGGAGTCCGCATAAGCGTTCTGTAATCAACATAGTAAAGGCCAAATCTTCTGGTAAAACCATACCGCCATTCGAAATTATCAAGCAATGACCATGCGAAGTAGCCACGCACATCTGCACCCTCCCTTCAAAAAAAAAACTAACATATAAGTAATGCTTCTCCAATTTTATTTTATTCACACTTTCATCTTTATGGGGTTGAATTTGTAGGGTGAAATTCGGGCTGATCTGGTCGATAATGGCCCGATCTAAGCTTGACCCAGATGATGATTGTATGTGACCATAGATCAACCCAATTTGTAATTATCCTGCCCTTGGGTGTTCTCTTTGCCTTTTGAAGGGTATACTATTTGGAGAACTTGTGTATTTAATAAATAGTATAGAGTTCTTTCTTACATAATTAGAGTACTATACATATGTTCTATATAAGTCAGATATCCAGGTCAATTGGGGTGCATGCTTGAAATCCCAAACCCAATCCTGTCCACAATTACAACCCGTACTGCGCCTTTTGCCGGGTGGGGTCATCTGGGTTCTGGTTCAACCCACCCCAAGTGAAGCTCATATGAGTAGGGTAAAGTCTTAGTGAAATTGATGGAGAAAAATTTTAGTCTACCAAAATCAGAGCTCCCCCATTTCCTAACAAAACAAGTCCAAAGATTAATCAATTCTTAGCACTAAGACATAAAAAAAAATAAAAAAAATCTTAGCACTAAGACAAAACAAGAAAGCTTTTCTTGTTGACTCACCTGATGGCTCTTAGTAAAGAAGCAAGATAGCTCTTATGATATTCTACTCTCTTAAAATCATTCAGTAACTCACTCCCCGAGTCACCAGGTTGGTCCAGCTGAGCAAACCCTGGTAAGAAAATATGTAATGAGAAGCTCTTCCATCAATTAGAAAGAAGATGGGTGAGTCAACTCAGTTTCACTAGGCTTAGCACATCGAGTTCAATTTCAAAATTAACTTGAGTGAACTAAAATCAGATGTGAAAGAACCATTGTCCAGTAACAGTTTTATGTTCTTCTCATTTCTTACCATTTTCAGTCACAAAAATTGTAGTATTGTTGTATCTTGTAACAAGATACTTGATCGTTTTCTCCATCCCTTTTGGAACTATGAAGAACGTTGGAAGCGATGTCTGTTGCAATGAAAGATTAGGCTCAAGTTAATAATTTTTTTTGTTCTTGTTTGGATTTGTAATCTGTACTGAAAAGACTTCTTAAGAAGTGAAAGTGCAAAGATGGGAAAAATGAAGAATGATTCAGCTGGCAGCCTTCAAGGATCTGGCCCATGATAATGGGGATGAAGAAGAAACACTGGATAGGGAGAAGGGCCACCATGGATCCACTTGGACCAACTCTGCGACCATGATTAGAAGATCCTAAGCATCTGTTAGGGGCCTCCATATAACATGATCATCCAAGCAAGCTCAAGTAAGACTCAAGCATAGTGACTCCTTTCCTTCCCACTTTCCATCTTACCAAACATGGGTAGAGAATGAAAATGGATCGTGGAAATACCCGAAGGAAACAATTGGGAAAATAGGATAATTTGGTCCCTTCATCGGGGTCTTGGTTTGGGTTCATGGTCTTATAGTAAAGACCTTAATACCTGATGCCATAACCATATATTGTATATGGAAGCATTTGGTCCTTGATTTGGGTCTGGGTCTAAGCCCTGTAACCTGGACTAGAGTCAGGCATGTCCTGGTAGGGGTCCTCTTTATGCATTGTGGATTTGGGACAGGAAACACAATGGACCAGACCCAAATTTGATGTCATTTCATATCTTTTCATGGGGCGCTGATTGTCCATTCAAAATGCTTGCAGGCCTTGATCACTGCAATATGATGCAAACTTGATCATTCTGTAAAGCAGATGACACTTCTGTACCCGTTCGCCGATGGGAACACCATCTCTTTCTCCTGTGCTCTGAACAAAGCCTTCAATCAAGTGACCACCAGAGTCGCAAGGAGAGTACATGCAGTCCTTTGCATATAGAACCGTGTAGTGATTGACGCCAATGAAATCGAGCCCATGTTTCAGCTTCTTTGATTCCTCTGAAGAGAATATAGGCAGTCTATGGCCTAGAATGCGGCGCATTTCAGAAGGGTAGTCTCCATAGAAGAAGGGATCCAAGAACCTGCACAATAACAATGTCTCAAGTCCAGAATGAATCTATAAGAAGGGAATCTGTGATGTGTTGGGTTCAAGTATGGTGGGCCTAGATTCAGGTGATCCATATCCTAGGTGGGGCCTTTCTTGGATGGTCAATGAAATTAGGAGTCCTCTCAACAGATGTCCATTTCAACGGATAACAACCATTACTTAGATAATTGAGAATTTGAGATTCTCTGTTACGTTTTTTTTTTTTGGTTGATGGTGGACATGATCAGATGGATGATCTGGATAATCAATAAGTGGGCCCCCATCTGTTTACAATGTTAGGGCCAAGCAAGCTGTAGATTCATTCAGGTCATCCACTTCATGATATATACACTGAAGAGTTGTCTAAGAACAATGAATGGAGGACTTCTCAAGAGTAGATGAGTTCTTAGCAACCATTGCCAAAAAAGGCTGGAGGAGCTAATGTGCAACTAGATTAAAATGAACCAGGCCAGTCCAGTTGAAGCTTGAAGTACAGAAGGTTCAGTTAATAAGAAAAACACCTAGACCAATAATCTTGCCCATGGGTCTGAAAAGGCCTAAATTTAGTCACAGAGAACACCCACCAGTTATTCTATATCAGGCCAGTGAGGCCATCTAATCGGGCCCTTATCAGTGAATGGCCCAGTCGTTGGATATCTTGTTTCTAGGGCCAAAAGCACATTCACATCCCATGGGTCCAAAGAAAGCTGGACAAGCCCACTTACAACTCCAAGCACAACCATGATTTAGATGTAGAGACAAAAATGGCTATAAATTAGCCAAACTTTACTGTTTTTTTGGGTCCAGAAATCAATTCTCAAGACCATTCATATGGGCCCCTCATCAATATATGCCATACACTGGGTAGAGTGGGATTGAAAGGTATTAATGTGGATTCTAAGTGATCATTTATTCAAAGGCCCCAAAATCGAATCGATATCCATTTACTTAAAAAAACTTTTAAATGTTGAGGCTTTCTAATAAAAGGAAACAATCATCAGATCACTTTGATCTTTCAATTCAGTAATTTATGTCTTAAAGTGGGCTCCACAAGGGTAGGAGAAAAAATGCATCCCAAATTTAATATTTAATTATATCCCATGTGCGTTTGGTGCATACCATGCCACAAAGAAAGCAAGGGCCCTTTCTGCAGCTTTCTGATCTGCCTGTTCTTCCTTGAGTGGTTCATACATGACAGCATGCACAGCAATCCCAATACGCCCACCCTGTTTGGACTGCCATCAATTTCAAAATATATGAGAAAAAAAATACACATCTTGAGTCCGGACTCCGGATTCTAGAGGGCTTTGACTTAGATCAGGTTAGGTAACAAGTGAGGAAATGAGGATTCCTCGTTACTTTTAAAAATAGGGCTTTTCCCACCCAAAGTTTGTATGGTTGAGGATTCCTTAAGTCAACATTTAACAGGTGAAGAATAGGATTTTACACACCTTTTCCCTTTCAATGAGGATTTCCACATCCTATTAGGGGGTCGAAGTTGAGAATCCTAAGATTGAGGACCTCAAATGGGCCAATTCCTTGAGGTGGATTTTCCACCACAGATACCTTTTCTCCAGCCAGTTGGACAGCAGATGGGACGACATCAATGATAAGAGATGATTGGGTATGATGTCCACTCATTGTCACTTCCTATCTTCTGAGTTTTGTCTGTCAGCAAGCATGTTTTTTATGCTTTACTGCTTTGGATTAGATGGCCACTAGCTTCTTGTGTATAAATGTTTGGACATTTGTCCTTGTGGAAAACATGCATAACTGTAAAAGTATCAATGAGTAATGATGTGGCAAGACAGACACATGCAAATGTGGGAAGCCCACAGGGGTAAGATGCCAATTAGACTTTGTGGAAAAGCAAAAGTCTTTTTCTTGAGGATTTGATTACCATACTTAACCTTTTAAGTAAAAGTAGAAGGAAAATGGGTGATATGTATCTCCATTTCACCAATGCACTTTCGAAAATATATAGCTAAATCTCCAAGGGAAAAGGAGGTAGTTAGGTTCGAGCCTTGTCTGGAATAAGAAAGTGGGGTCAAATAGCGCTTTAAACAAAAAATAGTTTAGATAAGGGCAAAGGCAAAAGTATGGACCCATGGATCCAAATCATCTCAGTATCTCAGTCAAAATTAAAAGTTATGGTCAAAATTATCTTCAAAACATTTCAGTTTAATATAGTATAATGGGATTCAAAACAGGACAGAGCCACCTTCTTTGTGGGAAGTGGGCAACAGAGAAAAAGGGTTTCTCATTTCTTCCCTGCCTCATTTACAATGACATCAACATGGGCATTTATTACTATTACCATTACCTGATAGTGCTTTCTATAATGATATACTGCATTGGCATGAGAAAGTATTATGTTGTGTGCTGCAACAAAAGGCTCAATCTCAGAATTCCCATCAGAACAGTTGCCAAATGGTGCAGAACAGCGACCAGGAGGGTATGTTCCCATGAGATAACCATATTTGGCCACCACATTGGGCTCATTGAAGGTAGCCCACAACTTCACCCTGTCACCCAACTCCCTAAAGCAGATTTCAGCAAAATACACAAATTCTTCCCTGCCAAATACCCAAGTCAATCAAGTTAATACATAACTCATATATTATAATTATTAAGGCAGTGATTGAAAAGTAGTAGTTTTTGGTAATGCAAGCTCCTAATAGTAAGTAGCACTCAACTGCATTTGGCTACTTAGCCATGAACCATATCTGTCCTCTAGTACTTGTGGTATGTCGTAGTGGTTCAATGTAACAAATGGTTGGATTCCTGTAGTCGAGTTCCATCAGATAACTGAAGATTTATTCCTTCTGTTTGATAGAAATCTGAAGGATCTAGGACTACCTCTGAGTAGAAGAGCATCTATTAGCTTGTTATAGAACATGATCCCAGCAGGGTTAATGTCCCCTGTTCTCCCACCTAAGACAGTCTAAGAAAATCATCAGCACCTAGGGTGGCAATTCTTGGCCTACCCCAAACTCAACTTGAACCCCACCGAGTAATTCAGGCTTAGGTTAGGCTATGCACCTGCACTTTGACCCATAGACCTCGATAGGGCTTAGGTTAACTCTTTTAACTTTTAGTTAGTGGTTGTATTAACAGTTTTAATTCAGTTGATAAAATGGGTTGGGCTCAGTTTGAGCACATACATGTCCACAGGGTTGAACCAGACCCAAACTCGACCTGACCATTGGAACTCCTGAAGTTAAAGGTCACAGGGGGTGCCAAACAGGCATCATATATGAGCCGTTGAGTGGGTCTCGGGTCAATTTTGAAAACTCTGACCTGTAATTAAAGATGACCGTTCCAACTTGAACAGGATGGTCAATTACTGATTTGTGAAGGCAGGCCTATATGAAATAGCATTAAAAATAATGTGTTAGATGGGTTGGGTTGAAATGACCAAGTTGAGTGAGAGTTGGGGCCTGTGGGTATTTTGACTCATTCAATAAATGAAAACATCCTCTCTTGAAACTCCCTACTGCTGAAGTGCCCACTAATTTTAGTACCTGAATATGATAATTTCCTACTCACCAGGTAAAATTCTTGTCCAGGAGATAGAGAAACGGTATGAATTTACGCCGAGGGAATGCATCAGCTCTATGTCATCCTATTCCAAGCAACACCAACAAAACATGGGCTTAGTTACTGAAGAAATTCACTTATGAAGGAGAAAGATCTCTTCTAGTTCTACCATGTAAAGATGGTAATGGTCGTCTGCAATATCTCCATTTTCTCCACTTCTTATGTTTCCTGAAGAATGTCAGGACAAGAAATGGAAACTGAATCAACTCATGCAAGTTATGAATCAACCCATGAGATTTTTCCTCTCTCTCTCTCTCTCTCTCTCTCTCTCTCTCTCTCATGATTTTGAACTTTGTCCTGTTTATACCTGGTTTGTGACTGAAAATGTCCCAGTTGCTAAGGCTCTTACCATCTTCTAGAATTGCTCCTTCAAACTGTCAAAGTAAAAAATATATATATTTTTAGACAAATCATAAAAGCAAGAAGAAGAAGAAGAAGAAGAAGAAGAAGAGGAGGAGGAGGAGAAGGGACCTGATAAGATGAGGATGCAGTTCCAAAGAGAAACCCATCTGGAAACAGACCTCTATTGATCTGCTCTAGAGAATTGCCAACAAAAGACAGACCCAACAAGAAAAGGATCAAAAAAAGCGAGTGGGTTGAGATTTCCATTCTTGATCAGAACCAAATCAAACACCCCACTGCTGCTCTGTTTTGATGTTTCACATGCACATTATATAGTAAAAAGTTTTACCAAAAACTAGAGACAATTTTTCAATGCTTACAAATAACTACCGTAACAGCTTCGATTGAGTAGCTCAACCCGTATCAAGGGTCATCTGTGGAACACTTCAGACTTCTTAGTTTATTTTGTTTTTAATTTGTATGAGTTTATAATAAAAGCAGGGGGACAGAAGTTATATTAATGAGGTGATTGGATGGAATCAGGCGTGTTTGGTTGGACGGTGGGTTAAAGTAAAGTGCGGTAAAGCCTTCATTATCTAGACAAAAAAAAAAAAAGAAAATAAGGGGTCACATTAAAAGTACATAAATTTAAAATTCTCTCTTTCTTTAAAATAAATAGTAAAAGAATAACTTTCTTTCTCCACTAATTGACAAAATGATCATCTTTTTACACAAAAAGTCAAAAAAATTTCCTAACAATAAAAAAAAAAAACCATCATAACCCCTTATAATTTATTTTCTCTTAATTTGATGCTTCACCTCACTTTACCACAATTCACCATCCATCCAAACACGCAAATTATCTAACTTGGAAATGTAAATGGGACGCTCTGGAGTTTTGATTTATTTGGGGTCATAGCTGGGTAGCTATTGGGATTGAAGAAAACTCCTTGAGTCCGAATCTCCTGTGTCGCTGAAACAGAAAGATATTGTTTTGTCTTATCAAATAATGTTAACTGTATAAAATCTTTTTCTTTTCTTTTTTCATTCCGAGGAGGGCGCATTAGTCGGCATGATTTAAAAGGATGAAACAGTATCTCCCTATTTCAGCGAAACATGGGATCAAGACTCTCCTTTCATAGGAAGGAATTTCTTTTAATTCCTACAATTCAACACTAAGCAAGCAAATAACCCTCAACGAGATCTAGGATATTTTTGTTGCAAATCATGAACATGCCAATGTATCTAACTAACCTAATTGACATTAAATTATAGGGTGTAAATACAAAAAAGATCATTAAATTCAAGTTAAGCTACAAGGTTAGTATGCTAGAAAAAAGTTGGGTCTTGTTATATCTAACAAGATATTCATCCTTTATTCTAGACTTTGTTAACAAATGCAAACATCAGTTAAGACTATTAGGTGTAGAGCCAAAGAGAGTTGAGGTGGAGCAATTGTCTCCCCTAATCTTTGAGTGAATCTCTGTACAAATAGAGCAGTGAGAATCCACGCTTATCAATATCGTTTTAATATGGTCGAAAAACCTCGTTTCAGCCATGTAGCCAAAACGAAATGCATACTATAACTTTTTTCGATTTTTCTTTTGTCCAAAATCCATATTTTCGGCCGAAATTGCCAAAATGAACGGAAATTTTGAAATGGATGAAATTTCCAAATAAACAAAATGTTGTGGAGCATTTATTCAAACTTCAATCTTAAAGGATGTTAACTTTTATTATTATGAAAACGTGTTTAAGCTTTATTGTGGTAAGTAATGTACTTAAATTTTATACTAGCATGTTATAATTTTGTATCATCATAATGAATTAAATGTATAATTTATGTTTTATGTTTTACGTTTTATTTTTCTAATTTTCTACATATATAACTTTTTATTTTGTTATTTTTCCAGAATGTAAATTTGAAAAGTTTAACCAAAATCTTGACTCGGCCAAAATATTTTATTTTGAAGGCCAAACAAAAATGGGGTCCCAAACAAAATTGACAATTATGTAGTCCCGAGAAGGGGCCATACATTGAAAATCCGAATTGCTAATGTTAAAGTTCCTATCCTTTAGAGGGGCAATTTTCAAATTTTACATCAATAAGAGGTGGTTTCACTCTATATTATTGGGCACATGGGATAAAATTTGGGAATTATCTATTTAAGGGGACGACGATTAATTTGAGTGGTTTGAACGTTCAATAGATGGGCTCATTGTGGAGTTGCACACCCGTTGGGGTCTGATGAAATGAAATTTGGCTGAAGCCATATTAAGGGGCATGTAGTATATATGACTGATTTGGATCAACTACCTGTGGGGCTCAATTGGGTGCTGTATGGAAACTCCCATGCTGATCCCAGCACATGATCATTTTTCTTTAACGAAATAATAATGAACAAAATTTATAGGTATTGTGCTTTGCAAATCCAATTTGCTTTTCTTTTTATTGGTACAGAATTACTTTGCTGTAAGTTCAGAGAGTGAGAACAAAAAAAAAAAAAAAAATCTAATGAGAATCCACAATCTACATGCGGGGGGACGGAAGAAAAAGAATCTCCTTTTCTCTTTCCTTGTCCGCTACGTGGTGGCTTCTGATTCGTCCAAACTGGACTTCATGTTTGGACAAAACTGGAGATCAAGGGCATGCGCCCTCTTCTCAAAATCACAATCCCTTGAAAAGAGAAGTAAGATAACTCCTCAAACACACGCTACATTGACACAAAACGACCCCAGCCAGCCACTTGATATTTTTCCCTTTCCCTCTCCCTTTCCCTTTCATATGATTACGATATTACATGATCTTTTAGTGGCCACACAAAAGTCATAAACCCTATGCAAGTAATCTAGAAAGATTGAAAATGAAGGGCATGTCCCTCAATTATGGGTGGGTGATGTTTGAGAAGAAGACAATGGAGGAAATCCTGTTAGTTATTATTCCTGAGATCAGTACGTTTTTTTGATGGATGGGAAGGGAATCATCAGTGCTGGTACCACTCCCATTGATATATTTTGGTGGGCTATATGTGATGCAATCGTTCATTACTGCACGGAACCGCTTGCAACCAATTATATGGTCAAGGACGAAAAGGATGTGCATAATGTTGTTTGTCCTGACATTATCAGCTGGGGACAGATAAATACACCCACTCTAGTTAGTAAGTAAACCCACTCTACATCCCCACTATTGATTGTTATAATGCTACATTTCAGAAATGTAGTGCTTGTACAGTTCTACTTACCAGAGTGAAAAAGAGCAAAGATAAGGGAAGTGACATAAAGCGCATAAAAAGTTGGAGTACATCGAGATGGAGGACTTTTCTTTACATGGGCATTCGATCTATGTACTTCCCCATGGGAATGGATTAATGAACGGACATAATTGATTTAACAAATCACCAAATATGGTTTAGCCCATCAATGGAAAAGCTTAATAGGTGGAGAAATTATTTCCATTCTCCAAAAGATGACCCCCAACCCTAACTGTGCGTATTAGTTGCACTGGTCAGCAGTGCAGCTAGGGCTGTTAATCCGGCCCTTTTAACGAGGGGGCTGCCCGGCTCGTCCCGTAAAAGCCCTCAAAATGAGGATTTTTTTTTTTATCCTAAAGCCAAAGAGTAGGGTAGAGCCCAATTTTGAAAAGACCGCAACCTTAAGGGGTGAGTTAGGACTTGACTTAGCCAACCCGAGGGGGCTCGGCCCGACCCTTTGTCGATTAATATATAAAATAAATAATATGTATAATATATATAGAGAGAGATTTACAAAAAAATATAAAGAACTCCTAATTAACAATTAATGATAGAGACTTAATATTTTGTCAAACAATAATAACCAAATTTTAGAAATATATCCCCATAGATCAGAATATTGCCACATATATTTAATTCTATGTTATCATTTGAATGATATATTTGACTCTATGTTTGCCCAACACGGACATATTATTCAATAAAAAGAAAATTCAATTTGTCATTCATTATATTGATTTTCACCAATATAAACTATTGAAGGTTGAGAGTTTAGATAGATGATCATTAACATTATCATTAAGTGAGATTGAGTTTCAACCACTAGTTATTGATCGATGCCAATTTCTTTCTATACCCTAACTTTTATGACTGTTTTTGTTTCATTCATGTGGACCCCACATCCGGAGTTAAAAGTTTGTGACTCATAAAACAAATCATCTTTATCATTCATCTTTGGTATTCAAAGTTTAATTGTTTTGTTATACAATCCAATGGTGATTTTTCGAAGAATTACAAGTTAGGGTTAATTCTAACTCAAGAGTGGTCTAATGTTTATTTGAACCACATATACAAATAATTTATTTGGAATAAGTCTAATGCCTAGTAACTACTTTATAAAAATTATATAGAACATGAACTAGTAAAAAAGGCAACAAGTAGCAACACTTTAGCTGCAACAATCTTAATAATAGCCTGAAAACAAACAAAATCGAGCACATTATTTAAACTATGTAACTACTGCTAGTGTGTTAAGGTATTTAAAAGTGTATTTCCTAGTTTCATGTCACAATATTATCACAATACCTTATTTCAATTAATCGTAACTAATAACTTTATAAAAGTTTGAAGTAGCTTGTTTTGTACATAGAAGAATTATTATATATGATAAAATTAAAAAAAAAATCATTTCTTTCGGTCCTGGTCTAACCCTAACCCTGCCCTAACCCTTAAGGGTAGGATAAGGGCTTCGATACTATAGGCCCGACGTGGGCTTCGAGGGCTTTGACTTGATCTAATTCCAGCCCGCATATATGAAGGTAGGGTAAGGGTTACCCCAGCCCCAATCATTTGACAGCTCTAAGTGCAGCGACTCCGTAGTCAACTTTAGCACTAAAATAGAGATGATAAGGAAAAAGAAGGAAAGGCCCACAGTACAGCCATATCATATCATCAATAGCTAGCAAGTACAAGATCTAGACCATTTATTATGGTCCACAGGGTGAAAAAATATCATATTACTATGTTTGGGAAGGGGGGAGGGGAGGGGAGGAGACGGAAAGTTTGAGGGGGAAGGAAAATGAAGGGGATGGAAGAGAAGGGAAAATCAATTTTACCACCCTTTGTTTGGATAGTAAAAAAGTAGAGGAATGAAAAGTGAAAAAGTAGTGTTCTGTCTGTTTGTTAGGTAAAGAAAAAATTATCAATTTACCCTTATTTTTGCAAAAAGATAAAAAAATCATCTCTTTTGTTGGGTAGAAGGCAGTTTAGTAAATTTATAACAAATCCTCTCTTTCCCTCACATTTTCCCCTCATTTTTTAGGGGAAACAAAAATTTTCCCTCCATATTCCCCTCCCCTAATTTTTCTCCCCCCTTCTCAAACACCATCTGTTAGAGCATTCCCTCCATTTTCCCCTCTATTTTTTTCTTCCCCTCATTTTACACCATTCCCAAACACACAAACTTTTGAGGGGTCATTGCCACCTCTTGTGAGCCTCCGCTAGCTCCACCATGATTAGAAGAGTTCTAACCAATTCAGACAAGGATTGGCCATGACTCAGTGGAGAACTAGCCTGAAGCTTATCAAAATTTAGCAAGATCAGTTGTGGGCCTAATACCTATGCATGGATCCATCCCAGGGGCACACAAAGCTTATCCTCAAAGACACTTTGACAATGCTCTCTCTAACCTAAATTTCTACTATATCTAACAACTGTAGCCATTTGTCCTTCTTCCTCGCCTTCTCTTCTGAAAAAAAAATAGTGATATGCCTTGGATTCTACGGTTGATCTGTACTGATTGATGAAAAGTTTTTAAGCCATCTGCCTTGGATTCAATGGTTGGTCTGTACTGATTGATGAAAAAAAATGGAAAATTATAAATGCACCCACCCTACTTGGTAAATAAACCCACTCTACAACCGATTAAATACTGATTGCACTTGACAGCTACCAAGAAAGTAAAAGGAAGTATTTAATTTTGGGAAGAGGTGTACTGTCCGGTACACACGTGAGATTAGTCAATCTCATTTTCATAGCCTCGAAAAGCGTGTGTATATTAGGGCTGCACATGGGCGGTTCGGATCGGTTTAACACTAAAACCAACAACAAAACCGAACCAGTCGGTTTTTTAATTAACCGATCCGATCCGACCGATGGAGAGGGCTTAAACCGAACTGAACCGAACCAAACGGTTCGGTCTAGTTCGGTCGGTTAAACCGTTGTTTTTTATTTTATTTTTTTGAAAATCAAACATTAAAATCTTCAAAATGATGATACCCCGTCCTTTGCATTTATTCTAATATTTAGTGCAAATATAAAAATTCAACATTCCAGTGACCGATATAAAAAATAATTCTACTCCACAAAGAGAGTTTGGACTAAATGCAAGCGCACAAAAACGAAACCCTAAGGCTAAAATAGTAAAAAAGCAATACTTAAGTTATTGTATACGGTCGGTTCGGTTTAAGCGGTTAACCGTGGGCTCAATCCGATAACCGACTGATGTAAGCGGATTTTATGATTTTCAAACCGTTAACCAAATCGATTTACTATAAACCGATCCGAACCGCCCGGTTCGGTCGGTTCGGTCCGGTTTTACGGTGATATCGGATTTTTTGTGCAGCCCTAGTGTATATGTGGTATCGTGGGTGTCTTCCTCTTTATCCGGATGATGCAGCGGAACTAAGGCCGGATGAGAAAAATACAAAATAAGCCTCGATTTTTGTACCAATAAGAAGATCCAACTTTTACATAAAACTAATTTAATAATTTTTCACTTTGATATAGAGTAAAATTCGGTTAAGTGCTTGCAAGGCACTTATATGCTCGAAATTGATCAGTCCCAATGTTGATACTTGCTAGTTGAAAATAGCAATAGTTTTTTTTTTTCAATCCGCAGGCACTTATATGCTCGAAATTGATCAATCTCAATGTTGCTACTTGCTGGTTGAAAGTAGCAATAATTTTTATTTTATTTTTTCTTTCAATCCTGGCTAATGGTGCCGGGACCCCCAAAGAGATCCACACATGTGAATAGAGTACTTGTGCATGCGGGGAGTGAAACTTGCACATTCCAAAAAAGAGAACCCACACACAAGGAGAGTGAAACCTACATCCACATGCAGTGAGAGAGAATTTGATATGTGTCATGTTTTTTTTAATCCTTATTTTTTGAATTTTAATATGAGAGAGAAATTGCACTAGTTCAGAAAAAAGGGTGATTTTTCTCCTTTTACGGTCAGTGGTATCTGAACCTCTTTTTAAATTCAATAGTAATTATGTCTTCCAAATTAGCATTGCATGATCTTGCTAAGGCCGGTATTTTTAATGGCAAGAACCTAGCCGTATGGAAGTGTTGGATGGCCGCATTGCTGAACTTTGACAGTCCACTGCTCCTCTATCTAATGCAAAAAAGTTCAGTGAGTTGTAAACACGAGTCCACTGGTCATCACTATCAAATATTGCAACACACTGTGTCCTGAATGTGTGCAACTCTTCTATTAAGTTATACCGGATAGTTGCCCATGGATTTTCGTGAAGACCAAGACAGACAGCTATCACCCGAAATCCGCAATTTCCATCAGTTTTTTTTTAGGACGAAGCATGTGTGCTGCTGTGGCCTTTTCCGTCTCGGGACGCGAGCCATTTCAAGGCTCATCAACGACATTATGACGTCAGCGACAAATCAGAGAGTGAAGTAGGCTCTTATACTGCTGACGCAAGGCGGGCCAGGTCTACAGTCAACAGAAACTTTGACCAGCCATATCATGCTCATCTGCACTTCGATCGATGAGCGGTTTGGTTTTGCGGATTTGTGGTGACGAGCACCACTCAATAGCATTGACAAATTTTGAATCCAATGATCAGAAATTTTAGAGGGGAAACCATCAACCAAATCGAATCCATCGGTTTTCTATTTTCCTGAACCGAACCGAACCTGGTGGGCCGTGTCGTTGACCGGCACGGCAAGGCCTGCAACCCGACCCATTTGACATCTCTATCTTTAGATAGTGTTTATAGGATCTTATGCCTAGCCTAATTAAATCCGTCAATGAGACTTAGATTAAAATCTAAACCACATGAAGTCACAATTTTCTTTACTACTTCTACGCCAAATTACAGCCCAAGAGGAGTGGGACCCACCATCAAGTTAACATACTTTTTTTTATTCAACATATACTAATCATTTGATTCATCCTTCAAAAAAAATCTTTTCATAGAAACTAGAAGATAAATTTCTTGAATATTAAATAATAGATTGTAAAATATTAATATATAAAATTAATTTTTCTTATTTTTCAAAAAAGTAAAAAATAATAAATAAAGTGCATCAATTTGATGGGCCTATCAAAATCGAATGATTAGAAATAATATATGATTAAAAAGATTATACCTTTCTTTTCTACGTTTTGAGTCACAATAATCTTGACATTACAGCTGGTTGGAGTATCATTACATCACGTTGATTGATGAATGGTGATTGATGTGCCATGTTAGAATGGTGATTGATGTGCCATGTTGGAAATTACCCTTTTTTTTTATTATTTCTTCAAACTGAAATTGCAAAGTGGGTACTGTACAAATCCAAAATAGGCCGTACACCCACCCTTCTAGGGTGGGTGCATAAATCAACACCCTATCAGCGGTCCTTCGTCCAAACAGGGCTCCGGGCCCCCACACACGGGGGGATGGGATGGAAGAAAGAGAAAAGTAGATTCCTCATAGAATTCAGTGTGTGTTGAACAGGGGTACGTTTGCAATTTGCAATTCTTGGATTCTTTTTTTTTTTTTCTAAATGGGAGATTTGTATTAAGGAAAGAAGAATAACATGGGCAACAGGCCCCCAAAACGCACTGGGAAACTATACAGAAGAGTGTAAGTGCACAAAAATTCACGAACCCGGGGGGTGGTGTTCTTGCGACTCACTGAGGAAGACGAAGGCTGAGGCTCCCCGTTTCCTCGTTGAAGGTGAAAGAACCGATGCCTGATAACCTGGAAGAGGGAGAAGAAACAGGTCAGAGGACCCTGGCTGTGGGCGGCGCAGGGCTCTCCGATGCCTAAGTCAGTATGTGTACTGGACAGTAGGAGGAGATTTTGGGGGAGAAGGTGATACCAGTGGTTCTCTCGGACGGGCCAGAGAGAGAGAGAGAGCCCCCCTTTGCTGTTCCGGTTTGGCCCCTTTTATAGGGGAGGAGAGGAGACAAGGAGGTGACCCTGTCAGAGAGCTATCCCATCATTGCACGCCATGTCGCATCGGGCCATACCCGGGCGTCTGTGGACGCCGTTCTGTCAGAGGACGTGGGCGGCATGGGAGGCTCTGTCAGAGAGTATGGGCGTGCCCTTGTCTTGTCGCGCGTGCTCTAATGTGCTTAAGTGTCCAAGGGTGGACAGCTGTCAGGCCCTGCCTTGGCTAGCCCTGACCGAGGTCGGGGTGTGACGCTGAGGTCGGGGAGCCGAGGGCGGAAGCCGAGGGCGGGAAGCCGAGGTGAGGCTTTTGCCGAAGTGGGAGCCCTTGGCCGAGCAGGCGGAGCGCGGAGGTTTGAGATGAGTTTTGCCGAGGTGGATTAGCCGGCGTGGCAGCACGGGATGGAGAATCAGGCCAGTTATCCGGTGAGCTAGGAAATATCCCTGTAGGAGGTGCTTCCTCCCCACTGTAGAGCCATTTATTTACACTTCAGGCGTCTTATTTGCGTGCGCCTTAATCATGCATTTGGCTCCGTAGAGTAGCCTCCCCAGGAGTCGATCCCAAGACCTCTCCCTTAAGAGAAATCTTGGACTTACCCTGGTACCACTTGAGCTAGTAAGTGTAAACAAATGGCTCTACAGTGGGGAGGAAGCACCTCCTACAAAGAGTTTAAAAAAGTAGGGACCGCAACACAAAGAAGATAGATATGGCTCAAAGGCTCTCTCAAAAGGAAAATAGGGTAACATAGAGCTGTCGCTGTGGATAGTACGCTTGGTCCCACAGCAATACCAGGATCCATCCCCGGGTGGGCAGGTTAACTTGAAATCTGACCAACTGGCGAGAAAAAAAAAAGGAAAAAAGGCACAAGTTAGCCACTTTGGGAAATTGCAACTCTTGATCTAAACTCGCTAACTCCGCCCGATCCAACACGGCAATCCATGTTCTTGCTGACAATTCCAATCCATATAATACATGCCACATGGGTTGGATTTGGGTCGAGTCCATACATGTTACTTGACCTTCAACCAGAACCAAATCTTCAAGCCCAACCCAAGTCCACCTTTTGTAGTTCAACCAGCAACAACCAGGCACAGCCCCTGGAGCTCCTAGAGTTCAGGTTGAAATTTTCAATATCAACACTAAATTAGTCGGACCCGGGTTGGGCGATCCAGGTAGAGACCCTTTCAACCCTTGTTAGCTTAGTGTAGTAGTACTTGTATTCATTTATTCATTTGTGCCATGCTGGAATTCCGCAGCACTATTGTATTCATTTCCCATTGAGCCATGGTAAAGCAATTCCTCTCTCCTCTGATGATAATGATTTCCCAAAGGAATTCACAAAAAAATAGTTTGATTTTTTCTCTTTCTATGTGGAAGAGAATTACATGCACCAAACAATGAAAAAAATGGCAAGCATAAATAATTGGAGGCTATTCTATGCTACTAGAGAATCCTCATATTGTACAAAGGTGTCTTTAGAGATTAAATAGGGCAGCTATATCTTATACTATATTACGCTATAGGGTCTTTGAGGTGATTTGGATTGTTGGTTATAATTTTAAAGGTAAGTTATTCTTCTATCCTCCATTATCTCTCATGAATACCCACTTCTTATCCCTTGTAACACTTATTTTATCTCATATAACCACCCATGTCTATTTCATATTTTTCCTCTTTTGATTTTGGTAAAACCCCGCTCTCCTATACCATTTTTATAGATCATCCCATTTTGTTTTACCTCATGTCTCATATTCTCTTTCTACTCTACCTACTCTCAATTGTGAAAATAGGTAGGTCATATGTTTCTTGTTTATATATATATATATTTTATTTCTAGAAATTCATTATTGTACATTGTATTTGGACTGCTATTCAAATCAATGCCTATTTTCCAATTGTACGAATATTTGATTTGCATTGTATGGGCATACTTGTGCTCAGCACGGGTTACTGTGCTAGTTATAAATTAATAGTAGAGGCATTGCTCATTCAGTTGATAGCTTGGCTTGGTCCATGAAGTCATTGGGACAAGTCACTACGAGTCATGATTGAGCGAAAACGTCAAGATCTGGTATGTACGTAGGTGTAAAAAGCGAAAATAAAAACAAATCTCAAATTTCTTTTTGGGAAGGGGGGCCAAGGCCCAAATCTTTACTATTGGTGGTAGTAGTTTGGGCCTTTTTTCTTATAATGTTGTTAGTAATAGGCAAAATCTTGTTAAAATGATTGTTTTAGCTGAATTAGCATTTTTTTTTGGTTGAAAATGAGTTTTTTGAAGAATATGTCCAAAATAATCTTCAACCACAATTAAGAAAGATTTATAGAAATACTGTTAGAAATGATGCTATTAGGCTTTGGCTAAGTGAGAAGGAAAATATTAAAAATCACTTTGCAAATATTCCTGGTAGAATAGCTATAACTACAAATATTTGGTCATCTAGAGGAGATGATAATTATCTTTGTGTTACTGCCCATAACATAGATACAAAATGAGTTATTAATAAACGAATAATTAGTTTTTCCAAACTTGAATGGCTAGACAGTGGCAATTAGGAGTGTTCAACGGGTCAAACCCAACCCGAAAAAATTTAAATGGGTGAAAACCCATTTGAACCCGACCCGTTTGGGTCACGGGTTTGTCGGGTCACGGGTCAGCGGGTCACGGGTTGGGTTCGGGTTCGGGTAAAAAAGAAATAATAAAAAAATGTGATTTTATTAAAAATGATACAAACAAATGAGTTTTTTTTCCCATCAATCTGCACAAGTTGAAACTTCCAGGTTCAGAGTAGTCCATATTCCATAATACAACAGTCAACAATAGTCCGTATTCCATAAATAATACATACTTCTAGCACAACTCACAACAATATCTGTCATCAACTCACAACAACCTTCATCAGTCATCACTCATCACAATTCACAAATCACAACAATACCAGTCACAGACTTCATGAAGTTTTCAAAGCAATAAAAAAAACTACAATTTAATTAGAAAAACAAATATGGTTTTCCATCTCAAGTTTGAGTCTCAGGAACTCAAAGTGGAGGTTCTCTGGGTTCTTCTGTTAGTTTGCCACCACCAATCAGAACTGTATCACAACACCTCATCTTCCTTGCAGAATACCAACCTATATTCAGCACTAACGCACATACAAAACTATTCAAAATCTCGGCCCCACTACAGCTAGGGTGTTCCAATCCAGACCTAGTTAGTCATCAGACCTGTGTTTTAAGTCCAAATTCAGCACATGGGTCAAAGTGTTAGACCTGGGCCTTGCCCATTTGAAATATATATGAACTGTAAATTTTCAAGAACAGCCAAACTTGTGAGAACAATCAAGCATGTGAGATCAAGCCCCCTTCCTCCATATTATCATCCTGTAAATGTACATGGATCAAATTTGACACTCATTAAAATTGTGCAGGATCATACATAATTTAGCATTTGAAGTTAAACAGCTTTAAAACTCTTGGAAATAGTACCTCTTTAGTAGGATGCCTTTTTTTACTTAGGTTGGAAGTTTAAGCAAGCATAGCTCCATGCCTGGCTAGTTGATTCAGAAATTTAATTTTTGCTGCATTACTATAATGGCCATGGTCCACCCCCACTGTAAAATAAGAGAAATCTTGGAGGGGCCATGTATAAGAATTGCTTGCAGGTATCTATTGACATCTTGACCTCCTTGTACCCATTCCACTCATCTTTTCGCTTCCTAAAAAAATAAAATAAGCATGATAAGAATTAACTCAAACCCGCCCCCTCTGCAGCCTTATACTGCCCCCACAAATATGTGATAGGTACATGTGTGATAAAAGGAGAAAAACAAAGAAGAAAGGAAGAAAATATAAAGACAGGGGAGAACATTTGGTTTTCTAGGATGAATAATACTAGAAAAAAAAAGAATAAATGTTATCGGGTTCATGGGTCACCCGGTAACCCGACCCGTGAAACTAGTTAATCGGTACCAACGGTTACGGGTCGGGTCAAGCACCAGAAATATGCTACCATGACCCACCCATTGACCCACGGGTCGGGTCGGGTAACCGGGTCGGGTCGGGTCACGGTTAATTTTGTACAGCTCTAGTGGTAATAGAATAAGTGTCCTTATTTTGGAAAGATTAGATAAATATAATATTAAGGATAAAGTTATAGTTGCAACTTTAGATAATGCAACAAATAATATAGTGGCTATTGAACTAATGAAATTGTAGATGCCACTTGCATATTTGATAGAGGGTTCTATCTTCCAAAACAGATGTGTGTGCTACATTTTAAATCTATTGCTGGATTTGGTTTAAAGCATATTTCAACTAGAACAAGAAAAAATTAGAAAAATTGCTAAATATATTTTCTGCTCCGCACAAAGAAGATAGTTATAT
Organism: Litsea cubeba; assembly: GCA_012931725.1. Taxonomy (NCBI): domain Eukaryota; kingdom Viridiplantae; phylum Streptophyta; class Magnoliopsida; order Laurales; family Lauraceae; genus Litsea; species Litsea cubeba. The sequence goes on from CM022945.1 coordinate 114,583,955, forward strand.
TCCATAATATTTGTGAGGCGTAATATATCAGCCATAAAATTACCCAAAGATTATAGATGGAATTCTATGTATGATTTGTTAAATAAGGCAATTGATAGAATATCAGTTTTGAATGAATATTGTGCTTTTAATGGATAAGAATTCTTGATGGGTGAGGAAGATTGGGTGATGTGTGCCCACTTAAGAGAATTATAACAAGCCTTTTATACTGCAACATTATTTTTCTCTGGGGTGTATTATCCCACATCTAATGGAGCTTTAAATTATCTTTAAGAAATTGCTTTACTATTTAATAAATTTAGAGATCATTTTTTACTTAAAGAAGTTATAAAAATGGAAGAAAAATTTAATAAATATTGGAAAGATGCTCCAATGATATTTTATTTTGCTGCTGTATTAGATCCCAGGTTAAAATTAAGTTGTGTAATTTTTTTTACTGAAGAAATAAATAATAGTATGCAGCACCAAGATTTAGATTCTTTTTCAAAGATAAGAACAAAATTAAAAATAAATTTTTTAATTTTATTGTGATCAAATGGGTACAACAGGGGTTACCACGCCCCTCAACAAGTCAGCAGTCAGATGACGCTGGGTGGGATCTATATTATAGTAGAATGGGCATAGCCTCCAACTCAAGTAATATAGTGACGGAGTTATCCTTGTATCCTGACTCCGGTTTATTACAAATGCACGATGTATCTAGTTTTGACGTTTTAGCCTGGTGGAAACAAAATGAAACCATGTTTCTTGTGTCAGCCCCCATGGCTCGTGATCTACTAACTATTTCAATGTCTTTTGTAGCATCATAACAAGCTTTTAGTGCAGGTGGACGTGTGGTGGATGATAGAAGAATGAATCTATATGAAGAAGAGGTAGAGTGTTGTATTTGTCTACGAAACTAGTGTTTGGTTGATGTCACGTCCCCCGAACCCGATTAAAGAATAAACCGGATCCGGAGAGTGAAATTTAGGACTAATTAAAATTTTTGTCCTTTGGTCCCAAAGATCGTAAGTCCGCTGTGAGGATATTACATTTCAAACCTCAAGACATTAATGAATTGCAGAATTCATACAACTCTAGGTATAAGGAACATCAACAGTGAAAGATAATTCTCATTAAATTTAAAGTTGCAAGAATAGTTAACGAGAACTAAGAGTTAAGTTATTACATTGGCCAACCCAATAAACAAGGCCAATAAAAGAAACGAGTTAATAAAGTAAAGGTCAAACGAGAAAAATAATAAAAGAATAAATCTAAATGAAGTCCCATATGAATCTCTCTCGTGCCGGAAGTGATGATGCTACTCTACGTCATCGGCACGCCACTCTTGTGCCTCCTCTGCTGGTTGGAGATCCTCTGGGATCTCCTCACCGGCCTGCTCCTCATAGTAGTAGTAACCACCTGAGGTGTCTGCACACCAAGAAACAGAGTCAACGACATGATGAGCAATAGATAAGCAAAGCATAATAAACATGACATGCATCAAGTAAAGAGTAATGATAAGTAATAATCATGTGAGTACTATTAAAGCGAAGCTAGGCATATAGCGAGAATATTAATTGATAGAATCAATAATAGGAATCCTAGCATTGTCTAGCAATAACCACTATCCATGCAATGCAATACAAGAACAAGAGGGAGACTCTTAGGATGTCCAAGCCACCTCCCGAGATACCAGTAACAATCCAATCCGGACTACTGATACCAAAGTCCGGCTCCAGTAGGATCCAAGCTCCCGGTCCTGGGAATAGCAGCACGGTCCAAGCCCGCTCCCAGCTATTCTACGCCATGGACGCCGTCCAACGCCGATGCCCACCTCGATAACCGAGTAACTGATTCGTCATTAAATTCCAAACTGCAGATGACCATGATATGCAAACAATAATAAAGTGGTTTTAACTCGAGGACAACAAGACAAGCAAGTCTGGCTATTTCCATGTACAAGACAAGATCATAGGGATTATCTCTTTCAAGACAATACAAGACAAGCAAACCACGTGATAATCCCCTTTCATTGCTAGCCAGTCATGTTTATCAATACATGACAAAGGTTCCTACCACTACACCATTTCAGGACATACCTAACGGTATAAAACCGTTACTAAAAAAATTTGTAACGGTTTTTCTGGGTCACAGTTTGGGCGTTTCTAATCTGTTATAAACATTTCTAACGGTTATAAACCGTTACAAACACATTAATTGTAACGCTTTATTTTCGTTACTGAAATTAGTTCCTAACGGTTTTAATACTCATTTGTGTTAATAATTTTAAATAAAAAAGTAACAGTTTTGCAAGTTTTGTAACGGTATTTTACACTTAAATATTTGTAACGGTTTTGTAAACTTTGTAACGGTTTTTCGTGCCAAATTTGTGTTACTGATTCATAACATTCCTAACGGTTGTGAAATCTTTTGTAACGTTTTTTAAATGTTGCTATTCGCACAAATTAGTAACGGTTTATAACCGTTACAAAACTGTTTCATATGTAAAAAAAAAATTATCCAAAAACCACCCCTGAATACCGAACCTGCTGCATATATAAAAATGCCCTTTTACACGGTTCAAACATTAACAAGAAATCTCACAGTTACATCCAATCAAATAATTTAAAAGCCTATAATTTAAAAAAAAAAAATGAACCCACCAAGTTCCTCACGCAGACTCACCTGGCAGATGGGAATATAAGTTTATTATCATTCAGATTGAGGAGCAGCTCTCAACTAAATTATCATTCAATAATAATTTAGATCCTTATTGCAGTGCAAGGGCAGAACAACATGCTTTCGCACCACATTGCATTTTTATTACTAAACAGTATGCAAGAGACATTTCTTTCTATTTCTTTACCATTGTAACTGTGTAGAAAGAACCATGGAAGTCACACCAACAGCCTCGAGAAAGGTTTGGCATTAAGTAGCATACTTTTGAACATGATGCATTTGAGGAATAGTGCTTATTTGAAATGGTTCCAATAGTTTCAAAGAGGATTCAATTAATCCTTGCATTAGTGAAATGCCAATTGAAAATGAACATGAAAACGAAATAAATGAAAATGAAAATGAATATAAAAACATGTAGAAGAAAACAATGTACCTGGTACAAGACCACCACCAAGCACCTTGGCAACCTCGATACCAAAGAGTCCAAACCTAAGTACCAAATACAACAATTATCAGCATTATATACTAAAAATTCAGATACTTAAAAAGAAGACGAACACTCATTTTCCAAAAATATTCACACACACACACACACACACACACACACACACACACACACACACACACACACACACACACAACACACACAGAGAGTAATGAATCCAAAAGAACTACTCAAAGTCTTTCGTACAAAAAGCCTCTCAAATTGTTAAGACATTTGCAGGCAGATTACCCAACAAAAACAATATAATGACACCATGGGACAAATCAAATGGAGTCTCAATCTCCATTCCAAGAGTCTCTATATTCTTAACATACCAAGTGTGTAAAAATTTCTAATGTAAAAGATTTCTCGAAATTTCGGCATAGTCTCCCCTGTACGTGTGACATTTAATTTTTTTTTACAACCTGTTAAGTACCTGTACATGACAAAAAAATACTTCATATAAACAACCCAATGTCCCAACACACTACAAAGTCATTCACCACTACGTCATCAGTCATACACCATTCAACCTTGTCTGCTTTTAAATCATCTCCCTACCATGTTGATGTGTATACTATTCTGTGTATACTCTTATCAGCCCATTTGCAAGTGATTCCATTTTTCTTTGTTTTTGTTAGTTCAAGATACATCCAAACACACCTGAAATGCCTAACATGTTTGATGTGTTGGCATATATGTGTTATGTTGGCATACATGTTTCAAGATACATCCAAATAACCAAGACATCCTTTTGGACTAAACACGTGATGCAAGATTCCACCAAGGCCATTTAGTCAAATTCCTAATTTAAAGCTCATGTCATTCTCATCCAATAAAACACCGAGTTCAATGAAACTGGGAAAAAAACTCAAAAAGGAAATCCAAATAAATTCATAATAACTTTGGTGAAGAAAACAATACCATTTCGGTCATAAATGTTACATTCTCTACAACCTGTGGATACAAACAAGGAGAAACACAACATGAGTAATGACTTTAGCTTAAATGAAGACTCAACAACATTAGGAACCCCATTAAAAGTAACTGTGTCACACAATGGAAAACAAGTTTCAACTAGCCTCCTTTCCAAAGTCTCTCCATGCAGTTAATTTAGTTGTTTAGTAGTATAAAACAAGAGAGTGATGTGTAGGGCTGCACAGAACCGGACCGCAGACCGGACCGGACCACAAAACCGGACCGGACCGGACCGGATTTGCGGTCTTGGTGGTCCAAATCCGGTCCGGTCCGGACCGGACCGGTTATTCCGGTCCGGTCCGGACCGGACCGGACCGCATTTATTAAAATAATTTTTTTTTAATTTTTTTTTCAAAATCTTTGAGCCCATGAGGCATGAGCCTAGCACCCATTTGACATTCATTCATTTGACATTTGCCTACTTTTTAGATGTGAGGTGAAAATGAAAAAAAAAAAAAACAAAAAAAATGAAAAAAAAATGAAAAGAAAAAAAAAATGGAAACCGGTCCGGACCACTTTAAGTGGTCCAACCGGACCGGTTTGGACCGGACCGGACCGGACCGGACCGCTTATAAGTGGTCCGGTCCGGTCCTTCATTTTGGGCCGGACCGGAAATCCGGTCGATCACCCCTAGTGATGTGCATGGCCTCCAATTGATCCTCGTAGCCATGAAATGATACTACTTCAATATTTCCCTAGGATGGGTGCTTTAATCTGACACAGAAAAATCAGCCAGAGAACTAAAAATGACCCATTTCAGTTTTAATCAGACCTCTACAGATTTTCCACAACCCCAACACATTGCCAAGATTGCTAGTGCTCTGTACATAATCTACACCACTTCAACTCCATCTGCAGCAAACAAATGGTTGCCCTAAAATTCGATAACCAAATTCTTGGTGGATGATAGCCATGACAAGAACATGCATTTGTGTTTGGGAACCATGTAAAAACCGCAACCAATAGTATGGACCCTGTTCATCCTGGAGCATATTGCCGTCCAAAATGAATTTCGGCCCTTTTTAGGGCTCTTTTGAAATTGCTAATTAACACTCTGAGTTACATACCAAATTTAATAGAGTAAAAAATGAGCATAAATTGCTAATTAACACTCTGAGTTACATACCACATCAAGGTGTTGCTCTCCACTGATTTCCATTGCATCAAGGCTGACTACGGAACACGCAAGTGCAGGAAATGTAATGTCGAACTGCACTTCTCAAAGATAATAATGGACACAAATCAATTAATTAATATAGCTATTAAATTTCGTTGCATGGGTAAATACTTTCATCAAACACAAAAATGAATATAGAAAAAGTGTAACGCCCCAAAATCCGGGCGCCTCGAATCTCGGGGCGCTACGAGAAAGTACCCAAGAGATGCGGAAAATCCAACAATATAATCAAGTATGAATCTCATATGAGCAGGTAAATGGACAAGGCCCTAAAATTTTATTTCATTTTAAGGAATTAGAAGGTACTTTCCATAATTAAACTAACTATTCAATCCTAGGCCAACACGGCCAGCTACAAGAAAAGGGAAGAATATAGACCTATATGATAGACGCCTCACGATGCACCAACTGCATCAATCTCTGAACCCTGCGGCAACAGATCAGCCGCCAAGCAAACAACCAAACCAAGAAAGCGGAAGAGAAGATACCTGGAGACACCAAGGATTGGGTCAGGCTCGAAGAGCCAGGCAAATAGGCATGTTTAGATGGCAATACATTATATCATTAGATAGGAAAGAAGATCATACCTGATCCCAGCTGTACCTGCATGATTAGTATCTTGATAATAATATAGAATGTCCGAGTGCGACATAAAATAGTGTAGAGTGTAGTGCACGAACGATAATCGAGATATTGATATAACAGATGTTTGATATAACATAACAAGTAGATAAGAGAAGCCATCAAAACATCAGATAAACCACACAAGCACATCAGAGTTATCAGTAGCAGAAGTAAACAGAGGAGGTAACATTACCATAGTCGCATCCATCGCATCCAGATCCAACCGTATCAACGGCGGCAGTTAAAGACAATAAACAATGATATCCATAATATATAATATTCATACATCCAATATACATACATAGAAGCACACCAAGGTACGTCCACAGTTGAAGTACAAAGGACGTGGGGGGTCAGAGCCAGCCCATCGTCATCGTCCCAACAACTGTCGATTGACACCAACCATGGGGGTCATAGCCACCCACAGCTGCCGTCACGTCGAATAGGAGCGTACAAGAATCCATCAATGTCCATAGCCACAGCCAAGTCTCAGCCATTGGTCTTACGTGCTATCTCAACCAACAATATCCATAGCCGCGGCCAAGTCCCAGTCATTGGACTTACGTGCTAGATCAATATCAGCGTCCATCCATACACCCGGTCCGAGCGCCGGCGGTCTCAGTACCCCACCCACACCTGGTACCTACTGTGTCAATCACATCACAATATCAATGTCCATGCCGGCATCATAACCCTCGGCAGACCAATCAATATCAATGTCCATGCCGGCATCATAACCCTCGGCAGACCAATCGTACAACCACAAATCTACAGATCACTGGGTGGGGGTACTCCGAACCAGATAGCCTTATTATCCTTAATATGAGATGATAATAGTCAAGGGTACGAGACACGGAGTTCGGGTATAGCTAGTCCATCCTTGTGGTTCTCAACAGTTAATAATGCATACCCTTGTAAACCCCGCTTCTCTATACGCTTAATTATTATTATCTCAATATACAGTCCGTCTATCAGTATCTATCGTTAAGTTCCCAATATTATCGGTCAGGACTTCAAGTGCCATGTCCTGACATCTCATCCAATACGGACCGTAATCATGGATCAGAGCCTAAGTGCAATGCCCTGATTTATAGTACCTCTCAAGGCCTACATCCAAGGTTCGGATCTACCAGCCAGCCTTAGTGTCCGTTTCATCAACATAGATACCACATATTCCAAATCCATTGATGATTGCTGCCCCTCTATTCAGGTCCAAGGTCCCACTTCACCTAAGAAAGTGATCACGGAGTCCCAGATGCTTATTAAGTATCCTTGGTGCTCCTGTATGTATTTAGCATCATAAGACATCCATAACCCTTGCATCAGGTTCCGTTTTACAACCCAAGACCCTACTTAGATGGCTACACGGGTCAAGGTTAAGCCCGGCCCTTGACTCGTGTATAGCGTATCCCAAATAGTCCAAATGGAAGGTCAACGGGACCCACACATGATCAAATCATAAAAGGGTCCAAATCTGAGAAAATGATCATCTACAGTGTACCAGGTCGACATCATGGGTCCACGGTCGACCTAGTACTCTGTAGAAAGGGATAGTTAACTTGGAAGCAGAAATCACAGTTTGCAGTGTCCCCGGTCGACCTGGATGGTTCCCCGGTCGACCGAGTACACTGCGGACATTATAATAAACATCTGGCAGGTGGAGGGGATTTCTCAGTGTGTTCGGTCGACCGAGCCTCTTGGTCGGTCGACCGAGTACACTGGGTTCTGTACTCTGTGGGTGATTTAGCTCCCAGCTGAGGGTCAATCCACTGTGTGCTCGGTTGACCTCATCGGTGACCGGGTCGACCGGGCACACACGAAATCCATATTTTAAGATTCTGCCGTCTTCCATTTCTCATCAAAATCCTATTAAATGGATCCCAGATCTTCACTAATCACTTCCATACATCAGACACACCTCCCACATCATGACCTCATCACCAATGGGCCATTGATCTTCCAAATGGGGGATTCCCATCCATCAATGGCTAAATACACATAAAAAGAGCTTAGACTAACAATTCTACTTATCATATCATTCAATCAACCATCCAAATACATAATCATACCAAACATCCATAAAAGACAGTAATTACCAATCTAAGCATATTAATCAATTTAATTAAAGAATCTAAGCATGTCTACTTGCCTTTCGTTGGAGATGTCCAAATCCCGAAGCACTAGCTCAAAGCCCAACAAATCAAACCTAAGGAATAATTAGCAAAGTAAAACTAAATTAAAACATAAATCAATGGGAAGCTCTAGCCACTAAACACACTACTACAACCCAAAGTATATTAACCCAATTCTAAGGGAAAGAATAGCTTACCAAACAAAGAAAGGGAATGGAGTGGTGGCTTGCAAATTGGAGATGGGGAGCTCGCGGGGTCCACACGAAGATGATGGTGATCGGAGGTTGTGGGGCTCACTTGATTGGTGGCCCACTAAATTAGTGGTGATGATGGTGGCCCACTAGGATGCAAGAAGGAGAAGACAGAATGAAAGAAAGAAAGAATGGAGCAAGAAAGAGAGAGAACAGAGAGAGAATGAGTGAAATGGTGAGATGGGTGAGGGATGAGGAAGTCAACCTATGTTGACAGTGAGTAGAGTGGAGTGGAGGTGAGTGAGAGAGAGAGAAGAAAGAGAAAACAGAGAAAGGAAATGGGGGTGGGGTGTCTCACGTTGACAGCAAGGGGAGGTGAGTGAGAGAGAGAGAAATAAGGAAATAAGAGAGAGAAGGAAATGGTGAGATGGGGAGGGGTACCACACGTCGGCAGGGAGGTGAGTGAGGGAGAGGGAAAATGAATGAAAGAAAGAGAAACAAGAAAGGAAACAGAGAAAGGGAAGGGAGAAACAGAGAAAGAAAGAAGAAAGGAAAAATGGGGAAAAGAGAGAGAAAGAAATGGAAAATTAGAGAGAGATGGAGGGGCTGGGTTCACCGGAGATGGTGGAGCTCGGTGGTGATGGGGAGGTGGCTCCGGGACAGTGGGCGGTGAGGGAGAGAGTTTAGATGAGAGATGAGATGAGAGAAAGAGAGAGCCGAAATGAGAGAGGAGAAGAAGATGGCGGCCGGCAGTGGTGATGATCAGAGGCGGGGTGGTCCGGCGAAGTGGCAGCAAGGGTTGGGAGAAGAAGAGATGGATGAGGGAGATGAGGGAATGGAGAAAGGAGAAGAGAGAGGAGAAGAGAGGTGGCCGGCGTTGTGATGGCGACGACGGCGTCCGGCGAAGTGGCAGCAAGCCGTGAGGGAGGAAGAGAGAACGAGAGAGATGAGAGAATGAGAAAGAAGGGCTGCTGTGTTGTGTTGGTGTGGAGTGAATGAGAAGAGAGGGGAAGGGGTTTAACCTAACAAAGGAAATGGAGAAAGGGGAAATGAGATGGGTGGGGTGTGATGAGAGTGAGATGAGTGAGGTGGGGCTCACATGGGATTAAGGTGGGGTAGGGTTTGACTAAAGTGCCCTCTTAATTAATGGGTAATGGGTTAGGCCACGGGTGGTTGGGTCATCCTAAGGTTAAATTCATAATTCTCCAAGGAAAGCCCATCTGTAATTAGGGTAACCTATGGTTGACTTGGTCAAATTGGGTCCCACCAGGTATGTCTAGGGACGGGTCCTCACAAAAAGCATCTAAATATTTTGAAGGCAGGGAGCTATAACAACTAAAATTCTAAATGGGTGGAAGTACAAGGATAAAGACTACTACAACTTGATTAACATGCGATGCCCTCTTTCAGGAAATAGCGACTCTTAAAACAGCCTATCACCGACAAATGCCATTCAACAATCTTTCACTAAAGATGGAGACATTAAAGAAAACAATAGCTTAAAATCTATTGGCAGTACATAAAATGTCGCCTCCATGGTAGTTCTAAGGTTCAAAACCAACAAGAAAGGTTTTCTGCTATCCCTATAAAATTAACTATCCAACATATTTAGTTGGACAAGTTAGGAACATTTTAACCCTTCAAAACAATAGAGAATAAGCCAGAATCCACAATGGAAAATAAATGAAGGTACTTCAACTAAACATTCTAATATTACATTGATACGAAGAGTTTCTCCTCTTAAAGTATCTACTACGAGCTTCGTCTCTGTAACTGAATGAAGATATAGTCCTTCAAACAAAAAGGGAAACAAAGTCAACAGATGAAAAGAGTGCGAACTTAAAAAGTTAATAGAGAACCCAACAAGCACAATAGAGAACCCATATCAGTTAATATTAGCACAAATCCAAAACAACCCAAAAGAAAAAAAAAATCAACAGACAAGCAGACCTATTAATGGATACAAAGAGTGGATTAGAACTACCCCTAGTTACTAGAAAACAGATACCTTATACATACTACAAAGAGAACCACCATTGAAGACGACCTATTAATGGATACAAAGAATGGATTAAAACTACCCCTAGATATTAATGGATTAAAAAGTAAAAACTACCCCTACATACTCAAGAAGTCCACATAGTTGGTGAAGCTATCATTACTTTATTTTGATTTCTCTGAACACATAGCCAGTACATCATCTCCACATTATATGAATTGTGAAGAAGATTCTTTGGGCTGTGTGCTCTCTGTTTTAATTGGAAATTACATGCTCTCTATTTTAGTATGAACTCCAATCTTTGGAGAAGTGCTTGTAATCATGAACAGAACCCAAAAAAAAAAAAACATCAAACACTCAAACAAACAAAGAACTGCCCCATCCATATGCAACAAGATCCAACAAGCATTGCCCATGGCCTCCCAGGTGCAAGTACACAAAAACTCAAGCATTAGTTGCTAACAATACACTCAAAGCCAAATATGTTCCAATAAACATTGAAAAATAAAAAATTATAGTTAACTTCCTAGTCGGTCCATGAAATAAAAGAAGAATCTATCGCATTTTTTTTTAAATCACATTATAGACATTGTTTGGGAGTGAACACTAACAATAATCATACTTTGTCAAATAATAAGAAAATGGCTTACGTGTAGGAAAATGACATGAGTACTAAACATTATCAGTTAACCAGTTAAATCACAATAGCTTTATCAAAACATTATCCATGCACATCAAAACACACAGGCATATATGAATTAAGTACATATTCATGATTGGGACGCCGCATATATCATCACCTGAAGCAAATCATACACATATAAAGATGGCTCTTAGTTGGAAAAGTAGAGTTGAAAAATACAAGCATTCTTTGAAATTTTAGAACTTGTAGATAGCTAAACATGAAGCTAAGATGAAACTTATAACACTTGTTTTTACATAGAACAACTCACTGGTACACTCAATTCTATGAGCTTATGTAATACTTGTAGGTATCCACAGGAAAAGCAAACTAACTACTAACTAACAACAATAACTTCAGGAAAGTGAAAAATAATAAGATTTATGCATTATTCTAATTAGGACTACACTAGGGCTTGTCAAATATTAGTTATCATTTCATAATAAAAAAAAAACCCCAACAAGCACAATAGAGAACCCAAATCAGTTAATATTAGCACAAATCAAATCTTACTTCTGAACAACCATGCCCATGAAAGGAATTTACTCTTTACATCCTATCTTGTTATAAATACAACATAAGAACAAGACAGTAATGATTTGACAAAGAAGACAACAAAATAAATTGTGGAACTCAGTATTAGGATGGTCTTTGTGAAAATTGTGCAGTAATTGCATGAAAACAACCAACCAATACATTATTCAACAAGGACAAGAATGTGGTGGTCCATGGAACTAACAGAACAAACCTCATACAAAACTGTGACTAGGAAAAAAACAGAGTAAAAAGCGTAATAAACAGACAGTGAGCACAATAAGAACTTGCCTTAGTGATACTTTTCTTCATAATATTCTTGTATCTTTCCTTATGATCTTTCATCTAATCATTCATCTGGCAAAAGTAAATTGGGTGACATCAAAGACTATTGAAATGATACAGGTTTTAAATTTTACATAAGACTAGTTACCTGCTTATATTTCTTGTAGATTCGCTTGGTTACTATGTTTTTGGATTTATCAAAAAATGTGCGAACTTCTCTTCTTTTAAATTATCTCCTCCCTGCCACAGCCCCTACACGCTGCCAATGGCGGTCGCTAATAGTTTTAATTTTTTCAAAAAAAAAAAACTGAAGAATATGAAAACAAATTCTTTTCCTTAATGCTTAACTTTAGACAATTATTTACATTTTTTCCAACAGATACAACTCACCATTTAAGTGAACCACTGAAGCCTTTGTCACAACTACATTAGGTGTTTTTGGAAATAAGAAAACAAAAAGGCCAAAGTGGTTGTATTGGCCGGATTTGGAACCTGTGTAGCACAAGAAGTTCAAACACAATGCAGAAGATTGGAAAAAAATAATAATGCAGATCCACAGTGCCAGGGACACAAACAAATAATAGGCAACTCATAACATAGCCAGAAGAGATATCAACAACAATGCTTCCTGGTGAGTATTCAGCTTGACTAGCTAGTAAGAGCGTATGAAAAGAAGCATAGGTTCCATTCAAGGGTATTATGATGAATCATAAAGAGCATGTCAGCAGTATTTGGATGGCAAATATGGATTTAATATGGATGTCACAGCTAGTATAATATCAAATCATGGTTTATAATTTTATTGGATTGGTGGGAGACAAAAAGTACTTGATGGGGACTAGCCAAAGCTCCCAACAATCTGGATTTAATACAAAATGTATATTTTTTTAGCTTTTGTATTTGTCCAATGGCAATAACAGCAAAACTGACACACCAAACAAGCTTCTAGTACAATCCACCAATTTGTATCTTCTAACAGGTTCATCAACCATAGACAACAATAATGCACACATCATTAAGCTTGATTACTAATTAATTTGCAATTATAATTCATCAACTGAAAATCATCCCAAAAAGCGTACATGATGCAAGAAAAAGATTCATCTCATCACAACAATAAAAAAAAATTAACTCATCATCCTTAGAAGGAATTATCAGTCAAAGTTAGCTTAAAAATAACATAAGATTGAAAAAACTCAATGCCAACAAGTTACTGTTTGATCATTTCTGCAATGATTATAGCTCTCACATTTGACAAGAATCCAGTTTTTTTCCAACACTATAATTCATCATGTAAGATATTTTTTTATACTCGATTGGACTACAAAATTAGAGTCCACCCATTTGGACTTGCTAATTTCTCCCTTCCTTTACCCTCTTCTTGACAAATAGCAAACCCATCAGCTCATGAAGACCTGCAAAAAAAATTCTCCAACACTCCATATATTTATTTGAAGCAAAATATTACAAACTAGGCATTGCTTACAAACATAAATCACTTGATGAAAGGCATTGCTTAGAAACAGTAGCCAATTACAAGACATAAATAATTCAAAGATCAGGAAACATGTGCAGCAAATGCCCATCTGTCAAGAGTTTTTGTTATACAAATCTAGGTCCAATCAAATCCATGCCTTTCATGCCCATCAGACCTATGGATTTGTCAATTTTAAAACCTTCATGCCTCAATCATTTGTACCATTTATATGTAAAACAGGTCTATATGTCCAAGGAAAACACATTTCAACCTAAATCATTCAAGAAAAGGATAAGCTCACACTTACAAGGAATAAATACACACTCTGTGATGGATAATCTTTAAATACGAAAAAGGAACAACTAGAAAGTGAAAAAAAAAACACTTAGATTTGAGAAGTCAAATGAATTTACCAAAACTGTAGCCGTATGTGGCCATCAAGGCTTTGTTGACAATGACGATCCCAACCGAAGTAACAACATTAAGCATCCATGAGGCAACATCTAAAGCTGCCTTTTTGTTTGCTTTGCTTGCAGGTGCCATTTTGTCCAACTATTTTCAGCTTATATATTGAACCTCTCTACCAAGCCCCAATCAATGCAAATTCCAGGTTTATACATCACGTGGAAAGAAATCCCTCATCCACCAATATCTCTGAAACTAGGGAGAGAGAGTTACCAACATCTATGTAATATGTCACACATACTTCATTCATGTACAAGTAGATTTTACTTAAAAAGGGATGCAGTTCTGGTGCAGGGAAACACTAAAAACCTAAAACCCAAAACAAGTCCAAATAAATAAGTAGATGACCAAAACCAATGCAAAAAAATTGAGATCCCCAAATAGAGCGAGGGAGAGGGAGAGGGAGAGGGAGGGAGAGGGAGAGAACTGGCGCAAGAGATCGACCCCTCAACTCCTCCTCCTTTGAACAATCAAAGCTCCAGATACCATAAAAAAGAAAAAATCAAAGCTCCAGATGGTCACATTTTATAAACGAATGGAAAAATTACATTTACCCCATTAGCACAAAAAGTAAATAATTTCCAAAGAATCAATTAGAAGCAAGGTACAACAAGTATTTCCATGAAAATAAAAATTCCACAAAACAAGGGAAAGAATCCAACACTTATCTCTTCTATTTTGCTAGAAATTTAAACCAACGTACATGAGACTCCTCATTTCCAAATTCTAACCCTTTATCAAATTTACTTCAAATTAAAAAATAAATAAATAGAAGAAATGTACTTTCAAACGTACAATAGTAAAACCAAGTCTTCATTCCAATATACTGGCAAAAAACCAAAGCTATGAAAGATAAAAGGACAGTAATCTGAACACATTTACAATAAATAACAAGACAGAAGAACCATTTTCATTAATTTCCTTTCCTTTTCGGTAAATAAAGTGCTAAAGCTACCCAATCTCTCATAAATAATCCAAGACCCAAAGTGCCCAATATTACTACTCTCTTCCTTTTTCCCTTCCTTTCCTCTTTTTTTTTTTCTTTTGCAAGGGAATTACAAAAACCTACCAACAATGAAAATCACCAACCTATACTCTACCTAGTAAAAATTAAAAAAAAAAAATCGATGCGAAAGACACACCCTTTTTAGTATCAAAGAGCAAAGCACCCAACTACTAAAACTAACCCAAAAAAAAAAAAAACATACTAATAGCAAGTAGAAAAAACAAAAACTACTTCACATTCCCCTGTAGAAGAAAGCCCAAATCATCAAACCAACCAACTCCACCCCCCAAAAAAATTTTAAGTAATATTTCTTCTTAAAACCACATCAAAGCCATTAAAAGATGAAACCCATACACATCATTAAACTAAAACAGAGAGATTTGAGTAAAGAGAGACAGAGAAACAGAGAAAAGGGTAGTCAAGATAAGAGTATGAGATACTAACAATGGGTGTATCCTTGATGCTCAGATGAGGCAAAGGGGTCAGCAGTGCTAACGTGCATCGGGGCGAGTGGGGCACCCATAATACCCAGTAGAAGCCTCAGATCCGACCTTCTGTAAGCAGAAGAAGCAGCAGAGGAAGAAGAAGACGGAGCTCTCGACAGCTGCCCGTTCATCCAATGCCCCCACCCTTCTTTCTTCCCCCCTTCCCCTCCTCCATCACACCCTTCGCATCTGGCCCTTCCATTAACGGCGTCAGCGTCTCCCCCATCGGCCTCAAGCTCCCGGATCTTGCGATCAACGGCTCCGACGCAGCCACATGGTTCTTCCTCCGCCTCAACGACCCAGAGATCGGCTAGGCGCTCCTCGCCGGAGATAGCCCCCGCACCACTTCGTCCTTCAGGGCCGAAAAAAACCCTTACTTTTTCTCCATCTATGGATGGTTTTTTCTTCTTCTTTCTTTCTGCAGATTGGAAGAGAAGAAGAAGAAAAAGAGGGCGAGGGCGAAATGGAAGCTGGCGCGGGAGCGGGGGAAAAAATAGGGGGAAGGGAAAAGTGAAGAAAAAAGGTTTCGGGAGGTGATATGTATATAGGGAATTAGCGAAGCATACCTTTGAACAGTCGATGACAAATAGAATCTTAGACGCTGGAGGAACAAGGGCTCGCTGGCTGAGAACGCACCTGGGCGATGGCGTGGAGTCGCATCGACACACAGTCCGGCGATGGAGAGGAGAAGATGATGGGAGGGTCGAGATGGGTCTGGCGATGGAGTAGAACGAAGCTGCTGAACGGGGGTGGGCACTGCCTGAGAGATAGATTCTGGGAAGAGGAAGAGAGGGATGGGAGAGATCGAGGGAGAGAGGGATGGGCTAGAAAGGGAGAGAGCGTGAGAGGGATGAGCGAAATAAGATGGCCCAGAAAGGGGGAGAGTCTGAAATCAAGGCGCGAAAGGAGAAGGGCATTTGGCGGGGGCGGAAATTATTTTGTTGCAATTGGTAGTCAAAATCTTTTTTTTTTGTAAGTAATGATTTATTAACCCCCATGAAACGTTAGGAAAATACGAAGATACCGTAACAAAATAATTATAAAATCGAATAAAATTAATGTAACACTTTAAAACCAATGTTAACGCTCATAAAACGTTAGAAAATTAGTTACACTTAAAAACCGTTACTTACCAAA
Organism: Litsea cubeba; assembly: GCA_012931725.1. Classification (NCBI taxonomy): domain Eukaryota; kingdom Viridiplantae; phylum Streptophyta; class Magnoliopsida; order Laurales; family Lauraceae; genus Litsea; species Litsea cubeba. The sequence goes on from CM022945.1 coordinate 114,600,272, forward strand.
AATCTTGAGCGTTACTAATATCCTATTTTGGTGTAGTGTACGTACACTCTAAGTCAGGTCTAAGTCCTAAATTCTATAAGAATCCAAGTCCTAAATTCTATAAGAATTTATGTTTCATAATTAGTTAAGTATTTTATGTCAAGAGAGTGTACAAGGAATATAAACAACGGATACAAGTAATAAATCAAAGAAGAATTACAAGCCAATCCTAGGCAAATGGTGTCATTCCTGTGCCACACATGTCATAACAGAGTACGTACGGAAGTTGGATCAATGATCTTCTAAGAAAATCCCTTGGTGTACAATCATTTTAAGCATCTATTGGTTCAGTTCCATATGCATTCGGTTATACCATATGTAATACACGAATACCTAGATAACCCATCGAATTCACACCAAGCCACGTGTTTCGATTTCAATCCCCATTAATGGTCAAGTGAGAGTAAATTCATGGTTTCCAACATCTAAGGCCCAAACCTAGGTTACCGGTCTCATTTCCAATAAAACATAAGCTGGATCAATAATCTAAATATTTATATTACTTTTCAACATCCAATCATGATGAAATAGAACCATTGGATTCTACGTTCCAAGAGCTTTCCAACGGTATATAGCTCGTGAAATTCCGACGAATGGATCAAAAGTTATGACCGTTGGAAAATCTGCCTAAAATCTGTCAATTACCAAGAGTTCGAACGTTCGAAGAAGTGTTCGAACGTTCGTCCCAGGCTAATTTCCCGAGAGCTCAAGAGTTCAAACGTTCAGGAGAAGTGTTCGAACGTTCGTCCCAGGCCAATTTCCCGAGAGCTCAAGAGTTCGAACGTTCAGGAGAAGTGTTCGAACGTTCGTGTGCATGAAGTGCTTTTTTGCTAAATTTTTGAGTTCTATTCGTTCCAGATCATCTCCCCTCTATTCTAAACCCTTCCAATGGCTATAACCTGCACAAAATTGAGCCACCACGCTCTCTTCCAACAACTCATTCCATCCACATTCCATCCATTAAATCAAATTTATAATAAATGATTACCAATTAGAATTAACCAACCCAAATCAATATCAAGCATAATAATCTCCAATTAAGAACCTGCTTGGAATTAAGGTATTCTAACATGAAAGTATCATCAATCAATAGAAAACAATACAGTCATATGAATTATAATTTGCATATCTACTTGCCTCAATGAAGAAGAATATTGGAAATTGGGCAAAACTCGAGGATAAGCTTTCTATCACGAAATCCATGAATCTAACCCAACCAAACGCAGTCTAAAATGCAAAGGAGAAGAAAGAAAGGAAAGAGATCAAGAATAGGTTACTTCTAAACTAAAGGTGTATGATTGAAAAGATGAAGTTTGAGGAAATCTTACCAAATTTGTACCGAAAGAAAGAGGATGAAGATTGGCGGTTCGGATCTTCAAGAATGATCTTCTGGGCTTGAGAAGAGAAGAGGAAGAAGAAAGGGGCTGCGGTTGCTTCTTCGTTGCAAAGAACGAATAGAGAATTAGGGCTAATCCTGTCTAAGAAGAAGAGAGGGAGGAAATGACTAAGTTGCCCCTTTAAGTGAGTTCGGTGAAGAATGGCCCACTTGAAGGATTTCTGATCGCTGGATCGCGACGAGTAAAGAGAAAAAAATGATCAGTGTGATGAAACCTTTTCAACGAACCCAAAAGTCACTGCGTTTGGAATATTTTGGAAAACACTTAATTTTTCCTAAATTGTAAACTACCCCCCTGTTATGATCAAACGAACTCGGAATCGAACGAAACTTCGCAGACACTATTCTAAGGATAAAAGAAACTCGCTCATGATCTAAATCCACTTAAATATCTAAAATATAATTAATTATAATAATAACAATTAAATGGGTCAGGGCTTGATATTGGGCCCGACATACCCAATAAGGTCACAAACCTTACAGCTGATAAGAGAAAGCAAGAGTTGAAAGAAATTGAAGATTATGATCAGGCTGAATACATTAGTGGACTACAAGTCTATTTTTTTTTACTTTTTCTTCATTGTAAATATAAAAGTTTTTTTTTATTATTATTATAAACAGATTGTAAAGGTTTTGAAGGTAATCCTATTAAAAAATCTTCAAGTAGGAAAGATCCAAATGGTTCTCTTCTTAGTGGAGTAGGTTGAGTTTGACCGAACTACTTAAATATGTGTGTCGTTCTATTCTCAGTGTGTAATTCTAATTTTTGATTTTAAGTGTAAAACCGAAACGGAAACGAAAATAAAAATACGTCAGTGGTTCAATCGAAACAGGAGTCATGGAGGCACGACAAGACCCAGCATGAAACATCACGGCCCGTGCCGTGCCGAGCTAAGGGCCTACCGTGCTATGCTGACATGTCATGACTAGGGCCATATGTTGCGCCGAGATGAAGTCATGTTGTGCCGGCACGACACGGCCCGTTTGACATCCCTATATATATGAGGACCCCTATCCTGAGCTAGAGCCGAAGATAAGTGTATCCGCTCAATGGTTTGGAGCCCACATGGGAATGGGGATGGGGGAGATTTGAAGGACACACACGGGCCATTTTCTCTACAAAAAATCAGCCCTATCATTGGTTTCTATTATCTCTATCTGGACCACAAAAGTTTAACGGTGTACAGTCTATTTGGATGGGTGTCACTTGGTCCAATGGTCCAATTTAATCAGATGGAGCCAAAATTTGGTGGACATGTACAATTCAGAGACCCCCTGTGTGTGATCCATTTGGATGGACCAAACAGTAGGCCCTACCCTAGGCAGCGGGCAACCCTCTTCCATAAGCTAGAGCTAAGGAGAGGGCTGGCTGGCCGGCCGGAGCAGCCGCCGCGGGCTTTCGGCCGTCGTTCCCTCCCCACTGGAGACTGGGAGGGGAGGGTAGGGTGGGGTGGGGTGGGAGAGGGAGAGGGAGGAGGGGTAGTTTAGGAAGGTTTTTTTTTTTTTTTTTGTTTTTTAGTGCGGTGTGGAGAAATGAAAATCCAGTGCCATAGAAGCCCCACCCTAAATAATGCTTTTTCTTTTTGTAAGATGGCAGTAGCTGATTACATGATTTAACCCATTTAGAGCCTAGTTAAGGCAGCTCGTATCACTGGTCCAAAAAAACACTATGAAGTGATTCTCACTGTTAGATTCATCGTACCTTTTTTTTTTTTTCGTAAACAAGATTTGTCAAACTAAAAAAAGGCATAACCGTACTTTTCTTTGAACAGATACACACTTCGAGTTTTCTTTCCTTTTACTGAATTTTCATATCATCTTAAGATGCCATATACACTAACTGCACAAAGCTTTGATCTTTCCCTCTAATTAGGCTAGGGGGGGTTCATCTTTAAAAAGTTCCTTTTCTAGTGAAATGCCAATTTACTTAAAATAAGAGGTCTTCATTGAATAAAAAATCTATCCAACCAAATGCATGCATGTACCATTTTGATCTAACACATCCGAAATCGAAATCTTGGTGGGTCATTTAAACAGGTCAGAAAATTATCAAAATGCAATTTAGCTACCTGCAGCTCATTATCACCATCCATTGGGAATCACATTGGGGCATAACTGCATTTAAAAAGATGGATCGTGACCATAAGTTGTGAGAAGGCCTCATCAGTTTTGAAATAATCTTTAACATTTTGCTGAGTACCATCATGTTTGGATCATTAGATGGCCCACAATATTTCTACCATTAAATGTGATGGGACCCACCGTGATTTTGTCACTTGGATTTTCCCCACTTAATTTTGTATGTAAGATTTTCTAAATATATATATATTTTTTTAAAAATAGGCTTTTTAGAATCTTTTCCCAAATAAGCTAAAATCATTTTGCTTTATGGTTAAATCTTGTACAAAAGAGAAATCCATGATACCCATTGAAAGATCTCACATATCTTGCGCGTGAGCACAATGTGCCTGCATTACCACCACCATTCTCTCTTTCTCTCCCTATATATCTTCCCTCAAATCTCTCCATCATTGCCTCTCTCACTTAAATCTTTCTCAAAGAAAGAATACCAAAGGTGGATCTAGGCTTTGTTGAAAGCAAAGGAAGTAGTAAGAGAGAGAGAGAGAGAGAGAGAGAGAGAGAGAGAGAAATGAGGGCACAGGTGCAGTTGGAGGCAGTTCAGCACAACGCAGCAGATGGTGAAGAAACTCGTGTTCTCGGAAGAGCCAACCGTCCTGTTACTCTTAAGGTCTTTTCTTCCTTTTTTATATATATGGGGATATTATTATGCATCATTCTCCCTCCCACCGTATGGTAAGGGACAAATTTAATGGGGCCCACCTAGTGACCTAATAATCATGGGACTAGTGAGGGATGGGAAAAAAATATCTTGGATGAGAACATATATCAAATTTGGGGTCAATCCAATTATATCCCCTTCATCCGTAGCCCACAAATTTAATGAATTTATATTAAAGGAAAAAATTTGACATTCGATCCAACGGTCCAATCCATTTTGATAGGTGAAAACTCAATGGGTCTGGTGTACTTAATGGGGTTCCATATGCAGGGCCGGCCCTGAAGGGGGGCTGTAAGTGCGATCGCCCCGGGCCCATTTTTCAGGGGGGCCCAAAAACGAGATTGACGAGATTCACTGGAAAATAAAATTAATATTAAAATTATTTGATGAGTATGCTCAATTTTAATTTTTCATAATTAGGCCAATTGAAAAAATTTGATGCTCAGTTTACTGTTACACAATTCTTTGACCAACACAATTTTATTTTTTCATAATTAGGCCCACTGAAAAATGTGTAATGTTATATGCAAAATTAACTGATTTTGATTTATCATAATGGGGCCCACTTAAAATTTTGATGGCCGGTTAGCATTTAACTTTGTTACAAAAGTCCGTGGCCCACCCTGAATGCAGCAATATTACTCTTGATTTGGAACTAAAATAAAAAGTTTATGAAACCTTATAGCCGTAAATTTATTTTTTTGAACTTCTGTGGGCCCCATAATCAACATCTGAACCTTTAATCAATTTAATCATTTGAACCTTTTGCAAATTACAAATATTTATCTTGTAAAAGAACTATTGAATTGTTACAACTTACAAGTATTTGTCTTGTTTATACATTATAGCATTTTATCTTGAATGTTTATATATTGAAGTTTGAATTTATATGCTTTGAATGTTAAATTTTTAGTTAATTTTGACAGGTTAGATATTGGTTGAAAAATGAATGAGGCCATCACTAAGTTTATATATATATAGAGGCCTAATTTTTACTCTTGCCCTAGGCTCTGAAAAATTCAGAACCGGCCCTGTCCATATATGTGGATGGTTTGGATGTGTTATAAAGTCAACTCTACTATATTGTTCCTCACCATGTGGTGAGGGATGGATGCATATGAATATTTCCCTATATATATGCATAGATTGGTTTTCATTTTTCGTTTTCTTTTGTTCTCTTTGTAGCTCGGGGAGTCAAAAAGCTTATCAGACCGTTGAAGGCAATATTTTCTCTCTCATTCTTTTTTCTTATTCTGTATCTTTCTCATTCTGTGTGTGTTTTCTAGAGAAAAAACCCATCTTCCTTTTATCTCTCTCCCTCCCGCCCCGTTTCCTCAACAAAGAAAAAACCTATATTTTCATATTCTCTCTCTCTCTCTCTCTCTCTCTCTCGTATGTATTTGTTTTTTCTATTTAAAGGCATGCATCCAATGGTCTTTTTTTTTGACACGATATTCTTATGGGAATTTGACATTTCAATGCCCCTAAAACACTCAATTTTCAATTTCATGACTAAAATCCTATAAATGTCAGTCGACTCTGATTTGACTCTAGTACACTTAGGGTTGTCAAAATTAACCGTGAAAACCGAACTGCCCGGCCGAACCGACCGTTCGGCCGGTTTATAGAGTTTTTTTAAAACAAAATCGACCGAACGGTTTTTGTAAGTTTATTTTTTTTTCAACAGCCGGTTTTTATAAATATGTAGAAACTGTTCGGTTAAAACCGAACCGACCGAACAAATTACTAAATAGAAGTTCCTCTCACCACGTGGGAAGTTCTTACGCTGAGGTTTGAAAAGTCTTTTATTAAAACATCACTTGATGGCCCGCCTAGATTTCCAACGAAAATATCAAGTTGCCCGCCCACTTTTTTCCCGAACATATACGATATTCATCAAACCCACTCTGCTCCCAGACTCCTTCCCTCTCATGTTCTCTCCCTCTCCGCAGCGACGATCTCTCTCCCGCGAGACTGCGAAAGACAGCGATCTCTCTCCAGTGACGATCTCTCTCCCGACGATCGTCCGTGATCCAGGTGGTCCGCCCTTTTTTTTTTTCCAGAATAGATACGATTTTCATCAGACCCACTCTGCTCTCAGCCCAACCCACGCCTGAGAGAAAGCTCCCGCTCCCTCGTCCGCCCGCCAGCCTCTTGCGATAGTCCATCCGGAAAGGTTGAGCCTTTGCTGCGATCGTCCCCAAGGCATCTACCCTCTCCTGCGACTGCGATAGACGGCATTTGCCCTCTCCTGTGACTACAAAAGATGGCATCGTCTCTCTCCTGAGACTGCCCAGGTTAGGAATATGCCCTCCTTCCCTTTGCTTTTCAGTTTTCTTTTCCTCTCTTCTATTTCTCTGCTAGCTCGTTTATGTGTTTGTGGGCTGTGACGAGGTTGGAAAACGAATGGGTGACCAGTTTCTGTTTCTACTGGTTGCAGAGAAACCACTGTTTCTCTTTCAGAGAAAGAAACCTATTTGTCTTCATCTCATTCTCATTGTCCTTGAGCTCTGTTGGGAAAAATCTTTCACCCAAAGGCCCCGGCTAAGATATTCTCAATCTATTCAAACCCATTCAAGAATTCAAACTTGTTGGGATTTCTCAGCTTTACAATTTATTTCTTCTTCTAGTGATTTCCAAATGGAGCAAGTACGAAAAATCAATGACACTACTGGCATTAATCGAAGACCGACCGAAACCGACCGAACCGAAATATGTCGGTTTTCAATGTCTAGTATATGTACTTTGGTCGGTTTCGGTTATTGCAAAATTGTAAAACCGAAAGTTTCGGCCCGAATGTCATACGTCGTAAAACCGACCGAAAACCGGCCGCTTATAGCCCTAAGTACACTTTTTTTTCTACTTCTTTTCCCTTGATCCCATGATACATGGGAGTTTAAAAACCCATGATAACATGGGACAAAAGACTCTAATGATATTTACAGAATTTTAATCATAAAATTAAAAATAGAGTATTTTAGGGGCATTGTAACGTCAAATCTCCTATTTTTATTGATTCATTAAGCATCTTCCTTTCCATCGTATTTTTAAAATATTTGTTGTGCTTTTGAAGGATGGAATTGAAAAAATAAGACAAACATTGATTTCATCAAAAGTAAAAACAAGAGTCCCTTTCTGATGAACAAGCCATGCATTAATTCTTTTGTTTTTCATTCACTTGCACTTTTTTTTTAAAAGAGCATTTTGTTTTGTTTTTCATTCATAATGACCTTTTATTATTCTTTTGCAAGAATCTATCACTAAGATTCTCCTATTCTCTACAGTAAATTAAATGATGATGGTGTTTATATCAAAAACGTTGACGAGGTGTGGCCCATCATGGAATCTTTTGTAGCCACAACTTGTGAAACTGGGGGTGGGGAAACATGAGCCCCAATCCACAAACCCCATTTAAACCCAGCCCATTAGACTTGTCCAACCCATTTGCCACTCTAATCATATGCCAAAAAACATCTGCTTTGCACAAGATAATTATATGACAGTTCAATTAAGTGTGATTAGAGCGGATTATTTTGATATGATGAAAAATCGCTGGCCACAATTTTTTAGTTGATTAGAATTGATTGATGTATATGCTATATGAAAGGACATACAAAAGTTGGGTGTTTTGTAATCAAGTCAAAGTTGAATGTCACTCATTTTCTTGTTCTCGATCTGACTGCATATTGTTGAGCTGACCTCACAAGAAATTTATTAGGCTCATTGTCCCTTTGTAATGGCACTTTGAAAATTTTTACGGCTACTATACACAGAAAAATTTTGAGTAGTTTAGATTTTTCATAAGTGAGAGCCCTCGTGATTTTATCACAAGTCCAATTTTAACACCATGCATAATCCTTTTGAGAAAGGTACACTGATCAAATGATTTCAACCATTGCTTGCCCCTCTATATATACGAAAATCCTGTCTAGCCTCCAAACATAAATCCTTTTGCATATTACTTCCAAAACAAACATCAAAAATCTTTCTGATAAAAGTTTCAATGTCAAAACTATAAACCACAACTCTTATTTCGGTACGTGAAAGATTCAAAGCCTCAAATAAAAAGTATGATGAGAATTATCATCCAATAGGCAGTAGATCATAGAAAACTTCAAAATAATCTTATAACAATATTACACTAATTCATGGATGCAATCAATCAATTACAGGCTCTTCCTATATCCATTCATTTTCATATCACTTGAATTTGATGCAGTTTGAAGATGTGGTCTACGAGATAAAGATGAACAAGAACAACAATAACTGTTTTAGTCGATGTCAAACGCTGGAAATAGAGAAGAAGACAATCCTTAAAAGTATTACTGGTCTGGTGTTGCCAGGCGAGATGCTGGCCATGCTAGGCCCATCTGGCAGCGGCAAGACGACGTTGCTCACCGCCCTTGGAGGCCGGTTGGGAGGAAAGCTCTCAGGGACCATCACCTACAATGGCAGACCCTTCTCCAAAGCGATTAAGCGGAATACGGGTTTTGTGACCCAAGATGATGTGCTCTTCCCCCACCTCACAGTGACTGAGACATTGGTGTACACTGCATTGCTTAGACTTCCCAACAGCCTCACAAGAGAGGAGAAAGAGAACCAAGCGAAAGCAGTGATGGCCCAATTGGGGCTCACCAAGTGCAAGAACATCATCATAGGTGGACAGTTTGTGAGGGGAGTTTCTGGGGGAGAGCGGAAGAGGGTCAGCATAGGTCAGGAGATGCTCATAAACCCTAGTATGCTCTTTTTGGATGAGCCAACTTCGGGTTTGGACTCGACCACGGCACAACAAATCGTGTCGCTGCTGTTGGAGCTGGTTCCAAGAGGGAAGACTGTGGTGATGACAATACACCAACCCTCGAGTAACATCTTCTACATGTTCCATAAGGTTCTTCTTTTGTGTGATGGAAATCCTGTGTATTTTGGACGAGGATCCGATGCAATGGGATACTTTGAGAGTGTCGGGTATGCTCCTTCTGTTCCTATGAACCCGGCGGATTTCCTTCTGGACTTGGCAAATGGTATGATTTTTCTTTGCGAGTACTATATAAGTTGAGGGAGAGAGACTATGCATTATTTCACTTACGATGCTACCCCTAAATTTTTTTGAGCCTTGAACTCACTATTTCATGATTAACAATTCATAAATTGGTATTATCGCAGAATGATGTTACCTTAGAATTTATTTTTAGGATTTTAAAAGGATTTGCATTGGCCCTCTACTTACCTGCCAACACAATCATATATCCTTCTTTATCTGCATTTGGGACTGGCAGTAAAAGTGGACATAGATAAATAAAATAAAGAATTCATGGATTGATCCGAAGGTGAAATGGATGGAAATAGTAATTAATGATAGATTCGAACAAGCATAACCTATCCGAAGATTAATTGCTTAGGATAGAACAAAATGGAGAAAGATAATTCATATATTAGTCAAGACGAGACTTCGATGATGATGAATTGATACATCTACAATGAAATATGTATTGGACCCTCATCAACACTTGGATTGTATGAAATTAGTATTGTGGTAAGTAGACCATTAAGTTTTTTACATATAAAATGAAAGACCAGCTGGGACTATCTTTTGGCTATAGCTGACTTTTCGATCCAAAGCGAATTGATGAGATGAGATGATAATGGATCTCACTTTTTTCTAACATGAGTTGCTCAATTGATGAGATGAAAATCAATTAAAGAATTTCATTTCTTTGCAGGTGTATCTTTTAATCACTCAGAGCAGAGCCAGATGGCTATAAAGCAAGCATTGATTTCAGCTTATGAGCATAACATCAGGAATGAACTAAAAGAGGACCTTAAAGGGATCGACGGTCAAAGCCAAGAAATCATTGATGATAAAAAGATTGGGAAGTGGAGTACAACTTGGTGGCAGCAATTCTCAGTCCTACTAAGAAGAGGTGTGAAAGAAAGCAGACACGATATCTTCTCCTTCTTTAATATCATCCAAGTTATATTTGCTGCTTTCATTGTGGGTCTCTTATGGTGGCAATCCGACTTATCACATTTACAAGATCAGGTTCAAAACCCAAACTTCTACTCTCTGTCTATCTCCTAGTTCCTCTGCCTTAGATCAAGGGCTTTTAATCAACAACGACATGATGATTCTTTATTTGAGTATTCTCTCTCAAGGGAGAGAGAATTGACCACTCTAGTGCACTCTAGAAGAGAAGCGTTTCTAGATAAAAAGCTAAACCTGTCCCAAATCCCACAACGTACACTTGAACATTTGATTGAATAAATGAACTGCTGGTTTCATTTGAATTTTAAAACCATGGTGATTGAGACTTTCAGTGTCACTTATAGTTCATTAACTTACTACAAATAAACCCCAACAGTCACTTAGCAGTAGTGTATTTGTATGCATCTTCTTTGTTGATTTTGTTGTGTGTGTAATTCTGCAGGTTGGGCTGATTTTCTTCATGATAACTTTTTGGGGCTTCTACGGTGTCTCATCAGCTCTCTACACCTTCCCTAAGGAGCGTGCAATGCTAGCAAAGGAGAGGTCTTCCGGCATGTATAGACTCTCCTCTTACTTCATGGCTAGGGTGGTCGGGGCCATGCCCATGGAGTTCCTCCTCCCAACCATTTTTGTCAACGTAACCTATTGGATGGGGGGCCTCCGGCGCAGTGCAGACGCCTTCTTCAAGACCCTCTTTATTGTCCTCCTTTCTGTGATGTCTAGCGAGGGCCTTGGGCTCGCCGTCGGAGCGTTGATATTTGACTTGAAGTCCGCAGCGACTTTTGCATCCATCATCATGCTAACATTCTTGCTCGCGTGTGGCTTCCTTGTGCAACATGTCCCTGCTTTCATTGCCTGGATCAAGTACATCTCCTTTATCCAGTATGCCTACAAGCTTCTGTTGATCTCTCAGTATCCAGCAGGGGAAATGTACCCCTGTGGGCCTAGTTCCCACTGTCTTGTGTCTGAATTCCCATCCATTAAGATGGTTGGGCTTGACCATGCTGCGTTCTCCGTTGTCATGTTGGTTGTCCTGACTCTTGCCTTTTGGCTCATAGCGTATTTTGGCCTAATGAGGGTCGGTGTGACACCATAAGAGCTGGGATGCGCGCGGACCAGGACATTCAGTCTGGGAGTTGGCTTCTCATTGTTCAGTCGGGGGGGGGGGGGGGGGGAAGCCTACCCAAGGTTTCCGCCAAAAAAAAAAAAAAAAGGTTTTTCATATGGTTTGTTTTCAAGCCTTTTCAGTTCATAGTTTGAGTAATTCAAGATATCTATTGTATTCTATCTCTCCCTTTCTCCTGGTTCTGGAAAGAATTCATTTTTTGTTTCTGTTTCTTCTTCGGGGTCCTTTTATCAAAATTCCTTTTTTCTTTTGCGTACATGTGATTTCTTTCAAATACTAACTTTTCTCTGTGACTGTTTTTTCATGTGCTGCTCTATTTTCTTCTTCCTTTTTCATTCACAGATCTCTCCATGTTTGCATAATCTCAAATGGATTTCCTTCAAATCCTTTGTTCTTCTTCTCTTATCTTAAATTTGCAGGGATTATCACAAATGGTGAATGATCCAAAGCCTCAAATAAAAAGTATGATGAGGTTTATCACCCAGTAGATCATAGAAAACTTCAAAATCATCTTATAACAATACTACACTTATTAATGCATGCATTCAATCGATTACGCACTCTTTCTACATCCATTCATTTTCAAGTCACTCGAATTTGATGCAGTTTGAAGATGTGGTCTACGAGATCAAGATCAACAACAGCAGCTATTTTAGTCGATGCTGCACAGTTAGTAACCAAACGCCGAAAATCGAGAAGAAGACCATCCTTAAAAGGATTTCCGGTGCGGTGTTGCTAGGTGAGATGCTGGCCATGCTAGGCCCATCTGGCAGTGACAAGACGATGCTGCTCACCGCCTTTGGAGGCTGGCTGGGCGGAAAGCTCTCAGGGACCATCACCTACAATGGCAGACCCTTCTCCAATGCGATTAAGCGGAATACGGATTTTGTGACCCAAGATGATGTGCTCTTCCCCCACCTCACAGTGACTGAGACATTGGTATACACTGCATTGCTTAGACTTCCTAACAGCCTCACAAGAGAGGAGAAAGAGAACCAAGCGAAAGCAGTGATGGCCCAACTGGGGCTCTGTTAGATTTTGAGGGTTGGTATAATTCATGGGATTGGACAAAACTTGGGGTCATTCTCTGTAATTTTTTTTTTATTATTTCTTTATAGAATGGACTGCAAGGCTTCACATCTCTGAACGTTCGAACGCTCCCCTGCTTCGTTCGAACGTTCCTGCTTCAGTTCTCTCCAGCCATTTTCCAGAGGACCCCAACGTTCGAACGTTTCCCTGTTTCGTTCGAACGTTCATTCGTCAGAATCTCAAGCCATTTTCCAGAGGACCCCAACGTTCGAACGCACTCTTCCTTCGTTCGAACGTTTCTTCATGAATGATGTCAAGCAAATTTCCCGAGAGCCTCAATGTTCGAACGATTTACTCACACGTTCGAACGTTCATTTTTCAGTTCTCTCCAAGCCAATTTCCCGAGAGCCCCAACATTCGAACGCACCTTACCTTCGTTCGAACGTTGGATGTGCGAGTCTTCGAGCCTTTTTCCCGAAAGCCCCGACGTTCGAACGTTTTACTTATACGTTCGAACGTTCCTATCTGTTTTTCTATTTCGGGCAAAACCCTAAAGTTTCCATATATATAGGTTGTTATCTTTTGCCCTAAGTGCCTCTTTTTGGATATACTGATCATACTTACCTTCGTGAGAGAGATTCCTCCTCTAGAAACCTTTTTCATTCATGAATTGCCAATTTCATTTCTAGAGATCATGTCCATCATTCTTGCCTGATTGTGATCTTGAAGCTGCTTCGAGATTGGATTATGAAGAGTCAATCATGGGAGAAGATAAACGGCGTGGCGTCAGCATGAGAACCTTCAGTCCTTAGGTTTCTTGGTAAACTGGGGAATGGTTGTGAGTTCTCTTGTAATCTTCATTTTAATAGTGATTGATCTCTTTACTGGACTGAGTTCCAGGAACCGTGGTTTTTTCCCAATTTGGGTTTTTCCACGTATATTGCTGTCTAGTGTGAGGATTGTTCTTTTCTTCAATTCTGATTGTTTGATAGTTTTCGAATTGCATCTTATAGATCTGATTGAGGACCTTAACCCTTAAGATTTGGGGGTTTAAAACCTTCAATTGGTATCAAAGCCTGGTAGGTCAGGTGTTCGAGTCACGGGACACGCATTTTGCGAGTTCGCAGCAGGAGTCGCGGCGGGTGTGCCGTTGAGGGAGGGATTGTTGAGGTCAACGTCCACCCTCGCTCCTGAGCGGTCATAATTGTGGTCGAGCCCTCGCCCTCACCATAAAACTATTGTTGTGCCATTTCCTATCACCAATTGGTTTTGGGATAAGTGCTTCTCCCTGAAAGAATGCTCAATTGTTGATAGGGATGGAAAGAGTGTAATCTGTGGCAAAAGAACATCAGATAATTGTTACACTGTGGGCATTGAAAGTATGTTAAACTGTCATTCAGCAAAAGTGAGTGATGTTGAGTTATGGCATCAACGCTTGGGGCACATGAATCATATTGATTTAGAAAGGTTGTCCAAGTGCGAATTGGTACGTGGACTTCCTAAGTTACAAAATTCATCTAAAAGCGTTTGAGGACCATGTCAAAAAGGTAAACAAACCAAAGTTTCACCCAAGATGACTGATCACTGTATGACTAAAAGACCTTTGGAGTTATTACATATAGATCTTATGGGTCTAATCCAAACGGAAAGCATTGGCCGGAAGAAATATATATTTCTTATAGTTGATGATTTCTCTCGCTTCTCTTGGGTTAGATTCTTAAGAGATAAATCTGAAACTTTTGAATTTTTTAAATGATTTGTGGACTTTGTTGATGACAGAAAAATCTCAAGAGTTTGGAGGAGTAATTCGTATCAGATCTGATCATGGCTCAGAGTTTGACAATTCTAACTTTAACTCATTTTGTTCTTTGCATGGTATTAAGCATGAATCTTCTGCTCAAAAACGCCTCAACAAAATGGAGTGGTTGAGAGGAAGAATCGAGTAGTTCAAGAAATGGCCAGTGTTATGCTACACAGGAAACACATTCCTCTGCGTTTCTAGGCGGAGGCAGTCAATACAGCTGTGTATATCATTAATCGTGTCTATCTCAGGCCTGGAACAAAGCAAACTCCTTTTGAGATTTGGAATAGGAGGAAGCCTAGTGTTAAATATTTTCGTACTTTCAGAATTAAATGCTACATGCTTAGGGATCGTGAGCATTTAGGAAAGTCTGATTCTCGAAGTAATGAAGGATTCTTCCTAGGATATTCTCTTAACAGTAGAGCTTATCGTGTGTACAATGTTGAGTCTTCTACTGTTATGGAATCTGTAAATGTTGTGGTGGATGACATTGGAGTAACTGAACATATTTCTGATGATGATGATGGGCTCATTCTTACTCCTTCATCTTCACAGGTTGAAGATTCAAATGATGCAAGTAATGACAAAAATCAACAGCCTAATGAAAATGTAGCTAGTCTGGAGTTTGATCACTCTCCAACCAGCAGTTCAACATGCTCTGTTAAACAAGATAGATGAGTTGGGTGGGGTCATCAGGAACAAAGCCAGGTTGGTGGCTCAAGGCTATACTCAGCTGGAAGGCATAGACTTTGAGGAGACATTTGCACCGGTGGCAAGGCTCGAGTCCATTCGCATATTGTTTGCTATTGCCTGTCATTTGAAAATCAAACTTCATCAGATGGATGTTAAGAGTGTGTTTCTGAATGGTTACTTAAATGAAGAAGTGTTTGTGGAGCAACCAAAGGGGTTTGAAGACCCTCACCATCCAGATCATGTGTTCAAGCTGAAGAAAGCATTGTATGGATTGAAGCAAGCCCCTAGAGCGTGATATGAGAGATTGACACAGTTTTTGGTCTCAAATGGGTTCAAAAGGGGAAGTGTTGACAAAACCTTGTTCATAAACAATGAGAAAGGAAACATCTTGATTGCACAAATATATGTTGATGATATTGTCTTTGGTGCAACTTCAGAAGTTTTGGTTAAGAAGTTTTCTTCAACTATGTCAAATGAATTTGAAATGAGTTTATTTGGAGATCTGTCCTTCTTTTTTGGACTGCAGGTTAAGCAAAATGAGGAGAGAATCTTTATTTTTCAAGCTAAATATGCCAAAAGTTTGTTGAAAAAGTTTGGATTAACTTCTCCAAAACATGCCAGGACACCCATGAGCACTACCACCAAAGTTAGTGCTGACCTCAGTGGAAAAGATGTGAACAACACCCTGTACAGAAGCATGATTGGCAGTCTCTTGTATCTAACTGCCAGTAGGTCAGACATTTCGTATAGTGTAGGAGTTTGTGCCAGACATCAGTCTAGTCCTAAAGAATCCCATATTAGAAATGTGAAACGTATTTTCAAATACATAAGTGGGACTGTAGACTATGGTATCTGGATGACTCGTGAGTCTAACACTGATGTTGTAGGATTTTCTGATGCTGATTGGGCTGGGTGTGTAAATGACAGGAAGAGTACCTCAGGAGGCTGTTTTCTAATTGGAAATAACTTAGTTGCCTGGTATAGCAAGAAGCAAACTTTCACTTCTTTGTCCACAACAGAAGCTGAATACATTGTTGCAGGAAGCTGCTGTACCCAACTTTTTTGGATGAAGCAAATATTACTTGATTATGGGATATCACAAGGAACGATGAGTGTCTTTTGTGATAACAAGAGCGCCATAGATATCTCTAAAAATCCTATGCAATACTCAAGAACGAAACACATTGATATTCGACATCACTTTATTCGTGATCTAGTAGAAGAGAAAGTTTTAACCTTAGACCACATTTCTACAGAACACCAATTAGCAGACATTCTCACTAAACCTCTTGATCCCACTAGATTTGAATTTCTTCGGAAGTCTCTTGGTGTTTGCATGTTATCCTGATTTTTTGTGTTTCTTTCTGGTAAATTTGATCTATATATATATTTTTTTGCACGACACTTCAGTTTGAAAGTCTTTCAAATGGAATGAGTTTGCTCCTTATTTTCATTACTCTTCTGAATGTCAGTTTATCTTGTTGTCTCCTGACGAAGTTAGGTTGTTAATGAAGTCTTGCTGGGTGTGCTCTCTAGCTCGTCTTGTTTGACTATTTTAGATTGTTGATGAAGACCTATTGGGTTTGCTCCCTAATTGGTCTTGTTTGACTAGATTAGATCGGTTATGTAGACTCATTGAGTTTGCTCATGAGTTCTCATTTCATAGTTGAATGCAATATAATAATAATAATAATAATAATAATAATAATAATAATAATAAAAGGTTTGGTTCGTAGCCTTTTTAACTCGAGCTGTTAAACCCATAGGGGTATTTCTATACCTAGTGCCCTAAAGTCATCTGACTTGGGAGTCATTGGCTTTCTGCTTGTTACAAGGGTTGACTAGAAAGCTTAAGGAACCAAGCCTTGGTTTTGGTTTGTAGCCTTTTTAACCTGAGCTGCTAAGCCCACAGGGGTATTTACATACCTAGTGCCCTAAAGTCATCTGAGTTGGGAGTCATTGGCTTTCTGCTCGTTACAAGGGTTAAATAGAAAGCTTAAGAAACCAAGCCTTCAAATAAAATATTTTTTTTTTTTTAAAAAAAGGTATTGTTCGGATTAGAAGGAGACATCCAGATGAGTTTTAATATTCAGGGGGAGTTTGAATATCTTGAAAATTGATGTGTCCTTATCACACGTCACAGATCAACTTTTACCATTTTTTTAATTTTTTTTTCTTCCTTCTTTTCCTCCTTTTCATTTTTTTCTCATCGAACGTTCGAACGTTCTTTCGAACGTTCGAACGTCGCGCCCCTTTATATTCCTTAAAAACTAGTTTCTTTTATTCATTATTCTCTGTTCGAACACAGTCGCTGCCTCTTCTGGCTTTCTTCTCCTTCTTGCTCAGTTTGAGTCCTTTCTTTCTGGATTTCAAAGTATTTCATCATCTCCTTCTTTCCCATTCACTCTATGGTTTTTGTTTTCTCTCTTGCTAGGTTTCGAAATCCTTGTGTTTTCTTTTCTTCTTCACATATTATTTTGGATTTATCTTGTGGGTTCTTCATATCTTGATACTATTGTTTATCCTTAGGTATTCATAATCATCTCTTTGCTTATTTTCTTTGCATTCTTCCTTTTGCTTGTATTTTGGATTGTGGTGTGGATAAAAGTGGAAGAATCTTGGTGGCAAATCGTGGATATTGTTAGAAAATTGTGGACTTGATTTGGTTGTAAGTTTGTGTTTTGTTGGAAGATGAAATATGAGTGGAAGAAATATGTTTTGTGGATGGATTTGGTTTGAATATTCATTTGAGATTGCCTTTTTCCTTTTTCTATGGGGTGTTGTTCTCATTTTTTTTGTGCCAAATGGAGATGATTTCCTCTTGGTTTTGTTGGGAGATTTTGTTTTGACTTTGCACTTTGATCTCTGGAGATGACTGTTTGGTTTGATTGTGTCCTGTTCTCTTATTTTTGCTGATTATGAATCTCTTTGATATATTTGCTTTGCTCAGTATGGCTCCTCGTAAGCGCACCTGTCACCGCTCTACCTTTGATACATCAAGATTCATGAATGAGGATGCTCAAAATCTTTTCTTAAGCAAGTTTCAACATCGTTCTGTTGTTCAAGGATGCCTTGTCATATACAAAGAGTTGACTGATTTTGACTTTGGTGTTTAGTTGCGTGATCGTCAATGGAATGTTCTTTACAATGTTGGTGTTGCTATTGTGCTGAATTGGGTTCTAGAGTTCTACTGTAATATGCATGAAGTAAAGGATGGTTTGTTCATGACATATGTGCGTGGAAATCTTTTTAACATTATTCCAGATCTGATTAGTGTCTTGTTGGAAATTCCTAGAACCGCAGGAGCAGCTTATCCGTTCAATGGTCCTTTTCCAGTTTCTATGAACAAGATAGCCAGAACTTTGACAGAAAAACCCATTGACTGGAATAAAGGTTCTCTAAATCAAAACAAATTAACTGACTCTTATAGGCTGCTCCATATCTTTCTGAGGCATAACTTATCTCCAAAAAGACACAAGGCAGGTGTCACTATGGACAATGGATATCTTCTCTACTGCATTGGGACAAACAAAGGTATTGATGTTCCTTTAACAGTTTTCAGAGGCATGACAAGAATGATGGCTGCATCAAACAATGCTGTTCTACCTTTTCCTGCTATTATCTCGAAATTGATGTTCAATACTGGTCTTGAGGCAGAACACAATGAAGATATGATTTTTCCAAAGACTAAAATTGACCGTTTTACCTTGGAAAAATCCAAATCTCATCTTCCTATGATTGATTTGGTTGATGAAGATGATGAAGGAGAAGATGGCGAAGAGGAAGATCCATCAGGAGCTGGTCCTTCTGGGTCTGGACCTTCAGGAGTGGATCCTAGCAGTGAGGGGGAGTTTGCTGCCTTGAATGAGCGCCTTGGTCGTCTTGAAGTTCGTGTTAATGATAGCTTTTCTGAAATGCGTCAGGGCTTTTCTGACTTGATGGATATTATGCGTCGTTCTGATTGATTTCCTCAGCTGCTCTGTTGTGCCATTCTCATCATACTTAGCCTTTATGTTTTCTGTTGTTTTTGTTTCATGCTACCTTGGTTCTCTTCTTTGGCTTTCATGTCAAAAAAGGGGGAGTAGAATAGCTAGAACTTTTGTTTACTTTTGTTAAAAGTTGAACTTGGGAGACTCATGGAATTTGCCTTTATCTTTTATCTTTTTTGTATATTGGATATGTCTGGTTTCTTTGGTGTTTGCTTCGTTTTTCTTGCAGATATCCTTCTCAAGCTTCCTTGTACTTCTTCAAGCTTCCAAGTTATTCTTTCCTTCTTGTTTGGGTTCTTTGTTAAACGGGTAGATTATTTTTTTAGAAATTTTTTGTCCATGAATTGCCAAAGGGGGAGATTGTTAGATTTTAAGGGTTGGCATAATTCATGGGATTGGACAAAACTTGGGGTCATTCTCTGTATTTTTTTTTATTATTTCTTTATAGAATGGACCGCAAGGCTTCACATCTTTAAACGTTCGAACGCTCCCCTGCTTCGTTCGAACGTTCCTGCTTCAGTTCTCTCCAGCCATTTTCCAGAGGACCCCAATGTTCGAACGTTTCCCTGTTTCGTTCGAACGTTCATTCTTCAGAATCTCAAGCCATTTTCCAGATGACCCCAACGTTCGAACGCACTCTTCCTTCGTTCGAACGTTTCTTCATGAATGATGTCAAGCAAATTTCCCGAGAGCCTTAATGTTCGAACGATTTACTCACACGTTCGAACGTTCATTTTTCAGTTCTCTCCAAGCCAATTTCCCGAGAGCCCCAACGTTCGAACGCACCTTACCTTCGTTCGAACGTTGGATGTGTCGAGTCTTTGAGCCTTTTTCCCGAGAGCCCCAACGTTCGAACATTTCACTTACACGTTCGAACATTCCTATCTGTTTTTCTATTTCGGGCAAAACCCTAATGTTTCCATATATATAGGTTGTTATCTTTTGCCCTAAGTGCCTCTTTTTGGATATACTGATCATACTTACCTTCGTGAGAGAGATTCCATACTTGCTTTTTGACTTTTTATTGGAAAAGTTGGAGGGAGTTTTGATAAAAAGTGCTTTTAATGCGATGTTTAACTTGACTTCACTCCACTTGACTTTACAAGTGGAATTACCAAACTAAACCTTAGGCTGAGATCTTTAATCCCCAAAGAGGTGATTATTTATTTGAGTCTTCTCTCTCAAGAAAAGGGTAGAGATCATAATTAACCACCCAAGTGCAATTTAGAAGAAAAGCCTTTTTAAGATAAAAATGTTATAGTGTCTCAAATCCCACATCATTGAATATTTGGTTGAATAAATGAATGGGTGGTTATTTAGTTTTCTATGCTATTGGGTGGCGCAGCGGAAAATACATACGATCAAGAATCACATGATGCACGAACATATACAAACACTGTAATATATGTGGTTTGGCAAGATTGCCTACGTCCATTGGCAAGAGAAACCTCTTTAATTACTTCTTCCATCTCTTACAAGTTAGGGTTACAATATATCATTATATATTCATTTTTAAGCCCTAAGCAAAAATACCTTCGAACCCTAAACTTCTGTCTTGGCTAACCCAGATGAATAGATTTGGTTAAACTTAAATTACAAGGCATACCCCCAACACTTGCATCTTGGGTTGTGTTTGATTTTTAAAACCATAGTGTCTGAGTGTTGAAAGTTAATCATAATTATAGTAGAAAATCTAACCCTATTACTATTGGAAGTTTTAAGCACATAATAGAACTAACATATTTTTTTTATCGGTATAATAACACAAACCTGCTATATAACACAGATTTAATCTAATCATAATTTATGACAAACTTATTTTCATAATTACAGATCAATTCATTAACTTATTACAAGTGAACCCCAACTGTCACTTAGCAGTACGCATATTTGTATCTATCTTTTTTTTTTATTTTTATTTGAACGGTAATATTTGTATCTATCTTGTTCAATGATTTTGTTCTATGTAATTCTGCAGATTGGGATGCTTTACTTTGACATTACTTTCTGGTCCTTCTTCGCTCTCTCAACAGCTATCTTCATGTTCCCTCAAGAGCGCGCAATGCTAATAAAGGAGAGGTCTTCCGGCATGTATCGCCTCTCCTCTTACTTCTTTGCTAGGTTGGCTGGGACCATGCCCATGGAGCTCCTCCTCCCAACTGTTTTTATCAACATAACCTATTGGAGCCTATTGGATGGGGGGCCTGGATCCGGCGCACTGCAGACAGCCACTTCAAGACCTTCTTTTTTCTCCTTCTCAATGTGGTAGCTAGTCAGGGCCTTGGGCTCGCCCTCGGGGCGCTAATCATGGACTTAAAGTCTGCGTCGACGTTAGCATCCGTGGTAGGGTTGTAAACGGGTCGGTTCCGGTCCGGGTCCAAGGTGGAACCGGAACCGGAACCGGAACCGTTTTTTAAGAAGGGGAACCGGAGCCGGAACCATTAAGAATAATGGGAACCAGAACCGGAACCGGAACCGTTTGTGAGGCAGGTCTGGTTCCGGTTCCGGGTCTAGACTAATACCTGTATTTTTCTTTAAAAAAATTATGCTTTTTTCACATTTCAATTGGATCATGTACCTACAAACACTAATGTGACATTTTGTCTATCAATAACAGACACTTTTAACCAAAAACTCAAAAATCACATCCAAACAGGCAATGAGATGTAGAAAAGTAGAAAACCCTAATGTAGAAAAGTAGAAAAGTAAAAAGGGTTCTGTTCTCACATAATAAAGTTTCCTTATTTTAGTATATATTGGGTCGGGTCCCGGGTCCACGGGTCTGAGCCACTGTGGATCCGGAACCGGAACCGTTTAGGTATCGGTTCCAAAAAAAGGATCCGGAACCGGAACCATTTTCTTATCGGGACCAAAATGAGGACCCAGACCCGGATCCTAACGGGTTGGAACCTTCGGGTAATCGGAGAATCGGGTACCCATTTACAACCCTAATCCGTGGTCATGCTAACATTCATGCTGGCCGACGGCTTCCTTGTGCAACATGTCCATGCTTTCATTGCCTGGATCAAGTACATCTCCCTTTTCAATTACACCTACAAGCTTCTGTTGGCCTCTCAGTATTCAGTGGGGCAAATGTACCCATGTGGTAGCTCCTTCTGTCTTGTGTCTGAATTCCCGGCCATTAAGCTTGTAACATCCCGACCCATAGCCTAAATTATTTTAATTAATTGTGTGTTTAGTTAGTAAGCTCCTTTAGAGTCTTAGCTAGTCGGGTTTGATGTGTGGATCACGCGTGGGAAGCCTCGCGCGAGTCCGAGTGCATTTGGGTATTGTAGGGGGTTGGTTTGCAAATTGGGGGAGTTTCAAGGGCTTTTCCGAGATTTTGAGTTTTAGTGATTTGGGGTGCATTGGGTAGATCGCATCATTTCTTGAACATTTGTCTTCTGTTGCGTTTTGATTCGACGCACGGAAGAGGCCCAAATAATCATAAGTAGCCAAACAAGGACTTAAACCATATTTCTCATTTTTCCAACCCTAATATAAGCCAACCCATTCATCCCATTCGTTTCTCTCTTCTTCTTCACCGTGCATCTCCAACTTTTCTTCCTCCAAGCTGCCTCCTTGCCGTCGACCACCCCCAGAGCTCCCATTTCGCCGGCCAACACTCATTCCTTCTTCCTCAAGCTCTCCTAAGCTCAACCATCCTCTTTTTTAAGGTTTCCATTGACAACCCACTCAGAGGTAAGCTTCCCAAGCTTTTAGGTCTAGTCCTTTTTCTTCCATTTTCTTAGAAATGGTTAAGGGAAACTCATCTATACCTATTGCATTCATTTTGTAGAAGAGATTTTGGGATTGAGAGAGGTTTCCCCCATTTTGAGCTCTAAAGAGGGATTTTCTCTATTTCCCTTGGTTTTCCTTTAGCTCTCCATCAAGGCAAGTTAATGTATATTTATTATGCTTTGATATGTTTGTTTCTTCCTTGATTTGATGCTCATTATGATCTAGATGAACCATTGCTCAACTTGTTTTGGTTTATGGATGAAAACATGATAATGTGACCTAAATGGTTAATGAAATGGATTGGACTTTAATTGCTTAGATGGACTTGATCTTTGGTTTTCAAATGGATGGGTTTTTACCTCCAAATGTGTGTTTTTGGACCTGGGTTTCTCCCCATTTTTCTCTCCAGAAACAGATATGGGATCTGTTTTCGCAGAGCCTTCGGTCGACCTGCCAGGTGGCTCGGTCGACCGAGCAAATGGAGTCAGGCGCTAGGCGCCTGACCAAAAGACTGTTCACTCCTTTTGGGTTACAACCCGTGGTTGACCGAGCCTTGGCCCGGTCGATCGATCACATGGGCGGTGGACCTTTCGGTCGACCTACCCCTCTGTGAAAGGGGTCGACCGGGTTGGGCCCAGGTCGACCCGGCCCACTGCTGAACTACTTTTTAAGGGTCCTTTTACCCTTGTTTCGATTGGACTTAGGTGGAACCTCGGCTACCTTTTTGGACTCATTTGACTATATGTGAGGATATCTTGAGCCGATGTCTTTCATGGTTAATTCAGGTGTATCAGGTTACAATCTATCTCAATCTTAAACAGTACGGGACAACGGGATACCCCTCTACATCTATGCACGAAGATTGTCTCGTTTGGGTATCGCGAACCCTATTCCTTTTGTTGACTGAGTTAGGTTGTACGATGCTTCGGTTTTAACCTTTGTACCTAGGTTGGATTGTTTATTGCTTCTAATTCCGAATTGTACCATCCGGTATTTATCTACATGCTTTGTACATGTTCTTTAGCCTCGTTTACTTTGCTTTACTTTGGATTATTTAATGAACCTAGGTGTTAAACTTAGGGTTTCCCTTATTGTTCTATTGGTCCTAATGTTTGATGGAAGTGTTGTGGCTAGGCGGCTTTGATCGTAAAAGCTTGATGAGGACTAGTTATTGTATTGATATCGACTTGTTATTGAAGAAAGCTTGCTTGCATTTTCTTAATCTTGACTTGATAAATGGAAAGTAGTCTCTCCATGATTAATGAATCTTGTTCACGCAAGAAAGCCTAGTCCTTCACTATTGTTTGTCTAGAAATTCTTGTGTCAGGCACCACTTAGCTGTATATCGCCCAACACAGATGGGGCACCATCTGTGTGAGGACCTTTATGAACGTATGCGCAGTACGACTTGTTACTTGATATCTTGCTTGTTTGCCGGGTCATTCCCGTGCCTTGTTGCCGAGTTCACACTCGTGCCTTGTTGCCAAGCTTTTAACCCTGTGCCTTATTACCAGGTATATCCTGTGCCTTGGTTTCGCCACCACAACTCAATATGATCGAGTATGGGAGGGCAATATTCCCGTGGTAATTTAGCTTATGTGGATCGCCTATCTTGCTAGATGTTTATGTTAGATTGATTATGGTTCGAATGCTATGCATTTCCTATGTTCATAATGCTATGCATTTCATATGATCTTGTCTCTTGTTTACTCTCTTTCGTTTTGCATATCCTGATAATATATATATTGCTTGCCGACCGTTGTGTCTAATGATGCTACTCTTGGTGCATAGGTACCGAGCCCTTTTACCTCGAGGAGGAGACGACGAAGACGATTCAGATGGATCAGTCTGATGACTTCCTAGATTACAGTACGGACGGCGTTGTATAGCCGTATCGACCCCGTACACGAGTGCTTCACGACTATTTTGGATAGATTCATCTTTTGATTTATTTTGGTTATCCCATTTTGGTTAGGCCCAAGTTTTGATGTGGCCTTTCATTAACTTTAATTAATGTATTTCCGTATTGCTCTTAACTATACATTCTGAGATACCACTTGTTTATATTAAGCTTCCGCTATTACTTTATTTATTTGAGGAAATGTTTACACCTCACAGCGGTCTTCGATCCATATGGGACACGATTGGGGCTAAGTGTTGTTATTTATGTTGGAAAATTTTAATTAGCCCTAATCTCACGCCTTAACCCCAGTTTCACTTCTGGGGGCGTGACAAAGCTTGTTGGGCTGACCATGCTGCATTCTCCGGTATCATGTTGGTTGTCCTAACTATCTCCTTTTGGCTTATAGCGTATCTTGGCCTATTGAGGGTGGGTGTGAAGAGATAAAGAACTGGGATGGGGACCGAGACATTCATGCTGTGAGTTAGCATCTCAGTGTTCACCTGAACAAGTACCCTTATAAAAACCATGTACCTCTTAAAATCTCTTCTAGCATTTCACCCATGAGTTATGTTTAGTTCTGTTGGTCCTAGAGCTTTCTTGTGTAATATCTTTCAGCACCATTTTCCCCTATGATGCAAAAGTATATATAGGGGTAGATGTTGGGCTTAGTAGGTCCAGACCAAATAGGTTCATGGACATGGGTATTTTGGTAATTGTACCGGGACTTTCTTATTGACTAAGATAGGGTTTCTTAGGGGGTAAGAAAGAGAACATTATATATGATGTAATGTGTAACCCATGACAGACAAACAGAGAGAAGAGTGAACCTAAAGGAAAGTCGAGTTTTCTTTCCCGTGGACGTAGGCAAGATTGCCGAACTACGTAATTCTCTTGTGTGTGATTGTTTGTCTTGTGTGGTTGATTGTTCGTTCGATCACTGATTCACGTTTCCGCATACACGCGCAGCGGAAGCGTGGTGGGCCCATAACCCACAGGTCCCTTGTTGTGCGCGTGTATGCGGAAACGTGAATCAGTGATCGAACGAACAATCAACCACACAAGACAAACAATCACACATAAGAGAATTACGTGGTTCGGCAATCTTGCCTACGTCCACGGGAAAGAAAACTTGACTTTCCTTTAGGTTTACTCTTCTCTCTGTCTGTCTCTCATGGGTTACACATTACATCATATATATAATGTTCTCTTTCTTACCCCCTAAGAAACCCTATCTTAGTCAATAAGAAAGTCCCGGTACAATTACCAAAATACCCATGTCCATGAACCTATTTGGTCTGGACCTACTAAGCCCAACAATCTCCCCCTCCAGACCATGGGGAAGACGTCTCTGAACCCCTTACTAGGAGTCCAGTCCTGCCAACTCTGAACACAGCTCCAGCTTTCCCTTAGACACGACCTTAGTCATCATGTCGGAGGGATTCTTTTCAGTGTGAATCTTTTCCAGCTTCATGAGATTCTTCTCGATGACCTCACGAATCCAATGATATCTCACATCAACGTGCTTTGTGCGAGCATGGTATGTAGCATTTTTGCTAAGATCCATAGCACTCTGACTATCACAGTAGACTACATACTCTCCTTGCTTCAAATCCAGTTCTTTAAAGAAATTCCTCAACCAAATCATCTCCTTCCCTGCTTCATTAGCAGCTATGTATTCTGCTTCGGTTGTAGACAATGCTGTACACTTCTGCAACTTAGACTGCCAGGAAATAGCTCCCCCTGCAAAAGTAAATAAGTACCCAGAAGTAGACAACCGACGATCAAGATCGCCTGTAAAATCAGCATCTGTAAAGCCTTCAAGTACTGGTTTTAAGCCTCCGAAACACAAGCAAAAAACTGATGTACCTCTTAATATCTGAAGATCCACTTCACTGCTTCCCAATGCTCTTTCCCAGGGTTAGAAAGAAATCTACTTACTACACCCACTGTATGAGCAATGTCTGGCCGTGTACACACCATGGCATACATAAGACTCCCAACTGCTGAGGAGTATGGAACAGACATCATCCGTTCCTTTTCTTCATCTGTAGTAGGACATGATCTCTTACTGAGCTTGAAGTGACTGGCTAAAGGCATGCTAACTGGCTTAGCATCTATCATGTTGAATCTCGCTAGCACCCGTTCAACATATTTTTCCTGTGACAACCACAGCTTCTTGGCATTCCTGTCACGACGTATTTGTATTCCCAAAATCTGTTGTGCGGGATCCAAGTCTTTCATGTCAAAAGTCTTTGACATGTCCCTCTTCAACCTGCCAATCATTTCACTATCTTGTCCAACTATCAACATATCATCTACATATAAAAGAAGGATGATAAATTTGCCATTACCAAATTTACGAACATAAACGCAGTGATCTGCAGCTGTCCTCCGGTACCCATGACTCACCATGAATGAATCAAACTTCTTGTACCATTGTCTCGGTGCTTGTTTCAGCCCGTAGAGACTCTTTTCAACCTGTAAACCAGCTGTTCTTTTCCTTCTACCTCAAACCCCTCTGGCTGAGTCATGTAGATCTCTTCTTTCAGATCACCGTGAAGAAATGCAGTCTTCACATCCATCTGCTCAAGTTCAAGGTCCATGCTGGCAACTAGACCCAAGATAACTCTGATAGAAGTCATCTTCACAACTGGAGAGAAGATTTTATCGAAGTCAAGACCCTTCGTCTGCGCAAAGCCTTTAACCACTAGCCGTGCTTTGTGCTTTATCAGTTTTCCACTGTCATCTCTCTTCACCTTGAACACCCATTTGTTCTTCAGAACCTTCTTGCTTTTTGGGAGTTTCCACCAGCTCATAAGTATTGTTCTTTTTCAAAGAACTCATCTCATCCTGCATAGCCTTCATCCACTCATCTTTATCTTCATGAGTTTTTGCTTCTGGGTAGCTCTCTGGCTCCCCCTCATCAGTAAGCAAAATATAATCTGATGCAAGATATCTTGTTGATGGTTGACGCTCTCGAGTAGACCTCCTAACCTGAGGTTCCGTGGTTTCTGACTGAGGAGACTGCTCCCCCTGCTCAACACCTTGTTCATCCGGCAACCCCTGCGCCTCTTCACGATCGAAGTCGTTTTGTCCACCTTCTCCACCTATAGTCTGCACTGGAGAAGGAGTCGGTGTGAGATCAACCACTCCATCAACAACTTCATTAGACTTTTCAGTCTTTTCAATATCTCCAAAGAATTGGTCTTCATGAAACACCACATCCCTACTTCTGATAATTTTTCTTTTCTCTGGGTTCCATAATCTGTAGCCAAACTCGGCTCCACCATAGCCAAGAAAAATGCAACACACTGCCTTATCATCCAGCTTTGAACGCTGCTCCTTTGGTACATGTGCAAAAGCCTTGCACCCAAATACCTTCAAATGAGAATAAGAAACATTTTTCCTGTCCATACTCTCTCCGGAAGATCAAAATCCAAAGGAACTGAGGGAGACCTGTTAATCAGGTAAACGACAGTCAGAATAGCTTCACCCCAAAATGGTTTGGGTAGCTGTGCCACTTTAATCATGCATCTCATCTTTTCAAGAATAGTACGGTTCATTCTTTCGGCTACACCATTGTGCTGTGGAGTACCAGGAACTATTCTTTCATGTCGAATACCATGCTTTGAGCAATAGCCTTTAAACTGGTTGGATGTGTACTCACCACCATTATCTGTACGGAGACACTTCAAGAGCTTTCCTGTTTCTCTTTCAACCATGACATGAAACTACTGAAATACTTGGAACACCTAATCCTTCGATTTCAACGCATAAACCCAGACTTTCCTGGATGCATCATCAATAAATGTGACAAAAAACTTATTGCCACCCAATGACTCCACCTCCATGGGACCACAAACATCAGAATATACCAAATCCAACACATTAGATTTTATCGTTGATGTTTTAGAGAAGAAACTCTATGTTGTTTACCAAACAAACAATAATCACAAGGGTCAAGGGATGTACTTTTAGAGTATTGAATCAAACCTTTCTTTGCCAATAACTGCATTCCTTTCTCACTCATATGTCCAAGTCTCTTGTGCCACAGATTTGGAGAGGATCTGTCTTCAACAGTATTCAACACACCTTTGCATAGCTTCACATGTGTCTTATACAGCATATTACACGCCTTCCCTCTTGCAAAAATAAGAGACCCTTTAGTGAGTTTCCACTTGCCATTTCCGAAGTAACTTTCATAACCTGCATGGTCCAATGAAGTCTCGGAAATCAGATTTAACCGCAGATCAGGAATATGTCGCACATCTTTCAGCATCATTGTGCAACAAATATCGGTTTGAATGCAGACATCACCGATCCAACAATATTCGAATGACTTTGTGTTGCCCATCTTCATAGTGCCAAAGTCCCCTGCTTTGTACGTCGTGAACATCTCCTTACAAGGAGTAGCATGGTAGGATGCTGCTGTATCAATAACCCACTCAACCTGATTATCTGCAACACTCAAACACTCTTCAACTTCACTGGTCAGAATCACTACTTCATTATCCAAAGTAGCAGTAGTGTTAGTGTCATTCTTCTACTCATTGTTGGTTTCTTTCTTTTCCTTCAAGGCAAAGCAATTCTTTCTAATGTGACCCTCCTTGCCACAATGAAAGCATTTTCCAGGACTTTTCCTTAGTCTGTGATTTCTTGCCACCTCTGGACTTGCCACGACCCCCCTTTGGTCCCCTACTCTTACTCCTCCCTCTATTCTCAGTAACAAAGGCGTGTGCATTATCTGTCTCTGCAGTTTTCCTTCTTGTTTCTTCATTTAACAAGCTGCTAGTAACTTGACTCATTGATAACACACCATCTGGAGTAGAGTTGCTCACGGAAACAACCAATGTCTCCCATGTATCTGGCAAATAACTTAGAAGAAATAAAGCTTGCATCTCATCAAAAAGGACCATCTTCATTGTAGCCAGCTCATTCACAATGCATTGAAAATCATTTATGTGATCTTCAATTTTACCACCCTCCTTGAATTTCATGTTCACAAGCTTTCTAATCAGAAAAGTTTTATTTACGGCGGTTTTCTTCTCATATCTTTCTTCTAACTTCATCCAAAGGGTTCTCGCATTGGTTTCATTAGACACGTGATGAAATATGCTGTTATCCACCCACTGTCTGATGTGACCAATGGTCTTTCTATGCATCTTTTTCCAATCTGGATCAGACATATCTTTTGGTCGGGCACTATCCCCTCAATGGATCATAGAGGTCTTTGCAATAGAGTATATCCTCCATCTTAGGTTTCCAAATCAACCAATTGGTATGGTTGAGTTTGATCATGGTAGTATTTACAGTGTTATTCTCCATCTTAATTGAATAATCAAGAAATATAAACAACTGTCACTAACCTCAATTTCTGTACCAATCTGTGCGCTCCGATTGGTCAAACTTTCTTGTTGACCGTCAAACTGCCAATCTTCTTCCACAGTTACATAGATCTGCTCGCAACGAGTCTGAAGAACCACGCGCAGAAGATCCGGATACCCTTGATCAGTCCAACCCTAGTAAACCCTAGGCTCTGATACCACTTGTTGGGACAGTGGACCACCACAAACTCCACATTGATATGATATTGTCCACTTTGGGCCTAAGCCCTCATGGATTTGTTCTTAGGTTCTCCCCAAAAGGCTTCATACCAATGGAGTACTTAGTCCAACTTATATGTCCCAATTCTAGCCGATGTGGGACTTTGGTTGCACATCCCCAACAGTAGATGGTACATTAGTTTTAAGTAGTAATCTAAGGTCAGTTTGTTTTGGTACTATCTAATTACATGTTACAGCAAACCTGAAACATGATGAATAGAGAAAAAAAAGAACAATATAGTTATAGTTTGTCGTCAATGTTGCTTGTGATGAATAATGAAATGAATGCTTTTAAAAATGTTCACACCCCGCACAACATCGCAACCCAACTTGAATCTGATGCCGTATTTAATGGTTCTGCAGGTTGGCTTTTCATTTATTTGTCAAGGTTTCAATCGAAACTGAGATAGTGATGAGTCTGTACTAAATCAAGATAGATTCATATCTAAAATAAGCTGACAATAAGTTCTTTTCAGATCGAGAGCTGTTTTAGAAATGTCTTAAATATGAATAAATGTATCCGATCGTATCGTGTTAAAACGTGAAAAGATTTGCTCAAGCATATAATTCAGTCAACAATTTCATTGGGTCTAGTAGTTGTATTGTTTTTTTTTTTTTAATGAGATCTTTATCCCCTAGTTAAAAAAAAGAGGTGAAATAGTATCTCTCACCCCATTAGAAACAAACTCTATCTAGCCTGACTCGTTGCACTATGAATCACAAACAAATTGAACCGGCAATTTAGAGTTAAGGCTGATTCTTTCTTGTGGTTGGATTCTAGCTGACATTTACAACGGGATTAGGTTGTGTTATTCTTGGTTCAAACTACCCTCAAACTTAAAAAGTATAGCGATACTTTTCTTTGAAAATATACACACCTTTGAATTTTCTTTCATTTTCTGAATTTTTATATTATCTTAAGATGCCATGTATCACTAAAATTTATTTTTTCTAAACCCCAAATAGCTCAAAACTTGCCCTGTCCTAATTAGGCTTATTGTTTCTTTTTTCTTTTTTCCGGTGACAAGGGTTTTCCCGGATTATATAACCTGGAAAGACTGTCATATGGGCGCATGCACGAAATCCAGACACACGTGCATTGGGTAAGTCTGCTGTGGTATTCAAACGTACACAACGTGGGGAGTGAGCCCACGTCTCATGCCAGTAAGGCAGTCACCCAACTTTCAAGTGGTTGATGTTTAAGTTTATTTTTAGTGAAGTGCCTATTTATTTTTAGTGAAGTGCCTATTTATTTATTATAAGAGGTTTCCATTGAAAAAAAAAATGGTTTGACTAAATGCATGTATCATTTTGATCTAATACACCCAAAATTGAAATTTTGGTGGTGCGAGCAACCTGCTAGCTCATTATCACCATCCATTTCACTTCACATAGGCACATAGCCGCATTTAGAAAAAAAATGAATATTGATGATAAGTTGTCAGAGTCCTCATCGGTTTATAAATATTTAATTTTTACCATTTTGCTAAGTACCCCCTGTGTTCGGATCATTAGATGGCCCACAAGATCTCCACCATTAAGTGTGATGGGACCCACCATGTCACTTAATTGGATTGCCAGATCAAGTTGGTATGTTGGATTCTCTAAACAGTTTTTTTTTTTTCTTTTAAATAGGCTCTTCAGAATCTTTTCCCAAATAGGACTAAAGTAGATTTGATTTACTCTAATAGGCTTTTCAGAACCTTTTTCCAAATAGGACTAAAGTCGGTTTGCTCTATAGCAAAAAGATTCCATTGTAACTTTTTTTGGAAGAAATTGGGTGTTTGACAAAGTGAAGTGCAAGCAATTTTGAACGACTTAATAAAATGCACAGTTTTATTAAAGTTACTGATCAGTTAGAGGGTATATGATGATTAGCAAAGTGATAAGTGTTTACTAGCATAATCATGTGCGTTGCACGGGTAATTCTCGTGCAAATCGAATTTTAAATTAAGATTGATATCGTTTATTTGTTATTTCCACCACTAAAATGAATAGCAAAAGTGTCTTTACATGGTATAATTAGGGGCGACCAAAGTTCATGTTTTAGCAGCATTTTTGTTTCGCTGCTAAAAATGAACTTTCTTATAGTATATATATATCTAAATAATAAGGAACTCAGTTTCTGAATTCTCCATATTTTGGACCCTTGGATTTAAGAAGGGAATGAAAAAAAAGGGGCTAAAAGTTGGAGAAATTTACAAGTTTTTGCCATCCCATCAAAATCACGTTCAGATCTTGGTTTGTACGGCGCAAAAGGGGGCAGCAAGTTTGAGTTATTTACAGGTATTGACATCCATTCTTCATTTAAAAGAAAAGCAACAGTATTTACTTTCTTATTATTCTGCCATTGATAAAAAAAGGTGTCAAAGAAAAAAAAAAAACTTCTTTTGTAAGGGAGCTCAATTTTTGAATTCCCCATATTTTGGACCCTTGAATTTATGTACATAAATCTTAGGGCTGAGATTAAGAGGAAAGGGGTAAGGGATTTAAAGGAGTTTGAGAGTCCAGAGATTTGGGACACTACTTCCCCAGATCCCTGGACTCTTTCTCCCTTATCCGGGCGACAGGTTTAGTTAAGGGCGCAATCAGAGTATGGATCAGAGGTTTGAAGCCCAAAAGGTGGGCTACAGTGGGGTCCGGTCTGGACAATAATCACTAGGACCCATGTTTCGCAGATTTTGATCTGCCCGTCGGATTTCAAAGTTCTATATATGGATGGAAAGCCTTCAATGAGTATATCGCGATGAG
The DNA here is from genome assembly GCA_012931725.1 of Litsea cubeba. Lineage (NCBI taxonomy): Eukaryota > Viridiplantae > Streptophyta > Magnoliopsida > Laurales > Lauraceae > Litsea > Litsea cubeba. Next base: position 114,633,126 of record CM022945.1, read on the forward strand.
CCAACTTTCGGGGCAATCAGGGGTCTAGAAGTTATAGGCGGTTTTCAGGTGTGCACCCCGGGGGTGCAAGACCTGCTATTACGATTTTTGATCCGCCCATCGGATCTCGAAATTCTATATACGAACGGAAAGCCCTTAACGAACAGATTGCAATGAGCCAATTCCTAGGGCAATCAGAAGTCCATGAATAATAGGTGATCTTTGACTCGGGACCTAATCAGGACATCGTTAAATAGGATGGACCGAATTACCCCTCATAGGGTGCCAAAATTCAGGTTAGTTGTTAGGTGGTCAAAAGAAGAGTAATTAGATTTAGTTGTGCTCAGAACATGGTGCGCCATGCCTTCAGGTACGGGCAATCACTAGTATATAATAAGAGAGCTCGATTTTTGAATTCCCTATATTGTGGACCCTTGACTTTATGTACATAAATCCTAGGGATATTTTGGACCCTTTGATTTAAAAGGGGAATGAAAAAAGGGGCTAAAAGTTGGAGAAATATACAGGTTTTTGCCATCCCCATCAAAAGCACATTCACATCTTGATTTGTAGGGCGCAAAAAGGGGCAGCAAGTTTGAGTTATTTACAGGTATGGCCATCCCTTCTTCATTTAAAAGAAAAGCAAGAGTCTTTACTTTCTTATTTTTCTATCATTGATAAAAAAGGTGTTAAAAGAAAAAAAAACTTCTTTTATAAGGGAACTCAGTTTTTGAATTCCCCATATTTTGAACCCTTGAATTTATGTACATAAATTTTAGGGCTGAGAATAAGAGTAAAGGGGTTGAGGGGTTTAAGGGGGTTTGAGAGTTCAGAGATCTGGGACACTACTTCCTCAAATCTTTGGACTCTTTCTCCCTTATCCAGGCGACGGGTCAATGAGTCTGGGTTAGGTCTGGGGTTATGTTCAGGTTAGATTGGTTTGGGTTGGATTTGAGTTTAGATTGATTTGGGCTAGAGTTTGATGGGTTGGATTGGGTTAGGTTCAGGTCAAGTCTGACGAGTTTAATTAACGGCCCAATCAGGGTCTGGATTAGAGGTTCGGGGCCCAAAAGGTGGGCTACAGTGGGGTCCGATCTGGGCAATAATCACCGGGACCCAAGTTTCGTAGATTTTGATCCGTCCGTCAGATTTCAAAGTTCTATATATGGATGGAAATCCCTCGATGAGCCAACTTTCGAGGAGATCAGGGGTCTAGAATTGATAGGTGATTTTTCAGGTGGGCACCCATGGGGTGAGGGACCTACCGAATTACCCCTCATGGGGTGCCAAAATTTAGGTTGTTTGGTGGTTAAAAGAAGAATAATTAGATTTAATTGTGCTCAGAACATAGTGCGCTGTGCCTTCAGGTACGGGCAATCACTAGTATATATATGCCATGTCTTAGTTGGCCCTCTAGCTCCACTAGACAAAATGAGCGTATATCGTTTGGCTAGGTATCAAGAAGTCAAATTATAAAGAACAATCCTTGATACCTGATTTATGGCCATCAAATAGACAATTGAAATATATACTCCTCCCTCTAAAGTGGGCAGTTGGGTTTACTAGATTAGTTAGACTTTATATTGATCGGTAATCTATACACCATGTGTACTTCTTATATATTTTTATAGGTACTCTGTTTTATTTTTTTAAAGAATCTGGATCCTCAAGATGAGTCACAAGAAATTTATGAGGATCCAATCTGAAATTTACTAATGAAAACGAATTAAACCACCAACGTAATTATTTTCGTACTTGTTCGAACCCTTGAAAACTTTGCTCATCTAAGATTCCAGAATTCTTGCATGGAGAGCTTAAATTTTTTAAGTGTTTGACCCCCATATGAAGTTTCAACTCCAACATTTGAAATGTTAGATTCTGAGAATTCTAAAGGGCTACCCCTGACTTTTGAAACATAGCTCTCAAAATTCCAAGGAAATAGCTATAATATCAATGCAAAAAATTCCCCATGTGAGAAATTTCTATCAGAGATACCTCTAAAGAAATAGGCCCTTGGTCATTTCGAAAAGCAACAAATAGCCTCATCAGTTTTTTTTTTTTTTTTCAGAAAGAAAATAACATTCAACAACAACAAACAAACAACCACAAAAATATCAGCCAAAAGCATTACCTAGACCCGCACCAAAAAATCAGACGACCCCTAGACCATGAGCCAACCCCACTTGGCGAGATAGTGTACCAATACATTAAAACTTTCTAGAAATATTAAAGGCTTTAAGTTAATTGAATAAAAAAAAAGGAGGAGCAAGCCTGATGCTTGCTAATAATGGAGGGAATCCGCCAATCAGATTCTCCTTTAAAGGCTTGCACCACTTCGAGAGCATCCAAGCATAAAATGATTCTCGATTGCCCGCACTCTCTAATCGTATTCAAGGTGAAAAGTGCCGACCTTGCTTTTAGCCTCTTTAGCGGAGAAGGCTATGGGTCCTTAGGCTGCACCTACAATCACAAGAGAATCATCATGAAATAGAGCAAAATCAAAGGTTGATTGCCTAGTGGACATATTAAAAGCCACATCTATAAATAGCGGGGCATCACTCTCCGGATCTCTTTCTCCAAGATGGGGGAGTTGGAAGGGAATGAGAACATTTGGAGGAGGTAAGCTAATTCTAGGTGGAAAGAGAATGCTATTGGCATGGGGAGCAGCCCACAATGAGTTTGGAGATTTAATTCCCTTTTAACTATAGACTTATTTCTTACCTTTCAAATAGCCCCTGAATTTGCAATGGATAGAGCAAGGGATCCGGCCTTAGAGAGTAGATTTCGCTCTATATTAACATCCTATTTCCACCACCCCCACCAATAAACCATATCCGAATGATGGAAGTTATGGGTTAACACACCCAAATGAGACCCAAACTGCAAACCGCTCTACCAAACTCTCATTGGAGCAACAGGACAGAAAGTTTCTTCTTTACTTTTACATAAAGGACATGTCCAAATTTAAATTTGGGTCTCCAATTCTAGCTTTTAATAATTTTCCTTAATCACTTCCAGCCAAAAACCAAAGGAAAAACTTCAAAATCAGGAATACAAAGAAAGAAGGTACATTTCAAAATGTTCCTTTTTTAAGTTTTTGAAAGTTCTAATTTAAAATCAGGACACCCTTTCATTCCTCCCCACCCACCGACCAGCCACTTTTCTCAAAATTTTCAAAAATTCTGAAAATGTCCTTTTTGGTGGTGAGGTGATGATGAGAAAAATGGCCTGATGAGAAAAGGTGCGCCATCATGTGTTTTGTTGAGGTGTGGAGATGATGCTAAGATGAGATGGATATGAAGTGAAGAAGGATGATGGGTTTGATGTGCGGATGTATGAGGACAGGATAGATGAGTGGGAATGAAGGTGGGCAGTGCGTGATGGAAGGATGAGATAGGAGGGAAGTGAGGCTTGGTATGGCTTGTGGAGTGCTGTTTGGTTAGAGGGAGGATAAGGGTTTGGTTCAGGCTCGGTTTGGACTGAACGTCGGTGTTTGGATGGGCTGATGAATCGATGGTTGATGGCATCTGGTTTGGTTCTGTAAAGTAGTTTGCTTCTTTTGATGGTGTGGGTCTCGGTTTGGAATGAGAAAGGTGCAAGTGAGGTCTCGTGATTGAATGTAATTGGTTTAGTGTAGATGATGTATGGAGATGAGTAGAGAGATGATTAGGATGGACCTAGGAAATTAAACGGAGGGCTTTACGAACGTAAAAGAAAGATTGGGAGAAGGGGCAAATGTGAAAAAATAGATATTAACTTTTATAATTTTCGGGGATTTGGTTAAAATTCTAAGCTCTAGTTGGGATATTTTAAAAGGGGCATTATCAGAATCTTTCTAGAGAAAAGTGGGCAGTGGAGGGGAGAAATGAACTGATGATTTTTTTTTTTTTTTAAAACAACTTTGAAAAACTTAAAGGCCTATTTTAAAATGTATAATCTTTGTCCTCTGGATCTAAAAGAACTAGAAAGTTAGGCCTCATTTTGAGACTTTTCCCAAAAATGAAAAGATGGTACTCTTCCAAAAAGATTTCCAATCATGGGCATTGGTGTTAAGATTTCCTTTTGGTGGTAATGGTTTATAGACTGATTATGTGGAGAGTTTTCCATAAACTATGTCGGGCCAAATTCTTTTATCCTCTCCCACCGAATGAGAGAGGAACCTGAACCTCATCATCAGATAATTGAGGCTGTGGAGGATCCAACTTCCTTTTCTAAAGGCATCAGTACTGGTTCTCAAGTGGCTGTGGAACATTAACGTTAATTCAGAAGTGATTCAGACCTCTTTAACAAAATAAGTATGTTTAAGTGGGATCCGCCTAACAAGGTGGCCGGATACAAAAGATACTCGAGCGGCCAACAGTTTCTTTCACTAGATGTCTGTTACAGTGTTACTGGTTTAATTTGCTGAGCACGGGGCGGAATTAGGATTTCATCTGGGAGCTTGAATAAATTTTTATTTCACCAATTATTATAACTATTATATTTTTAAGTTTTTTTTTTCGACATAATTGTAAGTTCAAGCATGAAAAATATATTACGATTCAAGACTAAATTTTACATGAAAATTAAAACCAGTATACATTTAGCCTTAACAAAATATAAGTAAAGAAAAAGCATAAAAAATATTCCACAGTGGAGGGAATGATAGTTACACACAGTGGAGAGAATGAGTGGTGCAAGAGGGATTTGAATTTGATCCATATACAAGACTCTTACAAAGAGACTTTCAAACTATTCATGTTATCCATTTATTTATACATCACATATGTCTTTGCCTATTGCTTTCAAGATGGATTCATTCAGATACTTTGAATCTTCCTTGGCAGGAATTTTCTTTCAGATAGGGTTCAAAGGATTCTCTGGGCCCACTTAAAAAATTCTGAACCACTAAAACAAAAATGCCCCCATTGCCAAATTTCACTGCAATTTCATAACCATAGAATAGTAGAAATGAAATGGGTCATGCGTGAAACTAGCTTCAGACCTAAGATTTATAAAATCCATTTTCTGAATTCGTACACAATAGACACAAACCCATCTCACTTCAAAATGAATAGAAACCAAAACCCAATAAAAAAATAAAATAAAACACAATGTAACTTCTCACACGACAAAACAGAGAAAGATGCTTCATATGAAAAAATAATCAAAACCCAATAAAAGAAAATATTATAATAACAATAAAAATCTAGAAAAACTCAACATCACAGCAAACTGTCCTAGTGTCCTCCTACAAAAGGGTTCGTCATTGCAAAGACAAAAATATGAGGTCAATCATCAATGTACAGTAAAGAGTATTTCAATCCAACGGTGAATACCACACCAAAATCCAATCTCATTGTTAGGTTGGAAGGTTGAACTTACATTGGTGCCAGTAGGGTTTTTTTTTATACAGAGTAACCTTAGCAAATATTGGCCTATTTGGGCCAACCAGGCTTTAGATTTCCACACATGTATCATAATAGTCACTAAAGGGATTTTTACAGATCTTCAAATGTCAGGACTCCAGAGTATCATCTGCCATAGTCGACATTTTGTTGGAAGACACTCGACGGCTGCTTTCTTCTTCACTATCTCTATCTCTTGGTCTATGACTCTCTGGATGGGTGAATGATTGTATGAAATTTGGGAGGATTTAGGGCAAGGGATTTTTATATTTCAGAAATTACAATCTGCCCCCTTCTTTTATTTTAATGGGGGGGGGGGGGGAATTTTGGACCTATAAGAAGATTTTCCAAAGCCTGGGGGGAACCCTTACTGTGGTTCCACCCCTGCACGAACATGACCGAGCTCGGTCCTGCGCCATCTAATTACTTTTCAAAACTTTTTTTTATAGATAATTACATATAAGTATTATATGATACAGTGGTTGTCTTAAAATCTCGCAAGCTATATATTTTCAGGTTCTTATAAAGGCTCAATAAAAAAAATGTCAAAATTAAAAGAAATCTGGTCAAAATTGAATACAAAACCCATTACTTTAATATAGTATAATGGTAAATGCAATATATCCGTTTCTTCAAAAAGTTTGAGGGACTGATAGTATTCTATCTTCTGTTTTCTGCCCATCAACTGAAGGGGCAAGAAGATGTTAACTGATTCAAATCTCACACATCAACTGAAGGGGCAAGAGAAATGTTAACTGATTCAAATCTCACACATGTTTTTTTTTTTTTGGTAAATACTCACACATGTTAATAACAAGGATTAGTATGTTAGGAAAGATAGGGATGTAGGATATTATGAAATATATTTGAAAAATTAAAAAACTTTCCAACAGAACAGAGGACCTTCCTTGGGAAAGGGAAATGTTTAGATGTTAGCATACGAGTTTTTTATTTTTATTTTTATTATTTTTATTTTTTTGCTATCGAAGGGTTTTTAAGCTGGATTAATCCTTCCGGGCCTAGAGGGAAGCCGAGTAAACTCTCCTGTAGCCCCAATGTGATACTGTAGTTTCGAACCTACAACCTCCGGGTGCAAACCTTGGTCTTAGGCCAACTGAACTACCCTTTGAAATTTATGTTAGCATACGAGTTAGGTCGACCTAAATGGGTTCTTGTTTAGTTAATCCAAGCCACTTATACCACAGTCCCCCACACGGTACATATGTGCAATGACACTAAGCCAAATTTTAGTCCAATCAAAGAGATATACACCGTTAGATTTTGGGCCATGAGCTTTGGGTAGAGAAATTAAGTTTACATCGACACGACTGTCCATGATCGGGCTCTCAAAAAAGAGCCCTGCTACTTGGAGGGATTCTTGGGACCGGTCCTTGGAATCTCTCCAAGTAGACTTTTTGCTCAAAAAACTGCTGAACTAGAGAGACTCTCATTGGAACTAGAAACTCAGTTAGTATTTAGTAACCACAATAAAAGTAGAGCAGAAGTTTCCAAAATGCCATTTTTTTTATTTTTCATGTAGGGTCCTAAGTGCCTAACTATGATCAGTGCAATCTAGTTACACACATCTTGCCCCTGGAATTGGTCTCTACTGTCCTTCTTGACACTGATTTGGGCATGAGTTATCATTGGATTTTATATATCTATAAACTTTTAGGATGATTTGAAAATTATTATATTTTGCCAACCCCTGATCCACAGGAAATGTCTTCACCATCTTGAGTTAGATTATCAGGATATCGGTTGGCTGTTTAGTAAATCAAACCAAACCAAACTAAAATAAGCCCTTTTCCCACTAGGTAGAGTCGGCTATATGGATTGACGACGCCAATCAAATCTGTTTAGGCCATGTCCTCCGTTAGATCCATGCAGGCAAGGTCATGTTTAATAGTTTCTTTTTGCAACTTCTCTTGGGTCTCCCTCTCCCTCTCCTACTCCTGACAATCTCCATGCTTTCACATATTTTAACAGGTGCCTCCGTTGGACGCCTTTTAACATGGCCGAACTATCTCAGTCAATTTTCTCTCATTTTATCTCCAATCGGTGCTATTCCTGCTTTGTCCCTAATCTCCTCATTCCTTATCCTATCTCTCTTTGTTATATCTCTTTGTGATCTCGCATATCTATCTTAGCATTCTAATCTCCACAACTTCCATCCTCTTAACATGATTATGCTTTACTGCCTAACACTCTGATCCATATAACAACGCTGGTCATACCGCCACCTTATAATACCTTCCTTTAACCTTGAGGGGGACTTTTTGATCATACAAGACCCCGAAGTACTCCTCGATTTGGTCCATCCGGCCTGAATCCATGTGACTTACGTCAGTATCAATCCCTCTATCCTGTTGCACCATAGATTCAATGTACCTAAAGTTTTCTTTTTGTACAATCTTTTATGTGCCCAAGCTTACTTCTATGTTAGCAGGTGTCTTACTTTGACTAAACTTGCATTTTATATATTCCGTTTTGCATCGACTTAGCCTAAACCCTTTTGCCTCTAATGTTTTCCGCCATAATTTTAGTTTCGCATTCACTCATTCTCTCGTCTCATCCACTAAAAATGTGATCTACAAATAGCATACACCACGGCACCTCATCCTGGATATGTCTTGTAATCTTATCCATAACTAGGGCAAACAAGTACAGGCTTAAGGCTGAGCCTTGGTGTAAACCAATCGTGATAAGAAACTCCTTAGTTTCGCCGCCAGTCGTCGTTATAGATGTCACGACTCTATCATACATATCTTTTATCGCCTCAATATATGCGGCACACACTATTTTCTTTTCCAGAACTCTCCAAAGAATCTCCTTAGAAACCCGGTCATAGGCATTCTCCAAGTCAATGAACACCATATATAGAAAAGAGAGGTGGAGTGGCTGCCAGTGATCGAGGAGATCATCCACGGCGATGGCGATGGCGCCGTGCTCGGAGTCCGGCGGCAGTGGGCGGCAAGGGTTGGGAGAAGAAGAGATGGATGAGGGGGATGAGGGAAAGAGAGAACCGAGATGAGAGAGGAGAAGAAGATGGCCGGCGTTGTGATGGCGACGACGGCGTCCGGCGAAGTGGCAGCAAGCCGTGAGGGAGGAAGAGAGAACGAGAGAGATGAGAGAAAGAGAGGAATGAGAGAAATGGAGATGGAGGGGCTGCTGTGTTGTGTTGGTGTGGAGTGAATGAGGAGAGGGGAAAGGGTCTCCATCGTGACCTAGAATAGGGAATGGGGAAAAAGGGGAAAATGAGATGGGGGGTGTGATGAGAGTGAGATGAGTGAGGTGGGGCTCACATGGGATTAAGGTGGGGTAGGGTTTGACTAAAGTGCCCTCTTAATTAATGGGTAATGGGTCAGGCCACGGGTAGTTGGGTCATCCTAAGGTTAAATTCATAATTCTCCAAGGGAAGCCCATCTGTAATTAGGATAACCTATGGTTGACTTGGTCAAATTGGGTCCCACCAGGTATGTCTAGGGACGGGTCCTCACATTAAGAGGTCATCAACTCTATGCCAAGCTGAGTAAGTGTGAATTTTGGCTTGATCAAGTTATTTTCTTGGGTCACATCATCAGCAAGGAAGGATTGGCGGTAGATCCAGGAAAGATTGAGGCAGTTGTCAAATGGCAGAGACCCATGTCAATAACAGAGATTCGTAGTTTCTTGGGTTTAGCAGGTTATTACAGGAGATTTGTGAAAGGATTTCATCCATTGCTGCTCCATTTAACACGAAAAGATGTACCGTTCGTGTGGACTGACGAATGTGAAGCAAGTTTTCAGGAGTTAAAGAATAGGTTGACTACAGCTCCAGTGCTCACATTGCCTACAGACAATGGTCGATTTGTCATTTACACGGATGCTTCAAAGGTTGGATTGGGTTGTGTGCTTATGCAAGATGGGAAGGTAGTAGCTTATGGCTCTAGACAATTGAAAGAGCATGAGAAAAGATATGCCACTCATGATTTGGAACTAGCAGCAGTAGTAATGGCATTGAAGATGTGGCGTCATTACTTGTATGGTGAGAAGTTTGAAATTCATTCAGACCATAGAAGTCTCCAATATTTGTTTACTCAGCCTGAATTGAACATGAGACAGACCCGGTGGATGGAATACATGAAAGATTTTGACTTTCCAATCAAATATCATCCCGGGAAAGCCAATGTAGTGGCTGATGCATTGAGTCGAAGAGTAGTAAATAATGCATGTTTGAGAGCAGAATGGTCTTGGGCAGAAATTTTCCTCGATTTGGGAGTGACTTTGCAGTCGATTGATGACAAGGTTATGTTGGCTCACATGTTTGTTTGGGAACCAGAGATCTTGAACAGGATCAAAAGCAGGCAGGTAGAGGATCCAGAGTTAGCTCGAGTGATTGAACAAATTGACAGTAGACCAGATTTCAGATTGTTAGAGGGTGTGTTGTATTTTCAAGACCGGTTATGTGTACCAAACATAGAAGAGTTGAAGAATGAGATCATGACGGAGGCGCATCATTCCCGTTATACTATTCATCCAGGCAGTACAAAGATGTACCAGAACCTGCGTAATCACTATTGGTGGAATAACATGAAGAAGGAAGTAGCGGGATTTACAGCAAGATGCTTGGTGTGTCAGCAAGTAAAGGCAGAACGGAAGCAACCCCCAGGACTTTTAAAACAATTGGAAGTGCCAGATTGGAAATGGGAACACATAACAATGGATTTATTTCTGGATTACCATCGATTCATAATAGAGATAGTATTTGGGTGATAGTTGACAGATTGACAAAGGTGGCACATTTCTTACCTATGAATATGAAGACACCTCGAGATGAATTAGCTCGAATGTATATGGAGAAGGTTGTCACAATTCATGGAGTTCCTCTATCGATTGTATCAGACAGAGATCCTAGATTTTTGGGCAGATTCTGGACAGAACTTCAAGCAGCTTTGGGCACGAAGTTGAATTTCAGTACAGCGTATCATCCTCAGACCGACGGTCAAACTGAAAGGACTAATCAGACACTTGAGGATATGTTGCGAGCTTGCGTTCTCGAGTTTGGGAAGGACTGGCAGAAAAGTCTCCCATTATGCGAGTTTGCATATAATAATAGTTATCACTCCAGTATTGGTATGGCACCATTTGAAGCGTTGTATGGACGTAGATGTAGAACCCCAATCTGTTGGGAAGAAATCGGTGTCAGAAGTTTTCATGGCCCATCTATTGTTAGTGATACCAGTGAGCAAGTGAAGCAAATTCATGACCGGTTGAAAATTGCTAGAAGCCGGCAGAGAGTTATGCAGACATGAAGAGAAGAGATCTTCAGTTTGAAATAGGTGAACAAGTATTTCTTAAGGTTTCACCGACAAGAGGAACATTGAGATTTGGACAAAAAGGCAAGTTATCTCGGCGATTTATCGGTCCATTTGAGATCTTGGAAAGAATTGGAGAAGTTGCTTACAGATTGGCTTTACCCGCAGAGTTGTCAGCGGTGCATAATGTTTTTCATGTCTCAATGTTGAAAAAGTATATCAAGGACCCGTTGCACGTGTTGCATTATGAGCCATTGGAATTGCAGCCAGATGTTACGTACATTGAGCGACCGTCTCAGATAATCGACACAAAGGAGCAAGTCCTCAGGACTCGAACGTTACATTGGGTGAAAGTCCAGTGGGAACACCATAGTCCTCGAGAAGCCACTTGGGAACTTCGAGACCAAGTTAAGAAGTTGTATCCGTTTCTTCTTCCAGAGGTATTAATTTTATTTGGAGGACCAAATGTCCTAAGGGGGGGAGAATGTAAGATCCCGGTCCCACTATTAAATATTTAATATATATTTTAATTAGATATTATTATTATTATTTTAATGGAATGTATTTTAGTTATTTAAGTGGTTAGGATTAAGTGGGGCACACGTTAGATCAGATGCGTAGATTGGTGAGTTGGGTTAATGGGTAGATGTCTTGACCCGCAGTTTGACCCGACCCAATGACTTAAGCCCAATACTTAACCTAATCCCTTCTTTTAAATAACCGCACGTCCTTATCTCTCCCCACTAATCTCTGCAACGTTTCCCGTTCCCTGTTCGTCTTCTTCCTCTTCCAACTTCCCAAACCTCTGCAACCTTAAGATCCAGCCATCAGAATCAAGATCTGAAGATACCATCATTCTTGGTTCGACTTTCTTATCTCAGGTAACACTATCCTCAAACCATTAGGAATAGATCTGTACTATTAGGTTATTTTCTTGTTCTTTCCAATGTTAGGTTTTGGGTAGGAATACCATAGATCTGTTCATATGAACATTTCTATTCCATCTTTTATGTCAGATCGGTGTTAGGATTGTGATCGAGCGCCGCGGTAATCTCGATTTGGGTTTTGGTTAGGAAACCTACTGCACATTTCTTCAACTTCGGATCTAAGGCAAGTACATTATTATAATTTGTTATTGAATGCGTTAATTGATCTTTGATTCCTATCTAATGCATATAGGTTTGTCTATTTGCCCTTTTCTAAATGATAATGATAGATTAGGATTTTATAAATGGATATGTGGATTCCATTCTCTTTCTAATGGTTACGATTCGTGTGAATTTGAATGGGATGCACTCTCTTTAGGAAAAAGAGAGGAAAATGGATAAATAGGGGAAAAATCCCAATTTCTGTGACTGTACGAACTCGGACAACATTCTGAACGTCAAACGTTCGAACGTTGCTTTGGACCGTTCGAACGAGTGAGTTCAGAATCGTCTGAGCCAAATGACAGAGACGTCGAACGTTCGAACGTTCCCTTCGTGCGTTCGAACGTTCGAGTCTGCTCGCCCCTGAGCCAAAAACCCGAGACCCTGAACGTTCGAACGTTGGTCTCGTACGTTCGAACGTTCAGTGTACTTAGGCAATTTGTGTTTATTTTTCATTGTTCTGGCTCTGATTAATTTGGGGATTTATGATATCAAGTATGGGACTTCATATGGATCTAATAACCTTAAATTATCTACCTGGACTTGACATAAGAACCGTCTTTGGGCATACGGTATCTTATGGACGTAGGATTCAATTACCTGTTATGATTTTAATAAACTCTAGTGAGAAAGAGTCAATACATCTCTATTGGAAATCCTTCATTGGATCTATGCACCATGAATTTCGAGAGATGTAACGTCCTTAACTTACTAGTGTTATTATTGTGTGTTGACGGGTATATGAATATACGTTTAACCTTAGGATCGATTTTCAATATGTCTTAACCTTTGTATTTGCATGCATATATTGGTTTAGGTTATGTATTCCTTTAGATGCATACCCTACTTTGTACTATGGATTATGAGGTGGCTTGGCAAATTAGATATATGTGATTTGACTATGATATGGATTGGCCGGCCCTTCATTTTGACTTAGGACTCTTGTGTCGGAGCATTATTATTCGGGTCTATTATGCATATATGTTTCCTTTTATGTAGGTCATTTGTGAACGACTGCAGATCGTATGTGGACGGTTGATCACCGATGTGTCCGGATCACTTATAATCCGCTTTGTATGTGAACAGGTTATCCTGTTATGTGTTTATAGATCGGTTTATGACCACCGACATTGTGGACGGGCTTTCCCGATTATGTAGGACTGACCACCCAAAATGGGGACACTTGTCTCCGTGTGAATTATATATTGCTCCATTTGGTGTCTTTCAGATTTATGTCATACGTTCTTTCTCGTACTTATCTTTATCATTGTTTCTTATAACTTCATTTGTTTTTACTCATTTTGATATCGTATCTTAATTTCGAATTATGATCATGTTCTTGCTATTTACGTTACTACATTTGGTGCATAGGTACCGAGCCCTATTTTACCGAGGAGACGGAGGAGGATCAAACGTTTCAAACGTTTGAGCCAACTGACGAACCCGAGTGGGATGCTGGAGACGGTTTCGGAGCCGTCTGAGCCTGCATTAGAGAGGACGTCATCTTAGAAACTCTTTAGATGAACTTTATATTAATGATAAACCTTTCGTAGTAATTGTTTAATTTATTCTGCAACTTTAATTATGAATGTTTATTGATTTCATGTTGGATCTTATTTATGAACTATGAATACCAATTGAATAAGCTTCCGCTGCATTTAATGGAATTTTATTTAGACTCACCACGGTTTGTGATGTGATGTGGGTCCACTTTTGGAAGCTTGTGTTGTATTAAACACAGGAATTTAAATTTGTTTTAATTTTTCACGTTTTTCCCCAATTATTATTTTGGGGACGTGACAGAGCTCCTCCTCCCAACTGTTTTTATCAACATAACCTATTGGATGGGGAGCCTGGATCCGGCGCACTGCAGACAGCCACTTCAAGACCTTCTTTTTTCTCCTTCTCAATGTGGTAGCTAGTCAGGGCCTTGGGCTCGCCCTCGGGGCGCTAATCATGGACTTAAAGTCTGCGTCGACGTTAGCATCCGTGGTCATGCTAACATTCATGCTCGCCGGCGGCTTCCTTGTGCAACATGTCCCTGCTTTCATTGCCTGGATCAAGTACATCTCCCTTTTCAATTACACCTACAAGCTTCTGTTGGCTTCTCAGTATTCAGTGGGGCAAATGTACCCATGTGGTAGCTCCTTCTGTCTTGTGTCTGAATTCCCGGCCATTAAGCTTGTTGGGCTTGACCATGCTGCATTCTCCGGTATCATGTTGGTTGTCCTAACTATCTCCTTTTGGCTTATAGCGTATCTTGGCTTATTGAGGGTGGGTGTGAAGAGATAAAGAGCTGGGATGGGGACCGAGACATTCATGCTGTGAGTTAGCATCTCAGTGTTCACCTGTGCACAAGTACCCTTATAAAAACCATGTACCTCTTAAAATCTCTTCTAGCATTTTACCCATGAGTTATGTTTAGTTCTGTTGGTCCTAGAGCTTTCTTGTGTAATATCTTTCAGCACCATTTTCCCCTATGATGCAAAAGTATATATAGGGGTAGATAGTGCATTAGTTTTAAGTAGTAATCTAAGGTCAGTTTGTTTTGGTACTATCTAATTACATGTTAAGCAAACCTGAAACATGATGAATAGAGAAAAAAAAGAACAATATAGTTATAGTTTGTCGTCAATGTTGCTTGTGATGAATAATGAAATGATGCTTTTAAAAATGTTCACACCCCGCACAACATCGCAACCAACTTGAATCTGATGCCGTATTTAATGGTTCTGCAGGTTGGCTTTTCATTTATTTGTCAAGGTTTCAATCGAAACTGAGATAGTGATGAGTCTGTACTAAATCAAGATAGATTCATATCTAAAATAAGCTGACAATAAGTTCTTTTCAGATCGAGAGCTGTTTTAGAAATGTCTTAAATATGAATAAATGTATCCGATCGTATCGTTTAAAAAGTGAAAAGATTTGCTCAAGCATATAATTCAGTCAACAATTTTATTGGGTCTAGTAGTTGTATTGTTTTTTTTTTTTTTTTTAATGAGATCTTTATCCCCTAGTTAAAAAAAGAGGTGAAATAGTATCTCTCACCCCATTAGAAACAAACTCTATCTAGCCTGACTCGTTGCACTATGAATCACAAACAAATTGAACCGGCAATTTAGAGTTAAGGCTGATTCTTTCTTGTGGTTGATTCTAGCTGACATTTACAACGGGATTAGGTTGTGTTATTTTTGGTTCAAACTACCCTCAAACTTAAAAAAGTATAGCATACTTTTCTTTGAAAATATACACACCTTTGGATTTCTTTCCTTTTCTGAATTTTTATATTATCTTAAGATGCCATGTATCACTAAAATTTATTTTTTCTAAACCCCAAATAGCTCAAAACTTGCCCTGTCCTAATTAGGCTTATTGTTTCTTTTTTCTTTTTTCCGGTGAAGGGGGTTTCCCGATATATAACCTGGAAAGACTGTCCTTGGGCGCATGCACGAAACCAGACACACGTGCATTGGGTAAGTCTGGTGTGGATTAAACGTACACAACGTGGGGAGTGAACCCACGTCTCATGCCAGGGCAGTCACCCAACTTTCAAGTGGTTGATGTTTAAGTTTATTTTTAGTGAAGTGCCTATTTATTTTTAGTGAAGTGCCTATTTATTTATTATAAGAGGTTTCCATTGAAAAAAAAATGGTTGACTAAATGCATTATCATTTTGATCTAATACACCCAAAATTGAAATTTTGGTGGTGCGAGCAACCTGCTAGCTCATTATCACCATCCATTTCACTTCACATAGGCACATAGCCGCATTTAGAAAAAAAATGAATATTGATGATAAGTTGTAGAGGCCTCATCGTTTATAAATATTTAATTTTTACCATTTTGCTAAGTACCCCCTGTGTTCGGATCATTAGATGGCCCACAAATCTCCACCATTAAGTGTGATGGGACCCACCATGTCACTTAATTGGATTGCCAGATTAAGTTGGTATGTTGGATTCTCTAAACAGTTTTTTTTTTTCTTTTAAAATAGGCTCTTCAGAATCTTTTCCCAAATAGGGCTAAAGTGATTTGATTTACTCTAATAGGCTTTTCAGAACCTTTTCCCAATAGGATAAAGTCGGTTTGCTCTATAGCAAAAAGATTCCATTGTAATTTTTTTTGGAAGAAATTGGGTGTTTGTCAAAGTGAAGTGCAAGCAATTTTGAACGACTTAATGAAAACACAGTTTTATTAAAGTTACGATCAGTTAGAGGGTATTGATGATTAAGCAAAGTGATAAGTGTTTACTAGCATAATCGTGTTCCATGTAAATCGAATTTTAAATTAAGATTGATATCGTTTATTTGTTATTTCCACCACTAAAATGAATAGCAAAAGTGTCTTACATGGTATAATTAGGGGCGACAAAGTTCATGTTTTAGCAGCATTTTTGTTTCGCTGCTAAAATGATTTCTTTAGTATATATAGTCATATGTATCTTTCTACCATAATAGGACCCTTTTTGACATGAAAAGTTCATTTTGTACCTCACCCTATGTACGAAAAGAATTTTATACTTGAATTTCCAAAAAAGAAAGTTTACTCACCTTATGGTGAGGGAAAGATGCATATGAATGTTTGAAAATTTAATATGAAAATATTCAGTGACACTAGTTCTCCTTATGGACTTTTTAGGGCCAACTAGCAACCCATCAAGTCCGTTGCAACAATAAGGACCCGATGTTTGCAGATTGCATTCCGTGGACTAAGTTATCAGGTGAAATTTTAAATATAAGCCATTAAACTTTGGGCAATGAAGGGGTTAGAACGTTTGGGGTAATTTAGATGTGGTGGTCTTACATAGATTTTATCCCCCTGGCATCCAAATTCACAATTGGGCCCTACAAAAGATTTTTGCATATAAATTAAGAACTAGTTCCCACCTGAATATTACACAGATATATATATCTAATATAATAACGGAGCTCAGTTTCTGAATTCCCATATTTTGGACCCTTGGATTTATTACATAAATCCTAGGATACTTTGGACCCTTGATTTAAGAAGGGGAATGAAAAAAGGGCTAAAAGTTGGAAAATTTACAAGTTTTTGCCATCCCCATCAAAAGCACGCAGCACATCTTGGTTTGTACGGCGCAAAAAGGGCAGCAAGTTTGAGTTATTTACAGGTATTGCCATCCCTTCTTCATTTAAAAGAAAAGAAAGAGTTTTACTTTCTTATATTTTGCTCATTGATAAAAAGTGTGAAAAGAAAAAAAAACTTCTTTTGTAAGGGAGCTCAATTTTTGAATTCCATATTTTGGACACTTGGATTTATGTACATAAATCTTAGGGCTGAGTTAAGAGGAAAGGGGTTGAGGGGTTTAAGGGGGTTTGAGAGTCAGAGATCTGGGACACTACTTCCCCAATCCCTGGACTCTTTCTCCCTTATCCGGGCGACAGGATTTAGTCTAAGGGCGCCAATCCGGAGTATGGATCAGAGGTTGAAGCCCAAAAGATGGGCTACAGTGGGGTCGGTCTGGGCAATAATCATACGGACCCATGTTTCGCAGATTTTGATCCGCTCGTTGGATTTCAAAGTTCATATATGGATGGAAAGCATTCGATGAGTAATCGCGATGAGCAACTTTGGGGATAGGGTCTAGAAGTATAGGGATTTTCAGGTGGCACCCCGGGGGTGCAGACCTGCTATTATGATTTTTGATCCGCCCTCGGATCTCGAAGTTCTATATATGAAGGAAAGCCCTTACGAACAGATTGCATGAGCCAATTCCTAGGCAATTAGAGTCCATAATAATAGTGATCTTTGATCGGGACCTATCAGGACATCGTTAATAGGTGGACGAATTCCCCTCATAGGGTGCAAAATTCAGGTTAGTTTTAGTGGTCAAAAGAAGAGTAATTAGATTTAGTTGTGCTCAGAAGTGGTGCGCTGCCTTCAGATGGGCAATCACTAGTATATAATAAGAGAGCTCTTTTTGAATTTCCATATTTTGGACCCTTGCTTTATGTACTAAATCCTAGGGATATTTTGGACCCTTGATTTAAAGGGGAATGAAAAAATGGGCTAAAAGTTGGAGAAATATAAGGTTTTTGCATCCCCATCAAAAGCACATTCACATTTGTTTGTAGGCGCAAAAAGGGGCACAAGTTTGAGTTATTTACAGGTATGCCATCCCTTCTTATTTAAAGAAAAGCAAGAGTTTTACTTTCTTATTTTCTCATTGATAAAAAGTGTTAAAAGAAAAAACTTCTTTTATAAAGGAGCTCAGTTTTGAATTCCCATATTTTGACCCTTGATTTATGTACATAAATTTAGGGCTGAGAATAAAATAAGGGGTTGAGGGGTTTAAGGGGTTTGAGAGTCTCAGAGATCTGGGACATGAGTCTGGGTAGGTCTGGGGTTAGGTTAGGTTAGATGGGTTTGGTTGGATTTGAGTTGGATTGATTTGGGCTAGAGTTTGATGGGTTGGATTGGGTAGGTTCAGGTCAGTCTGACGAGTTTATTAAGGCCAATCAGGGTCTGGATTGAGAGGTTCTGTACGGGCCCATAAATGGTGGTGCATAAACTTAGTGGTGGTTTCGCGATCTGGGCTTAATAATGCACCGGGACCGCATTATTTTTTGATCCGCCGTCGATTTAAGTTCTATATGAGGAAATCCTCGAATTGATGCCAATTCCAGGGATAGAGGTCTAGAATATAGGTGATTTTTGATGGGACCATGGCGTCGTAGGGTACCGAATTACCCCTCATGGGTGCCAAAATTTAGGTTAGTTGTTAGGTGGTCAAAAGAAGGCAATCACTAGTATATATATGCATGTCTTAGTTGGCCCTCTAGCTCCCCTAGACAAAATGAGGTATATCGTTTGCTAGGTATCAAGAAGTCAAATTATAAAGAACAATCCTTGATACCTGATTTATGGCCATTAAATAGACAATTGAAATATATACTCCTCCCTCTAAAGTGGGAGTTGGGGTACTAGATTAGTTAGACTTTATATTGATCGGTAATCTATACACCATGTGTACTTCTTATATATTTTTTAGGTACTCTGTTTTATTTTTTAAAGAATCGGATCCTCAAGATGAGTCACAAGAATTTATGAGGATCCAATCTGAAATTTACTAATGAAAACGAATTAAACACCAAAGTAATTATTTTCTACTTGTTTGAACCCTTGAAAATTTGCTCATCTAAGATTCCAGAATTCTTGCATGGAGAACTTAAATTTTTTAAGTGTTTGACCCCCATATGAAGTTTCAACTCCAACATTTGAAATGTTAGATTCTGAGAATTCTAAAGGGCTACCCCTGACTTTTGAAACATAGCTCTCAAACTCAAGGAAATAGCTATAATAACAATGCAAAAAATTTTCCATGTGAGAAATTTCTATCAGAGATACCTCTAAAGAAATAGGCCCTTGTCATTTCAAAAGCAACAAATAGCCTCATATATTTTTTTTTTCAGAAAGAAAATAACATTCAACAACAACAAACAAACAACCACAAAAATATCAGCCAAAAGCATTACCTAGACCCGCACCAAAAATCAGACGACCCCTAGACCATGAGCCACCCCACTTGGCGAGATAGTGGACAAAATACATTAAAACTTTCTAGAAATATTAAAGGCTTTAAGTTAATTGAATAAAAAAAAAGGAGGAGCAAGCCTGATGCTTGCTAATAATGGAGGGAATCCGCCAATCAGATTCTCCTTTAAAGGCTTGCACCACTTCGAGAGCATCCAAGCATAAAATGATTCTCGATTGCCCGCACTCTCTAATCGTATTCAAGGTGAAAAGTGCCGACCTTGCTTTTAGCCTCTTTAGCGGAGAAGGCTATGGGTCCTTAGGCTGCACCTACAATCACAAGAGAATCATCATGAAATAGAGCAAAATCAAAGGTTGATTGCCTAGTGGACATATTAAAAGCCACATCTATAAATAGCGGGGCATCACTCTCCGGATCTCTTTCTCCAAGATGGGGGAGTTGGAAGGGAATGAGAACATTTGGAGGAGGTAAGCTAATTCTAGGTGGAAAGAGAATGCTATTGGCATGGGGAGAGCCCACAATGAGTTTGGAGATTTAATCCCTTTTAACTATAGACTTATTTCTTACCTTTCAAATAGCCCTGAATTTGCAATGGATAGAGCAAGGGATCCGGCCTTAGAGAGTAGATTTCGCTCTATATTAACATCCTATTTCCACCACCCCCACCAATAAACCATATCCGAATGATGGAAGTTATGGGTTAACACACCCAAATGAGACCCAAACTGCAAACCGCTCTACCAAACTCTCATTGGAGCAACATGAAGAAAGTTTCTTCTTTACTTTTACATAAAGGACATGTCCAAATTTAAATTTGGGTCTCCAATTCTAGCTTTTAATAATTTTCCTTAATCACTTCCAGCCAAAAACCAAAGGAAAAACTTCAAAATCAGGAATACAAAGAAAGAAGGTACATTTCAAAATGTTCCTTTTTTAAGTTTTTGAAAGTTCTAATTTAAAATCAGGACACCCTTTCATTCCTCCCCACCCACCGACCAGCCACTTTTCTCAAAATTTTCAAAAATTCTGAAAATGTCCTTTTTGGTGGTGAGGTGATGATGAGAAAAATGGCCTGATGAGAAAAGGTGCGCCATCATGTGTTTGTTGAGGTGTGGAGATGATGCTAAGATGAGATGGATATGAAGTGAAGAAGGATGATGGGTTTGATGTGTGGATGTATGAGGTCAGGATAGATGAGTGGGAATGAAGGTGGGCAGTGCGTGATGGAAGGATGAGATAGGAGGGAAGTGAGGCTTGGTATGGCTTGTGGAGTGCTGTTTGGTTAGAGGGAGGATTAGGGTTTGGTTCAGGCTCGGTTTGGACTGAACGTGGGTGTTTGGATGGGCTGATGAATCGATGGTTGATGGCATCTGGTTTGGTTCTGTAAGTAGTTTGCTTCTTTTGATGGTGTGGGTCTCGGTTTGGAATGAGAAAGGTGCAAGTGAGGTATCGGGATTGAATGTAATTGGTTGAGTGTAGATGATGTATGGAGATGAGTAGAGAGATTATTAGGATGGACCTAGGAAATTAATGGAGGGCTTTACCAACGTAAAAGAAAGATTGGGAGAAGGGGCAAATGTGAAAAAATAGATATTAACTTTTATAATTTTCAGGGATTTGGTTAAAATTCTAAGCTCTAGTTGGGATATTTTAAAAGGGGCATTATCAGAATCTTTCAGAGAAAAGTGGCCAGTGGAGGGGAGAAATGAACTGATGATTTTTTTTTTTTTTCAAACAACTTTGAAAAACTTAAAGGCCTATTTTAAAATGTATAATCTTTGTCCTCTGGATCTAAAAGAACTAGAAAGTTAGGCCTCATTTTGAGACTTTTCCCAAAAATGAAAAGATGGTACTCTTCCAAAAAGATTTCCAATCATGGGCATTGGTGTTAAGATTTCCTTTTGGTGGTAATGGTTTATAGACTGATTATGTGGAGAGTTTTCCATAAACTATGTCGGGCCAAATTCTTTTATCCTCTCCCACCGAATGAGAGAGGAACCTGAACCTCATCATCAGATAATTGAGGCTGTGGAGGATCCAACTTCCTTTTCTAAAGGCATCAGTACTGGTTCTCAAGTGGCTGTGGAACATTAACGTTAATTCAGAAGTGATTCAGACCTCTTTAACAAAATAAGTATGTTTAAGTGGGATCCGCCTAACAAGGTGGCCGGATACAAAAGATACTCGAGCGGCCAAAGTTTCTTTCACTAGATGTCTGTTACAGTGTTACTGGTTTATTTGCTGAGCCGCGGCGGAATTAGGATTTCATCTGGGAGCTTGAATAAATTTTTATTTCACCAATTATTATAACTATTATATTTTTAAGTTTTTTTTTCGACATAATTGTAAGTTCAAGCATGAAAAATATATTACGATTCAAGATAAATTTTACATGAAAATTAAAACCAGTATATTTAGCCTTAACAAAATATAAGTAAAGAAAAACTAAAAATATTCCACAGTGGAGGGAATGATAGTTACACACAGTGGAGAGAATGAGTGGTGCAAGAGGGATTTGAATTTGATCCATATACAAGACTCTTACAAAGAGACTTTCAAACTATCATGTTATCCATTTATTTATACATCACCTATGTCTTTGCCTATTGCTTTCAAGATGGATTCATTCAGATACTTTGAATCTTCCTTGGCAGGAATTTTCTTTCAGAAAGGTTCAAAGGATTCTCTGGGCCCACTTAAAAAATTCTGAACCACTAAAAAAAAAATGCCCCCATTGCCAAATTTCACTGCAATTTCATAACCATAGAATAGTAGAAATGAAATGGGTCATGCGTGAAACTAGCTTCAGACCTAAGATTTATAAAATCCATTTTCTGAATTCGTACACAATAGACACAAACCCATCTCACTTCAAAATGAATAGAAACCAAAACCCAATAAAAAAATAAAATAAAACACAATGTAACTTCTCACACGACAAAACAGAGAAAGATGCTTCATATGAAAAAATAATCAAAACCCAATAAAAGAAAATATTATAATAACAATAAAAATCTAGAAAAACTCAACATCACAGCAAACTGTCCTAGTGTCCTTCTACAAAAGGATTCGTCATTGCAAAGACAAAAATATGAGATCAATCATCAGTGTACAGTAAAGAGTATTTCAATCCAACGGTGAATACCACACCAAAATCCAATCTCATTGTTAGGTTGGAAGGTTGAACTCACATTGGTGCCAGTAGGGTTTTTTTATACAGAGTAACCTTAGCAAATATTGGCCTATTTGGGCCAACCATGCTTTAGATTTCCACACATGTATCATAATAGTCACTAAAGGGATTTTTACAGATCTTCAAATGTCAGGACTCCAGAGTATCATCTGCCATAGTCGACATTTTGTTGGACGACACTCGACGGCTGCTTTCTTCTTCACTATCTCTATCTCTTGGTCTATGACTCTCTGGATGGGTGAATGATTGTATGAAATTTGGGAGGATTTAGGGCAAGGGATTTTTATATTTCAGAAATTACAATCTGCCCCCTTCTTTTATTTTAATGGGGGGGGGGGGGGAATTTTGGACCTATAAGAAGATTTTCCAAAGCCTGGGGGGAACCCTTACTGTGGTTCCACCAATATACATACATAGAAGCACACCAAGGTACGTCCACAGTTGAAGTACAAAGGACGTGGGGGTCAGAGCCAGCCCATCGTCATCGTCCCAACAACTGTCGATGGACACCAACCATGGGGGTCATAGCCACCCACAGTTGTCGTCACGTCGAATAAGAGCGTACAAGAATCCATCAATGTCCATAGCTACAGCCAAGTCACAGCCATTGGTCTTATGTGCTATCTCAACCAACAATATCCATAGCCACGGCCAAGTCCCAGTCATTGGACTTACGTGCTAGATCAATATCACCGTCCATCCATACACCCGGTCCGAGCGCCGGCGGTCTCAGTACCCCACCCACACCTGGTACCCTACTGTGTCAATCACATCACAATATCAAAGTCCATGCCGGCATCATAACCCTCGGCAGACTAATCAATATCAATGTCCATGCCGGCATCATAACCCTCGGCAGACTAATCGTACAACCACAAATCTACAGATCACTAGGTGGGGGTACTCCGAACTAGATAGCCTTATTATCCTTAATATGAGATGATAATAGTCAAGGGTACGAGACACGGAGTTCGGGTATAGCTAGTCCATCCTTGTGGTTCCCAACAGTTAATAGTGCATACCCTTGTAAACTCCGCTTCTCTATACGCTTAATTAGTATTATCTCAATATACAATCCGTCTATTAGTATCTATCGTTAAGTTCCCAATATTATCGGTCAGGACTTCAAGTGCCATGTCCTGACATCTCATCCAATACGGACCGTGATCATGGATCAGAGCCTAAGTGCAATGCCCTAATTTATAGTACCTCTCAAGGCCTACATCCAAGGTTCGGATCTACCAGCCAGCCTTAGTGTCCGTTTCATCAACATAGATACCACACATCCCAAATCCATCGATGATTGCTGCCCCTCTATTCAGGTCCAAGGTCCCACTCCACCTAAGACAGTGATCACGGAGTCCCAGATGCTTATTAAGTATCCTTGGTGCTCCTGTAGGTATTTAGCATCATAAGACATCCATAACCCTTGAATCAGGTTCCGTTTTACAACCCAAGACCCTACTTAGATGGCTACACGGGTCAAGGTTAAGCCCGGCCCTTGACTCGTGTATAGCGTATCCCAAATAGTCCAAATGGAAGGTCAACGGGGCCCACACATGATCAAATCATAAAAGGGTACAAATCTGGGAAATGTCAATGTATACACTGAGCTCGGCCATCCTACTCTGAGCTCGGCCAACCAGACACTGAGCTCGGCCAAATTGTTCTGAGCTCGGCCAACCAGGCATTGAGCTCGGCCATCTAGGCACTGTGCTCGGCTAACCTGCTCTGAGCTCGGCCAACTAGGCACTGAGCTCGGCCAAACTGCTCTGAGCTCGGCCAACCTGCTCTGAGCTCGGCCAACCTGCTCTGCCTAGCTGAATACTGTTGCAAGTACCGTGATTCCTGGATTTCTCCCTTTTCATTCCAATATTCACCAAACACTTCCAAACATCAAACACATCTCCTATATCATGATCTCATCACAAGTGGACCATTGATCTTCCAAATGAGGGATTCTCATCCATCAATGGCCAAATACACATAAAAAGAGCTTAGACTAACAATTCTATACATCTTATCATCCAATCAACCATCCAAATACAGAAATCATGCCAAACATCCATAAAAGACAGTAATTACCAATCTAAGCATGTTAATCAATTTAATTAAAGAATCTAAGGATGTCTACTTGCCTTTCGTTGGAGATGCCCAAATCCAAAAGCACTAGCTCAAAGCCCAACAAATCAAACCCAAGGAATAATTAGCAAAGTAAAACTAAATTAAAACATAAATCAATGGGAAGCTCTAAGCTACTAAACACACTACTACACCCAATTATTAATCCAAACCTAAGGGGAAGAAGGGCTTACCAAACAATGAAGGGAATGGGGTGGTGGCTTGCAAATTGGAGATGAGAAGCTTGTGCGGTCCATGCGGAGATGATGGTGATGATCGAAGGTTGTGGGGCCCACTTGATTGGTGGCCCACTAAATTAGTGGTGATGATGGTGGTTCATTGGGTAAGGGAAAGGGTGAAAACAGAAAGAAAGAAAGAATGGAGTACAGAGAGAAAGAATTAAAAAGAGAGAGAGATAATGGTGAGATGGGTGCTCAGTCTTGTGGGCAGTGAGTGAAGTGAGTGAGGGAGAGAGAAGAAAGAGAAAGAATAGAGAAAGAAAGAGAGAAACAGAGAAAGGGAAATGGGGGAAATAGAGAGAGATGGAAATGGAGAATTAGAGAGAAAGAGTAAGACAGTGAAGGGGAAGAATGGGGAAAACAGAGAGAGAGAGAGAGAGAGAGAGAGAGAGAGAGGGAAAGAAATGGAAAATAGAGAGAAATGGAGGGGCTGGGTAATTTCGTTGGCTGGGAGGAGTGAGAGAGGATTAAGGGAGAACGAGAAAACAGAGAAAGGAAACAGAGAAACAGGGAAGGGAAGAAGAAACGAAAAATGGAGAAAAGAGAGGTGGAGTGGCTGCCAGTGATCGAGGAGATCATCCACGGCGATGGCGATGGCGCCGTGCTCGGAGTCCGGCGGCAGTGGGCGGCAAGGGTTGGGAGAAGAAGAGATGGATGAGGGGGATGAGGGAAAGAGAGAACCGAGATGAGAGAGGAGAAGAAGATGGCCGGCGTTGTGATGGCGACGACGGCGTCCGGCGAAGTGGCAGCAAGCCGTGAGGGAGGAAGAGAGAACGAGAGAGATGAGAGAAAGAGAGGAATGAGAGAATGGAGATGGAGGGGCTGCTGTGTTTGTGTTGGTGTGGAGTGAATGAGGAGAGGGGAAAGGGTCTCCATCGTGACCTAGAATAGGGAATGGGGAAAAAGGGGAAAATGAGATGGGGGGTGTGATGAGAGTGAGATGAGTGAGGTGGGGCTCACATGGGATTAAGGTGGGGTAGGGTTTGACTAAAGTGCCCTCTTAATTAATGGGTAATGGGTCAGGCCACGAGTAGTTGGGTCATCCTAAGGTTAAATTCATAATTCTCCAAGGGAAGCCCATCTGTAATTAGGATAACCTATGGTTGACTTGGTCAAATTGGGTCCCACCAGGTATGTCTAGGGACGGGTCCTCACATTAAGAGGTCATCAACTCTATGCCAAGCTGAGTAAGTGTGAATTTTGGCTTGATCAAGTTATTTTCTTGGGTCACATCATCAGCAAGGAAGGATTGGCGGTAGATCCAGGAAAGATTGAGGCAGTTGTCAAATGGCAGAGACCCATGTCAATAACAGAGATTCGTAGTTTCTTGGGTTTAACAGGTTATTACAGGAGATTTGTGAAAGGATTTTCATCCATTGCTGCTCCATTTAACACGAAAAGATGTACCGTTCGTGTGGACTGACGAATGTGAAGCAAGTTTTCAGGAGTTAAAGAATAGGTTGACTACCGCTCCAGTGCTCACATTGCCTACAGACAATGGTCGATTTGTCATTTACACGGATGCTTCAAAGGTTGGATTGGGTTGTGTGCTTATGCAAGATGGGAAGGTAGTAGCTTATGGCTCTAGACAATTGAAAGAGCATGAGAAAAGATATGCCACTCATGATTTGGAACTAGCAGCAGTAGTAATGGCATTGAAGATGTGGCGTCATTACTTGTATGGTGAGAAGTTTGAAATTCATTCAGACCATAGAAGTCTCCAATATTTGTTTACTCAGCCTGAATTGAACATGAGACAGACCCGGTGGATGGAATACATGAAAGATTTTGACTTTCCAATCAAATATCATCCCGGGAAAGCCAATGTAGTGGCTGATGCATTGAGTCGAAGAGTAGTAAATAATGCATGTTTGAGAGCAGAATGGTCTTGGGCAGAAATTTTCCTCGATTTGGGAGTGACTTTGCAGTCGATTGATGACAAGGTTATGTTGGCTCACATGTTTGTTTGGGAACCAGAGATCTTGAACAGGATCAAAAGCAGGCAGGTAGAGGATCCAGAGTTAGCTCGAGTGATTGAACAAATTGACAGTAGACCAGATTTCAGATTGTTGGAGGGTGTGTTGTATTTTCAAGACCGGTTATGTGTACCAAACATAGAAGAGTTGAAGAATGAGATCATGACGGAGGCGCATCATTCCCGTTATACTATTCATCCAGGCAGTACAAAGATGTACCAGAACCTGCGTAATCACTATTGGTGGAATAACATGAAGAAGGAAGTAGCGGGATTTACAGCAAGATGCTTGGTGTGTCAGCAAGTAAAGGCAGAACGGAAGCAACCCCCAGGACTTTTAAAACAATTGGAAGTGCCAGATTGGAAATGGGAACACATAACAATGGATTTTATTTCTGGATTACCATCGATTCATAATAGAGATAGTATTTGGGTGATAGTTGACAGATTGACAAAGGTGGCACATTTCTTACCTATGAATATGAAGACACCTCGAGATGAATTAGCTCGAATGTATATGGAGAAGGTTGTCACAATTCATGGAGTTCCTCTATCGATTGTATCAGACAGAGATCCTAGATTTTTGGGCAGATTCTGGACAGAACTTCAAGCAGCTTTGGGCACGAAGTTGAATTTCAGTACAGCGTATCATCCTCAGACCGACGGTCAAACTGAAAGGACTAATCAGACACTTGAGGATATGTTGCGAGCTTGCGTTCTCGAGTTTGGGAAGGACTGGCAGAAAAGTCTCCCATTATGCGAGTTTGCATATAATAATAGTTATCACTCCAGTATTGGTATGGCACCATTTGAAGCGTTGTATGGACGTAGATGTAGAACCCCAATCTGTTGGGAAGAAATCGGTGTCAGAAGTTTTCATGGCCCATCTATTGTTAGTGATACCAGTGAGCAAGTGAAGCAAATTCATGACCGGTTGAAAATTGCTAGAAGCCGGCAGAAGAGTTATGCAGACATGAAGAGAAGAGATCTTCAGTTTGAAATAGGTGAACAAGTATTTCTTAAGGTTTCACCGACAAGAGGAACATTGAGATTTGGACAAAAGGCAAGTTATCTCGGCGATTTATCGGTCCATTTGAGATCTTGGAAAGAATTGGAGAAGTTGCTTACAGATTGGCTTTACCCGCAGAGTTGTCAGCGGTGCATAATGTTTTTCATGTCTCAATGTTGAAAAAGTATATCAAGGACCCGTTGCACGTGTTGCATTATGAGCCATTGGAATTGCAGCCAGATGTTACGTACATTGAGCGACCGTCTCAGATAATCGACACAAAGGAGCAAGTCCTCAGGACTCGAACGTTACATTGGGTGAAAGTCCAGTGGGAACACCATAGTCCTCGAGAAGCCACTTGGGAACTTCGAGACCAAGTTAAGAAGTTGTATCCGTTTCTTCTTCCAGAGGTATTAATTTTATTTGGAGGACCAAATGTCCTAAGGGGGGGAGAATGTAAGATCCCGGTCCCACTATTAATATATTTAATATATATTTTTAATTAGATATTATTATTATTATTTTAATGGAATGTATTTTAGTTATTTAAGTGGTTAGGATTAAGTGGGGCACACGTTAGATCAGATGCGTAGATTGGTGAGTTGGGTTAATGGGTAGATGTCTTGACCCGCAGTTTGACCCGACCCAATGACTTAAGCCCAATACTTAACCTAATCCCTTCTTTTAAATAACCGCACGTCCTTATCTCTCCCCACTAATCTCTGCAACGTTTCCCGTTCCCTGTTCGTCTTCTTCCTCTTCCAACTTCCCAAACCTCTGCAACCTTAAGATCCAGCCATCAGAATCAAGATCTGAAGATACCATCATTCTTGGTTCGACTTTCTTATCTCAGGTAACACTATCCTCAAACCATTAGGAATAGATCTGTACTATTAGGTTATTTTCTTGTTCTTTCCAATGTTAGGTTTTGGGTAGGAATACCATAGATCTGTTCATATGAACATTTCTATTCCATCTTTTATGTCAGATCGGTGTTAGGATTGTGATCGAGCGCCGCGGTAATCTCGATTTGGGTTTTGGTTAGGAAACCTACTGCACATTTCTTCAACTTCGGATCTAAGGCAAGTACATTATTATAATTTGTTATTGAATGCGTTAATTGATCTTTGATTCCTATCTAATGCATATAGGTTTGTCTATTTGCCCTTTTCTAAATGATAATGATAGATTAGGATTTTATAAATGGATATGTGGATTCCATTCTCTTTCTAATGGTTACGATTCGTGTGAATTTGAATGGGATGCACTCTCTTTAGGAAAAAGAGAGGAAAATGGATAAATAGGGGAAAAATCCCAATTTCTGTGACTGTACGAACTCGGACAACATTCTGAACGTCAAACGTTCGAACGTTGCTTTGGACCGTTCGAACGAGTGAGTTCAGAATCGTCTGAGCCAAATGACAGAGACGTCGAACGTTCGAACGTTCCCTTCGTGCGTTCGAACGTTCGAGTCTGCTCGCCCCTGAGCCAAAAACCCGAGACCCTGAACGTTCGAACGTTGGTCTCGTACGTTCGAACGTTCAGTGTACTTAGGCAATTTGTGTTTATTTTTCATTGTTCTGGCTCTGATTAATTTGGGGATTTATGATATCAAGTATGGGACTTCATATGGATCTAATAACCTTAAATTATCTACCTGGACTTGACATAAGAACCGTCTTTGGGCATACGGTATCTTATGGACGTAGGATTCAATTACCTGTTATGATTTTAATAAACTCTAGTGAGAAAGAGTCAATACATCTCTATTGGAAATCCTTCATTGGATCTATGCACCATGAATTTCGAGAGATGTAACGTCCTTAACTTACTAGTGTTATTATTGTGTGTTGACGGGTATATGAATATACGTTTAACCTTAGGATCGATTTTCAATATGTCTTAACCTTTGTATTTGCATGCATATATTGGTTTAGGTTATGTATTCCTTTAGATGCATACCCTACTTTGTACTATGGATTATGAGGTGGCTTGGCAAATTAGATATATGTGATTTGACTATGATATGGATTGGCCGGCCCTTCATTTTGACTTAGGACTCTTGTGTCGGAGCATTATTATTCGGGTCTATTATGCATATATGTTTCCTTTTATGTAGGTCATTTGTGAACGACTGCAGATCGTATGTGGACGGTTGATCACCGATGTGTCCGGATCACTTATAATCCGCTTTGTATGTGAACAGGTTATCCTGTTATGTGTTTATAGATCGGTTTATGACCACCGACATTGTGGACGGGCTTTCCCGATTATGTAGGACTGACCACCCAAAATGGGGACACTTGTCTCCGTGTGAATTATATATTGCTCCATTTGGTGTCTTTCAGATTTATGTCATACGTTCTTTCTCGTACTTATCTTTATCATTGTTTCTTATAACTTCATTTGTTTTTACTCATTTTGATATCGTATCTTAATTTCGAATTATGATCATGTTCTTGCTATTTACGTTACTACATTTGGTGCATAGGTACCGAGCCCTATTTTACCGAGGAGACGGAGGAGGATCAAACCTTTCAAACGTTTGAGCCAACTGACGAACCCGAGTGGGATGCTGGAGACGGTTTCGGAGCCGTCTGAGCCTGCATTAGAGAGGACGTCATCTTAGAAACTCTTTAGATGAACTTTATATTAATGATAAACCTTTCGTAGTAATTGTTTAATTTATTCTGCAACTTTAATTATGAATGTTTATTGATTTTCATGTTGGATCTTATTTATGAACTATGAATACCAATTGAATAAGCTTCCGCTGCATTTAATGGAATTTTATTTAGACTCACCACGGTTTGTGATGTGATGTGGGTCCACTTTTGGAAGCTTGTGTTGTATTAAACACAGGAATTTAAATTTGTTTTAATTTTTCACGTTTTTCCCCAATTATTATTTTGGGGACGTGACAGAGCTCCTCCTCCCAACTGTTTTTATCAACATAACCTATTGGATGGGGAGCCTGGATCCGGCGCACTGCAGACAGCCACTTCAAGACCTTCTTTTTTCTCCTTCTCAATGTGGTAGCTAGTCAGGGCCTTGGGCTCGCCCTCGGGGCGCTAATCATGGACTTAAAGTCTGCGTCGACGTTAGCATCCGTGGTCATGCTAACATTCATGCTCGCCGGCGGCTTCCTTGTGCAACATGTCCCTGCTTTCATTGCCTGGATCAAGTACATCTCCCTTTTCAATTACACCTACAAGCTTCTGTTGGCTTCTCAGTATTCAGTGGGGCAAATGTACCCATGTGGTAGCTCCTTCTGTCTTGTGTCTGAATTCCCGGCCATTAAGCTTGTTGGGCTTGACCATGCTGCATTCTCCGGTATCATGTTGGTTGTCCTAACTATCTCCTTTTGGCTTATAGCGTATCTTGGCTTATTGAGGGTGGGTGTGAAGAGATAAAGAGCTGGGATGGGGACCGAGACATTCATGCTGTGAGTTAGCATCTCAGTGTTCACCTGTGCACAAGTACCCTTATAAAAACCATGTACCTCTTAAAATCTCTTCTAGCATTTTACCCATGAGTTATGTTTAGTTCTGTTGGTCCTAGAGCTTTCTTGTGTAATATCTTTCAGCACCATTTTCCCCTATGATGCAAAAGTATATATAGGGGTAGATAGTGCATTAGTTTTAAGTAGTAATCTAAGGTCAGTTTGTTTTGGTACTATCTAATTACATGTTATAGCAAACCTGAAACATGATGAATAGAGAAAAAAAAAAGAACAATATAGTTATAGTTTGTCGTCAATGTTGCTTGTGATGAATAATGAAATGATTGCTTTTAAAAATGTTCACACCCCGCACAACATCGCAACCTAACTTGAATCTGATGCCGTATTTAATGGTTCTGCAGGTTGGCTTTTCATTTATTTGTCAAGGTTTCAATCGAAACTGAGATAGTGATGAGTCTGTACTAAATCAAGATAGATTCATATCTAAAATAAGCTGACAATAAGTTCTTTTCAGATCGAGAGCTGTTTTAGAAATGTCTTAAATATGAATAAATGTATCCGATCGTATCGTATTAAAAAGTGAAAAGATTTGCTCAAGCATATAATTTCAGTCAACAATTTTATTGGGTCTAGTAGTTGTATTGTTTTTTTTTTTTTTTTTTAATGAGATCTTTATCCCCTAGTTAAAAAAAGAGGTGAAATAGTATCTCTCACCCCATTAGAAACAAACTCTATCTAGCCTGACTCGTTGCACTATGAATCACAAACAAATTGAACCGGCAATTTAGAGTTAAGGCTGATTCTTTCTTGTGGTTGGATTCTAGCTGACATTTACAACGGGATTAGGTTGTGTTATTTTTGGTTCAAACTACCCTCAAACTTAAAAAAGTATAGCTATACTTTTCTTTGAAAATATACCCCTTTGGATTCTCTTTCCTTTTCTGAATTTTTATATTATCTTAAGATGCCATGTACACTAAAATTTATTTTTTTTCTAAACCCCAAATAGCTCAAAACTTGCCCTGTCCTAATTAGAGTTATTGTTTCTTTTTTCTTTTTCCTGGTGAAGGGGGTATTCCCAGATATATAACCTGGAAAGACTGTCCTCTGGGCGCATGCACGAAACCCAGACACACGTGCATTGGGTAAGTCTGGTGTGGAATTGAAACACACAACGTGGGGAGTGAACCCACGTCTCATGCCAGCCCGGCAGTCACCCAACTTTCAAGTGGTTGATGTTTAAGTTTATTTTTAGTGAAGTGCCTATTTATTTAATGGGGAATGTTCATATACATCTTTTCCTCATCATAGAGTGAGGGACACTCCCCTTTTTGTACATGAAAAGTGCATTTTGTACCTCACCCTATGTATTTGAAAATTTCCAAAAAGGAGAGTGTCCTTCACTCTATGGTGAGGGATAGATGCATTTGAATATTTTTCTTATTTAATATAAGAGGTTTCCATTGAAAAAAAAATGGCTTGACTAAATGCATATATCATTTTGATCTAATTAATACACCCAAAATTGAAATTTTGGTGGTGCGAGCAACCTGCAGCTCATTATCACCATCCATTTCACTTCACATAGGCACATAGCCGCATTTAGAAAAAAATGAATATTGATGATAAGTTGTGAGAGGCCTCATCAGTTTATAAATATTTAATTTTTACCATTTTGCTAAGTACCCCCTGTGTTCGGATCATTAGATGGCCCACAATATCTCCACCATTAAGTGTGATGGGACCCACCATGTCACTTGGACTTGCCAGATTAAGTTGGTATGTTGGATTCTCTAAACAGTTTTTTTTTTTCCTTTTAAATAGGCTCTTCAGAATCTTTTCCCAAATAGGGCTAAAGTGGATTTGATTTACTCTAATAGGCTTTTCAGAACCTTTTCCCAGATAGGATTAAAGTCGGTTTGCTCTATGCCTCTATGGCAAAAAGATTCATTTGTAAGTTTTTTTTGGAAGAAATTGGGTGTTTGTCAAAGTGAAGTGCAAGCAATTTTGAACGACTTAATGAAATACACAGTTTTATTAAAGTTACCGATCAGTTAGAGGGTATTTGATGATTAAGCAAAGTGATAAGTGTTTACTAGCATAATCCCGTGTTCTCATGTAAATCGAATTTTAAATTAAGATTGATATCGTTTATTTGTTATTTCCACCACTAAAATGAATAGCAAAAGTGTCTTACATGGTATAATTAGGGGCGACGAAAGTTCATGTTTTAGCAGCATTTTTGTTTCGCTGCTGAAAATGAGTTTTCTTGTAGTATATATATGGGGAGTGTTCATATGTATCTTTCCCTCACCATAAAGTGAGGGACACTCCCCTTTTTGCACATGAAAAGTTCATTTTGTACCTCACCCTATGTACTTGAAAAGTATATTTTATACTTGAAAATTTCCAAAAAAGAAAGTTTCACTCACCTTATGGTGAGGGAAAGATGCATATGAATGTTCTTCGATATATATATATATATATATGAAAATATTCAAGTGACAACTAGTTCTCACATATTATATGAGAACTTTTTTACGGGGCCCAACTAGCAACCCATCCAAACTTAGCAACCAATAAGGACCCTGATAGTCATTAATGCAAATGATTGACACATATCCGAATGGACTGAACCGTTGGATCGAGGGGTGAATATTTTTTAAATATGAAGCCATTAAACTTGTGGGCCACGGATGAAGGGGTTAGGAGCATCGGTTTGGGGTCAAATTTGAGACTTGTGGTGGTCTTACATAGATCTTTCCATCCCCCCTGGTCCCATCCCCAAATGGGGTCCACAATTGGGCCCTACAAAAGATTTTTCATATAATATGTAAGAACTAGTTCCCACCTGAATATTACACAGATATATATATCTATATAATAACGGAGCTCAGTTTCTAAATTTCCCATATTTTGGACCCTTGGATTTATTTACATAAATCCTAGGAATACTTTGGACCCTTGATTTTAAGAGGGGAATGAAAAAATGGGCTAAAAGTTGGATAAATTTACAAGTTTTTGCCATCCCCATCAAAAGCACGCACACATCTTGGTTTGTACGGCGCAAAAAGAGGCAGCAAGTTTGAGTTATTTACAGGTATTGCCATCCCTTCTTCATTTAAAAGAAAAGAAAGAGTGTTTACTTTCTTATAGTTTTGTCATTGATCAAAAAGTGTGAAAAGAAAAAAAAACTTCTTTTGTAAGGGAGCTCAATTTTTGAATTCTTCATATTTTGGACACTTGGATTTATGTACATAAATCTTAGGGCTGAGTTTAAGAGGAAAGGGGTTGAGGGGTTTAAGGGGGTTTGAGAGTCTAGAGATCTGGGACACTACTTCCCCATATCCCTGGACTCTTTCTCCCTTATCCGGGCGACGGATTTAGCTAAGGGCCCAATCCGGGTTTGGATCAGAGGTATGAAGCCCAAAAGATGGGCTACAGTGGGGTCTGGTCTGGGCAATAATCATCGGGACCCATGTTTCGCAGATTTTGATCCGCTCGTTGGATTTCAAAGTTCCAAATATGGATGGAAAGCATTCGATGAGTAGATCGCGATGAGCTAACTTTTAGGGTGATAAAGGGTCTAGAAGTGATAGGTGATTTTTCAGGTGGGCACCCCGGGGGTGCAGGACCTGCTATTATGATTTTTGATCCGCCCGTCGGATCTCGAAGTTCTATATATGAATGGAAAGCCCTTGACGAACAGATTGCAATGAGCCAATTCCTAGGGCAATTAGATGTCCATAAATAATATGTGATCTTTGATTCGGGACTATCAGGACATCGTTGAATAGGGTGGACTGAATTGCCCCTCATAGGGTGTCAAAATTCAGGTTAGTTTTTATGTGGTCAAAAGAAGAGTAATTAGATTTAGTTGTGCTCAGAATGTGGTGCGCGGTGCCTTCAGATACGGGCAATCACTAGTATATAATAAGAGAGCTCGGTTTTTGAATTTCACATATTTTGGACCCTTGGCTTTATGTACTTAAATCCTAGGGATATTTTGGACCCTTGGATTTAAGAGGGGAATGAAAAAAATGGGCTAAAAGTTGGAGAAATATATAAGTTTTTGTCATCCCCATCAAAAGCACATTCACATATTGGTTTGTACGGCGCAAAAAGGGGCAACAAGTTTGAGTTATTTACAGGTATGACCATCCCTTCTTTATTTAAAAGAAAAGCAAGAGTGTTTACTTTCTTATTGTTCTGCCATTGATAAAAAATGTGTTAAAAGAAAAAACTTCTTTTATAAAGGAGCTCAGTTTTTGAATTCCACATATTTTGGACCCTTGGATTTATGTACATAATTCATAGGGCTGAGAAAAAAATGAAGGGGGTTGAGGGGTTTAAGGGGATTTGAGAGTCTAGAGATCTGGGACATCGAGTCTGGGATAGGTCTGGGGTTAGGTTTAGGTTAGATGGGTTTGAGTTGGATTTGAGTTCGGATTGATTTGGGCTAGAGTTTGATGGGTTGGATTGGGTCAAGTTCAGGTCAGGTCTGACGAGTTTAGTTAAGGGCCGAATCAGGGTCTGTATTAGAGGTTTGAGGCCCAAAAGGTGGGCTGCAGTGGGGTCCGGTCTGGGCAATAATCAGTAGGACCCAGGTTTCGCAGATTTTGATCCGTCCGTCGGATTTCAAAGTTCCATATATGGATGGAAAGCCCTCGATGAGTAGATCGTGATGAGCCAACTTTCGGGGCGATCTGGGATCTAGAAGTGATATGTGATTTTTCAGGTGGGCACCTCGGGGGTGCGGGACCTGCTATTATTATTTCTTGATCCGCCCGTCGGATCTTGAAGTTCTATATATGAACGGAAAGTCCTCGACGAACATATTGCAATGCGCCAATTCCTAGGGCAATTAGAGGTCTAGGAATAATAGGTGATTTTTGACTCGGGACCTAATCAGGACGTCGTTAAATAGGGTGGACCGAATTACCCCTCATAGGGTGCCAAAATTTAGGTTAGTTGTTAGGTGGTCAAAAGAAGAGCAATCACTAGTATATATATGTCATGTCTTAGTTGGGCCCTCTAGCTCCCCTAGACAAAATGAGAGTATATCGTTTAGCTAGGTATCAAGAAGTCAAATTATAAAGAACAATCCTTGATACCTGATTTATGGCCATTAAATAGACAATTGAAATATATACTCCTCCCTCTAAAGTGGGTAGTTGGGGATACTAGATTAGTTAGACTTTATATTGATCGGTAATCTATACACCATGTGTACTTCTTATATATTTTTGTAGGTACTCTGTTTTATTTGTTTAAAGAATCGGGATCCTCAAGATGAGTCACAAGAGATTTATGAGGATCCAATCTGAAATTTACTAATGAAAACGATTGAAATCACCAAAGTAATTATTTTCTTACTTGTTTGAACCCTTGAAAATTTTGCTCATCTAAGATTCCAGAATTCTTGTTTGGAGAACTTAAATTTTTTAAGTGTTTGACCCCCATATGAAGTTTCAACTCCAACATTTGAAATGTTAGATTCTGAGAATTCTAAAGGGCTACCCCTGACTTTTGAAACATAGCTCTCGAAACTCAAAGGAAATAGCTATAATAACAATGCAAAAAATTTTCCATGTGAGAAATTTCTATGAGAGATACCTCTAAAGAAATAGGTCCTTAGTCATTTCAAAAAGCAACAAATAGCCTCATAATTTTTTTTTTCAGAACGGGAAGAAAATAACATTCAACAACAACAACAAACAAACAACCACAAAAATATCAGCCAAAAGCATTACCTAGACCCGCACCGAAAAATCAGACGACCCCTAGACCATGAGCCAGCCCCACTTGGCGAGATAGTGGACAAAATACATTAAAACTTTCTAGAAATATTAAAGGCTTTAAGTTAATTGAATAAAAAAAAAAGGAGGAGCAAGCCTGATGCTTGCTAATAATGGAGGGAATCCGCCAATCAGATTCTCCTTTAAAGGCTTGCACCACTTCGAGAGCATCCAAGCATAAAATGATTCTCGATTGCCCGCACTCTCTAATCGTATTCAAGGTGAAAAGTGCCGACCTTGCTTTTAGCCTCTTTAGCGGAGAAGGCTATGGGTCCTTAGGCTGCACCTACAATCACAAGAGAATCATCATGAAATAGAGCAAAATCAAAGGTTGATTGCCTAGTGGACATATTAAAAGCCACATCTATAAATAGCGGGGCATCACTCTCCGGATCTCTTTCTCCAAGATGGGGGAGTTGGAAGGGAATGAGAACATTTGGAGGAGGTAAGCTAATTCTAGGTGGAAAGAGAATGCTATTGGCATGGGGAGTAGCCCACAATGAGTTTGGAGATTTAATGCCCTTTTAACTATAGACTTATTTCTTACCTTTCAAATAGCCCATGAATTTGCAATGGATAGAGCAAGGGATCCGGCCTTAGAGAGTAGATTTCGCTCTATATTAACATCCTATTTCCACCACCCCCACCAATAAACCATATCCGAATGATGGAAGTTATGGGTTAACACACCCAAATGAGACCCAAACTGCAAACCGCTCTACCAAACTCTCATTGGAGCAACATGATAGAAAGTTTCTTCTTTACTTTTACATAAAGGACATGTCCAAATTTAAATTTGGGTCTCCAATTCTAGCTTTTAATAATTTTCCTTAATCACTTCCAGCCAAAAACCAAAGGAAAAACTTCAAAATCAGGAATACAAAGAAAGAAGGTACATTTCAAAATGTTCCTTTTTTAAGTTTTTGAAAGTTCTAATTTAAAATCAGGACACCCTTTCATTCCTCCCCACCCACCGACCAGCCACTTTTCTCAAAATT
Source organism: Litsea cubeba (assembly GCA_012931725.1). Classification (NCBI taxonomy): domain Eukaryota; kingdom Viridiplantae; phylum Streptophyta; class Magnoliopsida; order Laurales; family Lauraceae; genus Litsea; species Litsea cubeba. The sequence continues at coordinate 114,671,249 of CM022945.1, forward strand.
TTCAAAAATTCTGAAAATGTCCTTTTTGGTGGTGAGGTGATGATGAGAAAAATGGCCTGATGAGAAAAGGTGCGCCATCATGTGTTTAGTTGAGGTGTGGAGATGATGCTAAGATGAGATGGATATGAAGTGAAGAAATATGATGGGTTTGATGTGCGGATGTATGAGGACAGGATAGATGAGTGGGAATGAAGGTGGGCAGTGCGTGATGGAAGGATGAGATAGGAGGGAAGTGAGGCTTGGTATGGCTTGTGGAGTGCTGTTTGGTTAGAGGGAGGATAAGGGTTTGGTTCAGGCTCGGTTTGGACTGAACGTCGGTGTTTGGATGGGCTGATGAATCGATGGTTGATGGCATCTGGTTTGGTTCTGTGAAGTAGTTTGCTTCTTTTGATGGTGTGGGTCTCGGTTTGGAATGAGAAAGGTGCAAGTGAGGTATCGGGATTCGGGATTGAATGTAATTGGTTAAGTGTAGATGATGTATGGAGATGAGTAGAGAGATTATTAGGATGGACCTAGGAAATTGAATGGAGGGCTTTACCAACGTAAAAGAAAGATTGGGAGAAGGGGCAAATGTGAAAAAATAGATATTAACTTTTATAATTTTCGGGGATTTGGTTAAAATTCTAAGCTCTAGTTGGGATATTTTAAAAGGGGCATTATCAGAATCTTTCTAGAGAAAAGTGGGCAGTGGAGGGGAGAAATGAACTGATGATGTTTTTTTTTTTTCAAACAACTTTGAAAAACTTAAAAGGCCAATTTTAAAATGTATAATCTTTGTCCTCTGGATCTAAAAGAACTAGAAAGTTAGGCCTCATTTTGAGACTTTTCCCAAAAATGAAAAGATGGTACTCTTCCAAAAAGATTTCCAATCATGGGAATTGGTGTTAAGATTTCCTTTTGGTGGTAATGGTTTATAGACTGATTATGTGGAGAGTTTTCCATAAACTATGTCGGGCCAAATTCTTTTATCCTCTCCCACCGAATGAGAGAGGAACCTGAACCTCATCATCAGATAATTGAGGCTGTGGAGGATCCAACTTCCTTTTCTAAAGGCATCAGTACTGGTTCTCAAGTGGCTGTGGAACATTAACGTTAATTCAGAAGTGATTCAGACCTCTTTAACAAAATAAGTATGTTTAAGTGGGATCCGCCTAACAAGGGGGCCGGATACAAAAGATATTCGAGCGGCCAATAGTTTCTTTCACTAGTTGTCTGTTACGGTGTTACTGGTTTGATTTGCTGAGCCCGGGGCGTAATCAGGATTTCATCTGGGAGCTTGAATAAATTTTTATTTCACCAATTATTATAACTATCATATTTTTAAGTTTTTTTTTTCGACATAATTGTAAGTTCAAGCATGAAAAATATATTACGATTCAAGATTAAATTTTACATGAAAATTAAAACCAGTATATATTCAGCCTTAACAAAATATAAGTAAAGAAAATCGTAAAAAGTATTCCACAGTGGAGGGAATGATAGTTACACACCATGGAGAGAATGAGTGGTGCAAGAGGGATTTGAATTTGATCCATATACAAGACTCTTACAAAGAGACTTTCAAACTATTCATGTTATCCATTTATTTATACATCACATATGTCTTTGCCTATTGCTTTCAAGATGGATTCATTCAGATACTTTGAATCTTCCTTGGCAGGAATTTTCTTTCAGATAGGGTTCAAAGGATTCTCTGGGCCCACTTAAAAAATTCTGAACCACTAAAACAAAAATGCCCCCATTGCCAAATTTCACTGCAATTTCATAACCATAGAATAGTAGAAATGAAATGGGTCATGCGTGAAAGTAGCTTTAGACCTAAGATTTATAAATCCATTTTCTGAATTCGTACACAATAGACACAAACCCATCTCACTTCAAAATGAATAGAAACCAAAACCCAATAAAAAAATAAAATAAAACACAATGTAACTTCTCACACGACAAAATAGAGAAAGATGCTTCATATGAAAAAATAATCAAAACCCAATAAAAGAAAATATTATAATAACAATAAAAATCTAGAAAAACTCAACATCACAGCACTACAAAAGGGTTCGTCATTGCAAAGACAAAAATATGAGATCAATCATCAGTGTACAGTAAAGAGTATTTCAATCCAACGGTGAATACCACACCAAAATCCAATCTCATTGTTAGGTTGGAAGGTTGAACTCACATTGGTGCCAGTAGGGTTTTTTTATACAGAGTAACCTTAGCAAATATTGGCCTATTTGGGCCAACCATGCTTTAGATTTCCACACATGTATCATAATAGTCACTAAAGGGATTTTTACAGATCTTCAAATGTCAGGACTCCAGAGTATCATCTGCCATAGTCGACATTTTGTTGGACGACACTCGACGGCTGCTTTCTTCTTCACTATCTCTATCTCTTGGTCTATGACTCTCTGGATGGGTGAATGATTGTATGAAATTTGGGAGGATTTAGGGCAAGGGATTTTTATATTTCAGAAATTACAATCTGCCCCCTTCTTTTATTTTAATAGGGGGGGGGGGGGGGGGGGGGGGGGGGGGGGGGGGGGTTGAATTTTGGACCTATAAGAAGATTTTCCAAAGCCTGGGGGGAACCCTTACTGTGGTTCCACCCCTGCACGAACATGACCGAGCTCGGTCCTGCGCCATCTAATTACTTTTCAAAACTTTTTTTTATAGATAATTACATATAAGTATTATATGATACAGTGGTTGTCTTAAAATCTCGCAAGCTATATATTTTCAGGTTCTTATAAAGGCTCAATAAAAAAAATGTCAAAATTAAAAGAAATCTGGTCAAAATTGAATACAAAACCCATTACTTTAATATAGTATAATGGTAAATGCAATATATCCGTTTCTTCAAAAAGTTTGAGGGACTGATAGTATTCTATCTTCTGTTTTCTGCCCATCAACTGAAGGGGCAAGAAGATGTTAACTGATTCAAATCTCACACATCAACTGAAGGGGCAAGAGAAATGTTAACTGATTCAAATCTCACACATGTTTTTTTTTTTTTGGTAAATACTCACACATGTTAATAACAAGGATTAGTATGTTAGGAAAGATAGGGATGTAGGATATTATGAAATATATTTGAAAAATTAAAAAACTTTCCAACAGAACAGAGGACCTTCCTTGGGAAAGGGAAATGTTTAGATGTTAGCATACGAGTTTTTTATTTTTTTTTTATTTTTTTGCTATCGGAGGGTTTTTAAGCTGGATTAATCCTTCCGGGCCTAGAGGGAAGCCGAGTAAACTCTCATGTAGTCCCAGTGTGATACTGTAGTTTCAAACCTACAACCTCCGGGTGCAAACCTTGGTCTTAGGCCAACTGAACTACCCTTTGAAATTTATGTCAGCATACGAGTTAGGTCGACCTAAATGGGTTCTTGTTTAGTTAATCCAAGCCACTTATACCACAGTCCCCCACACGGTACATATGTGCAATGACACTAAGCCAAATTTTAGTCCAATCAAAGAGATATACACCGTTAGATTTTGGGCCATGAGCTTTGGGTAGAGAAATTAAGTTTACATCGACACGACTGTCCATGATCGGGCTCTCAAAAAAGAGCCCTGCTACTTGGAGAGATTCTTGGGACGGTCCTTGGACCGATCCCAAGAATCTCTCCAAGTAGACTTTTTGCTCAAAAAACTGCTGAACTAGAGAGTCTCTCATTGGAACTAGAAACTCAGTTAGTATTTAGTAACCACAATAAAAGTAGAGCAGAAGTTTCCAAAATGCCATTTTTTTTATTTTTCATGTAGGGTCCTAAGTGCCTAACTATGATCAGTGCAATCTAGTTACACACATCTTGCCCCTGGAATTGGTCTCTGCTGTCCTTCTTGACACTGATTTGGGCATGAGTTATCATTGGATTTTATATATCTATAAACTTTTAGGATGATTTGAAAATTATTATATTTTGCCAACCCCTGATCCACAGGAAATGTCTTCACCATCTTGAGTTAGATTATCAGGATATCGGTTGGCTGTTTAGTAAATCAAACCAAACCAAACTAAAATAAGCCCTTTTCCCACTAGGTAGAGTCGGCTATATGGATTTGACGACGCCAATCAAATCTGTTTAGGGCCATGTCCTCCGTTAGATCCATGCAGGCAAGGTCATGTTTAATAGTTTCTTTTTGCAACTTCTCTTGGGTCTCCCTCTCCCTCTCCTACTCCTGACAATCTCCATGCTTTCACATATTTTAACAGGTGCCTCCGTTGGACGCCTTTTAACATGGCCGAACTATCTCAGTCAATTTTCTCTCATTTTATCTCCAATCGGTGCTATTCCTGCTTTGTCCCTAATCTCCTCATTCCTTATCCTATCTCTCTTTGTTATATCTCTTTGTGATCTCGCATATCTATCTTAGCATTCTAATCTCCACAACTTCCATCCTCTTAACATGATTATGCTTTACTGCCTAACACTCTGATCCATATAACAACGCTGGTCATACCGCCACCTTATAATACCTTCCTTTAACCTTGAGGGGGACTTTCTGATCATACAAGACCCCCGAAGTACTACTCCATTTGGTCCATCCGGCCTGAATCCATGTGACTTACGTCAGTATCAATCCCTCTATCCTGTTGCACCATAGATTCAATGTACCTAAAGTTTTCTTTTTGTACAATCTTTTATGTGCCCAAGCTTACTTCTATGTTAGCAGGTGTCTTACTTTGACTAAACTTGCATTTTATATATTCCGTTTTGCATCGACTTAGCCTAAACCCTTTTGCCTCTAATGTTTTCCGCCATAATTTTAGTTTCGCATTCACTCATTCTCTCGTCTCATCCACTAAAACAATGTGATCTACAAATAGCATAAACCACGGCACCTCATCCTGGATATGTCTTGTAATCTTATCCATAACTAGGGCAAACAAGTACAGGCTTAAGGCTGAGCCTTGGTGTAAACCAATCGTGATAAGAAACTCCTTAGTTTTGTCGCCAGTCGTCCTTATAGATGTCACGACTCTATCATACATATATTTTATCGCCTCAATATATGCGACACACACTATTTTCTTTTCCAGAACTCTCCAAAGAATCTCCTTAGAAACCCGGTCATAGGCATTCTCCAAGTCAATGAACACCATATATA